>CM065174.1:23549497-24962119 GCA_033026295.1 Channa striata | reverse complement strand
AGCATTTCTTGCTGAGAAAAGACGATTGCGAGCATAAAGGATGCTTGAATTACATGCATTTACTGTCTTTTAAGGAAACATGCCACAAGCTTGTTTTATGTTCTGCTGACTGGATTTAGGCTAAATAAGAAGGCAGACACAGTTTTATTTGAGTTTGGTGCAGAAATTGTTCAATACAAGCTTGGCTTCAAAACAGCATTTTCTCGCTGAGAAAAGGCGATTGCGAGCATAAAAGGATGCTTGAATTACATGCATTTACTGTCTTTTAAGGAAACATCCCACAAGCTTGTTTTTATGTTCTGCTGACTGGATTAGGCTAAATAAGAAGGCAGACACAGTTTTATTTGACTTTGGTGCAGAAATTTTTCAATACAAGCTTGGCTTCAAAACAGCATTTTCTCGCTGAGAAAAGGCGATTGCGAGCATAAAAGGATGCTTGATTTACATGCATTTACTGTCTTTTAAGGAAACATCCCACAAGCTTATTTTCAGTCTCTCCTGAGTGGATTTAGGCTAAATAAGACGGCAGACACAGTTTTATTTGAGTTTGGTGCAGAAATTGTTCAATACACGATTGGCTTCAAAACAGCATTTTCTCGCTGAGAAAAGGCGATTGCGAGCATAAAAGGATGCTTGAATTACATGCATTTACTGTCTTTTAAGGAAACATCCCACAAGCTTGTTTTTATGTTCTGCTGACTGGATTTAGGCTAAATAAGAAGGCAGACACAGTTTTATTTGACTTTGGTGCAGAAATTGTTCAATACAAGCTTGGCTTCAAAACAGCATTTTTCGCTGAGAAAAGGCGATTGAGCGTAAAAGGATGCTTGAATTACATGCATTTACTGTCTTTTAAGGAAACATCCCACAAGCTCATTTTCAATCTCTCCTGAATGGATTTAGGCTAAATAAGAAGGCAGACACAGTTTTATTTGAGTTTGGTGCAGAAATTGTTCAATACAAGCTTGGCTTCAAAACAGCATTTCTTGCTGAGAAAAGACGATTGCGAGCATAAAAGGATGCTTGAATTACATGCATTTACTGTCTTTTAATGAAACATCCACAAGCTTGTTTTTATGTTCTGCTGACTGGATTTAGGCTAAATAAGAAGGCAGACACAGTTTTATTTCAGTTTGGTGGAGAAATTGTTCAATACAAGATTGGCTTCAAAACAGCATTTTCTCACTTAGAAAAGGCGATAACGAGCATAAAGGATGCTTGAATTACATGCATTTACTGTCTTTTAAGGAACATCCCACAAGCTTATTTTCAGTCTCTCCTGAGTGGATTTAGGCTAAATAAGAAGGCAGACACGGTTTTATTTGAGTTTGGTGCAGAAATTGTTCAATACAAGCTTGGCTTCAAAACAGCATTTTCTCGCTGAGAAAAGGCGATTATGAGCATAAAAGGATGCTTGAATTACATGCATTTACTGTCTTTTAAGGAAACATCCCACAAGCTTGTTTTTATGTTCTGCTGACTGGATTTAGGCTAAATAAGAAGGCAGACACAGTTTTATTTGACTTTGGTGCAGAAATTGTTCAATACAAGCTTGGCTTCAAAACAGCATTTTCTCGCTGAGAAAAGGCGATTGCAAGCGTAAAAGGATGCTTGAATTAAATGCATTTACTGTCTTTTAAGGAAACATCCCACAAGCTTATTTTCAATCTCTCCTGAATGGATTTAGGCTAAATAAGAAGGCAGACACAGTTTTATTTGAGTTTGGTGCAGAAATTGTTCAATACAAGCTTTGCTTCAAAACAGCATTTCTCGCTGAGAAAAGGCGATTGCGAGCATAAAAGGATGCTTGAATTACATGCATTTACTGTCTTTTAAGGAAACATCCCACAAGCTTATTTTCAGTCTCTCCTGAGTGGATTTAGGCTAAATAAGAAGGCAGACACAGTTTTATTTGAGTTTGGTGCAGAAATTGTTCAATACAAGCTTGGCTTCAAAACAGCATTTCTTGCTGAGAAAAGACGATTGCGAGCATAAAAGGATGCTTGAATTACATGCATTTACTGTCTTTTAATGAAACATCCCACAAGCTTGTTTTTATGTTCTGCTGACTGGATTTAGGCTAAATAAGAAGGCAGACACAGTTTTATTTGAGTTTGGTGCAGAAATTGTTCAATACAAGCTTTGCTTCAAAACAGCATTTCTCGCTTAGAAAAAGCGATTGCGAGCATAAAAGGATGCTTGAATTACATGCATTTACTGTCTTTTAAGGAAACATCCACAAGCTTATTTTCAGTCTCTCCTTAGTGGATTTAGGCTAAATAAGAAGGCAGACACTGTTTTATTTGAGTTTGGGGCAGAAATTGTTCAATACAAGCTTGGCTTCAAAACAGCATTTTCTCGCTGAGAAAAGGCGATTTGCGAGCATAAAAGGATGCTTGAATTACATGCATTTACTGTCTTTTAAGGAAACATCCCACAAGCTTGTTTTTATGTTCTGCTGACTGGATTTAGGCTAAATAAGAAGGCAGACACAGTTTTATTTGACTTTGGTGCAGAAATTGTTCAATACAAGCTTGGCTTCAAAACAGCATTTTCTCGCTGAGAAAAGGCGATTGCGAGCGTAAAAGGATGCTTGAATTACATGCATTTACTGTCTTTTAAGGAAACATCCCACAAGCTTATTTTCAATCTCTCCTGAGTGGATTTAGGCTAAATAAGAAGGCAGACACAGTTTTATTTGAGTTTGGTGCAGAAATTGTTCAATACAAGCTTTGCTTCAAAACAGCATTTCTCGCTGAGAAAAGGCGATTGCGAGCATAAAAGGATGCTTGAATTACATGCATTTACTGTCTTTTAAGGAAACATCCCACAAGCTTATTTTCAGTCTCTCCTTAGTGGATTTACGCTAAATAAGAAGGCAGACACTGTTTTATTTGAGTTTGGGGCAGAAATTGTTCAATACAAGCTTGGCTTCAAAACAGCATTTTCTCGCTGAGAAAAGGCGATTGCGAGCATAAAAGGATGCTTGAATTACATGCATTTACTGTCTTTTAAGGAAACATGCCACAACCTTGTTTTTATGTTCTGCTGACTGGATTTAGGCTAAATAAGAAGGCACACACAGTTTTATTTGAGTTTGGTGCAGAAATTGTTCAATACAAGCTTGGCTTCAAAACAGCATTTCTTGCTGAGAAAAGGCGATTGCGAGCATAAAAGGATGCTTGAATTACATGCATTTACTGTCTTTTAATGAAACATCCAACAAGCTTGTTTTTATGTTCTGCTGACTGGATTTAGGCTAAATAAGAAGGCAAACACAGTTTTATTTGACTTTGGTGCAGAAATTGTTCAATACAAGCTTTGCTTCAAATCACCTTTTCTCGCTGAGAAAAGGCGATTGCGAGCATAAAAGGATGCTTGAATTACATGCATTTACTGTCTTTTAAGGAAACATCCCACAAGCTTATTTTCAGTCTCTCCTGAGTGGATTTAGGCTAAATAAGAAGGCAGACACAGTTTTATTTGACTTTGGTGCAGAAATTGTTCAATACAAGCTTGGCTTCAAAACAGCATTTTCTCGCTGAGAAAAGCCGATAACGAGCATAAAGGATGCTTGCATTACATGCATTTACTGTCTTTTAAGGAAACATCCCACAAGCTTGTTTTTATATTCTGCTGACTGGATTTAGGCTAAATAAGAAGGCAAACACAGTTTTATTTGACTTTGGTGCAGAAATTGTTCAATACAAGCTTGGCTTCAAAACAGCATTTTCTCGCTGAGAAAAGGCGATTTATGAGCATAAAAGGATGCTTGAATTACATGCATTTACTGTCTTTTAAGGAAACATCCACAAGCTTATATTCAGTCTCTCCTGAATGGATTTAGGCTAAATAAGAAGGCAGACACAGTTTTATTTGAGTTTGGTGCAGAAATTGTTCAATACAAGCTTGGCTTCAAAACAGCATTTTCTCGCTGAGAAAAGGCAATAACGAGCATAAAAGGATGCTTGAATTACATGCATTTACTGTCTTTTAAGGAAACATCCCACAAGCTTGTTTTTATATTCTGCTGACTGGATTTAGGCTAAATAAGAAGGCAGACACAGTTTTATTTGACTTTGGTGCAGAAATTGTTCAATACAAGTTTGGCTTCAAATCACCTTTTTCTCGCTGAGAAAAGGCGATTGCGAGCATAAAAGGATGCTTGAATTACATGCATTTACTGTCTTTTAAGGAAACATCCCACAAGCTTATTTTTATGTTCTGCTGACAAGATTTAGGCTAAATAAGAAGGCAGACACAGTTTTATTTGAGTTTGGTGCAGAAATTGTTCAATACAAGCTTGGCTTCAAAACAGCATTTTCTCGCTGAGAAAAGGCGATTGAGCATAAAATTATGCTTGAATTACATGCATTTACTGTCTTTTAAGGAAACATCCCACAAGCTTGTTTTTATGTTCTGCTGACTGGATTTAGGCTAAATAAGAAGACAGACACAGTTTTATTTGACTTTGGTGCAGAAATTGTTCAATACAAGCTTGGCTTCAAATCACCTTTTCTCGCTGAGAAAAGGCGATTATGAGCATAAAAGGATGCTTGAATTACATGCATTTACTGTCTTTTAAGGAAACATCCCACAAGCTTATTTTCAGTCTCTCCTGAGTGGATTTAGGCTAAATAAGAAGGCAGACACAGTTTTATTTGACTTTGGTGCAGAAATTGTTCAATACAAGCTTGGCTTCAAAACAGCATTTTCTCGCTGAGAAAAGCCGATAACGAGCATAAAAGGATGCTTGCATTACATGCATTTACTGTCTTTTAAGGAAACATGCAACAAGGTTGTTTTTATGTTCTGCTGATTGGATTTAGGTTAAATAAGAAGGCAGACACAGTTTTATTTCAGTTTGGTGGAGAAATTGTTCAATACAAGATTGGCTTCAAAACAGCATTTTCTCACTTAGAAAAGGCGATAACGAGCATAAAAGGATGCTTGAATTACATGCATTTACTGTCTTTTAAGGAAACATCCCACAAGCTTATTTTCAGTCTCTCCTGAGTGGATTTAGGCTAAATAAGAAGGCAGACACAGTTTTATTTGAGTTTGGTGCAGAAATTGTTCACTACAAGCTTTGCTTCAAAACAGCATTTCTCGCTGAGAAAAGGCGATAACGAGCATAAAAGGATGCTTGAATTACATGCATTTACTGTCTTTTAAAGAAACATCCCACAAGCTTGTTTTTATGTTCTGCTGACTGGATTTAGGCTAAATAAGAAGGCAGACACAGTTTTATTTGAGTTTGGTGCAGAAATTGTTCAATACAAGCTTTGCTTCAAAACAGCATTTCTCGCTGAGAAAAGGCGATTGCGAGCATAAAAGGATGCTTGAATTACATGCATTTACTGTCTTTTAAGGAAACATCCCACAAGCTTGTTTTTATGTTCTGCTGACTGGATTTAGGCTAAATAAGAAGGCAGACACAGTTTTATTTCAGTTTGGTGGAGAAATTGTTCAATACAAGATTGGCTTCAAAACAGCATTTTCTCACTTAGAAAAGGCGATAACGAGCATAAAAGGATGCTTGAATTACATGCATTTACTGTCTTTTAAGGAAACATCCCACAAGCTTATTTTCAGTCTCTCCTGAGTGGATTTAGGCTAAATAAGAAGGCAGACACAGTTTTATTTGAGTTTGGTGCAGAAATTGTTCAATACAAGCTTTGCTTCAAAACAGCATTTCTCGCTGAGAAAAGGCGATAACGAGCATAAAAGGATGCTTGAATTACATGCATTTACTGTCTTTTAAGGAAACATCCACAAGCTTGTTTTTATGTTCTGCTGACTGGATTTAGGCTAAATAAGAAGGCAGACACAGTTTTATTTGAGTTTGGTGCAGAAATTGTTCAATACAAGCTTTGCTTCAAAACAGCATTTCTCGCTGAGAAAAGGCGATTGCGAGCATAAAAGGATGCTTGAATTACATGCATTTACTGTCTTTTAAGGAAACATCCACAAGCTTATTTTCAGTCTCTCCTGAGTGGATTTAGGCTAAATAAGAAGGCAGACACAGTTTTATTTGAGTTTGGTGCAGAAATTGTTCAATACAAGCTTGGCTTCAAAACAGCATTTTATTGCTGAGAAAAGGCGATTGCGAGCATAAAAGGATGCTTGAATTACATGCATTTACTGTCTTTTAAGGAAACATCCCACAAGCTTATTTTCAGTCTCTCCTTAGTGGATTTAGGCTAAATAAGAAGGCAGACACTGTTTTATTTGAGTTTGGTGCAGAAATTGTTCAATACAAGCTTGGCTTCAAAACAGCATTTTCTCGCTGAGAAAAGGCGATTGCGAGCATAAAAGGATGCTTGAATTACATGCATTTACTGTCTTTTAAGGAAACATCCCACAAGCTTGTTTTTATGTTCTGCTGACTGGATTTAGGCTAAATAAGAAGGCAGACACAGTTTTATTTGACTTTGGTGCAGAAATTGTTCAATACAAGCTTGGCTTCAAAACAGCATTTTCTCGCTGAGAAAAGGCGATTTGAGCGTAAAAGGATGCTTGAATTACATGCATTTACTGTCTTTTAAGGAAACATCCCACAAGCTTATTTTCAATCTCTCCTGAATGGATTTAGGCTAAATAAGAAGGCAGACACAGTTTTATTTGAGTTTGGTGCAGAAATTGTTCAATACAAGCTTTGCTTCAAAACAGCATTTCTCGCTGAGAAAAGGCGATTGCGAGCATAAAAGGATGCTTGAATTACATGCATTTACTGTCTTTTAAGGAAACATCCACAAGCTTATTTTCAGTCTCTCCTGAGTGGATTTAGGCTAAATAAGAAGGCAGACACAGTTTTATTTGAGTTTGGTGCAGAAATTGTTCAATACAAGCTTGGCTTCAAAACAGCATTTCTTGCTGAGAAAAGACGATTGCGAGCATAAAAGGATGCTTGAATTACATGCATTTACTGTCTTTTAATGAAACATCCCACAAGCTTGTTTTTATGTTCTGCTGACTGGATTTAGGCTAAATAAGAAGGCAGACACAGTTTTATTTCAGTTTGGTGGAGAAATTGTTCAATACAAGATTGGCTTCAAAACAGCATTTTCTCACTTAGAAAAGGCGATAACGAGCATAAAAGGATGCTTGAATTACATGCATTTACTGTCTTTTAAGGGAACATCCCACAAGCTTATTTTCAGTCTCTCCTTAGTGGATTTAGGCTAAATAAGAAGGCAGACACGGTTTTATTTGAGTTTGGTGCAGAAATTGTTCAATACAAGCTTGGCTTCAAAACAGCATTTTCTCGCTGAGAAAAGGCGATTGCGAGCATAAAAGGATGCTTGAATTACATGCATTTACTGTCTTTTAAGGAAACATGCCACAAGCTTGTTTTTATGTTCTGCTGACTGGATTTAGGCTAAATAAGAAGGCAGACACAGTTTTATTTGAGTTTGGTGCAGAAATTGTTCAATACAAGCTTTGCTTCAAAACAGCATTTCTCGCTTAGAAAAAGCGATTGCGAGCATAAAAGGATGCTTGAATTACATGCATTTACTGTCTTTTAAGGAAACATCCCACAAGCTTATTTTCAGTCTCTCCTTAGTGGATTTAGGCTAAATAAGAAGGCAGACACTGTTTTATTTGAGTTTGGGGCAGAAATTGTTCAATACAAGCTTGGCTTCAAAACAGCATTTTCTCGCTGAGAAAAGGCGATTGCGAGCATAAAAGGATGCTTGAATTACATGCATTTACTGTCTTTTAAGGAAACATCCCACAAGCTTATTTTCAGTCTCTCCTTAGTGGATTTACGCTAAATAAGAAGGCAGACACTGTTTTATTTGAGTTTGGGGCAGAAATTGTTCAATACAAGCTTGGCTTCAAAACAGCATTTTCTCGCTGAGAAAAGGCGATTGCGAGCATAAAAGGATGCTTGAATTACATGCATTTACTGTCTTTTAAGGAAACATCCCACAAGCTTGTTTTTATGTTCTGCTGAGTGGATTTAGGCTAAATAAGAAGGCAGACACAGTTTTATTTGACTTTTGTGCAGAAATTGTTCAATACAAGCTTGGCTTCAAAACAGCATTTTCTCGCTGAGAAAAGGCGATTGCGAGCGTAAAAGGATGCTTGAATTACATGCATTTACTGTCTTTTAAGGAAACATCCCACAAGCTTATTTTCAATCTCTCCTGAATGGATTTAGGCTAAATATGAAGGCAGACACAGTTTTATTTGAGTTTGGTGCAGAAATTGTTCAATACAAGCTTTGCTTCAAAACAGCATTTCTCGCTGAGAAAAGGCGATTGCGAGCATAAAAGGATGCTTGAATTACATGCATTTACTGTCTTTTAAGGAAACATCCCACAAGCTTATTTTCAGTCTCTCCTGAGTGGATTTAGGCTAAATAAGAAGGCAGACACAGTTTTATTTGAGTTTGGTGCAGAAATTGTTCAATACAAGCTTGGCTTCAAAACAGCATTTCTTGCTGAGAAAAGACGATTGCGAGCATAAAAGGATGCTTGAATTACATGCATTTACTGTCTTTTAATGAAACATCCCACAAGCTTGTTTTTATGTTCTGCTGACTGGATTTAGGCTAAATAAGAAGGCAGACACAGTTTTATTTCAGTTTGGTGGAGAAATTGTTCAATACAAGATTGGCTTCAAAACAGCATTTTCTCGCTGAGAAAAGGCGATTGCGAGCATAAAAGGATGCTTGAATTACATGCATTTACTGTCTTTTAAGGGAACATCCCACAAGCTTATTTTCAGTCTCTCCTGAGTGGATTTAGGCTAAATAAGAAGGCAGACACGGTTTTATTTGAGTTTGGTGCAGAAATTGTTCAATACAAGCTTGGCTTCAAAACAGCATTTTCTCGCTGAGAAAAGGCGATTGCGAGCATAAAAGGATGCTTGAATTACATGCATTTACTGTCTTTTAAGGAAACATGCCACAAGCTTGTTTTTATGTTCTGCTAACTGGATTTAGGCTAAATAAGAAGGCAGACACAGTTTTATTTGAGTTTGATGCAGAAATTGTTCAATACAAGCTTTGCTTCAAAACAGCATTTCTCGCTGAGAAAAGGCGATAACGAGCATAAAAGGATGCTTGAATTACATGCATTTACTGTCTTTTAAGGAAACATCCCACAAGCTTGTTTTTATGTTCTGCTGCCTGGATTTAGGCTAAATAAGAAGGCAGACACAGTTTTATTTGAGTTTGGTGCAGAAATTGTTCAATACAAGATTGGCTTCAAAACAGCCTTTTCTCGCTGAGAAAAGGCGATTGCGAGCATAAAAGGATGCTTGAATTACATGCATTTACTGTCTTTTAAGGAAACATCCCACAAGCTTATTTTCAGTCTCTCCTGAGTGGATTTACGCTAAATAAGAAGGCAGACACGGTTTTATTTGAGTTTGGTGCAGAAATTGTTCAATACACGATTGGCTTCAAAACAGCATTTTCTCGCTGAGAAAAGGCGATTGCGAGCATAAAAGGATGCTTGAATTACATGCATTTACTGTCTTTTAAGGAAACATCCCACAAGCTTGTTTTTATGTTCTGCTGACTGGATTTAGGCTAAATAAGAAGGCAGACACAGTTTTATTTGAGTTTGGTGCAGAAATTGTTCAATACAAGCTTGAATTCAAAACAGCATTTTCTCGCTGAGAAAAGGCGATTGCGAGCATAAAAGGATGCTTGAATTACATGCATTTACTGTCTTTTAAGGAAACATCCCACAAGCTTATTTTCAGTCTCTCCTGAGTGGATTTAGGCTAAATAAGAAGGCAGACACAGTTTTATTTGACTTTGGTGCAGAAATTGTTCAATACAAGCTTGGCTTCAAAACAGCGTTTTCGCGCTGAGAAAAGGCGATAACGGGCATAAAAGGATGCTTGAATTACATGCATTTACTGTCTTTTAAGGAAACATGCCACAAGCTTGTTTTTTTGTTCTGCTGACTGGATTTAGGCTAAATAAGAAGGCAAACACAGTTTTATTTGACTTTGGTGCAGAAATTGTTCAATACAAGCTTGGCTTCAAAACAGCATTTTCTCGCTGAGAAAAGGCGATTGCGAGCATAAAAGGATGCTTGAATTACATGCATTTACTGTCTTTTAAGGAAACATCCCACAAGCTTATTTTCAGTCTCTCCTGAGTGGATTTAGGCTAAATAAGAAGGCAGACACAGTTTTATTTGACTTTGGTGCAGAAATTGTTCAATACAAGCTTGGCTTCAAAACAGCATTTTCTCGCTGAGAAAAGCCGATAACGAGCATAAAAGGATGCTTGAATTACATGCATTTACTGTCTTTTAATGAAACATCCCACAAGCTTGTTTTTATGTTCTGCTGACTGGATTTAGGCTAAATAAGAAGGCAAACACGGTTATATTTGACTTTGGTGCAGAAATTGTTCAATCCAAGCTTGGCTTCAAAACAGCATTTTCTCGCTGAGAAAAGGCAATAACGAGCATAAAAGGATGCTTGAATTACATGCATTTACTGTCTTTTAAGGAAACATCCCACAAGCTTGTTTTTATATTCTGCTGACTCGATTTAGGCTAAATAAGAAGGCAAACACAGTTTTATTTGACTTTGGTGCAGAAATTGTTCAATACAAGCTTGGCTTCAAAACAGCATTTTCTCGCTGAGAAAAGGCGATTATGAGCATAAAAGGATGCTTGAATTACATGCATTTACTGTCTTTTAAGGAAACATCCCACAAGCTTATTTTCAGTCTCTCCTGAGTGGATTTAGGCTAAATAAGAAGGCAGACACAGTTTTATTTGACTTTGGTGCAGAAATTGTTCAATACAAGCTTGGCTTCAAAACAGCATTTCTCGCTGAGAAAAGGCGATTGCGAGCATAAAAGGATGCTTGAATTACATGCATTTACTGTCTTTTAAGGAAACATCCCACAAGCTTATATTCAGTCTCTCCTGAGTGGATTTAGGCTAAATAAGAAGGCAGACACAGTTTTATTTGAGTTTGGTGCAGAAATTGTTCAATACAAGCTTGGCTTCAAAACAGCATTTTCTCGCTGAGAAAAGGCAATAACGAGCATAAAAGGATGCTTGAATTACATGCATTTACTGTCTTTTAAGGAAAAATCCCACAAGCTTGTTTTTATATTCTGCTGACTGGATTTAGGCTAAATAAGAAGGCAGACACAGTTTTATTTGACTTTGGTGCAGAAATTGTTCAATACAAGCTTGGCTTCAAATCACCTTTTTCTCACTGAGAAAAGGCGATTGCGAGCATAAAAGGATGCTTGATTTACATGCATTTACTGTCTTTTAATGAAACATCCAACAAGCTTGTTTTTATGTTCTGCTGACTGGATTTAGGCTAAATAAGAAGGCAAACACAGTTTTATTTGACTTTGGTGCAGAAATTGTTCAATACAAGCTTGGCTTCAAAACAGCATTTTCTCGCTGAGAAAAGGCGATTGCGAGCATAAAATTATGCTTGAATTACATGCATTTACTGTCTTTTAAGGAAACATCCCACAAGCTTGTTTTTATGTTCTGCTGACTGGATTTAGGCTAAATAAGAAGACAGACACAGTTTTATTTGACTTTGGTGCAGAAATTGTTCAATACAAGCTTATTTCAAATCACCTTTTCTCGCTGAGAAAAGGCGATTATGAGCATAAAAGGATGCTTGAATTACATGCATTTACTGTCTTTTAAGGAAACATCCCACAAGCTTATTTTCAGTCTCTCCTGAGTGGATTTAGACTAAATAAGAAGGCAGACACAGTTTTATTTGACTTTGGTGCAGAAATTGTTCAATACAAGCTTGGCTTCAAAACAGCATTTTCTCGCTGAGAAAAGCCGATAACGAGCATAAAGGATGCTTGCATTACATGCATTTACTGTCTTTTAAGGAAACATGCAACAAGGTTGTTTTTATGTTCTGCTGATTGGATTTAGGTTAAATAAGAAGGCAGACACAGTTTTATTTGAGTTTGGTGCAGAAATTGTTCAATACAAGCTTGCTTCAAAACAGCATTTTCTCGCTGAGAAAAGGCGATTATGAGCATAAAAGGATGCTTGAATTACATGCATTTACTGTCTTTTAAGGAAACATCCCACAAGCTTGTTTTTATGTTCTGCTGACTGGATTTAGGCTAAATAAGAAGACAGACACAGTTTTATTTGACTTTGGTGCAGAAATTGTTCAATACAAGCTTGGCTTCAAAACAGCATTTCTTGCTGAGAAAAGGCGATTGCGAGCATAAAAGGATGCTTGAATTACATGCATTTACTGTCTTTTAAGGAAACATCCCACAAGCTTATTTTCAGTCTCTCCTGAGTGGATTTAGGCTAAATAAGAAGGCAGACACAGTTTTATTTGAGTTTGGTGCAGAAATTGTTCACTACAAGCTTTGCTTCAAAACAGCATTTCTCGCTGAGAAAAGGCGATAACGAGCATAAAAGGATGCTTGAATTACATGCATTTACTGTCTTTTAAAGAAACATCCCACAAGCTTGTTTTTATGTTCTGCTGACTGGATTTAGGCTAAATAAGAAGGCAGACACAGTTTTATTTGAGTTTGGTGCAGAAATTGTTCAATACAAGCTTTGCTTCAAAACAGCATTTCTCGCTGAGAAAAGGCGATTTGAGCATAAAAGGATGCTTGAATTACATGCATTTACTGTCTTTTAAGGAAACATCCCACAAGCTTGTTTTTATGTTCTGCTGACTGGATTTAGGCTAAATAAGAAGGCAGACACAGTTTTATTTCAGTTTGGTGGAGAAATTGTTCAATACAAGATTGGCTTCAAAACAGCATTTTCTCACTTAGAAAAGGCGATAACGAGCATAAAAGGATGCTTGAATTACATGCATTTACTGTCTTTTAAGGAAACATCCCACAAGCTTATTTTCAGTCTCTCCTGAGTGGATTTAGGCTAAATAAGAAGGCAGACACAGTTTTATTTGAGTTTGGTGCAGAAATTGTTCAATACAAGCTTGGCTTCAAAACAGCATTTTATTGCTGAGAAAAGGCGATTGCGAGCATAAAAGGATGCTTGAATTACATGCATTTACTGTCTTTTAAGGAAACATCCCACAAGCTTGTTTTTATGTTCTGCTGACTGGATTTAGGCTAAATAAGAAGGCAGACACAGTTTTATTTGACTTTGGTGCAGAAATTGTTCAATACAAGCTTGGCTTCAAAACAGCTTTTTCTCGCTGAGAAAAGGCGATTGCGAGCGTAAAAGGATGCTTGAATTACATGCATTTACTGTCTTTTAAGGAAACATCCCACAAGCTTATTTTCAGTCTCTCCTTAGTGGATTTAGGCTAAATAAGAAGGCAGACACTGTTTTATTTGAGTTTGGTGCAGAAATTGTTCAATACAAGCTTGGCTTCAAAACAGCATTTTCTCGCTGAGAAAAGGCGATTGCGAGCATAAAAGGATGCTTGAATTACATGCATTTACTGTCTTTTAAGGAAACATCCCACAAGCTTGTTTTTATGTTCTGCTGACTGGATTTAGGCTAAATAAGAAGGCAGACACAGTTTTATTTGACTTTGGTGCAGAAATTGTTCAATACAAGCTTGGCTTCAAAACAGCATTTTCTCGCTGAGAAAAGGCGATTCGAGCGTAAAAGGATGCTTGAATTACATGCATTTACTGTCTTTTAAGGAAACATCCCACAAGCTTATTTTCAATCTCTCCTGAATGGATTTAGGCTAAATAAGAAGGCAGACACAGTTTTATTTGAGTTTGGTGCAGAAATTGTTCAATACAAGCTTTGCTTCAAAACAGCATTTCTCGCTGAGAAAAGGCGATTGCAGTATAAAAGGATGCTTGAATTACATGCATTTACTGTCTTTTAAGGAAACATCCCACAAGCTTATTTTCAGTCTCTCCTGAGTGGATTTAGGCTAAATAAGAAGGCAGACACAGTTTTATTTGAGTTTGGTGCAGAAATTGTTCAATACAAGCTTGGCTTCAAAACAGCATTTCTTGCTGAGAAAAGACGATTGCGAGCATAAAAGGATGCTTGAATTACATGCATTTACTGTCTTTTAATGAAACATCCCACAAGCTTGTTTTTATGTTCTGCTGACTGGATTTAGGCTAAATAAGAAGGCAGACACAGTTTTATTTCAGTTTGGTGGAGAAATTGTTCAATACAAGATTGGCTTCAAAACAGCATTTTCTCACTTAGAAAAGGCGATAACGAGCATAAAAGGATGCTTGAATTACATGCATTTACTGTCTTTTAAGGGAACATCCCACAAGCTTATTTTCAGTCTCTCCTTAGTGGATTTAGGCTAAATAAGAAGGCAGACACGGTTTTATTTGAGTTTGGTGCAGAAATTGTTCAATACAAGCTTGGCTTCAAAACAGCATTTTCTCGCTGAGAAAAGGCGATTATGAGCATAAAAGGATGCTTGAATTACATGCATTTACTGTCTTTTAAGGAAACATGCCACAAGCTTGTTTTTATGTTCTGCTGACTGGATTTAGGCTAAATAAGAAGGCAGACACAGTTTTATTTGAGTTTGGTGCAGAAATTGTTCAATACAAGATTGGCTTCAAAACAGCATTTTCTCGCTGAGAAAAGGCGATTGCGAGCATAAAAGGATGCTTGAATTACATGCATTTACTGTCTTTTAAGGAAACATCCACAAGCTTATTTTCAGTCTCTCCTGAGTGGATTTAGGCTAAATAAGAAGGCAGACACAGTTTTATTTGAGTTTGGTGCAGAAATTGTTCAATACACCATTGGCTTCAAAACAGCATTTTCTCGCTGAGAAAAGGCGATTATGAGCATAAAAGGATGCTTGAATTACATGCATTTACTGTCTTTTAAGGAAACATCCCACAAGCTTGTTTTTATGTTCTGCTGACTGGATTTAGGCTAAATAAGAAGGCAGACACAGTTTTATTTGAGTTTGGTGCAGAAATTGTTCAATACAAGCTTGGCTTCAAAACAGCATTTTCTCGCTGAGAAAAGGCGATTATGAGCGTAAAAGGATGCTTGAATTACATGCATTTACTGTCTTTTAAGGAAACATCCCACAAGCTTATTTTCAATCTCTCCTGAATGGATTTAGGCTAAATAAGAAGGCAGACACAGTTTTATTTGAGTTTGGTGCAGAAATTGTTCAATACAAGCTTGGCTTAAAAACAGCATTTCTTGCTGAGAAAAGACGATTGCGAGCATAAAAGGATGCTTGAATTACATGCATTTAATGTCTTTTAATGAAACATCCCACAAGCTTGTTTTTATGTTCTGCTGACTGGATTTAGGCTAAATAAGAAGGCAGACACAGTTTTATTTCAGTTTGGTGGAGAAATTGTTCAATACAAGATTGGCTTCAAAACAGCATTTTCTCACTTAGAAAAGGCGATAACGAGCATAAAAGGATGCTTGAATTACATGCATTTACTGTCTTTTAAGGAACATCCCACAAGCTTATTTTCAGTCTCTCCTGAGTGGATTTAGGCTAAATAAGAAGGCAGACACGGTTTTATTTGAGTTTGGTGCAGAAATTGTTCAATACAAGCTTGGCTTCAAAACAACATTTTCTCGCTGAGAAAAGGCGATTGCGAGCATAAAAGGATGCTTGAATTACATGCATTTACTGTCTTTTAAGGAAACATGCCACAAGCTTGTTTTTATGTTCTGCTGACTGGATTTAGGCTAAATAAGAAGGCAGACACAGTTTTATTTGAGTTTGATGCAGAAATTGTTCAATACAAGCTTTGCTTCAAAACAGCATTTCTCGCTGAGAAAAGGCGATTGCGAGCATAAAAGGATGCTTGAATTACATGCATTTACTGTCTTTTAAGGAAACATCCCACAAGCTTATTTTCAGTCTCTCCTTAGTGGATTTAGGCTAAATAAGAAGGCAGACACTGTTTTATTTGAGTTTGGGGCAGAAATTGTTCAATACAAGCTTGGCTTCAAAACAGCATTTTCTCGCTGAGAAAAGGCGATTGCGAGCATAAAAGGATGCTTGAATTACATGCATTTACTGTCTTTTAAGGAAACATCCCACAAGCTTGTTTTTATGTTCTGCTGCCTGGATTTAGGCTAAATAAGAAGGCAGACACAGTTTTATTTGACTTTGGTGCAGAAATTGTTCAATACAAGATTGGCTTCAAAACAGCATTTTCTCGCTGAGAAAAGGCGATTGCGAGCATAAAAGGATGCTTGAATTACATGCATTTACTGTCTTTTAAGGAAACATCCCACAAGCTTATTTTCAGTCTCTCCTGAGTGGATTTACGCTAAATAAGAAGGCAGACACGGTTTTATTTGAGTTTGGTGCAGAAATTGTTCAATACACGATTGGCTTCAAAACAGCATTTTCTCGCTGAGAAAAGGCGATTGCGAGCATAAAAGGATGCTTGAATTACATGCATTTACTGTCTTTTAAGGAAACATCCCACAAGCTTGTTTTTATGTTCTGCTGACTGGATTTAGGCTAAATAAGAAGGCAGACACAGTTTTATTTGAGTTTGGTGCAGAAATTGTTCAATACAAGCTTGAATTCAAAACAGCATTTTCTCGCTGAGAAAAGGCGATTGCGAGCATAAAAGGATGCTTGAATTACATGCATTTACTGTCTTTTAAGGAAACATCCCACAAGCTTATTTTCAGTCTCTCCTGAGTGGATTTAGGCTAAATATGAAGGCAGACACGGTTTTATTTGAGTTTGGTGCAGAAATTGTTCAATACAAGCTTGGCTTCAAAACAGCATTTTCTCGCTGAGAAAAGGCGATTGCGAGCATAAAAGGATGCTTGAATTACATGCATTTACTGTCTTTTAAGGAAACATGCCACAAGCTTGTTTTTATGTTCTGCTGACTGGATTTAGGCTAAATAAGAAGGCAGACACAGTTTTATTTGAGTTTGGTGGAGAAATTGTTCAATACAAGCTTTGCTTCAAAACAGCATTTCTCGCTGAGAAAAGGCGATTGCGAGCATAAAAGGATGCTTGAATTACATGCATTTACTGTCTTTTAAGGAAACATCCCACAAGCTTATTTTCAGTCTCTGCTGACTGGATTTAGGCTAAATAAGAAGGCAGACACAGTTTTATTTGAGTTTGGTGCAGAAATTGTTCAATACAAGATTGGCTTCAAAACAGCATTTTCTCGCTGAGAAAAGGCGATAATGAGCATAAAAGGATGCTTGAATTACATGCATTTACTGTCTTTTAAGGAAACATCCCACAAGCTTGTTTTTATGTTCTGCTGCCTGGATTTAGGCTAAATAAGAAGGCAGACACAGTTTTATTTGAGTTTGGTGCAGAAATTGTTCAATACAAGATTGGCTTCAAAACAGCATTTTCTCGCTGAGAAAAGGCGATTGCGAGCATGAAAGGATGCTTGAATTACATGCATTTACTGTCTTTTAAGGAAACATCCCACAAGCTTATTTTCAGTCTCTCCTGATTGGATTTACGCTAAATAAGAAGGCAGACACGGTTTTATTTGAGTTTGGTGCAGAAATTGTTCAATACAAGCTTTGCTTCAAAACAGCATTTTCTCGCTGAGAAAAGGCGATTGCGAGCATAAAAGGATGCTTGAATTACATGCATTTACTGTCTTTTAAGGAAACATCCCACAAGCTTGTTTTTATGTTCTGCTGACTGGATTTAGGCTAAATAAGAAGGCAGACACAGTTTTATTTGAGTTTGGTGCAGAAATTGTTCAATACAAGCTTGAATTCAAAACAGCATTTTCTCGCTGAGAAAAGGCGATTATGAGCATAAAAGGATGCTTGAATTACATGCATTTACTGTCTTTTAAGGAAACATCCCACAAGCTTATTTTCAGTCTCTCCTGAGTGGATTTAGGCTAAATATGAAGGCAGACACGGTTTTATTTGAGTTTGGTGCAGAAATTGTTCAATACAAGCTTGGCTTCAAAACAGCATTTTCTCGCTGAGAAAAGGCGATTGCGAGCATAAAAGGATGCTTGAATTACATGCATTTACTGTCTTTTAAGGAAACATCCCACAAGCTTGTTTTTATGTTCTGCTGACTGGATTTAGGCTAAATAAGAAGGCAAACACAGTTTTATTTGACTTTGGTGCAGAAATTGTTCAATACAAGCTTGGCTTCAAAACAGCATTTTCTCGCTGAGAAAAGGCGATTGCGAGCATAAAAGGATGCTTGAATTACATGCATTTACTGTCTTTTAAGGAAACATGCCACAAGCTTGTTTTTATGTTCTGCTGACTGGATTTAGGCTAAATAAGAAGGCAGACACAGTTTTATTTGAGTTTGGTGCAGAAATTGTTCAATACAAGCTTTGCTTCAAAACAGCATTTCTCGCTGAGAAAAGGCGATTATGAGCATAAAAGGATGCTTGAATTACATGCATTTACTGTCTTTTAAGGAAACATCCCACAAGCTTATTTTCAGTCTCTCCTGAGTGGATTTAGGCTAAATAAGAAGGCAGACACAGTTTTATTTGAGATTGGTGCAGAAATTGTTCAATACAAGCTTTGCTTCAAAACAGCATTTCTCGCTGAGAAAAGGCGATTGCGAGCATAAAACGATGCTTGAATTACATGCATTTACTGTCTTTTAAGGAAACATCCCACAAGCTTGTTTTTATGTTCTGCTGACTGGATTTAGGCTAAATAAGAAGGCAAACACAGTTTTATTTGACTTTGGTGCAGAAATTTTTCAATACAAGCTTGGCTTCAAAACAGCATTTTCTCGCTGAGAAAAGGCGATTGCGAGCATAAAACGATGCTTGAATTACATGCATTTACTGTCTTTTAAGGAAACATCCCACAAGCTTATTTTCAGTCTCTCCTGAGTGGATTTAGGCTAAATAAGAAGGCAGACACAGTTTTATTTCAGTTTGGTGCAGAAATTGTTCAATACAAGATTGGCTTCAAAACAGCATTTTCTCGCTGAGAAAAGGCGATTGCGAGCATAAAAGGATGCTTGAATTACATGCATTTACTGTCTTTTAAGGAAACATCCCACAAGCTTATTTTCAGTATGTCCTGAGTGGATTTACTCTAAATAAGAAGGCAAACACAGTTTTATTTGACTTTGGTGCAGAAATTGTTCAATACAACCTTTGCTTCAAAACAGCATTTCTCGCTGAGAAAAGGCGATTGCGAGCATAAAACGATGCTTGAATTACATGCATTTACTGTCTTTTAAGGAAACATCCCACAAGCTTGTTTTTATGTTCTGCTGACTGGATTAGGCTAAATAAGAAGGCAAACACAGTTTTATTTGACTTTGGTGCAGAAATTTTTCAATACAAGCTTGGCTTCAAAACAGCATTTTCTCGCTGAGAAAATACGATTGCGAGCATAAAAGGATGCTTGATTTACATGCATTTACTGTCTTTTAAGGAAACATCCCACAAGCTTATTTTCAGTCTCTCCTGAGTGGATTTAGGCTAAATAAGAAGGCAGACACGGTTTTATTTGAGTTTGGTGCAGAAATTGTTCAATACAAGCTTTGCTTCAAAACAGCATTTCTCGCTGAGAAAAAGGCGATTGCGAGCATAAAAGGATGCTTGAATTACATGCATTTACTGTCTTTTAAGGAAACATCCCACAAGCTTATTTTCAGTCTCTCCTGAGTGGATTTACGCTAAATAAGAAGGCAGACACGGTTTTATTTGAGTTTGGTGCAGAAATTGTTCAATACAAGCTTTGCTTCAAAACAGCATTTTCTCGCTGTGAAAAGGCGATTGCGAGCATAAAAGGATGCTTGAATTACATGCATTTACTGTCTTTTAAGGAAACATCCCACAAGCTTATTTTCAGTCTCTCCTGAGTGGATTTACGCTAAATAAGAAGGCAGACACGGTTTTATTTGAGTTTGGTGCAGAAATTGTTCAATACAAGCTTTGCTTCAAAACAGCATTTCTCGCTGAGAAAAGGCGATAACGAGCATAAAAGGATGCTTGAATTACATGCATTTACTGTCTTTTAAGGAAACATCCCACAAGCTTGTTTTTATGTTCTGCTGCCTGGATTTAGGCTAAATAAGAAGGCAGACACAGTTTTATTTGAGTTTGGTGCAGAAATTGTTCAATACAAGCTTTGCTTCAAAACAGCATTTTCTCGCTGAGAAAAGGCGATTGCGAGCATAAAAGGATGCTTGAATTACATGCATTTACTGTCTTTTAAGGAAACATGCCACAAGCTTGTTTTTATGTTCTGCTGACTGGATTTAGGCTAAATAAGAAGGCAGACACAGTTTTATTTGAGTTTGGTGCAGAAATTGTTCAATACAAGCTTTGCTTCAAAACAGCATTTCTCGCTGAGAAAAGGCGATTGCGAGCATAAAAGGATGCTTGAATTACATGCATTTACTGTCTTTTAAGGAAACATCCCACAAGCTTATTTTCAGTCTCTCCTGAGTGGATTTAGGCTAAATAAGAAGGCAGACACAGTTTTATTTGAGTTTATTGCAGAAATTGTTCAATACAAGATTGGCTTCAAAACAGCATTTTCTCGCTGAGAAAAGGCGATTGCGAGCATAAAAGGATGCTTGATTTACATGCATATACTGTCTTTTAAGGAAACATCCCACAAGCTTATTTTCAGTCTCTCCTGAGTGGATTTAGGCTAAATAAGAAGGCAGACACAGTTTTATTTGACTTTGGTGCAGAAATTGTTCAATACAAGCTTGGCTTCAAAACAGCATTTTCTCGCTGTGAAAAGGCGATTGCGAGCATAAAAGGATGCTTGAATTACATGCATTTACTGTCTTTTAAGGAAACATGCCACAAGCTTGTTTTTATGTTCTGCTGACTGGATTTAGGCTAAATAAGAAGGCAGACACAGTTTTATTTGAGTTTGGTGCAGAAATTGTTCAATACAAGCTTTGCTTCAAAACAGCATTTCTCGCTGAGAAAAGGCGATTACGAGCATAAAAGGATGCTTGAATTACATGCATTTACTGTCTTTTAAGGAAACATCCCACAAGCTTATTTTCAGTCTCTCCTGAGTGGATTTAGGCTAAATAAGAAGGCAGACACAGTTTTATTTGAGTTTATTGCAGAAATTGTTCAATACAAGATTGGCTTCAAAACAGCATTTTCTCGCTGAGAAAAGGCGATTGCGAGCATAAAAGGATGCTTGATTTACATGCATATACTGTCTTTTAAGGAAACATCCCACAAGCTTATTTTCAGTCTCTCCTGAGTGGATTTAGGCTAAATAAGAAGGCAGACACAGTTTTATTTGACTTTGGTGCAGAAATTGTTCAATACAAGCTTGGCTTCAAAACAGCATTTTCTCGCTGTGAAAAGGCGATTGCGAGCATAAAAGGATGCTTGAATTACATGCATTTACTGTCTTTTAAGGAAACATCCCACAAGCTTATTTTCAGTCTCTCCTGAGTGGATTTACGCTAAATAAGAAGGCAGACACGGTTTTATTTGAGTTTGGTGCAGAAATTGTTCAATACAAGCTTGGCTTCAAAACAGCATTTTCTCGCTGAGAAAAGGCGATTCTGAGCATAAAAGGATGCTTGAATTACATGCATTTACTGTCTTTTAAGGAAACATGCCACAAGCTTGTTTTTATGTTCTGCTGACTGTATTTAGGCTAAATAAGAAGGCAGACACAGTTTTATTTGAGTTTGGTGCAGAAATTGTTCAATACAAGCTTTGCTTCAAAACAGCATTTCTCGCTGAGAAAAGGCGATTGCGAGCATAAAAGGATGCTTGAATTACATGCATTTACTGTCTTTTAAGGAAACATCCCACAAGCTTATATTCAGTCTCTCCTGAGTGGATTTAGGCTAAATAAGAAGGCAGACACAGTTTTATTTGAGTTTGGTGCAGAAATTGTTCAATACAAGCTTTGCTTCAAAACCGCATTTCTTGCTGAGAAAAGGCGATTGCGAGCATAAAAGGATGCTTGAATTACATGCATTTACTGTCTTTTAAGGAAACATGCCACAAGCTTGTTTTTATGTTCTGCTGATTGGATTTAGGTTAAATAAGAAGGCAGACACAGTTTTATTTGAGTTTGGTGCAGAAATTGTTCAATACAAGCTTTGCTTCAAAACAGCATTTCTTGCTGAGAAAAGGCGATTGCGAGCATAAAAGGATGCTTGAATTACATGCATTTACTGTCTTTTAATGAAACATCCCACAAGCTTGTTTTTATGTTCTGCTGACTGGATTTAGGCTAAATAAGAAGGCAAACACAGTTTTATTTGAGTTTGGTGCAGAAATTGTTCAATACAAGCTTGGCTTCAAAACAGCATTTCTCGCTGAGAAAAAGCGATTGCGAGCATAAAAGGATGCTTGAATTACATGCATTTACTGTCTTTTAAGGAAACATCCCACAAGCTTATTTTCAGTCTCTCCTGAGTGGATTTAGGCTAAATAAGAAGGCAGACACAGTTTTATTTGAGTTTGGTGCAGAAATTGTTCAATACAAGATTGGCTTCAAAACAGCATTTTCGCGCTGAGAAAAGGCGATTGCGAGCATAAAAGGATGCTTGAATTACATGCATTTACTGTCTTTTAAGGAAACATCCCACAAGCTTGTTTTTATATTCTGCTGACTAGATTTAGGCTAAATAAGAAGGCAGACACAGTTTTATTTGAGTTTGGTGCAGAAATTGTTCAATACAAGCTTTGCTTCAAATCAGCATTTCTCGCTGAGAAAAGGCGATTGCGAGCATAAAAGGATGCTTGAATTACATGCATTTACTGTCTTTTAAGGAAACATCCCACAAGCTTATTTTCAGTCTCTCCTGAGTGGATTTAGGCTAAATAAGAAGGCAGACACAGTTTTATTTGAGTTTGGTGCAGAAATTGTTCACTACAAGCTTTGCTTCAAAACAGCATTTCTCGCTGAGAAAAGGCGATAACGAGCATAAAAGGATGCTTGAATTACATGCATTTACTGTCTTTTAAGGAAACATCCCACAAGCTTATTTTCAGTCTCTCCTGAGTGGATTTAGGCTAAATAAGAAGGCAGACACTGTTTTATTTGAGTTTGGGGCAGAAATTGTTCAATACAAGCTTGGCTTCAAAACAGCATTTCTCGCTGAAAAGGCGATTTGCGAGCATAAAAGGATGCTTGATTTACATGCATTTACTGTCTTTTAATGAAACATCCCACAAGCTTGTTTTTATGTTCTGCTGACTGGATTTAGGCTAAATAAGAAGGCAAACACAGTTTTATTTGACTTTGGTGCAGAAATTGTTCAATACAAGCTTGGCTTCAAAACAGCATTTTCTCGCTTAGAAAAGGCAATAACGAGCATAAAAGGATGCTTGAATTACATGCATTTACTGTCTTTTAAGGAAACATCCCACAAGCTTGTTTTTATGTTCTGCTGACTGGATTTAGGCTAAATAAGAAGGCAGACACAGTTTTATTTGAGTTTGGTGCAGAAATTGTTCAATACAAGCTTGATTCAAAACAGCATTTTCTCGCTGAGAAAAGGCGATTGCGAGCATAAAAGGATGCTTGAATTACATGCATTTACTGTCTTTTAAGGAAACATCCCACAAGCTTGTTTTTATATTCTGCTGACTGGATTTAGGCTAAATAAGAAGGCAGACACAGTTTTATTTGAGTTTGGTGCAGAAATTGTTCAATACAAGATTGGCTTCAAAACAGCATTTCTTGCTGAGAAAAGGCGATTGCGAGCATAAAAGGATGCTTGAATTACATGCATTTACTGTCTTTTAATGAAACATCCCACAAGCTTGTTTTTATGTTCTGCTGACTGGATTTAGGCTAAATAAGAAGGCAAACACAATTTTATTTGACTTTGGTGCAGAAATTGTTCAATACAAGCTTGGCTTCAAAACAGCATTTTCTCGCTGAGAAAAGGCAATAACGAGCATAAAAGGATGCTTGAATTACATGCATTTACTGTCTTTTAGGGAAACATCCCACAAGCTTATTTTCAGTCTCTCCTGAGTGGATTTACGCTAAATAAGAAGGCAGACACAGTTTTATTTGAGTTTGGTGCAGAAATTGTTCAATACAAGATTGGCTTCAAAACAGCATTTTCTCGCTGAGAAAAGGCGATTGCGAGCATAAAAGGATGCTTGAATTACATGCATTTACTGTCTTTTAATGAAACATCCCACAAGCTTGTTTTTATGTTCTGCTGACTGGATTTAGGCTAAATAAGAAGGCAGACACAGTTTTATTTGACTTTGGTGCAGAAATTGTTCAATACAAGCTTGGCTTCAAAACAGCATTTTCTCGCTGAGAAAAGGCGATTGCGATCATAAAAGGATGCTTGAATTACATGCATTTACTGTCTTTTAAGGAAACATCCCACAAGCTTGTTTTTATATTCTGCTGACTGGATTTAGGCTAAATAAGAAGGCAGACACAGTTTTATTTGAGTTTGGTGCAGAAATTGTTCAATACAAGATTGGCTTCAAAACAGCATTTTCTCGCTGAGAAAAGGCGATTGCGATCATAAAAGGATGCTTGAATTACATGCATTTACTGTCTTTTAAGGAAACATCCCACAAGCTTGTTTTTATATTCTGCTGACTGGATTTAGGCTAAATAAGAAGGCAGACACAGTTTTATTTGAGTTTGGTGCAGAAATTGTTCAATACAAGCTTTGCTTCAAAACAGCATTTCTCGCTGAGAAAAGGCGACTGCGAGCATAAAAGGATGCTTGAATTACATGCATTTACTGTCTTTTAATGAAACATCCCACAAGCTTATTTTCAGTCTCTCCTGAGTGGATTTAGGCTAAATAAGAAGGCAGACACAGTTTTATTTGAGTTTGGTGCAGAAATTGTTCAATACAAGCTTTGCTTCAAAACAGCATTTTCGCTGAGAAAAGGCGACGAGCATAAAAGGATGCTTGAATTACATGCATTTACTGTCTTTTAAGGAAACATCCACAAGCTTGTTTTTATATTATGCTGACTGGATTTAGGCTAAATAAGAAGGCAGACACAGTTTTATTTGAGTTTGGTGCAGAAATTGTTCAATACAAGCTTGGCTTCAAAACAGCATTTCTTGCTGAGAAAAGGCGATTGCGAGCATAAAAGGATGCTTGAATTACATGCATTTACTGTCTGTGAAAGAAAAGTCCCACAAGCTTATTTTAAGTCTCTCCTGAGTGGATTAAGGCTAAATAAGAAGGCACAAACAGTTTTTTTTTTACTTTGGTGCAGAAATTGTTAAATCAAACCTTGACTTCAAAACAGCATTTTCTCGCTGAGAAAAGGCGATTTGAAAGCATAAAAGGATGCTTGAATTACATGCATTTACTGTCTTTTAAGGAAACATCCCACAAGCTTATTTTCAGTCTCTCCTGAGTGGATTTAGGCTAAATAAGAAGGCAGACACAGTTTTATTTGAGTTTGGTGCAGAAATTGTTCAATACAAGATTGGCTTCAAAACAGCATTTTCTCGCTGAGAAAAGGCGATTGCGAGCATAAAAGGATGCTTGAATTACATGCATTTACTGTCTTTTAAGGAAACATGCCACAAGCTTGTTTTTATGTTCTGCTGATTGGATTTAGGTTAAATAAGAAGGAAGACACAGTTTTATTTGAGTTTGGTGCAGAAATTGTTCAATACAAGATTGGCTTCAAAACAGCATTTTCGCGCTGAGAAAAGGCGATTGCGAGCATAAAAGGATGCTTGAATTACATGCATTTACTGTCTTTTAAGGAAACATCCCACAAGCTTGTTTTTATATTCTGCTGACTGGATTTAAGCTAAATAAGAAGGCAGACACAGTTTTATTTGAGTTTGGTGCAGAAATTGTTCAATACAAGCTTTGCTTCAAAACTGCATTTTCTCGCTGAGAAAAAGCGATTGCGAGCATAAAAGGATGCTTGAATTACATGCATTTACTGTCTTTTAAGGAAACATCCCACAAGCTTATTTTCAGTCTCTCCTGAGTGGATTTAGGCTAAATAAGAAGGCAGACACAGTTTTATTTGAGTTTGGTGCAGAAATTGTTCAATACAAGCTTGGCTTCAAAACAGCATTTTCTCGCTGAGAAAAGCCGATAACGAGCATAAAAGGATGCTTGAATTACATGCATTTACTGTCTTTTAAGGAAACATGCAACAAGGTTGTTTTTATGTTCTGCTGATTGGATTTAGGTTAAATAAGAAGGCAGACACAGTTTTATTTGAGTTTGGTGCAGAAATTGTTCAATACAAGCTTTGCTTTAAAACAGCATTTCTCGCTGAGAAAAGGCGATTGCGAGCATAAAAGGATGCTTGAATTACATGCATTTACTGTCTTTTAATGAAACATCCCACAAGCTTGTTTTTATGTTCTGCTGACTGGATTTAGGCTAAATAAGAAGGCAAACACAGTTTTATTTGAGTTTGGTGCAGAAATTGTTCAATACAAGCTTGGCTTCAAAACAGCATTTTCTCGCTGAAAAAAGGCGATTGCGAGCATAAAAGGATGCTTGAATTACATGCATTTACTGTCTTTTAAGGAAACATCCCACAAGCTTATTTTCAGTCTCTCCTGAGTGGATTTAGGCTAAATAAGAAGGCAGACACAGTTTTATTTGAGTTTGGTGCAGAAATTGTTCAATACAAGATTGGCTTCAAAACAGCATTTTCGCGCTGAGAAAAGGCGATTGCGAGCATAAAAGGATGCTTGATTTACATGCATTTACTGTCTTTTAATGAAACATCCCACAAGCTTATTTTCAGTCTCTCCTGAGTGGATTTAGGCTAAATAAGAAGGCAGACACTGTTTTATTTGAGTTTGGGGCAGAAATTGTTCAATACAAGCTTTGCTTCAAAACAGCATTTCTCGCTGAGAAAAGGCGATTGCGAGCATAAAAGGATGCTTGATTTACATGCATTTACTGTCTTTTAATGAAACATCCCACAAGCTTGTTTTTATGTTCTGCTGACTGGATTTAGGCTAAATAAGAAGGCAAACACAGTTTTATTTGACTTTGGTGCAGAAATTGTTCAATACAAGCTTGATTCAAAACAGCATTTTCTCGCTGAGAAAAGGCGATTGCGAGCATAAAAGGATGCTTGAATTACATGCATTTACTGTCTTTTAAGGAAACATCCCACAAGCTTGTTTTTATATTCTGCTGACTGGATTTAGGCTAAATAAGAAGGCAGACACAGTTTTATTTGAGTTTGGTGCAGAAATTGTTCAATACAAGATTGGCTTCAAAACAGCATTTCTCGCTGAGAAAAGGCGATTGCGAGCATAAAAGGATGCTTGAATTACATGCATTTACTGTCTTTTAATGAAACATCCCACAAGCTTGTTTTTATGTTCTGCTGACTGGATTTAGGCTAAATAAGAAGGCAAACACAATTTTATTTGACTTTGGTGCAGAAATTGTTCAATACAAGCTTGGCTTCAAAACAGCATTTTCTCGCTGAGAAAAGGCGATTGCGAGCATAAAAGGATGCTTGAATTACATGCATTTACTGTCTTTTAATGAAACATCCCACAAGCTTGTTTTTATGTTCTGCTGACTGGATTTAGGCTAAATAAGAAGGCAGACACAGTTTTATTTGATTTTGGTGCAGAAATTGTTCAATACAAGCTTTGCTTCAAAACAGCATTTTCTCGCTGTGAAAAGGCGATTGCGAGCATAAAAGGATGCTTGAATTACATGCATTTACTGTCTTTTAAGGAAACATCCCACAAGCTTATTTTCAGTCTCTCCTGAGTGGATTTACGCTAAATAAGAAGGCAGACACGGTTTTATTTGAGTTTGGTGCAGAAATTGTTCAATACAAGCTTGGCTTCAAAACAGCATTTTCTCGCTGAGAAAAGGCGATTGCGAGCATAAAGGATGATTGAATTACATGCATTTACTGTCTTTTAAGGAAACATGCCACAAGCTTGTTTTTATGTTCTGCTGACTGGATTTAGGCTAAATAAGAAGGCAAACACAGTTTTATTTGACTTTGGTGCAGAAATTGTCAATACAAGCTTGGCTTCAAAACAGCATTTTCTCGCTGAGAAAAGGCAATAACGAGCATAAAATGATGCTTGAATTACATGCATTTACTGTCTTTTAGGGAAACATCCCACAAGCTTATTTTCAGTCTCTCCTGAGTGGATTTACGCTAAATAAGAAGGCAGACACAGTTTTATTTGAGTTTGGTGCAGAAATTGTTCAATACAAGCTTTGCTTCAAAACAGCATTTCTCGCTGAGAAAAGGCGACTGCGAGCATAAAAGGATGCTTGAATTACATGCATTTACTGTCTTTTAATGAAACATCCCACAAGCTTATTTTCAGTCTCTCCTGAGTGGATTTAGGCTAAATAAGAAGGCAGACACAGTTTTATTTGAGTTTGGTGCAGAAATTGTTCAATACAAGCTTTGCTTCAAAACAGCATTTCTCGCTGAGAAAAGGCGATTGCGAGCATAAAAGGATGCTTGAATTACATGCATTTACTGTCTTTTAAGGAAACATCCCACAAGCTTATTTTCAGTCTCTCCTGAGTGGATTTAGGCTAAATAAGAAGGCAGACACAGTTTTATTTGAGTTTGGTGCAGAAATTGTTCACTACAAGCTTGGCTTGAAAACAGCATTTTCTCGCTGAGAAAAGGCAATAACGAGCATAAAAGGATGCTTGAATTACATGCATTTACTGTCTTTTAAGGAAACATCCCACAAGCTTGTTTTTATATTATGCTGACTGGATTTAGGCTAAATAAGAAGGCAGACACAGTTTTATTTGAGTTTGGTGCAGAAATTGTTCAATACAAGCTTGGCTTCAAAACAGCATTTTCTCGCTGAGAAAAGTCGATAACGAGCATAAAAGGATGCTTGCATTACATGCATTTACTGTCTTTTAAAGAAACATGCCACAAGCTTGTTTTTATGTTCTGCTGATTGGATTTAGGTTAAATAAGAAGGCAGACAGTTTTATTTGAGTTTGGTGCAGAAATTGTTCAATACAAGCTTTGCTTCAAAACAGCATTTCTCGCTGAGAAAAGGCGATTGCGAGCATAAAAGGATGCTTGATTTACATGCATTTACTGTATTTTAAGGAAACATCCCACAAGCTTATTTTCAGTCTCTCCTGAGTGGATTTAGGCTAAATAAGAAGGCAGACACAGTTTTATTTGAGTTTGGTGCAGAAATTGTTCAATACAAGCTTGGCTTCAAAACAGCATTTTCTCGCTGAGAAAAGGCAATAACGAGCATAAAAGGATACTTGAATTACATGCATTTACTGTCTTTTAAGGAAACATGCCACAAGCTTGTTTTTATGTTCTGCTGACTGGATTTAGGCTAAATAAGAAGGCAAACACAGTTTTATTTGACTTTGGTGCAGAAATTGTTCAATACAAGCTTGGCTTGAAAACAGCATTTTCTCGCTGAGAAAAGGTAATAACGAGCATAAAAGGATGCTTGAATTACATGCATTTACTGTCTTTTAAGGAAACATCCCACAAGCTTGTTTTTATATTATGCTGACTGGATTTAGGCTAAATAAGAAGGCAGACACAGTTTTATTTGAGTTTGGTGCAGAAATTGTTCAATACAAGCTTGGCTTCAAAACAGCATTTTCTCGCTGAGAAAAGGCGATAACGAGCATAAAAGGATGCTTGCATTACATGCATTTACTGTCTTTTAAAGAAACATGCCACAAGCTTGTTTTTATGTTCTGCTGATTGGATTTAGGTTAAATAAGAAGGCAGACAGTTTTATTTGAGTTTGGTGCAGAAATTGTTCAATACAAGCTTTGCTTCAAAACAGCATTTCTCGCTGAGAAAAGGCGATTGCGAGCATAAAAGGATGCTTGATTTACATGCATTTACTGTATTTTAAGGAAACATCCCACAAGCTTATTTTCAGTCTCTCCTGAGTGGATTTAGGCTAAATAAGAAGGCAGACACAGTTTTATTTGAGTTTGGTGCAGAAATTGTTCAATACAAGCTTGGCTTCAAAACAGCATTTTCTCGCTGAGAAAAGGCGATTGCGAGCATAAAAGGATGCTTGAATTACATGCATTTACTGTCTTTTAAGGAAACATGCCACAAGCTTGTTTTTCTGTTCTGCTGACTGGATTTAGGCTAAAAAAGAAGGCAGACACAGTTTTATTTGAGTTTGGTGCAGAAATTGTTCAATACAAGCTTGGCTTCAAAACAGCATTTCTCGCTGAGAAAAGGCGATTGCGAGCATAAAAGGATGCTTGAATTACATGCATTTACTGTCTGTGAAAGAAAAGTCCCACAAGCTTATTTTAAGTCTCTCCTGAGTGGATTAAGGCTAAATAAGAAGGCACAAACAGTTTTTTTTTTTACTTTGGTGCAGAAATTGTTAAATCAAACCTTGACTTCAAAACAGCATTTTCTCGCTGAGAAAAGGCGATTGCGAGCATAAAAGGATGCTTGAATTACATGCATTTACTGTCTTTTAAGGAAACATGCCACAATCTTGTTTTTATCTTCCTCTGACTGGATTTAGGCTAAATAAGAAGGCAGACAAAGTTTTATTTGAGTTTGGTGCAGAAATTGTTCAATACCAGCTTGGCTTCAAAACAGCATTTCTCGCTGAGAAAAGGCGATTGCGAGCATAAAAGGATGCTTGAATTACATGCATTTACTGTCTTTTAAGGAAACATCCCACAAGCTTATTTTCAGTCTCTCCTGAGTGGATTTAGGCTAAATAAGAAGGCAGACACAGTTTTATTTGACTTTGGTACAGAAATTGTTCAATACAAGATTGGCTTCAAAACAACATTTTCTCGCTGAGAAAAGGCGATTGCGAGCATAAAAGGATGCTTGAATTACATGCATTTACTGTCTTTTAAGGAAACATTCCACAAGCTTATTTTCAGTCTCTCCTGAGTGGATTTAGGCTAAAGAAGAAGGCAGACACAGTTTTATTTGAGAATGGTGCAGAAATTGTTCAATGCAAGCTTGGCTTCAAAACAGCATTTCTTGCTGAGAAAAGGCGATTGCGAGCATAAAAGGATGCTTGAATTACATGCATTTACTGTCTTTTAAGGAAACATCCCACAAGCTTGTTTTTATATTCTGCTGACTGGATTTAAGCTAAATAAGAAGGCAGACACAGTTTTATTTGAGTTTGGTGCAGAAATTGTTCAATACAAGCTTTGCTTCAAAACAGCATTTTCTCGCTGAGAAAAAGCGATTGCGAGCATAAAAGGATGCTTGAATTACATGCATTTACTGTCTTTTAAGGAAACATCCCACAAGCTTATTTTCAGTCTCTCCTGAGTGGATTTAGGCTAAATAAGAAGGCAGACACAGTTTTATTTGACTTTGGTGCAGAAATTGTTCAATACAAGCTTGGCTTCAAAACAGCATTTTCTCGCTGAGAAAAGCCGATTGCGAGCATAAAAGGATGCTTGAATTACATGCATTTACTGTCTTTTAATGAAACATCCCACAAGCTTGTTTTTATGTTCTGCTGACTGGATTTAGGCTAAATAAGAAGGCAAACACAGTTTTATTTGAGTTTGGTGCAGAAATTGTTCAATACAAGCTTGGCTTCAAAACAGCATTTCTCGCTGAGAAAAGGCGATTGCGAGCATAAAAGGATGCTTGAATTACATGCATTTACTGTCTGTGAAAGAAAAGTCCCACAAGCTTATTTTCAGTCTCTCCTGAGTGGATTTAGGCTAAATAAGAAGGCAGACACAGTTTTATTTGACTTTGGTGCAGAAATTGTTCAATACAAGCTTGGCTTCAAAACAGCATTTTCTCGCTGAGAAAAGCCGATAACGAGCATAAAAGGATGCTTGCATTACATGCATTTACTGTCTTTTAAGGAAACATGCAACAAGGTTGTTTTTATGTTCTGCTGATTGGATTTAGGTTAAATAAGAAGGCAGACACAGTTTTATTTGAGTTTGGTGCAGAAATTGTTCAATACAAGCTTTGCTTCAAAACAGCATTTCTCGCTGAGAAAAGGCGATTGTGAGCATAAAAGGATGCTTGAATTACATGCATTTACTGTCTTTTAATGAAACATCCCACAAGTTTTTTTTTTTTTATGTTCTGCTGACTGGATTTAGGCTAAATAAGAAGGCAGACACAGTTTTATTTGAGTTTGGTGCAGAAATTGTTCAATACAAGCTTTGCTTCAAAACAGCATTTCTCGCTGAGAAAAGGCGATTGCGAGCATAAGAGGATGCTTGAATTACATGCATTTACTGTCTTTTAAGGAAACATCCCACAAGCTTATATTCAGTCTCTCCTGAGTGGATTTAGGCTAAATAAGAAGGCAGACACAGTTTTATTTGAGTTTGGTGCAGAAATTGTTCAATACAAGCTTTGCTTCAAAACAGCATTTCTTGCTGAGAAAAGGCGATTGCGAGCATAAAAGGATGCTTGAATTACATGCATTTACTGTCTTTTAAGGAAACATCCCACAAGCTTATTTTCAGTCTCTCCTGAGTGGATTTAGGCTAAATAAGAAGGCAGACACAGTTTTATTTGAGTTTGGTGCAGAAATTGTTCAATACAAGATTGGCTTCAAAACAGCATTTTCGCGCTGAGAAAATGCGATTGCGAGCATAAAAGGATGCTTGCATTACATGCATTTACTGTCTTTTAAGGAAACATCCCACAAGCTTGTTTTTATATTCTGCTGACTGGATTTAGGCTAAATAAGAAGGCAGACACAGTTTTATTTGAGTTTGGTGCAGAAATTGTTCAATACAAGCTTTGCTTCAAATCAGCATTTCTCGCTGAGAAAAGGCGATTGCGAGCATAAAAGGATGCTTGCATTACATGCATTTACTGTCTTTTAAGGAAACATCCCACAAGCTTATTTTCAGTCTCTCCTGAGTGGATTTAGGCTAAATAAGAAGGCAGACACTGTTTTATTTGAGTTTGGGGCAGAAATTGTTCAATACAAGCTTTGCTTCTAAACAGCATTTTCTCGCTGAGAAAAGGCGATAACGAGCATAAAAGGATTCTTGAATTACATGCATTTACTGTCTTTTAAGGAAACATCCCACAAGCTTGTTTTCAGTCTCTTCTGAGTGGATTTAGGCTGAATAAGAAGGCAGACACAGTTTTATTTGAGTTTGGTGCAGAAATTGTTCAATACAAGCTTTGCTTCAAAACAGCATTTCTCGCTGAGAAAAGGCGATTGCGAGCATAAAAGGATGCTTGATTTACATGCATTTACTGTCTTTTAATGAAACATCCCACAAGCTTGTTTTTATGTTCTGCTGACTGGATTTAGGCTAAATAAGAAGGCAAACACAGTTTTATTTGACTTTGGTGCAGAAATTGTTCAATACAAGCTTGGCTTCAAAACAGCATTTTCTCGCTGAGAAAAGGCAATAACGAGCATAAAAGGATGCTTGAATTACATGCATTTACTGTCTTTTAAGGAAACATCCCACAAGCTTATTTTCAGTCTCTCCTGAGTGGATTTAGGCTAAATAAGAAGGCAGACACAGTTTTATTTGAGAATGGTGCAGAAATTGTTCAATACAAGCTTTGCTTCAAAACAGCATTTCTCGCTGAGAAAAGGCGACTGCGAGCATAAAAGGATGCTTGAATTACATGCATTTACTGTCTTTTAATGAAACATGCCACAAGCTTATTTTCAGTCTCTCCTGAGTGGATTTAGGCTAAATAAGAAGGCAGACACAGTTTTATTTGAGTTTGGTGCAGAAATTGTTCAATACAAGCTTTGCTTCAAAACAGCATTTCTCGCTGAGAAAAGGCGATTGCGAGCATAAAAGGATGCTTGAATTACATGCATTTACTGTCTTTTAATGAAACATCCCACAAGCTTGTTTTTATGTTCTGCTGACTGGATTTAGGCTAAATAAGAAGGCAAACACAGTTTTATTTGACTTTGGTGCAGAAATTGTTCAATACAAGCTTGGCTTCAAAACAGCATTTTCTCGCTGAGAAAAGTCGATAACGAGCATAAAAGGATGCTTGCATTACATGCATTTACTGTCTTTTAAAGAAACATGCCACAAGCTTGTTTTTATGTTCTGCTGATTGGATTTAGGTTAAATAAGAAGGCAGACACAGTTTTATTTGAGTTTGGTGCAGAAATTGTTCAATACAAGCTTGGCTTCAAAACAGCATTTCTCGCTGAGAAAAGGCGATTATTGAGCATAAAAGGATGCTTGAATTACATGCATTTACTGTCTTTTAATGAAACATCCCACAAGCTTGTTTTTATGTTCTGCTGACTGGATTTAGGCTAAATAAGAAGGCAAACACAGTTTTATTTGAGTTTGGTGCAGAAATTGTTCAATACAAGCTTGGCTTCAAAACAGCATTTTCTCGCTGAAAAAAGGCGATTGCGAGCATAAAAGGATGCTTGAATTACATGCATTTACTGTCTTTTAAGGAAACATCCCACAAGCTTATTTTCAGTCTCTCCTGAGTGGATTTAGGCTAAATAAGAAGGCAGACACAGTTTTATTTGACTTTGGTGCAGAAATTGTTCAATACAAGCTTTGCTTCAAAACAGCATTTCTCGCTGAGAAAAGGCGATTGCGAGCATAAAAGGATGCTTGAATTACATGCATTTACTGTCTTTTAATGAAACATCCCACAAGCTTGTTTTTATGTTCTGCTGACTGGATTTAGGCTAAATAAGAAGGCAAACACAGTTATATTTGACTTTGGTGCAGAAATTGTTCAATACAAGCTTGGCTTCAAAACAGCATTTTCTCGCTGAGAAAAGCCGATAACGAGCATAAAAGGATGCTTGCATTACATGCATTTACTGTCTTTTAAGGAAACATCACACAAGGTTGTTTTTATGTTCTGCTGATTGGATTTAGGTTAAATAAGAAGGCAGACACAGTTTTATTTGAATTTGGTGCAGAAATTGTTCAATACAAGCTTTGCTTCAAAACAGCATTTCTCGCTGAGAAAAGGCGATTGCGAGCATAAAAGGATGCTTGCATTACATGCATTTACTGTATTTTAAGGAAACATCCCACAAGCTTATTTTCAGTCTCTCCTGAGTGGATTTAGGCTAAATAAGAAGGCAGACACAGTTTTATTTGAGTTTGGTGCAGAAATTGTTCAATACAAGCTTGGCTTCAAAACAGCATTTCTCGCTGAGAAAAGGCGATTGCGAGCATAAAAGGATGCTTGAATTACATGCATTTACTGTCTGTGAAAGAAAAGTCCCACAAGCTTATTTTAAGTCTCTCCTGAGTGGATTAAGGCTAAATAAGAAGGCACAAACAGTTTTTTTACTTTGGTGCAGAAATTGTTAAATCAAACCTTGACTTCAAAACAGCATTTTCTCGCTGAGAAAAGGCGATTGCGAGCATAAAAGGATGCTTGAATTACATGCATTTACTGTCTTTTAATGAAACATCCCACAAGCTTGTTTTTATGTTCTGCTGACTGGATTTAGGCTAAATAAGAAGGCAAACACAGTTTTATTTGAGTTTGGTGCGGAAATTGTTCAATACAAGCTTGGCTTCAAAACAGCATTTTCTCGCTGAAAAAGGCGATTGCGAGCATAAAAGGATGCTTGAATTACATGCATTTACTGTCTTTTAAGGAAACATCCACAAGCTTATTTTCAGTCTCTCCTGAGTGGATTTAGGCTAAATAAGAAGGCAGACACAGTTTTATTTGACTTTGGTGCAGAAATTGTTCAATACAAGCTTGGCTTCAAAACAGCATTTCTCGCTGAGAAAAGGCGATTGCGATAGCATAAAGGATGCTTGCATTACATGCATTTACTGTCTTTTAAGGAAACATCCCACAAGCTTATATTCAGTCTCTCCTGAGTGGATTTAGGCTAAATAAGAAGGCAGACACAGTTTTATTTGAGTTTGGTGCAGAAATTGTTCAATACAAGCTTTGCTTCAAAACAGCATTTCTCGCTGAGAAAAGGCGATTGCGAGCATAAAAGGATGCTTGAATTACATGCATTTACTGTCTTTTAAGGAAACATCCCACAAGCTTGTTTTTATGTTCTGCTGACTGGATTTAGGCTAAATAAGAAGGCAAACACAGTTATATTTGACTTTGGTGCAGAAATTGTTCAATACAAGCTTGGCTTCAAAACAGCATTTTCTCGCTGAGAAAAGCCGATAACGAGCATAAAAGGATTCTTGCATTACATGCATTTACTGTCTTTTAAGGAAACATGCCACAAGCTTGTTTTTATGTTCTGCTGATTGGACTTAGGTTAAATAAGAAGGCAGACACAGTTTTATTTGAGTTTGGTGCAGAAATTGTTCAATACAAGCTTGGCTTCAAAACAGCATTTTCTCGCTGAGAAAAGCCGATAACGAGCATAAAAGGATGCTTGCATTACATGCATTTACTGTCTTTTAAGGAAACATCACACAAGGTTGTTTTTATTTTCTGCTGGTTGGATTTAGGTTAAATAAGAAGGCAGACACAGTTTTATTTGAATTTGGTGCAGAAATTGTTCAATACAAGCTTTGCTTCAAAACAGCATTTCTCGCTGAGAAAAGGCGATTGCGAGCATAAAAGGATGCTTGCATTACATGCATTTACTGTATTTTAAGGAAACATCCCACAAGCTTATTTTCAGTCTCTCCTGAGTGGATTTAGGCTAAATAAGAAGGCAGACACAGTTTTATTTGAGTTTGGTGCAGAAATTGTTCAATACAAGCTTGGCTTCAAAACAGCATTTCTCGCTGAGAAAAGGCGATTGCGAGCATAAAAGGATGCTTGAATTACATGCATTTACTGTCTGTGAAAGAAAAGTCCCACAAGCTTATTTTAAGTCTCTCCTGAGTGGATTAAGGCTAAATAAGAAGGCACAAACAGTTTTTTTTTTTTTACTTTGGTGCAGAAATTGTTAAATCAAACCTTGACTTCAAAACAGCATTTTCTCGCTGAGAAAAGGCGATTGCGAGCATAAAAGGATGCTTGAATTACATGCATTTACTGTCTTTTAAGGAAACATGCCACAATCTTGTTTTTATCTTCCTCTGACTGGATTTAGGCTAAATAAGAAGGCAGACAAAGTTTTATTTGAGTTTGGTGCAGAAATTGTTCAATACAAGCTTGGCTTCAAAACAGCATTTTCTCGCTGAGAAAAGGCGATTGCGAGCATAAAACGATGCTTGAATTACATGCATTTATTGTCTTTTAAGGAAACATCCCACAAGCTTATTTTCAGTCTCTCCTGAGTGGATTTAGGCTAAATAAGAAGGCAGACACAGTTTTATTTGAGTTTGGTGCAGAAATTGTTCAATACAAGATTGGCTTCAAAAGAGCATTTTCGCGCTGAGAAAAGGCTATTGCGAGCATAAAAGGATGCTTGAATTACATGCATTTACTGTCTTTTAAGGAAACATCCCACAAGCTTGTTTTTATATTCTGCTGACTGGATTTAAGCAAAATAAGAAGGCAGACACAGTTTTATTTGAGTTTGGTGCAGAAATTGTTCAATACAAGCTTTGCTTCAAAACAGCATTTTCTCGCTGAGAAAAAGCGATTGCGAGCATAAAAGGATGCTTGAATTACATGCATTTACTGTCTTTTAAGGAAACATCCCACAAGCTTATTTTCAGTCTCTCCTGAATGGATTTAGGCTAAATAAGAAGGCAGACACAGTTTTATTTGACTTTGGTGCAGAAATTGTTCAATACAAGCTTGGCTTCAAAACAGCATTTTCTCGCTGAGAAAAGCCGATAACGAGCATAAAAGGATGCTTGCATTACATGCATTTACTGTCTTTTAAGGAAACATGCAACAAGGTTGTTTTTATGTTCTGCTGATTGGATTTAGGTTAAATAAGAAGGCAGACACAGTTTTATTTGAGTTTGTTGCAGAAATTGTTCAATACAAGCTTGGCTTCAAAACAGCATTTTCTCGCTGAGAAAAGCCGATAACGAGCATAAAAGGATTCTTGCATTACATGCATTTACTGTCTTTTAAGGAAACATGCCACAAGCTTGTTTTTATGTTCTGCTGATTGGACTTAGGTTAAATAAGAAGGCAGACACAGTTTTATTTGAGTTTGGTGCAGAAATTGTTCAATACAAGCTTGGCTTCAAAACAGCATTTTCTCGCTGAGAAAAGCCGATAACGAGCATAAAAGGATGCTTGCATTACATGCATTTACTGTCTTTTAAGGAAACATGCCACAAGGTTGTTTTTATGTTCTGCTGATTGGATTTAGGTTAAATAAGAAGGCAGACACAGTTTTATTTGAATTTGGTGCAGAAATTGTTCAATACAAGCTTTGCTTCAAAACAGCATTTCTCGCTGAGAAAAGGCGATTGCGAGCATAAAAGGATGCTTGAATTACATGCATTTACTGTCTTTTAATGAAACATCCCACAAGCTTGTTTTTATGTTCTGCTGACTGGATTTAGGCTAAATAAGAAGGCAAACACAGTTTTATTTGAGTTTGGTGCAGAAATTGTTCAATACAAGCTTGGCTTCAAAACAGCATTTTCTCGCTGAAAAAGGCGATTATGAGCATAAAAGGATGCTTGAATTACATGCATTTACTGTCTTTTAAGGAAACATCCCACAAGCTTATTTTCAGTCTCTCCTGAGTGGATTTAGGCTAAATAAGAAGGCAGACACAGTTTTATTTGACTTTGGTGCAGAAATTGTTCAATACAAGCTTGGCTTCAAAACAGCATTTCTCGCTGAGAAAAGGCGATTGCGAGCATAAAAGGATGCTTGCATTACATGCATTTACTGTCTTTTAAGGAAACATCCCACAAGCTTATATTCAGTCTCTCCTGAGTGGATTTAGGCTAAATAAGAAGGCAGACACAGTTTTATTTGAGTTTGGTGCAGAAATTGTTCAATACAAGCTTTGCTTCAAAACAGCATTTCTCGCTGAGAAAAGGCTATTGCGAGCATAAAAGGATGCTTGAATTACATGCATTTACTGTCTTTTAATGAAACATCCCACAAGCTTGTTTTTATGTTCTGCTGACTGGATTTAGGCTAAATAAGAAGGCAAACACAGTTATATTTGACTTTGGTGCAGAAATTGTTCAATACAAGCTTGGCTTCAAAACAGCATTTTCTCGCTGAGAAAAGGCAATAACGAGCATAAAAGGATGCTTGAATTACATGCATTTACTGTCTTTTAAGGAAACATCCCACAAGCTTGTTTTTATATTCTGCTGACTGGATTTAGGCTAAATAAGAAGGCAGACACAGTTTTATTTGACTTTGGTGCAGAAATTGTTCAATACAAGCTTATTTCAAATCACCTTTTTCTCGCTGAGAAAAGGCGATTTGCGAGCATAAAAGGATGCTTGAATTACATGCATTTACTGTCTTTTAATGAAACATCCAACAAGCTTGTTTTTATGTTCTGCTGACTGGATTTAGGCTAAATAAGAAGGCAAACACAGTTTTATTTGACTTTGGTGCAGAAATTGTTCAATACAAGCTTGGTTTCAAAACAGCATTTTCTCGCTGAGAAAAGGCGATTTGAGCATAAAAGGATGCTTGAATTACATGCATTTACTGTCTTTTAAGGAAACATCCCACAAGCTTGTTTTTATGTTCTGCTGACTGGATTTAGGCTAAATAAGAAGACAGACACAGTTTTATTTGAGTTTGGTGCAGAAATTGTTCAATACAAGCTTTGCTTCAAAACAGCATTTCTCGCTGAGAAAAGGCGATTGCGAGATAAAAGGATGCTTGAATTACATGCATTTACTGTCTTTTAAGGAAACATCCCACAAGCTTATTTTCAGTCTCTCCTGAGTGGATTTAGGCTAAATAAGAAGGCACACACAGTTTTATTTGAGTTTGGTGCAGAAATTGTTCAATACAAGCTTGGCTTCAAAACAGCATTTCTTGCTGAGAAAAGGCGATTGCGAGCATAAAAGGATGCTTGAATTACATGCATTTACTGTCTTTTAATGAAACATCCCACAAGCTTGTTTTTATGTTCTGCTGACTGGATTTAGGCTAAATAAGAAGGCAAACACAGTTTTATTTGACTTTGGTGCAGAAATTGTTCAATACAAGCTTGGCTTCAAAACAGCATTTTCTCGCTGAGAAAAGGCGATTATTGAGCATAAAAGGATGCTTGAATTACATGCATTTACTGTCTTTTAATGAAACATCCCACAAGCTTGTTTTTATGTTCTGCTGACTGGATTTAGGCTAAATAAGAAGGCAAACACAGTTTTATTTGAGTTTGGTGCAGAAATTGTTCAATACAAGCTTGGCTTCAAAACAGCATTTTCTCGCTGAAAAAAGGCGATTGCGAGCATAAAAGGATGCTTGAATTACATGCATTTACTGTCTTTTAAGGAAACATCCCACAAGCTTATTTTCAGTCTCTCCTGAGTGGATTTAGGCTAAATAAGAAGGCAGACACAGTTTTATTTGACTTTGGTGCAGAAATTGTTCAATACAAGCTTGGCTTCAAAACAGCATTTCTCGCTGAGAAAAGGCGATTGCGAGCATAAAAGGATGCTTACATTACATGCATTTACTGTCTTTTAAGGAAACATCCCACAAGCTTATATTCAGTCTCTCCTGAGTGGATTTAGGCTAAATAAGAAGGCAGACACAGTTTTATTTGAGTTTGGTGCAGAAATTGTTCAATACAAGCTTTGCTTCAAAACAGCATTTCTCGCTGAGAAAAGGCGATTGCGAGCATAAAAGGATGCTTGAATTACATGCATTTACTGTCTTTTAATGAAACATCCCACAAGCTTGTTTTTATGTTCTGCTGACTGGATTTAGGCTAAATAAGAAGACAGACACAGTTTTATTTGACTTTGGTGCAGAAATTGTTCAATACAAGCTTTGCTTCAAATCACCTTTTTCTCGCTGAGAAAAGGATTTTGAGCATAAAAGGATGCTTGAATTACATGCATTTACTGTCTTTTAAGGAAACATGCCACAAGCTTGTTTTTATGTTCTGCTGACTGGATTTAGGCTAAATAAGAAGGCAGACACAGTTTTATTTGAGTTTGGTGCAGAAATTGTTCAATACAAGCTTTGCTTCAAAACAGCATTTCTCGCTGAGAAAAGGCGATTGCGAGCATAAAAGGATGCTTGAATTACATGCATTTACTGTCTTTTAAGGAAACATCCCACAAGCTTATTTTCTGTCTCTCCTGAGTGGATTTAGGCTAAATAAGAAGGCAGACACAGTTTTATTTGACTTTGGTGCAGAAATTGTTCAATAAAAGCTTTGCTTCAAAACAGCATTTCTCGCTGAGAAAAGGCGATTGCGAGCATAAAAGGATGCTTGAATTACATGCATTTACTGTCTTTTAATGAAACATCCCACAAGCTTGTTTTTATGTTCTGCTGACTGGATTTAGGCTAAATAAGAAGGCAAACACAGTTATATTTGAGTTTGGTGCAGAAATTGTTCAATACAAGCTTGGCTTCAAAACAGCATTTTCTCGCTGAAAAAAGGCGATTGCGAGCATAAAAGGATGCTTGCATTACATGCATTTACTGTCTTTTAAGGAAACATCCCACAAGCTTATTTTCAGTCTCTCCTGAGTGGATTTAGGCTAAATAAGAAGGCAGACACAGTTTTATTTGACTTTGGTGCAGAAATTGTTCAATACAAGCTTGGCTTCAAAACAGCATTTCTCGCTGAGAAAAGGCGATTGCGAGCATAAAAGGATGCTTGCATTACATGCATTTACTGTCTTTTAAGGAAACATCCCACAAGCTTATATTCAGTCTCTCCTGAGTGGATTTAGGCTAAATAAGAAGGCAGACACAGTTTTATTTGAGTTTGGTGCAGAAATTGTTCAATACAAGCTTTGCTTCAAAACAGCATTTCTCGCTGAGAAAAGGCTATTGCGAGCATAAAAGGATGCTTGAATTACATGCATTTACTGTCTTTTAAGGAAACATCCCACAAGCTTGTTTTTATATTCTGCTGACTGGATTTAGGCTAAATAAGAAGGCAGACACAGTTTTATTTGACTTTGGTGCAGAAATTGTTCAATACAAGCTTGGCTTCAAATCACCTTTTTCTCGCTGAGAAAAGGCGATTGCGAGCATAAAAGGATGCTTGAATTACATGCATTTACTGTCTTTTAATGAAACATCCAACAAGCTTGTTTTTATGTTCTGCTGACTGGATTTAGGCTAAATAAGAAGGCAGACACAGTTTTATTTGAGTTTGGTGCAGAAATTGTTAAATACAAGCTTTGCTCCAAAACAGCATTTCCTCACTGAGATAAGGCGATTGCGAGCATAAAAGAATGCTGGAATTACTGTCTTATAAGCAAACATCCCACAAGCTTATTTTCAGTCTCTCTTGAGTTTATTTAGGCTAAATAGCAGAAATTGGTAAATAGAAGCTTTGCTTTAAAACAGCATTTCCTCGCTCAGAAAAGGCGATTGCGCGCATAAAAGGATGCTGGAATTACTGTCTTTTAAGGAAACATCCCACAAGCTTATTTTCAGTCTCTCCTGAGTGTATTTAGGCTAAATAAAAAGGATGACACAGTTTTATTTGAGTTTGGTGAAGAAATTGTTAAATACAAGCTTTGCTTTAAAACCTTTTTCATCGCTGAGAAAAGGCGATTGCGAGCATAAAAGGATGCTGGAATAACTGTCTTTTAAGGAAACATCCCACAAGCTTATTTTCAGTCTCTCCTGAGTGTATTTAAGCTAAATAAGAAGGCAGACACAGTTTTATTTGAGTTTGGTGCAGAAATTGTTAAATACAAGCTTTGCTCCAAAACAGCATTTCCTCGCTGAGAAAAGACGATTGTGAGCATAAAAGGATGCTTGAATTACATGCATTTACTGTATTTTAAGGAAACATCCCACAAGCTTATTTTCAGTCTTTCCTGGGTGTATTTAGGCTAAATGAGAAGGCAGGCACTGTTTTATTTAAGTTAAGTGCAGAAATTGTTAAATACAAATTGTTAAATAGAAATTGTTAAATACGGGATGTTTCTTTAAAAGACAGTAATTCCAGCATCCTTTCATGATCGCAAACGCATTTTCTTAGCGAGGAAATGTTGTTTCAAAGCCAAGCTTGTATTTAACAATTTCAGCACAAAACTCAAATAAAACTGTGTCTGCCTTCTTATTTAGCCTAAATACACTCAGGAGAGACTGAAAATAAGCTTGTAGGATGTTTTTTTTAAAAGACAGTAATTCCAGCATCATTTTATGCTCGCAATCGCATTTTCTCAGCAAGGAAATGCTGTTTTGGAGCCAAGTTTGTATTTAACAATTTCTGCACCAAACTCAAATAAAACTGTGTCTGCCTTCTTATTAACCTAAATACACTCAGGTGAGATTCAAAATAAGCTTGTCGGATGTTTCCTTAAAAGACAGTAAATGTATGTAAATCCAGCATCTTATTATGTCCACAATCGACTTTTCTCAGCGAGGAAATGCTGTTTTGGAGCAAAGCTTGTATTTAACAATTTCTGCACCAAACTCAAATAGAACTTTGTCTGCCTTCTTATTAACCTAAATACACTCAGGTGAGATTCAAAATAAGCTTTTCGGATGTTTCCTTAAAAGACAGTAAATGTATGTAATTCCAGCATCTTATTATGCCCACAATCGACTTTTCTCAGCGAGGAAATGCTGTTTTGAAGCCAAGCTTGTATTTAACAATTTCTGCACCAAACTCAAAAAAAAGTGTGTCTACCTTCTTATTTAGCCTAAATACACTCAGGAGAGACTGAAAATAAGCTTGTGGGATGTTTCCTTAAAAGACAGTAATTCCAGCATCCGTTTATGCTCGCAATCGAATCTAGCCACAGGGGTTGCAAGCCAGTTACTTCTGTGCCGGTCCCAAGCCCGGATAAATAGAGAGGGTTGCGTCAGGAAGGGCATCCGGCGTAAAATTTTGCCAAGTACAACCATGCGAGTCATCCATACCACTTTCATACCGGATCGGTCGAGGCCCGGGTTAACAACGACCGCCACCGGTGCTGTTAACCTACAGGGTGCCGGTGGAAATTGGACTACTGTTGGTCGAAGAAGGAGAGGAGGCAGAAGGGTGCGGGGTCAGAGAGAGAAGGGGAAAGGCAGGAGCTTAGATTTGAGAGTAGGGACTCTTAACGTTGGCACAATGACAGGGAAAGGTAGAGAGCTGGCAGACATGATGGAGAGAAGGAAGTTAGATGTACTGTGTGTGCAAGAGACGAGGTGGAAAGGCAGCAAAGCACGTAGTATTGGAGGAGGATACAAACTGTTCTACCATGGTGTGGATAGGAAGAGAAACGGAGTAGGAGTGATCCTGAAGGGGGAGTTTGTGAACAATGTTCTAGAGGTGAAAAGAGTCTCAGACAGGGTGATGAGCCTAAAGCTAGAAATCGAAGGTGTGATGGTGAACATAGTCAGTGGGTATGCTCCACAAGTTGGCTGTGAGTTAGAAGAGAAAGAGAGATTCTGGAGTGAGTTTGATGAGGTTGTAGAGAGTATCCCCAGAGGAGAGAGAGTAGTTGTTGGAGCAGACTTCAATGGGCATGTTGGTGAGGGGAACAGAGGTGATGAGGAGGTAATGGGCAGGTTTGGTGTAAAGGACAGGAATCCAGAAGGACAGATGGTAGTGGACTTTGCTAAGAGGATGGAAATGGCTGTAGTTAACACTTACTTCCAGAAGAGATAGGAACACAGAGTGACATACAAGAGTGGAGGTAGGAGTACACAGGTGGACTACATCCTATGTAGACGAGGTCATTTGAGAGAGGTTAGTGACTGTAAAGTGGTGGTAGGAGAGAGTGTAGCCAGACAGCACCGCATGGTGGTGTGTAAGATGACTCTGGTGGTCAGGAAAAAAGAAGAGAGGAAAGTCAGAAAAGAAGACCAAGTGGTGGAAGCTAAAGAATGAAGAAACTTGTGAGGAATTCAGGCAGAAGTTGAGACAGGCTTTGTGTGGTCAGGAAGAGCTTCCAGATGATTGGGAAACTACAGCAGAGGTAATCAGGGAAACAGGTAGGAAGGTGCTTGGTGTGTCATCTGGTAAGAGGAAAGATGATAAAGACACTTGGTGGTGGAATGAGGAAGTACAGGACTGCATCCAGAGGAAGAGGTTAGCTAAAAGGAAGTGGGATGTAGAAAGGACTGAGGAAAGTAGACAGGAGTACAAGGAAGTGCAGCGCAGAGTGAAGAGGGAGGTGGCAAAGGCCAAACAGAAGGCTTACGATGAGCTGTATGACAGGTTAGACATGAAGGAAGGAGAGAAGGACTTGTACAGGATAGCCAGACAGAGAGATAGAGATGGGAAAGATGTGCAACAGATAAGGGTGATTAAAGACAGAGATGGAAAGGTGCTAACAAGCCAGGAGAGTGTGCAGAGAAGATGGAAGGAGTATTTTGAGGAGCTGATGAATGTGGAAAATGACAGGGAAAGAAGGGAGGAAGATGTGGACGTTGTGGAGCAGGAAATAGGAGAGATTAGAAAGGATGAGGTGAGGAAGGCTCTGAAAAGGATGAAGAGCGGAAAGGCTGTTGGTCCTGATGACGTACCTGTGGAGGTGTGGAAGTGTCTAGGAGAGACAGCAGTGAAGTTTCTGACAGGTCTGTTTAACAGGATTTTAGAGAGTGAGAAGATGCCTGAGGAATGGAGGAGAAGCGTTCTGGTGCCGATCTTTAAGAACAAGGGTGACACGCAGAACTGTAGCAACTACAGAGGGATAAAGCTGATGAGCCACACAATGAAGCTGTGGGAAAGAGTAGTGGAGGCCAGGCTTAGGAAGGAGGTGGAGATTTGTGAGCAGCAGTATGGTTTCATGCCCGTAAGAGCACCACTGACGCCATTTTCGCTTTGAGGTTGTTGATGGAAAAGTACAGAGATGGTCAGAAGGAGCTGCATTGTGTCTTTGTGGATTTAGAGAAGGCGTATGACAGGGTGCCGAGGGAGGAGCTGTGGTACTGTATGAGGATGTCGGGAGTGGCAGAGAAGTACGTCAGAGTAGTTCAGGACATGTATGAGAGAAGCATGACGGTGGTGAGATGTGCCGTAGGTCAGACAGAGGAGTTCAAGGTGGAGGTGGGACTACACCAAGGATCGGCTTTGAGTCCCTTCTTGTTTGCTATGCTGATGGACAGGTTGACAGATGAGGTCAGACAGGAATCTCCCTGGACAATGTTGTTTGCAGATGACATTGTGATTTGCAGTGAGAGTAGAGAGCAGGTGGAGGAACAGCTGGAGAGGTGGAGGTTTGCTCTGGAAAGAAGAGGTATGAAAGTCAGTCGTAGTAAGACAGAATACATGTGTGTAAACGAGAGGGAAGGTGCAGGAGTTTAAGTACTTGGGGTCAACAGTTCAGTCTGATGGGGAGTGTGGAAAAGAGGTGAAGAGGCGAGTGCAGGAAGGTTGGAATGGGTGGAGGAAAGTGTCAGGAGTGTTGTGTGACAGAAGAGTGTCAGCAAGACTCAAAGGAAAGGTGTACAGGAAGTGGTGAGACCAGCTCTGCTCTATGGGTTAGAGACAGTAGCAGTGAGAAAGAGACAAGAGGCAGAGATGGAAGCAGCAGAGATGAAGATGTTGAGGTTCTCCTTAGGAGTGACAAGGTTGGACAGAATTAGGAACGAGCTCATCAGAGGGACAGCGCACGCTGCCTGTGTTAGCAACAAAGTCAGAGAGGCCAGACTGAGATGGTTTGGACATGTGCAGAGGAGGGATAGTGAATATATTGGTAGAAGGATGTTGGAGATGGAGCTGCCAGGCAAGAGGGCGAGAGGACGACCAAGGAGGAGATATATGGATGTTCTAACAGAGGACATGAGGTTAGCTGGTGTCAGAGTGGAAGATGCCCAGGATAGAGTAAAGTGGAAAAGGATGATTCGCTGTGGCGACCCCTAATGGGAAAAGCCGAAAGAGTAGTAGTAGTTTATGCTCGCAATCGCCTTTTCTCAGCGAGAAAATGCTGTTTTAAAGCAAAGCTTGTATAACAATTTCTGCACCAAAGTCAAATAAAACTGTGTCTGCCTTCTTATTTAGCCTAAATACACTCAAGAGAGATTGAAAATACGCTTGTGGGATGTTTCTTTAAAAGACAGTAATTCCAGCATCCTTTTATGATCGCAAACGCCTTTTCTCAGCGAGGAAATGTTGTTTCAAAGCCAAGCTTGTATTTAAAAAATTCTGCACCAAACTTTAATAAAACTGTGTCTGCCTTCTTATTTAGCCTAAATACACTCAGGAGAGACCGAAAATAAGCGTGTGGGATGTTTTTTTTAAAAGACAGTAATTCCAGCATCCTTTTATGCTCGCAATCTCCTTTTCTCAGCGAGGCAATGCTGTTTTAAAGACAAGCTTGTATTTAACAATTTCTGCACCAAACTTAAAAAAAATTATGTCTGCCTTCTTATTTAGCCTAAATCCATCCACTCAAGAGAGACTGAAAATAAGCTTGAGGGATGTTTCTTTAAAAGACAGTAAATGTATGTAATTCCAGCATCCTTTTATGCTCGCAATCACCTTTTGTCAGCGAGAAAATGTTGTTTTAAAGCCAAGCTTGTATTTTAAAATTTCTACACCAACCTCAAATAAAACAGTGTCTGCTTTCTTATTTAGCCTAAATCCACCCAGGAGAGATTGAAAATAAGATTGTGGGATGTTTTCTTAAAAGACAGTAAATTTATGCAATTCCAGCATCCTTTTATGCTCGCAATCGCCTTTTCTCAGCGAGAAAATGCTGTTTTGGAGCCCAGCTTGTATTTAACTGCACACTCTTTTGGTGTTGACTCGAGGGGTCTGAAGGACCCCGCCCGCTCCAGCGGACCTTCCCCACGTTTCAGTCAGCATTTTCTCACTGAGAAAATGCGATTGCTAGCCTAAAAGTATGCCGAAATTACATGCATTGACTGTGGGTTAGGGAAACCTCCCACAAGCTGATTTCCAGGCTCTGCTGAGTTGATTTAGGCTAAATTCTTATTTAGACACAGTTTTATTTGAGTTTGGTGCAGAAATTGTTAGATGCATGTGAAACCAAAAGATTGACAATCCAGAGTTTAGCCTAGTACGCAGAGATCCAGTCCTACACGCCTCTCTTCAGTATCCTTACCGCTGTCCCCCCCTCACAACACCCACATTCCTTTAGAGACTGTGTGTCTGTTCCCTGATCAACTAAATTTTACAAAGTAATAATTATCACAAGAGAAGTTAATCATAATAACTTAAGAAAAGTTAGTACTGCTCCTCTTACTGAACAAAAACCTAAAACAATTAAATGTTGAATATTAATTATCAGATCTCTGTCTTCTAAATCTCTGTTAGTAAATGACTTGATAAGCGATCATCAATTCGATTTATTTTGTCTCACAGAAACTTGGTTGCAGCAGGAATAATATGACACCTCCAAGTAGTATTAACTACCATGTTCCTAGAAGCTCAGGCTGAGGTGGAGGAGTACCAACAATCTATCCCTCAAGCTTTAACCTAGATAAACCCTAGACCTATAAAAATAGTTATAACTCATTTGAGAGTCTTACTCTGAGCCTTTCACACCCAATTTGGCAAACTCAAAATCCACTTATATTTGATACTGTGTACTGTCCTCCAGTCCCTTATTCTGAATTTTTGACTAATTTCTCAGATTTTCTTGCTGAATTAGTGCTTAGTGCAGATAGTGTCATCATAGTGGGCGACTTTAACATTCATGTAGATCTTGACAGTAACTCCCTCAACACGTCATTTACTTCATTATTAGATTTATTTGGTTTTTCTCCAAATGTAAATGAACCCACTCATTGTTTTAGTCATACCCTAGACCTTGTCCTTACATACGGCATTGAAATTGATAAATTAACAGTATTTCATCATAATTATGTTTTCTCTGACCATTTTCTAATAACATTTGAATTTAATCTAATGGATTATACAGCAGCTAGACAAAGTTCGGCTATATTAGGTGCTTATCTGGAAACAGTGTAAACTAATTTAAGGAAAGGATCCCTTCATCATTTACTTCAACATGTACCGATATAACTGAGAGTAGCCTCATTAACTGTACTCCTGTACAAGTTGATTACCTGACTGATAATTATGCAGCATCATTACGTTCAATACTCGATACTGTTGCCCTTCTAAAAAAGAAGGCAGTAAAGGTGATCTCCGTGGTATAGCTCGCAAACCCACATTTAAAGCAGGCGTCACGAAAACTAGAAAGCAAGTGGCGTTCCACCCATTCACAAGAATCATGCTTAGCCTGGAAAAAGAGTTCATACTTGTATACATTAGCACTCCGTAAAGCCAGAACAGCATATTATTTATCACTAATAGAGAAAAATAAGAACAACCCCTGGTTTCTTTTCAGCACTGTAGCCAGGCTGACTAAGAGCCATAGTTCAGTTGAAACTAGTATTCCCTCAACGCTATGCAGCAATGGCTTCATGACTTTCTTCACAAATAAAATCGTAGCTATTAGAAACAAAAAGACCCTCCCTACAAATACAAGAGAATTAGAATAATCAGTAAGGTCCCTTTTAGACTGCTTTGTGCCCATAGATCTTGCTGAGTTAACTTCAACTATTAGGCATCCAAACCAACAACCTGTCTGCTAGACCCTATTCCAGTTAGACTGCTTAAAGATGCTCTACCCTTATTAGACACGTTTGTATTAGATGTCATTAATCTATCTTTACAAACAGGATATGTACCAAAGGCCTAAAAGGTAGCTGTAATCAAACCTCTACTTAAAAAACCTTGTCTGGATCCAAGTGTCTTAGCCAATTACAGACCAATATCCAATCTCCCCTTTATTTCTGAAATACTTGAAAAAGTAGCTGCAAAGCAATTATGTGACCACCTGCACAGAAACGACTTGTTTGAAGAATTTCAGTCAAGATTTAGAGTTCATCATAGCACAGAAACCACACTAATTAAAGTCACCAACAATCTTCTTCTGGCTTCAGATAATGGACTTGTCTCTATACTAGTTCTGCTAGATCTTAGTGCTGTATTTGACACCATTGATCACAGAATATTATTACAGAGACTAGAACATGTAATTGGAATTAAAGGAACTGCACTAAACTGGTTTAAATCTTATCTATCAGATAGATTCCAATTTGTTCATATTAATGATGAATCTTCGACATACACAAAAGTTAGTTATGGAGTTCCACAAGGCTCTGTGTTATGACCAATACTCTTTACTCTAAATATGTCTCCCCTTGGTAACATTATTAGAAAACACAAAAAATTTTCATTGCTACGCTGATGACACATAGTTATATCTTTCTATGAAACCAGATTAAACAAATCAATTAATCAAACTACAAGCATGTCTAAAAGACATAAGGGACTGGATGACGTATAATTTTGTCTACTAAAATCAAATAAAACTGAAGTTTTTGTGTTTGGGCCTAAAAGCCTAAGAAACATGTTTTCACACCATATCATTACTTTGGATGACATAACTCTGGCCCCAGTAGTACTTCAAGGAATCTCTGAGTCATTTTTGACCAGGATTTGTCATTTACCTCACACATAAAACAAATTTCTAGAACAGCCTTCTTCCATATGCGGAACATTGCCAAAATTAGGAGCATCCTGTCTCAAAGCGATGTTGAAAAACTGGTTCATGCATTCGTTACTTCTAGATTGGACTACTGTAATTCTCTACTTTCAGTCTGCCCCAGTAACTCTCTAAAAAGCCTCCAATTAATCCAAAATGCTGCAGCAAGATTATTGACTGGGATTGGTAAGAGAGATCATATTTCACCTTCATTAGCTTCTCTCCATTGGCTTCCCATTAAATGTAGAATATACTTTAAAACCCTTCTTCTTACCTATAAAGCTCTAAACAGTCAAGCTTAAATATAAGGCAGACACAGTTTTACTTGAGTTTGGTGCAGAAATTCTTAGCTACAAGCAGATCTCCATAACAGCATTTTTGAGAGAAGGTGATTGGGTTCACCATAAAAGATTAAGGCTTCCAAAAAAACTAACAAAAACAAAAAACAAGGAAGTGTTTGAATTGAAAGTGATTGTGACACACAAAAAATAAACTGTTGCCAACGTTATTGTCTGTCTTTTAAATTATGTTTGGTGCATTACACTATAGGAATATGTTTACCTAACCTGCTTGTTTGAGAGCAAACAAAGGCTAAGTTCTTCAGGTTATCAGAATTTACCAAAATCAAAATCTTTGTTTTCCTATGATGATCACCATGGTGATGTAACTTGAGTTAAAGTGAGACAGTTTTGTGGTCCTGGAGAACTTGAGTAACGCCCTAATAGTTGATAAACTAATCTTGCTTTGTCATACAGGTCCCAGTTTTATACAACAACAGCTATTTGTTTGCAACAATGTTATAATTATGTACATACTAAGTGTATGCACAGCGTGCTAAACTGTTGTTGCACATGTTTGTGCAAACATTGTTTTTCAAAAGATTTTCCTCGCACACATTCAAAACAAAGACTATCTAATCTAATTAAACATTTTGTGTGAACAATTTATATTGTTTGGGTTTGTGGATAAAAAATGTCTTCCCAACACAGACAGCAGACTGTCTGTAAGATGCATTTTGTCCAGTCGGTGGAGCTAGTGCTCCATGTACTTGTTTTCTCTGAAATCTCACTATTCTGTCTCAACAGCTCTCAACATCTCCAGGCTTATTTTAAATATAAAAATTTAGAAAAAATACAGCAGTATTTTTTTATATTCATTGGGTGTGGTGATAGAAGTGGTAATGTCATACTTTACCAAATTTCATCACAAGGGCTCTTGGATCTTTTTAACTACGGTTTCAGCTTGAAATTTGCCTGAAATGACATTAGGTCCCTCTTGAGGCACATTAAAGACATTACAAAACACAGAAAAATCCACAACCAGTGCTGTTACAGTACAGTACTTGTTGAATAAATATATGTATAAAACTTGAAAAAATAACATATTTTAATACATTCTGATTGCTCTAGAAGTCAGAATCATTATCATCTTACTTTTGGTCATCACACTGCTTGCTAAACATATATGTGTTTTCTTTATGTACTTTATTGACTAATACATTAAGCAAACAATTGCCTTGCCACAATTATTGCTTTCCATCCCGCTAACTGTGTACTTGATGTTGGCCCCCTGTGCTTTACCAATACACCTCACACATCTGGAGCAGGTCGATGGACACTGACTTATCTTGCTTGAGATATCTGAGACAGTGGACCAGTAGTTGTCAGTGGGGTTAGGGTTGATGAAGAGTGCATTGTGTTAGTCTGACCCACTTCATTTGATTCCAGACTGGCTGTGGGGGCTGCAGGTTGGCGCTGACGGGGCAGCCGGCCTGGAGTTAATGACAGGTCTTTGTTCAGTCCTGGGGTCAAAGGTCCTGAGAGACCAGTGTGAGAGGGCTAATGACACTGTATTGAGTCAAGAGGGCCATGCTCTGCAGGCACAGACCCAAATGGGTCTGGCATAGTCAAGGCCAATTTGTCAGTTTTTTGTCAAGGCCAATTTGTCAGTTGTGCTGTCATACATATTCAACTTTATTTATATAGCGCCAATTTACAACAAGGTCATCTCAAGGCACTTTACATAATAAAAGAGCTGATTGTCTTGTTAACAGTGTCTAACGACTGTAACTGGAGGTCCCTTCTAGTCCATTAAGAAAATACTTGGCCAAATTGCCCAATTATTTTAAAAGGAATCTGGAAATTGCCCACTTTCCCTCCTTTCTTGCCAGTTGGACTTTGCAAATATCCCTTGGCCATGTCATTTTAAACAAATCAATGACCACATTGCCAGCCTTCAGTGGTGTCAAAGTTCCTGGGGTGCTTCTTACATTGTTCACACTTGCTTTTTACTTTCTCATACAGCCAAGTGCCATGGACACCTTTGAACGTGCTTTAAATTTTCGTGTATCTGACAAACATCCAACACAGATGTGTTGGATATTTAAAAAAATTCAATCATTCCGCTATTGAAGTCTGTCTGTGGGCTTAACTATCTTCCCATATTTGTGCACTATATGCAGGTAAACCTACACTAAGAATTGCATGAAGCTTTGCTCTGATGCTTTCAAACTTGATTAGCACCTCTCCTGCTTTGTTCAACTTTGTAGCTTTTAATTTACACTTTCCCCCTATTCCTCGATACTCCAGCATCTGCTGCAACGTAGACACATGTTGTCTGGCTTATCCAGTTGTGGCACTGACCTCATATCTTTATATTGACTCACTGGTTCTCATGAACTCTGACCCCCGGGTCAAGCCTGCAGCCGTCTGGACCTAATCCCTCTCTTCCTCGCCCCTGTTTTCTCCCTTCGATAGTTCTAGATGCATTACTGTCTGCTTAGGATGTCTGCCGCATTACAGTGTCTCGACAGAAGGCCTGAGCAGCAAGCTCTGGCCATAGATTTTTTTCAAGTACTAAAATTACCGTACTTTATGTTAAGTTATGATTTATGTTATTCCAAAACATACCAATTGAGATTAGCACAACGACAAGGCTGGGGGAATGTTCTGTACCTGTATCTCTCTGTAACTCCCTGAACCTGTTGTCTTTATTCTATAGCCAGGTTGTAATACCTGATAGTGTGGGTGCAGAGAATCTGGGTCAGCATGAGGTGCATGAGATAACACAGGCAGGAGGTTGAATATGAAAAGAAATACGTCACAAATGCTCCACAAAGCCTAGAAAAAAACTGCACTGCTTTGTCACTTTAAAGCAGTAAACTACACACACCACTTCTCAGATGTATCAGCTTGATCCAAATGACTATGTGTACCAGTAGTAACACGATGCAGCCTAAGCTTAATTTGGAAAGAATAGGTCCAGATAATATCTTTTTATCTCACTAATGCAGAACTGTTGCAGGAAATAGCTGACATGAGCACACTTCATCAAGAAGCTTCAATTAAAAACCTTGCCTTTTTTAGGGATATTCTTGTGGATTAAATATTACGTCAGTCTAGGCAACCATCCAAAATACACACGACTCAGATTGTAGATATGCTGCAAACCAACAATATTAAGCACTGTAGATAAAGTTGTGATTAAAATGACTTTTCCTAGCAAAATAGATTCTTCATGTACTTAAAACTGCATTGTATTTTTTTTATATACTTATTTTTTTGTCCCTTTCCTTTTTTGCTCTTTTAGGCTGTTATTTCCTAAGTATGTAATATTTTTATGTGGGACTTTCTCATTGGAGCTGTGTGGACTTCGGCCTAAGCATTAGTCCTTATCCCTGCAATCCTGAGAGCTACCCTTTCTCCCTCCCCTCTCGGGAGGGGAGGGAGAAAGGGTGGGGGTTGGGGTGAAGCAAGAACAAGGGAGGAAGTGAGTGTTCATTACAAAGTGTGCCTCTCGGTTGTGGGCATGCCCAGTACAGTTTGCCTTGCAGCCTGAAATCCAGCCTCTAAATTTGAACAGGAGGGACACGAGGTGACAGAGCAGACTTTTGTTGCTGCTCTCTCTCTATCTCTCTCCCTCTCACTATGTTATTGTCTCCTTGTCTTCCAGTAATGGGTGTATAAAGAGATTTTTATTTTGCTATAGAAAAGCAAGAGGAAGTGCAGATTTCTGCTACTGCAAAATACAACAGGGGAAAGTAAAGAGAATAAGAAAAGAGGAGGAGGGGGGAAAGGCAATACAGGAGGACTCTACCCCCATCTCCCTCTTCCTCTCCGTCATTCCCTCCTGTGCCAGCGACTTTTACTGCGGAAATAGCAGAGGGACCAACTTCAAAAGGCAATTGGAAGGGAGCTGGAGTGCGAAATCTGATAAGAGCAGCAAGATGAGAGGGTGACCAGCGCTGTGTTTGCTGTACTGTCCAGGTCAGTGTCCAGGAAAGACAGCTACTCACACTTTTTGTTTTACTTGCTTATTCTGCTTTCAAACTACAGCTTAGTGTACAATTTGCATTCAGTTGCTTTACATCTTTGATTTTTCAAATTTTAAAGTGGCATAGATGCTGGTGAGGAATTGTGAAATGACTTACTGACATACTCACTGACAGGCTGTACACCATCTTCTGTCAGCATCCACCCCACATTGGGTGACACTATCTGACCGGTGACACTGACTCTGCTCCATTTAGCACTACATATGGGGTCTACTTAAATGATCGGTTCAGATGTTCACATGTATACACATGTGTGCCAAATATGGCCACGTGGTTATCACAAAGGAGAAATCATGAAGACATACTATAATGTAGCCTGTATGTTCACTCTTACTTGCTTGGTGGTGGAGGTACAATGACATAATAGATTTTTTTAAAAATAATTTTTAGATGAATTTTCACAGAACTGCTTTCCGATGTATATAAATCACTAGGACTTGGCAGCAAGTGCTGGGCTTTAAAAAAGCTTTAAAAATATGATTTCATTAGATGTTGGTGTGCTAATTAATTTAATCATATTTATATATACAATTACCAGCAATAAAGTTATTACTATGAATGGATTGTATTACAAGAGGTCTAGCACATTCACAAAGAAAATAATCACTGAAATTGTTTTACAGAGACATTGCAGGTAGATATTAGATTAAATTAGTTCTAGCTAGTTGTGCTTAATAAACAGTCAATAGTGCTTAGTTTTACTTGTCGAATTTGTGCTTTAATATTGTATTACTGCCTCCCCCTTTTAATCTCACTGCCCCATTTTTCTCAATGATAAGCAACAATTTAATATGTTTATTTTAGTTGTGGCACTTGTCATCATCTATGGCATACCAGACATACTGTACTATAGCTGAAGCTCTCGTGCTTGTAATGTTTACAGTGGTTGCCTCCCACAGTGTCCCAGTTTTTATGTCACTATATACAGTATATTGAATAGACATTATTCCCTATTTGTATTCAGGATATTACCACTATTGTTAAGGGCTCAGTGAAAAGAAAATACTTTCTGTGATTTTTATGTGATGATTTACAACAAATATTTTATTAAAAACATCTTTAAATATTTGTTAGATTTTTCTAAATAGATAATTAACAAAGCAGGAGCTGTTTTTAGAGACTTTGTCTTGTGAAAATGTTTTAACTTGTGGCTGAAAAAAAAAGTTATTTTGGCAATTTAATTTAATGTGAAGGTATTTTTATTTTTCATTTATTGTTGTCTTTTTTATTGTTTTTTTCATTCTTTGTTCACATTTTGACCTAGAGACTTGACATATAGATCATGATTGTTTAATACAGTTTAATACATTTTAATACATGTGTTTTATAACTTAATCAAAGTTGCAGTGAACTTTGCAGCACACCTTGATGTTTATTTTTAATTTTAGAAAAACATATTTTTTTTCTAATTTAGGTAGTTTTAGTCTTGCACTACAGTAGAAAACTAAACTTCATTCCACAAGATTTCATTTACACCTAAACTAGGCCGAAAGTTATTTTTACAACTTTTCAGCCTGTAAAAGTAGAAAATAAGAAGTTGTAAAAAATAACTCAAACTTATTTACCCAATTTCACATGTCACAAATTTGCCTCAAAGGCCTTTTATAATCTGGTGTTCAAAAATTGCTAGAAGGAGGTTGGGGTGGATTGGTAACTCACAAAACACCAGACTTTCCCACAGGATTCCAGCGTGAAATGTATTTTTAATCTGTGACTGTTCCAATGTTAGCCACATGTTTATTATTATAACTTGATGATGAGAGTGCTGCGATGCTAAGGAAGTAATTATTTTACATCAAACCACAATCTTTATTTACTATTTAGTATACTAAACCTAACCGATATGTTGTTGTGCCAAACCGTAACCAGACTGTGATGGGTCCATAATAGTACCAATGTGTTTATAATTATTTCTATGATGATGACGGTCCAATATTCCAGCCAACCGTATTGTGCTATTTCAAGAGACACTTCTGTCAGTCAAGGTAGGCACCAATGACTTATACAGTCGTTTAAGTTGAATGACTTGTAAAGACACTTATATCAAAAACAGCAGGAGTTAATCTATTCAACAATCAGGATGACACCTTTTTTCCTGGAAGACTGCTTTCCTACCTGAGACCCAGTCCATGATCCATCACACAGCAGGCACCCATGTTTTTTGAAAGGACTGTGAACTTTTTTCCTCTCAGCCTTCTTGCCTCAATGCCAAACCCATTCTTTTCTTATGTCCCCTTTCCGTAGTCTTCTTCTTCCTTGGACTGCTGGTGTATTGAAATAATTGGGCTGCATTCAGAGTAAACAGGTTGTCAGTGCAGTTTTTCAATAGAGATATCACGTTTGGTGCCACCATATCCCTCTGATCTCTTTCCTAGTTCCTTATACACCTCTACTCATTTCTCTCCAAGGTTGGTATGGGCCATCATCCTAACTCTTTGTACATGAGCCACCATCCATACCACACTGTCTTCACTGGGTCAGCTTCTTTGAAGTTTTGTCTATAGACCATTCTTCCCTACTCTTACATTCAAAATGGCAACCTGAAGAGGCTTTTATTCATACTGCAGAATTTACTCACTTTTCTGGCTTTTTTCTTTGCCTTTGCTGAGTTATTCAGACTTTAATGAGGGAGGGAACATAAAGGGAAGCTTAAGTATTGCTGGATGATGGAGAGGCTGCACCTTTGTTTCTGCTAGAGGAGCCATATCTTCATATGGTGGTTTAAGTTTGACAACTATTTTGGGCAATGTATGGACGTATATTCTGCTGGGAATAATGATTATTAAACATTAATGCACCGACTTTACCAAAAGGTTTGAACAGTTATGGGTCTCTAAACATCCTATCTCCATGTATCATTTCAGTGATTGCACAAGTTTATTCTATTAACATGAGGGGTTTAGAGAGAGCTCCTGACAATGTTGGAGGCCATGAGACCAGAGGAAGTGCTGGGCTGATGCTTGGTAATGGGGGCTGTTGTGGTGAAGTTCAGCAGTCAAATAGTGTGTCTGACATCTGAAACGGCACTCAAACTGGAGAGGCAGAGGAGTTCAGCTGGCTCAAGCACTCTGTCTCTCTTTCTCACATGCAATATATAAAATTTTGTGTCACTGAGGTCAGTGCTTGTCTGTCTTAGAGAAGCTGCTTGTTACTTTTCCCCCAAGAAGTTATACCAGCTACTGTAGATGTTCAGTTCCTAATGATTGTAATAATTGCAGTATACAGTGCTCAAAGTATTCACCCCACTTTGCAAGTTTTAAAATATTAATTCTTTTCAACATCGAATAACGCTCAACGTAACTACAAACTGATTAACAAGAATTATTTAATGTTAAAGTAAAAACATCTCTAAATAATTAAACAAATGCAAAATTAGAGATTGCATAGGTATTTACCCTTCAAGTCAATATTTATTAGAAGCACTTTTGCCACTATTTACATCTTTAAGCCTGTGTGAATATCTGTACACTGCAGTTTTTTGTCTATTTTTGTTTGAAGAACTTATGGATGGTGTGTTTTGATAACGTGCAGTTTTGATTTCTGTCAAATACAATGACCAAAAGACCAAAGAACCTTCTTTCAGTTAACTTTCGGGTCTCCCACTTTGTCAGAAGACTTTCTGACAAAGTCTAGCTGAGATATATGGAGCTTTTTCCAATAGTGGCACATATACAGTATCTAAAGTGTTTTTATTGTTGTCACAATTCCAAAATTATGATTTTGATATGATACATGCTCAAATTTCTAGATACCCATACAATAACAACACCACAACAATTCACTAAATATTGAAAGAAATTCAATTCAATTCAATTCAACTTTATTGATATAGCGCCAATTTACAAAGAGGTCATCTTAAAGCACTTTACAAAATAAAGTCAAGACTATACAAATATTTAAAGAAAACCCCCCAAAATCCCCCTTGAGCAACCAATAGGCAACAATGGAGAGGAAAAAGTCCCTTTAACGGAAGAAACCTCCAGCAGAACCAGGCACAGGGTGGGTGGCCATCTGCCTTGACCGGTTGGGGTGAGTGGAAAGTGGAGAGAGAAAAGAACAGAGTAAGAAAGCAACAACAAAACATTGGGCAGGTTAGTAGGACTAGTAGCTGCGCACTGGAAGACACACAGCTCCAAATCCAGGGACACCTGAGGACAGGGACAGAGAGAGAGAGACAGAGAGGGAGAGAGACGACTACGGGACAAAGAAGACACAGAGTTAATGTCATACAGTGGTGACATATAAATGTGGGAAGAGAGGAGAGAGTGAAGGGAAGAGGAAAGTGGCTCAGTGCAGAGTCCCCCAGCAGTCTAAGCCTGTAGCAGCATGACTATAACCAACTATAAGCTTTATCGAAGAGGAAGGTTTTGAGCCTAGTCTTAAAAGTAAGGAGGGTGTCTGCTTCCTGAATCTGGACTGGGAGCTGGTTCCACAGGAGAGGAGCTTGATAGCTAAATGCTCTGCCTCCCATTCTACTTCTGGAAATTCTGGGAACCACAAGTAGGCCTGCATTTTGGGTCGAAGTGGTCTATTAGGATGATATGGTACAAAGAGATCTTTTAGGTATGATGGAGCTTGACCGTTTAGAGCTTTATAGGTAAGAAGAAAGGTTTTAAATTCTATTCTACATTTAATGGGAAGCCAATGGAGATCAGCTAATGAAGGTGAAATATGATCTTTCTTACCAATCCCAGTCAATAATCTTGCTGCAGCATTTTGGATTTATTGAAGGCTTTTTAGAGAGTTACTGGGGCAGCCTGAAAGTAAAGAATTACAGTAGTCCAATGCAGAAGTAATAAATGCATTGACCAGTTTTTCAGCATAGCTTTGAGAGAGGATGCTCCTAATTTTTGCCTAATGTTCCGTAGATGGAAGAAGGCTGTTTTAGAGATTTGTTTTATGTGTGAGGTAAATGACAAATCCTGGTCAAAAATGACTCAGAGATTCCTTGAAGTAATACTGGGGCCAGAGTTATGTCATCCAAAGTAATGATATGGTGTGAAAACATGTTTCTTAGGCTTTTATGCCCAAACACAATAACTTCAGTTTTATTTGATTTTAGTAGACGAAATTATACGTCATCCAGTCCCTTATGTCTTTTAGACATGCTTGTAGTTTGATTAATTGATTTGTTTAATCTGGTTTCATAGATAGATATAACTACGTGACTACTGCACTCAAAAAAATAAAATGTTCAATGAACATGATTCTATCATAGCACCTTTGGTGCATCTAATCCAATCAAGTAAATTAAGTATGTCTTGAACATGTTCTTTCAACACTACATATTGTTGTGGGCACAAATTGAATTTCTTAGCATTCTATTGTGTCCAAATGTTAGTTTTTTGTTAGTCTAGTATATTTCTTTCTGATTCACTCTACATCAGTAAACCTCTTCAAGACAACTAGTTAATTTCTTTTCAGTGTTCCTAAATTCAGTATTGTTTTATAAAGTAATATGGTTTTCGTAGTTTTCCTAAAATGTCATCTTGTCTCAATCAGATTTGTTTTACACCACCGCAATAGAAAGCATGAAATTAACACTCACTAATTTACATAAAAACACAGAAAACATACACCAATTTAACATTTTATTTCCACACATTTTTGTTTACCACCAATACAATCTTGTTTTGCCCAACATAAAAGTAAACTTACAAATGAAGCAAGATAAAGGCTAGAATGCAACAACAGTTCAATTCAGTCCATATTGTACTCTTTTAATTAACAGACTTCCTATTTTAACATTTCTCCAGTGGAGAAAGAAAATACAAAGAAACAATTTGTTTGAAACACATTTGTTTTAACTTTTAGCAGTCTTATTTAAGCTCACAGTCGAGACATCTATGATGAATTGTGCCAAAAATAACAGCTTTCCACATACATGAAGAAAACAAATCTTGCAGAACTCCAGAAAGCACAGTCTTTTTTAAGCTCACCTACTCCTGAAGCTTGTTTTTGAGGAACCATACCATGGATGGCAGAGAAAAATCTTCTGCAGGAATCAAAACATGCATTTATGTTGTGGTGGGCAGCATACGTCCAAACAGCAAATTGGTCCAAATAAAATAGCACAACTCATTGCGATGTTCCCCAAGCCTCTGACATGTTTCAGAACTTCAATTAAGACGCTAAAGTCCTGTGGGTAATCGTCAGGCACCATCTTTCAGTACCATGTACACTCCCCATCACAGCTTGCTTCATGGGACTGTGTGTTAGGATCTGAACCCTGTAGGAATGAATACAAAAGGAGTCATGTGAACAAGAAAAATAATATTAGGCGCAGCAAGATGCAGAAAGCAAGACGCAACAGTTAATAAGATTACCTTATAGAAAGCAAACATTCAGAGATAGTAATGAAATAAAGAAACATATAAAATCTAAATGAAATTAATACTTAACAATTAAGTATTTACTGGATAACTATTGAAGAAAACAACCAGAAACCTATGCCCTCATTCCATAGCCACCTCCTTGTCTAACCATAACATAATGACCACCTGTGCAATCTAAGGCAGCAGCTCTGCATGAATTGTACTTTTACGAGGTTATATTTTCTCAGTTTTTAGGTTGAAATTGACAGGTGATAATTCTACTATGTTTTCACTACTGAGGTCAAAGTGGGTAGTGTAGTTGTACTGGAGTGCATTGTAAGCAGTGGTGGTTCTAATATTTTCACCTCCTTATTCATTTTACATAGGGTGGTCAATTCTGACAACGCACTCCAGAACAGCTCAAAAAAACACAAAATTTCAAATTCACAAATGTGAAAAGACTTAGCAAAACTTCAGGGTATATGAAACGCAAACTATTTTCTCAGTAACTTTCCATATATTCCTTCTCGGTGACAACTTGTTCTTATAGTTTTGATTCAGGTAGGCTTAAGGATGTAAGCTGTTCTGGTATGTATAGTGTCATCCTGTAGAATCAAAAGGTTAAATATAAGACAAGGCTTAAACAAAAAATTGAGAATGATGATGTAAGCTTTATTTTAAAAAAATTACACAACACAAACCTTAGAAATGACAACCTCATGTGTCATATTTTTCTTACAGCTGCCCCAATGTTGCAGCAGGAAATCTCCATCAATTCTGATGAGTATCGATCATAGAAGAATGTAGACAGTAGGGTTACAGCATGAGCTCCTTATCAATCTGAAAAACATTCAAATAATTTGTCACCAATTGGTATCATAAGCAATTTGTAAAAAAAAAAAAGTCTTTCTTTAAACCTTACTGTAAACGTTTGAATAGGAGGACCAATAATTAGAAGGTAGTGCTTTAAAGATTGATGCTTTATGATGAGGTTGATGTTTGACAAAAGGTTTCCTGTATATCTGGCAGTGTTTACTGAGTTTATAATTCAAGACATGATATAGATTAGTTGATCTCTATCCTGGTTATCAAGGACCCCTGCCCCGCCCCCTCCCCTATGAATTAACCAAAATGGACAGAGGCTACAACAAGCTAGTTCTTGAGATGCAAAATGTCATGCCAATCATCCTCTGGAGCAATGAGACTAATGGGGTGACAACGATTAGTTTTATCTCCACATTTATACTTGAATTTGGAAAAATTGTTAAGGTTGTTAAATGAAGTATTTTTAGACGTGCAAGATCCACTGGCATAATTCCCTCAAGTCGCTTTCTGTCTTTAAAAGGTACATAAACAATATAAATATAGACAAAGATACTGATGGCCACTTTTGGCCACTTTTGTTATATTGACAGATTTACAATGTTTTAATAATTTATACCTACAGCTGTCCTCTGTAACAATGCCTGCATTTCCACATACATACCACTGAAAGGGAAAAATCAAGTATGTTATGTTTTATGAAAAAATACCATGTATAATGTGCACACAAAAAATATATATTCACTTCATTTCCACTGGGCATAAAACATTGTATACTGTACCCACCATAACTTTCAGTTACATTTATTAGGACATTACAGGGCATTTGATTGTATGACTTTTCATTTTTCAAATTGAGTGGAACTCTGAAAATCTGTAAAGTGAGATGTTTAGATGTAAGTGGTGTCACGTACACACAGGACGAGCCTCAGACTGCATTAAGGGTAGCTTCACTGAAAAGTACCGCTAAAGATTAAGTAGACACGAAAATACAGCGTTTCAGCACCAAATGTTTGTCAGTGGACCCGAATTATACCGTTAAATAGGGTCAAAGGTCGAGGTTACATTACATCTATGTGTAGCAGAAATAACTTTAACACAGACTTTAAAAAATAGCTGGTTCGGATTATGTAAGGAGCTCGTTTAACAAACTCGTACAGACGGAAAAACGGTGTTTCAAGCTAACATTCAATTCGACAAAACAAATCTGCTAAAAAAATCTCAAGAAGCTTCCAATAACTATTTTTACTTATCACCAGTCCCACAGTAATAACTACAAACAGGTATATTTTGTACTTACCTCTAAGTTCAATGATTTCTAGCGATGAAATACAGAATTGAAAAGCGCAACTTCCTCATCTATTTTAAATTCCTGCTTCTTCGACCTTCGGATTTCCGGGCTTGATGATCATGCGCAGTAGAGACCTGTTGTTTCGAGGCGTTTCATTCTCATTGGATGAACTCACCTGAATTTTCTTTCACTCGTTTCCAACAAAGAATTAATCGTTTAACACAACGAAACTTGTTATATTCTTGTACGTCAAACATCCTTGTATTTTGCAAATCCAACAATCCACTTTTGGACTTTTTTGAGTGTGGGGGGCAGAGTTATGTCATCTAAAGTAACAATATGGTGGGAAAACATGTTTCTTAGACTTTCAGGCCCAAACGCAATTTTTCAAACAAGTTGTCTCTGTGCAGGTGGTCACATAATTGCTTTGCAACTACAAATTGGAATCTATCTGATATATAAGATTTAAAACAGTTTAGTGCAGTTCCTATAATTCCAATTACAGGTTCTAGTCTCTGTAATAATATTCTGTGATCAATGGTGTCAAATACAGCACTAAGATCTAGCAGAACTATTATAGAGACAAGTCCATTATCTGAAGCCAGAAGAAGATTGTTGGTGACTTTAATTAGTGCAGTTTCTGTATTATGATGCACTCTAAATCTTGACTGAAATTCTTCAAACAAGTCGTTTCTGTGCAGGTGGTCACATAATTGCTTTGCAGCTACTTTTTCAAGTATTTCAGAAATAAAGGGGAGATTGGATATTGGTCTGTAATTGGCTAAGACACCTGGATCCAGACAAGGTTTTTTAAGTAGAGGTTTGATTACAGCTACCTTATAGGCCATTGGTACATATCCTGTTTGTAAAGATAGTTAATGATATCTAATATGAACATGTCTAATAAGGGTAGAGCATCTTTGAGCAGTCTAACTGGAATAGGGTTTAGCAGACATGTTGTTGGTTTAGATGCCACAATAGTTAAAGTTAACTCAGTAAGATCTATAGGCACAAAGCAGCCTAAAAGGGACTGAGGACTTATTGATGATTCTAATTCTGTTGTATTTGTGGGGAGGGTCTGGTGAATTTTTTTTGTAATAGCTACGATTTTGTTTGTGAAGAAAGTCATGAAGTCATTGCTGCATAGCGTTGAGAGAATACTAGTTTCAACTGAACTATGGCTCTTAGTCAGCCTAGCTACAGTGCTGAAAGGAAACCGGGGGTTGTTCTTGTTTTCCTCTATTAGTGATGAATAATATGCTGTTCTGGCTTTACGGAATGCTAATTTGTATAAGTATAAACTCTTTTTCCAGGCTAATGGTGATTCTTGTGAATGAGTGGAACGCCACTAACTTTCTAGTTTTCGTGACGCCTGCTTTAAATTGTGGGTTTGCGAGCTATACCATGGAGATCGCCTGTTCAGATTTACTGCCTTCTTTTTTAGAGGGACAACAGTATCAAGTATGGAACATAGTGATGCTGCATAATTATCAGTCAGGTAATCAACCTGTACAGGAGTACAGTTAATAAAGTAATATCGGTACATGTTGAAGTAAATGATGAAGGGATCATTTCCTTAAATTTGTTCACACTGTTTTCAGATAAACACTTACTTAAGCAGAACTTTTTTCTAGCTGGTGTGTAATCCATTAGATTAAATTCAAATGTGTCTTATCTAGAACTGGCATTTGAGTCACAGGCTCCCTTGGTTTGCAAATACCGTACAACCCTCTTCCATGTAATTTATCCAAATGTGCAATGGTCCTCATAGGTGAATACTTTTACAGAAAAAGAAAGGTTTATCTTCCTTTAAAGACAGTTTTTTTTAGAGGGACACAGATAATAACACTTCACTACTGTACATCACCTTCCAGGATATGGCTTTGCATAGCAGTGATTTAGTGAAAAAAAATATACTTTAAATATATTTATCTTTATATAATACAGATTTAATTTCAAATTATTCAGCAAAACAACAAAATAAAGATTTTGTTAGTGGCCTGTTAAGGATTTGCTAAATTGCAACAGATTAGAGAAATAGAGGAAAATTACAGATGAATATACACAAAACATTATGAACAGTAAAAACAACAAAAATCTAATTTATGGTAGAGTATGATCTTATGGGTTTTTCTGTGGGGCCCCTTGGTGAATGTGTGCTCTAGTTTGGCTGGCCCCTCATCAAGCCCTATGCTGTAACTTGTCTTATGTTTATTTTTTATTTTTTTGGAATGAATTCAAGTTCGGTGTAGTTTAACAATGAGACTGAGCTGAATTCATTCACATGTCTATGTTTCAGTCTCTTTCCTACTCTGCCACCCACTCAACCAATTCTAGCAATCACTACACACATTCAGACTTTACATTTCTTCAAATTTATAAACAGACCTTTTCCTCATTAGCCTTTGGTTTACACCAAACCTCTACTTGCTCTGTGACAAAATTATTGAAGTCTGCTTAATGTAAATAACGCTTGGAGTGGAACTGAACACAGTATACTGTTTTTTCTTTGCTTGTTTTCTGAGGCTGGCTGGGTTGTCAGTTTTCCAAACATGCTTAGTAGGAGTAGAATTGCCAGTTTCTTTTTTCATCTGGAAGGAGGTTAATGCAGAAACACCCCTTCTCATAGATATTTTATATAGTTATTTTTCACATTAAACCCCTGCCACAATTTGTTTAGCGGCCAAGTATTGGCCAAGTAAGTGTGTTGTTCTGGGTCTGGTCCTGTCAGCCACCTGGAGTTTGCATGTTCTCAGTATGTATCTGTGTGAGTTCTCTGTAGGTATTCCAGGTTCCTACTACAATTTAAAAACAGTCTTATTGGGTTAATTGCTGCCTCTAAATTTCCTGAAGATATAAATGCGAGTGAGAATGGTTGTCTGTTTGTGTGTCAAACCTGTGAAAACTCTCACCTAGATAGAATGGGAAACTATTTTCTCCTGACACATACTGTACTGTGTGCGGATTTGAAAATATCAGGTAATCCCTGATGATATCTCACTTCTCTGGCATCATCAATCTCAGAGTGTTTTCAGTAGTTTGGTTCGAAGTCCAAATCAAACAACTGTTACATGGCTTACTGTGCAGATAATAACTATGAAGTTTTTATTCCACTAAGTAACAACAACCAGTTACTTGACTGATTTGGAAATGTCTGAGATTGTGTTGAAAGCTATCATTTAAAACATAATTATTCTCAAGCTGACCACACAAACTCAGATTTTCACATTCAGACTCCTGTCTTCTCTCTTTTTAATTCACTCTCTCCCTACATCTCTCTCTGTCCCTTCCCAGTGACCCTTTTTTTCATACCTATATGTTCTCTTTCAGTAGGGGTGAGAGTCACAGGTTGACAGCCTTGCAGGTCTGCTCATTACGCTGTGTCTGAGGCAGCAGAGATTTATAGAGATGATAAAAGCAGTCTGGAGGGCAGTAATGAACACATGCACTGAAGCAGGAGGAGGAGGAAGTGAAGAGGCAGTGCTTTGTTTGGTTGCTTGGGCTGATCTAATTATTCTGTGTAAAGCTAGTTATCTGTTTTGCTCAGTATTCAAATGTTAGGGTTAATATAGAATATAGATTTAGGTTTTCCATTTACAAAAAATAGTATGCACATAGACCATTGCTATAAAAGCACATGTATGACTATTTTCAGTCCATCAGAAATAAACTAGAGAGAAATGACCTGGGTCAAGTGCATTAACTGACAGCAGAGGTTAAATTTATATGCACAGGACAAAAACTCCTCACACAATTAATTATATCACTACAGGTGCCTAATTCTAGTGATTAAACCTGTAGCACGAGCATGATTTTTCTGGCTACAACTCTTATTAAATATGACCTCAGTGTAAGCAATGTTTCACTCCTGACATTTTTTAAATTCAATTCAATTCAACTTTATTTATATAGCGCCAATTTACAACAAGGTCATCTCGGGGCACTTTACATAATAAAGTCAAGACTATACAAACATGTAGAGAAAACCCAACAAATCCCCCTTGAGCAAGCCATAGGCAACAGTGGAGAGGAAAAACTCCCTTTAACGGAAGAAACCTCCAGCAGAACCAGGCTCAGGGTGGACGGCCATCTGCCTTGACCGGTTGGGCAGAGTGGAAAGTGGAGAGAGAAAAGAACAGAGCAACAAAAGCAACAACAAAACATTGAGCAGGTTAATAGGACCAGTAGCTGCACACTGGAGGACACACAGCTCCAAATCCAGGGACACCTGTGGACAGGGAGCGAGAGAGGGGGAAAGAGAGGGAGAGAGATGACTACGGGACAAAGAAGACAGAGTTAATGTCATACAGTGGTGACATTATAGATGTGGGGTGAGAGGAGAGAATGAGGAGAAGAGGAAGTGGCACAGTGCGTAGTCCCCCAGCAGTCTAAGCCTGTAGCAGCATGACTATAACCAACTATAAGCTTTATCAAAAAGGAAGGTTTTGAGCCTAGTCTTAAAAATAGGGAGGGTGTCTGCTTCCCGAATCTGGACTGGGAGCTGGTTCCACAGGAGAGGAGCTTGATAGCTAAAGGCTCTGCCTCCCATTCTATTTTTGGAAATTCTGGGAACCACAAGTAGGCCTGCATTTTGGGACCGAAGTGGTCTAGTAGGATGATATGGTACTAAGAGATCTTTTAAATATGATGGGGCTTGGCCGTTTAAAGCTTTATAGGTGAGAAGAAGGGTTTTAAATTCTATTCTGCATTTAATTGGAAGCCAATGGAGAGAAGCTAATGAAGGTGAAATATGATCTTTCTTACCAATCCCAGTCAGTAATCTTGCTGCAGCATTTTGGATTAATTGGAGGCTTTTAGAGAGTTACTAGGGCAGCCTGAAAGTAGAGAATTACAATAGTCCAATCTAGAAGTAACAAATGCATGAACCAATTTTTCAGCATCGCTTTGGGATAGGATGCTCCTAATTTTGGCAATGTTCCGTAGGTGGAAGAAGGCTGTTCTAGAGATTTGCTTTATGTGTGAGGTAAATGACAAATCCTGGTCAAAAATGACTCCAAGATTCCTTGCAGTACTACTGGGGGCAAGAGTTATGTCGTCTAAAGTAGCGATATGGTTAGAAAACATGTCTTTTAGACTATTAGGCCCAAATACAATAACTTCAGTTTTATCTGAGTTTAGAAGAAGAAAATTATACGTCATCCAGTCCCTTATATCTTTAAGACATGCTTGTAGTTTGATTAATTTATTTGTTTCATCAGGTTTCATAGATAGATATAACTGCGTGTCATCAGCGTAGCAGTGAAAATTTACAGAGTGTTTTCTAATAATGTTGCCTAGGGAGACATATATAGAGTAAAGAGTATTGGTCCTAATACAGAGCCTTGTGGAATTCCATAACTAACTTTTGTGTATGTCGAAGATTCATCATTAACATGAGTAAATTGGAATCTATCTGATAGATACGATTTAAACCAATTTAGTGCTGTTCCTTTAATTCCAATTACATGTTCTAGTCTCTGTAATAATATTCTGTGATCAATGATGTCAAAATGCAGCACTAAGATCTAGCAGAACTAGTATAGAGACAAGTCCGTTATCTGAAGCCAGAAGAAGATCGTTGGTGACTTTAATCAGTGCGGTTTCTGTGCTATGATGAACTCTAAATCCTGACTGAAATTCTTCAAACAAGTCGTTTTTGCGCAGGTGGTCACATAATTGCTTTACAACTACTTTTTCAAGTATTTTAGAAATAAAGGGGAGATTGGATATTGGTCTGTAATTGGCTAAGACATCTGGATCCAGACTAGGTTTTTAAGTAGAGGTTTGATTACAGCTATCTTATAAGCCTTTGGTACATATCCTGTTTGTAAGGATAGATTAATGATATCTAATACGAACGTGTCTAATAAGGGTAGAGCATCTTTGAGCAGTCTAACTGGAATAGGGTCTAGCAGACATGTTGTTGGTTTAGATGCCATAATAGTTGAAGTTAACTCAGCAAGGTCTATGGGCACAAAGCAGTCTAAAAGGGACTGAGGACTTACTGATGATTCTAATTCTGTTGTATTTGTGGGGAGGGTCTGGTGAATTTTATTTCTAATAACTATGATTTTGTTTGTGAAGAAGGTCATGAAGTCATTGCTACATAGCGTTGAGGGAATACTAGTCTCAACTGAACTATGGCTCTTAGTCAGCCTGGCTACAGTGCTGAAAAGAAACCGGGGGTTGTTCTTGTTTTCCTCTATTAGTGATGAATAATAAGCTGTTCTGGCTTTACGAAGTGCTAATTTGTATAAGTATAAACTCTTTTTCCAGGCTAGGCGTGATTCTTGTGAATGAGTGGAACGCCACTTCCTTTCTAGTCTTCGTGACGCCTGCTTTAAATTGCGAGTTTGCGAGCTATACCATGGAGATCGCCTGTTCAGAATTACTGCCTTCTTTTTTAAAGGGGCAACACTATCAAGTATGGAACGTAAAGATGCTGCATAATTATGAGTAAGGTAATCAACTTGTGCAGGAGTACAGTTAATGAGGCTACTCTCAGTTATATCAGTACATGTTGAAGGAAATGATGAAGGGATCATTTCCTTAAATTTGTTCACAGTGTTTTCAGATAAACACCTACTGAAGCAAAACTTCTTTCTAGCTGCTGTGTAGTCCAATAAACTAAATTGAAATGTTATTAGGAAATGGTCAGAGAGAACAGAATTATGAGGAAATACTGTTAGTTTATCAATTTCAATACCGTATGCAAGGACAAGGTCTAGGGTGTGACTAAAACAGTGAGTGGGTTCATTTACATTTGAGAGAAACCAATTGAATGTAATAATGAAGTAAATGCTGTTTTGAGGGAGTTACTGTCAGCATCTACATGAATGTTAAAATCGCCCACTATGACGACTTTATCTGCACTAAGCACTAAGTCGGCTAGAAAATCTGAGAATTCAGTCAAAAATTCAGAATAAGGGACTGGAGGATGATACACGATAACAAATAGGAGTGAATTTTGAGTTTTCCAACTTGGGTGTGAAAGTCTCAGAGAAAGACTCTCAAATGAGTTATAACTATGTTTAGGTCTAGGTTCTATCGGTAAGCTTGAGTGATAGATTGCTACTACTCCTCCACCTCGGCCTGAGCTTCTAGGAACATGATAGTTAATATGACTTGGGGGGGTCGACTCATTTAAACTAACATATTCTTCCTTCTGCAACCAGGTTTCAGTGAGACAAAATAAATCGAATTGATGATCACTTATCAAGTCATTTACTAACAGAGATTTAGATGAGAGAGATCTGATATTTAATAATCCACATTTAAGTGTTTTAGTTTTTTGTTCAGTAAGAGGAGCAGTCCTGATTTTTATTAAGTTATTATGATTAAATGCAGGCTTTAATCAGTATACTGATCAGCCACACATGATTATGAAATGATTTGGTTTGTAATATTCTTTAGACAGCCTCAAAGAAACAGTAACAGCATGATCTGTAATTTCAGTGTAAAACAGCCCATTTTGTAAAATCTAGAACTCTGGTCAGATTGCTGGAACTAACAGTTCTAACAGCTAGGTTTCCTTCTCCAGACAGACAACATTACCTTCTTATTAACTTCTCATAGTGATTCATGCCATTTTTGGTACAAAAACTATTCATATGTCGCCTGGGATTATTCTCAGTCACCCAGTTACCCCAAGGGTGCCATTTGGTGGCAGCTGAACTTGCAGAAGTTTGTTGAACTCTCCTTGCTGAAGTTTGTTAAGGTTTTTTTGACCTCTCCTGAACTGAAGAAGCCTTTTGGATAGGATGTGAAACATCTTTAAGAAATTCAAGCAAGTCATGTTAATCTCCTATAACCTGTGGTTTAGGTCAAATTCTCATACCGGTGGTCTGCTGGTGTGATGTACAACCTGTCAATTAACATTTTCTGTGCCATACAAGTATAATTGTATGTAATGCAGTTCTTTATAAGTTTAAGTTTGAAAATTCTCTCATTGATTGGCTGTGGTGTGGGAGGTAAAGAAGAGTAGGTTTTTTAAATAAAAGTTTGGGGGCATAGTTACATCTGACATTATTTTTTGCCTTGAGAGTGTATTTAGCTTCAGAGTGGAATAGCAAAAGGCAGTAGTACTTCTTCCTGGCTTGCTGGATTTGCCTTATAGAAGTCTTGATGACTTCTCAGTCAGGCTCCAGAAACTACTAAAAAAAGACGATAGAAAAATGATGCACAGCTTTTTTCAGGTGTTTAACAGGAAAACCTGAGTCAACACTTGGAGACCTGTTTAGACCATGAGAAGCATAGGACCCACTAATGACAACAGTGCACCTGTGGATGTACTCTGGTGTTCTTTTCCCATCTGCAGGCAAGAAAGCTAGGACCACTGACTTGAAAAAAACTCATGTGATGAGTGAAGAGTGTACCTCCTTGGACAAAGGGAAACAGAATAGGATAATAAAGAGCCTAAAGGGACTAACAATAGAAATAATTCCCTTTGATTGGCTGATCAAGCTGCATGCCAAGTTGGAGTTTCCTGTAACCTGAACCTATAGGACAAGGGGGGTTAGGTCACCGGGGTTTTAGTTTGCTTTTCCACTTTCTCTCTACTCTCTATGTCATTCAAATTCAAATAAATATGTGTAGATGTTATTACATTGAGATAATACAGACAAAGACAATGTGTACTGTAATACCTGGAACTTGATATAGTACTACCTCCTGAGGGGTGCTGCATGTACAGGGGCCAGTGGACAATAGTTCTTGTAGACTGTAGCCTGGCAGTTGACATGATAACTAGCAAGAGGTCTGGACTGTATGTACAGACCAAATCAACTGGCCTACATTACTTAATGTCATATCTAGTTTGAGGAACACACGGCTTACTGTGAGTTTAGGCCTCCACAACCACAACTCCCATGTTTGACAGGTGTCAGAACACATACTATATCACAGCTTACTGCGTATGGGACTGTATGGCTGCAGATCAGTGAGAGTATCCATGCTGACCCCTGCCCATCACAATATACAAACGAGTAGGTGGCTATATCCTGGCTGTGAAAACTTCATATGAACCCTGCATTCGTTTGTATAGACTAAATATAACTAGGCAAATGGTGCTTTCCTGTGGGTCCCCTGTGTTGGCAGTAAAATTCCTATGTGCATTTCCATTTGCACATAGGAATGTATTGGTCAAAAAGGACATGATTTACCTAATCATGCTTTTACTTACCTGCTGTATTATGCTTCTTTGCTAGCAGAGGCACAACTGAAAATAGAAATGTATTATAGGGAAAACATAAAAGTTATTCTTTTCCTGTTTTTGCCAGGATTTTTGCTCTGAAGTGATATGGGGAGTCTAAGTTAATTCAAGCTATCACAAAGGTGCTCATGCTTGGATAGAGCTGTGAGATGTCTAAATATAATATTATAGGGTTTTTTTGGACGAAAAGACTGGGGATTCTAAAAGTGATCATCACATGTGTGATTTGTCTACAAGCAACCAAAAGACATAATTTCCTACACTTGGTAAGCAAAAAGGAAAACCAAAGACTCCCAAGTAAGCCATTTAGCCTCCTCTCACTCAGTCCTGTTTTTTTCTGTTTGTTCTCACGTCCATTTTCTGGTCAATTTATATGGTAATAGGGGTCAGGAGATGAGGGGGTTCTCACGTTCAATGTGAAACTTGGCCCATTGTGCAGCCGTGGCTCAAGCTGCCACGATAAAGGCCAGAGGTGAAATTGAATTCAGATGAAATTCCCCAATACATCTGTCCCTGAGCTGAACTGTGCTAGACTGGTCTGGATTGCCTGTGGTTATATGTGTAAGAACTGGTTCTCTGTTTGGTTAAAGTTCCTGGATTTTAGAGACAGATGGCTTGGTAAAAGGCAGGGTGACACAGGTTGATAATTTGCAATATCAGTGTCTTTTGACCTTTTTCCTAGTTTCAAGAAATAATTTTTTACCGGTAAATTAATCTCAGAAATTATAATAAATTTCAATAATTCAGCAAAATGTTTTTGTGTATAACATTTAGACATGTACTGTATGTTATGTTTCAGTATAGAGAGCTCTTATAAATATGGCAAACAGACAAGTAAAGGTTGGGCAACAAACACAGTCAAGGACCGTGGTTACAGCTAAATAATAACAATGCTAAAATCAAATGCTAGCCAACATGCTTGTATTTTAAAGATTTACCAGAGAAACATAAAATATAGTTGTAAAGGTTGGTCATACCACAAGCAGAAAAAACTGACAGTATGGCTGTACTGTTCTTAAGATTCACAAACTCTTTGTACTGATGAAATTCAGGTTGGTTGTTAGTGGATGTTAAAAAATTTGAAAATTCCCCCCAGGAGACTGGAGTTCATGAGGACAATCATGACCTGTGACCTGATATACATGATGGGATTGCTTACAAGAGTAGTTTTACTTGTTACCATTTAAACAGCTAAGAGTATTGGAAATATTGTTATTTCTGGATCGGACAAATTCAAATTCTGGCCTTATGATCCAACTTGATCATTAAATTAAGGAAGGAACCATCATCTTGAGGGGAACATAGATGTCTGAATTATATTTAACGGCAGCCCGTTTATCAATTGCCAAATACCAAAAATATGACTTTTATAGCCAAAAAATAAGCTAATATTAAATTGGGGCAGGGTATACTTGCATACAGACAGCATAGAAAACTCCTTCAAACTAGATGGCTGAAAGGAAGATGCCCAGGAAAAAACTGGGGCAAAGTACAGTCATATTCTTGAGAAAAACCTGCTGCCCTTTGTTAGTAAGTTAAAGATGTGATTTCGTTGTGACATGACCTAAAGTACACAACAAAAATTAAAATTACTATACAGTGGCTAAAGGATAAAAGGTAAATGTTCTCACGTGTCCTTTGAACACTATTTTCTAGCTGTGCCTGCCCATCAGATAGTGTCTAGAGCAATTGCATAGTAAATAACTGAAAAAGGCAGCGAACATTTGAGCTTTGCATATGTTTTTTTTATGCTTGTTTGTTTTTGCTTTTTGTACACTTGAGCACACATGCTGTAATACTGTCTAGTATGTCAGTCAGCAAATCATTTATGTTTATTTTGTGACATAACACTGAAACTACCTTAATAAAGCACTCAACGGTAACAATCCCATGTAATACCTTTCGCCTTCCAACCTTTGAAAACCTTTCACTGCTTTGTTGACTTGCTTCAAGTGATTACCAGAAGTGCAGAGGATAGTTTTAATTTCTCTCAAGGGGTTTACATACTGGCCATTTAAATTGTGAAAGGGCTTGTCAGTTCTGAAATGGAATTTTACCATTACAATACGGCTTTGGCCGGCAAGATCCGGTAAACATAAATACACAGTTTTTCATGCCCTGCAATCATAGGCAATTTTCATGAATCATGTCATGGTTATGCATCTTTATTTATGTAGTATGTTTTCTTTCCACAAATGTCTAAAAAAGACAAATTACATATGAGATCCAATCTGAGTAATTGTGCAAGCGTAACCAGATATTGAAGGTTCCTGCTAGATAACAAGAAATGACCTTGTTTTGCCAATGGCTGATTTTTATGAATAGACTTTCATTTTGTGTGCATAACCTTGAACAGCAATGAGATCATTTTTCTTCCCAGTGAGATGTGAATTTAACCTTGCTATGCTCTCTAAAAATGTTTGGTCTTCTGCATTTTTCACATTGATAAAAGATGCAACCATTAATTGAATAAAACACGTTTCTGCAACATGTAAGTAACAAAGGAATGTTGGTTTTGTTTGAAATTAAAATTAATGGATATTAAAAATACTGTGTTAAAAGCAGAGAAAATTTTAAACCCTCTTAAATTTTGTGTTTCAAAAAAATAGCATATGGCTGAAGGCCTTTGATAGAGCAGCAATATGGCCAGTCTAACCAAAAATAGAAAAAAGTGTGTAAAAAAAAAGTGAAAATTTATAGGCACCTTGCATCATAATTTAATTATATTTGTTTAGTTCTTAGTAAAGTAAATTATAGAGTAGGTACACCCCATCAAGCATCTCAAAATCTTTTCTCATACACACAAACAAACACACACACACACAGCACTGTTTATGCTAGGTACCAGGAGCGGAGTATTGAGGGTGCATGGGGTTCAAACAAAAATCCTGCTCACAGCAGGAGCTTGTGTTTTCTATGGGAGGGGCCCAAGGTACTGGCTCTCCAAATGCATTTACATTTGTACAGTGTGGGGGAAGTATGGAAGCAATTACAGGAACGTCACATTTGGTGTAGGGTGGAAGGAAAAGCAAACAAGCAGCACTGTTATAAAAAATTCGGTGAAACTACCCTGAATCCCATAGGATGGAATAGGTGGAGGCCCATTGCAAGAGCACACGTGCCACCTGTAACAACGTGGGTCTCATCTTTAGAGAATGTGAAGTTGATGTTAACTGTATTAACTGTCAGGGGAATACATCTAATGTGATTTATCTGTTAGTGAGTTGGAATCTGTTTTGACATTTTGTGAAGATTCTGAAAGGCATCAAGACTAACAATAGGTCAGTAACTACGTTTTCAGAGTATGACTGTACAGATGTAGCAGCCTGTGTGTGAATTAGCAGATCTTGCATGGAGACACTTTTCTTTCTCTTCATTTCTTCCCATCTCCATAAACCTGAATTGTGTTTCAGCCAAACAAAGGTAATAGACGATAACTCATTCTAACCACTGTAGATGGCACAGGCTACATACATCTAAAGATGACAGGCAATTTAATTAAAAATGTTAGTGTTATAGTTTTACTTGATTACATTTTTGTTTGTGTATTTGTACAATTACTTAAGTAAAGGTCTTTAAGTTATCCATTCACTACTCCTAGCTGCTAGCCTCAGCTTGTACCATTTATTTGTTACATACATTCAAGTCACACAGTGCAAAAGTGCAAGGCGCATGAAACCAGATACATAAGGCAGGTGATGAGACAGACACAAAGGTTTTTTGTCAACAACTGATGATTCACTGCTTACCACATACACATACACAACACTCCAAGCCCAAACCTGCAAACTGGCACATTCACCTCCACCAATAAGACAACATGCAGTGCAAAGCATTACCACCCTTTATGACTAGCAGGATGGTAGATGGTGGATCATCAACTATTAGCCTCTTGTGCTCATCCCAACCATGCTCTGCCTGGAGGTATGTACAGCAACATATATATGAATCATATGGATCATATGAAATACCCAAACAATTCATACATGTAAATTTGTTATATACAATAACTCATACAGCATTCCTCAGGATCTCAGGCAGAAGCTGCTGTGTTGTTTTTCATCTGAATTATGATTGCAGCAGGTCATAACTGCAAAAAAGTATATGTACCAATTGTGAAATTAGTTGTGTTGGACTATTTAAATTGTATTTTTGATTTGTTTAAATTTGTTTAAATTTTTATGAATTTAGCCCAAATGTTCAAATGCATACATTTCCTAGGGGCTATTGTAAAATTTAGCTCAACACCTAATTTTAATTGGGGGTTGGTAAAATAATCAATCCGCTTTGGGAGGCTCAGCTATCCATCTTGTATGTCGACATAATAGAAGAACCACTGCGTTGAGCAAAGATGTTATAGTAAGGATGAGATCATTCCTTCTATCTGTGGTACAGCAACAAAGTTGACAATGTAACATGAGACAGTTGGTTATCTTGACTGGGCCTGCACGATATGGGGAAAATCTGTAATGTGCGATAACATTGTTCAGTATTGTGATGATGGTTTGACTTAAATACATAAATATTGAAGTCTGCTTATTGGCACATCTGCCTCTATGTCCTTCTGTTTTTATGGGGGCACTGCAATGCAAAACCTCAATTAAATCCCATTAGTAAAAACCTAATAAAGAATGTTGCTCACTTTGATCACTGAGTGACATAAAAAGGACGAATAATGCAAACATATCTTGCTTTGCTCACTGATCCTATTTCCTTCTCTCTACTGCTTCCACTTATATGATTCAGTATTGGACAGGCAGAGCCGGTAGAGAGAAGGGGCTAAATAGGAGCTGCATTCTGAAAGAGAGTTCTCACGTGCTAAAATAAAAGATCGTATTTGTCTATTAGACTAAACTAATTCTTAGGACACCCTGAAAGCAGTACATGGTGACCTTTTCTAAATCATTTTCCAATCCCATATTGATGAAAGCTCTTCAGATTTAGAAGAGTCCAAGAAAATATAATTTTATTCAATTTGTCAGATGGTGCCAGAAGACAAAGCCTCCAAATTATACGTTTTTTAATGCCCTAGAAGAGTCTAAAGCCCTAAAAGAGAAGAATTTTGGAAACACGTTCAGAATTTAGGTGAGTCTTATCATATTACTCTAAGGGTTTAGTCAACATTGACAGTTTTTTCAGCATTTTTGGAGCCTTAGCTCTGTGTCGTGAAGAATTCATAAGAAGCACCAGTGGGAGAGCTCATTTGGTAAGGCAGTTGTCCACGGACCCCAGGGTTTAGTGGCTCAATCCCCAGTCCCTTCTTGCTGTCCTTGGGCAAGACACTGAAGCCCTAGCTGCTCCTGGTGGGTCAGGTGAGCACCTTGCATGGCATCCATTGCCATGGTGTGTGTGTGTGTTTGTGAATGGGTGAACGATAAGTTACATTGTAAGTGGGCTTTTACCATTTAGTCTCTGTGTGGCCCTTACATATACCTGTCCATAGGGCAACCCACCTCTCACCCAGTGAGCGGTGGAATAGATGAAGCTCCAATGTCTGGTCACCTTTGGAGTAAATATGCTGTAATCCTATGAGATATGACTGTTCTGTAACTGTTTAGTGAAAGATTTTTATGACACTTTACTGATTTAACAGGTCCTCAGCAGCAGTGTGACATGGGCATGATGGAGCGAGATTTATTTTTTCATGTTTCCCTGGCTGTTCCTCCTTGAATGATGGCTTACGGCCAAGTACCACAGACAATGTTTATTTTGTCATGAGGCATTTGAGAGGTGCATGTAAGCTTGAATTACTGTTCTTTCTCCTCTGTCATCGCTCCAGTCCTCTGCCCCCGCCCACGCACACACACACACACACACACACACACACACACACGCACTCCTCCACCCTCAGTGCGTCAGTCAGCAGGACTCAGGTTCGACAGCTTAGGAAAGCTGCTTTTGATTTGTGGGAGGATTTTAGTGTTTAAACCATGTACATTTTAATAAAATGTTAGTTTCAGCCTGCAGTACAAATAATGTAGATATAATAATGCATAATTAGTAAGTTTTGTAGCTTCTTATTTATTTTAATTTAATAACTATGACTAGCTTTAGGCCTGTTTAGCGTGGTGTAAAGTGTGAAAGTGACACCCATAAATCTGCAGTTCAAAGTGGTTTTGTGAATAAGTGGGAAAAATGATAAAAAGAAAAATAAACAAAAGAAAAACTATGCAAGGATCATTGCTAATGAGCAAGCTAGCAGCAGATCCCCATCTGAACTGCAATGAACAAAATCCCCAGGAACTTCCACCTCAGGCCTTATATACCTGAAGCCCCTCCTTTGAAGACAACCATTACTGATTAACACAACCAATTACTACAATTAAGACACACTATAATATCTCTTCTTTTGAAACAGTATACATGTCTTAAGTATATTGTTCTATTTCACCCCACATAGGAAGGTTAACACAAAATGTTATCAATGGTACTTTTAAGACAGTTTCCTCACACAATCGTAAAACTCCCCTTTACTTCCTATCTGGATGGTACAACCCACTTCACCCCTGCTATAAAGACCTTTCACCCCTCACACTTCCTGTTTCATAGTGTGACCTGGGAGCTATTGGCAGGTGGAGTGGAGCATACACAACATTGGGTAAGTATCACAGTGACATTGGTTTTTGGAGGATGTGAGAAAAGGGTGCATTGTCTATACAACTAAATCAACAACTCTACTCTGCCGGCTAGATGGTAAAATAAATAGAATTGGCGATATTAGTATGATAACACATCTGCACCTACTCTCTACAGGGCATGGGCTAGCCCCATGACAGTCTACATTTACAAGTACTCCACTAAGAAAATAATAAAAATATATTTCAAAGAATACTGATTATGGTACAGCATATACATTCAATTATAATCTGTAGCGGCTTATCCAGTGTGGGTCACAAATGGGCTGGAGCCTATCCTAGCTGTCCTCATGGTCTGTCCTGGAGAGATCGCCAGTCTATCTCAAGTATACAGAGAGACATGCACAGACAGACAACCATTCACACCTACCAGTAATTTAGAGTCACCCAATAGCCTAACATGCATGTTTTTGGACTGTGGGAGGAAACAGCAGTGCTAATCACTTCAACAGCATGCAAAATATACAGTAATCAATAAAAAATGTGGGTCAAAGGTTACTGTTGGTCTAGATGGAGCTTATTTTAACCACTTTATCTGGTGACAATTGGTTAACCCAAAAAGATACATGTGCATTTAGTAGTTCAGAATGTTTCATATTCACATATTGAAATCACTTTTTTATACTGAAACCACCAGTATGGTAAAATGCAATGGTATGGGTTGTCAATCTACATTTGTATTCTTAATATGAAAAATAAACTTAGGTATTTTGTTATTTTAATGGCTAAAATTAGTTAATGGAAAAACATTAATTTATGGTAGTTTTAGAGTGTAATAACATGGGGCCATTCATCTTCATAATACACAAAAAGCTGGAGTATTTCTGAAATTCTGTATCTTATTTAGGTTCTAGTAATACTTGTTGCCTCTAGTTGCTTCAGGGTTTTATAGGTAAGCCTGCCTGGCTGGACAGATGATTGTTGGTAATGAATTGCAGAAAAACTTGAGAGACCAACACAGCAACAAGATATGCAATGTTAGAAGATAGGTGAATGGGAGTGCAGTAAATGAAAGCACAGAGACAGAGTGGGAGGAAAGGTAGGCTATCCCCATGACTGCTTTATTTCATGGTGTAAAATTGACTGCTTCTCACCACAAACCATTGCCTGGTGTGACAGGTAATTATTTTGGTGGCTAGAAAAACCTCCCCAAAGTCTCCCTGACAACCTGATATCAACATGTCTCTCTGGGGGCCATCTGTGCTTCGCTCTGTAAAAAAGGGAGAGAGAAAAAGAGAAAATTGTGGGGCAGCCATACTATGATGTGTGGGGTTTGCCTGGAGTTCAGATCCTGGAGCCAGGGCTCCACCCGACATTGTGGATAATGACAAAAAGGAGAGCGAAAGATAGAAGGATTTAGGAGGGTGTGAGAGTCAGCAGGAGGCTTCTTTGAGAGGTTAGATGCAGGCGGTTGGTGTATAAAATAAGTACTACTTCTGAAATGTAGATTTAAAAAATATATATTTATATTTGTTGATTGATATTTGTTGTATTTTCCGACAATAGCAATAGAAGTATTTTTTACCCATTGTTCCTTTAACAGATTTACTGAAATGTCTATTTAATTTATATTAATGTTAATATTAATGTTATTATAATAGTTAGAATTATATTATATACATTAATTATGTTAATAATTACCTTCTTAGGACATAATAGACATGTAGAAATCAAGACTAAAGATTCTTATAAAAGCAAAGCACAAAGCTGGTGGTGCCCATCAGTGCAGTTACTTTTTTAAAATATGAATTTTAATCTGCACTTGAATATGGCAGTAAAAATAAAATATCCTGCAGTCCTGTTAAAGTTTGTTTATTGTTTAGTTTTTTCTTTAGGGTGCAGTCACTCACACATTCATTAATTTCATAAGTACTTTTAGGCACTTAAGAAGCTGATTGACAAGAAGACAAACAATATGTGCTCAAAATCTTGTATTTACATAATGTAACCATTGCTACTTAAAGAATTTAATGAATTATATTAGAAAATGACTGTTATATCAAAAGTGCAAAGTTGTGAAGTTTAAAAACCAAGAGAGACAAGCTGTTTGTGGAATATATTAAATATTTTGAAGAAACCACTACCCAGTGTCTCGCTGAGGTCTATGGCTCAGATGAACAAGATAATCTACAGGTTTTGAGATTAAGATTCATTGTCAGTTTTACTGCTTGTATATAAATAAAACATAATTGAAGTTATCTTTTCAAAAAAGACTTCAACAAATGATTAATTCTCCTGTATAAAAAAGGTGAATTTATGAGCAATAAAAATTCAGTACTCTCAGTTTTGTGACTTAATTGGTCTGGCATGAACAGTAGGTTATGGCATGCTGCAGATATTTATTATCCTTATTCATGATAAACCACTTTATTTGGAGCTAAACCCACTAATCAGTGTAACTGTATTAGTAATATTGTTAGTATTAGTATTATTATATTAGTAATAATCCCTTGGGAGGATCTACTATAATTGTGGCAAGTCTGATCTAAAAAAGAAGGTCTGTAAACTCTGAATACAAGTGTTATGTATCATTTTCTCAAAAATGGAAAAAAAAGGAATGATGCATAAATAATTTCAGGTCATTATAAAAGGCCTACCAGCATTATCTCTGCATTTGACATGGGCTAAACAACATACAGTACAGCTGTTAGTCAATTCTAAAGCTATGTTTGTAGTTATGAGTGCTCTAATTGGTATAGTTGCCTTCAGTTTCACCTTTAATTTCTATATTTTGTAGAATAGTTATATTTTAAACGTGGTCCAATACTGAGAGTGAACTGACACTTATACTGTTACACAGTAAAGAGACAACTTTTGTCATGAGTGTATAGTAAGGATGAAACTAAACCTTTGCAACAAAAGGGCAAAGTAAATGTGGGCTGGTGGGCGTTAAAATAAAAACTGGTGGAAATGCAATAGTACAAAATTACATATATGAAGAGGGGAATAAAAAAGTTGCTTGTGTTCTTATGATTGACAGAAAGCCTAGAAACACAAAAAGAACAATTTTTTTCTTCTTCACTTAGAACTTTTTTACCTTTAGGGACTTTTCTCTCTTTGCACATTGTCCAAATTATAAATATGTGGGAACTGACCCAGTGTTTTAAACGTAAATATGGAATTTGGAAATATCAAAAAATAACGCATTAAAGTATTTTGTGGTTGTGTTTAGATAAGGTAAGGTAAGGTAAATCTTGAAATGAAAGCGGCAATACTAAGGGGTGACTGTGGTGCAGTTGGTAGTGTGGTTCTCCACCAATCCTACAGTTGCTGGTTTGATCCCTGGCTCCTCACATGTCACAAGTGTCCTTGAACAAGACACTGAACCCTGCTTAGTTGCTCCTGGTGAGCGTTGGCCAGCTGCATAGCAGCTCCCCCATCAGTGTATGATTGTGTGTGTGCAGTGTAAAGCGCTTTGAGTACCAACAGGTAGAAAAGGGCTATATAAGTGCAGACCATTTACCATTTCAGTGCACTGTAACATACTTACTAATGTAATGCAATGTGCAAAAAATTAGATCAAAATCAAATTTTAAATGTACAGTGTCAAAAAAAGACCTGCAGAATACAATATTAGTTCAAGTGGATAGTTACAGCAGCTAGTCATTTTTACAAAAAATGTGTCTCATCGCCTTTAAACACATCCATATTCCTTCTCTAACCCTAATAGCAGTGGTTTTCTTCCCTGAACCTTACCCGACATGACTTAAAGCCACCCTCCCCAACCACCTTTTTGCAACTCATTTTCCTTTTGTAAAAGTTTCACAGTTTCATTCATTAAAATTAAAACATTGCACTAGAACATAATGATTAGGTCATTACATTTGCTCCAAAAATTTAATCATGTTTGAGTTTAGATGTATAGGAAAGTAATTTTAAGGAGACATAGTCAAAACAGTGCTATTTTATGCTTCAAAGATATTAAACTTCGGATGATAGTTCTAATAACTGCAAAAAGGTGCTTACGTGCCTACGTTGAGGCAGATAGTTTCATCTGTTTGTTGTCTCATTTTATCTTTTCAGCACAACCTACTTTCACTGCATTGCTTTGGTCTATGCATCTCCCTCTTTTAGTCTGTTTCCTTGTTCTCTACCATTTTAAAGTATTTTCCACAGGCTCACACAACTGAGCTACAGATGCATGAATTTGTATGAACTAAAACAAATTTTAGTTATACATTTCATATAGATTATGAAGAGGAAAAAATTCTTAAAGTTCATTGGGTCCATTTATTAACACACTTCCTCCTGGTTTCCTATCTCTGCTAAGCTGTTAAAAAATACAGGCTGCGTTGGTCTATCCTGTATGTGCCCCAGAAGAAACTGCAGTGTGCTGTGGCAACTCCAGCAGCTTATGTGTTATAGCTTTGTGGGAGAGCCTTAAGCTGAAACACTCAAAGAAATGGCAGTAGAGGTGGAGTCATCCATCAGTGGTGTACCAGAGGAAGTGACACTGTACTGTGCGTATGGGTGAGAATATGTACCTATGGGGTGTAACAAGCAATCACAGGGTGGACAGGGACCCCATCTTTATGGCTTGTTTATAATTCATAGGTTTATGTCGTTCTTTTTCCCATGTGGTACAAGAGAGTACTGATTAATATGAAAAAGTCAAGTTATTGTATGTGCACGTTATAGCACATCAAAAAACAGTTGTTGACCAGTGCTGTACAGAAAATGTTTTATTATACTAGTTATGACTGTAATACTGAACAGAAAATTAATCCTAATAAGTAAAGATGAGCCATAACATAAGCTTTAACAATATTCTGTGAGTGGCCAACTGTTCCACAGTTTGGGGCCAGCAATAGAAAATGTTTAGTCTCCTTTTGAATTTTAACGGTGCAGGGAAAAGAAGTTAATGAACAGGTGAAAACATGTCGTTCAGTACACTAATTAGATTATCATCATGTGTGTATCTGATACTATAAAAATATGTTTTATCTTGCAGAATATTATGTCAAAAATTGGCTGCTAAATTGCCTAATATTTCATGTTCACAAACTCACAGCAACTGACCCAAGGGACCACATGCATAATTTGTCCCATTAGGACCTATGGAAGCATTTGTGGAATGAACACCCCCCCACCCTGCCAGTAAGCATCTATTCTAATCACACCCTTTTGGTTCCAGGCACCAAAACACAGATTTTCATGCAACAAGCTGGATTTACGTGGAGACGTAACTCGTTAGGTTTGGGCGCAAAATAAAGAAGATTAACATTAGGATAAATGTTGGAGACAGATTAAAATCACTGCTTCCTTAATGTTACACAACATACATCAGGTAACAACATGTATGTAGTCACTTACATAACATCACTTATATAACTCTTGCTTGTACAGATGACTCTACATGAGGTCAGTCCTCAGTTCTACATAAAAAATTTGCTCTGCTGCCTAGTTTGAAACAAAAGTGGTTTTAATATCAAACCACAAGACTTATTTCTGGTTTAAAGATACAGTATTTATCAGTTGCCTGTATCAGCTTCTCCCAAAGTGTTAATGTGTGTGATAATACACAATACTGTGTGAAAATACACAATTGCTAAATTTTGTAATTTTTGTACATTTTGCTTTTGAAATTAAACTGACCGATAAAAAAGCAACAATAATTGGCACTGTGGAGTCAATTTGATTATATGTCATTGTTTTGTTTTTGTTTGTTTTTGTTTTTTGTTAGATATAAATATTACATAATGTACTTAATGTAGTTTTTTCCAATAGCAGACTAACCCATGATGCAGTTTTTACCTAATTTTATTGATGTAACTGGCAGTTAAAACATAAGGTACTGAAGCCAACAAGTAAACATTGTCTCCTTTCTCTCTTCTTGTCCAAGGTAGAACTGAACACATCTAAAGTAGGGAGAGTAAACCACTGTGAACAGAAGTTGATCAGTTGTTATAAATCCTAAATTAATGATCATCACACCCTGTGTGTTTGTGAACTTCATTCTGAAAAGAAGAAAAAAGGTTGCAGTAATACTGTGAGAAAATTCAGAAAAGGAAGGACCCACACACACACAAAGATAGAGAGAGGGAGAGTATTGGACAAAAGGTGATTATGGATCTGCTCCCTTTCGTTTATCTCTCCCACCCATAATCCGGACAAAGTCTGGCAGACACAGACAAAAGAATGCTCCCTGTCATGGAGACAGAGCACAGAAAAAGGTCTTGGCTCTCTGGAGGTTAGTTGGGTGACAAGGGGGAGGATTGGTGTGGGGTGGCAGGCCAGTGTCAGGGTTGGAAGGGCATTGTCAAAGCTCACTATTCATTGTTGTTTGTGGGCTCGCTCCTGGCTTGATGCATATTTTGTCCATCTCTTTGGTCTCCATTTCCCTCGTCCTTCTCAGTCCACTTTTTTCGTCAGGCTGGTGTAATTTTTCAAAGCGTAGGTGGGAAATAGAAAAAGGGAAAATGTGACAGCTGTTTGGCTTAGCTTTTTGCCCTATTTGGGATGTAACTGTCTTCTCTTGTGAAACTGGTTGTTTATACCCAACAAATCAGATTTATTGTCAAAAATATTGACAGTTTTACATTTTAAGTACATGTGGCTGATAATACTTGTGTGTTATTTAAGTAGGGTTTTGAATGCAGGATTTATTTTAAACTTCTGTTTTTGTATTTGACTGAATTAGTTAGAATGTATATTTTAGATTTGAAAGCAGATTCTACATTCAGTTACTAAATAACTAACAAAATATCACCCAAACTAAATCTTTTAATAAATATAAAAGAAATAATAAATGCTGTAATGTGTTACATTACACCTATTTTTAAATATCCTATCTCATTATTATTATTTACCATCTCATAATGAGACATGAATAACACAATGCTGATTTTGTCAAGTAATTCTCTTTAATTTTGTCTGCAAACCCCTGGGAGATGTATGTATTTGAAAACATATCAGGATGAACCTTAAAAACCTTAAATACCTATACTTTTGGTGTGACTGTAGAAATAAAACATCTCAGTTTATTAAACCTCATAGATTAGGGTCAGTGGTTCGATCCCCAGTCCTGGCTACATGTCAAAGTGTCCTTGGGCAAGACACTGAACCCCTAGTTGCCCCCAGTGGCCGATGAGCACCCTGCGTGGCCACGCCACTGTGTATGAACCAAAATTACTGTAAGTCGCTTTGGATAAAAGCATCTGCTAAGTGTAAATGTAAATGAGGATATGACCTTAGTGTCCTGAGTTGTCACTCAGTTGTCACCTGTTATTATATATTTTTTTTACAAAAAAATACAATTTTATTCTGTAATTTTCAATTTCAACAAGATCCAAGTCACTGTGCAACAGACTTAAAGTCAAATGTCTATCGAATGTCAAATGACAGTCGGCTCTCTGAAAAAGAGGCTACAAACTCAAGCCCTAACTCATCTCTGACTTGACTGGAGATTAAAACCAGAACTGAGTGATTTGTAGATTATTAAACTACAATCTGTTGAAAGCAATAAAAAATAAAGCCTGCTCCTTAATATTACTCTATATATTATATATTACTCCAATATAGAAACACACTATAGACCTACAGGATAACAGCACCTGCTCTGTCAGGACTAGGAAGCAACACATTGATTTAAATGCAAAGTTTTTAGATTTGAATCTAGTTAAATTCTCACATGCCTGTATTTTGCTCTTTTGCAACTACTGTTGCTATGCAGCAGTCTGGGGACCAATTGATTATTCAGCCCAGAGCCCAGACAGCCAATTGTCTCCTGCTTTGCTGTGATTTGCCGAAATGTCACTATGACTGATGCCAACCATGATAATTTCCCATTGGCACAGGAAACACTAAATATTTACAGAGGATGGAGATTCACGAAATTTAAATAGTAACATTTCTGTCTGGGAAAACAACTGCCCTGCAAATGTTATGCCATTTTTGGCTTTTCAAGTGTTTTTTTTTTCACCCTGGTTAGTAGATTCTTCTCCCCATATGCATTGATCTGTAAGAAACAGTTGTGTTTTTAGCTTTTAGTTTTAAGTCACTTTAATTCTGTGCTGATTGTATTGTTATAAACTGCACCACCTACTAAATATAAATCCTAATTAGTAACATTAGAACACACTATTCAAAAATACTTGATAAAGTGATTTTCAGTGATACCTCTACGCCTTACAGTACTGTCCTGCAATATGTGCGTTGTCACAGCATGTGCTGTAGTTTCTTTAATGTACCAGCAGATGGGGAAAGGAAACATTTTTATAGGATGAAAGAAATGGGCAGGCTGTTAAAGTGCAGGCTCACCGTCTCTGTTCACCAGTTTGCTGCTGTTTGATGACACAAAACTTTTGTCAGTCTGGGTACAGTCAAATGGATCATTGCATGTATAATTTAGATTTTTCTGCATTTGTATTTTAGTTGCTGCTGCAGATTATTTTCAGATGTCAGCAACAAAAGTAGAGAAAAAATGAAATTTACACTTTTATTATAAATTCATTGTTTAAATTTAATATTTAATTTGTTTCTGTACAAACATTTCTTTTAAATTTAATTAAACATTTTAATACACAATGAATTAACTAAATATTTGTAATATTCTTTTAAATATTATAACTGATAACATTGCATATAAAAGATAAAACAGCATTAACTAAACAGGCAAAGTTTTAAAAATTTAATTGTATTAGCTATGAAACACAGTATAATTAAAATAATGAATTCAAATGTTATTAATGAAAATCTTGAATAAATGCTCATGACAAAAAAATCACTTATATTTAATTAAATAGCAGAATCAAAGTCCCAAAAAAATTACATTTAATAAAACTCCACAGTTTTAAATGTTAGGAAATGACATACATAATTCATGCAGGTCAAATGGCACTGTGTATTACAGCATTTTCACATTGCAGCTTTAATCTGTGGATTTTGATGATTGGGCACACAGCCCTCCATCGTCATATGTAGATGATGTAGGTTTAAATAGCTTCAGATGGAGGCAGGGTGGGGGAGGCAGGGTGAAGGACTTTGGAACCAAGTTACTCCAATATAGAAACACACTATAGACCTACAGGATAAGCAACACTCACTCTTCCTCTTTCTTTCTCTCTCTCTCTCGAACACACAAACACAAGCTCCCTCTCTGAAAGGAGTGTCTCTGGGAGATGATTTCCTTCCCTGTGTGTCGTCCTCCTCGCAACCCCCCACCCTGAGCTCCTACGCAGTGTAAACACAGTGTTCCAGAGGAATGTTGGACTCTCTGACCTCCACTGCAGTTCACTCGGTTCAGCCTGGCCGCGCTGTGCTCCGGCATCAGCAGCAGCAGTGGCGTCGGCAGCAGCAGCCCCCACCCTCCCCTTTCCTCACCCTCCTGAGCCCCCTTCTTGTCCTTGGTCTTGCCTCTTCTTCTTCCTGCTCCTTTATACTTTCCTATTCTTGGTCCTTACCAGCACCTCACATTCCTCCCCCAAACCTCCCCCATCCCCCCTCCTTCTTTTTTCCTCCTCGTTTTAAAGGTCTGCACACACAGGGAAGTTTAAAAAGTAAATGTGCTCACTGGGGCCATAACACACCAAGCCAACGTCAAAGAACTACTGTAGCAACGACAAAGACTAACTGCTGCATCAGCTCATGTTGCCTTTTGTGTTGTGCCAAGTAGTGCTGTATGTTCTGCTTTTTTCTGAGATGAAGAACAAGCAGAAGATCTGGAACCACAGACATACAAACTTTAAACAAAGAACATTAGCTCACCCTCTTCACACCACTCTCACTCACCAGAGACAGTTTATAACTACTTTTAATTGATGATGTGTCCAATAAGAAGCTACAAATAGTACTGGCATTGATAATATCATCTCTTCTCATACACTAATTTGCAAAGTTAAACATCTGATCAGAGAATAGTCTATTGCAGAACAGTGCTTTAACATGTTGAATTCGGTGAAAAGCCCCATATGGTGGTCTGACTAGTGCTGACAGTGCAGGACGCACCACAAAATCTAGGCCGATGAAAATGCTGGCTTGGTGTGTCACAGTCCACAGCAGATGTACTTTGAGAGCTGTTTTATTTCAAACCTGCTGTATTTCTAGTTAATTAACTTGAACTTATTTAATTTCTTTAACATTTATGAATATGGAATTCATCAGCAACAATCAGCAACAAATAGTGGTGTGTTAGAAATGTTCACAAGCATTATCATATTTTACTCTTGTAGGATGCGACGTAAACAGAACATCTACATGATAACAAATAATGCTTGTCTAGGGTTGTACCCATGGATACAAAGCAAAGTTTATTATTACATTGGTAACATGTAAAAATTGTGAAGTTTATAGGCATGAATATAAAGAGACTAATGAGATTTGTGATAATTGTGTTGTAAATGTGTGTAAAAGAAATTAGTGAATGGAATAGTGAGGAGGAATTAATTTTGTATTTTGTGTGTAGAATTTGTTTTTATGTCAATACACATTTATTGTATCTGTTGTTATCTGTACATATCTGAGTAATAGATTGTTTGCAGTGTACAGTATAAGGTAACAACTTGAGATACAATGTGTTTGACTCATGCAAATAAGTCCAACATAATGAATCAGTAACTTTACACCTGCATTGTCAACATGCAGTAACATTAACCATCGGTGAAAAGTGTCTGTCTGCTGGTTTACTGGTTCTTCCTCCCTGCCTTTTTTTCTTTGTCATTTCAGACCATTCCCAATGGCTGTTTTATTTAATTACATATGTCCACACTGGTCTGCTCAAATAGTTGCTACATATGCAATTATGCATTCATTTACAATACACTGTAACCCTCGTGCTGTAGCTGCAGGCATGGGAAGATAATCGGTCATTCAAGCAGCATAATTGTTGCACGCAGATAATGAATACGATGCTGGTGGAGGAACATGTGGTCGCTCTGCCATTATATGCAGACAGGAGAGAGGAACTTGGCTGACCTCTGCTGGGCTCTGACAGGCAGTGTTGCAGATGCTGATCTTTATCACCTAAAGAATGTATACCTATTGTCAAGGCCAATGCTGCATGATACTCTTGTCCAGCAAATAACATAATCCTCACCCCACTAAATGTGGCCTTTTTTGTTGGTAAATGAACATTACTTTGACAGTGAATAACCTGCTGTTTACGGACATTAGTGTATAACTGGACTGTATAGTGTAATTCAGATGCATAGGTTGCAGTCAAGATAGTACCAACAAGAGGTGGAAATTTCTAAATGAATATGCAGTTCAATCACAAACCATAATCCATTATAAGAAATAGAGCAGAATCTGAACTGAGAGACTTTACTGAGAATGGGAAAAAAAGAATGATGGAAGCTGAGTGAGCAAGGGAACAAGTGAATGAGTGAGAAAGGGAAGCAGATGGCTGGAAATACAGCCTGCTAAATTATTCATCTAGGCTGGAGTCTGGAGATGGATAGGAGCTGGCATGGGCACTTTTATTAGGATTCTGAGAGTTGTGAGGAGAGTGGTTCAAAACACTGTGATTGCGTTTTGAGAGTAGAAACAGTAATTGCATCAGGTTTGGTTTGGTAACAGGTATTTGCTGAGAGAATTTAATCTTAAGCACAACATAGGGAAATATACTCCTCCTATACAAAACATAGCTAGTTTACAAGATAAAGAACAACTTTTGCTAAAATTTTTTTCATAAATACAAAACAATTACATCCAACAAACCATGTCAGTAATGTTAATCTTTTCAAGCTTTCTCTTCCTCCTTATCACCATCTGCATTATTCCCTGTTGTGATCTTTGATCCATTAACGGTGACCTTCACTGGAGCTTGAACAAATATCCTAGGCCTTAATTTGGACTCTACAGTATATGATGTAAATCAGGTTGCTGTGTGTCTGGAAATGAATATAAAACACGTTTAGCTATACTTAAATTGTTTCAGCCGCAGGAAGTCATTTCCTAAAGTCAAAACGAATAGTGTATTTAAAATAAAGGGAAATATATATATATATAAATTACAAACACCCTCTATTTACATTTGGACTAACACAGACTTCTTATGAGTTGATTGAGGATGCAGATGTTAACAGATTGAGTATCAAGTTGAAGTTGATTAAAAATGAAAAATGTCTAAAAAATATTTACATACTCTATATAGTAGTTTTTTGAGACAGATTTTAGATATTTACACTGAATATCTTTATTTTCCCTAGGTGTTGTTTCCTTTATTTCCCCTTCTGTTCGAGATGTAGAGACAGTAAATAAGCTCTCTCTGTGTTCCATTTTTCCATTTAGCTTTGTACATTAATATATGAATCTCCCAGATTCATAGGCACAAACAGACACAGATGCATGCATGCTCCTGAGCGAAGGGCTCCGGGGAAATAGAGCAGAGTGGAAGCTATGTGCCTTTGCAAAGCAAGAGCTGTCTGGTGTCATGGCAACCAGTGCAGATTACCCCACCCTCCATCAGTCAGAGAGAGAGGAGAGAGGGATGAGAATGAACACACACACACACACACACACACGTTTTTGGTTCTATACTTGTAAGGACAATAGTTGGCATAATGCTATTCCTAGCCCCTTACCCTAACCCTAACCATCACAACTGAATGCCTAAACCTAACCCTAACCAAAACCTAATTCTAACCCTGACCATAAAACTCAGTCTTGACACTCAAAAAGCCTTTTGAAGTTGTGTGGATGAGCTAAAATGTCCTCATAACACCAAAATGTCCCCACAAAAATGGTATTAATTAAGAAAATGTCGACAGAAGGCTTTAAAGACATACCCTCACACACAGAAATGTATGAATAAACTTAAATAGTTTTATAACTTTCAAAACACTCTTGTTTTAGTGGTTAGGTGTTATAAATATTCTGTTTAGATGGCATTACTGCTATATTTAATTCATATAATTTTCTTTTTTTTGCATTAACAATATTGTGTGTATCAAACTGCAAGAGTGGCAAACACGAAGTGCTTGAATTGACATGGGGGAGGGAGGGGAAACGAACAATGATTAGAGTGGTGCAGGGAGAAATTTAGATGTGTAGAGAGGCAATAAACAAACAGTATAGTGGAGCTAAATACATCTGGGGGACATACTGTTGTGAAAACAACAAGGTTATCCAATTAGTATCTTTTCTGTTTGTGTGTGGACAGTTTGCAACATGCAAAGTGGTCTGATGCTGCCTGAGCCCTATTGAAGCAAATGTTAGAGGTGATATTATTCAGTATATGTGTGTAGGTTATTGCTGCAGTCTGAGAGGAGAGGAGGGATGCTGGACAGGATTAAAGCAACAGCAGTGATGCATGCACAAATTGACACAAAGAAGAGGAGATAGGAGAAAGAAGACAAGAAAAGAGGAGTCTGCACAAGGGTATGAAAGACTAGTTGCAAATTTTTGTTGCCCCTAAAAAAAGAGAAAAACAGGGTGTGGAGGAGTTAAATGATACCAGCATGAGGAGAAAATAGATAGTGGGGAGAAAGGAGGGAGGCAGAGACAGACGAAGAAGAAGGAAGGGGGAGGGGGTTGAGGTCGTCTGAGGATACTGAATTCTAAATTGACTGCGGCACAGCCATCATCCACAGTTACATCACTGTTAAGCTCAAACTCAGGATGAACCTCCCTCTCTCTCTGCCTCTTTGTCTGCACCAGCCTTGAAGCACCTCAAAGCCAACTTCGGACCAAATGGCAATTAAGCAGAGTAGAGTGAGCATGTGCAATGGGATGTATGATATTTTAATGGGATACACCAGGGCTGATTCCAACTGAAATCCCAAGCAATTTTTTTCTCCTTGGCTTCCTTGGTCTTTGTGCTGCAGTCACCATCATTATTAAAGCTCATGTAAATATTTTAAACAAAGCACCACACTTGCTTTCCTCCAAAGAGAAGCAGTCTATTATTGGAAATGACAGCATAGCATCGGACACACCTTGGTCTACCGACCCAGCCGCCACCTGGAAAAAATGCATGTGATTAAACGATTAAGTGCATAAATTGAAACAAAAATAGCTAAAAAACTAAACTCAGTCCAGAAGGAAGGTTATGGTAAATGGACTGCACTTATATAGCACTTTTCTATCTGTTGATAGTCAAAGCGCTTTACACTGGACTCACACTAGTGGGGGAGCAACCAGTTGCACCGGGAGCAACTAAGTGGGGGTTCAGTGTCTTGCTCAAGAAGACTTCGACATGTGACCAGAGGAGCTGGGGATTAGACAAACAACTGTAGGACTGGTGGACGACCACGCTACCTACTGCGCCACAGTATTAATAAGGGCCACAAATAACAAAGCTAAGACAGCTGCCATGATAACTATAGGTAAATATAAGTAAAACAGTGGATCCTGAAACACAGCTGTTCATTCACAGATGTGTAAAAAATAATTCATCCAAACAATGAAAAAACTAGAATGAGTCATGGAGGATACACAAAAACAAATGACAGGATACCACAACTTAAGTGCAAGGTAAAGTGAAGGTTTGTGCCATTCTAATTCCAAACGAATTACCACCTAAGGATATGATTAGAACTTAAATAAGTTCATTTTCACTGTATGTGAACAGCCAGTCATTAGACCTACCTGTTTGTTGGGAGTGTGGTTCAATGGGGCACCTCTACAGATTCCAGTCTACGTGGGCCATATAGATCTAAATAACTGGCTACCCTGTCCATTAATAATTTGGTCACTGGAAGTAATTAAAAAACATCCTTTATTTGTCACTGAGTACATATACATTTGCACATACGAACACATAATAACCTCATCTGTAACATGCAGCTCACTGTAGTCAGGCAAATACAATATTTAAATGTAATTAATGGCGTGACTGTTTATAGTTCAATGTGATTAATCACACGTTGTAGCTAGCCAGAATTTACTGTAAAACAATACTCATCAATATAGCAATGGACACATAGTATTAATGAGAGGGTCAGGCACTATATTTCTGCCTAGATAAAGTGAGCAAAATGTCTCTCCCCTGTCTTTGAAATAGTCAAGGCATGGAAAGTACCCACTGCGGGTCAAAATAGTGTACCATTACAATAATGTAATTGTAGTTGTTCAGTGAAGCTCATTAGTGCTTGTGATAATTACTTGACAATTACTATGTTTTACAGACAAGATGGCGAATGGGTATCTGGCCTGCCACCTGTTGTTCCAAACTTTGTTTGTGTTTGAGCTGTTTTTGACATATATCTTTAACAATGTCAATTCTCTGCCAACTCTCGCTGGTGTACAGATATCAGTCTTTACTGAATGTTAGGCCACCTGTCAACAGTCGTGTGCGGATCATGCAGGATGGACATAAAACATTCTATACACCTCGGACTTCACCTACAACACTAGCAGATGGCATATCCAAAAATTATCTAATGACTCAGCCAGTACAGGTCAGTCATCATGGACTTTGTGGGCTTGGTGGAGGAAGACACTACCGTTCACACCGGTTAACATCCAGGGCTCTGACATTGAGAGGAAAAGTACCTGGGTGATGTTTAAGTACCTGGGTGGTGACCTCAACCACAAATTGGACTGGACTGAGGGTCCTTTGGCGTGTGCAGGCCCATGTTAAGGACATTCTATGACTCTGTGATGGCCTCAGCTCTGTGCTACGCTGTAGTTTGCTGGGGTTCAGGCAGCACAGACCGGGACAGAAACAGACTGAACAAGCTAGTCAGGAGAGGCAGTTCTGTCCTGGGTTGCCCACTGGACTCTGTGGAGGAGGTGGGGGACAGGAGAATGTAGGCTAAGCTGACATCCATCATGGACGAAACCTCTCACCCGCTGCATCAGGCAGTAGAGGTTCTGTGCAGCTCCTTCAGTGGCCGACTGACACACCCTCAGTGTACCTTTTTTATCAAAGCTTTTAGAGAAAATCGTTTATAGCCAGTTAATAGCATTTTTAATTGAGCACAACCTTTTAGAGATCTTTCAATCTGGTTTTAAAACAATACACAGTACTGAATCTGTTCTACTGCGAGTATTTAATGACATTCTCCTAGCCTCTGATTCTGGTGACTGTGTGGTCCTTGTACTGCTTGATTTAACTGCTGCATTTTATACAGTGGACCATGATATTTTGATCTCATGCCTAGAACACTGGGTTGGTATAAAGGGCCCGGCTCTGAGTTGGTTCAGGTCCGACTGAAAGGACAGAACTTTTGTGTCCAGCTTGGAGACTTCCTGTCCTTTGCTCCTGACCTGTGGGGTTCTACAAGGCTCTATTTAAGGCCCTATCCTGTTTTCTTTGCATTTGCTGCCCCTAGGCTCCATCCTCAGAAAACATGGCATCTCTATTCACTCTTATGCTGATGGCTGTCAAATCTATGTCCCTCTTAATAAGAAGGATGGTTTCTCTGTCAGCTCATTATTTGACTGTTTAAAGGACTTTAAGGCCTGGATGGCTCTTAACTTTTTACATTTTAATGATTCAAAGACTGAGGTAATGGTACTGGGAACTAACTCATCTAAAGGGGCTGGTACCCCTGCAGACTTGGGTCCCTTGGCTGAATACGCCAAGTTTGAAATTGTTAACCTTGGGTTTAAAATGGAAACTCACCCAAAGCTTGACAGCCAGAGTCGTTCTGTTGTTAAGTCTAGTTTTTTACACCTGAGGAAACTGGCCAAAGCTAAGCTAGTTCTTACTAAGTAGTCTTTGAAACAGTAATCCATGCCTTTGTTTCCACCCAGCTGTATTACTGTGGTGCACTTTATTATGACGTCAGTCAGTCATTGACCTCTCGAATGCAGCTTATCCAAAATGCTGCACCACCTCTTTTAACTAGCATTCGAAAAAATGAGCACACCTATTTTATCTTCTCTTCACTGGCTGCCTGTGCATTTTAGGATCCATTTTAAACTTCTAATTTGTTTTTAAATGTTTAAATTTTGCTGCCCCACTATACCTCTCTGCATTTATACCAATTTATTTTAACTGGCATTTGACACAGTTTGCACTTTGACATCATTTTATCTGTCAGTTGTTAATTGTTATTACTTTCATAGAAATGTGCTGTTTTTATTTTATTTTTTTTATGAATATTTTATGTTTTAACCTCTACAGCACTTTGTTCAACCTAGTTGTTTTAAAGGGCTTCACAATTAAAGGTACAGTTACAGATAAAACCCTTTCCAGGTTGGAGGTCAGTGCAGGTGGTTGATGTCTCTTATAAGAAAATATTTGTATGCTAAAGTGGAACATATTACCCCATGATAATGACCTACTGGGCCTCTCAAGAGAAGGTACCTTCTGGACTATAGTGCTATTAACAAAAGTTAATAGCTAACGATTGATAACGTGAAGTTGGTGAACTAGAGCTGTAGAAAGCAAGTTGAAAATGTGTGCTGTAGCCCTTTTAAGTCACATGGAATTTACTTTATGTATTGTGCTTTACTGATGCATATTCCTAAACAGTTGTATCCTAATTTTATTTTTCTATCAAATTAGTTTGGGCTGCAACTTTTTTGTCGAATTATGTAAAGGTTACCGTTACTAGATACTGTAAAGGTTACCGTAACTAGATAATGTAACCAAAGGAATCAAAAGCAGAAGCTGAGAAGCGCTGGGAGTGCAAAAGGTTTATTTATACATATGAACTACTGATGCAGTTATTATCACATGTACTACTGATCATATAATACTCAACAAAGACACCTGAGCTCCAACCAAACTCTGTATAACAATATTAACTCACATAAGAGTATAAACTCAAAGGTAGAGACCTGGACTATAAGAAAACTCTCTCAAATGGTATAATTCAATTCAGTTAAACTTTATTTATATAGTGCCAATTTACAATTAAGTCAAGATTATAACGACATTTAGAGAAAACCCAACAAATCCCCCTTTTGAAAAGTGGAGAGGAAAAACCCCCTTTAACAGAAGAAACCTCCCTCAGCAAAACCAGGCTCAGGGTGGGCGGTTGGGGTGAGTGGAAAGTGGAGAGAGAAAAGAAAAGAGCAAAAGCAACAAAAAAACATTGGGCACGTTGGTAGGACCAGTAGCTGCGTACTGGAAGACACACAGCTCCAAAGCCGGGGACACCTGAGGACATGGACAGAGAGAGGGAGACATAGAGGGGGAGTCACAACTAAGGGAGAATGAAGACAGAGTTAATCCTATAGTGGTAACATATAAATGTGGGGTGAGAGGAAAGAGAAAAGGAAATTGGCTCAGTGCATCGTGTCCCCCAGCAGTCTAAGCCTATAGCAGCATGACTATGACTAACTATAAGCTTTATCAAAGATGAAGGTTTTGAGCCTAGTCTTAAAAATAAAAAGGGTGTCTGCTTCCCAAATCTGGACTGGGTGCTGGTTCTACAGGAGAGGAGCTTGATAGCTAAAGGCTCTGCCTCCCATTCTACTTCTGGAAATTCTGGGAACCACAAGTAGGCCTGCATTCTGAGACCGAATGGGTCTATTAGGATGATATGGTACTAGGAGAGCTTTTAGGTAGGATTAAGCTTGACTGTTTAGAGCTTTATAGGTAAGAAGAAGGGTTTTAAATTTTATTCTTCATTTAATGGGAAGCCAATGGAGAGAAGCTAATGAAGGTGAAATATAACAATATTAACTTACATAACAGTATTAACTCAAAGGCAGAGAGACTTATAGCAAAGGCTATAACAAAAACCTGAACTATCAAAACTACAACAACTAATCAACAGACTCACGAACAGTATTAAGTGCTGGAGATCAGGAAAGGCCGAACAATGTCAGGGAGTTGCACCCGAATGAACCATGACACACTAGCAACCCCAAACCTAAACACAAGACCTTAAATACAAACATGCAGGGGTAATGATGATGATGATAAAAGGCAAGGGGTGAGTGCACCAGTAACCAGCAGAGGAGGGGAGAAGTCTAGAGTCCAGCATTTTAACGACGATGATGATGATGAAAGGCAAAGGATGAGTTCACTGGTAACCAGCAGACTGCGGGGACACACAAACCGAAAAATGAATGCCTAAGTACAAGTTAAGAGCAGTGAAAAACTACTACTACTACTCTTTCGGCATTATAACAGGTTAAGCCATTTTCCAATATATTCAACCTTTTCAAAAGTGCAGAACTTCTTGATCTTCTTGTTTTAAAATAATATTACATTTGCAAGACATTTAATGATTGATGGCTTTGGGAAATTAATTTAAATTGATTTATTAGTTTTCAATTATAAAAACTGTAAATTAAAATATTTTGCAGAATAGAATATTTAAGTGATTATTACCTGCAGCTCTAAGATCGGTACAAGCTTCTTAACACAGTGAACTTCAAGAGCCACTGGAATTCAGGGTTATTGGTTCAGTTACCCACATTGCACAGTGAGTAATTTGGCTTTGGCGACACTGCCTTAGCACTGCTGTAGGAGTCTTCTGCATTGCTTTCTCTTACACTTAAAAAGAGCTATCTAGACATATCCACTCTCGTAAATGTATCTATTGTGATCTGATCCTGAATGTAGGTTATGGGTATGGTTAACACACGGATAAGGTACATAATTCACAATTCATTTTTATACGTGATTTCCTATACATAGTTTTTACACAGTTTTTTCATCCCCTATTCTGGTTCTATATTTGACAGTTTGACAAGTACCAGGTTAAAATTACTTGCTCATATCTTTTGACTGTTTTACCAGTGGTCACGTAATATTGTAGAGAGAAGTAATGTAGCTCCAACTGGTCTAAAAGAAGACTCAGGCTTACTTGTGTTGTTGTTCCTCATAATCATTATACTCTGTCACCCTGATACTTCTTGGGTTCTTTCACAGTATTGACAATATGACCACAAATGCTGTGGCTTTGAAATTGCCAGATAAATGGCTCTGGAGATTTCCTCCGTTGAGCCAGCATTGCCTGTAATGCCTCCAGCTAACACTCTACAGAGACAAGATGGCCACTTTTGCTGAATTCCCCTCTTCAATGCTACCCCTTCTGGGTTCTCACTGATCTGCCATCAGTGAACTGTATCTTCATTCCTCATGATAAGGCCACCTCATGATGGCCTTTTTCTGGAACATTGGGACAATTCCTTTTTCTTTGATGTCAAAGACAGACATGAAAATGATTGATTGCCCTAAAATGGCTTACCTGGGTTCTCTACAGCCCTTTATAACTCCCCTACCACCAATATGTGTCCAGCCCTCAACCAGGGCCCACCCATTATTGGCGACATATCTGGGGGTCAGTCCAGCATCCTATCACTCCAGTTCCTGCTGCGCCTGCCTCTCTGCATGGTTCACAGATCAACAGAGCCAATAAATCCCTGACAAACTGATGGTATCTGTATGTGTAAGTTGTGGGGGACTTGTGTAGTGGTTAAATAAAGTGAATATTACTAATACCCATATTACTGTGGCTTTCAGAGGGCAAACTCCTTTTGACTTTGGACTAAAAAGAAGTGGTGTATTTTACCAGTGGTTATTTTGTGTTGTAGAGAGAAGTAGTTGATCTTGGCTCTACAAGGATTTTAACTTCTCTGACTTGTAGCCATTTAAATACCAATTATCACAATGCTCCTAACAGTTATAATCCCTTCGGGTTAATAACCTGCTTTATCATTTCCTGTCACTAGGAGTTGCCAGGACAGCAGATTCTAACCTACATATGACCTGCCAGTGATGTGTAAGTACTGATGCCTCGGATACCGTAGATAAAATCATGAACATCACAGGAAATACCAAGATATGGGAGAAGAGAATGAAACTTTGGAAATAAATTTAAACAATAATTTGTTATTTAAAAAACAAATTTTAATTTTCCAAAGTTTTCATTTACATATGTATCGTGTGTTTAGACAAAACAAAAATTCCACATTTTATTAACCCGCAATGATCAAATGACACCTAGTTTGACCTAATAACTAAACATTTACATCTAATTTACTAAAATATCACAACTAACTAACTAAAATGCTCTTCTTTTGCACCACCATGTGTTTTATAATCATTTTTGTTTAATGCTGCCTGACAGTCAGACACTTTGCAGTTGTGATGTCAGGTTATTGCAGCTAAAATGACATTAGATATTTTATATATAGAATTTTCTGTATTTCTGGAAGATTTCAGGAAAAAAAGGATCTTCCATGTTAACTGGCCCCCCGGGAAAACACTCAATCCACACTGGGTAGGTGATGCGTATTACCAAGCCAACTGTCACTGTAGTGCAGTGAATTCAAGGTCGTTTTGCTAAATTGAATACAACTGTCTAAAAAATCAACGATTTAACTCTCCTGCAGCACAAAACCTTACTACATCCTATGTTTTGTGCTAAATGGAATCGTGGCTGTGTGATCTTGTACCGGACTCTGCGCTACCGCTGGGTGGATTTCAACTTTAAGGAGCGGACAGACACACAGAGCTTTCCGGCAAAACAAACGATATGGAGTCTGTTTTTATATCAACAGTGGCTGATGCAACAGCGTTTCAGTTTTGACTCAGCACTGTTCCCCAGACCTGGAGGCCTTCATCATTAACTGTAAGCCCTTCCACTTGCCACTTGAGTTCTCCTTAATCATTGGAAATGAGGTGAGAAGAGCTAAATCTGTGCATGGCAAAGAATAGAACAGCAATTGTCAGCCAACGACCGCCTCTGTCTGGAAAGAGCTGAAAGCAATTACCAATTGCAAACCTAGATCCCCCCCTACTTGAACGACCGGCGCCTTGCCAACAGCCTGAATGACTTCTACTGCCGCTTTGACAAACAATGTGATAATGGGACCCCCCACCAGCCATTGACCAGTGGCACCCACACTCCTCCACAATCACACCTGGTCCACTCACACAGTGTCATTTCTCAGTGTCACTATCACAAAGGGTCAACATAAGCAGCACTTCGCATCATTAGCGTGTCTTCACTCCACATCAGCCACACCGCTATGCTAGCTAAAACACTGGTGGCGGCACATAAGGACGCTGTGATAGCCTGTCAATGATGTTGATTAGCTGCGTAAATACGTATGTGAATTGCATCATTGGCTGGAGCACCAGCTCACTCACCAAAAAGGCTCAGCAGAGGCTGTGTTTCTTACGGCAGCTTAAGAAATTTATCTCCCTGTAAAGATGCTGGTGAACTTTTACACTGCCATCATTGAATCTATTCTCACATTTGCAATCACAGTCTGGTTTGCTGCAGCAATGGCCAAGGACAAGGCTGCAGCGTGTCATCCACTCTGCCAACAAGGTGATCGGCTGGAACCTGCCATCTCTGAGACGTGAAGCCAGAATCGCAGTGGACACTTCTCATCCCGGACACAATCTCTCTCTGCCCCTCCCATCTGACAAGTGGCTTCGGTCCATCAAGACCAGGAAGTCACGCCACAAGAACAGTTTTTTTCCCAATATTTTATTAAATCAGCAAAAGAGTCATTTTGAGCAGTATCAGAATTAAAGAGATGAATGCTCAACATGGCATGTTTCTGTGACCTCTCTGTCTCACTTTTCTGTCTCTGTCCCAGTGTGATGCAGCTGTTAATGTTCTGTGGTCATCACCCTATAAATACAACAGCTGACTGATAGACCCTGCAACAGCTGTTTGCTCTCCCATGACACATGGACACATCCTTTACACAGAGATACAAATGTGCAATAACACATGGGTTGTTTGCTGTGAAAGCATTTGGCAGATTTGTTTGAGTCAGAAGATACCTGACCTTAGTGAAGCATCAGAATAGTTCTTTCTTTTTATTTTTCCCCTTTTTTTTAACTGACATAAATATCTAAGTTAATATCTCTGTGATGTTGAATCAAATTTGTCTGTGACTTTCATTTACTATTTTAAATAATATTCAGCATGTTCAATATAATACTGATATCCAGTTAAGTTGCTATAACACATTTTAAAATTTGATGAATGGAGTAATCCAACTAGAGCATTTCCCTCCTTTTACTATACACAGTAGCACATCAGCAAGTGACAGAATAACAATGGTGTGGATGTTAAGGATCCCAGATTTATCTTCCATATTCAGCACTGCAGCAGCTGCACAGACATAAGGAGAGGCAGGTATACAGTGAACCAAGGCCTGTTAATAGGCCCACGATGTGGGGGGCCTATTGGCTGTCATTAGTGCTCATGGAAGCAAACGCAGGAAAGGTCAGGGGTGGCAAAGGAACAATGTGCAGGAGGACTGTTTAGGACAGGAGGAGCAGGGTGTGAAAAGATGAAGGCGTGAACATGAACTTGCCACATTGAAACTCAGAGTAGGTAAAGGATCAAAGCTGAAATCTGCATCCATCCATAAATTGTCCCAGAGGCTGATCTTAAAGAACTTTATACTTTTATCCTGCAGTAATCTTCAATAGACAAACAATTGTACAAATCTACAAAAGGTGTAGCTCAGTCTCTTGTCCTTATCTGGATCTAGATTTTGCAGTGGATGACACTAATCCTTCTGTGAGCAGTTTGAAACTGCACCCAGAAGTGTTAAAGTTTCAAAACGGGACAGAATACTAGCACTAGTTGCCTTCCTATTGCCCTTCCAAGGTCACACCAGACCTTCCACTGAACACAGCATCATTGCCAACTTGGCATCTTCAGTAACTGTGCCCAAAAAAATCCAAGCAAAGTCATCACTAAACTTAACTCACCAAATCTCCTTTATCTTTCAGCATGTATATTTGCCCTCTTCAACATCATAAAGATCAAACCCAGTCTGTTCCTACCTAAACAATCTCATGCATGTTTACTATCCCTCACATCCACTGCACTCTGCCAAAAAAACAGCATGTGGTTGTCACTTCTGCTTTTAGTATCTTGTCCCTAACTTAGATTTTTTGCTTGCTTTGTTGCGCTTGTAAGTTGTTTTTGATTAAAGTGCCAAATGAAATGTGAATGTAATCGTAGTTTGACTAAAATTAACTTGAAGAACTGTCCAGCAATCCAACTATGGAAAAACTGTGTATATCATTTAAATTAACAAAATATTTTTGGTGCTCAAATAGCCCAATTGTGTTTGTGGATAAGTTCTAGCAAGGCTTGATGTTTCCACAACTGTAATAACTGACTGCAATAATATGACTATAGATATGACGTCTGATATGCAGGCATCATCATTCCCATGGTGTGAAATATCAGTGCTCCTAGCCTCACTATTGGATGACAGTCTAATAGCGAATTTAAATCGCACCTGTGGCATCAATGAGGGATGCCAAAGACATAGTAAACATCAGTATTTAACACCATGTTTGTCACATCTTTAGCTGACTCTATGGGATGAGAACCTCTTAACCTAGCAGACATGCAAATGACTATTACAAAATAAACACATTGAGAAATTGTTCAGAAGGATTTGTGATAGACTGGACTGATAATTGACGTGTGTGTTGTTTTTCATTCCTAGCAGATTAATTGGGTAATTCTAGTTGCTATTTGCTACAACGAGAACATTTCAGAGTTGTAAAATTTTGCAGTAATTTAGTGTTGGATAAGCCTTGACAGAAATGGGTGTAACACTTGAACCAACTTTTATTTCTTCTTCATCCTTCTTCTCTAAGGTAAGATGCGATAAAGCAACAAAATGGATTTTGTTTTAAATTGTCTTTTCATAGCAGTTTAATGCATTTGGCCCCTTCTGTCTCAGATATTAAAAAGCACACAGACACGCTGTCTGTGTGCTTTCTAATATCTGAGAATCTCATTGACATTTAAAAAAGTACTACCATGCCTATTTGCCACACCCTCAATCCGACTGTGAGAATAGAGTTGTGTGCAGTATGAAGGTGGAGATGTGGGCGTGTCCTGCAGACATTTTGTGAAATTATGTGATTGACAAGGAGAATATGTACAGCGTGTATGTGTTTGTGTGTTTTCTTGGCTCTCTGAAGGTTATCCTATCCCCATGCTCAGCTTCATGGAGTGTTGCCAATGCTGATGGCTGTTGCTGCTGTTGCACTGTGTCTAGCACATGCTCTCTCTCACTGCAGGGCATTGATTGAGTGGCTCAGCTATGCCTCACCTGCTGTAACCAGCCAACACCAATACAGCAGAGGCTCCAGCCAGCCAATATCAAAGCAAGGAAAGGTTTAGAAAGGCTGGAGACAAACTGGCAGCTAGCAGACAAGTGTTTTTGACTCTACTAAAGAGAGAGAGAGAAAAAGACAGACAGTAGGAAAATGTCATGAGGGTGGAGTAAGAAAGTGTGATATGATGGAGGGTTTGGTGGGAGAAGAATGGTAGAGAAAATGACATGGGGCAGAGATGGACAGTTGTTATAAAGGAGTAACAAAAAGAGAGAGAGAGAGAAAAATGGAAGAAAGAAATTCTGGGGGAAAAAACTGCTTATAAAACAGCAGGGATGAGAGACTTGAGAGAAATGGGCGAAGAGGCCGTATCTTTTTTTCACACACAGTGAAGTGCACACACACAAATATTTTGAGCCCTTTTCAGGGTGCTTTAATGAAGCTGTCAAAATGAAAAATGAGCTAGTCAAATCCAATATCACGTGAAGTTAAGAGGCAAACTTTTCATACAGAGCTGTGGAGGGAAGTGAAGTCAGTGCTGATGAGGACTAGCTGAGATGCACAGCCTTTATGAGGTGTTGCTTCTATTGCTTTAGTGCGGTAAAAAGCTCAAAGTGAATTCAGTAAAACGTGTATTGAATTGTTGTTAAAAGGACTGCGCTACAATTATTAATTTATTCATTTGTTTGGATCATTGATTTACATGCAAATCCTAAATGATGGATAGTAGTCCACAATTAAATGATTTCTTGTTTATACAGTAAACAGGTTTAAGATGAATACATTTTTTATATACGTAAATTCAGCTTCAGTGCTCAATTTGTTCAACACTATGACCTAGATATACCTAAAGAGACTAAAATGCTAAATGTATATTAGGTTTTACTTAAATGTGGCTTTAAATATATCTGCAGTTTTATAGAAACATTTGTTATACTGCAGTCATTAACAATATGCCATGTGACCTCCTTGATATCTAATATCATTGTTTAGCCTATATTTTGTTTTGTAGTAGTGTTTAGTGAATAGAACGAGCCCTGGCTGCTCATTACAGCTTAAAGGAATAGACAAATCTATTAGAAAGCTGAGAGCTCACAGCAAGTGAAGACAAGTCTGGACTGAATGCTGCAGAGGTTTTTCAACAGAAAGATTTACACTCAAGAACATTAAATTAAGATTTAGAAGAGACTGGTGGTGAGTTTATGGATATGGAAGAAACAAAGTTAACCATGCTCTACTTTGCATTTGTAGATTAATTTAATGGGAGCTTGTAGTTTTTCAGATGATAAAAACATTTTTTTTCTTAAAATAACATTAGTTTTTGGACAGCTGCCTGCTGGTGCTGGAGATGATGTTTGATGAGAATGGACAAAATGTAATATATTTATCATAGTAGGAAAAAGCACAAGCACTATTAATAAGAAGGATGGCTTTGTTCTATTCATTATCCCAGGAATCTTCTCAGGTAAGCCAGCATGGAATAGAGCCATCATTGATTTTATTGTCAGAGACCTTTTCACTGTCAGAATTGCAACATAGGAACTCTGCACTGTGAATTTATATAGCTTCTATGTAGCTTAGACCTACACTCTACCAAAAAGTGTTATCTTTTTTATGTTGTATTATGCACCAGGCTAGCCCACTGTATGTATATTTATTTAAAAATAAATATAAATGGTGAACACCTTCCAGCACACACTGATTAAAATGGGAAATAATAAACACAATAAACAAAAAAAGGCAAACACTGTAATTACTAAACATAACCAAGGTTTCTACTGGAAAATTATAATTGAACGCTGATGTTTAATTTTAATGGTGTCTGTCCATCTGACTCTCACTTTGTTCCTTACATCTCCAGATACTGCTGGCAACTAGTTGTGGATACAAGTAAATGTGTGAGCCTGTGTGTGGACCTTAATAGTCAACTAGAATTAAACATTTCCTGAAGAAAATGCGTGTGATTGCTGAAAGCCAGCTGCTACAGCTGCTCACAGCCTTCTCAGCAGCAAGACTGTAAGCCCTGAACAATTTAGAAGTTACAGCACATGAAAAATAAGTTTATTTCAACAGTTGCAGTTCCACAACTGTATTAGGAATTGTGGGCATTGAACACTTTAGAAGTGAAAACACATAAAAGAAAAATGTTTTTACATACTTTCAAAATGCTCCAGCAGGTGGCTGTAGAAGAACTTTGGAGCTGAGAGATTTGAAACACTGACTAATCACGAAAGTAATGATAAAAACATTTTTTTGCACAATTGCATTCTACAAATGAAACTAAAGGCACACGTGAAAGATATAAAAGACTCCCATAGACCATTCAAAATAAAAAATAATAAAAATGTCATCAAATCAAATGACATTCTTGTAGATTTAGATTTATTTCTTTAAAGAGAAAATAGTAAGATATAATATCTACTGTATCTACAGGGAGTTGATGTGCACTACTACTGCTTTAAACTAATGCTGTCATTATAAAAGAGAAACATTACTAGCTGGCAGCAGGTAGTTAAAGGATCATGATGTTTCTTCATTCTTTTTCACTTAATTTCATTTCCCTAAAACTATAAATTTACAGAAATGGTGACTTTGGAAGACAAGAAAGCGGATCTGTATACTGTAGATGTATTTGGCTACTGTTGCTATGCTTGTTACTAAGCTTTTTGATCTCATACGCCAAATATGCATTTTATAATGTTGATGCGGGCAGATGTACGAAAGTTTATTTATTCTATTCATTTTGAAACAATGGCGCCATGATTTTCAGACAGATTTTCCACTTCAATTCCACTTGATTCCACTATGATAATGCATTGTTAATAAGCTGGTTGAAATAGTTGTTTCTGGTTGATTTCTCCCATTTGCAACTTGTTTTAAATTTATGTGCTGTTTGCTCTCTATAGTTATTATCAAGTTCATGTAAAAATTGTGGGGTCGATAATTAGCAGAACATTTTTATTATTTGATACAATATGATATGAAAAAAATGTACTTGAATTTTGATTAAAAACTCTGGTGAATTGTTTGTTATAAATACTAATAAAAATAAAATCTCATAAATAAAAAGCTTTATAACAGCATTCTTTGTTATGACTTCTGTCCCTGTGGGGAACTGGGACAGATATTGTTCTGTTCATCTTGAGGCAACCTGCTTCTAGAGCAGGTTAGGCATTCAACCTAAGTCACCATAGTGAGCCAGCTTTGTAATGATGGAAAACTTAAATTTAGCCCAAAATCAGGGTTGACATGTCAAGAAAATGACTGGGTTATGGGAGACATCTAAAGTGTGAAGAGTGAAGAAGATTTGAGTCTGCCAGACCCATAGACTTTTTAAAAAACTTTATCATCAACTGCTGATAGAACTTGCTGTATGACACACAGACAGAACACTAGATGCATATAAAGAATTATTGTTCTCTAGTGAGACAACACAGAAGCATGACAAAGATGCAACTTTCAGACTATAGCCTTGAAGATACACCCTCTTTCTGCTCTGTCTGCTACTGTGCGTATGGAGTACCTGTGTTTTTTAAAGTGTGTATGACTGTATGTATGTATGTGTGTGCTGCAGTAACAAAACAAAAGATTCTTTATACAACAGGCCTATTACACACTGTGCAATACATGTATTATCATGTATGCTCATTAGCTGCCCACATGTGTTTTCTCACTTATTGTTTATCAGAAAAGATTTAGTTCAGTGTGTTTGTGTCCCTTTGGAGGACAACTTTCGCTATGGGCTGCGCTGACTTCAGGGCTTTCTGTATTTTGTTGGGCCCCACTCACTTTTCTCTCCTCTGGCTATGATCTAGTAGACCTCAATAAAGACTCAACATATATAAACATATAAAATAGTCAACATATATAAAAACAAATACAAATATTATATAAAATTATTGTGAACATTTAGACAGATATGAATAGTTATGTTTCCCAGCTCACAACATTGTCCAATCAGCTTGGTTGATGCACATGTCCGCACAATGCACTGTTGAGAATTGGTAGGTTTGCACATGGGGGCCTCTGCGATCTGGCCTTAACTAGTAGAACTTAAGAGAACACTGGTGACTTGAGGAGCTCTGATTAACCTGATGGCTAAAACATTAGAAAAGATGATCGACTGCTGCAGAAAATAATTGACTTCATAACAATATTTCCCGTGTGCATTTTGATAAGCAATGCCCAATGACAGAAACTAATTCAGCAAATTAAATGAATGAAATTTCAAGGTAATTGTCAGTTTTGGAAAGTTTCTCCTAAAATTTCACATTTAGTCATTTGGTAGTCGCTTTTATCCAAAGCAACTTACAAGTGACGTACAAGGCAAGCAAAACTCTAAGTCCTGGAGAAAACATCAAAGCAAAGTGCTGTCAAAGAAGTATTTCTGTTTTCATGAGATGTAGGTACAAGATATAAATTAAGTGCAAAGGAAGATGCAAAAGAGTTATGTTTTCAACAGTTGCTTAAATATTGAAAGTGTGCTGAGTTTAGCAGCTCATTCCACCGTTGTGGGATCACTGAGATGAAGAGGTTTCTTTGGTGTCTTCTGTGTTGTGCTGGGACCACCAGAAGTTGTTTGCTGGCAGAGCACAGCGGATGACAGAGATTATAAACCTGAATGACTCAGTTGAGGTACGCCAGAGCAGTAGAGATGACCACCCTGTAGGCAAGACAGAGAGCTTTAAAATTAATTTGCGCAAGTGTAGAGCCAGATCTGAAGAGCAGTGTAACATGAGTCCTTTTTGGCTGATTAAAATGAGGTGTGTTGCATTAGGAATTTTGGATCATCTGCAGGGGTTTGATCGTGCATACCAGTAACCCCATCAACAGTGCATTGCAGTAATCAAGACGAGATATGACCAATGCCTGCACAATGATTTGGGTTGTGTATTCCGAGAGGTAGGGTCTAATCTTTCTGATGTTGTCGAGGGCAAATCTACGTGACCTAAGGACTGAGCCGATGTGTTCGTAAAGTAAAGCTCAGTTGGTCACTGATGAAGACTGACTTAGCGGAGACAATCACTGCAGATCCAATGGTGATGCTGATGTTGTGTTGTTGTATTGCAGAACTTTAGTCTTGGAGAGGTTAAGCTGAAGATGTCTTTCTCTCATCGAACCAGAGATTGGTAGAGATTTGTGTAAGACAGTAGAGTCATCCGGTGGAAAGGAATGTGAATGGATGATAGAGCCCAGGGAAGAAGTATAGAAGGAATACGTTCCTGCGGTAAGCGTATTGTGTCACTTTCTGTTTCTTCACACTGTTTCGGGTCTCTGCCAAAGGATTGTTCACTGGTTAATCGTAGCTGTTGTTTTCTAAATTAGTGATTTCTCTGTATATAAACTATTACTTGGGACATAAGATTCGTTTAGGCAAACACCTGCTCCACTGAAATAATTAAACAAACTAGCTAACGCTAATTAAACTTAATTGATCTAGCTTCGTTAGCCTAGCACCTAGCAATGTCTTCCCCATTTCCTTCTCTCTCTCCTTTGACTTGCTCACTGTGCCACATGTTTATTTAAATTCAACTTTATTGATATAGCGCCAATTTACAACAAGGTCATCTCAAGGGACTTTACATAATAAAGTCAAGACTATACAAACATGTAGAGAAAACCCAACAAATCCCCCTTGAGCAAGCCATAGGCAACAGTGGAGAGGAAAAACTCCCTTTAACGGAAGAAACCTCCAGCAGAACCAGGCTCAGGGTGGGCGGCCATCTGCCTTGAGCGGTTGGGGTGAGTGGAAAGTGGAGAGAGAAAAGAACAGAGCAACAAAAGCAACAACAAATTATTTGGGCACGTTAGTAGGACCAGTAGCTGCACACTGGAGGACACACAGCGCAAAATCCGGGGACACCTGAAGACAGGGACAGAGAGAGGGGGACAGAGAGGGAGAAAAACGAATACGGGACAAAGAAGATCCAGAGTTAATGTCATACAGTGGTGACATTATAAATGTGGGGTGAGAGGAGAGAGTGAAGAGAAGAGGAAAGTGGCTCAGTGCAGAGTCCCCCAGCAGTCTAAGCTTGTAGCAGCATGACTATAACCAACTATAAGCTTTATCGAAGAGGAAGGTTTTGAGCCTAGTCTTAAAAGTAAAGAGCGTGTCTGCTTCCGGAATCTGGACTGGGGGCTGGTTCCACAGGAGAGGAGCTTGATAGCTAAAGGCTCTGCCTCCCATTCTATTTTTGGAACTTCTGGGAACCATAAGTAGGCCTGCATTTTGGGACTGAAGTGGTCTAGTGGGATGATATGGTAGTAGGAGATCTTTTAGATATGATGGAGCTTGACCGTTTATAGCTTTATAGGTAAGAAGAAGGGTTGTAAATTCTATTCTACATTTAATGGGGAGCCAATGGAGTCCCAGTCACCAATCTTGCTGCAGCATTTTGGATTAATTGGAGACGTTTTAGAAAGGTACTGGGGAAGCCTGAAAGTAGAGAATTACAGTAGTCCAATCTAGAAGTAATAAATGCATGAACTAGTTTTTCAGCATCGCTTTGAGAGAGGATGCTCCTAATTTTGGCAATGTTCCATAGATGGAAGAAGGCTGTTCTAGAGATTTGTTTTATGTGTGAGGTAAATGACAAATACTGGTCAAAAATGACACAGAGATTCCTTGCAGTACTACTGGCACTTAGAGTAAGTATTGGTCCTAACACAGAGCCCTGTAGAACTCCATAACTAACTTTTTTGTGCGTGGAAGATTCATTATTAACATGAACAAATTGGAGTCTATCTGATAGATAAGATTTAAACCAATTTAGTGCAGTTTCGTTAATCTAAATTACAAGTTCTAGTCTCTGTAGTAATATTTTGTGATCAGTATCGAGTATTTAACGTAGTGATGCTGCATAATTGTCAGTCAGGTAATCAACTTGTACAGGAGTACAGTTAACGAGGCTACTCTCAGTTATATCGGTACATGATGAAGTAAATGATGAAGGGATCATTTCCTTAAATTTTTACGCAGTGTTTTCAGATAAGCACCTACCGATGTGGAACTTTTTTGTAGCTGCTGCATAATCCATTAGATTAAATTTAAATATTATTAGAAAATGGTCAGAGAGAACATAATTATGAGGAAATACTGTTCGATGTTGTGGCAAAAATCTGAGAGAGCAAGTTAAGAGACAGGAGGCAGCTCTCACAGGCTCAGGGTGGGCGGCCATCTGCCTTGACCGGTTGCAGAGAGTGAGAGTTAAAACCTAGAGACTGATGTTGTCATGTCCATGTGATGGTTCCCAGTTAGGGATGTCAAAAGACTCAGTTAAAACATTGTCCTGTAGTAACGGCATGCTTGGAGAGCCATTTGGTGTGAGATGGAGTGGTCGATTGTACGCATTATCAGCATACACGCACAGGGAATAAAACAACATCCGCACAACGTTAGTGCAGTAGTGCCTATTGCGACACCTGTGCGGAGAGACAAAATGAAAGTTTTCCATCTTCCAAACACAATGTCAAACCAGCCCCAGGCGCTGGTGTCATCATAACCAGAATGTCTTTTAAGTTCGTCCCGCAGTGATCTTAGTCCCTCTAGCGCCTTTGTTACAGACCCATCTGGGGCTGTATTGTTTGGAATGAAGGTGCAGCATGAGTCTCCAAACATGGTGCAGACTCCTCCTTTGTCTGCAAGCAGCATGTCAGTTGCCATTCTGTTCTCCTATGTAATCTGCGATGTTGCTTCAAGCCGCTCGGCTATGCTTCCAATGGCATTGTGCGTGCGATTGATGAACCTCTGTTGGTTTATCCAATCGACAATCTTGTCGCAGAGGGTTGGGACTCCCCGGGAATTCTGAACATATTGCATCCACAGGTTGTCTATCATCCATGGCGGAGACTGCGTTGTAGAGTATGGATCAAGTAAGCCAGCAGGCTCAGTCACACTCCTTTTCAGTCTGGACCTGTTTGAGAGCCGCTGTGTGATCTGTTGATTGTGCCACAATGTCTTTAACTTGGAGGTGATGCTGTTTTCTCAGACCATGTGCCTGTGGTATTTCACGTTTCCTTGCCTTGTTACACTATTAAAAGTCGTGCTCCCTCTCTTGGGTTAGTAACCCCTCCACTGCGGCTCAGTTCTCAGTCCTCTTTAGCCAGAACTATGCGATTCCTGAATCCATGGACAATTCTACAGACGAGCTCAGCTCCAGCTTTCACTCCACCTGCCAGACTGTATTGGACGCTGTAGCTCCACTTAAAATCAGGCAAACTAAAGCTAAATCTGAGCCCTGGCTAAATGATGAGACTCGTGCTGTGAGGCGGGAGTGCCGCAGAGCTGAACGCAGGGGGAAGAAGGACAAACTGCAAGTGTCTTTTCAAATGCTGAGAGACTGTTGGCGTCTCTGTCAGTCCACAGTAAAAGACTCTAAAAGGAAACACTTTGCTAATGTTATTATTTCCAACTGTCACAAACCCTGTGTGTTGTTTCAGTCTATTAGCAAAATCCTTAATGCTTCTCAGACTGTATGTTTCGAATTCACATCTGTAACCTGTGAAAACTTTCTTAATTTCTTCATTAATAAGGTCTCTATGGCAAGGGCCCAAATCTCTCCTCCTGTTTTTGACCCGTCAGTCCCTCACTTATGCTCTGCTGTCTTTCATCAGTTTGAGCCTGTCACCTTGTCTCAGATTCAGGAGATTGTTGATCACTTGCAACCCTCAGGTTCACCCTGTGATGCTCTTCCCCCTCGTCTTTTTAAAGAGGTTTTTCTTACTTTAGTGGCAGATGGCCCTATCTGTTCTCACCATTGTAAACAGTAGTCTGACCTCTGGGCTGGTCCCCAAAAATTAAGAAACCTGGGCTCCATCCACTTGTTTTTTCTAGTTTTAGGCCAATCTCTCGATTACCTTTTTTATCAAAGCTTTTAGAGAAAATCGTTTATAGCCAGTTAATAGCATTTTTAATTGAGCACAACCTTTTAGAGATCTTTCAATCTGGTTTTAAAACAATACACAGTACTGAATCTGCTCTACTGCGAGTATTTAATGACATTCTCCTAGCCTCTGATTCTGGTGACTGTGTGGTCCTTGTACTGCTTGATTTAACTGCTGCATTTTATACAGTGGACCATGATATTTTGATCTCATGCCTATAACACTGGGTTGGTATAAAGGGCCCAGCTCTGAGTTGGTTCAGGTCCTACTTAAAGGACAGAAGTTTTTGTGTCCAACTTGGAGATTTCCAGTCCTCCTCTGCTCCTCTGTCCTGTGGGGTTCCACAAGGCTCTATTTTAGGCCCTGTCCTGTTTTCTTTGTATTTGCTTCCCCTTGGCTCCATCCTCAGAAAACATGGAATCTGTTTTCATTGTTATGCTGATGATTGTCATATTTATGTCCCTCTAAATAAGAGGGATGGTTTCTCTGTCAGCTCATTATTGGACTGTTTAAAGGCCTGGATGGCTTTTAACTTTTTACATTTTTATGATTCAAAGACTGAGGTAATTGTGCTGGGAACCAACTCCTCTAAGGAGGGCCGCTGCCTCCATAGACTTGGGTCCCTTGGCTGAATATGCCAAATCAGAAATATTCAACCTTGGGTTTAAAATGGACACCAACCTAAAGCTTGACAGCCAGATTCGGTCTGTTGTAAAATCTAGTTTTTTCCACCTGAGGCAACTGGCCAAAGTTAAGCCAGTACTCACTAAGCAGCACTTTGAGACAGTAATCAACGCCTTTGTTACCACCCGGCTGGATTACTGTAATGCACTTTATTATGGCGTCAGTCAGTCGTCGATCTCTCGACTGCAGCTAATCCAAAATGCTGCTGCACGTCTTTTAACTGGCATTAGAAAACATGACCACATTACACCTATTTTATCCTCTCTTCACTGGCTGCCTGTGCATTTTAGGATCCATTTTAAACTTCTCTTATTTGTTTTTAAATGTTTAAATGGTGCTGCCCCAATGTATCTCTCTGAACTTCTGCATTTATATACTCCTCCTCGGTCACTCAGATCAGCCGACCTGCTACCCCTGAGTGTACCAAAAACTAAACGGAAGCTCAGAGGGGACAGAGCTTTTGCGGTGGCAGCTCCAAAATTGTGGAACGAGCTGCCCCTGCACATCAGACAGGGCTCTTCCTTGCCAGTTTTTAAAATATAAGACCCATTTGTTTTCACTGGCTTTTGATGCAGTTTGACATTATGTATGTTATTTATTTATTGTTAAATTGTTGGGTTTTATTTTACTTCTCATTATCTTGTTTTATTTGAATATTTTATGCCTTAACTTGTACAGCACTTTGTTCAACCTTGTTGTTTTAAAAGGCTTAACAAATAAAGTTACAGTTACAGTTACAATTCACAGATCATCCGCAGGACTGCTGCAACCATAGTGAAGAGGTCAAATGTGCACAATCTGCTCTTTAGCATCCACTCCTTCATTAAGAGTCGGTGATCTTCTGTGGGATCCTCCATTGTTGGGCACCAAATCTCGCCTTTGTCACCTTCCTGTGTTCCCCCTTCTTGACGTGTATTCGAGCTTGAAGTGTGGGCTCAGCCTAATCAGCACCTCCCCCCCTCACCGGGGTGAACAATCCTTGACAGGTCGGTGTAAGCCCAGTGTATTACTTGTTCCGGTTCCAGGTGGGGATCCTTTTGCAGTGGCTGACGTGGACCCACGTGATGTGTCCTTCCACCTTCACTGCTAAATTAGTTGCCAGTAATATGTGATGCGGTCCTGCGAAGCGTTTCTGCTGCCAACGTTTCCTCTGGTGGTCCTTGTCACCTGGGTTGAGATCATGCAGGCTGATGTCTGCAGGTCTAGAAAGGGCTGCTTTCACCTGGGGACAAACATCTGAGAGAGTTCTGCACAACAGTTGGCAATCACATCACTATAACAAACTCAAGTTTGTTTGGTCTGAATTAGTACCAAGCTAGGAGGTTTTCTCAAACCCTATTTGGTAAAGACTCAACTTGCCTAAGAACTAGCACCAATGCTAATTTTTAAACACATGCAGAACCTGTCTCTCACAACATTTTGTGAATTTGGTCTTAAGTTTTTTTCTGTCACACCTGCACTCTGGGGGTGAGAAGGCAATTACCCCAAATTAGTTTGACAAATCGTTTACCATCTTCATGGTAAAACCCTGGACCATTGTCAAAAATTACTTGATTCTGGAACACTTCAGTGAACGGTCCTCTGACTTGTCAGGGCCTTTTATCACAGTAGCTGCATCCTGTTTGGAAGAGAGAAAACAACAGCCTCTACCCACTTGCTAAACGTGCAAACCATGGTCAAGCAAACTCTCCATTTCTACATATCTATAGCTCAATTAACTCAATTGTCCAATATTCAAAGGGTCTATCAGGTGAGGATTGGCCTTGCAGTGGCATTTAATTGCACCAGAGGAATTGTGAGCCCCACAAATTAACATGTCCTGCAATCCCTGAAACCCTTGCTTTAGGGTTTAAAGAAGGTGTTAAAATATGCACACATCCCCCTTTTTGCAAACCAAACTCATCTACCATGAGGTAGCTTTGCATACAGATGGAAATATCAATTAGTTAAACAAATTTTATCTTTGGACCAAGCGATGTCCCTTTTGCAGTGTTGCACCTAATTTCATTACAAAGTTTCTAGATATATTTGCTAGTGACTGCATGGTTGACAAGTCAGCCTGTGGGTTGAGTTTCTATGGGAGAAAGAAAACTGAGTTGGGTGACACATTTGTCCCATCCTGGCCGCTGTATCCATTGTTGAAGTTCCTGCAGAAATCAAGTTATTTTGTTAATGTTAGAGTATCACATTTCATAACCGATATTCACGTAGGCAACAAGTCAGCATCTACGGGGCTGCAAGAAAAACAATGTGCAGTTAGTGTTCTGCCTGACGTCACAAGTCTTCTTTGTCTCCAGAGACAATTTTAGTAATGAGGGACACCATTCATATTCATACATTCATTCGAATTTCATATCATTGGCCAGTTTGTAGTTTTCAGCAACGGAAGCTTACAGATGAGTCAAAACTTAATTTTTTTAAAAGCAATGGCACTACAATTTTGTACAACTGCAAACCCAAGGCAGTTTTGCAAGGTTAGGCATCTCAGGAAATCAACACATAATTCTGTCAGCGTTCAGAATTAGTTTTCAAACCCACTTCTGATGGAACAGGTGGTTTTTAGTACCTCAGTGTAGATATGACGATCTCCATCCAACATATTACACCTTCCCAAGCAATCAGAACAGCAAACCAAACACAGCTTCTCTGCTGCAACAACGGTTCTCAGAGAAAAGAAAGAAAAATCTTGCTATAACTGGATCCAGTTTTACTAGTATAAAGCTACAGATATAACTACACCCACAAGCAATGCACAGAAGTCATGGAACTGTCTTCCTGGTCAAAACTAACCAGTATTAGGGAAACCAAGTTCTGCCTATGGATCAGCAAACACTTCAGGAGGCAACATGCTGTCAACATGTGCCAACACCCACAACAACAACAAGCAACAACCACGCTCCACAGCAAACGGGAAAGTTTCGCACAGGAACGATTCCTTTGCAAAATTGTGTCGTGCGAGGAAAAAAAATTATTATTGGCTTTTGTCAGCCTTGAAATTAGCAATTCATTTTCACATATGTCACTTTTGTTGCACAAACTGCAGTTTAAAAAAAACAAACAAAAAACTTTATGGCCATTGTCTAAATAGTTCTTCCTGTTTAGAGGAGAGTGAGACAGAGGCAACAGCAGCAGTCTTTGTCCAATACACATTTGTCAAACATATTACTTCATCTTCCCCATTTTCTACATAACACTGATCTTCATATTCACTGTATGGTTCTGCGTTCACGTGTGCTGTGCTGTGTAGTGACCTTGATGTTGGAATGTTTCTGTATGTGTGCTGTGTATGTGCAAAAGCTGCTGTGTAACACGAGTGTTATCAGCAAGTTTAGACTTACATGCATATTGTAAATGTATGTTAATGATCTAAGTGAGCTGTGATGGATAGTCCTCATCTCCTCCTCTTTCAAGACTTTTGATGCCATCAGGGGTTGAATCTAACACTAAGCCAAATTCACACATCAAATCTCTCCCTAGCAAATTTACAGGACACTTTGAGACATTATGAATGAATGTTTGGTGATCTGTTTTTTCAAAGTGCATTTGAGAGGAACCGAGCAGCTCTCTAAAACAGGTTTTCCACCAATATCTGCAGTGATGCATGACCTACCACTCATATTCATTCACTAATAAATCACTTCATGGTTTTATTTTAATGTGAGTGAGAGTGTGGGTGCGAGTCACCTGATCTACCGTCTGCATCCCCTGCTTCCTTACCAAATCAGCCCTTGCTTAATCACAGAGCAGTCTCTAAACTGATGCCAGGCTTCTGAGTTACAGTGGTTCTGCCTCTTCCTTTGGCTACGCCACCTTCTTTGTTCTCTCTGTGTATCTTCTGCATGCTCTGCATGTTGCAGAATGTCTCCAAGTGGATAGCAATTTCAGGTTTCATTCTGGTTACAATTGAATCCTTCAAGGTGGGGTTCTTTCCCAGTCCATCTTCTGGTGGAGTATGACCACTTGTTAACATCCCAGCTGATGTTTCAACAGCCATTCCCTTTCCTGCAAAGTTGGTTTGTAGTCCTGGACCACATTTTGGAAGTCTTCCACCCGCTTCTTAGCGTTTCCATTAGGGTGAGTGTCTTTCTCCATCAAGTCTTTGATGTCCACATGTCCAGCTCCTCAACGGTGGGGGAGTCTGCCCCCCCCTGATCTGGTGAACATGGAGTGTCCTTTCACACCTCCAGGGCTTGGCTCCTGGAGTGATGCCTCAGACGTGTTGCCCCTCTCTGGTGCTCTTTGTGGATCTGTTGCATTCTCTGATGGGGGAGAGCTGGCCGACTTGCTTCTGCTGCTGCTGTGATCTTTGGCTCTGATATGGTGGGAGCAGGTGGGGGTGCAGAGTCCAAATCCAGGTTTTCCTTGTAACTCAGACAAAACAGAATACAGAGGTTCAGTATAAGAACAATCTCTCTATAAACTAGATGTTCTGGTTCTGTTTGTTTGGGCTTTTCATGTTCATTTGTATCTTGTTTTCTAAACCTTCTACTTTCCCTCACATGACATTCATCCCTCCACATGCTAAATACCTTCCAGTCAGATTTAAACACCTTGTGTTTTCCCATTTCATTTGTACAAAGACTTGTGTTGCTCTGTGCTCTCCTTCTCGTTCTTCTTCAGTTCCTCCTGTAACTGAGCTGTCTGCTACTCACACTATCCTCCTTAGTAAACCCCAATTTCCACCTTTCAGTCAATTGACTACAACTGCCCCAATACTTTTGGACATTGCTTCCAATTAGCAGACCTTGCCCAGGCCAGGCGCTCACTTCTCTGTTAGTACCCCGTACTAACCCCATTTCTCTAGTAGCCCGTTCTGTCCTGTTATCTTTCCCTGTGCGACTCAGATTCAAACTGCGCTGCATAAAACGGTAATTAATAACACAACAGTTTAACTACTATGACAACGTCTTGTCACCTACCTAACCAGTAGTGAGTTTTACAGAGTTCTCTTACCTGGTCTGCTTTTTGCTGTGTTCCCTCTCTTCTGCTATCTTACCACTTTATTTTAGTCCGTATTGCTGGATCGGCAGTCTGACTCCTGAGGGGAACAGCTTCTCAAATCGATAGAAAGAATCGGTTTTACTTGTGTGCACAGTCTGTTTTATCCCTCAGAGTCCAGAAAGCGCATCCATCCCACTCTGCTGACACCAATCTGTTGTGGCAATAATCTGAGAGAGACAGCTCTCACATGATTATTAAGCAATTTAATGACAATAAACATAGGTAAAATAAGCAAAAGGCAGAGGAACAGGTAGGGGAACATAGCAGAAAGCAGTTTACACTCAAGCGGATCAGACAGTGGTCTGACAAATTCTGTCAGGATTGTATGTGTTTTTAACTGCTCCACTATGCAAATCACGCATAATTACCAAGTCTCTGTTACTGTCTCTTATCTCTGTTAGGACAGCTACCTGTAAAGCTATGGTTAAACAAAAGGTCAGGGAAAACAGTAGGGTCTGTTTCAGGTGTCAGGGAATATTCTGGGATTCAGTGTTTCTGCTAGTTCCCGTAGGCTTCCTACTGAGTGGCGGGGACTTTGTGTCTGGCCTCTGCCAGAAGTGTGAACAAATGGTCATTGATCAAAATTTCCCTAACATTAGATTATCAATTTCAATGCTATATGTCTAGGGTGTGACTAAAACAATGAGTGGGTTAATTTACATTTTGAGAGAAACCAATTGAATCTAATAATGAAGTAAATGCCGTGTTGAGGGAGTTACTGTCAGCATCTACATGATTGTTAAAAATCTGAGAATTCAGTAAAAAATTCAGAATTCAGATGGTACACAATAACAAATAGAAGCGGATTTTGAGTTCTCCAAATTGGGTGTGAAAGACTCAGAGTAAGCTTGATTGATAGATTGCTGCTACTCCTCCTCCTCGGCCTGAGCTTCTAGGAACATTATAATTAATATGACTTGGGGGGGTCGACTCATTTAAACTAACATATTCTTCCTGCTGCAACCAAATTTGTTTTAGTCACATTGTTTTAGTCACACCCTAGACCTTGTCGTTGCATATGGCATTGAAATTGATAAACTAACAGTATTTCCTCATAATTCTGTTCTCTCTGACCATTTTCTAATAACATTTGAATTTAATTTAATGGACTACACAGCAGCTAGAAAAAAGTTTTGCTTCAGTAGGTGTTTAACTGAAAACACTGTGAACACATTTAAGGAAATGATCCCTTCATCATTTCCTTCAACATGTACTGATATAACTGAGAGTAGCCTCATTAACTGTACTCCTGTACAAGTTGATTACCTGACTGATAATTATGCAGCATCTTTAGGTTCCATTCTTGATAGTGTTGCTCCTCTAAAAAAGAAGGCAGTAATTCTGAGCAGGCGTCACGAGGACTAGAAAGGAAGTGGCGTTCCACTCATTCACAAGAATCACGCCTAGCCTGGAAAAAGAGTTTATACTTATACAAATTAGCACTTCGTAAAGCCAGAACAGCTTATTATTCATCACTAATAGAAGAAAACAAGAACAACCCCCGGTTTCTTTTCAGCACTGTAGCCAGGCTGACTAAGAGCCATAGTTTAGTTGAGACTAGTATTCCCTCAACGCTATGCAGCAATGACTTCATGACCTTCTTCACAAACAAAATCATAGCTATTAGAAATAAAATTCACCAGACCCTCCCCACAAATACAACAGAATTAGAATCATCAGTAAGTCCTCAGTCACTTTTTTAGACTGCTTTGTGCCCATAGACCTTGCTGAGTTAACTTTAACTATTATGGCATCTAAACCAACAACATGTCTGCTAGACCCTATTCCAGTTAGACTGCTCAAAGATGCTCTACCCTTATTAGACACGTTCGTATTAGATATCATTTATCTATCTTTACAAACAGGATACGTACCAAAGGCTTATAATGTAGCTGTAATCAAACCTCTACTTAAAAAACCTTGTCTGGATCCAGGTGTCTTAGCCAATTACAGACCAATATCCAATCTCCCCTTTATTTCTAAAATACTTGAAAAAGTAGTTGTAAAGCAATTAATTGACCACCCGCGCAGAAACAACTTGTTTGAAGAATCTGAGTCAGGATTTAGAGTTCATCATAGGACAGACAACTGCACTGATTAAAGTCACCAACAATCTCCTTCTGGCTTCAGATAATGGACTTGTCTCTATACTAGTTCTGCTAGATCTTAGTGCTGCACTTGACACCATTGATCACAGAATATTATTACAGAGACTAGAACATGTTATTGGAATTAAAGGAACTGCACAAAAATTGGTTTAAATCGTATCTATCAGATAGATTCCAATTTGTCCGTGTTAATGATGAATCTTCCACATACACAAAAGTTAGTTATGGAATTCCACAAGACTCTGTATTAGGACCAATACTCTTTACTCTATATATGTCTCCCCTTGGCAACATTATTAGAAAACACTCAATTTTCACTGCCACGCTGATGACACGCAGTTATATCTATCTATTAAACGTGATGAAACAAATAAATTATTCAAACTACAAGCATGTTTAAAAAACATAAGGGGCTGGATGACGTATAATTTCCTTCTTCTAAACTCAGATAAAACTGAAGTTATTCTATTTGGGCCTAAAAGTCTAAGAAACATGTTTTCTAACCATATTGCTACTTTAGATGACATAACTCTTGCCCCCAGTAGTACTCCAAGGAATCTCTGAGTCATTTATGACCAGGATTTGTCACTTACCTCACACTTAAAACAAATCAGCTGCGCTGTCCTCCAGTGTGCAGCTACTGGTCCTACGAACCTGCTCAATGTTTTGTTGTTGCTTTTGTTGCTCTGTTCTTTTCTCTCTCCACTTTCCACTCACCCCAACCGGTCAAGGCAGATGGCCGCCCACCCTGAGCCTGGTTCTGCTGGAGGTTTCTTCCATTAAAGGGAGTTTTTCCCTCTCCACTGCTGCCTATGGCTCAAGGGGGATTTTTTGGGTTATCTCTAAATGGTTGTATAGTCTTGACTTTATTATGTAAAGTGCCCTGAGATGACCTTGTTGTAAATTGGCGCTATATAAATAAAGTTGAAAATTTCAGTAAGACAAAATAAATTGAATTGATGTTCGCTTATCAAGTCACTTACTAACAGAGATTTAGATCTGATATTTAATTATCAACATGTAATTTTAGTTTTTTGTTCAGTAAGAGGAGTAGTCCTAACTTTTATTATTTATTTTGATTAAATCCTCTTGTGATAATTTTAAGTTTGTAAAATTTAGTTGATCGGGGAACACACACAGTCTCTATAGGAATGTGGGTGTTGTGGGGGGGGGTGATGGCAGTAAAGATACTGTAGAGAGGCGTGTAGGACTGGATCTCTGTGTCCTAGGCTCAACTGTGTTTAGTCAAACTTTTGATTGTCTAACCAATTCAATATTAGCTTTAGTGACCTCAGATTTGCGTAATTGGGCATCATTTGCTCCTGCATGCAATAATAATCTTACTGTATCTGCGCTTATCCTTAGACAGGAGATTCAAATAGGATTCAATGTCGCCCAATCTGGCCCCAGGGTAACACTTGACTATGGCGCTGGAGTCTCTAACTTCACGTCTCTGACTATAGAGTCGCCAATTACCAGAGTTTGTTCCTCAGCGGGTGTGTCGCTAGTGGGAAAAATCGATTAGAAACTGGCTGGTGGTGAACCTCGGGCGTCTGTTTAGCATTAGATCTCTTACGAACCGTCACCAACCCGGCCTGGCTTCCCGGCTGCTCGGGTACTGCTCGGGAACAGTGGCTATGCTTGTATGCTAGGTTGTTCCGCACTAGCTACCGGGACCTGGCTAGCTGGATTGTTTTCCATGGTGCCAAGCCGTGCTTCCAATTCCGAGACCCTCACCTCCAAATTTGCAAGAACCTTACGCTTATTACAAGTACCATTATCAGTAAAGGAAGCAGAGAAAAAACTAAACATGTGACACACTGAGCAAGTCAGAGGAGGCACAGAAGGAGACAGAGAAGCCATTTCTAAGTGCTAGGCTAGTGAAGCTAAGATCGGTTTAATTTAGTTAGCATTAGCTAGTTTGTTTTTATTTCAGGAGAGCAGGTGCTTGCGTAAAACAAATCTCACGTTCCAAGTGATAGTTTGTATACAGGGAAATCACTAATTTAGAAAACAAAAGCTACAATTAGACAGCAAAAAATCCTTCAGCAGAGACACAAAACAGTGTAAAGAAACAGAAATTGACACAATATGCTTACCGCAGGAGGTCAGGTACAGCTGAAACCGCCCCCTCATTGAAACGAAACTAATTTTTGTGCCTTTGTTAGGTCAAAGGTGTGAATGCTCTCTGATTACTAAGCTGAAACTAACTAACAGCAGATCAAATATCCACTTCAAAACTCTCTACCTGTTAAAACGGCCTCAAGAGTAAGGGTTAAATCCCTTGGATGTAACAGAGCAATGCAACAGCACCCTCTGTTGACAGAACGGTGGACCCCTGCCCAGTATCGCTCAATAATGAGTAGAGAGTGAGAGCTCACCGCCGCAGGACGGAAATAGTTACGTCCGGATCCCAAAGTGGACTGTTTCTGTTGTTTCATGTTCTTGGTAGCAGTTATAATGGTTGTGCGTAAGAAATTCTAACCCACACCATACCACAACGCAACACAACACATAGCAATGTTCATCTGTGAAGTTTACATGTGGTGGTGAAATAAAGGGACACCTGATAGACCATTGGCCGTCCTCTCGTCTCTAACAGGACAACTGCAGCGAGTCAGATCCCTAGCCCAGCTTATACATTATTGGGAGACGGCTTACAGTAGCCAACCAATTGTTTATGGTCCTTCGAGCCGGATTTGGGCTTACTGCAGACAGGAGGATGTTCAAGCCAATAGAAGAGGAACCAGTTGTACGTGTCAGGAGGAGATCGAGCCTCCCCGTACATTTAGCAGACTATGACCTTACAGGTGCTTATCGTGCAAGAAACCCATCATCATTCATATCGCCAGGTGAACAGGCTGAGAGTAAACCTCACCAAGAAGCTGAAGATATAGAGGGATCCCCACCTTTAAGTCAAAGAAGCTACAGTCCTTCAGAGTGGCTTGTTACAGATCAGTGGGATGAGAAATCCTATATGCTGAGAAGAGAATGCAAGAAACTTAAACAGCAACAGGAAGATCTTGTTCATACATTGCATATGATGCAAAGGGAGAAAGAGGATCTGCGGCTAGAGAATGAACAGCGTGCCAAGGACATCGCAATGTTACAGTCACAAATGCAACAACTGCAGTGTCAAATAAACCAGCACCACATATCATGCAAACCACAGGAAGCCCCTGTACCAAAGCCTCGTACATCTCTCTCTCGCATTGACAGTTCAACATATCCTGTGAAGACTCCTTCTCTCCACTCTACACCTCAAATGAGGAGTTATTGTCCTGTGCCAGCACCGCGCTCCAGGATGCAAGCAGCTGGGACTCAATACTACGATTCTAATATGTCTAGCCCCCAGTTAGAGGGGGAATGCAGTGTTGCATCCTCTATCCACCAACCGGTGCCCTTTGAGCCGCAGTCCAAAGGGATGGTTGTTAATCACCAACAAGGCCAAGAGTGCAGCACATTGCACTATTCAGAGTCACAAGAGAGGACGTATCGTGGCCCTACCCCAACTATACCCGATTTAGTTCATCCTAATCCAAGAGAATTCTCGCGGCTGAAGATTGCCATGGAGAATATTCTTCCAGCTGATGCAACTGAACGCTTCAAGTTCCAGATTCTAATGGACCACCTGAAATTGGAGGAAGCTTTATTGATTGCGGACTCTTACTGCCATTCACAGCACCCACTAGAACAATGGCTGCTCTGGACGAGCAGTTTGGCCAGCCTCACCAACTGGCGCTCCAGAGGATAGCTGAATTAATGGATGGGCAGAACATCAGCAGTGGCGACATTAAAGCCTTCCGTTGTTCGCTCTCAGAGTACGGTCTCTTGTTGGCATGCTAGAGCAGCTGGGAAATAAAGGCAGAGTGGAGTTGCCGGTTGGGTCTCATGTTACTCGATTACTAGGAAAGCTGCCACATGACATGAGATCAAGTTTTCGACGTTTCATCCACCCCCAGAATGCTTCTATTCCTACTCTGTTAGATCTGTCAGTATGGTTAGAATGTGAGATCCATGTCCAGGAAGACACTTCAAGATTTTCCGCTACCAGAAAGGAGCTCAGACCAAGAGAAATTAAGAGGGATGGCAGAGCAGTTAACAAGACAACAACCGTACTGTTTAGCACGGAAAGAATGCCTCCTGGGTTAGAACCTGAGATCAACACTCCTGAAATTACTCCAAAATTCTCTGCAAACCAATATTGCCCATACTGTGAGCAAAACAAACATACACTTAATAACTGTGGTAACTTTAAAGAGCTCACTAAACAGCAGAAATACAACTGGATCAAGGGATCTAACAGGTGCTGGAGGTGTGGCAGGAACCACCGTTCAACAGAGTGCAACCTGAAGATGAGGTGTAAAACCTGCCAGAGCCGTCACCTATTAGTTCTGCATGAAGTCAATGAACGACCAGTGAAGACTGAAAGAAATGAGAACAGAGAGATACCCACCAACTCCTGTTTGGTTAGCACTGTGAATGAGGTACTTTTTCTCAACAAGCCCCCAGCAGCCAGAAATGTATTTTTGAAGGTTGTTAAGGTACTTCTCAGGAATGGGCAACGGAAAATGGAGGCCTACGCCGTTCTTGATGACGGATCTGAGCGGACGATTTTGCTGAACCAAGCTGCCGTAGCGTTGGACTTGACGGGTGAGCCAGAGGAACTTCCCCTCCGAACTGTCAGACAAGAGCTGCAAATCGTCCATGGGCAAGCAGTCTCATTCAGTATCTCCCCTGTCACTCAGCCGGCCAAGAGATATCAGATCAGAAGGGCATTTACTGCAGCGCCCTTAGGATTAGCAGAACATTCCTAACCCATTAAAGCCCTACAGGACAAGTATAAACACCTCAATGGTATTCCTTTACAGACGATAGAAAGGGCTCATCCAGTGTTGCTCATTGGGTCGGACTACCCTCACCTCATTACACCCGTCGAGCCAGTCAGACTTGGACCACCAGGAGGTCCAGCTGGCATTAGAACAAGGCTCGGATGGACACTACAGGGACCTGCCAGAGATCTGCCTATAACCCTGAAAGAGCGCAGTGCCTTTTCACTTCTTCATTACCTCCAGCGGGTGACCTTTATGTGCAAGTACAGCGACTGTGGCAGATGGACACAATACCGTGGCATAAGGAAAGGGAGAGCACCAGGTCACGGCAGGATAAAGAATGCCTTGATCTCTTGGAGGCCAAAACCACTAGAGTGGATATAAACGGAGTCAAGCGATATTCAACCCCTCTCTTGCTACCACAGAACATCCCCCCATTACAAGCCCCAAAGGAAGCTATTATTGCACAGCTCAGGAACACAGAGAAGCGGCTGGCTAAATCACCAGATCAAGCAGCAGCATATAATGCTGAAATGTCAAGGTTGGAAAGGCAGGGTACATTAAGAGGCTGGACTCACACACTGGAGGGGACACTATAAACAGTTGGTTCATCCCCCATCATATGGTCCAGCACAATGGCAAGAACCGCATAGTCTTCAACTGCTCTTTTCAGTAAAAGGGCAGAACCCTGAATAAGCTGCTACTGCCAGGTCCTCCACTAAGCCCTTCTCTACTGGCTGTACTCCTTCGGTTTCGACAACACTCCATTGCTATTAGCAGTGATATAAAGGGAATGTTCCACCAGGTGAGACTTCTCCCTGATGACCGCCCACTACTTAGATTCCTGTGGAGATATCTGCAATGCGAGGAACCGCCCACTGTGTTTGAGTGGCAGGTATTGCCTTTCGGCACTACCAGCAGCCCATGCTGCGCTGTTTTCGCCTTGCAAAAACATGTACAGGATAACAGTCAGCCTGGTGACCCAGTTAGGGATTCAGTCTTAACTTCATTTTATGTTGACAACTCTCCAGAGTCTGAGAACTGAGGAGGAGGCCAAGGCTGTGGTTGACCGCCTTCGAGCTCTGCTGGCCGAAGGAGGGTTTGAGTTGAGACAATGGGCCAGCAGTCATCCCTCCACTATCAGTCACCTTCCAGCAGAAGTTCGATCTGAGAGTGCAGAGCAGTGGATAGTACATGGGAAAGCCGACATTCAAGAGTCAGCTTTAGGACTGCATTGGCATTGCCAAAGCGACACTTTGTCATACAAGTGTCGCACAAGGGAAGGTTCAGAGGTCACCATGCGCACAATCTACCGCATTCTTGCTAGTCAATATGACCCCTTAGGATACCTAGTTCCCTTTACAACAAGAGCAAGGCTGATAGTGCAACGCTTGTGGGACAAAAGAAGGGATTGGGATGACCCACAACTACCAGAAGACCTGGTATTTGCCTGGAAGGCATGGGAGAAAGAACTTCCAACCCTTCAACAGATCCACCTGCCTAGATGCTATAGCAGCCCTGAACGAGATACAATAACAAGCAAAAGGGAAATTCACGTCTTTTGTGACGCCTCTGAACGCGTATGGCTCTGTAGCTTATCTTGAACTGAAGATGAGCACGGAGAAACAGAAGTGGCCTTTCTGGCAGCACGCTCTCGTGTAGCACCTAAGAAACAGTTATCCATCCGCGTCTGGAGTTATGTGCAGCATTGACTGGAGCGCAACTTGCGAAGGTTATGCGGTCAGAACTCACACTTGTCATTCAGGCAGTAGTCCTGTGGACTGACTCAACTACTGTTCTCGCATGGTTGCAGTCCAATTCATGCAGATTTAAAGTCTTTGTTGGGACACGAGTCTCAGAAATCCAGGATCTTACAGAGCATGATTCATGGCGTTATGTTGCCTCAGTTAATAACCCTGCCGATGACATCACACGTGGAAAGACTCTTGAAGAGCTTGGACCCAACAGTAGATGGTATAAAGGGCCAGCCTTTTTGCATCAACCTCATGATAGCTGGCCAACAATTCCCCTGTCTTCCCCAGCTATAGAGACTGAAGAGTTACGTAAACCTACATTCTGTGGTCTCTCTACTAGCTGTGACGGCACGTCACTTCCGGATGCTGATCAGTGTTCCTCCTTTCAAGAGCTGCTAGCCCGAACTGCTAGCTCTCGCCACGGGGCGGCGGGAGAAGCCCTTTCTGCAGATGACTATAGAGAAGCAGAGCTATTCATACTTAGACACGCACAACAGGATAGTTTCCCCTCCGATGTTACCACCTTGCAAGCCGGAAAGCCGTTGGCTAGTAATAGTCGGCTGCTCACACTTGCACCTGAACTCGACCCATCTAGTCAGCTCATTAGGGCTGGAGGCCGACTGCGACAGTGTGCGGCTTTTCCGGTGGATACCAAACATCCCATTGTTCTTGACCCGAAGCATCCAATTACTCGTCTACTGATAAAGGATATAGATGCAAGATTACACCACCCTGGATCAGAACGGGTTTTTGCAGAAATTCGTCGCAGGTACTGGGTTTTGCGGGGCAGAGAGGCCATTAAGCGCTATCAAAGAGAATGCCTTGATTGTCAAAAGTGCCGCAGGAAGCCAGAAATCCCGAGAATGGCTGATCTACCATTCGCCAGATTGCGGCTCTACAAACCAGCATTTCATTCAACTGGGATGGACTGTTTTGGGCCCTATGAGGTAAAGATCGGCCGGAGACATGAAAAACGATGGGGCATCATATACAAGTGCATGACCACCAGAGCTGTATACATTGACCTCCTCACGAGCATCGATGCTGATTCCTTTCTGATGTCTCTCAGACATTTTATTGCACGGAGGGGGAAACCTCGTGAGTTATTATCTGATCAAGGCACTAACTTCAAAGGAGGAGAAAGAGAGCTTAAAGAAGCTTTCAGTGCTTTAGCTCCTGACTTGCAGCAACGTCTTGCAGAACAACAAGTGCACTTCTCCTTTAACCCACCCAGTGCACCTCACTTTGAAGGCTGCTGGGAACGTGAGATACGATCCATTAAACAAGCTCTACAGGCCACCTTAGGAGCACAGTCGGTTACTGAGGAAGTGCTACAAACCATACTCGTAGAAATAGAGGGAGTATTAAATTCAAAACCACTAGGTTATGTTTCCTCTGATATTGCAGATATTGACCCTATAACCCCAAACTCTCTCCTCATGGGCCGGCCAGATGTTTTTCTTCCCCCAGTTGTCTATCCAGAGTCTGAGATACTTAGCCGCAGACGCTGGCGCCACAGCCAGGTGCTTGCCAAGCACTTCTGGAGGAACTTCATAAGATTCTATCTTCCAAGACTTCAGGCTCGCCAAAAATGGCTCACGGAAACAGCAGACCTCCAAGTTGGAACAGTTGTCCTTATTGTTGACCCACAGTCACCCAGAGCACACTGGCCTATAGGGCAGGTGACAGAGGTGATAGTTGGAGAAGATGGACGCGTCAGGACAGCAAAGGTGACGGTGGGACAAAGAGTGTATACACGCCCAGTTGCTCGTTTAATCAGACTACCCAAACTGCCAGACTAGAAGCTCAAGGGATTGAGGCCCTTTTATGATGCATCTGATTTCTTCCAGCAAGGATGCTTACAGAAATCAGGGGGCGGCTGTTAAAATGGCCTCAAGAGTAAGGGTTAAATCCCTTGGATGTAACAGAGCAATGCAACAGCGCCCTCTGTTGACAGAACGGTGGACCCCTGCCCAGTATCGCTCAATAATGAGTAGAGAGTGAGAGCTCACCGCCGCAGGACGGAAATAGTTACGTCCGGATCCCAAAGTGGACTGTTTCTGTTGTTTCATGTTCTTGGTAGCAGTTATAATGGTTGTGCGTAAGAAATTCTAACCCACACCATACCACAACGCAACACAACACACAGCAATGTTCATCTGTGAAGTTTACATGTGGTGGTGAAATAAAGGGACACCTGATAGACCATTGGCCGTCCTCTCGTCTCTAACAGGACAACTGCAGCGAGTCAGATCCCTAGCCCAGCTTATACATTATTGGGAGACGGCTTACAGTAGCCAACCAATTGTTTACTACCTACTGTTGTTAACACTTAATAAAAACAGACTAAGAAACAGGCTAAATCAGCAGACTTGAGATAAATGACAGAAACTCACAGACCTCTGAAACCAACAAACAAATTTCAAACAACAATTACTTGTTCAGTTGATCTCCTGTCCTAGTTTGGTGCTTGTCCTAAAATTACTGAATTTGCTCCCTAACTGCAATAATAAATCACAGCTATAGTTCTGATGCACATGTATCTACATATTGTATATCTCTACAGCACATGTCATGTTAAACTCGTCACTTGTCATCACAAGGGTTTAGTGGATGCTAAATATTAGTGCATTCAATTATGCAGGAGTTTCCAGTATGTTGAGAAAACTGAAACAAAAACAAAACTCTATATATTAAATTACATTATGGAAGATACTTTTGAAACCAGTTTCTCTACATCTTTGTATTAAGTCCCAAGACAAGTTCAAGCAACACTATCTCCTAAAATATTTAGTATACAGCTAAACTAAAAATGCAAATGTGAATATGTTGACATGTTGTTACATGTTGATCCTGAACCATTCAGTAAAATGTTTTCAGATATATTTTTGTTGGCCAAACTTTGTGGACTACAGCATGACAAAAGTCAGCATAACACGTCACGTGTTGGCAAGGGCACTGGGTGAGACGCAATGTAGATCTGAAAGGTCTTCAGGTAGGGAGATGATGTCGAATCGACCACTCTATAAGTGAGAGGTGTATATCCTTTATTTTTTCATTACAATTCAAATGTGTTGCTGCATCTTGAATTATTTGGAAAGGTTTAATTTTGCATTCTGGTAGCCCTGTCAGCAGGACACTGCATTCGTCAAGATGAGAAGACTAGTGTCTCCATGAGGGGTTGGGTACCATATTTAGAAAGGTAGGGTTTGATCTTTCTGCTGTTTTAAAAAGCAGATGACACGTGTGGTAAATGATGACTGCAGATTTCTGTCAGACTTTGAAGATCAAATTAATGTTGATATTGTGTCTGGCTGGGAAGACGAGAACTTCTGTCTTCAAGAAATTATATTAGAGATAAGAAACTATGTTGCATTGAATCATAATGCTCAACTGGTTACATTCCCTACAAAAAACATTGTGGTCTTTGCTGTTCCGTTAGATGGCAATGTTGGTTCAATGCACTTGCATCATTTCAAGAATCAGGTAATAAAAAAGGTAAACTACTAATATATTTGTGTGCATAAAACACATATACATTCGTATCCATTAATAGTTTTAAAACCTAGTTTGCAATTGGTAGTTTTTGCACTTGTATTGTTTCACTAAGTTTTCTAGCTAGCACACTGCTTCTAAGTAAAATCTTATTCCGTTGATTATGTATACTGTATATTAAGGTACTATAAAACAATATCTGCTAAAATTTGTTTGTCTAAGAAGTATCATGGACAGTTAATTGTGTAGAAATAATTTGATATAACAGCTGCAGTCAAGTGTCATGGGCAGTATATGGTTTTGTCTCCTACAACCCCTCTCATGTTGTACCTATCCCTATCCACGTTTATACACTGTGGAAGTGAAACCATAATTGAATGTCTTCTTGAAAGCACATATGCTGAGGACCCAATGTTTATAACACTTGACATTGAATCCGGTCTTTTCATATTGGTGCTGATATTTTAGTGCTGAAAACTGTAATCTTCTGTACACATGCTCTGCACATGTACTGAAGCCTAGATCAGCTACACACATAGCTTACAGTACAGACACAGCCTACAACCATGCAGAACCAATTTATGGACACACACAAACAGTTTACTATGTAACCTCATCGCCTGTCCTTGTTCATCCCTGTGTCCTATGTTTGTTTGTGTTGTATATAATTCCCAGTGCCATATGCTGTCCGTGGCCATTGGTATCAGACTCTGCTATTAGTGCCTGCTGTTCTCAGAGCCTGGCTCTTCATGTCTAAACAAAGACTTTACTGACAAACAAAATGAAGTATAAGAGTTCAAGATTCAAGTTTCAGCGCTGAATCTCACATATTGTTTTAGTGATCCAGTTTCCACTAAGCTTTGCAGCATACTGTACATAACATTAGCCCGTAAACCTGATGCAGCAATCAGCTAATAGAGATAAAGTACTACTTTTAAAATTAATATGCAGTGAAATTACTTATGCCTCACACTATACAGATGAGCCAAAACATTAATAAAGCGCCTAACTGCCAGTTGGCATCTGTTTCACCATGAGTAAACCGATCTTCATGTGTAAAATCAGTGGTTCTTTAATATTACATGTGTGTACTTATGTGGCTGGGGAATCTACAGCTCTGGTTTTATTTTACATCCACATCTGTTTCAATGAGACCAAAATTATGTGTGCATTCACCAATGCACCAAAGCTGATTAAATTAGTTCATCACCTAATGAGTATATTTGGTATGTCACACTGACTGATTACTGAACACTAATTGATTGACCTGTATAAAGTAGTTTAAACACTTAAAGTAGTTTAAACTCTTGAAACAGTACACAACATCCCTGTACTGTATTCAATTCAGTATGATGAAGAATGAAATAAATACGTTAGGTCAATTGTTTGGGTAACTATGATAAGATAAACTCTGTCATAGTAACCTAATGGTTTTACCATCTTTATTACAAGAAGCCAGATGGATCAAATCATGTCAACATGTTTCTCACATGACAAATGTGTTTGAAACCGTCCCAGACTGTCCTATCACATTCATTTGAGTTCCTTGCCTTCCTTGTTTGTGTTCCACATGTTGAATGATACAAACTTTGTCATATGCGTTGATGAGATGCATTGTATTGGATCATGCATTTAGAAAGTAAATGCATTTAACTTGGCTTTGAAGTTGACTAAACTTGCAGTACTTGGTACTATCATTTCTTTAGAGGTTTTTTCTCAATGAATAATTGTACATTGTACTATTGTCAACTTTACATAAGGGCAAATTACCCATGCTATGTGCACCAGTGCACTCCAGATGTGTTTTTTTTTATTTCTGTGCTCTGATAAACAGGTCAGATGGTCTCTCTCTTCTTTAGCATGAAGGACCCAGCATCCATTATTTCCAAAAAAAAAGTAAAAGTTTGACACAACTCTTTTTCTCTTTGGTCCATTTTACAGTAAATGAACTCACAGAGGGCTGCAGTGTTTCTGGATTTAATTTATATGTGTTTTTCTTGTTCTTCTTTTTGTGAGTTTCAATTAACTCTTTACCAAATAATCATTAGGACCATTCAGTGTTCATTTCTGGCTTTGTCCCTTGAATCAGAAATTTCTCCACATTCTTTGTTTCATTGATATTATGAACTATGAATATTCTTAACCTTGCTCATGCCATTTTTCAGTGATCAGCATTCCCCTTACTCTGAAAGACTCTTCTCTAAAATTGTCTTTTTAAACCCAGTCAAGATCTTGAGCTGTTGACAGTTACTCTTAGTTGTGAGATGCTTCACCGTCTGTTTTAGCTTGACATACCTTGTCATTCCTAATCTTGCAGCTCATGTCTCCTGACTTAATCCTTATTTTCAAATGCAACAACAAAAATCCGTGTTTTTATGTGTTTTCGCTTAAACGTTGTTAAAAAAAGTGGGTCTTTTAGTCTATGTTTGATGTCGCGTCAGACTTTTCTGGTTCATTCAGAGATGTACATTCTAGATTTTGTCATGTAAACTCTGTGGCTGTTTCTGTGTCAAAAAATATATATTTTACCAAAATTGTTCACGTTACATTTCCATATTTTATTGAAAAATCCCCTGGGCTTTGCATGTTGGGATTATACTATACTAATAAAAATTATATATACATATACATTTTTGCTTTTCTTTTTTTTTTGTAAAGATACTACTAAAATTGTTACAACTAAGTAGCCAATGCTGTGTATAGGCTAGCATAAGCCAATTTGCATCCTCTGTCCTTTGCTGGATAATAGAAGATGTCCTGAAACCTCTAATAATTTTACTGTACCTTTGTTTAGAAAAAAGACACTCCCTCTTGCTGCTGTCCTAGAAACTTTCTTTTTAACTGCCATTGTGTATTCTGTTTGAAGCCTGGCCTTGACAGCTTTATTTGTGAAGTGTCTCAATTAGGCAGAATATTTCTGCCGACATATCTCAACGCCCAGACTGTCTCTCTCGAACATGAAAGCCCAGGTTTAAGGAAGTCATCACAGGCAAAGAGAAATGGACACACACATTCATGCACACACACTTGCAAACGCTAAAAATAGAGGCAGCTATCCTACTAACACTGTTAATGCTCCTCACCCTAGACAGCTGGATTTGCATATCTTTAAATGCTTTATTCTCCTCTCTCCTTCCCTTCTCTGCAGTTCTCCTTTTTCTTTCCTTAGCATTTTATTATATATGAAACACTTAAGTCTCTTATACAATAGGAATTCTCAGGAGGGAGAGAGCTTTGTGTATCATAATTTTTCAATGCCATCAAAAACTAGCCACCAAAAACAACAAGATATATATTATTTGGTAGTGTTTAAATATAGTAGTGAACGTATGACTGTCAGCTAGGTTTTAGACCCAGTCATATAGGAGAAGTTCAGCATGAAACTACTACTACTGCTGTTATTGTAACCAATCACTCAACATCATGACCGGCAACATAATATGTGACATTAAGGAAACAGTAATATTTAAAGGCAAACCACAACTGGTTTTACTCACTGTAACCATGTTTACTTTGTGCATAAATCTAACCCTGATGGTTTTATGCCTAACTTCAACCAAACCTGTGGGAACGCTCTTTAACAAACAGTCCTGTTAGTAAAATACATGGTTTGTTGTGTGAAATTGATTCTTGATTTAAATTGAGTATAGTCACCGTCAAAGAAATCTAAAGTCTTCAACAGCTTCAAGTTTCCTACTGAACAGCTCTGACTCTTCTGCAGATTTCTTGCTCTAAAAAAGAAAAAAAATGTCCTCGAATGTTTGGTTTTACACATGCAACGTGTGTTTTAAGGAGTTGTTGAGGAGGAGTTGAGAGGTACAGCTATTAGAAGAGTGTTAAAAAAATAAAAACACCTATTTTACCGCCATAAAGTAACCACTGTGTTTACCATTTTAGAAAATCAAAAGTAAAACCTGCAGAGCTGACACATAAAGATATTGTGAGATAGCTAGACAGAAAGAAAAACAGTAGGACATTAGTTTAATTGGATATTTTAGTGATTAAAAAGCCTTTATATTGACAGCAGCAAAGATACTGCAGCAACTAAAAAAAAACATTTACAGGCACTGTCTGTCCTGTTTCCAGCAGTGTCTTCCTGCTTGAATGTGTACAGTATATTTACTGGTTTTGTGAAGCTCGGCAGTAGACCTCTGTGATTTTAGCTATCAATATTTCTAAAAATCATGTTAAGTTTCTAGTTTAAAGGATTTAAAAAGTTTGACCTAAACTGTTACTGTACAGTGAATTAGTCATAAATTAATTATTGTCTTATTCAGTCTTTGTGTTGATCTAACAACATAATAACAATTAGACATCCTATACTGTTAATATATGCTTGCACTTCTACCAGTGGCTTTGTAGATCCACACACATGTTGTCTACTGTTCCCTCAAAATTAATTTTGAATTTAATTTTCTGTAACTGTTGCTCATAAATTGAATAATAGCACTTGTGCATAATGTTGCACTGCCTGTAATGGTCCAGATTATTTGTCCTCACAGTTGTATCATTTTTCTACAAGCTCGTCACCTAAACATTCTGATCGTTTATATATATATATATATATAAACGATATATATATAAACGATATATATATATATATATATATATATAGGGTTTGGCATTTGAGCCATGCTCACTTGATACTGCGGGACCCAACGTGTACCAAGAAAATATCCCCACATCATTACACAAGCAACAACTTTCACCACTAGTCTAAACTGTTCATACAAGGCGGAAAGCTAAAGGATGCTTTCATGTTTTTTATGCCAAATTCTGATTCTACAATTCTCCAATTTTTTATGCTCCAGTTTCGATGAGCCCTTGCGCCTCAGTTTCTTATACTTAGCTGAATGTAGTAACACCCTTCTGCTATTGTAGCTCATCTGCTTCAAGGTTTGACCTGTTGTGCATTCAGAGACGCTTTTTTGCAAACTTTGGTTGTAACGAGGGGTTGTTTGACTAACTGTTGCCTTTTTTATCATCTCAAACCGGTCTGGCCATTAACCTCTGACATCTGGCATCAACAAGGCATTTTCACCTAGAGAACCTATGATGGTTAACTATTATGTTTCTTTCAGACCATTCTCTGTAAAACCCGAGAGACGGTTGTGCATAAATCCCAGCGGATTAGTGGATTGACTTACTCCAGCTCATTTGGTACCAACAACCATGCCATTTATAAAGTCCCTTAAATCATCTTTCTTGTCTACTCTGAATCTCAGTTTAAACAGCACATCATCTTGACCATGTCTACGTGCCTCAATAGCTAGTTGAACATTTGTACTAATGAGCAATTGAACAGGTGTAAATAAAGAATTGTCATCTCATTATCTGTTTATGTTTTCAGTTAATGCAAGTGAGAGTGATACATGAAAATCTAAGCTCTGCATTTGGCATTTTCCCTCAAATTTGCCTATGTTTTGTTTTGCATGATACCTGAAGTGTGGTATTATTGCCTTCTTTTTCAAAGCGGATGCAAACTTTTGCACAAATGTTTTTTTTTTTTACTTTTCATTATTTAAACCTTATTATTAAACTTTTTTTTTTTACACCTCTAGGCCATTTCTGCTAGTTCTGATGATGAAAGAGCATGTGTACTGGCCAAAGGTGCCTTAATATTATGCAAGGTTTAGATTTTGGTTTGTAAATCCTGTTATTCTGAATAGGCATTGGCACCCTGACATAATAATCCACATTTAAATACAAACGTTCTTTCATCAGAAGTAACAAAAATTAGTGTTTAAAAAGTTACATTGGCAGACAAGTTTGCACCTCCTTTGATAGATTATAAAAATCAATTATGTTTAATTGTCCATTTCAAAATAAGACTGTTATACTGTATACTGTATATATTTTTTCCTTCTACTGAAGGTCACAGATTGTATCTTGTTTACTCAACGGTTCCAAAAATAACAGCAGAGGACATTGCAGGACATACGCTACACTACCTGTCATGAGTGGTTGCACAGCTGAGAGTGATAACAGTGTTAAATAAATAAAAAAAATACATATCTGGTGTTTCAGTTTTTTTCTGCTACCACATAGAGTTCATCTATGTTTTAGCAGTTTGTTGTTGTCAAAAAGGGAATTTTGATTTGTGCTAATACTCCATACCCACTCTGTGAAGCCTTAAAACTATTCTATAAGGACAGACAAGCATCATGTGACTGGATCCTATCGTACGTTCACCAATTATTTCACCTTAGAATAGTAACTCTAATTGAGGGAAAGTCTATGTCCTCTACTACATCCTGTTTGTCTGTCAACGATAGGCCGTCTTTTATTTTGTCCTCTGTATGTACTGTTTGTTTGACGTTGCCTCTTTCTGGCTGTGGTCTGTCTGTCACCTCTGACTTTCCCTCTCTGTCTCACGACAGTCATCCAAGCCATACAGCCACTCAGCCAGTGGAAGAACGTTGGGCTTGGTGCCAGTCATCCAGGGCGCCAGTTCGCAGTCCATCAGTAGCATTAAAGACATGTTATCCACTTGAGTGTATCCACCTGGCTTAAAGCCCTTATCCCCCTTGTCCTCCCCCTCCTCTATGCTGCCCCCCTACTCAATCAGGGGCCTGGGGTAGAGTGCAGAGAGTCTCCCTCTTTGCTTTATCAGCTGGCACCCAGGCACCCAGCCTGCTGTAGGTCTTTTAAAACACTACAAAAATAAATGAGGAGGGAGCTGGAAATAACACTGTGATCTCCAGCCAAGCTGCCTTACTGGTCAGTTCATTGTCTTTAAAGGAAAGAAAGCAGATCCCTGCTGACCTCCACTGATATTTTTCTTAAAGAATAAAGTTCTTTGTAATATAAAATAGATAAAAGCTTTATTGAGCTATAGATATTACTGATGTTGAAAGTTTGCAAAACCAAATCAGAATCAGAAAGCTGTTGCTGGGCCCAGTTAAGAACACTTAACAGTAACAGGAATTTGTCTTGCTGTCAGGTGCAAATACAAAATGTACGGAAAGAGTTAAGGTGCAAATGTGTGACACAATGAAATAGGTACAGAAGTAGATCGTGAGTGTACAGGGTGAGGTAGTACAACTTGGAAAGTTAAAATAACTGTAAGTTTGGGGGTTATCTGGGGCTGCTTTGGCCACTGTTCAGTGGGGAAGAAACTGTTCTTGTGGCCTCTTGCCAGAGGGGAGGGGGGAGAAGGAGTTTATGACCAGGATGAGAAGGGTCAGCTGTGATCCTGGCTGCTCGTCTCCAGGTCCTAGAGACGCACAGCTCCAAAAGAGATAGGAGGTTGCAGCTGATCACCTTCTCATCAGAGTGGATGACATGCTGCAGGTTAGCCTTGTCCTTGGCCGTGGCTGCAGCAAACGAGACTGTGATAGTGGATGTAAGAATGGATTAGTTATGAAAGTGTAAAAGCGCACCAGCATCTTTACAGTAACGTAGAACTTCTTTGGCTGCCGCAAGAAGTACAGCCTTTGCTAAGCCTTATTGGCGAGAGAGCTGATATTCTGCTCCCATTTGACGTCCTGGGTGATGGTGATGCTCAGGAATTGGGAAGACTCCATTAAGATCACTGGAGTGTCGCAGAGGATGACGGGGGGGGGGGGTGGTCCTTTGTGAAATCTTTTATCATCTCCACTGTCTTGAAAGCATTGAGCACCAGGTTGTTTGTGCTGCAACCATGACACCGGACAGTCCATCTCACTCCTGTAGGCCGACTCATCTCACTCAGAGAACGTAATGAGCAGCAGTAGCTGAATACAACGAGGAGCAAAGGAAATCTGGGAGCACACAGGCAGTTTGAAGTGTGAGCAGAGTCAATCTGTTTGCAAGCAGAATAAAACTGAAAATGGGCATAAACTTTTTTTAGTGCAAGTATGCTCTCAAATTAAAAGCTCTTGAATTATGATAGGGAAATCATTCCATACAAAGGTATTCAACACCATGGGAACAGTTTGAAACAAATACACAACAACAACTTCTGTGTAAGATTAAAACAAAATAATCAATTACAATAAATCCACACATTGCACTTGTATTCCCTTACTATAATAACCACGTGCATACTGTACCATAGTGCAGCGATCATCATAACAGCGCACAGCATCTCACATTGGAGTTGAACCTCTGTCTTATATTTCGAAATTTCACCCGAAAGTCGAATATCTCAAACTTTTTGTGAGTAGTGTGTATACTACATCATTGATTTAGGCAACAAATATTGACTCCCTGGGGTATGCCTTTACCATGTAACATCAAAGGACTAGACAAAGTAGCAGTTTGTGACACCTTGGAAATGAGAATAGGCAGTTGATGTTTTAGGTGCATTATTAACAATATGCATTTTTTATTAGTTTTAATCCAGGTCAAGTTAAAAACTGAGTGAAAAAAACGTTGTTAATATTTTGCTAAAGACGGCCTGAGGTTAAATATTAAATTACACTTTTGTTGTTATTAGGCTGTACATTATTATTTGTAAGTCTGAAACAGATGCATTGTAGCTGATATGTTACACTCCACACAGCTCCTTTAATTCTGAACTTAACAAAAATTTTATCTATGAAAAATTTAAATAAATCGAATTGAGACCATTAAATGAAAAAATAACTGAAACCAATGAAATCACTGATATAGCTAAATAAAACTAAATTTCAAGTTGAAACCTAAAATGTTTTCAAAGTAACAAATAATTTGAAAATTGAAAACTATTATACTTTCGGTCCAAGTCATAATTGTGGAGGGTTTTTTTTTGTGTGTGTGTGTTTGGTCTTATTTTTTGGTGATCAAATGTCAATTATTTGTTTTCACTGCAGAAATCAAGGAGGATTCTTCGTTGGAAAGCTGAAGGCCTGTAAGGAGATCCACACAAGGTAAAGCAATTACTGTTACCATATTAAATCTCTCTGTTGGGCACACTCTCTATTTTTCATGTGATGTGGACTGACACCTGCAGTGAAGTCATCCTTGTCAGCTTGCAGATCATCCACCATGTAGGAGTTCAACCTTGGAAGTACAGTATTCACTGAATTTGAATACTAGCTTATACAAACACAAAAATCAATGGCTTTCTTTCGTTAGCTGAACCACCCACACATCTTTCAATCAGAGGCAGGTTAGACAAAGATAAATACAATTGGCCTTTAGAATTAAACCAGTTTAACTTTTACTTTAGGACTGATAACAAACAAATACTAATACTAAGCTCTTCCGCAGGATATGTTAAAGTCCGTGTCAAAACTTCAAAAGCAAAGAAAAAGTTTTTTACTCCCACTTATATTACCATACCTTTCAGACTCAATGACCAAATTTAACAGGAAAAATATAAAGGTACTAATTTAAAAGATGAGGACTTTAATACACTGCAAAGTTGGTAGTACTGGCCCACCCTATACAGTGCTACAGCTAATTTTTTAATCTTAGGTCAATGTACAGTAGGACAGATTTTAACATTGGCACTTCCTTTAAAACTTCACATTGCATATATTCATTTGGGCTTAAATTGTCAATATGTACACAATTTTGCCCACTGATTACATGACTTACTCCTCTGCTCAGCCCACCAACAAGTGTCTGGAAGCTGCTCAACAACAATAAAGTGGATAAGTTAAAATGATCCATTTAACACACTGTACTATAAATAATCTATTACTAGAAAAATAAGCAATTTTTACTAAAGCCCTTGAATAAAAAAAATACTAAATATTACAAATATATGTTCCTTTTAATATATTGCAAGTTGAAGAAGGCATAAACCTTTCAACCAAGTTCTTGGTACAAAGTAAAAAAAAAGTCTCCAAAGTAAAAAAAAAAAAAACGACATAAAGATCAAGGTTTTAACGCAAATTTAATCTTCTAACTCAGTCCGCCAAGTAAGTTATTACCAAATAACTTTTGAGAAACATAGTTACATATTGTCACACCTGACTAAAGGCTTCACATTCATAGCTGTCTTTTAACCACCCTAACCACCTTCTGGTTCCAGTGCTGTCAATAAAAGTAGGGCTTTATTCTTCCAAGATAAATAAATAAATGAAATAAAACAAAATCCAGCCAAGTTTAGTCCACTATAAAAGTAATGTCTAGGAAACAGGGTTAAGTTCTGGTGATATTTGACTTTGACATTGGGATCTCTGCTGCCAATGGCATATTAAGAACATTCGAAAAGTTGTTGGCATGTTTTGCTCAAATGGTAAGTACAATATGTTGCAAAACAAGCTGACATAGCATTTTAGCATTAGGGTTCTAGCTTTTATTTTACAACTTCCCTACAATACCTTAGGGGCTTTAAAGAGAGACTACATTTTGATAGGTGACAATAAAGGGACAGACCCTCAATTTAAATGCATTCTGTGGGGACACTGTGACATAAGGTAAGAAATTATGTGTACTGGATGGACTGTAGTGAGCACACACACACAAGTTTGTACATCTATCCTTGTGAGGACACTCATTGATGTAATGCAATCCCTAGCCCCTTACCCTAACTATCACAACTGAATGCCTAACCCTAATCAAAACCTAATTCTAATTCAAACAAAAATAGGGATAAATGGCCAAAATGTCCTCGCTTTAAAAAAATGTCCTCACTCTTGTTAAAAATGAAATTTGGTCCTCACTAAGTACTATATACAGGAACACACACATACAACAACAACTCACTCATATGCCAGGTCAGGAGGCATCTGTACGCTTCAATTAGTTTTGTGTACATTTTTTTCCTCAAATTAAAAGACAATAAATCCAAGGGCAAATGAAAATCTTTGGGTGGCTTTAAAAAGGCAGAGGCAACATAAAAAAAAAAAAAATTCAACTATGCTTCAAGTATTTTGCTATTTAACTATTTTGAACAAGAAACTTCAACAAAAATATCCATGATGAATCATAGCCCCACTCACACAAAATAATCAAATCCTGTATTATTAAAACTTCAATATAAAAAATATACACAAAAAATTGGTTAGGTAAGGTAATCTTTATTGATACCACAAGGGGGAAATTTACACGTAACAAAGCTTCCAGATATAAAAAGCAACAACAGTAGTGCACTAACTAATGTAATAAAGTGCAAGTAATGGGCAAAAAAATGTAATTCAAGTCAATATACAAATGTACAATGTATGTATAAGTACTACAGAATATTTACAATATTTGACGTTCAAGTAGGTTAGACTGTGGAGTTATAGAGTCTAACTGCGATGGGCTGAATGGTATTAAAAGCGCTGGAGAAGTCAAAAAACATGACCCTCACAGCGGTTCCGGCAGCTTCCAGGTGGGTCCGTGCCCGGTGCAGCAGGTAGATTACAGCGTCCTCCACCCCGATGAAAACAGCAGAGGGTCTCGCACTGTGCCCACCACGGATCGAAGGTGCCTGAGGACGAGCCTCTCCATGGTCTTCATCAGGTGGGAGGTCAAGGCTACAGGTCTGTTGTAATTTGGCTCCTTTGCGTGAGTTACCTTGGGAAGTGCAAATACACACGAAGTCTTCCACAAAACAGGGACCCTCTCCAGAATGAGGCTCAGGTTAAATATGTATGTGACCAGCACACAGAGCTGGTCAGCACAGTTCCTCAGCAGTGTGGCACTGATCTCATCCGGTCTTGCAGCCTTCCTGACTCTCATGGGTCTCAGATCTCCCTGCACTTGACTTGATGTTAGGGTTAGGGAGGATGAAGGGGGGCTGGTTGTGGAGTGGTGTGAGGACAGGGGGGTGGGGAGAGGTGGAGGAGATTGGGGGATGGTGGTCCTCTCCTGGAGCCTTCGTCCTGCTCTGCAGCCTCTTCTTCTTCTCCTGCACTCCGGCGGCTGTGTGGAGAGGCGCAGGACCACGTCACGCTCTCGCGTGTACACAATGGAGCCATGTGCGAAATTGAGGGGATCTCCAGACACGCTCCTGAAAAGTTCAAAAACCAATAACACACAAAACGCAAAAGTAATAAAGGTGGTCTCCCTGAGTGCGCCATTGCAGCAGGATTTGACCACTTTAAAGAAAACCTGCAGGACAGGGCAATAAACAATAGAAAATAAAAGAAAAAGAAAAACAGAGGAAGGAGCTACTGTAACAGGCAGCTGGTCATGCATCTTACACATTTAAATCTTTAATACTAGAAAAAGAAGCTTTAAGACTAATAAATAATCATATATGATAAAAACATATATTATATTGTGATCAAAATGTAAGAAGAATAACAATACATCAGTCATAAGTTAGTGGCAATCCAATAGAATAAAATTATTTAATAATAAGCAAAGTTATCTTTCCTTTTGTCAGCATAAGCTCATCTCTCTAGAGACAAGACAGGATGTCAGCTCCTTTGTCCACATTCTCCTAGATTGAACGTTCATTCTTTTTTCTTAATAGTGCAATTATCCTCAGGCCTTGTGAAAGTCCAAACTCAATGAGCTGCTGCAAAGTTATGACTTTAGGGTATATTCTGTTGAAGAGGATTGTGAAACAGACCTAATATATCACCTTGGTTAAGGTACTTTAAGATTAATACAGTAGATGGCATGTACATTATTGTTATACTGTTTGGCATATATGGCCAACAAATCTCTCTCACAAATATTGTAGCTTTCCACACCCCTTGCACTTTATTTAAACCTCTTGACCATTTGGTATATGATTTAGTATAGCCGGTTGGCTTAAAGATTCAAAACATCCAATCCAAACCATTCATCTTGTAATAACTTAAAAAAAATGCATATATGTTTTACTTTAAACTTCTCCTGCCTCACCAAATAGTAGCAGTGATTTGTATGCTGGGAGCATGTCCAAGGTGGGTTTTATGTGCACTTCACACTAATGTGAAAGGCAACAGTAGACAAATGAATGTTTATGATATCTTGGGAGATTATTCTTTAACTTTTTTTCTTGCTTTCTTCTGCAATGCAAACAAATACAGCTCACTGCTGCTTTTTTGCTGGTTATTATTGCGGATGATGTGCATCACAACACAGAGGAGCTTTCATATGTCTATGGAGGGCATGTTTGGGCCCTAGTTTTGGATTTCTCTAAATATGTAAACATGATTAAAGACAAATTGTCCTTTTTAATCTAACCCCGTTGGAATGATCAGCCACCTCATAATCAATCAATTTATCGATAATGTACTGTGTAAACATAGTTGCAGCAAGTATATTATTTTGCAGCCAGAAAGGCCATTTAAAAAGCAGAAAGGCCATTTTAATTGGCTTTTCTCCTAAATAAGCTCACCTTTCTGCCATTTTGTTTTGCCATATTGTACATTGTATTAAGATTTAACATGATGTTACTATTAATACCATGTACAAGATTGAAAGTTTTAGAGTGCCACATCAGAGGTGAATTATACTGGGAGACAATAATGACACGTTAAAATGTTTTCAGACTTTTTTTTTTATATAAATGCAGTTGCAAGTAAAAACTGCAAAAATAATTTTTGTTCTTACACACATATACACACATTTTCATATAAAAAACAACTTAACCTTCATCACTAATTTATAATACACCAATGTTGCCACTTACTATGCTTATTGATTTCTAACTCAATTTGATTCTTTCAGCACTTGCAAAAGATCTGGATGGAACAGCTTCTGTCACAGTGAATTGTCTGGTTTGTTCTCCCCACGTTTCAGTCATTCTCCAAGTGTGTTGCAGTGGAACGGTCTACCAAAGAGTTATATTTGTGGTTACTCATAACTGTCTTTAGCAGTAATTCTTGCAGACATCCAACCTCTCTTTCATATTAGCAGCAGCTCTCTGACACCCAAATGTTATATACAATATGTAAAAAAAAATCTGATGTACCTTCACTTCTTTTTGTACATGGACCTATAATTTTTGTGTGGAGCTTTTAATTTAGAAAAGTAACAACTCTGCATTAGGAAACTCATCAGCATTGATGTATTCAAGGGCAGGAAAGAGTGAGGGTCGAATTTAAGGAAAAGTTTTAATGATACTGCAAAATTGTGAGGTCACATTGAATTTTTTGACATTTGTTCAATTTGCCTTTATTGTTGCAATTTCACCATCAGAAATTCTTGAAGGCTCCAATATAGATGAACGTGAAGTAAAGTAAAGTTTGGTACTTGTCTCCTCAGCAAAAAGCATTCAGTAGAAAAAATTACTTTTCTCTCTATTTGAAAAGATACTTTTGTGTTTCTAATATCTCACTTTGAACCCCACTGGTTCTGCTGCCATGCACATTTACATGCATGCATTTTGAATTGTATCAGCATTATCCCCTTCATCAATATCACATCACATTTATTTGAGTTAACATTTACTATTATTCATCGGATTGCTGTGTATGGGTGGGTACTGTAGTTGTCCCTCCCATCTTAACATTATCTTTCTATGTAAAGTAAGGTGTTCGGGAGCGCATGGGGGCATTCTTCTTCCCGCTTTCCTTGCTAAATATCTCTCAGTGGTATTGTCTGTGCTGGAGTGCTGCAGCAGGTTCAGAGGGAGAAATCATTTTTCTTAAGGGCTTAAAGAGATTGAGGAAGTCATAGACAGCACTATGCCCCCTCCTCCTTCCTGTCTCTTCTCCCCCCACCGTTATCATCTATCTATAAAATAAAGTGCATCACAATGTTCCCATATGGCCAAATGCACAAGAAGACTCAAGAGCATTTGCATGACAAATGATTCACAGTCAGAACGCAAGTACTGTACAGTTGCTCTCCAGTGATAAATTTTGTTTCTATTATAAAGACTGATATCAACTTTTTTTTGTCAGTGTTTTACACTTTTAAAACAAAAGGTGTGATGCAACTTCACTGATTAAATCTCTATATTTCACTGAGATCAGAGTAATGCCTTTAATTATTTTGTTTATATTGAACTGATGTCTAATTTTGACTGGATTTGCTTGGCTCACAGAAGTAGGGGACTGCTGCTTCGCTGACAACTATAGCCTTTTTACACAGGGAGACTTCCCAGACCTCTCATTTTACAGCATATATGCTCATGAAGGCACAGGTATGGACAAGAAAGGGTTGTGTTTCAACTTTTAGAAGAAAGCTGTCTAACATATTATTACTCTGAGTTTAACAGCAAGTTACCGTAGTTTCGTTAGCAGCATTGGGGTTAGTATGCCTACTTTAGTAGAAGCAGTTGCTATAATTGCAAGATGACATGTAAATTCAGCAAAGTAAAACTAATGGCAACCAAAGTTTTATTTTTGTGGCTCTAGCTGTTGGTTCTATTGTTTTTGATATGTCTCCTCCAGAATGTGGTTACAGTACATAATAATAAAGTGCACATACATTAATTATACATCAGTGACTGAATGTAAACTTCATCCTAATGCCTGAGTGTCTATTCACTAACTAAGCTATCGTATCTAGACGTTCCATACTAAAGACCATGCACAGACCAACAGCATTTGTGACAAACCTAAAGATTTTTTTTTATATATAGCCAATGATTGTCTGACTGTCTAAACATATGCTTTTCTTCCTAGGTTGCACTATCTCAGAATTTAAATAATATTTGTTTTGAAGAGAGGCATTTCCTGGAGTTATTTGTTTAACAGCATTAGTGGTTTACATAATGGTTGGATGAATATTAAAATATACTGTATATACAGTACAGTTAATCACCGAAACTATTGATGTAACCTTCCACAAACTAGATCTCTCAGGGATTCCCTCCTTGTCGTTGTGCCTCCTTTTCTTTTTTTATTTTGCTTGTCAGTCTTATCTGTCCTCTAGCTGTCATGATTTTTTTACTATTCATCTTACTATTTTACTCTATGTTTAAGAGGAAAGAAGACTTATTCAATTTTCCCTTAGCTCCCTTTACCTTTTTATTTAAGTAATTTAGATTCTCACTTTACTAAAGTGTCATCTAAAATTCATCATGTTTCTTCTACGAGCCAGGCACTGTCTCCATTTAGGATCCAGCAGTATAATTACACTGTGTCCTCACACAACCTATGCACATAGTTGTGTTCTGAGGCTTCACCATAACCTGTTAAATTTGATGCAAGGGCGTGTTATTTTTCTTTTTTATTTTAATCTCCCTGTTTGTCTGAGCTATAAAGATGTTTAGAGATGAAATATTTTCCTACACAGTCTAACAGTATGTAGAGTTCATTACTAAATAAATAACCATCCATATGTTTAGCGGAGGCCCCTCTGTTGCTGTAATGGTGACTTTCTTGCACATCTCTATACAGGTTTCAAATGCTGGAATTAATGGTCAATCAACTTCTCAAAACTGACATCTTCCCAAGTGTCCACATCACATGGCTGCTGCCTTCAATGTCGATGTTTAAAAAAGGAAAACTAAGTTAATTAAAGTTGAGAAAACAATTATAATAAACATATTAAGTTGAATCAAATTATCAAGTAGGCTGACAGGTTGTTGCACACCTTTGCTTTGCTTTTATATACACTTCACTTCCACAAAGTCAGCACAAAGATAGCATGTGAGACTTAAAGTTAAATTTGAGTTAAATTCCCACAAGAACAGGAAAAGCTGAATTCTCTTAATACCCCAGTTTTATTAGTGAACTTGGTATTAACTTTAATCACCTGCTATTTGTGTTTATACACCTCTAATGACCTATAGGAGAAAACTTCAAAATGTTAACTTAGTTAGTAGAAAACATTTGGCTTCTTCCACCTGTAAGAAGAAGTACACAGACACACTTCTCAAGTAAAAGTAGCACGTATATTCTTAAAGAAATACCCCACTAAAAGTAGACACACTGCTCAAAATTCTTTCTCGAATTTAAGCACAAAGAACCCATATTCAACTAAAGCTGCTGATAACACACATATACAAGTCCAGTGCAGAGTTATTTCACAAACTCTCAAAGCTAAAGAATTACCGTATGGTAAAGAAAAATAGGGCTAGCAACATAGTGTAGTAATGTTTGAGCAGATTTTAACTAGAATGTTTTCCTCTGGCTTGTAGTAAAGTAAAAATTAAAGTAGTCCTAAATAAAAATAGTCTAGTTATGTACAAGCACCACAAAATTGAACTTAAGCACAATAGTTTAACAAATTTGAGTAACTCTATAAAACTGTTATTTATATGTATTAAACTATGAAATGCTTTCATTCTGAAAGCTGATCTGATAACATGTTGGACCAAATGCAGTAGCTAATTATGTAGCTCACTAGCATAAGCAGCACAGGTTGATATGGGCCTGACACTGGAAACATTAATTTACTCATCTGTGGGATTTTCTTTCTTGCCAAATTTGATTTGCATTAATCAAAGTGGGGCATCCCTTCATTCAAATGAGGAAATGTGAAGAAGCTGTTGGAATTTGGACATTACATTACCTCCCACATTCTGGAGAGGCCCTGTCTTTAGTTGTCTATAATTGTTGTTCTACTGTGGTACATGTGACAAATAATGGGAGTGACAGAAAAAAGTAGTGAGTCATATTCATCTTCCATTCTATTCCATTCTATTCTACACTTGAACTCTAAACCTAGACCCAGAGTAGCTTTGTGTAAAGATCCAAATGTTTGAATGCCTTGGTCTGGATATAAAGACTTTGCCAGCTTCCTGCAAAGTCTGTGTGTCCAATGCTCTGCCCTGGCATCACCACTCACCTACCTAATATGTCTCAAAGGATAATTCCAAATAATGGCTGGAGAAAGAGGTCCAGAATAGCTAAACTCGGTATATGAAGATATTTTACATATTAGTAGCAATAATATAAATGACAATATGACATTAGTACAATTCAGCATTATCTTTTTGACTCCAAGCCACATCATTTTACATAGAGGGGTTAGTGATATACAAACACAATAATTGATCACATGCAGTAAGCCTAGACTATGTCAAATACAAAAAAATATAGCCAATAAATAGGTTAAAAAATTGATTATGAATTAAATGTTTAGTTTTGTATTCTTTCACATCAATACGTTTACTTCATATTTTCCCCCTGTTTGGATTATATTAGCACAGTTTGAACTGTTGCTCAGCCTTACACCATTCTCATTCTGTTCATATGTGTGAAAAACACACAATTAAATTAAATTAAATACACAATGTTGAGTTTTAGGAGCTTAAATATTTGGATTACATGCTACTACCTTTTGATTATTGTTTAGCTGCATATTTGTTCAACTCATATATTTATTTAAATACTTAAGTACCAAAACACACTTTTTATGTTATATAAACTCTTTATTTGTTCTGTGATTTTTTTTTATTTTGTTTTACTTAAACACAAGATGAACAATTGCCTGACCTGCTTTGTGTATAACTTAGTTTGAAAATAGTTTGAGAATATGTTGTCTTTTAAAACTAGTGTATCTTGATCTACTATTTAACACACTATGTTTAAAAAATGACGTGAAATAACAGTTTTTAAAAAGTACATAAAATCAAAAACAGACTCTTGACACTCTTCATAAGGTGGTAGTGATCTGGACCTCATAGATACAGAAGAGTACACAGAGGGTCATGCACTTCAAAATCTCTAAAGGTTCAACATCTCTGAGACAATATGCTCATCGCTGTACCTACTACTTAATTTTTAGTGACAGTCCCCAGAGAGCAAGGAGACAGGCAGGAATTGCCCAGCCTGTTCCATTCCTGAGGCATCAAAAGTGTGTCCAAAGGTTATCTGTTCACGTCAGTGATCAACGTTCAGTGCTTTCAGAGTAGTTAATTAGAAACCCTGGCGCTTCAATATTTGACGCCTAAATCAGTGACGTAAAACAGTAAATGAAAAAGTCTCATAGGGAGGTGGACAGGGTGGTGGATGGTTCAACAAGACACAGGACTTTTTCCAAGGAGACCGGGGTTCAACTCCAGCATGACATGTTGTGCGGTTTATTGATTCACAACTTTATTGATTGACAGTCCAGAGTTGAGCCTAGGATGCAGTCCTACACGCTTGTCTGCAGTATCCTTACCGCCGTCACCCCCCACAACTCCCACATTCTTATAGAGACTGTGTCTGTTCCCCGGTCAACTAGATTTTACAAACTAAAAATGATCACAAGAATAGTTAATCACAATAACTTAATAAAAATCAGGAATGCTCCTCTTACTGAACAAAAAACTAAAACAATTAAATGTGGATTATTAAATATCAGATCTCTCTCATCTAAATCTCTGTTAGTAAATGACTTGATAAGCGATCATCAATTCGATTTATTTTGTCTCACTAAAACCTGGTTGCAGAAGGAAGAATATGTTGGTTTAAATGAGTTGACCCCTCCAAGTCATATTAACAATCATGTTCCTGGAAGCACAGGCCGAGGTGGAGGAGTAGCAGCAATCTATCACACAAGCTTACCAATAAACCCTAGACCTAAACATAGTTATAACTCATTTGAGAGTCTTACTCTGAGCCTTTCACACCCCATTTGGAAAACTCAAAATCCACTTCTATTTGTTATTGTGTATCGTCTTCCAGTCCCTTATTCTGAATTTTTGACTGAATTCTCAGATTTTCTTGCTGATTTAGTGCTTAGTGCAGATAAAGTCATCATAGTGGCCGATTTTAACATTCATGTAGGTGCTGACAGTAACTCCCTCAACACGGCATTTACTTCATTATTAGATTCAATAGGTTTCTCTCAAAATGTGAAAGAACCCACCCATTGTTTTAGTCACACCCTAGACCTTGTTCTTACATATGAAACATATTGAAATTGATAAACTGTTGATAAACAGTGTTTCCTCATAATTCTGTTCTCTCTGACCATTTTCTAATAACATTTGAATTTAATTTAATGGACTACACAGCAGCTAGAAAAAAGTTTTGCTTCAGTAGGTGTTTATCTGAAAACACTGTGAACAAATTTAAGGAAATGATCGTTTCATCATTTACTTCAACATGTACCGATATAACTGAGAGTACCCTCATTAACTGTACTCCTGTACAAGTTGATTAACTGACTGATAATTAACCAGCATCTTTACATTCCATACTTGATAGTGTTGCCCCTCTAAAAAAGAAGGCAGTAATTCTGAACAGGCAATCTCCATGGTATAGCTCGCAAACATGCAATTTAAAGCAGGCGTCACGAAAACTAGAAAGGAAGTGGCGTTCCACTCATTCACAAGAATCACGCTTAGCCTGGAAAAAAAGTTTATACTTATACAAATTAGCACTCCGTTTAGCCAGAACAGCTTATTATTTATCACTAATAGAGGAAAACAAGAACAACCCCTGGTTTCTTTTCAGTACTGTAGCCAGGCTGACTAAGAGCCATAGTTCAGTTGAGACTAGTATTCCCTCAACACTATGTAGCAATGACGTCATGACCTTCTTCACAAACAAAACCATAGCTATTAGAAATAAAATTCACCTGACCCTCCCCACAAATACAACATTAGAATCCTCAGTAAGTCCTCAGTCCCTTTTAGACTGCTTTGTTCCCATAGACCTTGCTGAGTTAACTTCAACTATTATGGCATCTAAACCAACAACATCTCTGCTAGACCCTGTTCTACTCTATATATGTCTCCCCTTGGCAACATTATTAGAAAACACTCGTAAACATGTAAATTACTGCTACGCTGATGACACGCAGTTATATCTACAATGAAACCAAATGAAACAAATCAATTAATCAAACTACAAGCATGTTTAAAAGACATAAGGGACTGGATGACGTATGACGTATAATTTTCTTCTTCTGAACTCAGATAAAACTGAAGTTATTGTGTTTGGCCCTAAAAGCCTAAGAAACGTGTTTTCTAACCATATCGCTACTTTAGATGACATAACTCTTGCCCCCAGTAGTACTGCAAGGAATCTTGGAGTCATTTTTGACCAGGATTTGTCATTTACCTAAGACATAAAACAAATCTATAGAACAGCCTTCTTACACCTAAGGAACATTGCCAAAATTAGGAGCATTCTGTCTCAAAGCCATGCTGAAAAACTGGTCCATGCATTTGTTACTTTTAGACTGGACTACTGTAATTCTCTACTTTCAGGCTGCCCCAGTAACTCTCTAAAAAGCCTCCAATTAATCCAAAATGCTGCAGCAAGATTGCTGAATGAGATTGGTAAGAGAGATCATATTTCACTTTCATTAGCTTCTCTCCATTGGCTTCCCTCTAAATGTAGAATAAAATTTACAACCCTTCTTCTTACCTATAAAGCTCTAAACGGTTAAGCTCCATCATACCTAAAAGATCTCCTAGTAACATATTATCCTACTAGACCACTTTGGTCCCAAAATGCAGGCCAACTTATGGTTCCCAGAATTTCCAAAAGTAGAATGGGAGGCAGAGGCTTTAGCTATCAAGCTCCTCTCCTGTGGAACCAGCTCCCAGTCCAGATTCGGGAAGCAGAAACCCTCTCTACCTCTGACTAAAACTAAAGACATGCGTCTTTGATAAAGCTTAGAGCTAGTTATAGTCATGCTGCTATAGGCTTAGACTGCTGGGACTCGATGCACTGAGCCACTTTCCTCCTGTCTTCATTCTCTCCTCTCACCCCACATTTATAATGTCACCACTGTATGACATTAACTCTGTATCTTCTTTGTCCCGTAGTCGTCTTTCTCCCTCTCTGTCCCCGTCTCTCTGTCTCTGTCTTCAGGTGTTCCCGGATTTGGCGCTGTGTGTCCTCTAGTGTGCAGCTACTGGTCCCACTAACCTACCCAATGTTTTGTTGTTGCTTTCTTTGCTCTGTTCTTTTCTCTCTCCACTTCCCACTCAGCCTAACCGGTCAAGGCAGATGGCCGCCCACCCTGAGCCTGGTTCTGCTGGAGGTTTCTTCCGCTAAAGGGAGTTTTTCCTCTCCACTGTTGCCTATGGCTTGCTCAAGGGGGATTTGTTGGGTTTTCTTTAAGTGTTTGTATAGTCTTGACTTTATTATGTAAAGTGCCTTGAGATGACCTTGTTGTAAATTGGCGGTATATAAATAAAGTTGAATTGAATTTAATTGGAAAAAAACGTGGTGCTATAGTAATGCCAAAAGGTACCTGTGGCATCAATATAATACGCCAAATGTACAAAGTGGCACAATTTTACGCCTTAGGAAGCATCAATATCTGATGCTGTGGGATGAAAACATGTTAAATTGCCTGAGACATAGAAAAAGGACTAGTTTGGATATGAATAGGGGGTCACCACTGTGGATGTTTGCTTTCTTAAAAAGTCCTCTTTTTTTACCTTGAATTGACCATGATATGTTCTTGCTGGTTTTCTCGCATTTCTATTTCTCTTATTTCCTTGGTTAATGTCAGATTCCACAGCAAGGAATACTTAGAGCACATGTCACATTGTATTTTCTGATGACTGCTAATGCCAATTTTTGTCCATGGTATTTCTCATGAAATAGACTTAAAACATAATTTGGGAGTGTAGCACGGCTTTTCAATGTGTTTCAGGGTTTATGAAGTAATCTTTCTATTATGAAAACGATGGCTGAAAACATATATTTGAAGAAAAACACAGATTTTCTCTTGCATCTCACAATGGTTCAGCAGCAACAGAAGCACCAGTATCCTAAAGATGGCCAACAAATGTGGAGTAGTGGGAGGCAAGGGGGGGGGACAGCAGCACCGGAATTGACTGGCAGAAGAACGAAAGCCTGCCAGGTTGTCAGCTCACAGTGGCTGTCCTTCATGGAGGGCTAATAAATGAAAACAACAGAAAGAAGGACGTAAAGAGAAAATAACAGAAAAGAACAGGGTTACTTTATATGCTCCCAAAATCTTGCAAAAAACAGGTCAAACAAAATGAAATAGTTGTTAGAAAAAAACATTGTTCATCAATTTGTCCTTCAAAGTTTAGAGCTAAAATAGAGACATTTGTACACCTGTAATTACAGAGCATTCAAGTTCTTCTAAGATACAAATGGGGACAATGGAAGACTTTCAAGAGCAAATATTAGTCTATTAAATTTATACATTTACTAAAAATACAAATTCTGACAATTAATAAAGTCTAATAGACAAAGAAAAAAAAGGAAAGAGCAAAAAAATGCCATAAAAGCACTATTACAGATGAAATGATTGTTACTGTGTTACACAAATGCTGACTTGTCAATAAACAAGACCAAGTAAGGATAAATACACCCAGGTTTAAGTTACTAGATGGAGGGAGGTTTGGAGAGTGTGCTTGTGTGCAATCTGGGTCTTTCTTCCTTTGTCCAAATAAACAAAGTTGGAAGGGATTGGTGTTGCATTGATAGACGGAAATGCTGCAATATGCAGCTGAAAGGGGATGAAAGAGTAGCTCAGAGTCTGGATCTGGATAGAGGGGATATGGGGGTTAGCAAAATTGCTATTGCATAAGATAATAATAATATATTACGTAAATTATTTTTCAGTTTAGACTTTCATATATGAGTAAATAGAAAACATGTAGAAAGAGGATGCAACATGCAACAGCTTGACTTTAACTAGCGATATGTTCAAGTCAAGTTCAAGCATGCACTTTAAATCTTTGGCCACCAGGGTGCCCCCTAATGATGTATTTTTAACTAAATTTAGCATTTTAAGATTTAAACAAACAGAATGATGCTAAACATCACTATATTAATCTCCCTAATATAGGCTTTAAACTATATTATTTATTTACAAGCAAACACAATCACTGACCAGAAACAATAAACTTGGAAATGTTTTATTATTACATAAGCTTACCTACTGCAATAACAATATATTTAATAGTTCAGTGTTGTTGTTACCTCATATATTCATACATTCATACACATTCACATCCCACTGTGTCACAAAATGACAAGGTTTCAAATTGTGCCACTTTTTCGGAAATTTAATTTTGCGTATCATTTTGACACACATCTTGGATGTGCCTGGAGTGCCACTATTAGATGACTTACAGACAAAACTTAATTAGGTTAAAGTAAAATTACATCAGAGAACTGGGTTAAGAAACAACATGGTTTAGTGTTACTTCTAAAACTCTGATTTAAGGTTGTAAACAAACTGCTAAAAAACAAATAGACATACAGTGATGTCACAAATACGCACTTCCTTACGTAAGGGTGTCAGTTTGGTATTATTTGATATTGTCAGTGCACAACATCTAGCACTACAGTTGAAACCCAGTCATCTATGTGAATGTCCTGTATCTTTTTGTCTTATTGCCCCATCCAACAACCCATAACCCTACGATGCTTGTTCACTTTTTATACAACATCAGTGCTTCTGACATCAAAAAGTGAAGTGCTGGGGTTTCCGCTGTATTTGACTTTAAGGTCTGTATATCAATGAAAAATGCCAACACCTAGCACCTTAATAGAAACTAATTCTTAAATGTAATAGTGGCTGTGACTTCCTTATATAAAAATAATTCTCTGCTTCTAGCTAAAAATTCCTCACTATAATTAAAATCACTGTAGTTTACAAGCATCATATTAATAGTTTCTACACGTTATAGAAGGTCTGGTGAGACACCAAATGATGACTGGTGACAGCTGAGTTCAGCAGCAGATTTTAGTGTTTTGTGAATTTTCCACTCTTTTGAGATGAAAATGATCTTTAAACATTAAAATCTCACTAGGATAACACATTGTTGTATAGCTATGTCTAAATACAAACACTCTGCACATGCCAAATTCAGATCTTATATTCGATTAACAAGAAGCAAATACTTACTGTGCTTACTGTGCACTTGTGAGACTGACTTTGAAAAAAGTGTTTTTGAAAAGTGGATTTTCTTTGTTGCTCTCTGCTCAGCACAGCAGGTTTTGATTTTGCTCCTTTGCTTTCACTGAGCTTATCAGCTACTGGCACAAAGTGAGCCATTCCTGCATAGCTGTCCAGTGAACTGCAAACACATGCTCACTTCCTGGTCTTTATTGAATCGTGACATCTGATTGGACTCTGATTGGAGCGAATCACAAATGCCCTTTTTGTATCATCCACATTTAAGGAGTGTGGATGATAGAAAAAGGGCATTTGTGAAGAGATAAGATAGAAATAATTAAGACTTAAATGTCCCCCTTGGATACAGAAATAAAAAGGGAAAAAAGCAAAAATAAATAACATGCAGACCTAAAGCAAATTAAATCAATTCAATTCAACTTTATTTATATATAGCGCCAATTTACAACAAGTTCACCTCAAGGCACTTTACATAATAAAGTCAAGACTATACAAACATTTAAAGAAAACCCAACAAATCCCCCTTGAGCAAGCCACAGGCAACAATGGAGAGGAAAAACTCCCTTTAACGGAAGAAATCTCCAGCAGAACCAGGCTCAGGGTGGGCGGCCGTCTGCCTTGATCGGTTGGGGTGAGTGGAAAGTGGAGAGAGAAAAGAACAGAGCAAAGAAAGCAACAACAAAACATTGGGTAGGTTAGTGGGACCAGTAGCTGCACACTAGAGGACACACAGCGCCAAATCCGGGAACACCTGAAGACAGGGACAGAGAGACGGGGACAGAGAGGGAGAAAGATGACTACGGGACAAAGAAGATACAGAGTTAATATCATACAGTGGTGACACATAAATGTGGGGTGAGATTAGAAGTTAGTCATTAGTGAATTAATTAGTGAATTAAGCTACAAAAATCTGCAAAAGGGCGCTAACATCATCAGCATAATGTGTCTCTCAAACAAACAGGCAACAGATAGCAGCAGTAATGGCACTCAGCTTTCAGTGGCAGCACCAGCTGTGCCCGATCCAAGGGGGCATCAACAGTGAGTCTGGCCAAGAAGGGTCAGATGAGGACACAAACACAGAAGGGGGCGGGGTGGTGCTGAAGGGTGGTGGAGCGTGCAGAGAGATGGAGAAGCAAAGCGATTGTGATGAAGGAGGGAAGGAGGGCATTTTGAAGATAGCACGAGGGAGTGTACAGCGCAGAAAACAAAGGGACAGCAAGAAAGGCAACAAAAGCCTACGACGGGAATAATGAATCTTTTTGCTGCTACACAAAACCCAATCATGATGTTTTTGACACCGACATCATAAAGTCATTATTCATCCTTAATATAAATTTGTCAAAATTAATGGTTGTTATTATTCTGTATATTGTCCCATTTAATATGATGGTGTCCTTAAGTATTTTTGGGACTATATAATTTAGCTATAATAAAATGCATAGCCTGACCTCATAGTCACTTGTCCAACTGTCGACATGTTTTGCATTTCCGGTTTTCTTGTGTTAAAATCTGTGGATTGTTTTGAATGGATTCATAGTTGCAAGACTGAAATACGATCTGTAGATAACACAAGGTTAAGATTATTTCTTGTTTTATTGTGTGACATAAAATTCAAGAAATATTCCACTCTGATTATTTTTGAGCGTTTACATGTCTTCAAAACGCTGGTTAGCAACAAGAGGCTAAATAAAACAATAAAGGTCTTCAGGAACATTAAACATTATCATGTTAAAAAAACTATACTTTTTCTTTACAGCTTTAAGTTTGTGCACACCGTCGCTAGCTAGTCTTAATTTGAATTTATTTATATAGCGCCTTTAACAAAAAAGTCTTCTCAAGGCACTTTACATAATAAAGTCAAGACTATACGTACAGTATGTAGAAAAAGCCCAACCAGGCCGACCTTGAGTGCCCATAGGCAACAAAGGAGAGGAAAAACTCTCTTTGACGGAAGAAACGTCAAGCAGAACCAAGCTCAGGGTGGGTGACCATCTGCCTTGACCAGTACACTGGTTTTAGGGGGTTATTGGAAGACGCAAAAAGTAGGGAATTACAGTAGTCCAATCTAGAAGTAATAAATGCATGGACTAGTTTTTCAGCATCATTTTAAGACAGGATACTAATCTTCTAAAAAAAAAAAAAATGGCCTGGTAGCTCAATGGTAGAGACGCTGGAGGGCAAAACGAACAATGTGGGATCAAATCCCGGTGTGGGAAATCTCAGTCTACCTGTAATGCCCAGCCTTCCCACCAGGTGTGTCCCTGAGCAAGACACCCAGCGCCAGCTCCCTGGGCGCCAAACCATGGCAGCCCTCTGGTCCTTCAAGAGGGATGGGTTAACTATGCAGGAGTAAATTTCACTGTAACATGTATCTGCAAATGTATATGTGATCAATGTGACTAAAATAAAGGTTCTTCTTCTTCTTAATCTAGCCACAGGGGTTGCAAGCCAGTGACTTCTGTGCCGGTCCCAAGCCCAAGGTGATAAGGAGGTGATGGGTGATAAGGTTTGGCGTAAAGGAAAGGAATCCAGAAGGACAGATGTTGGTGGACTTTGCTAAGAGGATGCAAATGGCTCTAGTCAACATCTACTTCCAGAAGAGAGAGGAACACAGAGTGACATACAAGAGTTGGAGGTAGGAGTACACAGGTGGACTACATTCTATGTAGACGAGGTCATTTGTGAGAGGTTAGTGACTGTAAATTGGTGGTAGAAGAAAGGGTAGCCAGACAGCACCGCATGGTGATATGTAAGATGACTCTGGTAGTCATGAAGAAGAAGAGAGGAAAGACAGAAAAGAAGACCAAGTGGTGGAAGCTAAAGAATGAAGAAACTTGCGAGAAATTTAGGCAGACGTTGAGACAGGCTTTGGGTGGTCAGGAAGAGCTTCCAGATGACTGGGAAACTACAGCAAAGGTAATCAGGGAAACAGGTAGGAAGGTGCTTGGTGTGTCATCTGGAAAGAAGATAAAGACACTTGGTGGTGGAATGATAAAGTACAGGATTGCATCCAGAGAAAGAGGTTAGCTAAAAGGAAGTGGGATGTAGAAAGGACTGAGGGAAGTAGACAGGAATACAAGGAAGTGCAGCGCAGAGTGGAGAGGGAGGTGGCAAAGGCCAAACAGAAAGCTTACAATGAGCTGTATGACAGGTTAGACACGAAGGAAGGAGAGAATGACTCGTACAGGCTAGCCAGACAGAGAGATAGGGATGGGAAAGATGTGCAACAGATAAGGGTGATTAAAGACAGAGACGAAAAGGTGCTAACAACCCAGGAGATTGTGCAGAGAAGATGGAAGGAGTATTTTGAGGAGCTGATGAATGAGGAAAATGACAGGGATAGAAGGGAGGAAGATGTGGATGTTGTGCAGCAGGAAATAGCAGACATTAGAAAGGATGAGGTGAGGAAGGCTGTTGGTCATGATGACGTACCTGTGGAGGTGTGGAAGTGTATAGGAGAGACATCAGTGAAGTTTGTGACAGGTCTGTTTAACAGGATTTTAGAGCGTGAGAAGATGCCTGAGGAGGAGGAGGAGAAGCGTTCTGGTGCCGATCTTTAAGAACAAGGGTGACACGCAGAGCTGCAGCAAGAGGGATAAAGCTGATGAGCCACACAATGAAGCTGTGGGAAAGAGTAGTGGAAGCCAGGCTTAGGAAGGAGGTGGAGATTTGTGAGCAGCAGTATGGTTTCATGCCCCATAAGAGCACCACTTATGCCATTTTCGCTTTGAGATTGTTGATGGAAAAGTACAGAGATGGTCAGAAGGAGCTGCATTGTGTCTTTGTGGATTTAGAAAAGGCGCATGACAGGGTACCACAGCAGGGTGCCAAGCTGTGGTACTGTATGAGGTTGTCGGGAGTGGCAGAGAAGTGCATCAGAGTAGTCCAGGACATGTATGAGAGGAGCATGACGGTGGTGAGATGTGCTTTAGGTCAGACAGAGGAGTTCAAGGTGGAGGTGGGACTACATCAAGGATCGGCTTTGAGTCCCTTCTTGTTTGCTATGCTGATGGACAGGTAGATGGTCAGACAGAAATCTCCCTGGACAATGATGTTTGCAGATGACATTGTGATTTGCAGTGAGAGTAGAGAGCAGCTGGAGAAACAGCTGGAGAGGTGGAGGTTTGCTCTTGAAATAAGAGGCATGACAGTCAGTCGTAGCAAGAAGGAATACATGTGTCTAAATGAGAGGGAGCAAGGTGAGGTTTTAGGGGGCTGAGGGGAAGAAGGTGCAGGAGTTTAAGTACTTGGGGTCAACAGTTCAGTGTGATGGGGAGTGTGGAAAAGAGGTGAAGAGGCGAGTGCACGCGGGTTGGAGTGAATGGAGGAAAGTGTCAGGAGTGTTGTGTGACAGAAGAGTGTCAGCAAGACTCAAAAGAAAGGTGTACAGGACAGTGATGAGACCAGCTTTGCTCTATGGGTTAGAGACAGCAGCAGTGAGAAAGAGACAAGATGCAGAGATGGAAGCAGTAGAGATGAAGATGTTGAGGTTCTCTTTAGTAGTGACAAGGTTGGACAGAGTAAGGAACGAGTTCATCAGAGGGACAGCGCACGTTGCCTGTGTTAGCAACAAAGTCAGAGAGGCCAGATTGAGATGGTTTGGACATATGCAGAGGAGGGATAGTAATATATTGGTAGAAGATGTTGGAGATGGAGCTGCCAGGTAAGAGGGTGAGAGGACGACCAAGGAGGAGATATATGGATGTTCTAACAGAGGACATGAGGTTAGCTGGTGTCAGAGTGGAAGATGCCCAGGATAGACTGAAGTGGAAAAGGATGATTCGCTGTGGCGACCCCTGATGGGAAAAGCCGAAAGAGAAGTAGTAGTGGTAGACTGTTGCATTATCAGTTTCAATGCCACATAAAAGGACAAGGTTTAGTGTGTGACTAAAACAATGAACGGGTTTATTTACATTTTAAGAAAAAACAATTCAATCTAATAATAAAGTCAATGCACTGTTGAGGGAGTTACTCTCAGCATCTGCGTGAATGTGAATGAATGAAACCAATTAGACATCAAATCCAGGGTGTCACATGCTTCTGCATGTCCATGAAATCCCTCAGCCATTTACATAGCATCAGTTTTTGACATCTTGGTTCAATCAGGCTACATTCCCAAATATAGCATCTTTCTGTTTTAATAAATGTAGAGCTTAAGTCATTAAAATAATATTTTGCTTTGAATCACAGTCCATGCACTGCCTACAGACTAATGATAATAATAATAATAATAATAATAATAATAATAATAATAATAATAATAATAATAATAAATACATTTTTAATCCAATGGGGAAAAAGTTCGACAGCTACATATAGATGATGGTACAAAGTGATGAAAGTGACCACGAACAAAATCATATCAAAATATTTATTGGCGAACTTTATACAGTTAAATTGAGAAAAATGATCAGCCAGAGAAGTTTAAAATAAAAATATACAATGCTAAAACCTGTTGAAACTAAAACTTTATTATGCGAATCAGTCAACTCTCTTTATCATGTCAAAAAAATTTTGAGAATCTCAAATCTGAATCTTAAAGAACAAGTAAACAAGCAAAAAACAACGAATGAGGAGTGTAGCTTCATCTTAGCAGGGCGACCAATACCGGTCGGGAAGATTAGCAGATACTTTTGTCAGACAGGCTATGGCTGAATACAGAGAAAAAAAGGGAAAATTTAGAGAGTTTGAGAAAGAAAGAGCCAGAGCAAATGAAACTGGACATTGAAGAGCCACGGGGAGAGCGAGTGAAAGAAAAGGGGCTGTGGAGGGAGGGAGAGGTAGGCAAAAGAGGGAAGGCCAAATGTGTCTGGGAAAGTTTTGGAGCTGAGGTGCATTGTAGGAGACCAGACAGTGTGTCTGGGGGGTCTGAGGTGTGCATTAATGCCAGCGATTGGAGGAGGGCTGCCGCAGTTGTGCGTGAGTGGAATATCAGATGGAGGGAGAAGAGAGAGAAAAGAGGAGAGAAGATGGAAAGGGTACAGATGGTGAATTTTGTACTGGGCTGATATTATGTGACTGAAGAAAGTAAAAACAAGCTTCATGCTGCATACAGTGCCAGCAAACTGCAACTTATTTGCAAGTTTATATGAAGCTATTCAAACTTAAAGTTGTAACAGGATTAATCTCAGTCTTAAAGCAGGGGGATAGCACATTGACTCAGCTAATTATTTTGTAATGTTTTAGCTGATTTAAAGTAGCTTGCAGAGGATCAGTCAGCTCCAGTTACAGTGTTTATTAGGTGGCTTTGAGGCAGAACCCCCAACCTGTGATATATTAAATATCATCAGTCAACTTTCACTTCTGTGAGGGAAGCGATTTGAGGAGATTATGGAGACTGCAGCAAACACACCTTCTGAACCCTGACTCGGGCTAAAGTCTCGACAAAGTAAAATGTAATTATAGCAAGATTATTGTGGATCCACTTAGAAATTAAGTCATTATTGAAAGAAGGAAATGGAATGCTAGTTATCTGTGTGCTAAGGGCATGCTGGAATCTATTTATCAAGGCCATAGCCAGTGAAGAATGGACTATAGACATCTCAAATGAGGTTCTGGCTTTTGCCAATGGTTTAGGAATTGTATATTTACACTAAATTGTACCTGGATTACTTTTTTGTTGACCCTAAAGTTTTGCAACTGCTTAAAAAGACTTAGTGACCCTCTTAGTTTAAGAACCATAGAAGTTTGTACTGTATGTTCTCACACAGCAGATGGAATAGTAGGAAACACAGCTGCATGCAGCATTCACCACACTGGCTCTTTAAAACCTACTTACACCAGGTTGTCAAACATACTTTAAGTGAAAAACGGCCTTAACGTATGTCCAACACTTCAGTCTTTACCACATTTATAATTTTACAGCATTTACAAAACTCTGGTCCAGTTGCAATTTTGTGGTTACTTTTGAGCCCCTTAAGCTTTTATTCGTGAGTCTGAGTAGTTTTATTTATACATTTTCTTTTTCCAATTCAAAGGACCAAGATGGCAGCACAGTGGCGGAGTGATTTGTGCTGCTGTCTCACAGGTAAAAGGTCTGTGTGGAGTGCAAATTATCACCATGTCAATGCAATTTAGGGTTAACTGGTGACTGTAAGTCTGTGTATATCTCTCTGTGTTCGCCCTGACTTAGGGAGATCTGTTTAGGGTATATCCCACCTCTTGCCTTATGACAGCTGGGATAGGTAATGGATCGATGGATGAATGGATTGTTTGGTTTAAGGGACAAACTGACAAACTTGCCTTTACTCTGCGTGTTTATTAGGAACAGATAATGTCAAATAACATTACGGTTACTGTAACAGTTAGGGAGCCCAGGTCTCGAATTTGTGATATATGCAATTTGTTTACCTGTGCCTGCAACAGTTGTTTACATTGTTCAAATGTGATATAGTTGAAAACACCCTACCCAGTGAAATGAAATTACAATGGGAAGCTAAATCAAGCTGTCGTTTGGTCCTTGCATATTTGAGTACTGTTGACCGACTGTGGAGACACTTTTAGAATCATGACAGAAAGTCAGAACATAGCCTCCCACTCACCAGCTAAAAGTCAGAGGAACTCTCACAACATGGTGCCCTCTAATGCACAGTGTGGTGTCAACATCACTCTTTCTGTCCAGGGTTACAGGTGTTCTTTGACTAATACTCATTGTTTTTATCCGTGACTACAGGCAATATAAAGACAATAAAGACTTTTTAGATGCATTGTAATAACAGAGAAATATAGCGATGATATCAAAATTTCATAGCTGTACTTCATAAATAATTTCTGGAGCATTTATTAAATGCGCAGGCACATTTGTCTTGTTAGGTTTACGATTTTGCATGTGCCTGTTTGCCAATCCAGTTCAAATATTTTAATTTGATTTGATTCATTAGCTTCTCTCCATTGGCTTCCCACTAAATGTCGAATAGAATTTAAAACCCTTCTTCTTACCTATAAAGCTCTAAACGATCAAGCTCCATCACACCTAAAAGATATGCTATTACCATATCATTCTAATAGACCACTTCGATCTCAGAATGCAGGCCTACTTGTGGTTCCCAGAATATCCAAAAGTAGAATGGAAGCCAGAGTCTTTAGCTATCAAGCTCCTTTCCTGTGAAACCAGCTCCCAGTCCAGATTCGGGAAGCAGACACCCTCTTTCCTTTAAAACTAGGCTCAAAACCTTCTACTTTGATAAAGCTTATAGTTAGTCAAAGTCATGCCGCTATAGGCTTAGACTGCTGGGGGACCAACCCCTGATGCACTGAGAAACTTTCCTCCTCTCAGCTCACATTTATATGTCACCACTGTATGACATTAACTCTGTGTCTTCTTTCTCTCATAGTCGTCTTTCTCCCTCTCTGTCTCCCTCTCTTTGTCCCTATATTCAGGTGTTTCTGGAACTGTGTGTCTTCGACTGCACAGCTACTGGTCCTGCCCACCTTCTCCATGTTCTCCTGTTGCTTTGTTGCCATTTTCTCTCTCCACTTTCCACTCACCCCAACCGGTCAAGGCAGAAACCGCCCACCATGAGCCTGGTTCTGCTGGAGGTTTCTTCCGTTAAAGGAAGTTTTTCCTCTCCACTGTTGCCTATGTCTTGCTCAAGAGAGATTTGTTGGGTTTTCTATTAATGTTTGTATAGTCTTGACTTTATTATGTAAAGTGCCTTGAGATGACTTTGTTGTAAATTGGCACTATATAAATAAAGTTGAATTGAATTGAATTTAAATTCATTGTATTTGGTTAATTATGGTACCTGAAGGATTGTGCAGATAGTGGTTATTATTATTATTAGCTCTGTAGCAGCACCGCTTTGAGCTGTGTGGTTACAAAAAAAATATGTCTCACATTTTATTGTGTTTCAAACTCATAAAGTTATTTTTTGTAACTGATAATGTTTTAAGCAAAAATTTAGCTGGACTGTCTTTTTCTGGCTGCAAGTATGGCTGCCAATATAATTTGCACAGAAGAATTTTAGTGGGGAGGTTCACTAAACCCTAATTGAAGGAAGTGGTGAATTTAATTGGCTCCTGAGTAAAGGGTAAGCATTTTTCACTGGCATGTGCTGTACTTTTTCTAAATGATGATACCAAAAAGTATGATGTTGAATACAATCCAATACCAAGTCCTAAAGGTGTGGCAACAATTTTATTGTCTTAATCTTAAAATCCAAATATTGGTTCATTTAGTAGCTTATTATTTTAGGAATATACTAAGAAAATATTAACATTGTTAGATAATGTTTTCTATGAGTACTGAAACCAACTCATTATTTATTATATTATAAATACAGTGCAACTCATCTATTGCTTTATTTAGCATTAATGTTTGATTTTTGAGTACATATAAATGACTTATTTAACACATTTGAGTTTTAGCATAATGTGTCCATTTTTTAAGTAACCAATGATTACATTTTTGAAAGTTCACATAGGATTGAGATTAGTTTTCCACAATGGTATGAAGATGTCATAATATAATTAGATGTGGCTGCGGTTTGGTTAAGATTTGGTCATGGGTGAGAATGCAATTGGATACATAATTACCCAGATGAGCAGCTAAGTTTTATTTTTGGGTGATCTTGTCTTTACACAGCTACAGTTCCTGTGAAGTGAGCCTGGAGTTTGCCCCTGGTAATCAAACCAGCTGCCTCGTAACAAAGAATTCCATCCATTTCCGAAAGAGGAAAAGTTCTCATTGTAGGGATTCTAGATGATGCTGTACATTTCAGTTTGATTTGGGGTTTGGAAACCATCAATACATTAAAAAAAAATTTTTGAAAACAGGGTCAACTTTCAGTGCCTCTGTGGAGTATGTGTATCTTTTCCCCTTGCGACTTAACATTTAAGCTGTTTCTCTGTCTCTTTATTGATTCACTCGACACCCACTTATGTCCTACAATGGAACAAGGTTCATGTGCTGTCACTAGCATTTGGAGAGCTGCAATACCATATTTGTTAAATCTAGGACTGCAAACACGCAAAACAAATCCAGCATTTCAGGTTTGCCCGAAATGTTGGTCACTCTCACGTTCCCATTATTGAAGTTGCACATTATCGGCAGATATCAGTGACAGAGGAGGTATTTTCATAGTATTATGATACAGTCAAATCTGGAGCTACTTCTGAGTTGTGAAAGGCAGGCATATGGAGAAACGGTCTGTATCTGTGTCTCTGTAAACCAGAGCCAAGTCCCAAAATGACTCCTTCTTTTCTATTCGCAGCCGAGGCTAACTAAAGATTGGTATTTGTTTTTTGTGCAGGGAAGCTTTCCAAGAAATGTGTGTGTGCATGTGTGTATTTCTGTATATGCACTTCTTTTAGTGTATGATCGAATGTGTACGTGCAAACCAGTCAGTCTGCTTCTGGCTGTGTGGGACGCTCTGGGAGACGAGGATACAAGTGTGTGTATTTGTGTGTTCATGTGTGTGTGCCTAAGTGTTTATGTGTTGGAGTAGAGGGGCGTTTTTGGGGAAGAGAAGGACTGAGTGAGTAGTAGCTATACCTGGACTGTCCCTCTTGCACTTGGGGAGGGTGGGTAGTGGTGGTGGAGGTGTTGGGTGAAAAAAACCGGGAGAGGAACAGGAGGGAAGGGGAGAGGTTTTTTGGGGTGACAGGAGGACGGCTTCATGGCGGCTTTTTCCCTTCGCTGCATTTCCACACTTCCTTTTTTCTTCTCTGTTTTGCCGTGCACAGCTGATCTAGGCAGTCAAAGAAACAAGGAGAGTTTGCAGAGAGAAAAATCAAGCAAGTGTTTTTTTTCTTTCCCCTTTTTTAAGGCTTGGATTTTGGCTGTCTTTGTAGATGTTGCTTGTCATTTACTTGTATTGCAGGGAGGCAGCTTGTGGAGGTTTTACTGGTTGAAAGATTACCTCTCTTTTATACTTCTTATTACTAATAGCGTTCCGTAAACTGAAATTGTGAAAAAAATAGCACAAAAAAACTTGTTATCTGTTAGTGTTTCCTTCTCTTTCCCTCAAATGTTTCTTTCCCTCTTTCCTTTTCTTTTTCTTTCGTCTCACTCTTCCCCACCCTCTCTTCGAGCTGCCGTTGCATGTTTGAGCTGTTTTTTTTCTTTTTCTTTTTTTTGTGATGGGCCACAGTGGACATGACTGCCTATACCTTCTACCAAGCACTGTAGGCCCTGCAGAGTAGAGAAGGGAAACACGTGGAAACTCAACGTAAGGCAAATCGGTAAGTCATTATGCTACCAATGTGTCTGTGCTTTGCTTCTTTACCTGCTTTTCTTCACTGTGCTTTGGTATTTTCAGCTTTAACATTAAGCAGTGTGGTGTGTTTACTGCATTTTAGCTGTGGCTGTGGTGAAAGAGACCTAAACTGTACACTACCTGTTGGCGAGCTATGTGTTTATACTGTGTGATATTATGAAGTGCTAACGACATGCCACTTCCTCACCTCTCAAGTCTTCACCTTTATTGAACCTGTGCTCTCTTCTCCATACACACATGCACATGCAAACACATACACAACAGCTCTGTTGCTGGGTAGATTGAATCAAGCAGGATGGGTAGCACTGTTGCTGTTCAGTGCCGAACAATGCAGGTGGTGGCCTTTAGCTGGTCTTAGTTTTGTCTTTGCTTTCGAGGTGTGCCTCACACACACACACAAACACGTGGGTGCAGCAGTGGTGGCGTTGGCTGGCAGGGTGCGGTGGATCCCGCTGACCTCTTTGTTCGGCCAATCTCAAAGTGTCTTTCAGCTCACTGGCAAAGACCCACTGACATACTTTGAGCAACATGGCAACAGCTTCAAAGTCAGACGTCTCATTTAAATTCAGGCAGGGGGAAAAGAGGGAGAAAGAGAATTTGAGATAGACTCTGAAAGTTGAAATCGGACCACTCACTCCCTTCCTTTATCTCTGAAAGGTATAAGTTTTACTTTGTTGCTTCACTTGCAGAGAAAAAACTCCATTCATATTAGACAGGGCTGTACGGAAACACTGTCCAGATTTGAACTTTTAGTGCTTTTAAAATGTAATAAAAATAAGTGAAGATTATCAGATTGTCCTATACTGTAAAGACAGAACTGTCAGAAAATTGTTAAAAAATAAAACTTTTAAATTATTCTTTTAAAGACTTGAAGCTAATAAAAATATCTGTGTTGCTAATTGCTAAACACAGACTTGTTATTGCTATTTAAATTAATGTATTTATATTGTTCATTTAAAGCAATTATTGAAAAAACATAATAATATTAAAGCTTTACACTTCTCACTAAATGCTATATATTATTATATACAATTTAGTCACTCTTTATGTTTTTTTTACACGTAACAATTACACCATCTCATCTACTCAATGCTCCTGCTTGCTTTGCTTTTTCTCAATTAGTCCTTGTAGTTTCACCAGGGTTGTCAGTGTATCACATCTTGTGCTGGTCGTTGTTATTATTTTGTGTTAGCTGTTTTGTTCATTTTTCTGTTTTTATAATATTTGTTTTAAAATTTCAGGGTTTTACATCTTGTGTAATTACATTGTATCTTGTCTTGCTTGTAGGAATGTTTCGTTGTTTTAAGTATCAATGTGCATCAAAACTTGAAATAAAAAGTTCCACACCATGATTCTCCACTCTGTCAACTTAGGAAAACAAAAACCTTTAACATAGTTTTAAAATTAATCTTCAAGTTCAAATAAAACATTGTTACTAAGTGAATACATAATTTACTGTACAGTCAACCATCTTTAAAAGATAAGATAAGACAAATCCTTATTTGTCCCACTGTGGGGAAATTTTCAAAAGACTTTACAAAGTCATAAAGCAAATCTCCTCCACACAGCTTCATGAGAGCCATTTATTTGAATCATTTTATATCATCTATATCTTCATTTGCTCTCAGCCACGTGCAAAATGCCAGTTGACTTTTTATGCCTGTTACTTATTAAAATTGTTCCAAAAGAGAGTTTAAACAGACTAATATGTGTTGCCAATCTGTGAGTAAATAATAAAATACAGTACACATTCAGAAATGATACAGTATGTTGTGGAATAAGGAACTGACTCAGTGGAGATGGTAGAATTAAGTACTTCCACATGGCAAATTACAACTCTTCCAGTTCTGTTTTAAAAAAATGTTCAGTGACAAACAGCGTTAATGTTTGTCTGTTAAGCTTCAAAACAAACTTGATCTCCCCATTGTTGTCCTTGGTGAAACACACACACACAGAGAGAGCAAGGCAGGCAATTTTAAGTTAGTTAAACAGGCTTATTACTTCTGGCTCATTATGCTGATGGATGTATGAAGTCATCTGCTCACAGTCGCAAACCCGTAGATCCGAACTTGTGTTAAATGACACCACAAGCTTGTATCTACAGGTCTGCGTCTGTGCAGTTCCAACAACCCGAGCATATCAGCGAAATACAGCAGCAATGCTCACCACCTCCTGCCAGCTGTGTTAAACATTTCTTTGTCATAGCAACTGCCAACCCTTCTTTTTTTCTGCACAAGAGAATTCTCAACAAAGCTTTAGTATAAAGCTTAATATACTAAAACCAAAAAGTTTTAGTATAATAAGAGAATATTTGGAGTTACCACTTCCTTGTGTGTATTTCAAAGGATTGTTTGCAGGAAACTCATGAAGATGCTGAGGGATATCAGTCAGCAATTAGCTGCAGATGGTCTGTCTAGTGTTAATGAAGTAGACCCAATTATAACACGCATATGTATGACAGTTGCACTGCTAGATTTCTTGCTAACATATTATCTTCCACATGTTAATGGTTTCAAATGAGCAACTGGAGAGGAGTCAGTGACATGATTTGGATAAGCTTTGTGTAAGACATCTTTATCTGCTCTGTGTATTGAGACTGTGTCTAAGATACAAAACTATTAAAATTTTATAAGCACTTTGCTAATGTAAAAGAGCACAAACAAGTTTAACACTAGTGGTTTCCTTCACTGATTCATACGTTGACTCTTTTTTTGTAAAATTCCAAACCACCTGACCCAAGTCCTGGGCTCCAGGTCTGCTTGCTCCCAGGCTGAGGTAGTAGGTTGTATAGTTGAGAATTACACCCCAAGAAGATAACTGTACAACCTCCTAGCTTTCCCTGAGGTATGCAGGGCACTCTGCACAGCTGACTGGTACCAAAAATAAATTTTTAAAAAGCAGCAGCTAAATGCTATGTGCATATAGCTATATGATCCACAGTACCAATTCAGGCTGTTTTTAGATGGAGCAGCAAGCTCTGGTTTTTGCTTCAATGCCAGTTTGTTAGTATGAGGGATGTGTTTGAACATTATGTCTGGTGCACTTGTCAGAATGACACTGAATGACATGCATTATAAAAAAATAATAAAGTGTAAAAAGATCTGACCTGTTTAAATGCTAATATTAAGTTTTTCTCCTAGTCTTCCAGGAACAGTTTTAAAAAAATAACGTTTATTGTTGCAGTGCTCATATTGTTGATGCTCAATTTACGTTTGTTTTATTGATTGAACTTTTAGTTTATAAAACAGCAGATAATAACAAACACCTGTCACAGCTGTTTACAGCAGAAGTTTACTTCTTCAGAAAGTGTATTTTATCTGACTAACAGTCCCCAGATAAGTAGATATTAACATAGAGGAAATATTAATGACATTTTTTGCTTGAAAACCTTGATTTAAAAAAATGATATCAGCTAAAAAAATCAACAGTTTTACTTATAATATGTATTTTTATATTTACTATTATACAGTTTTTTTATTATAATCATTTAACATGACCTTGTCATTTTAAGGTTCTATTTAAATTGAATGCCTTTCAAGTTTTCATATATTATACATCATATATCATAACTAGTTTACAGAAAAGACCAGTTTGTCTATTATTTCAATTTGTTGAAATGAAAGGCCCCCTACAGTCACTGTAAACATGCCATTTCAAAATCCTATTACATTTTAAATGAGATTTGTTTGAAAGAACCAGATAGAACCTGACTTTTAAAACTTACTTTTCATTTGAAATCTGAATATCATGTGTCAAACAAAAAGAAAATCATGAAAATTGTTGGGAAAAGGCAGTTTATTCTTATTTTATTTTATACAAAAAAGCGACATTTTAATTATTGTAGTGTGTAATATTATATTAACTGTAATCAATTTTCAAATTTAGTCAAACCCAAGACATTTCATAGTCAGATATAAACTAACAATGGAGGCTGTCAATTTCTACTAAAAACAACAACAAGCAAAAGTCAAATAAAATAAAAAACTATTTAGAATGTCTTCAGATCATTTCTCTGTTACATGTGTTGTCCCTCTGTCTCCTGTTTGTCTTTTTCTGCTTCTTAGAAAAGCTCCAGATGTTAATCCCTGTCATCCCTATGTTGGTAAAGTTCATAAATTAGAAGCAAAACAAAAATATATCAGTTAAGTACATGATAAAGTTCACAAGTCAATATGAGAATTACCAAATGTGAAAAAAGAATAGTTGTTTAAATTTGAAAAAATAAATATTTATTTTAAAATTGTGATTGTACCTGCTGTTTTCTAAAAACTTTATTTTCCAACCATTATCCTTATTTATTCTTTCAAACACTTTAATGAGCTTTGTAATTAAGATTAGCAATCTGTTTTTCAGAAATTAGTTTAGCACTAATGCTAAAAACAAGCTTTTCACTAAGTTCAAACAATTCTAAACTTAGTTGGCAATGTGTATCATTGTCATTTGCACAGTCTGCACAGTCTCAGTTTTTAGAATTATGATGTCATATTTGGCACAATTTCATGGTCTTTTCATCTCTGCCTAGTCTCAGCAAGGGTGGATTTAGGAAGAGAGTGACAACATACATCTCCATTCAATTTCTTTTTTCTTTTTTTTTTTTTTATGGCAGGTCATGGAGACTTCAAATGGTTCCAAATCATTGGAGCTGATGGAAGCAAATTAGACTAAATGCTTGTTGGTTTTGCTGAAATATGTTTGAATTTGACAATTAGTTAAAATGTTAGCAGCCATATGGTAATATTTTACCTATTTAAATACCTATTTTGTCTATCTTACTCACTAATTCCATATATAATACAATAAACATTTGTAATGAAAATATTTCATTCAGTTATGGGTTTACAATACATATACATGAGACTGTGTTTATTTGCTGCTAAATCTGCTTCACCTGCTTCTGCTTTGCTTCAATAGTTCTTGTATTTATTGGTATTTAGTTATCAATTGTATAAAACAATGTATTTAATTTCATAAACATTGATATTTTACTTCCACAAGACATCACATGGTTGCTAATATATTTAAGAAATTATTTTTGACATATTTTGACTGAAACATTATTTCTGCTGGTGAAAAAAACACTTCCACTGTGTTTTAGTTATCTAGTTAGCTTAATTAGCCTAATGTTCTTGGTAATTTAGATGCTGTAAAATATCATGTCCCCATAAAGTCTCTAATGGTCCCCAGCTTTTGAAAAAAAAAAACTCTCAGAACTTCAAAAACCTTCACAAGTAAGTGTAGATATTGTCACTCTCATTTTAAATCCACCTTAGATTCAGCTGGAGAGAACTTAAATGACAGTGAGGAAAAGGAACCTGATTGGTCCTCCCCTAAATATTTTAAATACTGCATGGCTTTTTGCAAATAGAATCTAAACGAATTACATTTACATTTAGTCATTGGGAGACAGAACAGGTTTACAGATGGGACCTTTATTTTTCCAAGGACAAAAAAAAAATACTACAAAATGTAACCATACAAAATGAAAATGAGACCTTGAAAAACGCGAGTTTACATTTTTTTATTCGGTCCACGATAACCTCATTATTGCGATGGCTGCATGGAAGAACTCCGGCTGCTTTGGTCGTGTTGTTTCTGTGATGACAGTTTAACAGGATATTAGTCACAAAAGCAAAGTTAGGACATGAGACCCAGACAACAGCAGCCCAGTCCATTTATGAAGCAGTTAAATAAGTTGTCACTGTGAACAATTATTGTCATAATATTTCCAATCAGTAGATGCAGACTGCGTGGAAATCACTGCTATCAAATCATATGATGTGAAATATTGTGACACTAAGGGAGGAATCAGAAATCTACTGAAAGTGAACAATTACGTCAAAAAATAATGCAGCCACTGTTCACCCCATTCCTCAATGTTTCCCTATCACTAGCTGACACTTTACCACCAGAGAGAAACCCCTTCATTCAATTTGCTAGCTGTATTATCAATGTAAGAGCTTTAATCAGATGTGGGGGGTACTGCCTTCACTGAATATATAGTGTCCAACAATACCAGGACTGCAAAACCATGTCTGTATGAGCCTTCAGGTAATATATTCACAGAGGCCTGGCAGTCATCTGCCTACCCATCTCCCTGTGTTTGTGAATGTGTGTGTAGCTGTGTGTGTGTGTGTCTGGATGTCTTCGGGAGAGAGCGCAGTTGAGATAATGGGAGCAAAAGACTGCCCCCTGTTGGTTAACTGTGAGCAGTGTCCAGCTGTGGAAGGCTCTGACTTGATGACTTATGAAACAGTTTTCATAGATATCACTCTATCCTAAAATGACCTATAAGTGTGTGTGAGTTTTTGTTGTGTGTGTCTTCGTGCTATTGTTTGTGTATATGTAAGTGACATGATGCATTTTTTCCAGACCAGTGGAGAAACTACCTGGGGTTCCATTCTGTCTGTTCTTTCTATTTCTTGTTCTTTGTGTTTTGTTAGAGTAGCAACAACAGTCTTGGTTGGTAACGTGTTGCGTAGTATACATAATTTTTTAAAGCAATGCAGTAATATAAAGTAACACCTTGTTAATTCAATAATATTACCAGTTAATTTATGCAGTAGTTTGTTTTAATGTTCAGGAATCATACTGTAACTCTTAAAGACATAACTAAAGGAAATGTATGTTTTTTGGATAAAACATCTTGTCTGCTTTCTCCTTTGTAAATCTATGTAAATCTCATCAGACTGCAGAGACATCATCATTTCTGAACAACACGAGTACAGGTTAGACCCCAGGCACCAGTCACAGATTAAAACTTTGGCCTTGAAGGACCAAAGGTTGTTTGTTGAGTGTTTGGTAGAAATTCTAAACTTGGGTTCTAGTTAGTTACCAGCAGTCTGAGTGATTTTTTTTCACTTTTTTAGAATTGATTTATGAATTATGCTACGACTTTTACTTTGAACCTGAAAGCATTATTATGATTTAAAAATAAATAAGCACTCTATGCACCTTAATGATATTGTCTAACTAGACAGATGATGCAGCCTGTTCTCATAAGTATTGTCTGTTAGGCTTCAGCTTGAATCAGCTATGGCATAGTGTGCCGTAGTGGTCATTTTCACTGTAACTGTAACTACCTTGTAGTAGGTCTGGCTTGACAAGAATAAAGCTTGATAAGTGAGAAACTGAGAGCCAGTGGTGCCAGGCGCAGCAACTTAGCCAAACCAAAATCATCGCAGATACCATATGATGCTTGCTCAAAATATGTGATTAAATAGAATTTGGGTAGGTAGGTAGCACATTCTGATTCTTGTGGTGGAACCCAAAAGTACATAAATAAATGCATGCATACATAAATGCATACATACATACATACAAACATAAATATTATGCATTATTTTCAATTAATCACATTTGTCCCTTTTGGGCCCTGATATCCCCAGGCAACCAAAAGGAAAATCACCCTGAAAACAATTTATGGGGGGGCAGGGGAGCAATGGAGGTGAACTGGGAGGCGGAAGCACTGGCTTAGGATGCTCATTTAAGGTTCAGTACAAAATCTGACTGGCGAATATATACACTCACATGATGTCGCCAAATTGTGTGTGTTTGCCTGGCGCAGTCCAGCAAGTACCTCATCTGCTCTTTGCATGAATGATGGTACATTACAGTAGGTGCATTAGGTCAGAAAGTGGTCATTTTAAGTATAACTGATTCTTTCTAGTACGAGTGGTAAAGATGGAGCAGGATAAGGATGGACTACTAAACAGGCTTTCGTGTCCAGGTGCATCCAGTCTTGATCCCTCCAGGTTTGAAATCAAAATCCATACAAAATCCCAATCCATACAAAATCCACTTGTCTTACATATTTGCAAGTTATTTGAAGAAATGTAGAAGTACTACAGAAACATCAACCATTTTAGCAGCATCACCATTGCCATAATAACCCCAGTGACCTCTGCTGTGCCTTTATACTTTACTCCAACTTACAGTTGCCAATCCTTCACTCAGGCCTACTGCCCTGCTTTTCCACTGTCCGGTGAGTGTGCGCACAGACATTCTGTATAGCAGTGTCACAGTACGTTTGTTTTCTACCTCTCTGGCTTTGCAATCCTGCCGCTGTTTTCTCAGATGTGTGGGTTAGCATGACAGTTTTGGGTCTTTCTTAATGTACTACTTGGCTAGCTGGGACTGATTCTTGGCCATCATCAGCAGATAAAAATTACTTAAAGAGATCAAAATGCGATCAGTAATCCAACCATATCTATTTTTAATAGCCAGTAAAACCATCTGCTTGTGTAATTTTCTCTGCATAGTTACTGTATTTCTGCATCTCTGCGAATGTGGGCAGGAGTCTTTGTCTGCCTGCAGCAGGCTCCTGCCGTCAAAGCAGAGCAATATTAAAGCTTCCTTCTGAAGACTGCACACTGTTCCGCACTTGTATTTACTGATAACCATCTTCAGACCTTCATCTAAACAGCTTCACACAAAGAGCACCATTTATATACAGTAGAATGAGCATAGTGTGCATAGGGTCAGTGAGGTTATTCAAATAAATGGTAAATGTTCCGTCATTTCTGGTATGTTTATGATTATTGCAACGACTCTTTTTTGTAAAAATTAATTCTATCAAATAAAAAAAATATATATATGGAAAAAATTGCTTTACATTATTTAGATTTGTGCTCTTTTTTATTTTCATTACTGTGGTGGCCTTTTTACTGCCTTTTGTTTCCAACAAGCAGTTTTTCGATGGTCGCAGACAGGGAAGCTTGCTGCAAATCCAGATGCACAGTTTTTTTTCTTCCTTTCAGCAACTGCAGCTGTATAGAGAGAGAACAGCACAATGCACCGCCTGCCAGACAGCAGTCAAAGAGGATTGGAGATTAGCCGGGGTGCAGACACAGTCGGTCGATCAGTCAGTCAAGGAGGGAGGGAGCAAAAGAAAAGCAAGAGGGCAGTATGGTCTCTTGCATTTTTGTCCTCCCCCCCTCCCCTCCTTTTCAGTCTCTCTAGGCCCCGTCGCTGATTTCAGCCTACAGTTGTATGTCGTCGCTCTCCTTCTGCACTCCATCTGTCCCTCCCCCCATCGCTTCTCTCTCGCTCTCTCGCTCGCTCCATACCAAAGCCTGGGGGAGCCAGTGGAGATTAAATGTAGCCTCTATAAGCCAAAGCACATCATGTAGCAACGTTTCTATAGCCCCTCTCTCTCACTCTGTCTGTCTGTCTGTCTGTCTCTTCTTGTCTTTTTAGGGGACAGTGTGAATGATGTTGGAGGTGCAGAATGAGAGGAAAGAAAGAAAGGAAAAAAGCTGGAAAAGTGGATTTTTGCTTTTTGCATGCAAGCAGAAGAGAACAGAGGATTTGTTTATGGGTGGAAAATGGACAGCGGCAAGGTGGAAAAATCAAGGAAAGGAGCTCTACTTTCTCTCTATCCACCCTCCACCCCACACCCACACCTACCACCACTTCACCTCACCTCTCCCTCTCTCTCTCACTCATCTGATATAGAGGGAAAATGGGCCTCTGGCTGTAAGCGATTACAGCTGCGAGACAAATTAATGGATGATATTTCTCTACCCCCTTTCTTCTTTGAATTCTTTTTTAATTCTTTTTTCCCTCCCATCCATCAACACGGTAAGGAAAAAGAGTTTGGGGGGTTGAAGAAAGGGTAGAGTACTAATATTGGATAGAAGGGGTGGGGGAGTCATGTTTTTTTCTTCTTTCCCTCCATTCCAGCTCTGCATGTGACTGAATGAGTGAAAACAATGCGAGTGAAAAGGGCGAGGAAGAGAGAAAGAGGCGCAAGACAAGAGATCAGCAGGCATTCGTTTTGTCCTTTAACTTGGATTTGTGTGCGTGAGAGAGTGAGTGACAGAGGGAGTGGATGTGTGTGTGTGTGCATTTTGTCCCTCTTGCCAACCTGCCTTGAACCTGCAGGTTTGAGTGCAAAGTAGGTAGGGGCTAAGTGAAAAGGGAAAGCAGTTTGCTCTACTTTGTGTGCGATGCATGCATGTGTTAATGTGTGTGCCTGTGTGTGTGGATGCACCCACCCCCCCACCCCTCCATCCCCTCGGTGAGGCAGCATACTGGTATGCTTCACTGGCACAGTGGCCGTGTGGCTGCGAGCTCTGATTCTATGGCTCGATGTCGACTCATTTATTTTCTCTTGCTCTCTCTCTCTTTCTGTGTGTGTTTCTTTCACTCACTCACTTTCTACCTACCTGTTCTCTCTAACCTTTAAGTATCACATCCTTTTGTGTTGTGTTTTCTGGGAAGAGGAATCATCTCACTAACTCCCTCTCACGCACGCCTCTCCTCCCCAGGCTGCTCGCTCTCGATCTGCATGTGTGTGTGCTTGAAAGAGAGAGAAAGCAAAGAGAATTAGGGAGAGGGACTGTGCACATGGTTCATTCCGGCTCAGTTGTACCACCCATCCTTATGCCTCTCTTTCTTGTCTCTGTCCATCACTGCTCCCGCCGTTTCTTTCATCCTGACTTTGAGCAGACGGAGGAGCCTCTTCCTCATGCTCCGTGCGTAACTTGGACCTTGCTGTAAGTTTAAATGTGAGCTTTCTGTTTTTCTCTCGTTCTGTCTCCTTATTTCTTTCCTTCCATGAGCAGGCAACCAGCTACAAGCTAAGGAACAACAAGCAAGGAGGCATCCTGATCCAAAGAGGAGGGTGAGCTGGTATCAGCAAATCTTCTCAGTTTCCCATCGGGTTCTTAAGCTGTAGTAGCATGTAGGAGCTGCAGAGCTTTGTTACATGGATTGTCTTTTTTTCTGTGCAGCCTCTCCTGTGGATCCAGGGAATGTGCGCTAGTGACGATCGAGCATCTATTGAAGGATTTTATTAGCCGACGTGACAGTCAGACAAGCATGCAAGTCATCATGTCCGATGGATTGTGACGTTGTGCAGTTCTAGCATCAGATTTCGATGCTGGGCTAGAAGCAGCCACACAGGGGTATTGTCTCGTACGGCCGCAGCAGTAATTAGAAATCGTCTGCTGAATAATTTTTCCCTCCAAGAGCTGGCCTGAGATATATCAGTGCAGTGCTCAGCAGTAGACTCTATACCTGGTGGCAGGAGGCATTTTTCAAAATGCTATATTGTTCAGCAGAGTTGGGGGAGGGGGCGAGGGAGAACCAGAGAAGTGAGGGGGAGGCTGCCAATGTTGTGTCTGGCTGAGGTTTGCACTTGTATGTTCACATATACGCACAAGACTAGTGAAGGTTGAAACACTCAGTCGTATGTAGTTTACATATTTACAAGTGTGATGTGCAGCGGCATGTGTGTAGCAGCAGTTTTGTTCTTTATATCAGAGATGCTTCAGTACTCTCAGTCCCTATTTGACTTTGAGTTCAGTTCTTGTTCAGGAACATGCATGATTTATTGGAATGAAACAAAGAAGGAGAGGAAAATCCTATGCAAAGTAGAGGAGCCCATGTGAAGAAGTGTCTCTCTCAGTCCCTGAGACCCTAACTTGTGACGTTGTGCTCTCATGTCCACAGGTTAGGCTCTTGGGAGCTGGGAGGGATACACAGTCAGCTCACTGCATGTTCCTGACTCAAACAATAGCAATCAGAGGAGGAAGGCCGTGGCGCAGTGAGCTAAAGCGTTCGCTCACACACAGCCGCGGCACACTTTTTCAGTCTGAATCACGGCACACTGTGTGTTGCATGTCACCCCTGCTTTTATGATGCCCCTCTGCTGCACTGTGCATATACAATGAAATGTGGGTCAAGCAGATACTGTAGATTGACGGACTTCTCTGAGGTTGGGAGGATGGTAGCTCGCATGCTGTTTTCCAGAGTCATGTGACAAAGTTGAGGCAGGGTGAGCTAAAGGCTTCCAGATGGATGACATTAATCTATCATGTTATAGCAACAGAGGCCTGGTTATATCGGTATTGGGTACTAACATGATGTGTAAACTAATAATTTGCCTTTGATATTTGCCAGAATTAAACCATCAGTTATCAGTCAGATGTTATTGTCCACCCTTATTGTGATGCTGCCTGTCTGGTCATTTAGAAAGCACTTATTGTCGTCTCATGCTAATATAGCATTTTAATCCAATTTCACACATGAATGAAGACACATCAATGGCTTTTCTTATGCTTTCTAACGGAAACATGACCTAAATACTGTTTGAAATGACCTCCCACCTCAGAGAATTTTTATGTTCCTGGAAGTAAGAAAGTTTTGAGCTGATCGTTTAGCAGTTAAAGGCTCCTTCAAAGCTTTAGGTGGAATACTAATTAGATACCAACATATATTGCCATCCTTAGCCTCTAACTAGCAATGAACATAATACTGTTGTCAGGGTGACATCATTAACCTTTTTATCCACAAGTGAGCAGTGTTAGTAAAAGAAGTTGTGTGTTGGAGGCCTGCTTGTTTCAGCGTGTGTTTATGATTTGAGAGCAGCACAGAGTAATGTTAAGAGCATGATGATGACAGCTCTGTACATTATGTGCTTGACCTCAGTGACCCCCTCGGCGATGCTGCAGCTCACTCAGTCATGCTAACACAAATGTAAAGGTGGCAGAGAACAGGCTCAAAGGGCAGCAAATGATGTCAAGACAACCCTCAGTTCCCCACCCCAGTCTGCCACTCAATGGCAGGGCTGGGTTTCAAATAAGTTGTCGAGCTGCAACTAGACTGGTGGCACACTTTGTCATCAATTGTAACAAGGTCCCTACTCGCTAACTTTGCTACTGCGACCAACCAAATTTTTACTCAGAGCAGCAAATTGTGGCTACATTTTAAAGTTGAATTTCTCTTTTCTGATTGGTTGTTAAAAGATTACTTATCCACATCCAATCTCTCTGGTACCATGAGCTTGGATCTCAGGAGACCATTTTATACTTACTAAATTTCAAAAGGAGTGACTTTTCGACTGCAGCAATTATTGATACAGGACTTGGGCCTGTTGCACCGTCGCACGTATCAGATTTTGATTGGGCGTAGCATGAGTTTTATAGATGTCCTGAGCTGATCCAGAAGACATGTATCAAGGCTGATATGGAAGTATTTTAAAGAATAGGCTAAAATAAAGTGAATAGTTTCTTTAATGAACTCCAATGTGCTGTGCCTCAAAGGTGCGGCACAGCTCTTCTTCACAGCTGGCCTTTAGACTGAACAGCATTCTGCAAAATGTTGAAGCAGGATCGTGACCAAATGCAGACTCGGACATTCCTAATTAATACTCATCTTTGTAGATGCTTTCCTTCCTTTAAATCTTCTTCTAGAGCTAATATTTTTGAAAGTGTTATAGTGCTGCTACTAGACATGTTAGTGGTTGTAGACGAAGCTCTGGGTTTGTGAGCTGGTTTGAAATGCACCTTTTTGCATTGTATATTACACTGTTTTATATCACACTAAGATTTGTGTATCTTATATGCTATACTTCAAATATTATAAGTGACAGATTCATTTATATGTGAAATCAGCATGAGAGTTAGATTTTAATTTTGACCTTGAAAGTTAAATATGTCTCTCTTTTAGTGCAACATATTAACCTGTATATTATATACATTGTGTGCACATGGATTCCTGGAGATGCTTCTGTCCTCTTATGGATGAAATAACATGAATTTTAGCTGTCTGTATTAGCTATTCTCTTATGTAATGCATATGTGAGCTGATTCTCTCTCCTTTTCTAACATGTATTTGCCTCAGAATGCTTCTATTTATTTTTTTTTATATATTTATTTTTGTGCAGCTCGGGGAACAAACACTAACCTGCAGCAAGTTAGTGTTTAGCCGGTAAGCTCGAAAGGTGCTGGAGGCTTTTCTCTCTATTGTTCGCCTGCTCTACGCATTGCCAGCACACGATGTCCCTACGGCTGAGGCCGCCAAGGATTGGCAGACATGTACCCGCTCCAATAATCTGCTTCATCACCCAGATGTTGATTGAAATTTTTACAAAAAAGGATATGGGCCAGTCCCAAAGTGATGCAGATAATGCGATCTGCATCTAGGAGGCAAGTGAGCAGATAAAACATTTCATACAGATGGATGAAAATGCTGGTGTTGATTTGTTTGTCCAGCCCATCCCTGTCACTCAGACACCTGCTACTGCAGCATTAAGTCTTAAATACAAGGTTTATGCTTCTGTTTTAGTCTTTGACAATGTTCTAAATGCATCCTTTTTAATACATTGTCTGCTTCTGTATCTGTTAAATATGAATGCTAACAGGCAGTTGACGATTGATGTGAACCCTTTAATTGTAGAGTTTTTCTAGGGTGGTGTATGGAAGGTGCAGTGAATGATTATATAAGGTCAACTGGGCAGTGCACCTGGAATTTAAAGCAGGGTGAGTTGCTGCAGGGCTACACCATGAACATGTCAAAAAAATGTTTGACAGACCCATTCTGATTAAAATCTAATTTGAATTACTGATTAAAGAGAGCAAAGCTGAGTGATGAGTCTAAGATGTCTCTTCGCGACAGCAGGCATGGTTGCTGTGTAGAGCTTATAGTCATGCCGTTTTTTTTGCCACTCCCTTTAGCACACAGCATGCTCTTTGCTGCACACGGGACAAGCACACTCATTAATAATCAGATCTGGTCTATTTTTTGTAAGTGTGTGTGAAGTGGTTGTTGCATGGGGGTTCACTATTCCTTCTTTTCAGTCTGTCGGTAAATAAGTGAAGACTGCAGCTCTCTGGCTCATCCTGCACTGGATAATGTCCCACTACGCTCTGTAAAAGCTGTGGAGGTCATTGCTGAAATAGCTGCACACCTGGGGCCTATTTACCCACCACATCGCTGAAATTGTTGAAGTTGGACTTTTCAGTGCTACAGCTTGCTACAGACCAAGACATGTAGTATTTAAGGTAGATCCAGTGATTTCTTTGTTTTTCCTTGCTGGATTGTGTAGCAGCTGCCAAACTGTATGCTCCTTTGAATACAGTCTGGGAAGTTCTAAATGTGCTGGTGGGGCTAACAAGTATATTCTCAGCACAATTTTTTTGCATCTGTGTATGAAAATGTGTGTCCTTTCTTACTCTGGCTAACACCAGTTAAATGGATGGGGATTGTGTGCAGCCACATCACAGCAGCAGATTAACCAGACTACACACTCATTAATCTGTGAGAGACTAATGACACCAGTGGTGTGTCAGCAGTCACACACACGCCCACATGCATTTAAAAAAGGTTACTTTTCACAATGACGTCAAATCCTGCAGTAATTCAAACCCAAGAAATGATAGCTGGAGATGGTCCCCTCTCCTGCCCCAGCAGGCCTCAGTGTCAATGTTGTCTTGTGCCAGGTCATACAGGACTTAAAGACATGCTGGAAATCCCCTGATGAATCAACATTTAACACTTTGTTGTCACGTCATACTCAAAAAAGCTGCCTTTTTTTCTTTCTTTTTGACATTTGAAGAAAAGGAGCTTAAGAGTCTTGGCTGTGGTTAAAGTTTTAGATAATTTTCTACCTCAGCCCTGAAGCAAGGAGGCTGTTCACGTGTCATTACACAGAAATTTGACTGGGGGATTTCAAGGTTTTATGTTTTTTAACTGAGCTGGCAAAAAAGTGAATGACTGTATATGTTATCTAGTTGTTGATGATAATGGGTGAGTTTTACTGCCACTGGATCAGAGCAAGATATCTTTGAATTATACAATCTGAAGGGGTTTGTTAAATCATTTTCAAAGACACTCATTTATTGGAAAAATCTTTCTGGGAAGATACAGACATGTATATTTTGTTACAGCCTGACTTTATTTTTTATTTCTCATTTTGTATGTCTTTGGTTTACAACTAGAATAATATAAAATGCCAGACATTAGCTGTTTCTTACTTGGGACCTCTTTCTGCCTTTAATGTTCTAAATCCCGAGATTGACAACTTTAAAGACAGAAAGTCCTTTTGGACAATGTTTTGTCTTTTTATATGCCAAACTGCAAACTGATTATTTGGACAGAATAGCAAGACTTGATGAAAACACTGTAAATAGAACAAATGCAGAATAATAAAAATATACATTATTTGTGGGTCAGATGAGGGTTTTGATCTAAATAAAATAGACACAAACAAATTAATAGCAGCTTTAAAAATGTTGAAAATTCATTAACGTTAAAGACGTTAATGAATTAACGTTTGTATGTAATTGTTTAATTGCAACATTTGTTTTTATGTTACACTGTGTGCACAGCTAAACTATGTTGGATTCCTGTCCTTGTTATGCTATATGTCCTCAGGAATTAGATTCTAAACCGGTTATACATACGTCCTTAAGGTTTTTTATTTTAATTATTATATATGTATTAATTTATTTAGGTACTTTTAATGTGATAAATACTTCCTTTTAGGAGAAATGTTTATGTTGTCTTATATAATACAAATGGCATTGGTTCAGCATCTGAGGCTCATGATTTCTGACATGACATCCAAACCATGTCCACTGTATGACCTGTTGTGAACTGCCTAACATCCTCAGCTCAGGAGCATCACACTCACCATCAACTCACTTTTATTATCAGTCAGCTGGGATTTTGCTTTATGATTTCATTGTTTCCTTTGTTCAGGATTTCACCAGTGGATTTTGATTATGTTGCATATTGTCAGTGTTATAGATGTCATATAAATAAACTTTCTTTCTTTTTTAATGAATGCAGTCTTTCGTACAGTACAATGACACTTAAATTGCAGTATAATGCCTATATTAGTAAAACTAAGTGTTTAAATTTGTACAGTATTTACGTACCTATATATGATTATATATATTTGTCCCCTTTTTGAGTTTGTTACTTAAAAACTCAACTCAAAAAAGACTATTTGGTGTACTTGTTACAGTTATAGAAAAAATAATTTTCATTTCTGATTGCAAAGTAGTTAGTTTCAAAATAATTCATTTTTACAGTTGTCTTTAGACCCAAGTCTGTATTTTGTGTCTGAGCATGTTTGGCAGCAGCTGTCCTTCTGTCAAGACATTACTATTTTGTAAAAGTAAAACTTGACAGAAAGTGTTTTTTAGGTCGTGTTGAAAGGGATATTAGCTCTTCTTATCAATTTAAATATTTGTAGTTCACATTTCACATATATGTGAGGTCTGTTTTCTCTTTTTTCCCCTCTGACCAGGTTAAATTTTTCACTGATGCAAACTCAACATGAACCAGTCTGTCACCTGCTATCTAAAAATCAATTCTGGACTTGACTGGATCCATTAACACAAAACTTGACCTGACAATAAACAGAGACTCAGAGCTGCTGATGGACAGTAAGCTCATGATACGTGTTATTAGAAGCAAGCAAAACTATAAAATGTAATAAACGCTAAAAAATATGTAATTTTAATTTAAACACTGTGCATGTAAGGGCAGAAGGAATTGCTTTATTTCAGAAAATCATGCTTTCTATGATCTCATAACTACTTCCATGGCATGGTGGGGCATTCAGCCCTTACCCAGTAGCCATTATTAACTTAAATAGTCATACATTTTAATTTTCTCGCTTGCTACCACTTGATACTAGAAGAGCAGAATACATACATTCTTTCAGAATATTGCAGCAGGGACCTGCTGATGTACTGTGAATACTAGATTTGGCCTCTGTTAGTATAAAGCTGTTTAAGAGCATCCTTCTAGTGCAGGTCAGGACATGATTGTTAATGATCCATTAACAGGAGAAAGATATGACAACCACGCTGAAGCAAGCTTCCTCTGCCCATGCACACACATATATGCGTACATTGTGATCTACAGGATAGTTACAATCCATCTAGCCAAATAGGCCACCATTGTTTTTTATTGTGGCTTTGGTGCAGAGATAGCATCATTAGTTTTTTGCAGTAATCTAAACGTCTGAGTAATACAAAGATAATTTGATACGAATAAAATATTTTAACGCTTAAGCTTTTATAGTACACATACTATAAAATTAACTATTTGGAACAGATTTGATTATTTTGATTTTTTATTGAATCTTTTGAAGCTTTTTTTAATTTAATTTATGTAATTTCACCTAAACAAATATACATTCAAGCAAAGGCAATATAAAATTTAAAATGTCAGAACTTGATTTGTTTGGCCTTTAGTTTTATCTTCAAAAGATAAGTTGAATTACAAAACAAATCTATTAATAGACTTTCTTAAACTTACTAGCTGCACTGTGACTAAGAGTCACAAGTACAGCTGATAAGTTTTAAATTTACACAATCAAAACATTTTTAATAAATTATAACATTTAGGTCAGTTAAATAAGCGTAGGTTTATTTAAATTTAAAACATACTTGTCTAGCATTTTAATTCATTAAAAATGTAATTAAATAACAACAAAAGGTTTACATAATATACAACATTTACTCAAGATAACATTTTGTTGTGTTAGAACAATTAAAGTAATTTTTTTCACTCAAATTATTTTTGGTAGTGTGGCATTGACACATATTGGAGTAGTCACTGCACTTTTTTGCTTTGCATAGCTGAATCTTTTGAACATATTACAGTCTAGGAACAAAAGCATACTATAACAGGATGTTAATGTCAATGAAGCAACTTCACCACAAAACTATGGTTGTATGCTTTGATGTTTCATGCTCTGATGCAGATATGACCTGTTGTTTTGTTTTTGTTTTTTTTTTTAAACTGCAGACCAGAACAAACATACTTATCTGACACTCTGCAGATTCTAGTGTGTGTGTGTGTGTGTGTGTGTGTGTGTGTGTGTGTGCGTGTGTGGGGGGGGCTCCTCTACAGGTGAGCAGAACCAACAGTAACTACACGGGGGTTTGAATAATGCACCAATCACTGTTATTCCCGGGAGACGGTGCATTGCTTCAAAATGCTGAGTCAAGTCTCAGCAGCTGATGTTGTGACATTGTCCAATGTGAAGGAAAACTCCAATCCAGAGTTTCAGATACTATATAATATATTTATTAAATATATTCTACATTATCCTAAGCAATATAGCTCCACCCTGACTTGTTACTTTAGATTAGAAGAACCTAAATGCAATAACATGCATAACTATGAAATTTAGGAATAAAAAAAAAAATCACTCACTCTCTGTCACGCTCTGTGTGTTTAATGGATCATGTGTCATCTTTCTTTTGGGTCCATTTAACCTTGTCTTGCCTCCTCTACCTCAGTAATTTCTGGTAATTTGGTGAATACCAAATTACCAGAAATTACTTCCAACACCCTGGTTCTTCCTGTCTGGACATGCTAAAGCTGCAGATTTTTGTTTTACTTAGAGTAAAAAAAGAGACATAAAGAGCAGATAGAGCAAATACAGAAATTTAATTTCTGGTAATTTGGTATTCACCAAATTACCAGAAATTACTTCCAACACCCTGGTTCTTCCTGTCTGGACATGCTAAAGCTGCAGATTTTTGTTTTACTTAGAGTAAAAAAAGAGACATAAAGAGCAGATAGAGCAAATACAGAAATTTGAAAAGTGTTTTTTTTTAGGTGAAAATAGTAATACAATGTGCCCTTAATTTGTATTGAATCATGGATATTCAGGGCTGCTGTCCACGAAAAAGTTAATAGATTCAGTTGTATTTTAAGATGGATGGTAAGCTAATGGTCTTTACTTGTGCATTTTAGAAATTTTTTATCAGAGCTGGTCTCCACACACTATCATATGGTCCACATACAGCAAAATGCATCACTAAAAAAGAAAAACTACATTTTAGAACCTGTGCTACCCTTTGTTTTGCTAAAGTTTTCCATACAATAAGTGTACAGTACAGTACTGTATTTAGTCTTTTCTGTATTCATTTACGTAACAATTACACGTTAATATAATCTTTTAAATAAGAAAAAGGTGTTATTGTGTCTGTGAAAATGGGACGGTCGTATCATTTTTGATTTTTTAACAAAAATTTGTTCAGTATTAAAATGTTACAATGAGAATCCTTAAACAATCATGAATTATTTTGGTTTCTATTCGCTGTCATTAAAAAGATGGAGGATGGGATAATTTTGAAATTAAATTGAGTATGTCCCATTCTTTTCAACCATGGGATTTGTGTACTTTAAATAGGTTTCCTATTTCAGTTTCAATATGAATGATAAACAGTTACCAGAATTCATATCTGAGAGTTATGATTCTAATTGTTTGCTTAAGGAAACATAAGTCTTTTTGTAGTTAACACAGACTACATGATCAAATCTTTGAAAAGTAATATTTATAAAAACAAAATCCTCTCTCTGTCTGTCTAACTTTGGTTCACTCTGCTTGTAATTCCATGCTGAGATTTTGCTCACATACGCTGAAGCTCTGTGCAGCTAAAAGTAGGCCAAAAGCCATCTGAGGACAGAGCACACAGAGAGAGAGAGAGGAGAGAGAGAGGGAGAGGCAGGGAGGAAGAGAGAGACAGCTAAAGGGAAACTAATTGAATATAAATAATGGAGGACATGAAGAAGGACATTACTTAAATCACTTTGCACCTTCCGTTCCCATTTGACTATTTGACATTCTCTTAGATTATTCAGCAGATTAAAGTTTTTGTTAACACTACAACTGACCACTTTAAAAGCTTATTTTAAATTGATATTGGCCATTTTCAAATGTACCAATTGAAAACAAAGCAACATACAATAATGTAATAAATTGAAACGGATTAAAATTCACAGAAAGAAAGATTAATAAGCTCACTTTAGACAGTTTAAGTCTGGAATAATAATCCTAGGGCTGATCTGTATTCTGAACAAATATAAAATCTATTGTCTTAATTAATATAATATGCTTTTAATTTGAAACATCTTAAAAAAAGCTTCTGTGGGCCTGAATGCTAATTAATTGACCTCTCCTTCTACTTGATGATTCTTTAAAAAATATGTATTTGATATTTTCTTTAGGCTCAGCAATGTTCCTACATTCATTCTGTCTGAATGGGAACATCTATTGGACACAACACCACACAAATTCAATATATCTCACATAAACTACAGAGCATAAGTGATTACTGTTGTTGATGTTTTAGCCTTCAAATAACACAAGAGACATGTTTACTGAGCTATTTTTTTTAACTCAGAAAATGTTGGATGATGCTCACTTGATTATATTCAGAATGGATATTTTGTCTTATTTTGTTTAGTTTAGTTTTTTTTTTTTTTTTGACCATATAAATTAAAACATATGCACTTTGGATTTCACAGTGGAATACTGGGCAGAATTCACAGCATCTACATACATTCAAATGCTCCGTACTTTGCTCTGATGTCCACCTTGTTCCCTTAACAAGAATTGTAGTCTTAAATTATCTGGCTTTAATTAATCACACCTTAATATTAATAATCAGTGCATTATTAAAAAACATGTTGATGTTTATCAAACTTTTTATCTCCTGAATCTCCAGACTTTTAATACAGCTAGACTATACTGTGAGTAGAAAAGAATAAATGAATAAATAAAACAATTTATAAAGTATGTATTTTTAATTTTAGTCTTTTTGAGATTGTTTTGCCAGAGATAATTTGTTCTGACATTCATTCAGTTTAGCACTACCTAAATTAGTTAGGGGAAAATCTAAATCACTCTAAAGCCTCTAGAAATTGTTAATATTTCTTTCATTAAAACTGCAGTATATGGTAATTATTAATAAATATTTGATTATTTATTAATCAAATATTTAATGCTGAGATTACTGTAAGACTTGAAGGGTTAAAATCCGTTCAATGAATAAAGCTTAAGTTCAGTTTTAAGTTTGTTAAACTGATTATGTAAAGTTTTTATAGAAAAAATAGTGTATTCGTAGAATTCCTAGCATGCTTTGTTTGCAAATTAAAACGCTTTAGAGAATCTTTTTCTGAAGTGTTAAAACTGTTGTTTTTTGGGGTTTTTTCCACATACTTAAAAATAAGTAACCATGATAAAGTTATTGTTCAATTTAGGTGAATACAGGGACCTTTTAGAGTCATGGTAGGAACACTGGCATTAGCATTAAGAGAGTTAGCTTTGTTAAGCTTTAAAAAAAACCTTATGGTCACGGTTGAATAATAATTAGTAAACATAATTATCAATGGAAGCTACAGTATATGTGAAACCAAGGATACAAGAACAAAAACTGCAAAAACATACTCATTTTGAGTATAAGAATTGGGTATATTCCGATTGGTCTGCTATGGGAATTGTTCACTTGATGCCTTTTCTTTATGCACTTTGGTTAACTGCTGATAATAAGACAGACTGCAGTATATGACACTTGCAGTATATATATGTTAAGGGGTGAATGCTAATGCATAGATATAAAGAATAAATAAAAATATCACAAACAACAATACATTTTTTTCTAAATATAACATCTACATGTATCTATATGTAAATCATATCATTGGAGGGGGATGTTCAAAAATGTGAAAATACTTTTCCAAACTGACCAAATATGTAAGATATTTTACTGTTTTAATATGTATAAAACATTTCTATCATCATCTGTGCTAATTGCAAAGTATTTCTGTATTAGTGTTTTCTCTATTTGCAGCATTTCTTTCTTTGTTTTTTTTTTTCCTTTTTGCACCTGCTGTCAAATTGGTTAAGTTGTTCTTTTTTCTTTTTATGTGTTTGTGTTTCCTCTATTTGCATGTGTTTTCTGATATTTAAGCTACTATTCCTATCCACTATCATTCTGCCCGAATGACTATTAACTTACAGCCATCATAATGTAGTGCTTGGAGAGTAGATCCATCATCAAGCCAATTTCAGATGATGGCTAAATATCTTTTTCACTGTCAACATGATGAAAAAGCCCCAGCATACATTGAGGTTGAATGATAGCACTGTCCACAAGCTGTGCAGCTTACTTTTAACTTTACATTGTCTCACCCTGACATGAACACAAAACAGATCGTGGTGACACTGAATCCAAAAAAAAAAAATCACAATTCTCAGTCAGATCACTGATGTTCTCATGTGATTCGAGGAAAGGCAGCTAAACCCCATTACCTCCATTTGACTTCACATATCACTTTTTGCTCCCAGAGGTAAACGGGAGGCCTGACCTCTGTGTTCATCCCTCCTCTCTCTTTCTCTTCCTCCCTCCCTGAAGTCAGATCCCATCATAATAAATAATGGTTGAGGATAATAGCCTGCAGTTGCCATAGAAACCAGAAAGCAGATCTTTGCACTAGTCTGTTTTCTCTCTCTCTTTCTGTCTCTCTGTGCTGAAAATTGACAGCCAAATGTGAACTCCATGTCCTTCCTCCACCTTCCTCGCTTCACCTCCACTGCTCTCCTTTCTCACCCTTTTGCAGCTTTCTTCCCCCTCCCACTGTGATCCTCCTTTTGTTTCATTAGCCAACACACACACATTATTTTTCACTTCTTCATTTTTATGTCTCACTCACTTTATCTCTACCCTTCCCTTCCCTTTTCCTCCATTCCCCGTACTACCTCAGCCCCCATGCTGATTCTCTTCTAATCTGAGCTTGCAGAGAGTGCTGCACACGCAGAAAGTAGGGTCATGTTGAGTTTATGCTTGTGTTTGCGTGCTGTTTTCCACCATCATATCCAAGGAATTGGTGCTGGGTAGAATTACAAGTGATTATATGACAACAAAGAATAGAAAAAATGCCCCCCATTCCCCTCAAGCCCCCAGCCCTCCAGCTGCTGATGCTATTGTCATGTGGATGTTTCTGCTTCTGGTCCTTCCATCCAGAACAGCCTAATGGGGTCCATGTTACTTTTAAGTTTCAGGGGGAACTTTGTGTGTTCCTTCCAGCACCACATAATGTATCATCAAAGCTGGGATTAAATGCTTCTTTTCCCCCTTTTTTTTTGTGGAGGAGCAGCTTTGGCTGCTTGAAGATTTAAGCTTATTAGCTTAAAGAGCAAGGGAAGGGCATTCTATGGCAGACTTCAAAGATGGTTTAATCTATCTGGCTTCCTCTAACTACACCGCCATAGCTCAGGGTTTTCTGTTTGTCACTATGTCTAGACAGCTGAGATGGCACTTCCTGCATGTTAACATAATTTCCCCTGGCTAACACACTTAAGGTGTTTTAGCTTCTGTGATTGATGTAAGTACATTGTGTTTTGTGTATGTACAATGCACATACATACTGCAACTTTCAGCATATTGAATAAAAGGCACTAATTTTTGATGGTGCAAGTGAATACTCTAATTCTTGTTTTCTATATTTTCATTTCAAATATTGGTTTACCTCTTCTTACAGAAGTTAAATAAAAGCTCTGTTGAATCCTATCCCATTATTAGGGCAGTGCTGTTTTCACTTCCCATATTTATTTCTGATTACCACAAACAGCAGATGTTAGTATGATTAATAGCCATCATTATGGATTAGAAAGTCAATCCCTGATAATACACAGCCCTGATTCATCTATGCTTAGCAGGAGACTTTTAATGATCACTTTTCATGATATATTATAGAGTTTTCCTTTGGATTACTGTGAAGATAAAGGGCCAGAGTTACTTTGCCAACATATGACGATGGGCTATGAGCTCAGAAATTTGTACCTCAGTAGTTTGAGTATGAAAGGTCTTTACACATCCTACAGACTTTGGTTTGATTTAAGTATAGACACAAAGTAAATAGGTAAGCATAGACACTGACTGGTATGTATTGTTCTGTGATTTAAGTCTGTAGTTAGTTTAACATATTTAATTTTGGCTTTTTATCTATTGCCAATGTTTTAAAAATGTTTGTTTGTATGAAAGATAGATACTTGAATGATCCATAGGAAAATTAAAGGCATCCAGTAGAATGCTCCAATAAACAAACAAAAACAATTATAAAAACAAAACAAAGAACGAATAGGACAAAATAAAATATAACTATGACAAAATAAAACTAAAATGTGAATATACCTAGTAATGTATTCTATGAATACACACCTTTTTTTCCGAAACACAGTACCACATCCAGGATGCAACAAAACAGTCAGCAGTGTTCAGGAGATGAACAGTCTGATGCCCTAGTGGACAAAAGACCTCCTCAGTCTATCCATGGAAGACACTTGGCAGTACTTGGTCTGTGATAGGTGAGAACAAAAAGAAAGGAGCTGTAATGCCAGGTATTTCAGTTTAGGATATACTGAAATTTCCTTTATTGCACTGCACTAGCAATAACAGAATTATTATGTTTTGGAAAGGTTAAGGACATGTCACTCAAAGCTAGGAGCAAAAAATAAAAAATCAATAATTTCAGTTTTGACATGTAATAGTGGCACTAAAAGAAATCATTCCATATGGATCTAAATAATAATGCCTGGGAAAATACAGTACAGGTTGGTTGATAAATGGTTATGTTAAAATATAAATGGGCACTTGGCAATAACAGTACACTTTTCATATGACGGCCGTTTTTTTTCAGCATAAATTTAATATCCTTGTCCCCAAAACTTGGCTCTGATCTTATGAAGATGATGCTGATTTTGTTGAGATTTACTTCACCTCCTCTAACAACATCCTTCCCTTCTGCAGATGCCATCATGAAGCTTGAGGCCATATACACACACACACACACACACACACACACACACACACATATATATATATATATATATATATATACACACAATAAAAAGTCAGTAAATATAAAATATAAATATAAATAAATAACAGGAAAAAACATTCCCTTTTTAACCATCACCCCCAAATCATTTTCAAACTGACCCTCAGGCTGTACACAATTAAGCAAACACAAATGTGAATGAATGAATAAGTGAATACAAATAACCATGTCATATTTAACATTCTAATGGAGGACAGAGGTTGAAGAAAGATATGGATGCTGTGATATTACAACATGTCTCCTCATAGAATATGTAGCACAAGCAGCTTGTTAGCAGAACAGCCACAGCAACATTACTCAGGTACAGCTCAAAGAGTTGGTCACTTGTTTTTTCCAAGTGACTCTGACCTTATTTCAACTTAATCAATTAATCAAATTAAAGAGTTAGGTGTGTTTTTTCTTTGAAAATAAATACATTTTAGGGGCATTTGCTTGGTGATCGGTGATTTATGCAGCAAAACACTGACCAAATTCTAGATCCTTATGTTTTGAGTCAAACTTTAGCATCATGGCTGTTTGTCCTTAAGGCTTTGTGAGTTCTAATACTATTATGTTTCTAATAAGACCTGTACAACTGAGGGTTCTAAATAGGTAAGGACAGCATTAACATAAACACAGAACGAAGATTAGACCATTTTAACATCTCTTTATACAGATAATCAGATGGTATCATTTCTTCTAAAAGAATAAAATGTTAATACCATTACCAAAAAAGGACAGTTACATGTTTATCACTCTGCTGCCTCTGTTTTACTCTGTAACTGCAGTATTTTCAGCTCCTCAAGTTTAGGGTCTCCTATTTATTGCTTTGAAAAGCTCCAAATATTTTCAGTGTGTGACAGGTCTGGACTGCAAACAGATCAGATCAGTTGCAGAGGTTTACTGTCGAGTCATGCTGCCGTTGTGCAGAATGAGGTTAACTATCGTGCTGCTGAAATAAGCAAGTCCTTTACTGAAAAAGATGTTGTCTGGATGTATCAGCCAGTAAGTCATGAATCATAATATCATATGATAATAATCTACTGTACCTGCTAGGACACGGAGGGGTTATTGAAAATGGTTATTGAGTTATTGAGTCATAAAAAGTTTTTGTGTCACAGATGCATGCTGTAAGTGCATGTTACTTACAGTATGATATGTGCAAAGGACCCTCTCCACACAATCACAATAAAATGTATTTTTAACTGTGCACTGAAAACAAGTAAGCTGGTCATTTTCTTTAGCATGGAAGACACAGTAGTTACAAGTATGATTTACAAAAAGAATTAAAAGTTTTGACCCATCAGACTCTAGGACAGATTTTTGCTTCACCTTACCCTAAATGAGCTCAATTCAGAGAAGGCTGCAGTGTTTCTTATTTATACAATTTGTTTCTTTCTTTGCGTGTTAAAGTTTTAATGGATTTAAATTTGTAAAGAATGACATAATTACCCAACTATCATTAGATATATTCTTACTGTTATTAAATGAATATGATTATTATTTTTTATAATTTACGAAGCACCCATAAAAACCGGCATATAACTACGATTCAGTGCTCCAGCTAAGGTGATAGCACATCAGTGTGAACTGTGAGTTGTTGGCCAAATTTTCTCCCCCATGTTTCTGCCACCTTTGGAGATTATGTGATTGAGTGTGAAATAGACATTAGTGACGATAGAGAAAAGACTCTGTCTTAAAATAATTGAAAAATAATTGAAATTTTTTCTTGTTTTTGACCAGATTACACTGAAATTTCTAAAGTTCATGAAAGCAATTGCAGAGTTGTTGTACAGAATAGCTTTAGTTTGAACAGATGTTGCAGCCATCACTTGTTTTTTATTATTTTTGTTACTGTTAAAATACTGCATATTAATGAAAAGTGACAAGGTTGTGTGTCCATTTTAAATCCAGGACCTGTTTTAGTACATTATAATCAGCTGCATTGTTGTGCAGAAATATGATGAGCTCACATTTTCTTGGTTGCTTGCAGTTGATAAACACCTGCAGATGTCAAACAACATCAGAATTTATTCACGTCTCTGAGGTGAGACTGGTGCTGTGCAAACATGCAAATGTGCACTTGAAAGAGAGACAAGATTGGTCAAGATCTAATTGCAATGTACACGTCAGTAAGGTCAGCTTTTACACACAGACTCACAACTTAGGAACTGATGTCAAATAATTTCTTATTGTATATATATTCTCAGAATGTTATCCAGAATTCTTATAGCTGTGGAGATTTTTTTTATTTTGCCATGAGTACATAATCCAATCCATTAACTAACTTAAACAGTTTACAGTAATTGCGCCATATTTGGAACAATGTGAATTTAATTATAATGATTTTGTCAATAAGACACTAGGATGTTATAATCTGATGTTGTACATAATATTGTTGTACACTGGGGTGTTATTTGTTGCTTTACTTCATACTAAGAGTCCTTTTTAAAGGGGTTGTGTTCAGAACATTGTGAAAATCATCTCAAAGAGCTTCCAAGACTTAAGAGTGATTCTGTAAACTTTTCAAAGCAACTCTGAGTAAGGTTGAAAGTAACATCTGTAGCTCAGTTGGTAAGGCAGTCATCCATGGAACAAAGGGTCAGTGGTTCATGTGCTGAAGTCTCCTTGTCAAGACACTGAACCCCAAGTCGCTCCTGGTGGGTCAGGTGAGCACCTTGCATGGCAGCCATTGCTGTGTGAATGAAAAGTGCTTTGGATAAAAGTGCTAAGTAAGTGGGCATTTACCTCTTTAAAATGTCTATCTCAGTAAGGAGGCAATATTCAAAAGAAAAAAACTTGAACAGTACTTGCAAAAGTGCAGAAACATCCACTTCTAAAGGCATTTTGAATGAGGCTTACCCTTTTAACCAATCACAGTAACGCAACACTTTGTAACATTTATTGTCCCGTAGTATTCTCCCTCTCTGTCTCCCCGTCTCTGTCCCTGTCCTCAGCTGTCCCCGGATTTGGCACTGAGGACAGGGACAGAGAGAGGGAGACAGTGGACAGCTACTGATACTACTAACCTGCCCAACGTTCACCCCAACCGGTCAAGGCAGATGGCCGCCCACCCTGAGCATGGTTCTGCTGGAGGTTTCTTCCGTTAAAGGGAGTTTTTCCTCTCCACTGTTGCCTATGGCTTGCTCAAGGGGGATTTGTTGGGTTTTCTTTAAATGTTTGTATAGTCTTGACTTTATTATGTAAAGTGCCTTGAGATGACTTTGTTGTAAATTGGCGATGAATGAGCCAACGTTAACTTTCTCAAATGTTTATTCTATGCTTATATACTTTTCTGCGTTATGCTGTGTCAATAGATAGACAACTAGTAACTAATGTACGTGCAACATCAAATAGTGCCTTCTAAGCCTGCAAGTAATCGTTAAGGAAACCAATGTTTGTATTGCTTTTTCTGGTTGTTAGAAACGGACAGGATCAGCAAGTTATAGTGGAAGTCCAGTGTTTGGCTGTGGAAGGCACACAGTTTTCTTATCGTGCTCAGTGGAGTTTAGGTATTATATTAACATGATTTTAGAACTGTTGTTATTAGCTGTACTGAAAAACACAGAAGTTCAATAAATCTGCAACGTTTTTTATAATACATCGATCTCTGAAGTGGATCTTTTTTGGACCATTGGACACGCGTAAGACGGCCTCTACAGGCGATCATGATATCATTTAAGACATCAGATGGGTGCCATCTAAGTCTGCACAAGTAATTGTAAAGGAAACCAATGTTTGTATTGCATTTTTGGCTGTTAGAAACAGACTGTAGCAGCAAGTTATTGTATTAGACCAGTGTTTAGCTGTAGAGGCACACAGTTTTCTTACCATGCTTGGCAGAGTTTTGGTATTATATCAATAAATCTGCAAGGTTTTTGTAATACATTGATCTCTGGAGTGGATGTTTTGAACCATCGGACATGCGTAAGGCGACCTCTTTTTAAACACTTCATTCTCAGTGTTGTTTAACTACTTATCTTTTTAGCCAGTCCTGAATAGTCATAGCACATCGCTTACAAGAACAAATGAAAACAAAGAGTTAGCGGTGAGCTCGCAAGGAATTGATTTTTAACATTTATATATGGCACTGAAGCTCTGATCTTGTCAGTTGCCAAAATGGAAACACTAAGCTTAACAAAGCTAAGCTACTTTTACTTTTACACACCCAGGTCTTTGTGAACACTTGTACATGCACTTGTTTTCCGGCTAAATAATTTCTCCTCTCTGTAGCTCTGAGACTGACAGTATTCTTAGTAGAGCAACTAAGCTATGTACAATATCTTTACATCTATCTACACATTATAAAAGCTATTAGAAGTTCTACATGAAGGAAAGGTTTGCACATGTATGTGCATGTGTATATGTTTTCGTGTGTGTATGTGTCAGGGATGGGAATGTTGTGTGTGGCAATTGGCATACTTTGATCTCACCCCTTCCCTTGTCCCATTTCAAAAGAATCCCTTAAGAAAGAAGTGTGTGTGCTGGAGGGAAAGGGAAAAAAGGCAGGGGGAGGAAGAAGAGGAGGAGGAGTGAAGGGAGAGGGTGAGGACCACTGAAGTGTGAAGAGTGTGCAACTTTCTGTTCTGCCACTGTCTTTCATTGCTCCCTCTCTTCTCAGTTTCTTGATATAGGGAGCTGGTTCCCACAAGTTGAACAATACATTAGCCATAGCTGGAGCAGCATTGTATGAGGGGATTATTTGGTGCAGCTAAAACTATACAACCATACAGGAGCTGCCTATGGCTCCAGGGGACATAGGAGCTCTACAATGAGATGGACTACTGATATGGTGTTGACAAGGTCCAGACTGACTCTACCTCTAAGGAGTTATCAATTACTCTTCACTTATTAAATTTTTAAGGGGAAATAAACCTTATTACTTAGTACAAAGCGTAGTCAATTTGTTTACTCATTAAATTACTATAAATTGCATAAAACAAAATGATGTGCATCCACATGAAATGCAAAAAACCTTTTCAAACTCAATCCACTTTAACAGCAGCAGAAATAACCCTACAGGAAATGTTAAATAAGCCTCTGCTTATCTTTAAAACTAAGCATCATTGACCTAAAGGACTTCAAGGGTCAGTGACCTCGGTGATCTCAGTGATAGTATCCCATAGGAGCAGTTATATTTTTGGATGTTGTCCAGCAGCTTCATGAATGTGTAGATAAATGGTAAATGGTCTGCACCTATATAGTGCTGTTTTACCTGTTGGTACTCAAAGCAATTTACACTGCTTCGTAACTACCTACATTCTACCGACATTCATACAATGATTGGGGAGCTGCTATGTAGAGGGTTCAGTGTCTTGCTCAAGGACACTGCGACCATGCCACCACTGGAGCCAGGGATTGAACCAACAAATGTAGGATTGGCGGACGACCACACTACCAACTCCGGCACAGTCACCCTGCACAATTTGATCCATTTCTGTTACTCTTTTTCCCCCTGTATAATGACACAGTATGGGTGCACACATTCTAAGAGACCCTATTTAGGACCAGAAACAAATCACATTCAGGTAATAACGTAACGCAACATTACTTGGTTTAGTAACTTTAATTTTATTAATTTAGTGTAAATAATTCCTTACCTTTCTCTTTAAAAAAATTTCCAAGAAATGTATTAGTCATAACCCTATTAGGACATAAATAACAGCAAAAATTGTTAAAATCTAGTAAAATAATAAATATATATATATTGTTTGTTATTATTGCTTATTTTTTAAATTGTTTTATGTTTCCCTATTCAAAATGAAAGAAGGGAATAACATTAAAACAACCTATTCATGGTAGATCTGCGGTGTTGGATTGCATTAAATATTACAGGTGTACCTAATGAAATAGCGTATGTATACAATAGTTCATATAATTTGCCCAACACTACTTCAACAGTGACTGTGCTGTTTAAGGAGAGAACAAAGCTCTTTCTGCTTTTTCCCTTAATCACTTTAATTTTTTCTCATCTTCTACCACAGTTCTTCATTTATGGTGCTTCTGAGCTCACCAGTACATTCTTTTTTTATTGGTCACACCTTAGTTTTTTTATATCTCTGTTGAATTTCATTGTTTTTTAGCCTAATGATTGTGTTTTTGATTGCAGTGGCAGCTCTTTCCTTCATACTGATGGTTAACAAAAACAGGTTCTAAATGCCATCATTTCTAGACCCTGCTTACTTAGTGTGAATAATAAATAATTATAATAGTCTAAATAAAACATTTGTTGTAGTTCCTACACAGATCATCAAATACTTCCAACCAAACCTTGAAAGTTAAGCTAACAGCCAAACCCATTGTGGTGAACTACAGAGCCACAATGATGTAAAACTGAACTGCACACTGTACAGCTTTACTGTTTTAACTATTGATCTACTTTCATTCATTCTATTCCTTGCACATTTGTACTTTTTGCACATGCCAATATTGGGTTATCTTCTTTATATTAAAGACAGGATTTTCAAATCCTGTGAGCTGCATGTGAGGAACCCCCAACTTGCTAATGTGAATGGAGAGACGCATACCTTGCCCACTGTCATTTGTGCAGCAGCCCATGGAAGAAGAAAAGCCGAGAATAGGAGAATCACAGGAACAAGAGAGATAGGGAGACATGGTGAGGGAAAAGGAGGGAGAGTGAGAGCAGGAAAAAAAACCTGTTCTTCAACTTGGCTGATACCATCTGTAATTTCCTCTTCTACTGTTCCTCTCTATGTATCAGCCACTGGCTTATTACTTGCTGGCCCTGCCTTGCTCCTGACCTGGCTGTTGTGAGCCAGAGTGTAATGGAGAGAGTGAGAAAGTTGAAAATTGTATTTCTTCCTAAAAGTCTTCGAGCTTTTGGGGTGAACCACATAGGATCATAGTGCTGTTCTATAGCCACCAGTGGGTTCTTCATTACAAACTTTGTGGTTGATATGTAGTGTTGAGTCCACAGAACCATATCACAGTAAACACTATTGTTATGTTGAAAACAGACAGGAAATTTGAATTGAGCAAGAGTATTCTTTTTTATATATTTTCACATCCACTTGTCTGTAATTAATTAATGTAGTGAAAAAACACAGTTAAAAAAGCAGACAGAAATATACAACACAGCAATTATTTGCAGACATATGAACAGGAAGTTCAGCTAGACTTTGAATGATGGATTCAGACTCCAACTGAACAGTGGCTTGTCATTTTTAGGCACGATTTCACAGCTATGCAGGCTTAATGCAGAATTTGTAAAATTATCAACTGGGAAAATTAACCTGTGTGTAATTGAGTGCAGCTTGTTTGTGTGTCTCCATTCATAGTGATCTTCCTCTGTGTGAATGATAAATTTTTCAACAGCAGCTACCAGAGCTTCCACCAGGATTGGAGTTGTGGAGTAGATAACTTACATACTCTGAGCTACGAGAGATGTCCCATGGACTCACATGAGGTCAGTCCTGACACTGTAACAACAATATCTGTATGTTCAATGGTGATTTTTTATCACACAAAGTAAGATAAAGTTTATATTAAGGAAACTTTTCCAGAAAAACAGAAGTATATACTTTAATGTAATGTAATGTAAAGTGCATGACAGCAGGACATGCAGATTAAAGGGTTCTGGAAGTCCAAGAGAGAAATACTCTTGCTGGAAAAGGATAAAGAGACAATTAAAGTAGATAAAATACTCAAACCTTCTAACATGGCACGGGAAGCTGCTGGGAAAACATTGGACCAACTCGAAATAGAACGGACTACAGCAAAGAGCTTCTTCACAAGACAAGCCAACGTTCTCATCTGGACATCGAGAGATTTGAGAGAGATAAGTCAGAGCTTGTAGAGGAGTTCATGAAGCTTTCTGCTTTGACAAAGAGGGTAATTGACACCAATTGAGATGAGTACAAGACTGCTTTTTTGGTCTAAGTCTCTAAGGTAGTGCGTAGGTACTGCTTGAAGATCACCTTGAGCTTGAGTTTGAGAAGGTTACAACAAGTTAGAACAAGGTTTTATGCATTGAAAAAGTCTGACTTTTTCTGCTGGAGGTTTCTTCCGGTAAAGGGAGTTTTTCCTCTCCACTGTTGCCTATGCTCAAGGGGGATTTGTTGGGTTTTCTTTAAATGTTTGTATAGTCTTGACTTTATTATGTAAAGTGGCTTGAGATGACCTTGTTGTAAATTGGCGCTATATAAATAAAGTTGAATTGAATTGAATTGAAGAAAGCATCATTAAATAAGGAAAAAAGCAGAAGTTATTGAATTATTTCTGCATCTCTTGTATGGTTACTTTATGTCTCTTTATGCCTTTTTGAAGTTCAGGCAGTTAATTTAGAATAAACCCCAGAAAACTTGACAATTACTCCTTCTATGGTACTTCTGGGAACTAATAATAAGTACACTAATAAGCAGTAATAATTAAATTGAAAATGTGTGTATTTTTATATAGCATACAAACAAAAAATATGCATTAATATTTTATTAGTACATTCCTCATTAATGTGTTTAATTTGTTTATAAACAATGACGTCATTCAATATAAGAAAGTGGAATCTTTTTGAAACAGCGATGACAAACCAAACTTGAATATGAAGATTCTTAGTCATCCAGATAATGGTTATCTCAAATGTGTCAACTGGACTTGGCTTCTGTAGTTTTAACAAAGTGATGGATTTTTAGTCTTCATGAAGTTGTAAGACGTTATAAGTCACTTATAAAAGGTTGCCGACATTACATGTGGGTTTCCATGTATTTGTTGTTAGGGTCGATTGATTTAAGATTTGAATGGATGTTAAAATGCCTGGGAAGGGGTATCAGAAATGCATTATAAGGACCTAATGAGCAAATGAATCCTAATCACATTCTCAGTTCAGTTTTTCCATGGGTGACCTCTTTTAAAATGTTTTGTCGTCCCATAAATGGACATTGCTTTCTTCAACTATCAATCCAACTATCTCGTATGCAGGTGATGGCTCTCTTGTGTTGTGTCAATGAAGAAGTTATTTGTCTTTGTATCCCTCACTACAATGAACTGAACTGAACTTCACTGCATTGCTTTGCTTATTCTTTTCAAAAGGGGTCATTAAGAAATCATCTTACACAAGGAATAGGTTTATCCCTTGATCCTTGTGAGTACATTTGGTCTTCACAGGTGTAGAAATAGTAAAAAAAAAAAAAAAAAAAAAACACACTCAAACACTTCTTTCTTCTTCATTTAGTTTTCAATGTGCTATTCTTTTGGAACCTTTATTTCATCTCCTTCTAGAGGGGAGCTGGCACTCCTGTTGCCCTGCAGCTGCATTCTGGGCTTCCTTACCAGTTCTCTTTGAGGGAGGGCCACATTCAGGCTGTCATGCAGACTCTCCGATTAAACACTGCAGCCACACACAATCACAGGCTACTACAGTATGAATCAACTCTCAACTAGGTAGTTCCCAAAGCTTTTTTTTCTAGACTAGTGAATCTGCTTTTTTCCAAACTCTCAGAACTGAGTCTGATGTGTGAAAGAAAAAAATGTTGTTACTGAGGTTTTATATAAAAAGCTCATGGTTGTTCATGTTTCAGTTGAGAATTATACTGTAAAGAACAGGCTCCCAGTTCATCATCATTCTACAAGCAGAACATAGTTTAAGAATTAGCTTGAGTTTATTCTAATTTATGACTAATGACACATTCATAGCAAACCAATTTCCTTGTCTATAAGACTCTATTTGCCATTGGAGACATTGTTACATTTTCTTAAATCAATAACCTCTTGATGTGGGGCACTCTAATACATTATGTTATTATTCAAGGCACAACACATAAAAGATTGAACAAACCTATTATAAAGTAACCTGTTTCTAACAGTGTGATGTTTTGGCCGATGAATTTCCAAAATTTTCTCATCCCACAACATGAGAAAAGTACACGTCCCAAAGCATTAAAATTGTGCCACTTTTTTAACATCCTTTCAAGGATCACTGGATACTGCAGGAGCACCACTACTTGACGCTTCGATTTTACATGCACACGCAACTTCAAACAACTTCATGTTAACTTTGGCAACTTTATGTTAAGAAACAACATGGGTTTAGGGCAATAGCCAAATTATACTTCTTCATTGACACACGTAAACATCGATGCAGACCTATCCTTGGATTACGGTCACACAAATTTCTCTCAATTTGCTAAAACTGAAGTAACAATCCAGAAACAGCAATTAAACATGTTCTTCATTGGTGTTTGTATAGGTAAATGCAGATTTCAATGATAAAATGGACCTGATTAACTTTTTTCAGACCCCTGAAGTAATTTTTGTTTGGTCTACTGAATTCAATTTCACAAAGATAGAAAGCACTCTGGAGTTTTCTGCAGTCATTGCACTTAAGGATGTGAAGTATTTGATGGACATAGCAAACTACAATCTTCTGTTCTTTGCATAAACCTATGAATATTTTGAGAGATAACAGGAGTGGTTATTTTAAAGACCAAATGGTAAATTGCGAGACTATTTCGGTTTTCATTAACCAAATAGTTTGTGTCCTATATGAAGTATAGTTTTCTATTAAACCCAGCTTAAATGGAGCCTGTTGCATTCTAATAAAGTTCAGCTTTGAATCAAAACACAGTGAAAACTAAATGAATATAAAAAAGACTGAGTAAAGCGGCATTACAACCATAGAACACATAAATATCTATAAATATTACATAAAATCATTGTAAACATCTAGATGGGTATGAACATCTACTTCTACTTTTTTATTCTTCTCCTCTCAAATTCTATTACCATTTCAACACCCAACATGGTACATGGTAAATGGCCACGTATTTAGCACTTTTATCCAAAATGTTTTACAATCTTGCTTCTATATTTTATCCATTCACTCCATTCACCTTGCCACGCAAGGTGCTCGTCTGACCCCATAGGAGCTACTTACAGTAAGGTTCAGTGGACACTTCCACATGTAGTAAGAAGGACCAGGAATCGAACCACCAACTCCACAGTCCATTCTTACAAGACAACATATTTAGTTTTAATTTGTTTTATCCATGGATGTATTTCATCCTGTATTGACTATTCTATATATAACTATATAAGCTCCGAACAAATCATCTAAAAGGTCCCACATCATACCTATCCTCATTTTTTTCAATTCACATTCAAAATTCAGTTAAACAGTGATCACATAAAAGCAGTGCAAGGCTAAGATCCTGTTTACATTACAGAGTTACTGCAGCAGTACATCCCCAGTAGAAATCTCAGGTCCTCTAAGTCAGGGCTTGTTAGTTGCCCCTCAGTCAAGACTCAAGACAAGGAGACTGTTCTTTTAATCTGAATCTACCACTGAACTTGAGATCATTGGCCTTCAGCTAAAAAACCATTTGTTTTAGCTTTAGTATTTTTTCAATGTTTTGTTTGATATCTTTTATCTGGTTGTTTTATGACTTTTATTTGATTGCTATTATTGAAAAGCCGTTTGTGATGTTACGCTTTTGAACGGTGTTTATAAATAAAACTTTACTTGCTTAAAACCTTGGAATGACATCAAGGACAATATGGGCACCTTAAGAAAAATGCATCATCTAAATTAAATTGAGCCTTAACTATGACATTAAATTTAAGATGGCAATTTTAACATGAAAATAAAACACATGTATTTGCATATTTATTTGATGAGCAGATGTTCCCTTATCCAATGCATCAACAGGTGCAGGTAACATTTGTATTTTGTTAATCATAGTAAAGTTATTCCTAACTTAAAGTATCCATCTTCTTAGTGTAGTTTTAACATTCCTGGAAAACTGGTAAAAATGTTCAGCATATTCTTTATGGCTAATATTTGTGCACATATTTGATTTTGGTGGAGCACAAGAACTCTTATTCTGGTGAGCTCTTATGTTTTCCTTATATATTTTTTCTCACATCCAAGCAAAGCATGACTCAGGTTTAATTTACTAGGCAGCTTAATACAGCTTACTGGTATAAATATCATGCGTTTTATTAATGGCAAGAAAAACCTTTTAAGCTCAGCAATCAATTTTGGTGCTGCTGTGGCATCTATCCAGTATCTGTAAACATTCATCCTGTTCAGGATAACTGGGGGATGAAGCCTATCTCAGCTGTCATTGGGCAAGACGTGGGGTCCAACCTGGACAGATCTCTGGCCTATCTCAGGGCCACCACAGAGGGATATTTACAGACAAACAACAATTTGCACACACACACATTCATACCAATGGGCAATTTAGAGTCACCAATTAACCTAAAACACATGTCCTTTGGGAGGACAGGGCATAGTCAGGAGGTGGATTCAAACTGGGGACCTTCTTGCTGTGAGGGAGCAGCACTAACCACTCCTCCACCATGCTGCCCCATTTTTTTCAATTTACATGTTAGAAATTTATATTCAATTCAATTCAACTTTATTTATATAGCACCAATTTACAACAAAGTCATCTTAAGGCACTTTACATAATAAAGTCTCCTTTTAACGGAAGAAACCTCCAGCAGAACCAGGCTCAGGGTGGGCGGCCATCTGCCTTGACCAGGTGAGTGGAAATGGGAGAGAGAAAGGAAAAGAGCAACAAAAGCAACAACAAAATATGAATCTTAAATTTATAAATCTACCCTATTTCCAGATTAAGTTTAAAACTATTACTGGTTTCCCATGTCATGTCAGAAGGTTGGACCCCACTGTTAAATCAGGTTCAAAAGTACAAGTACTCCACAAACAAAACAGTTATATTTAATGGGCACATGTTGCTCATCAGACTATGGTTAGCATTCAAAACTTTTGTGATGTCTCTAATCTTGCTTGGATGTGCATGTCTTCAAGTTTTAAAGTGGGCTTGTCTTTTTTCATGCAGCATCGCTTTCTGCACCACCAGAACAGAATTCAAATATGAGATCTTAATGATTTCTATAACATCTATTTGGGTGGAAAACCAACAGTACATGCAGAGGTAAATTTAAAAAAATCACCCTAAAAAGAGTTAAACTGAAGAATTGCATCTTTGCCCACAATCTCTATCTAACATCTCTGCAGTCTGTTTCTTTCACATACTGTTAATCCTGTAGCCAATTTAGTACATTAAGCTATTAGCTTGTTTTGAATCTTATGTGTCATTTAAATTGTAAATATAGAAATAGATTATGTAAGGTGCATTTGTCTCGATGTCTAACAGTTTAAGTTTGCCGTGTTGATAACAGTTTTATTAGTGAGACTGAGGCCGCCCACATACAAGCCGGTCCGTGATGTAGACAGCTATAGCCAGCTGCCAACTGACATGCTGCAGTCGTCTGCTCTTAATGCAACCGCTGACTGTTTTCTTTAGGAGAGGTTGCTGGGATGTTTAATGCTCAGATGAACAACACTGCCTGACTTTGTGTATGTTGAAATCCACCATAACCAAACCACCAAAGGCCTTGTATTACAAACTATTTATTAGCAAATGTCCATAACTACATAAACAGCCTCTTTTAGAGCCTTTATTTTTTTATCCTAATGTGCCTTTTTCACGCGCCCACACAACATACCCAGATAAATTGAATCACTTATCAGTCAATTGAAAGGAAACCCATAGGAACTTTATCTAAACAGCCACTTTGCTACTACTCACATTATATCCATTACGCATTCAATATGTTATGTGTAAATACATAAACATTGTACCCTATAAATCATACCAAGTCTTTGATTTAATGTGAAGAGTAATTTCTCAGTTTTATTTAAAATATATACATAGCATATTAAAATGGGATTATACTCAGAAATGGCTAAGACATTTTTGAGGCACTTACATGTATGTTCCTCAACTATACAATGTTAGGGTGCTCTGTAAAATGTGACAACAGAATGTAGTGATTTGCAAAAATAATTCAGGCTTTATTTTGAAAAAAACATTTGATTATTTTGTATTTGGCACAGGTAGACTGGAGACCTCTCCGGGGTGGACCCCACCTCTCCACCTATGACAGCTGAGATTGGCTCCACACCCCACACAGGATAAATGGTTATAGATGGAGAGATGGATGGATGAGGAGGCCAAGTGCTGGCCAGTGACTTTATGGGGGCCCATGGTTAAACAGAAAGTCTAAGATAAATAAATAACAGCTACAAAGACTGTGCTCCAAATATTAATTTAGCATGAGTTTTGCTTGTTTGTTTTACAACAGATGCCCTACCTGCTGCAACCCTACCATTTTATTGAGGCTCAGTATCAGCAAAAGGGTGGCCATTGATGGCTGGGTGGGACCACACCAGGTGGGGTGGGATTCAATCTTGCAGCCTTCTGCATCCCAACCTAATGCTCTACCCACTGACCCACCTCACAACTTCCACTACTAGCATCATAATTATCACCATCATCACAAACATCCCATCCAGCAGTACTACAAGCCCTAACTCAACTTGATCTCCTCACTGAAATCAGGAGACAGTACAGGAGATGTTTCAAAGAACCAGAATGAATCTGTAATCTAGCCGATAAAAGCTGACTTTTTTCAGAATTGTGATCCACCATTAATATATATATATAAATTAATAGTGGAGGACCTGGGCATCCATAAATCTAGCCTGTCTTACATTGGTCAGGGGAATTTACTGTTCACACTCACTTTTTTCATTTTCACTTTTAATATGATTTTATTAATTAGCTGTATTAATTATATCTCTTTTTTTTCCTGTTTTAGTAAAAAAATATAGATTATTCTGCAGTAACAAATAAAATTAAAGTACCTGAAGACTTTCATTTTGTACTTTTTCCCTCAGCCCTTTAGCCATTTAACATGTTTAAAACAAGAAAGTGGCTCATCTCTGTGGTGAATCATTTAAGAAAAGTGGATTTTGAAACTGTCAGTATAGCTATTGTGTCTGGCAGCAGCTGCAAAAACTTTAAAAATGACAGATTTATGAAAGATTAGGACAATTTACATAACAGCTTTTATAAGGTCTAGATTTTGATCTTTACTTTCAGTTATTGCCATCTCCAGAAAGTTTTTTCTTTCAGTTACCAAAAAATAGTCACTCATAAAACAATAGCACATTACGCATTTGCATCAGGCCAATTAGTTAACTTGCACACTCACTCACTAAAATAAAGATTCAAACAGACTCTTAGCCAGCATCCACAAGTTTATTTTCATATTTCTTATTACAAATTGACAATTTCCATTAATGAAAAACATAAACTTGGTTTGGCATTATTTTCAGCCTCCTCAAGTTCAATAAAACCATGTGATAACCAGTTAGAGTTATATGGCCTGAGGTTTTAAGGTTTAAGGTTTAAGGTAATCTTTATTGATCCCACGACGGGGAAATTTACACGAAAGACCTGCGGTAGGGCTCTGTCCTACACTGAAGGTGTATCAGTCGGCCACTGAAGGAGCTGTACAGAGCCTCCACTGTCTGGTGCAGCGGGTGACAGGTGTTGTCCATGATGGATATATGAAAACCTGCAGCACAGGCCAATAAACAATAGAAAATAAAAGAAAAAGAAAAACAGAGGAAGGAGCTACTGTAACAGGCAGCTGGTCAGGCAGTGCCATCTTGGAAAAAAAGTGGTCTCTAGGGTGGTCATGTTATTCTTGGGCTTATAGTTCACAAACTTAAAAAAATACATTTAGAGAGAAAAAATGCAAAGGATTCAGAGATTATTTAAAGTTCTTAAAAGCATTATACGTTTTATTACAATCTATAAAAATCTCTGTACACAAGGAAACAAGGTAATAACCACAACAAAATGTGATTGAATAGTGATCAGATCCTGAGGCAGCACTATTTTCAAAAAAGGTATGATTCTATGGTGAAACTGGGTTCTATTGGCTCAGAAACACCTCTGAGAACCATAACATACTATATTTAAGCTATATTTAAGCTACAAGAGCTTTTGTATTCTCCTATTTCCTCACTTTCTATGTTTTTGGCTTTATTTGTTAGTGAGTCAGTGGAGAACTTTGATATCAAAAGCACCATAGATATGTCACCAGATATATATGATACCATATAATAGTAGCCACAAAATGGAGCAGGTTTAGTTTTTGGAAAAAAGTTTGAGTTTAAATGAGGAAACAAGAATAACACTTTATTTTAACCACTGAACCTGTGGTTTGTGGGGGGGGGGTTTGCACCTTAGTTCCTCACACTAAGACTGAATGGAAGGATTTAAGGAAAACACATGAGGATAGAGGAAATGAGAAAATGTGTTATGAGAGACATGAGACATCCTTTTCTTCTGAACCATCATCTGTTTCTGATGATGCCAAGTCAGCTGGATCAGCATGGATCAGCATGTTTTTTTTCTTTTCTTTTCAGTTTGAGTTTTGAGAATAACCATCTGTTCACTTATTAAAACCTATATTCTTTGTTTTCACTGTGGTCAACAACAGCAATGAATTTATTTGTTTACTGAACTGATGACTTGCATGTACATTTATTAGTAGTCATTTTGTAAATTAATCTTTCAATTCAATTCAATTCAATTCAACTTAATTTATATAGTGCCAATTTACAACAAGGTCAATTCAATTCAATTCAACTTTATTTATATAGCACCAATTTACAACAAGGTCATCTCAAGCCACTTTACATAATAAAGTCAAGACTATACAAACATTTAGAGAAAACCCAACAAATCCCCCTTATGCAAGCCATAGGCAACAGTGGAGAGGAAAAACTCCCTTTAACAGAAGAAACCTCCAGCAGAACCAGGCTCAGGGTGGGCGGCCATCTGCCTTGACCGGTTGGGTTGAGTGGAAAGTGGAGAGAGAAAAGAAAAGAGCAACAAAAGCAACAACAAAACATTGGGCAAGTTAGTAGGGCCAGTAGCTGCGCACTGGAGGACACACAGCACCAAATCCAGGGACACCTGAAGACAGGGACAGAGAGAGGGGGACAGAGAGGGAGAAAGATGACTACGGGACAAAGAAGATACAGAGTTAATGTCATACAGTGGTGACATAGATGTGGGGTGAGAGGAGAGAATGAAGAGAAGAGGAAAGTGGCACAGTGCAGAGTCCCCCAGCAGTCTAAGCATATAGCAGCATGACTATAACTTACTATAAGCTTTATCGAAGAGGAAGGTTTTGAGCCTAGTCTTAAAAGTAGAGCGGGTGTCTGCTTCCTGAATCTGGACTGGGAGCTGGTTCCACAGGAGAGGAGCTTGATAGCTAAAGGCTCTGCCTCCCATTCTATTTTTGGAAATTCTAGGAACCATAAGCTACATTTTGGCCTGCATTTTGGAACCAAAGTGGTCTAGTAGGATGATATGGTACTAGGAGATCTTTTAGATATGATGAAGCTTGACCGTTTAGAGCTTTATAGGTAAGAAGAAAGGTTTTAAATTCTATTCTACATTTAATGGGAAGCCAATGAAGAGAAGCTAATGAAGGTAAAATATGATCTCTCTTACTGAGATTGCTCAGTCAGCAATCTTGCTGAAGCATTTTGGATTAACTGGAGGCTTTTTAGAGAGTTACTGGGGCAGCCTGAAAGTAGAGAATTACAGTAGTCCAATCTAGAAGTAACGAATGCATGAACCAGTTTTTCAGCATCGCTCTGAGAGAGGATGCTCCTAATTTTGGCAATGTTCCTTAGGTGGAAGAAGGCTTGAGGGATTTGTTTTATGCATTATGTAAATGACAAATCCTGGTCAAAAATGACTCCAAGATTCCTTGCAGTACTACTGGGGGCCAGACTTATGTCATCTAAAGTAGCGATATGATTAGAGAACATGTTTCTTAGACTTTTAGGCCCAGACACAATAACTTCAGTTTTATCTGAGTTTAGAAGAAGGAAATTATGCCATCCAGTCCCTTATGTCTTTTAGACATGCTTGTAGTTTGATTAATTGATTTGTTTCGTCAGGTTTCATAGATAGATATATCTGTGTCTGAAATTCAGGAATCCAGATCCTGATTGATATACAGAAATGCATCATTAGTTCATATAGTAAGACAATTGTAAATGACGATATCATTGAAATGATAATCAACAACTGAAATAGGTTAGTGCTGAGAGACATCACACTCACCTCATCTCCATGATGTTATTCCTAGTAGGAAATAGATAGTTAAGATAGAACTGCTTCTAGTGTCAGGGATCTACAGTTACCTTATCCATGAATTTAAACCAAAGGGTGGACCTTGCTTACATTTTTATGCATTTATATATAAACTTTGCTGGTGCTGTGCTGAGGTTTCACATCCATCTGATCAGATGTAGTGTCCAATCATTAGCAGGTTTCTAAAGCAGTGTTAGTTCAATTCAGTTCAATTCAACTTTATTTGTATGGGGCCAATTTACAACAAAATCATCTCAATGCACTTCACATAATGAAGTAAAGAATATAGAGACATTTAGAGAAAAGCCAACAATTCCCCCTTGAGTGGAGGAAAAACTCCCTTTAACGTAAGAAACCTCCAGCAGAAACAAAACATTGTGCATTGTTATTTTATGGATAGTACTATTGGTCCAAAAAGGATGCTCCTATGTGTCCTTACTTCTCTGTCCTCAAACATAGCTCCTTAGTCCTCATGTCTCAATCCTTAAAGTGAGATAAAAGGGTTTTTGGGACGTCCTGCAATTATGAGGACTAGAACAACTTCTGGGGCAACCAAGGATCAATGACTATTCCTGTTGTATACGATGAATCAACAGTGAATGCAAACCATTACTGCGGCAGGAACAATTTGGTTCTGTCAATATTGAATATCAATACTCTGAACATGTAGTCAAAAATATTATACCCATACACCTGCTGTTCTGACACCCTGCCAAGCATTTATAAGACAATTTTTTTTTGGTTGCTTGGAAATGGATCTGCAAAACATTGTCAATACTCAACTCAAAGGCTTCAATTGTTGAGTCCCTACATAAGAAAAGCAGAATGGATCATTCAGTATTAAATATATATAATATATTTGCTAATCTCAGATCTTCCTTTTATTGGTAAAAATATTGAGAAATCTGGTTTTACTTTTTTTGAAGGGATTTCAGTCGTGCTTTGGGAAACATCACAGCCCACATTTTTCAGTTTTGATGCTTCTTGATCTTTGTGCTACCCTTTATATTTTTGACCATTAAGTCTTTCTTGACAGACTCAAAGTGTGGCTAAGATTATTAGGTACCATCCTCACTTGTTTCAAATCCTATCTCAAAATCAGTGACTATGCTGTTTTTATTGGTATTCACAGATTTGATTGGATCCCAATGATATACGTATGGAGGCTGCCAGGGTTCAATTCTTGGACCACTGTCACAGATTGTCTATGCTCTGGGCAAAGCCAAAAGTTGCTTATCACAGTTGGACAGCCGGCAGTCAGATTTACGAAGCTTTTTGTTTTTTACCAAAAAACAGGTTTTTTACCTGACAGAGTCTTTTAGACTCTGACAGGCCTGTATAAAATTAAATTTACTTTATTAAATTGAACAAAATACATTAAGTCACTGTGAGGCAAAAATATTACGAAAATCATCAATAGAAGCTACAAAAAAAATATTTATAACAAATTGAGTCCTAATTCTAGTCACTATGAAAGTTAAACTAAAAGGTCTTCTGTGTCCACTGTTTTTAACAACTGTAACTACACTCTAGCAATCTATATGTACTAGCATATTAAAAAACAACCTTATTTAACAATTTATTCATCTTGACTCATTTCATTCTGGTATTGTTACTTGTTGTAGTTACGTTTTGCTTATTGTTTTTCTTTTGCCATGGAAAGAACTTTAATTTGCCTCTGGCTTATTAATGTAAGGTGGACTAATAGCTGACTTTCCTATTACAAACATGCTGAGTTAGCACTGAGAAACACCTTTTAAAATAAGGGCTAATTGTTTATCCTGTTAGTTTAAAGTCAGGGCAAGTCACATTTATTTTCATAGCATGTTTCATACATGATGCAATATGAGGTGCTTCACAGCGAACATGAACATGGTAAAATCACACCCAATCAAATCAAGTAAACTTTGCCTCAGCAGGCTTTACATACAACCTGCAAATGACACCATCTGCCTTTAGAGTCCCCCCACACACACAGACACACACAGACAGAGACACGTTTCTCTCTCTGCTACCCTTTTCCACACTCTTATTGCTTTATTTGTCCTCATCTTTCCACTTCTTATCCCATCTCACCCTCTGTATGCCTCCACTCTCTTCACCAAGCTGTCATGCTGAGCCAATGGTTGAGCTGCCATCATTTTCCTTTGCATGAAGGTTCACTGATAGTTTCCACATTGCAGTGGCCTTACACTGTGCAGATTAGTGAGGTTGGGCTGGTCTTTGGTGATGTCTGGGAAAACTAAATCCTTATGAAGTTCAAGAAGAGCACTGAGACAATCATCACTACACACAGCATCACTTTCTGACACATGATCCTCTTATCTTTTCATGCTCCAGTAGCAACCATTAACTACAAAGTTAAAATGAGAAATGACCTAAGGCTTAAAAGTAGCTTTTGACAGATGACTTGAATGATTTCAAGTCATTAATTAAGCAATACAAAAAGCCAAATATTAGCTGCTTCTAGTTTTATAGCTTTGCATGGTGATTTAATGAGAGATATAATAAGAGTAGAGAGTACAATAAACCATAGTTGTATTAAATAATGAGTAGATGAAAAAGCTTTCACTGTGCTATAAAATATTTAGCAGTTTTTAAAACTAAATAGCATGGAAATGTTGTTTAATTTTTTTTTTGTTTCCTTTTTTTATTTATAACCATGAATATTATAATATTACAAATAATAACACCCATTAGATATTTTACACTTTATGATTACAATTAGATATACCTTTTGACACATAAATTGCAACATTGAAATGCCCTTACATTGGTTTTAAACTATATAGAGTGTCTATTTTATTGTTGTAGACCGTTATTGTTGTTGTGTTTAACTTATTTTGTACTATCCTTGTCATTCAAAATTCTGTTTTACTTGCCTTAAATAATCACATTTATTTAAAAAAGTCAATTAAAAATTAAGGAAGGCAGATGCAGTATATATTTGGATATAAATACATTACACTCCTATCCCACAATCCTACAAACAAACAAACCAAAAAAATATTACATCACTGGATGTGTGAGGCTACACACACACTCACAAACATATACAGAGAGAAAAACCAGGAAAAAGCTTGTTAGAGTAAATGTTGCCAGTTGTACCAGCCAGCAGTACTTAGATAACATAATCATTCCTGATCTGTCTGAATAGATAACATAATCATTCCTGATTATGTTATCTATTCAGACAGATCTCTGGGGGGAAATATCTGATACTGCCTCTATGTGTTTGTGTGTGTCTGCATGTCTGGGTGACATTGCTGAGTGCAAAGAGCCATGGCATCTGATGGCTAATAGCGTGGGGAGAACACATTCCGGAACTGGCCGGCCAATACAAACACTCAGCTCACCATAATGAGGTGTGACTAGACTGCTCTATTGCCATGGAGACCCTCAACAAGCCACTGGTATATTCACTTCTTTCTCCATTGTTTTTCCTTATATTGAATCGCCTGTGTGACTTCATATAATTTGCAGGGTGGATTAAAGATTTAATTTTGAAAACGTCTTCAAATGAAGGTGAAAAATGTGACCTACTTTCAGCTGGCAACTATATGGCAATAAAGGCTTCAACAAGTGGATTGTTCACCACCAAACGTATCCCATGACTCTCTTAAGAGCTATTGGTGGCTAGCTAGCTAGCTGCTATGCTAACAGTTTTTATCAGAATAAGAATCAGAATCAGAAATCTGTCTTGGTGTCAGGTGCAAACACAAAATCTACAGAAGGAAATGTAAAGGTTCACAGGTGTGACACAATATTAAATGTAAAGAAATGTATAGCAATAGTATAATACGCTAAAAATAAGGTAAGTGAATGTGCAAAGTGAGGTAGTGGTACAACATGGAAGTTGTATTTATATATATATATATATATATAGCAGGTGCCTATGTATATATATATGTGTGTGTGTGTATATATATGTGTGTCTATGTATATATATGTATGTATATGTATATGTGTATATGTGTGTATGTGTATATACATAGGCACCTGCTTCAGATAGTTCAAGCAGTGTTATTTCCTCCACAGTTTTGATTCAACTACTCTTGTATACTCTTATCATCAATCTTTGTCAGATACATCTGAATTGACCCAACAGAGCCAGGCTAAACTAGGATAAGCCAGTGAACGTTTTATTCCATCAGGTACATTCTTGGCCAGTTTATTTCCAAGGAAGGCCCTCTTTCCCAGGTCTCTTTTGGCCTCAGAGCAAAGTGTTTTGGCTGAGGTCCATGCTGCACAAAGGGCCTGAGCATTCCAGCTATCTGCCTTTAATCCAGTATGTCAGCTCGTGTTAATGTTGCAGTGTGAAATCTGAGGGCACAAAGGGGCATGGAATATTTACAAGAAAAAAACCCATAACAATTCCTCTGGCCACTAAGCATTGAACTAAACGGGCTGCAGTCTGCTGGTGGTACAGTTAATGGCTGGTGTACATGGCAGGTTGAAGATATGTGTGTTTGTAGGTTTGGAAGCTTATCAGGCAGGTGGTAAAAAGGTGACATACAGGAGATACTTCTAAATGGCACCTGACCTCAGGGAACGATGCTGGTCTAATCCAAAGGGAAAGTGGGGACAACAAAGAGGAGCCCATGGATAATCTGAGACTAAACCAGTATTTCCGCTTCTCCTCAGGACCCCTGTGGTTTGCTCTGACACACAATAGCGGAATGACACGCTTCTGTGGATAGTTAATTATCTCAGACACACACTGACACCCATTTCCACACACAGCACACGTGCATGAATCACAGACACAAGTCTGTGTATGGATGCACACACAGACACATACATATTCATTCCACACCCAGCCGGTTACTGAACTCGCTTCCACAAAAAATCCCGCTGCATTTATCTAAACTCATTGTCATTGTATTTCCTGAAAGCAGCAAATTGTTGATGTGTGTGCGTGTGTCATTTAGTTATAGCATAGATATGAATAAAAGCCCCAAAGAGAAAAAAAGACAAACTTGAGATGCAAGTTTCTTTCAGATGTTTGTGCCACCAAACACTTGCTGATGTTCCATTAACCTTTGCTCACTCTTGCCATAAAGCCAGATTTGGTAAGCAGTCTGTACAATCTGTTGTGTTTAAAGAGGAATTCATTTCTACATTGTTTCAGTAGTTTCACAGATTATCTGTATACTAATAAAAATTTTATTGTCTCCAGTGACAGCGGCAAATTAGATGCTTGGACTTTGGGTACAGAGATTTAAATATTGTATAAACATTTTGTTGCAAAATAAGGGATTTGGTTTTCTTTCCACAAATCCAAAAATTTAACTACACAGTAGATTTGTATAATGACCATCACTTTTCCGGAGAAGAGGGAACTAAAAATAAATTTAAGTATACTCCATCTACTACATGTTGAGTATAAATAAAGCTCACAGCAGGCTCATGTGCTAGCCACTTCTTCAGCTACACCTGTACAATCTAGCAGAATCTAATACAGCAGGTCTGCGACAAATTCTCCTTTTACAAAGTAATCATCACTGGCCCAATTTTAAGAATAGGTCCTGTCACTCAGAGGTCAGGTGTCACACTCGTCAGCAGAACATCCCATTGAGTAACTGAGCCAATCAGTGCACAGGGAGGCGGTACTGAAGTCTTTGTATCAGACAGAGGCACTTTATAACTAATTTTAAGTCACATTTTTTTAAATACAGTAGGTAAATTGAATTTCAGCCTGTTCCTGTGCATAAAGGTTGTAAATTTAAGCTTTGAATGTTCCCAGGAGCTAGAAGTTTAAAACCACTCGCTGTTTCTAGAGTTGATTGTCCTGAGAAAGTAAAAAGTCTCTTTGTTGGAGAGGAAGAGGCCACTCTAACAGAGCTTCAAAAGTCCTACATAGACATGACTAGTGAACACCAGTTACTGCTCATCCCCTGTCTAATGTCATGCCAGAGGTGAAGCATGGTCATGGCTGAATATATATATATATATATATATATATATATATATATATATATATATATATATATCTCTAGTCCATGTCCAACTGTACAAGATCAACAGGACCCTAAGAGCCTCCATCCAGAACTCAATGGGAAGGTGGAAAACAACACTAGAGGCCAACTCCCAGCCAATTGCCCAAGTCAACATCAAGTGCGGCATATACCAAGGAGATGCCCTGTCCCCGCTGCTGTTCTGCATAGGCCTGAACCCCTCAGCCAGATCATCGCCAAGAGCGGTTACGGATATCGACTACGCAATGGAGCAACCATCAGCCACCTCCTCTACATGGATGACATCAAGCTGTATGCCAGAAGCTTAACGAGACATCGACTCGCTGATACATACCACCAGGATATACAGCCAAGACATCGGAATGTCATTCGGACTGGACAAGTGTGGCCGGATGGTTGCGAGGAGAGGAAAGGTAGTCAGAACTGAGGGGATTGTACTACCAGAAGGCAAGATAGCAGATGTGGAAGACAGCTACAAGTACCTTGGGATCCCGCAGGCAAATGGTAACCACGAAGAGGCCGCAAGGAAAGCAGCGACCACCAAGTACCTCCAGAGAGTAAGGCAAGTCCTGAGAAGTCAGCTGAATGGGAAGAACAAGGTCCGGGCAATCAACACCTACGCCCTCCCGGTCATCAGGTACCCAGCTGGCATAATAAGCTGGCCAAAGGAGGAGATGGAAGCCACTGACATCAAGACAAGGAAGCTCCTTACAATGCATGGAGGGTTTCACCCCAAATCCAGCACCCTGAGACTGTACGCTAAGCGCAAGGAAGGAGGCCGAGGACTAGTGAGCGTCAGAGCCACTATCCAGGATGAAACAACTAAGCTCCGTGAATACATCAGGAAGATGGCCCCAAGTGATGATGTGCTTAGTGAATACCTCAGGCAGCAGAAACCAGAGGAGGAGCAAGGACAGGAAGAGCAGGATCCATCATGGAAGGACAAACCCCTGCACGGTATGTATCACCGGCAGATAGAAGAAGTGGCTGACATTGAAAAATCCTACCAGTGGCTGGACAAAGCTGGACTGAAAGACAGCACAGAGGCACTAATCCTAGCAGCACAGGAGCAGGCACTGAGTACCAGATCGATAGAGGCTGGGATCTACCATACCAGGCAAGACCCCAGGTGCAGGCTGTGCAAAGATGCCCCTGAGACAATCCAGCACATAACAGCGGGATGCAAGATGCTAGCAGGCAGGGCATACATGGAACGCCATAACCAAGTGGCTGGAATAGTACACAGGAACATCTGTGCGAGCACGGACTGGAAGTCCCGAAGTCACGATGGGACACACCTCCAAAGGTGGTTGAGAATGACAGAGCTAAGATCCTGTGGGACTTCCAGATACAGACTGACAAACTGGTAATGGCCAACCAACCGGACATAGTAGTTGTGGACAAACAGGAGAACAAGGCTGTAGTGATAGATGTAGCAATCCCGAGCGATAGCAACATCAGGAAGAAGGAACACGAGAAACTTGAGAAATGCCAAGGGCTGAAAGAGGAGATAGAAAAGATGTGGAAGGTGAAGGCACAAGTGGTGCCCGTGGTGATAGGAACCCTGGGGGCTGTGACCCCCAAACTGGGAGAGTGGCTCCAGCAGATCCCAGGAACAACATCTGAGATCTCTGTCCAGAAGAGCGCAGTCCTAGGAACAGCTAAGATACTGCGCAGGACCCTCAAGCTCCCAGGCCTCTGGTAGAGGAGCCGAGCTTGAAGGAAGAAGTAAGACCGCCCCAAAAGAGAAAAGGGGCGAGTGGGGAATTTTTTATATATATATATATATATATATATATATATATATATATATATATATATATATATATATATATATTTAGGGTCAGTGGTTCGATCCCCAGCTCCTGCTTGCTGCGAGGCAGTGTAAATGTTATTGATGCCCCATTAATGACATCCTCAGCAATGTAAATGCCAATGGTTAAAATAAAACTTTGTTTGTTTAAAAGTAAGAGACTATGGTGCAAGGCTCACATTTCTGATGTGAGATAAGAGTTTCCTCATTTTAAACAAAGAAATAATATAAATATAAGTAAAACAGGCTACAGTGGGCCAGCACAGTCGGGGTAATTAATGCCAAGCAGTTTGAAGTTTGGAAAGGCTACATAAAGAAATCCCATCAGCCACTATCTTCAATCAAGGCCATTTGCCAAGGGTGATTCCTGGGCAACAAGGTGAATATCACCTAATATCAGAGTCTACATTTAATAAAATTCACTATTTTAGGAAATACTTTTGTATCCACATTTCTAACTTGTACTACACATGCTTTTGATAAACGAAGCCCCTGTTCTTTTTATGGAGGTCAAAACAGAAAACAAGCTTGTTTTCCACAAAAAAGTAACAAAAAAGTGAATTTTGAGGCCAAAACTAAGTCTACATTCTACCATTAAAATATGTGTTCATTATATCTATTTTCTCTGTCTTTCCTTGTCATCTCTGTCTTTCCTTGTCATCTTTTGTCATCCAGTTTGAAGTGCAACTTCAAGTTTCCAAGTTCATACCACCCTCCACCTCTTTGTGTCCTGAAGGTTAAGAGAACAGCTTCAAATGGCCAAGTCTGTTCTTACACCCTCTGTTATCTGGGCCTCTCATCTCCACCTTAGATGCTGCATCCAATGCAAGCCAATCTGCTCTGAAGAAAATAAAGAAGAGGAGGGATATGGAATGTGAGGGAAAGAAAGAGAGCCAGACAGGACAAAGCTGGGAGTGGGGAGAAACTGAACACAGTGTTTGTTGTGTGTATGAAGGGAGGACTTGGCACAAACACTGGCCTGTCTGTAAGAGTATCCTGTGCTGCTCCCTGCTCCATGCCTGCCTCTTCAATACTGCCTTTGTCCTGCCACTGTGCACAGTGACACTGAGAATCCACATAGCAACACCTGGCCCCCTATAATGCTCTGTGTCACACAGGAAGAGGCAGGACCGATCAGGACAATGTAGGACAACACAAGATAGCACAGGACAAGGTAGAATATACCAAAATCAGGAGATTGTCCTGAACTGCAAAATAAGAGATTTGATCATTTGTTTCAACATCAATGTGTAAATTTTTTTTTACAAGCACTCTGTTGTGGTTGTATTTAATAATGACTGCAGTAGCATCCCACAGCCCAACAACAGAATCTTTTTAAACCAGGGGCTGCACTGTGCAACACTGCTAGTGATGACCATGTGTTTGATTTGTTGTTGTGGTTGCAGGAAGACAACAATACACGTCAGTGGATATCATCTGTATTTTTTAGATTTCAGACAACTCCTACCCCATATAAGCAGATCATTTACCGTACACCCCTGCAATGTTATCTCAGTTTTACATTTGATCTAGATGAGCTAGCTCGCATTTAGATATGATATTATTTGTCGATATTATACTGTTTGCATAAGCAGTTGGGCCAAGTCCCTCCCTTCAGTGAACTGGTCTGTGGGGCTTGTTTAACACTAGATTTGAAGACTACCTCAACATTCACAGTATTTAATTTAATTTAATAGGGGAATGTACAACGTTAACTTGTGTAAGGATTTTCAGATTTTCAGTCCAACTCCAGGAAGGGCATTCAGTCCTTTATTGTATAGTGGCTAGATGGAAGCCACTTTGAGTTTTTATAGAACTTGGATTGCATGAGGAAAAAAATATCTTCTCTAATGAATAAATAACTTAACTCTGTGGGCAGAGCACAAGCACCTCACATTAATACGCTTAAATCTATAAAGTGAAGCACAGTTGCAGCATCATAGTTGCACTTCTCATGGGCAGCAACAAGGGGACAGGTCAAACATGAAAGAAGGGCTTGCAGCCAAATGCAGAGAATCCATTGAAGAAAACATGCTCCAGATGTGACTAGAGGTGTTTGTTGTCTTGCAGCACAGCAAACATGGTGCATACACCTAAGAACACTGGAGTGGTTTGGGGTATTACACTGTCCTTGAGCTGAGTCAAAGCCAAGACCCCGACTGTGAAGACACAAAAGGGACAGGTCAAGCAATTTGTTTTCATTTAACAAAATTCCACGGCAGCTATTCAGGGGAAACTGAGAGCGGACATTTGTATTACACAGCTAAAGAACTTAAAGTTAAAACTCTGTGCAGATCTTTGTGCTGGTCAGCAAACCTGATTCTTAGCAGTTGAAAATGCCTGGAACATGATTTATGGCATTTGGATTAGAGAAATTATTTTATTTTGAGAATGCCGCAATTATTATACAAGGCTTTGGTGTCAGATTAGTGATTCTAAACCACACGATTCATTCTATGTGTTTTACACATGTGAAAAATAATACTTTGAGGCATCTTTCTAAACTACATCCAGCCCTAAAGATTTGCTTATTCTCCTTTTTGTTGTAATTATTTCTATCAGAGTTAAAGGTCAGTTTAGTTTTTTGAGCAGATATCCACAACAACATGGTCCGTGGTTTGAGTTCTGCTGCATCATGGCTACATGTACAAGTGTCACAGGGCAAGAAACTGGTTCCTCTGGGTTTTCTCCAATGTGTGTTGTAAATTCTTTCTTGGATCTGTAGACTGGAAAGAAAAATATTTTGACCATATTTTCCAATTTTCAACCAAATAACTGAGAATAAAATAATTCTGCATCAGACAATTCAATGATACCAATTTAACAATGTAGAAGTCGTTCTATCAAGTCGAAACAAGCAATTTAAATATAACTCATGTGTCTCTGCCAGCATAATTATTTCTTATTATTATTCTTCTGAACAAGATTGTACTAGTAGCTTGATCTGTAATGGTATGCTATGACTTTTAGTAAAGTTTGGAGTTACTGTGGCGATGTAAATTGCAAAAATCTGAGATTGATTCTGAAAAGTCTGTCATCAAACTTTAAGACTTATGTTTACAACAATAGAAAAAAAACACAAAACCCAAACTTTTCACAAATATCCTCAATATTTCTGTAAGTGTAAAGCTTTATTTTTTCTTGATTTTAAATTTGTAGACATTTTTAAAACATTTCTAAAATGGCCGTCTATGAACCTTTGCCTCCCTAAATTGCATGGCATCACAGTGTGAGAGGGAGACATTTTCAAAGACAATTTTTCTCTTTTACTTGTCCTTTAGCCACATTTTTTACTCTACACCAATTTATTTTCACTAAAATGTAGGAAAAGTTGTTATGTTACTAATGGTGTGCCCTGAGCATACCATTAGAAAGGGAGCACATGTTCACATTTATCTTCTGGAGCCCCCAAGCAGCAGCAGCAGTGGCACTAAACTCCTCCATTAATGACCAGAAAAGGATTGAATTTTGGGGTAAAAAGCTGTTCGGACAGTGTTTTGAAATTGCTGGTCTAGCCACAATTTTTACACCAAATTTGCACCACAGTCTCCACAAAAGATTCTCTCTGGTACATTTTGTATGATTGTAATTACTGTCTTTTTTCCTGGTCAGCTAAAGTTCAAGAGGTGTAATGTTGTAAATAGTGTGAGTCAGCACATTGAAAGTTGTTATTGCCATGGCAATAGCTGAATCAGGTCAGGTGATCAGCCTCAGATCCATGTACAAATACTTTATTTGACAGTTTTTTTTACCTCATGATACAAAGTGGAGACACAGACACACAAACATGCAAAAAGGACATGGGAAGAGAACAAAACATACAACACAGCAAACTTACTGTGTACAACAGTGTACCTCTGAAGTACATATTGATTCATTTTTGTTGTTTGTTTTTTGTTCAGCTTTATTTTTCATCTAGGCCCTTTTTCTCAAGGGCCTTTACATAATAAAGTGAAGACTATACAAATATGTTGAGGAAAGCCACAAACAAATCAGCCTTGAGCATAGGCAACAGTGGAGAGGAAAAACGCCCTTTAACGGAAGAAACCTCCAGCAGAACCAGGCTCAGGTTGGGCGGCCGTCTGCCTTGACCAATTGGGGTGAGTGGAAAGTGGAGAGAGAAAAAAAGAGAGCAACAAAAGCATGAACAAAACATTGGGCAGGCTGATAAGAATAAAAAAAATACCTATAGTATTTTGTAGGGCTACTTATTAAATATTACATTATAGGTATAAAATTGCTCGTCGTATCAATCACACCCAGTTTTGCCAAGAATATTTTGAAATTCCTTTGCTCTAGTTTGGCTTGACGACATTGCAGGACATCAAGCTGATTAACAGGTCATCAAGTTAATAACCAAGCACTTCAGATCAGTTTATATTTTATCAGCAAATTGTTCAACTGATTTAAATCAGTTTTCCATTCTTTGAAGCAATAAAAATAAAAGCATGATTGCTATTTATTTTTTCAAAAGTTAATATACCTAAACCCCTTTGTTACCTGTTGTTATACATTAGATTCAACAAATGACGACTTATCTGTAGTTACACAGTAGTTATATCATAAGCATTTGCACCATGTAATATTTTACAAAACACATAACTACAAAACACTTTCTCATTTTGGTACTCTGTTATTCCTTCATTTCTTTTTGGTTATCAAGTAACACCCAATATGTATTCACATGAACACACAGTTGGTTTGTTGTACTAACCACTAAGTTGTGAGCTGTATCTAAAGTCATTGATCTACAGGATACATGCTATCAAATAAAAAAATGTCAGTGACAACTATTCAATTCAATTGAATTCAACTTTATTTATATAGCACCAATTTACAACAAGGTCATCTCAGGGCACTTTACATAATAAAGTCAAGACTATACAAACATTTAGAGAAAACCCAACAAATCCCCCTTGAGCAAGCCATAGGCAACAGTGGAGAGGAAAAACTCCCTTTAACGGAAGAAACCTCCAGCAGAACCAGGCTCAGGGTGGACGGCCATCTGCCTTGACCGGTTGGGCTGAGTGGAAAGTGGAGAGAGAAAAGAACAGAGTAACAAAAGCAACAACAAAACATTGAGCAGGTTAGTAGGACCAGTAGCTGTGCACTGAAGGACACACAGCGCCAAATCCGGGGACACCTGAAGACAGGGACAGAGAGAGGGGGACAGAGAGGGAGAAAGACGACTACGGGACAAAGAAGATACAGAGTTAATGTCATACAGTGGTGACATTATATGTGGGGTGAGAGGAGAGAATGCGGAGAAGAGGAAGTGGCACAGTGCAGAGTCCCCCAGCAGTCTAAGCCTATAGCAGCATGGCTATAACCAACTATAAGCTTTATCGAAGAGGCCCACCCACTCCCAACCACTTGCCCTGCAGACTGGCCATGACAGTAGATTATTTGGCAGTACAGGAGACAATCAGAAGTATGTATATATTCTATTTCTAGTTATCAAAAAAATGCTGCTATGATGGTTGTCTACAGTAACAATGTGCTTTATAACATATCCAGTGGCTAAACTCATGGCCTCCCTTTTGTATTAGCCAAGTCTTCTGAGTAGTTTAAATATGGACACACAAGGATTTTGCTGAATGGGGAAGAAACATGTTATTCCTTTTACAGTTGAGACAGAAAGGGTTGCAGTCGAAAGAGAGGAGAAAAAAGACTGTGTGTGTGAGAGAGAGACAAAGCAAAAAAAGAAAGAGAGCAAGAGATTGGGGAGGGAGGGGGGGTGTACTGCAAAGGGTAATGAAATGGAGAGTTAGTGGCAGGCGGTGATTTTCTTTTAGCAACTTGATCTGAGCCGGGAATGGAGCAAGGCGAGATAAAAGGAGAAAGGAGTGTTGTACGAGCCCAGCTACAGGAAAAGAACGATTACAACAGAGCTGGGTATCAGGTATGCAGGGCAGCAATTTCAGCCAATCACACTGCGGGTACATTAGGGCAGTCAGCAGTTTGACTCCACTGCACTAACCTCACCCTCCCACCCCTACTCAATCTGCCCCACTCACCTCTCATCACTCCAAATGTCTACCTCTCCACCCCCTCTGTGTTCCCCTTGATATTGCACTCCTCTCTCTTTGCAGGGTTCTGTCCTTTTTTATCCCAAAACCTCCTTTCCCGCACACAGCTTTTTGTCTGTGTGTCAGATTACTGTACAGTGGTACATTGGAAATCCCTTTCAGAAACTAATACAAAACAGTTACTAATTTAGACCAGGGTGAAATCATTAATGTTTGGTTTGAACATGGTTACTGGACAAGCATCAAAAGGACAGAGTAAGTCTGATGAAAGAAAATCACTAAATTAAAAGCAGCAGTTTATTTACTGTTCACAGTTGTGTGAACAACTACATCATTTTTACAACCAACCTTTATTAGTTGTATTAGCTTAAAAGAAGACACCAGCTGAGGCTTGCTAGGCAAGCTGATAAAAGTAAAATTATTTTTTGCACTGACTCCACCGTGTTCCATGTCCCTTTTCCAAGCTTCAGCCATATATGACAGGATTATGATATTTAGCAGAATAGATCTTTTTACAGTTGAGATTTTGCATTGCAAAGGTGTCTCCAGTCGCTGAAAAGAAAGCAATCATCATCATCATCAGAAGTGTGAAGAAGCAGGTCAGACAGCGCAGTCATTCCCAGCTATAGGAAAGTAATTTTATTAGGCAGGAGGCCACACGGAGGTGAGGTTCATCCAAAACCAGACAGAATAATCCATGGTTCTGGGCCCATCCCAGTTTCAACTGGACTTTGCCTCTTACTTGCATCCTATGGTGTCTGTAGGAGCTTTAGCAGTGGAGGCAACGTTAACATACGCAGCAGCTTTACGAAGACCTAACAGTACAAGAGCCTCTGCAATCAGGAAGTGTTTCTGTCACTTACTTGGCACTGTTCACTACATCCATCAAGAGCAGCAGTCAGCAACCTTTTTTCTATGAAGAGTAAGTCATAATGTCTGATCCCTTCTGACGCAGGTCCCACTGTCAGAAATTATACATACAGCAGCAGCTGTGGTGAATTCAGAAATAATTTGCTATTAGTAAATGATCTACGAGTTGCTCAACAGTGGGTCCCTTAGCATCTGCAAAGCAACTCACCAAGACAAATCAATTGTATATGAAAACCCAAAGAGCAACAAACTCCTACCCGAGTCAGATTTTTTTTCTGATAATCACCACAGCAAATAAACTGTAAGGTACAGTTCATGCTAGGCTTTTCCATTTCCACTGTCAGTGGGAAAAGCCAATACAAGGCTTACACCTGTTTCCTTTCATCTGTATCCTATAAGCTTCAAAACTAACCACATCAGCTGAAGTAAGAAGTGTCTGCGGAGACTCATCCTAGTCTTATGAAACCGTGTGAGAACAAAAGACAATGGGTAGGAGAAGAAGACCAATAGTGAGAGAGAAGTGTACACAACACTTTCAAAGAGGTTCAAAACCTTAGAATCTTCATTATTTCTGGGAGTCATTTTCATTTAATAGTTGCTGTATCCTTATCTAGAAACTAAATGCTTTAGTCTCTACATCTTTTCCTTGACCCAAAAACAATTTTAGCCTTTTACATACAGGTAACACAGCAAGAAATCATAAATAGTCTACTGCTTCGATAAACTCCTCCTGAACAGGTCTTGTCTGCTTTATAGTCAGGCTCAGTTTAACACCTAACTTGGGCCCAGACCTCTGAGGTACCAGTGACTGGCACTTTTTGATGCTGACCCTGTTTTTTATGTGTTTTTCGCTTTTCAAGGCTGCCCAGCAATTTCAAGACCTCCCCTCTGGTAGTTCAAACCATAATTTTAACACATTTATTATATCTTACATGTTTTTACAATTGGAAAAGGATAGTTTTGCTGGCAAAAGTAATAGTATTTATTAATATTGCTTATTCATTTCCATATTTTTGGGACACAGTTAGAGAGGGACTAAAGAGCCACAAGAGGCTGAGAACCCCCTGACATTCACCTAACTATTTCCGGGACCGGCACCTTTAAATCCTATTACTGTATGTTTACATCCTGCCTGCCGATTTTACTTTATACACATCATTCCCTTCATATTCTGTTTCTATAAAATAGATCCAACAAGTCATCCAACGTTCATGCCCATACAGTAAAGGTCATACTGCATGTACCTAGAAGAAACAGGAATATTTGTTGAATATTTTTTGTCAGACATAAAAATGGCAGATATCCTACTATACAATGAAGCCAAAAATATTGTATTAATATTGTGCAAACATAGCAGCTTAGTTATTTTTGGCACCAAAAACTTCTGGGTCCTATTCACACACAGCACAGCAGCACCACACAGAAATAAGTGTTTGACACCTAATTGATATATAAAACATTTTTGTGGTGAACGTGAACAGACTGCTAGCAGTGACAGAGTAACAAGTTATAGATTAATTTAAACCCACATACTGTTGGATCACATGACATAAGAACAACATATCCATAGTTGAATAACCTCCCTGGTCCAACACCATTTAAATCCAAGATGTTATCCTGTTTACATTGATTAAACCTGACAACAAACCTGTCACCGAGGTTCAGCATTGCAGACCTGTTGTGGGAACAACAAGCTCCACATAACTTTGGAAGAAGAGATGTGGGATCATGTTAAATATTCAACAATCAAATCTGAATCTGGCTAAACTGTTAATCCACATCTCAAGAATGGAGCTCATGTTAGATTTAAGCCCTAGAAAACTTTTGATTTTGGAAAAATGTATTGATTTTGTCATTGATTTGTCACATAACACATGTCATATGACTTGTGACATACATTATCATGTGATGTCACGTTATCATGACAACATACTTGTTTTATGCTGGGGTCCAATCTCATGAGGGAAAGGATTCTGCTTTGTTGACCCAATCATCCACACAACCACTTCTTGATCATTTTTTGTAAAATTTCTGCTGGATTGCTCTTTATATGTGTGTGTATGCTGTGTTGGTCTGTGTATGACATTGGAACCTGGCAGGGGTTCATGTCTCTCAAGCTGCATTCACAGGGACTGGGCAGCCTCCACATAGTGGGCTCTCAGGGGAAACTGAATGAGCCACTGTATTAGTAAAGAGGATGGCAAAACAGGGAAGGGGGGGCTTAATAGTGAGACAAGGAAGGGAAGTGAAGGTGAGGGAAATGAAGGAAAACAGAGAAAGAAATTAACATTGGGGAGACTGGATGCCAAGAGACATGTGGTTGCAGGTGCCCAGATTGAGGACAATTTGTGGCTCGCTGTAGTCGTGTGTTTTGTTTTATGTGAAATTTGTCTGAGGAAGTTTGAGAAGGAGGATGAGTGAATGGAGGCTTAGGAGCAATGGAAGAAGTGTAGAGAACATAAAGGCAGGGAACAGAATAGGTTGGGGTTGGACTGACATTCAACTATATCACCAGGGGGTGATGGGGAAGCCTTATAAATAAGGGAAGAGAGAGAGGACAGACTGTCTGGGTGAGAGGGGTGAGCTGGCAATAGATTTGGCTGGTGGGGATGTTTGACGGAATGTTATGTTTTATTAACCGCAGGAGATTACCACAGAGGTGGGGCAACTGACACAGAGTGTGTATAAAATTAATGGTGGGTTGAGGGTTCATCGCTGAGTAGAACTTCCCTAATTGCACTGATAACAACAGAAGCTCACACAAGTGGATCCATTGTTCTGCATCCACAGTGCCAGGTCACACTACCCTCCAAAGCATTCACAGTAGGAATGAAAGAATGACAGAATAAAAATGAAATTACACCATACCTAGCTGGCTAGTGAGCTGCGTTCAATGTCTTTGTGACACAAAGCCTAATTGTTTAAGTCTTCATGTACAGCCAAAAAAAAACATTATAATACTAATAGTTCATTGGACTACCTTAAGCTTTGTTCACAGTGCACATTTGCTATGACATTGTTGTAATATCAGAACTTTTCTATCCATGCAGAGTTGGACTCATTTCTTTTTCACCAAGATCTTGTACTGATGATGGGAGAGTTGGAACAATGTGCAAAGTCGTGCTAACATATTAACCTGCAATTAACATGCATGTCTTTGGATTGTGGTAAGAAACTGGAATACTGGATAAAACCCAACCAAGCAAAGGCAGAACATGCAAACTCCACACACAAAGGACACAGCTGGCCAGGAATTCAAACTCGGGGTCATCTAACAATGAGGCAGCAGCAGTAATTCAATTTCAATTCAACTTTATTTATATGACACCAGTTTACAACAATGTCATCTCAGGCACTTTAAATAATAAAATCAAGACTATACAGACATTTAAGAAACCAAACAATTCCCCACTGAGCAGCCATAGGCAACAGTGGAGAGGAAAACGTCTCTTTAATGGAAAAAACTTCCCGTTAAAGAGCTCAGGGTGTGCGGCCAACTGTCTTGACTGGTAAGGGTGAGTGGAAAGTGTAGAGAGAAAAGGGCAACAAAGCAACAGGATTCCAACCCCTGCTGCCCTGTGTTAGGTTATCACAGTTCTTATTAAACTTTGTCACTGTGCATAGAAAACATAATGGTCCAATGCCAAATCTGTAAAGAGACCGTAATGCTTTTTGTTGTATTTGAGGAAGTGGCAACACATACAGTGACATAATGGCATAGCTCGGTGGTGATGTGGAGATGTACAAACCCAGGAACTGGAAACTCTCAACCTGCTTCAACCATAGTTCATTTCAGGGGCTTCAGAAAAAGATCCCAAGTCCTGAGCTCCATGATGCTCCCAGTTAGTTCAAGGTAGCACATTGCCTACAGGTTACTGTCCATTTGTTGTGTGTTTGTCTAGGTTTAGATTATGTAGTGTTAGAATACTATTCAGATATAACATGTAGACATTCATGTATATTGCTGTACACAGATTATTTAAGTATACTGAATCAGTCAAGGGTTAAGTTATGAGTTTAATGTTTGAGAATTACATAACTGGGATTTTTTTCCGTCATACACATCATACATATTTTCTAACCTTCTTATATTTTCAGAAACATTCTTATCAGTGATTAGCTCTGCCTTTGACAAATGCCTGTAAAACAAAGCCTACAGTTGCCCACAGAACCAGCACAGTTGAATTTTAGGGTGATTTGCTAAAATTTAATCTAATGTAGGTGGTTCAATTTTTTTTTCTCCATCGACCTAAATCATCACACGGTGTGAAATCATTTGTGGATCGACCCACCACATCCATTCTGTTCATATTCATCCTTTCTTAAACCCCTCAAATAAATCCTGCTATTTCCTCTAGACCTCTGGTTTGGTCTGAGATCCATCCCACACAGCAAAACATCAAACTGATCAATCACTATCCTGCTTCACACTGCTGGCTTTGTCAGAGTGAACAAACACACTGACTTCCTCTGTTTGCATCCCTTCTCTGTGCCTTGAACGGGCCATATAGTTCTCTCTTTGTCCCTCCTTCCTTCACACCCGTATTGGTGGAATCTGAAAGTAAGCAGATTTGCAACAGATATTAACAGTAAAACACTGGCACAACAATGGCACAAGGTTGAGAACAAATGTATCCATTATGCCCAGTGGAGGCCTTGTTTCGAGAATGGAGCGGGGGAGAGAGGACAGGACTGTGTATGAGGGGGGTATTCTCATGGTGCAGATGGAAATGAGAATATCTACACACACTTGTACAAAGTCAGGCACCACTGTGAATTCATATTGACAGCTAGTATCACTTGGAAGGCCCAGCATTCTGACAGAGATTAAAGGAAGACATGATACACACACAATACACACACAAACAAACATCAAACAAATTCTGCTCCACCAACAAGCAGCTGGGGATTCCTTGCTGTATATCTATAATTTCAGCTTTGGAAGTCGAACAACCCTCCCCCCTTACTGCCAATAAGGGAGTTTTACTCCTCCCCCCAATGGCTCCATCCTTCCATGCCTGTGATGGCATCATGGGGGGAGATATGGGTTCAAATAGCAGGGGGTCTCTTTAGAAAACACAGCTCAATCTGTAGCCTGCAATAATGCAACACTTCTACAGGATCACAGGAAAGCTGCACTGACATGCATTTGCTTCTTTCTGCAGACACAGTACATTCACCTTTCTCGTGTTGGGGATTAGTTATTAGCAGCCGGGTAGCTCAATGGGTAAAGCGTCAAGCTAGAATGCAGGATCACATGCCAGGTGTGTACTTGAGCAAAACAGCAAGCCCTTGCTCCCCTGGTGGGGGATCCCACCACAAGTTTAGTAGTAATATGTTAGTGAGTTTCTGTCCAAAGCAGTGAAGAGGTTGAGGCACATGAAAATGCAAATTTTGGGAATTTGTATCTTTAAGAAAAGTTAAAGATACAAATTCCCAAAATCTGCATCCCACAGGGGTTGCAAGCCAGTGACCTCTGTGCCGGTCCTAAGCCTGGATAAACAGAGAGGGTTGCGTCAGGTAGGGCATCCAGCTTAAAACTTGCCAAAAACAACCCTGCGAATCGTTCATAGGAATTTCATACCAGATCGGTCGAAGCCAGAGTTAACAACGACCGCCACCAGTGCTGTTAACCTACAGGGAACCGGTGGAAATTAGACTACTGTAGGTCGAAGAAGGAGAGGAGGCATAAGGGTTCGTGGACAGAGAGAGAAGAGGAAAGGCAAGAGCATAGATCTGAGAAAAGGGACTCTTGACGTTGGCACAATGACAGGGAAAGGTAGAGAGCTGGCAGACGTGATGGAGAGAAGGAAGGTAGATGTACTGTGTGTGCAGGAGATGAGGTGAAAGGGCAGCTAAGCACATAGTATGGAGGAGGATACAACTGTTCTACCATGGTGTGGATAGGAAGAGAAGCGGGGTAGGAGTGATCCTGAAGAGGGAGTTTGTGAACAATGTTCTAGAGGTGAAAAGAGTCTCAGACAGGATGATGAGTTAGAAGAGAAGGAGAGATTTTGGAGTGAGTTTGATGAGGTCATAGAGAGTATCCCCAGACTAGTTGTTGGAGCAGACTTCAGTGGGCATGTTGGTGAGGGTAACAGAGGTGATGAGGACGTGGTGGGCTGGAGAGAGTGTAGCCAGACAGCAACGCATGGTGGTGTGTAAGATGACTCTGGTGGTCAGGAAGAAGAAGAGAAGAAAGTCAGAAAAGTGGTGGAAGCTAAAGAATGAAGAAACTTGTGAGGAATTTAGGCAGAAGTTGAGACAGGCTTTGGTTGGTCAGGAAGAGCTTCCAGAAGACTGGGAAACTACAGCAGAGGTAATCAGGGAAACAGGTAGGAAGGTGTTTGGTGTGTCATCTGGAAGGAGGAAAGGAGATAAAGACACTTTGGTTTTGGCTGGTTGGCTAAAAGGAAGTGGGATGTACAAAGGACTGAGGAAAGTAGACAGAAGTACAAGGAAGTGCAGCGCAGAGTGAAGAGGGAGGTGGCAAAGGCTAAACAGAAAGCTTACGATGGGCTGTATGACAGGTTAGACACGAAGGAAGGAGAGAAGGACTTGTACAGGATAGCCAGACGAGAGATAGGGATGGGAAACATGTGCAACAGATAAGGGTGATTAAAGACAGAGATGGAAAGGTGCTAACAACCAAAGAGAGTGTGCAGAGAAGATAGAAGGAGTATTTTGAGGAGCTGATGAATGAGGAAAATTACAGGAAAAGAAGGGAGGAAGATGTGGATGTGGATGTTGTGTAGAGATTAGAAAGGATGAGGTGAGGAAGGCTCTGAAAAGGAGAGCCAAAAGGCTGTTGGTCCTGATGACATACCTGTGGAGGTGTGAAGTGTCTAGGAGAGACAGCAGTGGAGTTTCTAACCAGTCTGTTTAACAGGATTTTAGAGAGTGAGAAGATGCCTGAGCAATGGAGGAGAAGCGTTCTGGTGCCGATCTTTAAGAACAAGGGTGACACGCAGAACTGCAGCAACTACAGAGGAATAAAGCTGATGAGCCATCCATACAATGAAGCCAGCTTCCACTAGCCAGACTTAGGAAGGAAGTGGATATTTGTGAGCAGCAGTGTGGTTTCATGCCCCATAAGAGCACCACTGACGCCATTTTCGCTTTGAGATTGTTGATGGAAAAGTACAGAGATGGTCAGAAGGAGATGAATTTTGCCTTTGTGGATTTAGAGAAGGCGTATATAGGGAGGAGCTGTGGTACTGTATGAGGATGTCGAAGTGGCAGAGAAGTATGTCAGAATAGTCCAGGACATGTATGAGAGGAGTATGACGGAGGTGAGATGTGCTGTAGGTCAGACAGAGGATTTCAAAGAGGTGGGACTACACCAAGGATTGGCTTTGAGTCCCTTCTTGCTTGCTATGCTGATGGACAGGTTGACAGATGAGGTCAGAAAGGAGTCTCCCTGGACAATGATGTTTGCAGATGACATTGTGATTTGCAGTGAGAGTAGAGAGCAGGTGGAGGAACAGCTGGAGAGGTGGAGGTTTGCTCTGGAAAGAAGAGGCATGAAAGTCAGTCGTAGCAAGACAGAATACATGTGTCTAAACGAGAGGGAGCAAGGTAGAAGCGTGAGGTTACAGGGGGCTGAGGTGAAGAAGGTGCAGGAGTACTTGGGGTCAACCGTTCAGTGTGATGGGGAGTGTGGAAAAGAGGTGAAGAGGCGAGTGCAGGCGGGTTGGAGTGGGTGGAGGAAAGTGTCGGGAGTGTTGTGTGACAGAAGAGTGTCAGCAAGACTCAAAGGAAAGGTGTACAGGACAGTTGTGAGACCTGCTCTGCTCTATGGGTTAGAGACAGTAGCAGTGAGAAAGAGACAAGAGGCAGAGATGGAAGCAGCAGAGATGAAGATGTTGAGGTTCTTCTTAGGAGTGACAAGGTTGGACAGAATTAGGAACGAGCTCATCAGAGGGACAGCGCACGTTGCTTGTGTTAGCAACAAAGTCAGAGAGGCCAGACTGAGGTGGTTTGGACATGTGCAGAGGAGGGATAGTGAATATATTGGTAAAAGGATGCTAGAGATAGAGCTGCCAGGCAAGAGGGCAAGAGGACGACCTAGGAGGAGATATATGGATGTGCTAACAGAGGACATGAGGTTGGCTGGTGTCAGAGTGGAAAATGCCCAGGGTAGAGCGAGGTGGAAAAGGATGATTCGCTGTGGCAATCCCTGATGGGAAAAGCCCAGTGAGAAGTAGTAGTAGTAGATGTTTGTTAAAGATACAAAGATTTGTGACTTGTATCTTGTGATAAGAGATATTTTTTACTCTTTTGTACTTTATATCTTGGAGTCTTATAGGGGATGATGGGAAATGTTTATGAGATTATAAGGTTTCATTAGGAAGAGTGTCTGTTCAAAAAATGTTTCACAGCTTTTCATTAAAATCAGTTCCTGTTTCAGAAAAATATCACCCAGCATGAAGGACATTGTATGAAGTCTCTCCTCTGTGGAAAACCAGATTAGGAAGGAGTCACAGTGGGTTTATAAGCTCTTATCAGCCCATTATTATTATTGGCCCAGTCCCTGAGCGCGACACCCAGCGCCAGCTCCCTGGGCACTGGGTATCATCCCAAAATCTGCATTTTCATGTGCCTCAACCTCTTCACTGCTTTGGACAGAAACTCACTAACATATTACTACTAAACTTGTGGTGGGATCCCCCACCAGGGACCCACCTGTAGGGTAGCTCACCATCCAGCCATTCACTGTTCAACTTAGGAAGACCACCGCCCCCCAGAAGATCTCTGATTTCACATGTGGACCTCCTACCTATGCAGGCCTTCTTTGTATTTAAAGTACGTCTCCAATTCGTTCCTACTTTGTAATACTTACTACACCAGCTAGACGTAGCCTTTCTATCACAGGTACAAGGCTACCTACTGAATCATAAATATGAACTGAACAATAAATCTTCAGAGGATGAAAAGAATTGGTCACAAAATAAAAAAGCCAAGGCCATGACAGGTGTGGTTTTATCGATATGAGGCATTTTTGACATAAGTGCATTTTTGTGCGGAAAATGATATTTACAGGTCTTACCATCATTGCACATGTGAAAACTACTTGGTTTTAATAAGTTTGACCAGAGAGGAAATTTCTAACATTCAGCCAATGACCTCAAACTACAAAAATCACTCAAGAATTTGTGCCCCAATGTCCCTATGAATTCAATACAACACCCATGTATTATTTTATTAAAAATATTTTTTGATCCAGCGTATTGCAACTGAAAATAATCATCTGAGAGGTAAGGTACACAGGTTTAGCCTCATCCTAGAGGATTGAATTTGTCATCAAATTAAAATGAAGATACAAATTATTTTAACAAGCGGAGGAAATGTAAAATAATAAATAGCTTATGATTAGCAGGTGTCTTCTTTTATTTACCTCATGCTCTGGCTAAAAACAAAAAAAATAGTTATTAATTTGCTACTTTCATCTCAAAATAAAGCTAAAGAAATTCAATTTCCTAAAAGAAACAACTGTGGTCTGTTCTTCAGGGCAATATCTATGCTACAATACCCATCAAACTCTAGAAACTTTTACATCTTCTAAATCTTTCTAAAGGTCAACAAGGCAAACTCACAGACCCCTGAGGTCCTCAAGGGAAAAGAAAAGCTCATTTCTTTTAAGGCTTTTGCTTGTGTCTGTGTATCTGATTATCTGATGAGATCTGAGCAGCATTTCCTCAAGCAGAAAGGGGATAGTCTGAACTCGGCCCTGAACTCAGGCAGTGTCAGACATGCACAATACCAACAATACACCACTGAAATTATCCTGAATAATAATGAGGAAAAGAGACTGTGTGAGTATGTTAATACTTTGTATGTAGTGGAGCAATTCTACCCAACAGTATATCCACATATGCAGTAATAATACCTCCTGCCACATTCACATTCTACCTCAATACTCCCCTGGATGATCAAGAGCTCTGTTTTTATGAAGCTGATTGCCCATGAAAACCCCGGAAATAGAAAACACAGATAGTTGAAACAAACTAACTGTTGCAATTCTGGAGAAAGGATTTACAAGATAATCCTGGTGCATCACTTCTCAATATGAAAAGAGCTGGAGTAGGATGAACATATTCGACCAATAACGATGACTCACATAAGCTTCCCTCATCCTCTCCTCTTTGAAGAAAGCCAGGAGGTGGTGAAGCCTGTTACTTGTAGCTTGCTTCTTTACAGGATGCATCAGCATCGTCGTTCACATTCTGGCTGTTTTGAAGAACTTGCAGATCAATGGACTTCATTCACCACCTGCTCTTAAGATAAAATTTCTTCTTAAAGCACTTAATTTCTTCCACACAGATTCTGACATTTACCAGTGTTTTGGTATTTGAGATTTACTCTTAGGTAATAAAACAATCTACCCAAGACCATTTACACGCTAAGCTTCAGGACTGGATTTGTGGAAAATGATTTTGTTCTCCTCACCCAGTTTTAAAGATATTTTTTTTATGTCTTGAATAATGTAATTAAATTTGTTTAAATCTAATACAGTTTTCAGTATTTGCATTATTTTACAAAGAGGTGTGGCGTTTTAAGATAATAACAATACCACTGCAATACCACAATTCACCCCTCACAGCTTTGCCTTAAGGCACCACACATCATGACGATGTGTGTCCTAATCAATCCAGTAACCAGAAAGCAGACTTGCTATCCATGTAACAGCAGTTTATTGCTCCTTTATGAATATTGCAAAAGAATTGAAATCAGTAAAACTTTTACATTGAAATTATTTATAGTTTAGAATTAATCTGACAAATGAAATACATCAAATAAAAAAACAGATACCCAAGAGTGCAATGTTTCCACTAATGGCCCATGTGCAGGTCCTGCTCACTGGGCTAACTTCTCCAGTGGACAGAGTGTGTTTCTCTTAGCAATATGTACAGTATATACACACCAGATTGCCCCCTGTGTGCCAAAGCTCAGCAGTGTCATACACTTAACATACACTGGCACAGTTTTAAATGGAAAAAACTAGAACACATTTGAGCCAACAAGGAATCTCAGAGAGTTTTCATAAGATTTTCATAAGAACAAGCTGCGATATGTCTCCAGAAACTAGTTAAGTTAAAGTTTGCAGACTCGTATTCTACCCAGTTCATCCATTAGTCCAAGTTGGAAGTTTGTGCCAGATGTAATTAAATTCCCTTCAGGCATTTCTGAAATATAGCATTTATGAAAACAGGATGGAAGAGAATTATTACCTTACTACTGCCTTACTATTACCTTTGACCGACAAACTCTAATCAGTTCATTCTTCAGTGCTGGTAGATGCTTGTTTTAAATGTGAAAAACTTCCCTAAAGGCGCTTTTGTAATTTTGCTCTCTTGAGAATGGACAGACACAAATTTACAGTAAGCATAAGCTTCAAGCTCTGGCCAACAAAATGTAATCAGTTTATTCTTGAGTGCATGTGGATGTTTATGCCACCTTTAAAGAAGTTCCCTCAATGGGTTCCTGAAAGATTGCGCTTACAGTAATAGAATGTATGGAACCCGGCAAACCAGGAACACGATGCCTCAAGCTGCAAAAGGGGCAGCTCAAGTCATAGTTGTTTTACTGCCACATCCACTTATGAAACATCCCGACCATGTTGTTAGAGCAGTGGTAGCCATAGAGTAAGAGTCTGAAGGCATTCTGAGAAGCTTGAAGACATTAGGCTTTAAAGATTTCACAAAAACAAACACAAGCAACAGGACAGACCTTATATGTCAAATAACAGATATTTCAAGTTCACTGCAAATACCTCCAATATGATAAAGTTGTATATGTATAATATAGTCAAAAAACAAGAAATATATTAATTACTGAAATTATTTAAATTAGAATACAGAATATTTGGGAAGAGATAATCCAGGAACATGGGCAGATGTAGTCCCAACAACTAATTCAAACCAAAGACTTCCCTGACTGATTTAAACTCACACAATTGTGAACCTGATTAATAACATTTTTAAAAAATAGAAAACTTTCTGTGAATTTTTCCCGAATGTTTGTCTTTTTCTAACATGTTTTATTGATTTGTCTGTTGTTTGTTTTTCTTTCTGCTGCTTAAATAAACTTAGATAATACGATATACTTGTTAGAGTATCATAATCCCTGTCAGCCCATTATGTTAAAATTAACAAAAACTAAAAGATTATTGAAATAGTTAGAAACATCATATATAAAATAAGCTTTTATTTTTTAAGAGAATACCTCTTTTTTGATAAAAAAAAAACTCAAAAACCTTAGCATTCTAAGGTCACTTAAGTTGAATGTAAGTGCTTTAACAAAACAATGTCAGGCTGTTCTCCCCAATCTGCTCTACTTAATTATCTCAACAGAACTATGGAGTCCCTGATTGACTTCCTTTACAGGACCCTGCCTATAGATTACAAAAAGAGCATATATGTGCTTGTTTGTGCAAGTTTGTGATATTTATCTGTAATTTTTCTGTACCTAAATGTTCATTTATCTTCTGTACCGGCTCTCTTCCTGGCATAGTGCTTTTCACGAAAGAGAGAACCAGTTCTGTTCAGGAGCCACAAAAACAAGCAGCACCATCACATCTCAGCAGATATTTTGCTTTCCAGGGTTTAGCACTCGGCTGCTTGTATCATCACAAATCAAGTATGGATCCATCAGGCATCTGGTTAATGCTGGATATAAGTATTCCAGTATTCAAGGGGTTCTGAAACAACTCATTTTGGATCAAAATTGAACAAGAAGTGAACCGGTTCTCCTGTGGGACTGTATTTGATGGTTTGTGTTAAACATTTTGGATGTTTGTTGTCAAACATTTTATTTCCTGCTTCAATTTCAGATTTTAGGCCAAACAACATGTAATTAGTATTTATGACTAGTTTAATTTAGATTTTACATAATTAAATTCATCTTGGCATTTTCACCCACAGGAGAAGCTGTTTACCAGCGATTGTATGACTTCTGTATTTTCAAAGACATGATGCTCTTTCAGCTGGAAGCAATGGACCTTCACTTTGTGTTTGTGGTACAAAGATCATAAATATTCTATAAAGATCATATTAAACAAATATTTCCCCCTGGGCAATTCAATCTGTTAAGAACCGCCACAAGACCTGAAAATATCAAATTAGTGGATCTTTTAAGATTAAATTTACCAAATACATTTACATTTACATTTAGTCACTTGGCAGAAAATGTTAGTTACTGTAAGCCTGACATTTTAGGTTTAGTTACACAATTAACTCTTATATTATAAACTTATGAACTAATTGAATCAACTATAAAAGGCCTAAAAATCCACGGAAGCTGTTCAGGTGACACATGGTGGCCCGACAACTTACTAAGACACTTTTTTGTTTGTTTTGTTATGTTTGTATTTTTTCATTTATCAACCCATCTAAATACTCATTAGGATCTACAAAGATCACCCCTCTATAACGCAAAGACAATAGATAAGACCTTTACAGTAATGTGAAACAAATCATCACTTAACAACACAACAACTTGACCATTCAATTATTGTTAACATTCTCTCAGTTGACGATTTAGTTGACCTGTTTCAGTAAATTTCATTTTTAAAAAATGTATATATATTTTTAAAATTATCATTTAAAGTCACTTACTGACTGCAGGGTAGGTGCTTTGCTCTGACTTCTCCTGACCACATTATTGATGACTATCAGACACAAACTCCAAAATTAATCTAAAACCCTCAGTACTGAAGGACTAGTCCTTAATGACAAAACCAAAGGGTTTATTTCTACTTCTTTTAGTAACCGTGCAAACTGTCCTTTAGTGCATAAAGAAAGGACTGGATTTAAGTTTTTGCAACTTTATTTCAGTAGAAGTGGTTTTTAAAACACCTCACACTGCTTTTCCAAACATCACATTTTCCTTGCAACCTCTGAGATAAGCAAGCAAGACATTAACATCTTAAAACAGTCGAACATGAGTAAACTCTGTGCCAAACAACAATTTGAAGCAAATCATTTGACAAGAGTCATTAAGTGGGAAGCAAACAGTCACATAAAACCTATAATTATACATTGTACACGTGTAAAACCTGACTAAAAAAGACTAAGTGGCCAGCTGACAGCAGCTGACACAGACAAAAGCAGTGATCTGACAAAATTACCCAAATGCCCTAACAGGAACCTAAATGTGTACGTGTGACACTGTATGAATACACTTGTGTTCTATCATACCAACAATATAATACATAGTACCCCAATGTGTCTCTAATAAGGCATTATGTGGCAAAACAGAAAATAAAACAACAGGAACTCCACAGAGCCAAAAAACAAAACGAAACAAAACATTTTAATGCCAGAAAACTTTTTTTAAGGCCAAGAAACCAAAGAAAGTATGTGACAAAGAGCCGCATGAAATCAAACTAAAGTCTCAAGGAAACTGTACATCAGTACAGAAATGGTTTAATGATCTCAGGAGGAAAAATGAGATGGAGGAATATGATGCAGTATATATCTTTACCTGACAAAGACAAGGTTTGTTGCTCTGGGGTAACGGGTTGAAGAATATTTGCTTGGAGAAGCCAGTCTACAGAATAACAACACTATCCCCAGTGAAACAGGTGCGTTCACTTCACAGGCGGTGATAATAGCATAATGAGCTGGGAAAATTCCTTAAAAAATACAGATATAAAATACATTCATGAAGACATGTTTTCAAAACAATTAATTAAAAGAGGTCAACAGAGAGCAGAACACCATCAGTTCAAATGGCTCAAGCCAAAGAGCAACACATAAATCTCAGTTAAAGGACTAAAAAGGTTTTTGCGTTGATATGTGCCTATAGAGAATGTGAAGCTGATGTCATTCCATGTTCCCCTGCCTGTCATGTGTTAAGTTGGAGGCTTTGTTTTGTATTTGTGTTTTGGTCTTTTTCTGTAGGTTGGCAGGGACTCACCATACAAAATCAAAGTATGAGTCCTTCCCTTCTCCACCAAATTGAAACATTCAAACAACTTTTCAGTCAAACAAAAGGTTTGCAGGTAACCTATTCTACCCACTATAGCTGGGTGTGCACATAGCTCACAAGATCTGAGTCACTCAACAGTTAACATGGTGTGGGGTTACTTCACATTCTCTATGAAAAGTCATGGCCTTACTGTCCTTCATGAGACAAGCAAACCAAACTAATTTGTCATTATTAAGCCTTAAGATTAGTTTTATTTGTTCAGATTTTCAGATTTCAGTCCCTGACATTTCTGCCTGCCCCTCAGTGCGTCGGAGGTGTAAGGACCCAAACACTAGCATTAGATCATTTCAGACATAAATCTCTTTAGCTTTAGGAAATCAAAACATTTCAGAGTGTTTGCTCATATGACAGTCAATTAGTGAAATAAAAGCGACTTATAATCAAGTTTACTTGTATAATTTAATAATATTCTGTTTTTGTAAGTTTAATACCTGGGCTTTGAAAAAACATTTTTAAAGACATTACCTTGGACTTGAGATTTTTTCTTTTGTATGTCTCCACATTTTGGAACATAAAATCAACTATAGGGCTAAATCCAATACCAAAAACAAATTACAACGAGTCTAATGTGTGTGCTAGCACACTGGCATCAGGTGTTGCCAACAGAAAAATAAAAAATTCTGTTAATGACAATCTGTATGACTTCTATTAGCCGAATAGCCATACTAGTGGTTGGTGGTTAGTGGATGATACATTTCATGAGGAAATATGTGATCTGACTTTGCACGGACAAGAAAATTGTTTTGCCGTACTGCCTTTGTGGTGGGTCAAAAAAATGTTGGGGAGACCTCTAAGTTGCTTCTAGAACGTGTGATAGACATCTGAAAACCTGGCCAACTAAAACTTAACCCTACTACTACCACTTATACTACTAGACACATAAACCATTTGTTTTTGGGGGTGGAGGTGGGGGGTTAACCCTTTAAAACTTTTTGTAAACCAGACAGTTAACCAGTCACCCCACTCAAAGCTGATTCAGTAACTCTTCAAAGAGCGTATGTGCTGCCTAAGCCATGGTGGTGATGGTGTCGCTACACTGGTGTCACATTTCCCTGAGAACACCAAACACACTTCCTCTATGACTACAGCTATGGCAAATGCTGGGGATGACAATTACGTGGTCATGAAAAAAAAACATAATGACGTGGTGCAGCATTACAAGGACAAAACATTAAAAGCCAATATTTACAATTAATTCTAAACTTGGCAACGCTGTCAGGGAAGCCCCCTTCCCCTCTCTCTCTGCCAAAGCCAGGAATATTCTCCAATCACGATACATGTGCTGCATCTACATACAGACATACAACAGTGAGCTGGTGGTGGAAAATAAAAGTGTCTGTGGGGACACCACATGGTGCCACTGGTCAATCCAGTCACTGATCTGTTTGGTATAGCTGAGTGTCCAAGACTTTGTTAATATGTTCATAATAATCGATAGCTTTCAAACCAGTGATCAAAGACATGAAACATTCGGACTCTTCAAACGAGTAAACACGATCCACAGTTAACCTTTGCAGATCTCTCTGGGAACATGTAACATACACTGCTATAGTACAATCTGTACTATCATCCAAAAATGTAACTATTACAGCTCCACTATTTTTTATTGGTACATATTGTATACAGCAAGTCTAGATATAGTTGTTTTATTCCAACGTGTGTACGTATGATTTTTTTGCATTCTATGTTCCAGTCTTACTAAGCAATGACTCCCCCTATGGATAGTGAGTTTGCGTATAGGATCTCTGTCCGTGGTGCTTGCCACAAACTCAAATCCTTCACAGTTGCTTCATGGCCCACCCCTTAATCCCAGTCCTTTTTGAACTTTTATATATATATATATGTGTGTGTGTGTGTATGTGTATATGTATATATGTGTATATGTATGTATATATATAATGTATGTGTATGTATATATATGTATGCATGTATGTAAAAATATAAATTATTGCGCATCCAAAAAAGTGCATTGTATATTTGAAAAATATCTCTTTCGCTCTTTACACACTCAGGTTTCCTGCTAATCAATCAATGGTTTAGGGTGGCAAAACAGTTAACCACCTGTTCTCTTTTTACTCATACCACACCACTGATGGGAGTGATGGGTAAGAGAAGGAAGTGGGAGCAGAAAGGGAGATGGCATAAGAGAGAAGTACGTGATGAAAGAATGTGTTGCTATGCGATGACCATGGGAACGTCATCTGAGAAGCCGCTGATCATAGGAGCATCTTCATCATCGTCACCTGGAGACAAAAAGGAAAGAAATAAGAGACTGTTAACAAAAATGTCTTAAGAGTTGCTATAGGAATTAGCACTACACACTTTAACAATTAAATTTTAATGGATTTTAGTTTAGTGTTTGTGGCTAGTGTGTTTCAGCTCATTGTGTTTTTTTTACATCACACTAACATGTACCGTATTCTCATCAACAACATAGGAGCTTTTAGTGATTTAAAAAAAGACTCTTTTTCTCTTTCTTCTCAGTCAGGCACTTGTCTTCTTTTTAAACTGAAAAATTTCCAATTGCAGTTTGCTTCCAAGAGTCGGTTTGTATTTTCAAAATATTTTTGAAGTATGTTCAGGATCTGCTGCAGAATTTGGCTTGGTATATTGCCTTGATAATGACCATGATTGGTTATTATGCAAATAATAATAGTAAAAAAATCATTCCATGCTGCACAGCCATTTTTTTACTCCTAGGAAAATTCACTATAGAGAACAGGATCAATCCCAACATATATAAGAAAATACAGCTTTGTGTGTTTCCATCCCTGATCCATTTAACCAGGCAAGACTATATTTGCATGACTTGTAGTGATGTTTGTTTCATTTGGAATTTTCTATGTGTGAAAGAAAACTGAACCAAGGGGAAAAGAAAACCAAGTTTACAAGGTAGCCCAACTGACAGTCCAAAGGCAAGAGTCAAATTTTGTTACCCAGTTCATCCCCAGAGGAGAATATGGCAGAGCCAAGACGAGAGTTGTAGTGGGAGTTGGCAAAGGCTGTGAAATTATTCTGCAGTCGGCGGTGTCGGAGATAGAGTGCCACTAAGCTGCCACACACTCCGAGCAACAGAAGGAAGAGGACAGGGACCACAATTGCTGCCATGTCCCCTGAGTGGCCCTCACTGCGAGAGGCATCAATGGCCCCTGGAAAATATGGAAGATAACATTTACAGTGTTTGTATTTATTACAGCTGTGGAAACAAGTTAATCTTTATTGCAGCATTCATTGGAACACTGTGTGTGTATGTGTGTGTGTGTGTTCTCCAGTACCTGCTGACAGCTGGTTATAGAGTAACAGAGCAGGTTCCCCACACAGCTGACCATTGAGCAGGCAGCGGGCCTGCACAGAAACAGTGTAGTTGTGTCCTGCCATCAGGCTGGTAATGCGAAAATAGGTCTCCGTGGTGTTTCCCAGGTAGGTTGTCTGGTTGGTCACACTGTCATACATACGCACTTCATACCCCTGGAAATAGTACGCCAAGAAAGCAAGTGGAGATTACAAAGATAAGAAAGTAGAACATCTTTATTAAGTACAATGGGCTCATGTCATTCATAAAAAAAACACGTTTGCTCTTAAATGCCATGTACGGGCAATTTAGAACTTATGACATTCACATAATTTCTCCTACTTTCCGAGACAGGAAATACTTGACTTCAAAATTATAGTGCTCTCATTTGAACGAATTTGGATTAATACAAAAGAGATTTAACACAGTACTATAAATTAAGATTTAGCTTATTATATTCTCTTTATGGTACCCTATGTAATTAGTGGTAAAAGAAGGCAGCATGGAATTTTCTCTACTCTTATAAACCAGTGAATGTCTCATTATGTACATATCTTATTCACGGAGCACTTTGATTTAGAAACATGTTTTTTGCGTCTAACGTCTTGTCTTTTTATTTCTGTCGCAGCACGACATTGCATTGATCACATAACTGAAAGACATATTTCTAATACTTTAGAGGGTTCTGTTGTAATTAGCTGACTTTTTTATCATTACTGACAGCAGACTTAAAGCTCAGCTGTGTGAAATTCCATTTCTGCATAGAAAGCAGAACCGGAAGAGTAATGTGGTGATTTTGGGGGTGTTGATTATCAATGCTCTTGGAGCGTTTAGGCGTTTTATGACAATTTTGTGCACTTAAGAGAGTTTGATGAATCATATGTGGAGTTTTCGTGCAAAGACTACAACAAAATTAAGAGTAATCTAAGGCAAGAATATGAAAATGATCTTGCACAAGCCCCATTGTGTTTGTATTTAAGTTCTTAGTGATTGAAATGCTTGTTTAAAATAGAATGTATTTTTGTATTTCGTCTACAGTGAAATCTCCTTTTATCACTTACGCACTAGCTAGATACCCAAACCAAACCCTCTATGTAGAGCTGGTCAAGTAGAGGGCTGTAGAACACAAGGAAATCCTTCAGTATGGGGTAAGAAAACATTGTAGAAAATTATAGAAAAACACAGGTTTTCAGGGAGTGGTGTCTCACCCTGCTCTCGTTGAAGTCCTTCTCTCTTACTGCCAGACTCTTCCAGAAGAGGAACACATGGTCTTTCTCTGTTAAAAGTTTCAGGGCCTCAGGAGCAGGCAGTGGAACTGCAGCAGAGGAGGAAAAACGTCTCTTAACAAGGGGGTTTCTTTGACAGCAAGAGTTCAAACTCCCTGGCCACAGGCCAACAGCTATTATATTACTGTGCGTGTTACCTGTGCTAAGAGTGAAGCTAGCCTCCTTGGTCATGTTGCGCAGGCGGACAGAAATGCTGTATCGTCCTCCGGGCTCCAGGCCTTTCAGCAGGAACTCTACTGTGTTGTTCTGTGTGGTCAGTTTGTAATTCCGCTCTAATTTACGGATCACATCCCGCACATGGATTGCATATGTCTGCACATACATGAAGAGAAAAAAAAAAAGCATTAGATATGTTTGAATAGTAGCTAGATGTCTAGATTTATGTAATCACATGACTGATGAAGTGTTCTATCTATCAGCATATAAACAGAATTGAGTTGAATAGCTTTTCTGTGTAAAATGCAGTTGCTGGATTAGAGGCACCTGTCAGTACAAGTGTGAGTGTCAGCATATGTATAACTGATTTTGGTCACTATTGTGACCTACATCCATTCATTTGCTGATGTTTATATTCATGTATGTGTTATTCCAGGGACGCAAGGCAGAGTCGTACCAGTGGTGCGCTTGGGGCGTCATAAGGGGGTTGCCACTTTAGTGTGGCCTGCGTTTTATCTACTCGCACACGATGGAGGTTTCTGGGAGGCAGTCTCTCATTGGGAATCATCTTCACCACAGCGTAGTCAGAGGGAGGACCCAGGAAGGGATGGGCTACACGGACCTGGAAATAGACCACACACAATAAAAGTTTGTTAATCAAAGTATAAATCAAGTACTGTTCTCAGCCACTACATAGTCACTTAAGACTTTCCACAATGCCACCTGGAGCTAAAATATACCCCAACAAATAAAAACTTGTAATAAAAATACTCTGCACATTCTGTCAATCAAGATGTGTTGCAGACCTGACTACACATATCAGGTGTTAAGTGCAGGAAACAGCAGGAAAAAGCTTAAGGAGAAACTAGGTGGTAAGACTCACCAGGAAGAGATACTGTTCATCACTGTCCACTGTGATTATGAGGCTAAGAGATGTGGTGCGGACCATGCGAGGACTCCGGTACAGTTCCAGGAAGGAGGTGGCATAAAACACACCATACACCTTAATAAACAAGTGTACATTCAGTAAAGATACTTTCTGAAAGTGTGTGGTCGTTCACAACCACATAAACTACAGAAATAGTAGTTTTTTCATTTTCACCCTTCTCTGCTCCATTAGTCTGAGACTTACCTCTGACTCACAGATTGGGAGCCACACACATTGCAGACACATTCCACAAACTTTACACAACTCCCTGCAGCAACACTGACCCATTCCTCCAGGCTGATCACATGCAATTGAGTCATGTTTTAGGGTACACTTGTATAAACTTTTTTCTCCGATATGCTTTCCCTTTTGATTTGTTTTATTTGGAAATTTTAAATCTCATAGTTTAATTTAAAAGATTCAGTTAAGAAGAAAGTGAAGGATGTATCCATCCATAAAACATAATTTGAGCTCTGTAGTGTAATACAGTGTTTTACCTGTGCTGGGGTCCCACTGATAGTCCAGCTGCAGTCCACAGCTGTCTGGTTGAGAGCCCTGGCTTTGAGGAGGGGTCTTTCTGGCTGAGTGCCTAATGTCCGATACTGGGACAGGGCGGTGGGACTGTCACCTATACTGGTGTGAGCCCACACAGCCACCTCATATACGGTTCCTGCTGTCAAATTTTTAACTAGAAACAGACAACATACATCAAAGAGCAATTTCATAATAATAGGTGTCTGCATTATTTAAAGGGCACATATAGGCATAAAACCAGTACCTTTTAGAACCCCCTCTCTGACTGTATAGTTATGGTTCTCTTTGATGTGGGTGTCAAACTGCCATGACAGGATCACAACGTACTGTTTAACCTTAAAGAAAAATAAGAGATCAATGAGCCATGTTTTTATTTTTACAGATAGAACATTGTCTTATCAGGCAGCACACCTGAGGTGTTTCAAAGAGGTTCACTTACATCGTACATGGAGTTTAATCTGAATAAAAGATTCATGGAGTCGCTGGTGAAGCTGTCCACAGTCACAGAGGGAGGAGGCAGAGCTGCAGCAGAGCAGAACAAATTGAAATTAAATACAGACATTTTTATATTAGTCTGTTTTCTGATAGAATCAGAAAACTGCTGCTAATACAAATTCAGCACCTCAGAGCATTTGACAATAAAAGCCTTGCGTATATGAAATACCTTTCCATTAAGCAGTGAGAGGTATTTAAACTGAATTTTATTAACAGTAGATTACCAGTGTGAAAAACAATGTACATTATGTTGAATTCACAATTATGAGCAACTGCATCTTCTTTGGCAGTTTAATCTACAGCTTCATTTCGACAATTTATAACAGCCACCGGCAGGTGGCACTGCTGGGTGGCTTTTTCAACCCCAGAAGATCTTACCTTTCTTAGGAGTGATAGATTTAACCTCAGACCAGTTCCCCACACCTCGACTGGTTACAGCTGCCACCTGGGAAACATCCAAGTCACAGCCAAAATTGACATTTAGACATAATGTACATAATAATATCTTCACTGAATTATTTGCACCATAATGGTAAAAGAAACACCACAGTATGTACATGTGTGTGTCTTACCCTGAACTTGTATAGAGAGTCTGGCTGTAGCTCCTTCACCTCTGTACTGTTTGTGGTGCATCTCTGTGACATCCAATCAATACTTCCATGTTCACTGTATTCAACCTAGTATGGACACACACACATTGGTCTGCACATTAGTAGAGATCTCACACACTGCATTCTATAGCTTAAACATCGTAATGGCATGCCTAAATCTAACCTAAACCCTAAAACCAGATCTTAATTCCTTTTACTCTATTTCAAACTGCTGCCAACAAAACACAAGTTCAGACAGATGAGCACCTGGCATGGTAGCCATTCTGTGTGCGTGTTTGTACCAAATTGTATGCAGAAATAAATGACTTACAATGTACTCCCTGATCAGGCCCTGTCCTTTGTCAGGAGCAGTCCAGGAAACCTCCACCTTTCCATCCTCACTGTTGTCACAAGACAGCTGCAGTTTCCTGGGAGGGTCAGGCACTGCAGGACACAGATACACACATTCATCATGGAATATGTAGATCCACGCATAAATGCCCCTTGCAAGAAAGTTCTGGTATGAGACATGGGAATCAATTCACTTTATTCCTCTGCTACACCTCCACATGCTCCACCCTATACTTTAGGTATTAGTCAATATTACAATATTAAATCTTGCAATATTTATTGTTTATTACAATAAATAAGAAATCATCAAAAGTTAATAATCAAGCATCAATCCTCAGCCATCCTCAGCCACCTTAAAAATTTACCTTTTGAATTCTTGATGTCTTAATTACATACAAATTGTAAAAAAAAAACAACGCTGACTTTAAGTTTCAGCTATTTGAGAAATAGCCTTGTCATCAAATTAACAGTGTTTGAGTAACTGGGGCAGAGTTTGAGGGACAAATAATTCATTTCTTAATGTCACTAAGGAATAAATGACATGAGTACACAATATTTAATACTCACATCCTTCTGGTGTCCTGACTTCAATCACCTCGTTGGTTTTATGCAGCTTACTAAGACATTGAGTGAGCACCTTTACATGATAGGTGGTGTCTGGTTTGAGGAGAGTCAGTTTGTAGCTGGTCTTGTTGCTGTGAGTCTCCATGATGGTCCACTTCTCTGTGCCCACCAGTCTAGGAGATAAAGTATATATAGTAATATACAATTCTTGGCAGGTTCAATATTAATGGCTGATCCACAGAGAGGAATTTACCTGTAGTTGATGACGAAGTAGCAGGAGTTCAGAGGAAGGTTCTTGGGGCGAGACCAGGTCAAAGTAATGGCACCTGAGAAGTCTGGGATCCACTGGAGGTTCTGGACTTTATAGGCCAAAGTGTCCACTGGAAGAAGGACATTTTGCTGATTTTAGATTACTACTACTCTTTCGGCTTTTCCCATCAGGGGTCGCCACAGCGAATCATCCGTTTCCACTTCACTCTATCCTGGGCATCTTCTACACTGACACCAGCTAACCTCATGTCCTCTGTTAGAACATCCATATATCTCCTCCTTGGTCGTCCTCTCGCCCTCTTGCCTGGCAGCTCCATCTCCAACATCCTTCTACCAATATATTCACTATCCCTCCTCTGCACATGTCCAAACCATCTCAATCTGGCCTCTCTGACTTTGTTGCTAACACAGGCAACATGCGCCGTCCCTCTGATGAGCTTGTTCCTAATTCTATTCAACCTTGTCACTCCTAAGGAGAACCTCAACATCTTCATCTCTGCCTCTTGTCTCTTTCTCACTGCTACTGTCTCTAACCCATAGAGCAGAGCTGGTCTCACCACTGTCCTGTACACCTTTCCTTTGAGTCTTGCTGTCACACAACACTCCTGACACTTTCCTCCACCCACTCCAACCCGCCTGCACTCGCCTCTTCACTTCTTTTCCCCACTCCCCATCACACTGAACTGTTGACCCCAAGTACTTAAACTCCTGCACCTTCTTCACCTCAGCCCCCTGTAACCTCACGCTTCTACCTTGCTCCCTCTCGTTTACACACATGTATTCTGTCTTGCTACGACTGACTTTCATGCCTCTTCTTTCCAGAGCAAACCTCCACCTCTCCAGCCTTTCCTCCACCTGCTCACCACTCTCACTGCAAATCACAATGTCATCTGCAAACATCATTGTCCAGGGAGATTTCTGTCTGACCTCATCTGTCAACCTGTCCATCAGCATAGCAAACAAGAAGGGACTCAAAGCTGATCCTTGGTGTAGTCCCACCTCCACCTTGAACTCCTCTGTCTGACCTACGGCACATCTCACCACCGTCATGCTCCTGGACTACTCTTACGTACTTCTGTGCCACTCCCGACATCCTCATACAGTACCACAGCTCCTCCCTCGGCACCCTGTCATACGCCTTCTTTAAATCCACATAGACACAATGTATCTCCTTCTGACCATCTCTGTACTTTTCCATCAACAATCTCCAAGCGAAAATGGCGTCAGTGGTGCTCTTACGGGGCATGAAAACATACTGCTGCTCACAAATCTCCACCTCCTTTCTAAGCCTGGCTTCCACTACTCTTTCCCACAGCTTCATTGTGTGGCTCATCAGCTTTATCCCTCTGTAGTTGCTGCAGTTCTGCGTGTCACCCTTGTTCTTAAAGATCGGCACCAGAACGCTTCTCCTCCATCCCTCAGGCATCTTCTCACTCTCTAAAATCCTGTTAAACAGACTGGTTAGAAACTCTACTGCTGTCTCTCCTAGACACTTCCACACCTCCACAGGTACGTCATCAGGACCAACAGCCTTTCCGCTCTTCATCCTTTTCAGAGCCTTCCTCACCTTATCCTTTCTAATCTCTGCAATTTCCTGCTCTAAATTAGCCACATCTTCCTCCCTTCTTTCCCTGTCATTTTCCTCATTCATCAGCTCTTCAAAATACTCCTTCCATCTTCTCTGCACACTCTCCTGGCTTGTTATCACCTTTCCATCTCTGTCTTTAATCACCCTTATCTGTTGCACATCTTCCCCATCTCTATCTCTCTGTCTGGCTATCCTGTACAAGTCCTTCTCTCCTTCCTTCGTGTCTAACCTGTCATACAGCTCATTATAAGCTTTCTGTTTGGCCTTTGCCACCTCCCTCTTCACTCTGCGCTGCACTTCCTTGTACTTCTGTCTACTTTCCTCAGTCCTTTCTACATCCCACTTCCTTTTAGCTAACCTCTTCCTCTGAATGCAGTCCTGTACTTCCTCATTCCACAACCAAGTGTCTGTATCTTCTTTCCTCCTTCCAGATGACACACCAAGCACCTTCCTACCTGTTTCCCTGATTACCTCTGCTGTAGTTTCCCAGTCCTCTGGAAGCTTTTCCTGACCACCCAAAGCCTGTCTCAATTTCTGCCTAAATTCCTCACAAGTTTCTTCATTCTTTAGCTTCCACCACTTGGTCTTCTTTTCTGACTTTCCTCTCTTCTTCTTCCTGACCACCAGAGTCATCTTACACACCACCATGTGATTCTGTCTGGCTACGCTCTCTCCAGCCCACAACGTCCTCATCACCTCTGTTACCCTCACCAACATGCCCACTGAAGTCTGCTCCAACAACTACTCTCTCTCCTCTGGGGATACTCTCTATAACCTCATCAAACTCACTTCAGAATCTGTCCTTCTCTTCTAACTCACAGCCAACTTGTGGAGCATACCCACTGACTACGTTCACCATCACCCCTTCGATTTAGAAATCGAAGCCTAAAGCTAGAGCTTTGGAACATTGTTCACAAACTCCCTCTTCAGGATCACTCCTACTCCGTATCTCTTCCTATCCAGACCATGGTAGAACAGTTTGTATCCTCCAATACTACGTGCTTTGCTGCCCTTCCACCTCGTCTCCTGCACACACAAGTATATCTACCTTTCTTCACTCCATCATGTCTGTCAGCTCTCTACCTTTCCCTGTCATTGTTCCAACGTTAAGAGTCCCTACTCTCAGATCTAAGCTCCTGCCTTTCCTCTTCTCTCTCTGACCACGAACCCTTCTGCCTCCTCTCCATCTTCGACCGACAGTAGTCCAATTTCCACCGGCACCCTGTAGGTTAACAGCACCAGTGGCGGTCATTGTTAACCTGGGCCTCGACCGATCCGGTATGAAAGTGGTATGAATGACTCGCATGGTTGTACTTGGCAAGTTTTACGCCGGATGCCCTTCCTGACGCAACCCTCTCTATTTATCCGGGCTTGGGACTGGCACAGAAGTTACTGGCTTGCAACCCCTGTGGCTAGATTGTTTTGCTGATTTTAAATTGCCAGTTCAAAATGTTTACTAATGTTCCGTGGACTGCAACATTATACCACTTTTAAACTATGTCCTAAGCTTGACTATGGTAACTCACACTGTTGTTAACGACAAGCAGTTTTACTGGTTTGCATGTGTTACATGTTTTTAAAAGCTAATATCACAAAGCAATATCATCTGTGCTAGTAATTAAAACAAATTTTGTCATGGTGAAAGGTGGCGTGAACCTACAAGTGCAGCTGTCCTCGTCACTGTGATCAGAGCAATCCAGGAAGCCATCGCACCTCTCGCTCTCCAGCACGCACGCTTCGCCGTCAGAACAACGAGTCCCGTTTACACAGAACAGTGGCCCATGGGTGGCTGAACAGTCATTGTAGAAAAAACACAAACACATGAGGGAGAATGGCAGTTTAACATAGTTGTGATGTGACAAAATGTGATAAAGCTAATAATAATAATAATAATTAGAGGCTGAAGTCAAGAGTTGCTTTTTATATATGTTATTTTTATATAAATAGCACCTTTTCAATTGCAAAGTAAAAAAAAACATGATTTTTTTGTGTTATTAGTTAAAGTACATTTACATGTATGTGTCATGACAAGTGACACTCACGACAGTTGGCTTCATCCGAGCTGTCCTGGCAGTGGACCTGTCCATCACAGCGCTGCCAGTCGGGGATGCAGCGTGGAGGTCGGTTACACAGAAACTGACCAAAAGTGCACTGGCCAGGGGAAGGTGGTGGAGGAGAAGCCTGGGTGGGTACTGGAGCAGGCGTCACAGAGCCATTAGCTGCTGTCAAACAGCACAAAGTGTGGGAATTATTGTTTGAACAAGTGTTTTTCTTGCAGTGTTAATTGTGGCACATGATTGGTTTTTTTTTGGTCTTGTGATTAAATGTAATTTTGTTGGTTTCAGTAAAAGTTTAGCCATTTGATTTGTGTTAATTTTAGACTAGCTTTAGTTAACAAAAACTATAACCACAGTGATTTAATATAGTTTTTGTTTGTGATATTTTATTCTCATTTTCACTCAATGCTTTTAGTATTATATATCCAAATAATATTAATATACAAAAATTTCGAGGCAACAGCCATAACCATCTTGTGTAGTTACCATGGTTCCGGGTGTGTTCTTGACTGCTGAAAGATAAAAATCTTTATTTGTTCACATGGTTCACATGTCTCTGCAAATATTTCAGATAATAGTTCTCTTATATTTTTACTTGAGAGGCTGGCAGATGTCTTCAGCAAACACAAAGGGATTTACATTGTCTTTTATTTTATGTCAAAATGTTGCTGAATTTTCAGAATAGTCTCAGCTCAACCTGTTTAATTATTGCCAGATTAATTTCACAAACTAGGCAACATTATGTCACAGCTACATAAAGTTACAAACTGTAAATAAGCTTCTTAATACCAGTGGTGCAACAAGTTGAGCATCTAGATAAATTTTTGAATGAGACATTTAGGATGGAGGAGGAAACCTCTGTTAATGTGTTGTTCAGTTTGATTCAACACATGCTGCAGGACAGTAAATGAGATTATGCATTAAGGTTTCTTCATGTCTGTTCGTCTTTCTTTCACATCAGCACTTAGTTCTTATTTGTTGACAAAAATTGTAAAAGAAACCGTAATCATTCTTATCCCTGACTTGTATCACCTGTGGGGCATCCAAATTCGTCGCTGCCATCAGGACAGTCAGCGTAGCCATCACACACCCAAGTGTTGATAATACAGGCTCCCGAACCACAGTGGAAGCGATTAGGTGCACAGGTAGAAGGACCAGAGGGTAGAGTGTGAGGAGTAGCACCATCTACATGATAAAAAAAGCATAATGATGGGTAGTAGGTGAGAAATGTTATTTTACAAGCAGCAAATCACATATCAGAGTTTACAAAGAATGAATGAATGCAATAAAGTCACCTCTCTGACTAAAGCTCCTTTCAGACATGCACTGGGTTTTTTTTACAATAGGTTTATGTGTGAACAAAAATTTTTGAGTAAAATGCTGCTGATATCATCTGGACTATATCCTAATCAAGTAATCGAGTGGGAGGTGTTTGTATCGTTTCTATCACTCAACTGCCACTATAGTCGAATGATTAAACCCTTTTTGTTGTTGCACGGCGTTGATGTGCTGTAAACAAAACATGGGTTCCAAAATTATAAATATTATGTTATATTTTGTCTCCAGTGTGCACCAATCGTGCACAGACATTGAGTGGATTTTCACACGTCAGGATTCTTCTCACTCTAGGTAATCTCTCACTGTGAGTTGCATGTCTAAAAGGCAACTCCGGACAATGTCAGAGGCTGAATTCTCCCAACACTGTCCAGAGATCATGTCTAAAATAAGCTAAAGGCTCTTATTGTGTGGTTACTCACTTTACGTAGATTAAAAACTGTAGAAAAAATTGTGGTGCTTGCAAAGTTCTTTATTACCATTATAGGAAAACTTTTAAAACTGGTTTTAGAGTTTTACTTTCCCTGAACTTCTCTCTTTGAGGTCTATACAGACCTCTTTTGACTTTACAGGTTGGGTTGTGTCATGAAGTAAGAATAATGGGACAAATTAAAGTGAGTTTGTTATTGTAAATAATAGGTTTTGCTTTTAATTATCCTAACAGTAACCTTATGTTCAACTGCTTTTTAACATCAAAGTAGCTTTATCACAAACTATACTGGCCCAGTGTACCTGTACACTGGGCCTCATCAGACCAGTCTCCACAGTCGTTCTCCCCGTCACACTTCCACCATGTGGGAATGCAGCGTCCATTTCTGCACTCGTACTGAAAATACCTGGAGCAGCCAGGAACATCAGTGGGAGCAGCTGCAACACAGGGACCAAGTTGGCATCAGATATAGCTATATAGTACTTTCTCGCAAAAAAGAACACCAGTGTGAATTTTGTGTTTTTTCAAAAGTGAACACTTGTGTACTGCATGTGATCACAGTAACTGCACTAATTCTCCTCACCACAGTTGGCTTCATCAGAGTAGTCCCCACAGTCATCCATGCCATCACACTTCCACTCTAGACTTACACACACTCTGTTGGCACACTGGAAGGTATAGGCATCACACACTTTGCTAAATTCAGACGGAGAAGCTGAGGGAAAACAAACAAAACACACAGTTGATCTCTTGTAATTCCATTATGGATGTTCAGGTCACAAAGGTGATGTGCTCCAGCAGCATAAACAATGTATAATTGTATTTGAACTATATTATGGAAATTAGGGACGTCTTGATAAAAAAATTTTAAACTTCAATACAATATCCACTGTTGCCTATGGCTTGGTCAAGGGGGATTTGTTAGGTTTTCTCTAAATGTTTGTATAATCTTGACTTTATTATGTAAAGTGCCCTGAGATGACCTTGTTGTAAATTGGCACTATATAAATAAAGTTGAATTGAACTGAATATAAAAAAAAAACAATATTTAATACAATTTTTATATCTCATGGAAAACATGGCTTTGACAGCTTTTAGAGTTTTCATTTAAAGATTAATATAACAAGGCTACTTAGAGACCTGATCCATGCATATGTATTATACGTGATATAGCCTAGCTCACTTTCTGTGCTGCTGTCCTTCCCCACTAACACAGAACACGGTGAGTGCAGGAAGCATATTGTGTAATACTGTTCTGATGGATGTCTGACAAAAAGTCATTGGATTTCTTTAGTTCCTTATTTGGGAAAGAAATGCTAAAGTTGCCTTAATATTTCCTGAGGTTAGTTGCTAATTTGCTGAGCTAGCAGTGGTGAACAGAGGACAGCAGTGTGAAAGTGAGAGGAGACTACTACAGACATTCTTGCAATGGTAGCTCCACTGCTGCATGCCACTAGTGCTAGAGCCCTCTGTCATTTTTCTGAAATCTCATCTGTGTTTCTGAAATTCTTAGGTTTTCTGGCAATTCCTCACTACATGGAGCAATACTCCATTATGCTAAACCCTGCTCAAAACTGAGAAAGCAATTATGATCACAGGTTTATAGGTTTTTGTTGCAGTGACATTTTACGTTAGGATAAATATTTATCTAACCTTTTTATTCAGAGCATTAAACACACTTAACATACAAATAATACAATTACTTGAATGCTGTTCTGATGTTAATTAGTCAGTTACTATCTAACTGAGATTTTACAGAAGGGTTATTAATTTTGCACAGCTAGCCAAAAGGTCAGCATGAAGATTAAACTCTAGTACCAAACAGACTTATTAGCTTGGATGTAATCACCTGCATATTAAAAAAAAAATTCACCACTACTGGACTGAGTCCAGTATAAACACACAAGGATACAGTAAAACTTTAATTCTATTCATGAAGAGCTTTCATAAGAACAAATATTGGTCCTCACCACATCCAGCATATTTGGCATCTTCATCAGATCCGTCTTCACAGTGTTTGATCCCGTCACAAACCAGAGACTGAAAGAGACACTGGTCGCGATTCTTACACACAAAGTCCATGTACCGAGTACACAGGGGGTCTGTGGTGAAAGCAATGCAATAAACATAGAAAATCATACTTAGTGTACATTCTGATATGGTGAGCACCCCAAGAATATGAGACTTTAAAGATATACCTAATTAGCTATTAGTAGTTTCTGTATGTGTAATATATGGACGTCTTTGTTAACACTAAAATTAACTTTTAACAATTTTAACTTTTAAATAGAATGGAAATGTGTAAAACACTAAACAATCTTCAAATTAATATAGATGTACATTCCTAATGTAAACGTACAAAGCTAAGTCTTTGGAACTCATACATCTGAAAACACTCAACTCTAAATTCACAAATGAGTCTCACTCCAAAATTGATGACCACGTATGCAGAGTGTTGCACGTTAATTAAAGCCAAAACTGAGATGGTACTGACCAGATTCAAACTTTAACTTATTATCTTAGCTAAACCATTAATTCTCAAATCCTGTTACCTACAAACAATATTGTGAAATTAGATAATAGTCTGTGCAGAATCTAATAATTATCAAATAATATCATGACTTTTACGACTTTTATCCGCTGACACCCATAATAAAGACATTCATTTCCTGAAACTATACCAACCTTAAAATAGCTTTAAAAAAAGTCACACAATCATAAAAGATGTACATAACTCTCTAGTACGTAAATGTCTTGCAAAATCTCTCGCCTTACTCACCACAGTTGTCCTCATCAGCACCGTCTGGACATTCTCGGACGCCGTTGCAGTGAGCAGTTGCTGGCAGGCAAGTGTCATTAGAACAAAGGAAGCCTTTACACCGAGATCCCTCTGGAGACACACAGCACAGTGTGAATCAAATATTAATGCTAATAGTGAACTGTGACTTAGTAGCTGTAGGTATGTCTTACTGCAACCGTACCTGGTTGGTAGATTCATGTGTGTGACAATAAAAATGCTGATTTTATCTGAAAATATTAGACTCTAAAAGAAAATATAATTTGAAAAGATAGATGTTGCTATAGACAGAGCTCAAATAGTTTCTCTTCCTTGTATAAAAAATGTTAAGCATGTTACAGTATGTGTACATATTATATAAACATGTTGCTTTATGTATAGGTATGACTCCTACAGCTCATTACACCGTCAGTGAAATCTGTGACTCTAAAGTGTTTGAGTCTTCTTTCAGCAGACGATTCTCATTATTTTTGAAATTTCTTTTAGCCAACTTCTTTTTGATTTTACAATCATCTTAGATGTATGGTTTAAAGAAATGACGACAAAGAGCATACATGTCTTCAGGCATTTATATTTGATAAGACAGGTGCAAACAATTTCACAGTAAATCAGAAGCTTCACCAGAATAGTATTTCAAGCAGTGCTGACTGGTTAGTTTATTTTAAACGACTCACTGTTTTCTGCAGCTGCTCAGTAAATTTATTTTCAATACACATGCAAAAAATTCTAAAGTGTAGACTGACAACCAAAAATGCTTTTATAAGATAAAAATCTAATAAATCTTACTACTTTACGAAGCCACAGTATATGCATGTTGCTGACTTACCACAATATCGAGGGTCTTCATCTGAGTCATCCTGACAGTCGTCATCACCATCACATGTCCAACGCTGTGGTATACAGTGACCTGTGTGACACTGGAAGCTGCTAGGTTCACATGTATGGTGACCCACTTGGAATAAACAAATAGAAGGGTCAGAGAAGATTATCTCCTGCTTGTCTGATGGCACAGAATATTATATCACATATCATAGCTATTTGTGCATATCACAACCTGTGCAGTTGGCCTCATCTGACCAGTCTCTACAGTCGTTGTCTCCATCGCAGCGCCACACTTCACGGATACAAACACCTCGTGCACATGTAAACTCCCCAGGGCCGCACTGGTGAGACTCTAAGAACCATAATGTGCTTTATTTGTCATTATACATACAAGGTGAACAACAAAATTGAGATGAACAAAATGAAGGGTTTGTCCTGAGCTGCTGCAACTGAGCGCACTGCCACTATTGGCCAACCTGACCTGGTTCACAACACACTGTTTTTTAGTGATAGGGGTACCTGGAGCACCTGTGGGAACCCTACGCAAGCACAGGGAGAACATGCAAACTCCACACAGAAAGGCCCCATCCGTCAGTCTGGGAATCAAACCTCTTGCTGTAAGGCAAGAGTTCTAACTACTTTTCCACCGTGCAGTCTGACTATACCAACGTAGCAGCTCGGTGTCACTGTAATCAAGAAATCCAAATTAAACAATTGGGGCACTCAGTAGACACACAGTACCTTTCCTATCAGATGATCAGTAAACCAGCCTAAAGACAGACAACTCTTAGCAAGTTTTACTTTAGTAGGATGTTATCTATCAAAGTCAAATGTATGAGGCTATCTAAAATTTAAGTATAGCTCAAAAACTCACTTGAAAAACTTGAAAACTACCTTATTTTCAGGACTATAAGCCGCTACTTTTTTCCGACGTTTTGAACCATGCGGCTTTTACAGAGATGCTGCTTTTCTATGAATTTTTCTGCAGCCCTCAGATGGGCGCTGTAGATGGAAGTCAGTGCAAACAAAAAAGCGCCAGTTTTTATTCTTAGCGCATGCAACCCAAGACGCACAACAGCAAACATCAGCACTTTTACTGCCGTGTTACAGGCACCATTCAGGTTCAGGTGTATGAATAAACACTTATGGTACAAAATCTTTCTATGTAAATATCTTATTTCTCAGCCTGGATATTGGCGGCTTATAGTCCGATGCGGTTTATATGTGACAAAATATATATTTCTTTTAAATTTTAGCGGGTGCGGCATAAATTTAGGTACGCTCTATAGTCCAGAATTTACGGTACCCGATTCATTAACATCAAAAGACCCAACATTGTCCTTGCAGAATTACTGATTCTGCCATTATATATGAATATTTGTGCATCATCCTCTATTTTCTCAATAACTGTTTTATTATTCAATTTTACACGTTATTCAATTATCTATAATCTGAATCGTTTATACTATATAGGGCTGTAGGGGCCTGGAGCCCATTCCAGCTGTTATAGGGTGAAAGGAGGTGGTGACCAGTCTATCTTCCAGAGTAGGCCGTTGTTTCCCACCTGGCCTGAATAGACTTGTTAGGTGGATAAAGTAGTAGGTAATAAACCCCTAATCAAAGCAAAAATATTTTTAACCAAGAAGAAGGAAGTCCAGTGGACATGATTAAGTCCTTGGATGACATATATTTTTAACTTAAGGGTATCAACAGCTATCATCAGCAGCAGGTCTTACCACAGTGTTCTTCATCACTGTTGTCTCCACAGTCGTCTTCATGGTCACATTTGAAGGCCAAGGGGATGCAGGAACCTGAGGCCGCACAGCGAAACTGGTTAGATGGGTCACAGGTCGTGGTGGCTGAAGATTGACAGAACACAAGAGACAAATATGTTTACTTGTTCAACAGAAGCCATTGTTTTCATTATCTACACTGCAAGACGAGAGCTACGGCTGAGCACTTACGACACTCCTGTTCGTCACTCATGTCTCCACAGTCATTGTCGCTGTCACACTTCCAGATGCTGCTGATGCAGCGGCCATTGGAACAGCGATACTGATGGGGTAAACAGCTGTGCTCTGATTGTAGGAAATGAAAGATTAGATGAAACTATAACCTAAACAGCACATGGTCATTACAGTCCTGCAGTTTGCTTTGTTATCTTACCGGACTTGACGCAGGTGTTGTTTTGGAGTTGGTAGCCAGTGGGGCACTGGCACTGCACCTCACCATTGGGCATGGTTAGAGTTGGAGAGCTGTCTGGGCAGACGCAGGTGTGTCGGTGGCCAGGCTGAGGCAGACACAGCAGGCTGCAGGGTTGGTCGGCACAGGCATTGTGACCTGGGGGCCCAAAGTTTAGGACTTGAGAAACTAAAACAGCTTGCTTCAGTCCTTTTGATAATCTCTCCACAGTAACTTTGACAAATAACGTCGACCTGTTATCTCCAATTACACGTAACACCTTAATTAAGGTAGTGCATAGTGTTTGTTTTACCTCTAAATTTGAAGTACATCTAATTACTGTGCTCAAAATAAATTTTCACTAATTTATTTCCTATTATTCCTGCTGAGTTCCAAACTTTCAGCTGCAGTCTCGATCCCTTACCTCGATTCTTCCCCTTATAGAAAATCTTAAGATCCATGACTCCTGTTAGTCTGCCAATGATCAACTCGTTGTTCTGGGAACCAGCTTTTGGAGCTTTGAAGATTCCCATTCGAGACCAGTCGTCCCAGTACAAGTCATTCTGAAAAAACACATTTAACAGAAAAATGACTCTGAATGCAACAATGAACGACAGTTTTTTTTTTTTTTATTTCTATTAAAATTAGTTTTTAACGTTTGCATCTAAAGGTGAGAAAGGTGGGCTCACTTTAAAGACAGCGATGGCATATGGGTGGGGCAGCCCCTCCATGAGCACAATCCTCCGGCCCCCACTGAAATCTGCCCTCTCGATCCGGTCGCTGTAGGCTTCAGTCCAGTACAGCCAGTGCTCATCAGCGGTGATCCCATTGGGCCAGCGGACACCTTCCGACACGATGCGTGATACGTTGGTTCCATCCATGTAACTCCGGTAAATACCAGCTGCTCGATCTCCCCAGTCAGTCCAGAACATCACACTGTGGAACAGTTTATACCATGAATTTAACTGGTATTTTACACTAAATTATGTGTTGTTTGTCATTTTGAGTTGACCATTATTGCAACAGATAAAAATATACAGTTTCCTTGTCTCACAAATACTGCATAAGAAGGAATTTGTACAAAATTTGTAGAAAGAGAGCAGAGTAAGACAGAAATTAATTCATCTTTTATGGTTAGTGAGGACCAATATCATTTTTTAACAACACAATCAGGACATTTTTGTGAAGTGAGGAAATTTTGACCTAATCTTGACCCTCAAAAGAGATTTTTGAGGGTCAAGACTGTTTTAGGGTTAGAAGAGGGTAAGAATTAGGTTTTGGTTAGGGTTAGGCATTCAGTTGTGAAGGTTAGGGTTAGGGGCTAGGGATTGTATTATGTCAATGAGTGTCCTCACAAGGATACAGGAACAAACATGCGTGTGTGTTCACCTCTCTCCGGGAATCAAAGCCAGTGCTCTGGGATGTTCTAGGATAGAAGAGTTGAGCAGAGTGTGGCGCAAGTCTCCATCGGGATTAGAAACCTTTAAACACAACAACGGTGATTGTTTTTTATAGTTTTATATTTGCAGAATTTAACAGGTTAGCTTTAAATTTGTAAAATCCTTATGTGAAATGACTAATCAAGCATTTGAAAAAAGTATATCAGGTTGTAGGTTCTTGTGAAAAGCTGTAGATCAAGAACTTTACATTTTTATGACTCCCATTTTCCCAGCTAATTTCCTTAAGATTCAGTACATGTGAGGACGGACTTTGGTGCATTGCATGAATTTAACATTGAGTGCTAAACTCAATCTGACTTTAACTGTCTGACATAAAACTAAATTTAAAAAAAGATGTATTTGTATCAAATGTATTTGTACTATAGGTTGTAGAACCTTTTAGTACACTTGTGATTGATAGTGCACTTATCATTTTCAAAGGCTACGCTGCAGGAACCGTATCTTTCTAGGTGGCTGGAAACAATTAATACATTTTTTTTTTAAATTAAGAGTATGTCTGTAAAATTAAGAAAAATTTCTAATCATCATTTGAATGTCTGGTTTAGCTAAGCAGGGTTTAAAAAATATGGCTACACTATTACTACACACACATACACACACACACATAATTATACCTCAATCTTTTGTGCTCCAGCATCAACCCAGTAGAGCAGTCTACTGATGGGGTCAAAAGTGAGGGCCTCTACATTCTGCAGGTCTTTCCTCACTACAATCTCCTGACCTGTACTGCCGTTCAGACACAGACGCTGTAGAAGAAGACATTTACTCAGACAAATTGTTTGTTTTAAAAATCCAGGTGACTGTTACCTTAGCAAAATTATATCTGATAAACAAGCTCATCTTGAATCTGTCTTGCCTTTGAGTTTACTGTTCTGTTCTTGGTCTTGGAAAATCTGCTGGTGCTCTGACTGCCTCTAAGAAGAATTTCCAACTAACCTGTATAGTGTCCAGTGAGATATCAGCCCAGTATAGACAGTTCCTGTCATAGTCAAAGTCTAGAGCCACAGCCTCCCTGAGTCCAGCCAGAGGCAGGGCCTGATCCATCCCTGTGGCCAGGTCATACCGATGGATTGAGTTCCTCACCGCATACAGGATGAACTCGTTACTCTCTGCAAAAACACAGAAAACATGACTAATGAGAGAAAAATTAAATACCAATTCAAAAAGTTTTGTATGTGTAGACGGTACTGACATAAATCTGTATTTGCACAGTATACCCGCAAGTTTGATATAAAGTCAAATGCTCTTACAACATTTTCAAACTATGTGAGACAGTAAAAAAAAACTTTGCATACATAATATATAGTATGATTGCTAACAAATGTGGCAACAAATGCTTTTGCTGTTGTCACACTGCTGAAAAACTAGCATTGTCCCAACAAAGAAAAGCAACAAATAGGCGATTTAAATTGGGATAATTGCATTCAACATGTTGGTTTAATACATTTCTAAGAAAGGTTTACATCATGAGTGAAATTCCACATAAATTGATTCCTTTATAAATGTATTATATTTGAGAAAGTACAGGTTTACCTCCAACAGGACATGGCAGCATCTCTCCATTCAGCCTGGACTCCACATCTCCTCCACTACAGCTGTCTCCTGGTACCTTTCTGTAACTGCAGGAGGGACACAAAGTGTTTTCCTCAAATGGACACTTGGTGGTGCTCTCACCAAACAAATGCAATGAGAGTAACATGGTGGCTTCAGAAATTATTTTAGAACTCTCCACACATGGTTGGTTGTCTATAAATTCACATTTAGTAGTTCATAATGACATGGTGAAGAGAAGATTTCAAACTTTTGTCAAAATGTATTAAAAATCTGAAATCTTATTGACTAATGTAAATAAACCAACCTAGGTTACAGTTGATGGTATAGTTCTGATGATTTCCTAATAAATAATCCATAATACATAATCCATGGTTGCACATCGCAGGATGTCAGACAACAGCAGCTTACCCTTTGCTGCGGCGATAGCTTGTACCAACAGGACAAGGAACAGGTGGAGCGTAGAGGTCACCTAAAAACTCAGGGTCAGGCACACACACCTGCAGGGACAGGTCTTCACTTAGTTTAAAGCCGTAGTCACTGGAAGGAGGAAGAACCGGAAGACAAGATGAAAAAATTTACACTTCTGCCTTCTGATAAAATGTGTACTGAAATGAATATGAACGTTATGCACGTGTCCTAACCATTCATAGTCCTGGCGTGTGCAGGAGCAGTTAGAGATGGTGATGGGCCGGTCGAAGTCTTCTCCATTAAAACATGTAGCGTGAGGAGCTCGTCTCTTAAATGTGATCTCTCTGCCTAACAGACATTCATTACCGTGCTCATCTGACGGAGACCAGCGCTTGTAGTCAGCCTCAGAACACGGTACACCTGTGTTTAAAAAATGGATAAAATGGACATAAACATTTATAGATTTACATTTTACATCATGTCCAAACTTTTCTGGAAAGAGGATTCTGACACAATAATAGATTTAGCAGTCCTCTGCATAAACATAAAAGCATGAATTTTACATACCACCTGGTGAATTTACTATATATAACTTTTTTTTTCAAAGGGAATATAATAAAATAATAGATGTTGCTGTAGACGGATGATTCACTGTGGCGACCCCTGATGGGAAAAGCCGAAAGAGAAGTAGTAGTAGTAGTAATAGATGTTGCTGTAACATTATAGGTTATCTACCTGTCAGCACATAATGTGGTTAAAATCACCTCCACCTTTACCAACAGTGGGTTAAACTTAAAGGCTGTGTTGTATTACAAGAGTAATTTTACTTTTATACTTTAACTAAAATGTAGCAGCTATGTACTTTAACTTAAGCATATTTAAGAGAACTGATCATTTGTTAGGCCAATACTTGCACTTTTACTTAAGTACTTGCAGAATGATCATTCTGGTGATATAACAATAATGATGATGCGAATTCGTGGAAAGTTGTTTAAAATGTGTTGACACCATGAAACTTTAAAATAAGTTGTTGCATACCATGTGAAAATGTGTTACAATATTTTTTACAATAAAGTTTTTTCATAACATTCACAACTCAATCATATCCATTTTCCTAACTAGTTATACTGTTCAGGGTCATCAGGGGATGAAACCTATCCCAGTTTTGAGGGGGCAAGAGGCCAGGACAACCCTGGACAGGCTTCCAGTCTATACATAGACAAACAGACAACCATTCACCCTGACATTCACATCTACATGTAATTTAGAGTCACCAGTTAGCCTAACATGCATGTCTTTGGACTGTGGGGGGAAACCGGAGTCCCGGAGGAAACCCAACCCACTCAAAACTACATTCATACCTATGGATGTGTGTTCAGTCTTTTAAAAAAACTGGTGTAAACTGATCTAGACAAACAGTTTCAATAGTTTTTTTAACATAGCCAGGACTGATGACTGATATTAACTGTAAATGTTCTGATCTGCTGTTGCTGAAAGTGGATCTCTAACATGAGGGCTTTCCACCTCTCTTTGTCTCTCTCTCTATGTGAAATCTCCAACCTACCCAGAACATCAGAGGTGTTGACCTGCAGGATGAGCCAGCTATGTCTCTGGTCAGCGTAGGAGCCAAAGATGGTAAAGATGGTGCTCTTCTCCCCGGGCTCCGTCAGTAGTTGGTAAACATACACCTCCCTGTCTGAGAACTTAAAGTCGGCCCAAGTCTCGCCTTCATTAGTGCTGAACCTGACAGGGATATGGCAAAAAATTGAACATATTCTTTGAATAAACAACCTAAAATAACAGCTGTCTACATTTTCCATTGACAGCCTGTGTTTTTATCTGTTCTTTAATTCAGCACTGGCAGAGGAAACATGACACCTGAAAAAATACCAGTTTAGTATGGGAGTAGAGGAGGCATTTGATAACAGACTCCTGATTTAATCTAAGTGGATTAAAATGCAAAAAGCAGGTTACTGAGGAACCAGGGTAAGAGCACTGAATTATTTTGTCACATTAACAAGGTCAGCTATTTTCACATTAATATAGTGTATCACCTGCACACGAATACAAAGAGCCTACAGCGTCACTATTGGCAAACTATCAAGATCATTTGATATGTGACTCTGCACACATCATGCTCTCCAGTTACAGTAAAAACATTTGTTAAGAAAGCTGAGGTATTTTGCTTTTTAGAGAACAGTTAAAAGTGTACTTACTTGAGATGTGTAATGGGGCCTCCTTGAGCGATAGCCATTAAGATACCACCATGATCACCCCAAGTGTAAAAGTGAGGTCCTGCCAGTGCCTGGATTACATAGATAGATTACATAGAATTTCCAGGACATACTATGTGTGACGGGCAAGAACAAATTTATCTGTCACCAGAAATTGTCTGTTATTTAGAGTAAATTTGTCTGCAAGACCTGCATGGCCAAATCTAAAGAAAGTTTGAAGACCTTAGGCAATGGCACCTCAATTCTTCAATTAAGCTGAGGTGGGAATGGTCACATATTATGTGAAGTGCTTGAGATGACTTTGTTGTAAATTGGCGCTATATCAATAAAGTTGAATTGAATTGAACGTTTGGCAAGCATGCTAGGTCTATCACAAACAATCTACTTGTCTAATTATGACGATGTTTTAAAGACCACAGAATATGAAAATTTACAAGCAAACATCTCCGCACTGCTGTAAGTGTTTATCTGTATAGTACCCATTATAATTCATTCTCTCCTTAGACTTAAATAAAGAGCATGCCTAACATGGGCCATTTAAATAAATATATAATTGTAGTAATATTAAAATAGTAAACAAATTATGATTTATTTAAACATCACAGGCAAGCTGTTTCATGATGCAGGAACAATTGAGAAATAGTGGCAAAAATGCTGATTAATCTATTTCCCCCCATTGTGCTTGTAGACTAAAATTAAAATTTCCTGCAACATTTCAAATATGTCTGACAGACAAGCTGCTGTGAGATAGTTTTATGAGCTGTGTTTTTCTTATCGTCTGTGTCACATTTTCTACTGACCTCTCTCCACCGAGCTCCCGCGCTGCTGGATACGTACACATTAGGTTTGTTGGCTAGATTTCTGCCTACAGATCCTGCAATCAGAGGACAAAAGGAATTTCACAGATGGAACAACACACACACACCTACCTGAATAATACAAATGCGATTCACTTACCACTTTTTTGATTTCACATATGGAAAATTGTAACCCAAGGCCAAAGCATAATGAATCGTAATGCATGTGGCCCTTGTATGTTGCTTGTAAATCACCAGGAATGCTGCTCAGGTGATTCACAAAGAAATATACTCAAACCAAACATACAGAAATAGGAGGTGAGCTGTCTATTTATTTCACTTGTCAGAAAACAATCCACATTCATGTTTGTAAGTGTGTCAGGCTGTAACTAGTGTTAGTTTCTTGTATTTCTCATTTGTTCAATATGGTGAACAATATATGCACTAATCAAATCACAAATGCAATGCCATCTTGTGCAATTACCAGCCACTTTAATTGGTAATTATTGCATTTTATTCACTATTAATTTTGAATAAATAGTGAATGTTGTGCAATATTGAAAAACAGGAAACAGATATTTGCTGATACTCCAAAATCCACATATCAAATGTCCCTGTTTCTGTCTCCTCAGCTTTCAAGTGTGACCAGTAAAAATTGAGAGTTTGGAAGTTTTCCTAATTTAGACAGGTTAAGTGACGCTATACTGGAGGATTATTATGGGCTTATTATTATGATTATTATGTGTCTGTCACATACATTTTAGAGCCCACAGACATATTTGCAGATCTTATATCTGCAGACATCAATCAGGTTTGGTCAAAACACAGATTAACATATATTCAATTAATAAAAATTAATTATGAGAGTTAAGATGGTAGTTGTGTCTCTGCAAAGAGCTCTAACAACAGTTGTAAAATTCATTACGCTCAGCCTCTTGTTTTAGCAATTTTAAAGCTTTCAATTTGATGCCAAAGTGTATCAGCATGAGTCATAAATGGTTCTTCTAGAAATGCATATTTGGAGGAGTCTGAAAATGGCCAACTACCAATGGCCAATGACCATTAAGGTAATAATGATGAGATTTAGCACTGTTACTGTTAGTAGAATTAATGTACAACAATTTAGTTAATGCAGTAATTAAAATAGAGTGTGCCACTACATCTTGTTGGTATAAACACCATACAGAAATCTTTGGGGTATTTGAAAATAAGCCATCTATTTTTGCCACATAGTCCCATGACAAAAATGCTTTTGATACGATGTGAAGGCCTTTCTGTAGCCCACCTTTGAAACATATGAAGTTAGTTTTAATTACAAACTCCTGACTTTTGCAAATGCACAATAGCGTTACTAATAAAGCTATTATAAGTGGCAAGAATTCAGATTTGAGTCAGCAAATATCTTATCAGCCTAATCATATGAGATTTAACAATTTAATATTATAATGACTTTAATAATATTCAATGACTTTTTGATTTTCAGTTAACAACAAAAAAGTATTGTAATCAACACCAATATATGATGATCATTAAAATTACGCCTGTGGAGATTGTGTAAAATAAATGTTTGTGTATAGGTTTCTAGACTAGACTGTTACACCCACAGTGCAGGAAGGAGCGCTACCGTCGCTCATTCATCCCCATAACCATAAGACTATATAATGTGTCACTGCAGTGACACACAATGTGCTATTTTTACTTGTATATTTATTTATTCATCTGTTACATTTTCCAATGTAAATATGTATATATTTTAGTTTTTACCCTTAAATCTAAATGCCCCTTCTATTAATTTGTGATGCACATTGTTCTGTGCAGTTTCTGTGTTCCTTGTCTATGGCTGCTAAAAAGGCAAGAATTTCCCCACTGTGGGATTAATAAAGTTCTATCTATCTTATCTTATCTTATATTTCTGTACATCTGTAACATCTGTAAATTGTGTCATAAACTTGTACCAATATCAAGTGGGAATCACATTGAATTTTTGGCTTCACAACAAACACAAACAGCATCAATATGAGGAAGAGAGTAGGTTGAAGTTAGAACAGCATCAGTAACAACATGGTTGAGCAGCATCTTTAAATAAAGAATAATCACATGAAATATATGGTGAGAATTATTTTCTAAAGTATTTTCCTATATCACCTAGCTCCATAAGCATGTTTTGCTTATCTTTTTAATATTCTGTTTTAGTTGTTATATATTCATTGAATTTCAGTGAAAAAGACTATTAAACAAATGGTTAACCTGCTACATTCAACTGACAGATTAAGCATATGAAGCTAACTGTGCTCTTGTTGTCCGATGTTCCTTTGTTTTGTGTGAGGTTTGTGTAATGGTGTGGTCTGATTTGATGTTTGTAATAAATGTCTGACTTTCTAATGGTCAAGCTGATTTTATTTATTTATCTGCTGTTTTAATGTTTTTTGTATGGCACATTCTTTTAAGAATAATCCCAAATGACATATTAGTCAAACACATAGAGAAATATATAACCCATTTATCTTGTTTATGTGTCTATATAGTTTGAGTATGTATGGGCCTGCCTGTTTTCCCAGTGTTTGACCTGCCTGAATGTCCGCTGGGTAGTGCAGCAATAATTAGCCCATCTGTCTGAGAGTGATAACAAAGTAAATTGCACCAGCAAGTGCTAACCCCCCCATCCAAGTCTCTTTTCATGCCCATTATCTAATAAGAATTTAATTTGAGAGACTAGCTGGGTGCACGTGAAGCAGTTTCCTACACACTGGAGAGTATCAACTAAGCAAAGCTTTCCACCAGCTCTGAAGAGGCAAATGGTGCAATAGGGTGTTGATCTCCAGGGTCCAGGAAAGACCCTCTGCTTCAGCAACATACCTAGGAAATGGATGAATTCTGTCTGCAACATGTAGAGAACACCTCTAAACACTGACACATTAACCTAGTTTCTACTTTCTTCACAAGGTGCAATCACATCCCTGTGTTTCAGGCAATTTAGGAAGTGGACAACTACAGATGAGGAGTAATACACTTGTTCCAGGTATATCTGTGTTATCAGAACAGCAGAAAATTAATGAATATAAAACAAGATAGCCTCACACTAGCTCTTTCAGTAACACCATGCCAACAGATGGCTTTGTCTTGAAATACTTTCTCAGTTACTAGGTGTCAATCACCTGTGGCCATGATGACTCCGGGTGCAGAGTCCTTGGATAAAATGGACATCCTCCTAAGCTGGATGTTTGAAAGCTGGCTCCAGCGCTGGGCCAGGTGGAGAGAGCAGCCTTTACTGAGCTAAAGGGGAGAGGCAGAGAGGAGAGTGAGATGATGGGATTCACTTTTTCGTATCAGTACCCATCTTTTCTTCTTTATCATGCACATACTTCAAAAGATGTTTCTGTCTCACCAAACTTAAAAAAGTATTAGACAGAGAAAGTAAGGTCAGAAGCAGAGCAGAAAGGAAGCAGAAGAAAACACTGAATCATTCAAAGTGAAACGTGTTGCTTGAGTTAACAACTTTGCTTGTACTTGGAATAAAACTTTTGCAAATAAAAATGCAAAGCCATTAAAAAAGCATTAAAAAAGCATTTAATAAGCATGAAGTGGTGAAGAAAGAGGCAACAAAAGAGAGAAAAGAGAACAGGAGAGAGTCGGGAGGTTCAGTGGAAGATCGGGAGAGATCTTCCTATGACAAGTCAGTTTGTTAAAAGCTTCCAGTAAAGGAACACACAGAACAAGGTGTACATAAAAAAACTAAAACAAATCCTTTACACATCAGTAAGAATACAAACAACAGAAAAAGCTAAATTTTTTTGTTGAACTACAGCATTTCCAGGAGTTTTTGGTGCTGCTGATGTCACACTTGAAGAAGCTGCGGAGCAATTTTAGGGAGTCAATTGGCCCAAAACAGTGCCTGTCTATGTGTCTGATGTAAAATACTGTCTGAACAATACCATAATAAATCACCAGGTTTAGCTCACAGGGGCACCAATGTGCACCTGACAACATTGTTGCAGTTTGAAAAAAATGTTACAGACAATGATCTCTTTTTGTGGTACACTGAGCTTGTACCACATAAAGAGATCATTGTTGCCTGTTGCTCCGCCAACACAGGAAAATTCCTTATTTTATTCAGACATGACATTTATTTTCACAGGACAACAAATAAAAACTCATGTGTCATTAATAGTGTGGGGTTCTCAGTGCACCTGGCAGTCCACCATTCCTCCCAGGCTGTCTGCAGCAGGTGGCTGAAGCAGTTCCCATGTCCCCCCCTTGTCAAAAGTGATGACAGATCGCATGCTGTCCTCACTAAACGAGCCATTAATGAGCGTTGCGATGTAGACACCTCGCAGCCCCTCCACACGGTGCAGGTCTGCAAAAGGCTCATTGGCAAAGTACCTGAAACACAGAAGGGATAGATGATGGCAAAATCCGGAAAGATCACAAAAATGTTGGTTCTGCATTTTTAGGCACATATCTCAAGCAAAACTGTTTCTGTCAAAAGAACACAGGAATATCCTGACTATGGAGAACCCCCCCCCCTCCAAAAACAAACAAACAAACAAACAAAAAGAACAGTTACTTCTAATATCAAAGGTCACACAGAACTGTGGCATAAGGATATGAAAATTACTGAGCATAAAAGTTTATTCATTACCTTAGAAATACTGCATTAATCGAACAACTTCCAACTCAAACTTCTTGAGCTTTAAACTGTATTGTGGAATTTTTTTTAAAGAACTACAGTAGCTTAGCAGAAGTGTGTGTTTTTATCCAACTCATTGATGCAACTAGGAATCCATGCCTTAGTGACGTATGTCCTCAATTAACCTTGAGTAGCAAAGTCAGAAGGAGTGCCACAGTGGTGTTTGGATAACTTCCTCATCTACTGCCCCTACTTTGCCTATTGTAGAAGGTTGTTCTTGTCACGGAGATTACGTCTACAAGCGGCTAGTTATGTTCTAAAAGGTCTTGACCAATAACTATTCACGCCTGGTCGTTTGCTTCTATCAAGCAAGTTACTAGAATTTGGCAGTTATGACTTAACCAGAGAACAAAAAGAGAACATAAACAAACATTTTTGGTTTTCCAGAGAAAAATGTTAGACTGCTTTTAAGAGTAATATACTGCACTACTGCTTATACCTGTATTAATATAAAAGCATTTCTGCCAGAGCCTAATTTAAACCTTAAGGAGTACAAAGTTTTACCTGGCCTAATGCAGGTGTCGACTGAATCACCATTCAAACTATGGGGTATTTGCATAACCACGGTTCTTTGAGTAACATTCGTGAGTGTCTCACTGGGTCACCCTCCTTGCTTGTTCCTAGTGAGGAAGAGGTGGCAATTTGAACGAAAGTTCATGCAGTGTTATCCTGTTTTATAGGGGGAGGGGTGTGTCCATCTTTGACACTGACATGCTCAGTCCCAGCCAATCCTGGTTGGCAGAGTGAAATAGTAGCCTCTGATGAGGTCACACTGAAGGCGTTCCAAATTTGAGAAAGTCACTACTATAACCCATAGTTCTCTTTCATAGCATTTGTTTCATGCCTCACATTGGGAAATACTGAGTTTGCTCAGGATTCCTGGCAGATGTTACCTGCGAGCCAGTGTTATATATATAGCACTACTGAGATGCCCTTACACTAAACAGCAAATAGTCTAGTAAGGAGGCTGCAACATCAAGCTGGTAAAACCTGGCAAAATTATTTGGTGAGGCGCAACTTGCTGCAGCACAAATATCCTGAATGAAAATCCCTTTGAAAAGAGCCTGTGAAGTGAACAGGCCCCTAGTATCCTGTCCCAGCAGCCCCGCTGGTGGTTGCAGACCCCTAGGGCTATATGCCAAGGCAATACTTCCCACAATCCAGTGAGAGAGCCGTTGTTTAGAAACAGGCTTTCCCGTGTGGTTCTTTGCCCATGATACTATTAGCTGGTCATTCCTTCTGCAGCCCTTAGTTCTGTCTATGTAGACACACAAAGCAAGAAATGGACAAAGCATATGTAACCACTGATTCCTCTCTGAGAATGGCAGAGGACAGAAGGATGCAAGATCAGGTGGAGAACATGAGCCCACAACCTTGGGCATAAAGGCCAGGTTAGCTTGTAAAGTCACGCTTGCGTTCCCTAAAGAGAACTTTGTGCATGTTGGATAAATTGAAAAGGCATGAATCTCACCTACCTAGTTTTGATGAAGTGACAGCCAGCAGCAAAACTTTGTTTTCAGAGACAACCTTTACAAATTCACCTGTTCTAATGGTTCAAAACGTGGAAGTGACAGAGCCTCCAACACATAATGAATGTACCATAAGGGGGTCAGCTGTCTGGAAACAGGGAGCTTATGCCTTAGCCCCCTCATAAAATGGCCCAGAAGGGGGTGCACAGTCTTTCCCTTCAAACCAACATGGCAACCAGAAATAGCTGTTAATTAAACCTTAATGGTGGAAAAAGCCTTCCCTTTATCAAACATGTCCCATTGGAAAGTGAAAATCACTGCAACACAATACTTTATACTATTTCTCAAAATTTTTCCATTTCCTATCGAGGGACCTTGTTGAGGAAGCCCAAGCATTCTGAATGGTCTCAAAAACATATTCAAGTTGAAACACTTAAGGGAAAGCCTCTCTGGGTGGGGGAGGGAAGATCTCCCCCTGTGCTTGAGACAGCAGGTCTCTGTGAATTGGTAGGGGCCAAGGTTCCTGACAGGGGAGCTGAGTTATCTCTGCCAGTCAGTGTTTTGACGGCCAATGGGGGGCTATGAGAATCACAGATAGGCCCTCCTGACATACCCTGGCCAGGGTCAGAGAAATCAGAGCCACTGGGGAAAGCATACAGAAGGACATGAGGCCACTGGTGAACCAATTCATCCACTCCCAAAGGTGCATGCTGGTCGTGAAGGGAGAAAAGTCAGAGGACAATGAACATTTTCCCTCGTGGCAAAAGGTCTACATATGGCTACCTGTAGCGCTCCCACACCAGGCTCACCACATCCAGGTGGAGCCTCCATTCTGTATAGATATGTATGTTCTAGATAGTAGATCTGCTCCACAGATCATCGACACTGGCACATTACTGGCTTTTAGCATCAGAAAATGTTGGCTGCACCAAACAATTAGTCTGCGCACCATTGTGTGCAACTGAGGGGATCTTAGCCTCCCTTGTCTGTTGATATAAGCCACAACTGTGGTATTGTCTATTTGCACCAACACATGGGGTCCTCTCAGAAAAGGTAGTATATGTTTCAGTGAGTGAATGTGAGGGTCCCAAGTCCCTTTCACTGCTCTCCCCCAGAATACACCCCCCAACCTGACCAGGAGATAGAGTTAGAGTTATAGATAGAGTTAGATAACACTAACTATATATATAGCACCTAGCAATGGCTTCTCCGTCTCCTTCTGGGAAATACTAGGTGACTCTGGCGCAGTTGGTAGTGTGGTTGTCCACCAGTCCTACAGTTGTTGGTTTGATCCCTGGCTCCTCTGGTCACATGTCAAAGTGTCCACAAGACACTGAACCCCGCTTAGTTGCTCTCAGCTGCATAGCAGCCATGGTGCCATTGTCTTATCCAAAAATATGGCTGATTTTATTAGACAATCAAAAGATTGACAGTCCAGAGTTGAGCCTAGGATGCAGAAATCCAGTCCTACATGCCTCTCTGCAGTATCCTTACCCCCGTCACCCTCCCACAACTCCCATATTCCTATAGGGACTGTGTCTGTTCCCCGATTATAAATTTTACAAACTAAAAATGATCACAAGAGGAGTTAATCATAATAACTTAATAAAAATCAGGACTTCTCCTTTTACTGAACAAAAAACTAAAACAATTAAATGTGGATTATTAAATATCAGATGTCTCTCATCTAAATCTCTGTTAGTAAATGACTAAGCGATCATCAATTCGATTTATGTTGAAACTTGGTTGCAGAAGGAAGAATATGTCAGTTTAAATGAGTCGACCCCCGAACTCATCTTAACTGTCATGTTCCTAGAAACTCAGACCGAGGTGGAGGAGTAGCAGCAGTCTATCACTCGAGCTTACCAATAAACCCTAGAGCTAAACATAGTTATAACTCATTTGAGAGTCTTACTCTGAGCCTTTCACACCCAATTTGGAAAACTCAAAATCCACTTCTATTTGTTATTGTGTACCATCCTCCAGTCCCTTATTCTGAATTTTTGACTGAATTCTCAGATTTTCTAGCTGATTTAGTGCTTAGTGCAGATAAAGTCATCATAGTGGGCGATTTTAACATTCATGTAGATGCAGACAGTAACTCCCTCAACACGTCATTTACTTCAATATTAGATTCAATTGGTTTCTCTCAAAATATAAATGAACCCACTCATTGTTTTAGTCACACCCTAGACCTTGTCCTTAGATACAGCATTGAAATTGATAAACTAACAGTATTTCCTCATTATTCTGTTCTCTCTGAGCATTTTCTAATAACATTTGAATTTAATCTAATGGATTACACAGCAGCTAGAAAAAAGTTCTGCTTCAGTAGGTGTTCATCTGAAAACACTGTGAACAAATTTAAGGAAATGATCGTTTCATCATTTACTTCAACATGTACCGATATAACTGAGAGCAGCCTCATTAACTGCACTCCTGTACAAGTTGATTACCTGACTGATAATTAGGCAGCATCATTACGTTCAATACTCAATACGATCTCCATGTATAGTTGCAAACCCGCAATATAAAGCAGGCGTCACGAAAACTAGAAAGGAAGTGGCATTCCACTCATTCATAAGAAACACGCTTAGCCTGGAAAAAGAGTTTATACTTTTACAAATTAGCATTCCGTAAAGCCAGAACAGCATATTATTCATCACTAATAGAGAAAAAAAGAACTACCCCCGGTTTCCTTTCAGGACTGTAGCCAGGCTGACTAAGAGCCATAGTTCAGTTGAGACTAGTATTCTCTCAACGCTATGCAGCAATGACTTCATGACTTTCTTCACAAACAAAATTGTAGCTATTAGAAACAAAATTCACCAGACCCTCCCCACAAATACAACTAAATTAGAATCATCAGTAAGTCCTCAGTCCCTGTTAGACTGCTTTGTGCCCATAGATCTTGCTAAGTTAACTTCAACTATTATGGCATCTAAACCTACAGCATGTCTGCTAGACCCTATTCCAGTTAGACTGCTCAAAGATGCTCTACCCTTATTAGACACGCTTGTATTAGATATCATTAATCTATCTTTACAAACAGGATATGTACCAATGGCCTATAAGGTAGCTGTAATCAAACCTCTACTTAAAAAACCTTGTCTGGATCCAGGTGTCTTAGCCAATTACAGACCAATATCCAATCTCCCCTTTATTTCTAAAATACTTGAAAAAGTAGTTGCAAAGCAATTATGTGACCACCTGCATAGAAACGACTTGTTTGGAGAATTTCAATCAGGATCTTCTTCTGGCTTCAGATAATGGACTTGTCTCTATACTAGTTCTGCTAGATCTTAGTGCTGCGTTTGACACCATTGATCACAGAATATTATTACAGAGACTAGAACATGTAATTGGAATTAAAGGAACTGCACTAAACTGGTTTAAATCGTATCTATCAGATAGATTCCAATTTGTTCATGTTAATGATGAATCTTCCACATACACAAAAGTTAGTTATGGAGTTCCACAAGGCTCTGTGTTAGAACCAATACTCTTTACTCTATATATGTCTCCCCTTGGCAACATTATTAGAAAACACTCTGTAAATTTTCATAGCTACGTTAATGACACGCAGTTATATCTATCTATGAAACCAGATGAAACAAATCAATTAATCAAACTACAAGCATGTCTAAAAGACATAAGGGACTGGATGACATATAATTTCCTTCTTCTAAACTCAGATAAAACTGAAGTTATTGTGTTTGGGTCTAAAAGTCTAAGAAACATATTTTCCAACCATATCGTTACTTTAGATGACTGTAGCCCCCAGTAGTACTGCAAGGAATCTAATTTTTGAACAAGATTTGTCATTTGGCTCACACATAAAACAAATCTCTAGAACAGCCTTTTTCCACCTACGGAACATTGCCAAAATTAGTAACGTCCTTTCTCAAAGCGATGGTGAAAAACTGGTTCATGCATTCGTTACTTCTAGATTGGACTACTGTAATTCTCTACTTTCAGGCTGCCCCAGTATCTCTCTAAAAACTACTACTACTACTACTTCTCTTTCGGCTTTTCCCATCAGGGGTCGCCACAGCGAATCATCCTTTTCCACTTCACTCTATCCTGGGCATCTTCCTCTCTGACACCAGCTAACTTCATGTCCTCTGTTAGGACATCCATATATCTCCTCCTTGGTCGTCCTCTCGCCCTCTTGCCTGGCAGCTCCATCTCTAACATCTTTCTACCAATATATTCACTGTCCCTCCTCCCCACATGTCCAAACCATCTCAATCTGGCCTCTCTGACTTTGTTGCTAACACATTCAACGTGAGCTGTCCCTCTGATGAACTCGTTCCTTATTCTGTCCAACCTTGTCACTCCTAAGGAGAACCTCAACATCTTCATCTCTGCTGCTTCCATCTCTGCCTCTTGTCTCTTTCTCACTGCTACTGTCTCTAACCCATAGAGCAGAGCTGGTCTCACAACTGTCCTGTACACCTTTCCTTTGAGTCTTGCTGACACTCTTCTGTCACACAACACTCCCGACACTTTCCTCCACCCATTCCAACCAGCCTGCACTCGCCTCTTCACCTCTTTTCCACACTCCCCATCACACTGAACTGTTGACCCCAAGTACTTAAACTCCTGCACCTTCTTCCCCTCAGCCCCCTGTAGCCTCACGCTTCTACCTGGCTCCCTCTCGTTTAGACACATGTATTCTGTCTTGCTACAACTGACTTTCATGCCTCTTCTTTCCAGAGCAAACCTCCACCTCTCCAGCTGTTCCTCCACCTGCTCTCTACTCTCACTGCAAATCACAATGTCATTTGCAAACATCATTGTCCAGGGAGATTTCTGTCTGACCTCATCTGTCAGTAACTCTCTAAAAAGCCTTCAATTAATCCAAAATGCAGCAGCAAGATTACTGACTGGGATTGGTAAGAGAGATCATATTTCACCTTCACTAGCTTCTCTCCATGGGTTCCCATTAAATGTAGAATAGAATTTAAAACCCTTCTTCTTACCTATAAAGCTCTAAACAGTCAAGCTCCATCATACCTAAAAGATCTCCTTTTACCATATTATCCTAATAGACCACTTCCGTCCCAAAATGCAGGCCCACTTGTGGTTCCCATAATTTCCAAAAGTAGAATGGGGGGCAGAGCCTTTAGCTATCAAGCGCCTCTCCTGTGGAATCAGCTCCCAGTCCAGATTCAGGAAGAAGACACCCTCTCTACTTTTATGACTAGGCTCAAAACCTTCCTCTTTGATAAAGCTTATAGTTAGTTATAGCCATGCTGCTATAGGCTTAGACTGCTGGGGGACTCTGCACTGAGCTACTTTCCTCGTCTCCTCACTCTCTCCTCTCACCCCACATTTATAATGTCTTCTTTGTCCCCTAGTCGTCTTTCTCCCTCTCTCTCTCCCTCTCTCTGTCCCTGAACCCAATGTTTTGTTGTTTCTTTCATTGCGCTGTTCTTTTCTCTCTCCCCATTCCACTCGTCCTTACCGGTCAAGGCAGATGGCCGCCCACCCTGAGCCTGGTTCTGCTGGAGGTTTCTTCCGTTAAAGGGAGTTTTTCCTCTCCACTCTTGCCTATGGCTTGCTCAAGGGGGATTTGTTGGGTTTTCTTTAAATGTTTGTATAGTCTTGACTTTATTATGTAAAGTGCCTTGAGATGACATTGTTGTAAATTGGCACTATATAAATAAAATTGAATTGAATTGAAAATTGAATTGAATTGAATCTGTTGTAACCACTTTCCTGCACAAAACCATCAGACTGGGAAGTGCTTGAGTGAGAAAACTAACTTCTCTCCATGAGCACAGTGCTGCTGTGCATGCCACTGAAACTAACGGCCCTGACATCATGGATCAAACCTCTGAGACGCCACTCAACACTGTACATCCTTTATGTTGAAATGACCCATTGGAACTACTACCAAAGCTCAGGTCATCAGTCCCAGCAACCTTTGGCAGAGCCTGAGAGACACAGTATTCACCCTGTGGAATAGCACCCTCTCCCCAGTCAGCCTCACTTCGGCCTGGGCTGAGTCTATCAACTGACCTGTAAAGTCTGTTGCCACTCTAACTGCTCACTGTCTGGGTGGTCCCACTGCTAGTAGTTTGGCAGACGGTTTTATCCAAAGCGACAAGTGACGTTATACAAGTGACGTACAAGGAAAGCAAAAAATCTAAGTCAAGGGGAAAACATCAAGGCAAAGTGCTCTCAAAGAAGTGTTTCTGTTTCATGACATGCAAGTACGAGAAAGAGAAGAATTTTTTGGCAGTGTAAGTGTAAGATGCGGAAGAGTTTTCTTTTCAGCAATTTTTAAATATTGTGAGTGAGGTCACTAAGCGTACAGAGTTTGGCACCTTAACCCACTCTCGTGGGATCACGGTTCTGAAGAGTTTTCTTTGATGTCTTCTGTGTGGCGCTGGGACCAAAAGACATTACTTGCTGGCTGAGCGCAGCAGATGGGAAGGAATGTAGACCTGAATGATTGAGTTTAAGTAAGCCGGAGCTGTAGAGTTGACCACTCTGTAGGCTAGACACAGAGCTTTGAACTTAATCCTTGCAGCCACAGGAAGCCAGTGTAGAGATCTGAAGAGCAGTATGACATGAGTCCTTTTTGGCTGGTTAAAAATGAGGCGTGCTGCTGCAATTTGGATCATCTGCAGGGGTTTGATCATGCAAGCCGGTAATCCCATCAACAGTGCATTACAGTAGTCTAGACGAGATATGATCAACGCCTGCACATTTGGGTCGTGTACTCCAAAATGTAGGGTCTGATCTTTCTAATGTTGTGGAGGGCACTAGACTAAGACTAAGGCGATGTGTTCCGTGAAGCTCCGTGAGTGATGACCCCCAGATTTCTGGCCGACTTAGCAGGGACAATATCTGCAGATCCAATGTTGGTGCTGATGTGTCGTGTCGAAGGTCTGGCAGAGAAGACTGGAACTTCGGTCATGGAGATGTTGTCTTTCTCTCATCCAAGCAGAGATGTCAGAGAGACAGACAGACAGTAGAGTCGTCTGCCAGAAAAGACAGGAAGAGCTGCATGTTGTCTGCATAGCAATGATAGGAAAAGCCATGTGAATGGAGGATAGAGCCCAGAGAAGAAGTATAGATGAAAAAAAGGAGAGGAAAAGAAGAGCTCCCTCTCATGGTATTGGAGCGCAGTACATCTTGTTTTGCATTGCACATGAGCAAGGTGGCGTGCTCATGACAGGATCATTTATGCACGAGAAAGGGAATGCTCCCCTGGAGTGGCGACATTGTTTTCCAACAATGTTTTTTTAATTTTTTCTTGTGTGTTAAACTGTGCCTTGGCACACTGCCTCGATGGGACAAGTTTATTACAGTGCAACAAGTAAAAGTCCTTCTGAGACATGTTTGAGGAGCACTGTAGGCTTCCTCCTGTTAAACACTGTCTATGCAACTTTTTGTGGGGCCTTGGGACTGGCCGAACCTCCCACCGTCATTGGGCTGAACAGAACCGGGCCATGTGAAGGGATATATCAGCAGAGGCTAGTGCAATGATGTTTCAGTTTTGTCTCAGCACTGTTCCTCAGACCTGGAGGCCTTCATCAGTTATTAAAGCTTATAGTTGGTTATAGTCATGCTGCTATAGGCTTAGACTGCTGGGGGACTCTGCACTGTGCCACTTTCCTTTTCTCTTCATTCTCTCATGTCACCCCACATCTTTAAGGTCACCACTGTATGACATTAACTCTGTATGTTCTTTGTCTCGTAGTCGTCTTTCTCCCTCTCTGTCTCCCTCTCTCTTTCCCTGTCTCAGGTGTCCCCAGATTTGGCACTGTGTGTCCTCCAGTGCGCAGCTACTGGTCCCACTAACCTGCCCAATGTTTTGTTGTTGCTTTTGTTGCTCTGTTCTTTTCTCTCTCCACTTTCCACTCACCCCAACCGGTCAAGGCAGATGGCCGTCCACCCTGAGCCTGGTTCTGCTGGAGGTTTCTTCCGGTAAAGGGAGTTTTTCCTCTCCACTGTTGCCTATGGCTTGCTCAAGGGGGATTTGTTGGGTTTTCTCTACATGTTTGTATAGTCTTGACTTTATTATGTAAAGTGCCCTGAGCTGACCTTGTTGTAAATTGGCGCTATATAAATAAAGTTGAATTGAATTGAATAGATACAGTTACCAATAATGGCAGAAGGCCAACATGCAGGCACCACAATTTGAGTTTGCAGGGTCTGACATCTCTATAATCTCAATATCATCCTCTGCTGCTGCTCTTTAACACTAAGCTGCACCATCTCCTACCTGAACTTTTGACTGGCGTTTGACTGGCGCCTCACCATCTACTCTTTTAGTTTAAAAGCAACGTTTACAAAGACATATTGTGGTAGAATACTTCTTCCACCCCAAATGAAACCATGAAAACATTAAGTGTGCATGTTGGACAGAACTGTGGCTGATTTAGGACCTAGTGTTAAGTGCTATCACTGCTACCCATTCTTAGATACTGGTTTCGCTAAATTTTGTTCAACAGTAGGTGTGTCAGAAAAGCCCTTACCAATGACCTGATTGTTTAATGGATTATTAGCTATCAACTAGCTCAATGCCAAGAACAAGAGGAGGAAGCAGCAAGAAGGGGAAACCCTGAGTCAGCAAAATGCAGTAGCAGAGAAAACTGACAACACGATGGCTTTAGGCCAAATGCCAGCATATTCACAGTGAACGACAGAGCTGGAACATTGAGGTACACCTAAGGCATTACTTGACTATGACATATTAAAAATGACAACTGGCCTATTATCTAGTCCATGTGTATGCCATCATGTGTGCTTATGCCCTAGACAAACTACTATCTTTTTTTAGGAAGCAACTGTATTTAAATCTAAGGTACAGTGGTGACCATGACACAATATCAGTTAATGTCAGATGAGTGTGTGTGTCTGTGGTACCTGATGAGCGTATTACTGCCAGAGCCTTCAGGACTGTAATATAACACATTCTCCAGCGACAAAGAAAAGGACAGGCCCTGTGTGTCTGAGATGTAGAGATGTGTGACGTTGTTGAGGTGGTTCACACACACAAACACTTGGTCCTCAGATGCATCTGCTATATAAAACTCCTGTTAGGGAGAGAGGGGGATGTCATATTTTGGTATCTGACCTACAGTCTGATACACCTGACATAAAAGACACATGGTATGGTGGAGTAAATTTGGACTATCTGTTAACTCTTCCACAGCAGCTCTGTCATGAATTCTACTTTTACAATGTTAAAATGTCTAAATTTTTAAGTTGAAACTGTCATAAAGGTTTTTGGTTATTTAAATGAATGAGGATGCCAAAATAATAGAACCCCCCTTGACTATAAAGTACTGCAGTACAACCCCACCGCCAGGTATGACCTCAATAATAAACACACCTTTACACTACAACGAATTTGTACAGGGTCATACTTTTTCTCATCCACTAGAAGATTCTGAAGTGTATATATTCTTGTTCTAGTCTTGAAATTTGTGTCTCTAATACTTGATCACAGACTGAATAAATTCAGCTCTGCCTTACTTTTATTTGGCTCAAACCTCAGTTCATTTTTTAATAGTAGGCTCATATACTCTTTCTGGCTCGCTGGTGTTGAGCAAGGCTTATCAAATAAAACAGTCTCCACCTGGATTCTTGTATTTTGCTGCTGCTACAGACACATTCAGCACTTATTTTTAACACAGTCCACTTTCAACATCAAATTGCCATTTAATAACTGGGTTGACATTCCTTGTTCTTTCTTAAAATTTATCAAACAGCATTTACAACTCACTGTGATTGGATGGCGCGTCCTAAACTGGGCAGCTTTCATCAGCTGGCGATTGTAGGAGACCCAGAGCTGAACAGATGATGGTTCATGGCTACCTAATAGTTTCTGAAGAGACAAAGAACACAAAGACAGCATGGCTCATTTAATTGCTCTTAATTTATAATTAGGCCACAGAAAATTAAGAAACAACGACTCTGCTAAGAATTTACTTTTTTTGTCAGCAGCTCCAACTTGGAATAGGCATACATACAGAAAAATTTGCATAATTCGTGATCAAAATCAAACAAAATGTGACATTTTATCGAAGCATCTCATAATATTTTGATCATTTGTTGAAGATAATAAAGCTGTTTTGTGACTCTCTAAAGGTCCTGTGTGTTTCACAGAGGGCACTGCTGTCCCATCTGCATTAAAGCTGAACATAGCTGTCCAAAGAGAAATGAGGTTGTACATTAACAAATTGACTTTGGTTATCTGGACTGTCCTAATGATGATTGTTTCTCACAACAAGCCAGCTGCATGGAGCCCAAGAGCTGAGTCACACAATAGTTACCGTTCAGACTTGAAAAGATTCCCAGTATGTGTTCATCTGACAGACAGATAGACAGACACAGACACATTTTTTTATGTAGTAAAATTGTATCTAATTTTTTCTACTAGTGTAGAAACGTGCAGGCTGAAATCCCAAGAAACTTGACACTATTGCACTTAGGAAAAGGTTGGAGAGCTAAGTAGTGTACTAGTGGTCGACCTTTGCATCCTGGATATCTTTTGTTTTTTTGTAGCTTAGCAAGTCAAAACATTTTGGACACAGACATGGCAAGAATTGAAACTCAGTTTTCAAAGCAAATTTAGACATGAAAACCAGTTCTGTAAAAATTGTTCTCTCACAATCTTTAACTTTTGAACCCCTACCAGCTGCCTCCAGAATAAAAATGCATATATTGACAGTCTATTCTTGTTCAAAAATCCACATTGCTCAAAAGATCAAAAATGTAACAAGCCAGTTACTCTTTTTCAGTCCATATTCATTGTGGTCTTTTGGTCCCAATATCAGAGAAAACGTGTGTGTTTAATCCTAGTTGTGAGAATAAGTTGCAATGCATAACTGTCCAAGACAAATTATCATCTTTTGAGTTAACAAGTGTGTTAAAATTATGGTGGTGACCATGTCACAATATGATGCAACATGATCCAACAGGAGCCTCCGAAATAATTTCACACATTCGAATCACCCCCTCTCTGAAACAATCACACCAAAAACAGACCATTAGGATCTTTAAGGCAGTGTTTTCAGCAAGGCCAGTCATATTTAACAGACTCTGTTTCAACTATGTGTGTGGAATACAGTGTAGTTATCCAAAGAAACAGGCTCTAGCTGAAATCTTTTATGGTGAGATGACAGAAGCATAAGAGTTTAAAGAAAAATCTGTAATAATAACTGTAATAATAAAACTGTAATTCTGCGTTTTACCCTTGGCTGTAGAAAGTTTTACACATTTTTCAAGGACAGTAGGTTTTATACTTTTTCTTTAGTGACATTCTTATAGTAAAAGTCGAAGCTCTTAAAAACACATGCCTTTGGCCATCACCAAGTCTCGCTAGGCTCAATTTCTATACTGATCTATCACATTCTCGCCTACACTGCATTGTTTGGCGTTTGGACTTTTACCCTTCACTGATACTTTAGTGTCACAAGGCATTCCTGAATGTTCTTATGTAACACAGACAGAGAGAGAGAGAGAGGGATCACACAGTAAACAGCTACAAGGTGACATTTGTTAATGAGTGGCCCAAAGGAAGAACACATGTGCACTGTTGCCTCTCCTTTGCCATTTTAGTCTAAAGAAAAGTACCTGCAGTGACACTGAAACAAGCTGGAAATGTCACAAGACAGACCTCTGAGTCAAAATGCCTTCTGCTTGTTTCGCTCAACCGCTGTAGGTCAAATCCCATCAGACCACTATGTGCTTTACAGTTTTGGCAATGAGGCTACCTCTCTGCCCTGTCTCATCCTATACATATTTATGACCCTTTGGCCCAGTGCACATCGGGCAATGCCATTATGCAGATGAGCTTGTAAATAAGTATAAAGCCAATATGCATTTTCTTTTACATATGCAATCTCTCTATTCAAGAGGATCTCAGGTGCTTATGTAGATGGTTTTATGTTAAGTATTTCTGCCCTTTTTCATGCAAGTGGGATTATTTAAAAGACAAAAGGATAGAACTACATTTGTGCAGTGAAGCAGAGCAGCTTACCAGTCCGTTCTCAGTAGGTGAAAAAAAGATGTTTCTGTTGTTCCTGAGGTTTGGGAAATGATTGCAAATATTAAGACAGATTGTTTCTAAAGATTTAAAGCTGAACTCTTCATGCTTGCCCTAAAAAATCCAATAAGAGGAATATGATGAGAATCCATCACTAATCTCTCCCAAGATTTTATTTTATGGGCATTTAACTAGTACAAATGTTTATCATCAGGATTAACATGGCCAAGGAATGTATAAAAGGTAATAGCAGAATAGCAAAAAAGTAAAACAATAAAAATTAGATTATTAGTATATCATATTTTTTAGTATGAATTTTTTACTTGTACTTTGTAGGTCATCCTTTTGACTTTAGAATCTCTGCCAACTCAGCACTGGTATCCTGCAGGTGTATTTCAGCCAGTTTGATGTGACATAATTGTTCCTGGTGCACTATAAATTGGTTTAGTGACTGACATGTACAAGTTTCTTCAAATCTCTCTACAGGTTTTTAATGATATTAAAGTCCAGGGACTGCGAAAACAATGGTAAAACATTCACCTGTTCATCTCTTTTAAACCACTTCTGAGTAGATTTTATTTTGCACTTTGGATAATTGACTAAATTTACCTACACCGAGAAACATGGTTACTGCAAATCTGTATGTGAAAAACAATTGTAAATGCTTCTCATTCACTCATTCACTGACACAATCACACACCAATGACAGTGACTGCCATGCAAGGTGATCACCTGACCCACCGGGAGCAACTTAGGGTTCAGTGTCTCGCCGAAAGACACTTCAACACCATCAAGCCACTCATCCTGTTGTCCTTACCAACTGAGCTACAGCCACCATTTAATTGCAGCAGAAGATTGATCTGATTTCTCCTCCATCTCTGACTTATTCTAGGAGCCTGGGTTTTAACCATACAGTAATATAAAACTTAAATTCAAAAAAGTTAAATTGTCTTTCAGTCTTTAAGCTGGTTTTGTTCTAAAAGGAGGCAGTATCTCACCATTAACAATCTCTCTTTTCATTCAGTCTTTGGTTTTGCACATGCACAGTTGGAGTAAGCTGGTTATGTGTTTACACGGCAAAGAAATGTGGGTTTTTCAACAGAAATCTATCTGGGGAAATCAGGTTTTCTTAATCCCCTACCTCAATTTTGTTAACCAGCTTTCCTGTTAACATGACAGACAGGAAATCAGCTTTCCCTGGGAAAGCCCATTTTAACCTGCTTACTTTAGTCTATGAAAACACACGGATTGTCTTGTTAATGGATCCACTGTCTCTTTACGTTTAGCTTTTTGACTGATGACAGGGGCTTTTCTTTAAAATATTTTGATATAGGGCTGCATTATTTCTTATTTCTGCTTTACAATAGGCTCCACTGCCAGATGCAGAAATACTGTACAAAATATCAGTGTGCCTCTACCATGTTTGACTGGGAGAAAGGCTCTTCTCTCCCAAAAGATTTTGTCTTTCTACACATGAATTTTATGTGTGAATTATAACCAAATAAATGAATTTTGGTCTAATCAGACCACATAATCTTGTTCCAAAACTCATTTGATTTATTTACATGCTACGTATTAGAACATGCTGCCTTATATCTGGAAGAAAGTAATGGCTTCCTGCCTGCTTTTCTCACAAACAATGGAGACTTGTGCAGACTAAGCGGGACTGTGGAGCTCTTGACATTTATTCGATTTCCCTCTGAGGTCCCCTTTATTTTATATTCTTACATAGCAAGTTTTTTCGTGCCTCTTTTGATAACTTTTATTGGCCTTGCACCTCTTGGCTGTGTCCTTAATCACCCCCTACTCACTCATTCCCTGCTCCCAATCTAATGTACACTATGTAGTCAAATCAGATTTTGGACAATGACTAACCACTCTCACATTGCATCATCATTAACAGCTGTTTGAACCAAGCAACGCAATTTTTCTCATTACATTCCATATACACTGCTTTAGTGTTTAGCATTGTGGGATACTTTGAGTGCGCTATATAATGGTTAGATTTCCACTCATTTGAACGCTGCTATAAAATCCCAAACACACTATACGGTGCACTGTATATAGTCAGGGAATGATTTTGTAGACAGTCTCTGTGGGTCCATGTTTCTTCCATTCCTGGATTATGGTCTTCACAGTTAGTATTGGTATCCTTAAAAACGTTTCAATATTTTTACATCCCTCTCTATCTTTATGAAGGTATACAAGTATGAAACTTTAGTCTTAAAAGTTTCTAAAGAAAGCTGTTGAATCCTGATCGCAGTGATTCTTTTGCTTTCAGCAAACTGGTGGAGTCTGCCCCTGCATATCACTACCTATTTGCAAATTTAAATGCCAAGTCTAATTTAAACACTTGTTGCCATCCCTCAAGCATTAACTGTTGACAGCCATCTGTCAACATCAGGCACCTGATTTTACATTTAAATAAATTTTAAATAAACTTTTCCAAGAGGCAGGGAATTTGTTGGATTTATATTATTTAACATTTAATTTAATTTAACATTAAATTTTTATTATTTAACATAAAATAACTTCTGAAGATAAGGGACCATTTGTACTAGCTGAATGTGCTATAAATATCACGTTAATGAAAAACATTCTGTTTTGCTCTGCAAACATTTTCATTTAACTGCAAAATAAAGTCCTTCCTATTTATCCATTGGTTGAGAATATAATTAATGTATACTGCACTTCATTATCAGTGCATTTACTGATCGATTATGAGTTTATTATAATCGTAGTGAAACAAAATACAGACTAAACTATGTAGCCCAACTCATAAAACATTTCTAAATTCCACATAAGACCCAAACAAGTTCAATCAATTCAACTTGAGAGGAACAGCCAACGATAGTGAAGGTTTTTAAAACTTATTTGTTTAAGCCAATAACCACAAAGGTCACTTAAACTATGTACATCTGCATTTTTTAAAAATCTCTTATCTGAATCAGGGCGCTATTTACGGACTTTAGAGAGTTGTTAAAACTGAATTTACTATGCTGAATTGGTGTAAAGCAGGGGTCTCAAACTCAATTTACTTGGGGGCCGCTGGAGGCAGAGTCGGGGTGAGGCTGGGCTGCATCAGGTTTCCACAAGAAAAACTTTTAAATAATTTTAATCTTCTCAAATGTCTTTATTTTTTATTTTTAACACAAAATAATATGAAAAAATAAATTAGAAGAAAATAAATAAGAAATTAATAAGAAAATCAATCAATCAACCAGTAATAAGAAAATGAAATAATTATAATAATTAGGATTCAAATGTCTGTATTAACAGTTCTTTAAGCTTTCTTTAAGCTGTCGCGTTGAAGTTTCAATCAAGTGTTTAGCCGACGCACAAAGAACATCATTTCCTCAATATACGTCATTTCCGCAATGTACGTCATTTCCGTTCCGTGCCGTTCATAACAAACTCGCGGGCCGCACTAACATTAAACTTTAATAATAAGGTGGGGGCGGCCCGCGACCCGCGAGTCTGAGACCCCTGGTGTAAAGCACAGCAAATAACTAAAAGCTTAAGAAGCCACAAATAATATGCTGCACTATGATGGGAAGAGTGATTGTTTTGTAAGAATCCGCTTCCCGTTCTTCTCTGTCTGTTGCAGACTTTCCTAACAGAGAAGCTGTGATCTTAATGAGAAGCAATATCACTATATCAGATAACAGGGAAGAGAATGGATAATGTAATGGGGATTATCAAAATCCCCACATCTACTAATTCTGTTATTTTCCTTGGGTCTTCTAATTGGGCCCAAATGCTGAAGTGTTTAAGGTCTGATTATCGTTATAAATTCTAAATTTCTGGCTTTTACTTGGCATCTGCAGGTTTGTGATAGTGCATTATCATAATACTGTTAGTGATATCCAAAGGAAAAAAGAAGGACAGAACTGGGACTAGACTACAGAAATAATTAGTTTAATACTTAATAAGCTTTCAAGTTTCCTTGCAATTCCATCAGGGAGATGTGCATGCAGGTGGCATGACCCAAAATGACAAAGTCTATAGAGAGATCAATATAAAATGTTATTTTAGTGCATCATTGTGTCCTAATCAAAATATTTATATTTATTAAGTCGAAAACGTTTATTATGTCAAAATGGAAACTTGTCACCAAGGCAGACTTGGCTGTTAGATCTAACAATGAGGTCAGCAGTCAGAATTTTATGAAGGTTGTGGCTTTACACTGAAAGTAAACTGCAGTTTTAAGGTAAGACAGCTCACACGGTTATTGTGTGTTAACGCTTAAAGCATATGTGTGTCATATGCCCTTAGAGTCTGGGAATCAGTATCAGTGGTGACTGTGGCTCAGTTGGTAGTGCGGTCGTCCACCAATCCCACAGTTGTTGGTTCGATCCCTGGCTCCTCTGGTCATGTGTCCTTGAGCAAGACACTGAACCCACTTAGTTGCTCCCGGTGAGTGTCGGCCAGCTGCATAGCAGCTCCCCCATTGGTGTATGAATGTGTGTGTGTTTGAGAGTGTGAATGGGTAGATAAGAAGCAGTGGAAAGCACTTAGAGTACCAATAGGTAGAGAAGTTCTATCTAAGTGCAGATCATTTACCATATCCTTTTATAGACAGAGAATGATATTTTAGCATTAAGTCAAGCTCTCCTTAAGGGTAAGCTTAGGTTATGTTCTAAACTAATCCTTTTCCCTGTAGTGACATTAAAAATAACAATGAATTGCCACAGTTACTGCCACTCTACAGATAGAAAGAATATGCTGTATCTCCTCTGTATGAATTTTAATTCTCTAGTGTTTTCTCTCAAACTTGAAGCAAACACCACTGAAGCAGTCACCACTCTATCTTCTTCTAGTTCTCCCCTCTGTTCTTCACACATTGAACATTTCCATCCCATTGTGTCCAGTTTTGATTCAATATTAAGCAAATGTAATGTTGATATCAGTGTCTGTCACAGAATATCTTGCACCTCAACTACCACAAAACTGAGTGAGAAACATCTGTGTTACATTTGACTGTGATTTAAAGTCCATGTGGGACCTTTCACCAATCAAGTTTTTTATCATCTATGTATCACTAAAATGTACTTGTTTCTCCATTGCATGACCAGAACATGCATCATTTTACTTCGTTTAAAGTCTTGCACCTGGTCACTTTTCTGACATGCTTTCAATGTATGGACTTCTATGTCCTCTCAGATCCTCTGGCACATGTTTTTTAGTTGTTCCAAAGTGCAGGACAAAAACATGGTGAGGCACCTCACCATGGTGACAAAAGTGAGCATTGCAGAACAACTCAGAGGGTTGAAGTTTTAAAACATAAACCAAAAAACAGATTTTTATTTTCTTTTGAGCATTATTTTCAGTAAATTATTTTTATTGTATTATTAACAGCCCTTTAAAAACACATGATTTTGTTCCCTTTTTACATTGTATAGACATGTATTAATTTAATCTTTGTTTTTTGTTCCTATAGAACCACTATAATCACTTAAAATCAATTAGTTTACATATAAGTCTGAATTTACAAAGCTAATCACATCAAGGTCAAGAAATATTTCAGCCTGCATACAGTACAAGCGTTCGGGGGGGAGTATATCAATTTAATCTTTTAAAAAATTCTTCATAGGTGAGGAAAGACCTTCTGAGAGTTTAGACAGGAAACAGAAAGATCAATTACTACGGCTGAAAATACCTGACTTTTTTTTAGATTTCTGTTTCTGAAGGAGCAGTCTGTATTGCATGTCGGGCTCACAACTGTTAAATCAATATGTGACTGTCTCTGAGATTATCTGGATCTCAGTAATAATTAGGTTTACATGATACTTAGCATTAATGAACTGTTCTAGAAAAAACAAGTGTTGCAGTAGTATTGTCCCTACTTGTCCTTGGTGTGCTCTCTGTCTTTTCCATGTCATCATGCCCCAGATGGATCAGTATCAGGTCACCAACTAATTTAAGAAGCTTTGTTCTGCAGTTCACATATATTTTTGGATTTTATATAATTTTGCACAATTTTTTTTCTGAGTTGGAAGAGTTTTATGAACAATTCTGAACTCAGAGTTCCCTCATGATTTTGCAACTTTCTGCTTTATCTCTGATCCTCATCACCTAATATAACATGCCCATGCTGATACCATACAACTTATCGTCCTTCCTACTGTTCTATTCATGGTTGGATCCCTCATGCTGATTGGTTGTTACAGTTTGATCATTAAGAAACAGTGTATTGTTTCAAATTGGTGGACGTAAATTGTCTAACAATTATATTAAATTACATCTTTTTTTGTCTGCTGTTATCTAATGTTATCTAATCTTTTTTTTACATCTTGTTCAGCACTGAATGTTACAGGGATCTTAATCTCAAAATACTGACTATATTGATATAATGTACTTCAAGTGTAACTAAAATTCAATTATTTGCTAGTGTTAGCTAGTTATTTGCTTATACATTACTATACAATGGGTACAGACACTAGATTATCTTACAGTATTCCCCTATTTCATAGTCACTCCATTGTTGTCAATGAATTGTTGGCTGGTGATCAAGATGATCAAGCAAATCCAGGTTGCAGTTAGACATTATGTGTGAGTGGAGCCAGTAATTGTTTGTTACAATGTCTGTATGGGTATTGCCAAAAATACAATTAATTTTAATAATAACCAAGATTGTCTCTTAAGGCATCTTAGTTGTTCAGTATTACTAGGTTCATACTGCTGATATCTACTGCTGATTGTTGCATGCCCTGTTTGTTGCACTAAATGCAGCTTGACTAACAGCTGACAACACACTTACAGAATCTAAACAGATCACTTCCTGTCACTCTAAGCAGTATGTAAAAAGGCACTTCATCACAGCTGTGAAAACGTTCCAGCTGATTTGAGGTACAGGCACAGTAGCTACATTAACTTTGTGTAACTATCCATCTATCGGCTAATAGCTGATTAGCCAACCTCCTTTTTGGTTAACTGTCTCTAAAACACTTCAGCTATTGGCCGCTGTCAACCCATGCCATCCCCAATATGCAACACAGAAGAAAGCAAATCTGTCTGTGGCAGCCTGTGAAACAATGGAGGTGAGATTCAAATCATATTCACCATCTGCTCCACTGCCTGTCTGTTTGCTGCCTAACTGAGGCTTCTACTACACAAACACAGGAGTCTAACAATCATAAACATAGAGTGCTTCACGTTACTGACTGCCAAATATTGATCTAACATCTGTTAAACTTAGCACTTCATGGTGATGTGGGAAATGACTGCTTAACTTTGCAGGAATATAATGTAGGCTTTTAAAAATAAATGATGGTGTGCAGCTGCTCAACAGTGACAGCAGGAAATAGTTTCTATCTTTGTGGTGCAGGTAAAAACAAGACGTCTAAACCCTAAAATTGTTACTTTTACTTTTAATTTAGTTGAAATTAAGCTTTTTGGCTTTATTCACACTCTCTTGTTTGTATAGTTACAATCTTTCAAATTTGTAGTATACGAAGCCTCATTAGACAGCTATTCTCAAGAGGGAGTAAGGGGGATGTTTGAAGGTTTAAAAAAATGCAAGTTAGTATTCCATAGTTAAATACTGAATAGGCCATGTCCAGTTTAGCTTTATTTTTCAGTATTTCCCCACACATACAATATGCCTGGGCGGGCCGCTAAAGTACAGTATATGCATCTATTTTTATAATATGTCCAAGAAAACAAAAAAATCAGTGATAAGTTATCTAGAGTACCATTTCCCCTCACTCAACTGCAGCTGTAGACTACTTGTTTGCTCCCTAAAATGACAAACATCAGCTCAAATCACGTGTTGAGATGATCAATTTCCGGATTTAAACTGATGACAGGACAAATAATGTGTGTTTTCGATGCACGTTAGTGGAGAAACGGCCACTAACACAATACCACTGCCTGCACCAAACACTGTCTACAGGAGTTACAAAGCATCACTATGTAAAAACTCTGTGACAACAAAAAACAGTGTTTTGTAAGTGTTTCTGTAGAAGTGGTCAGCCAATAAATTGGACCAGCCGTTTACATTAGTCTGCGCTCACACCACCCATTTAACAAAAATATCTGTAGACCAATCTAAAGCCTACTCTGCAAGCATTTAACCGTTACTGCACACATTGAATGTGCTCAATGCTGCAGATATGAATTAGTTGTTACCCACTTGTTAGTTTTTTATGGACAGCAACAGCTAAAATTTAGTAAGGTTAACTCAACAGTCCTAGAATAAATCCTCAGTTTAAGGTGATAATGACCAGTTTGGTTTATAAACCACTTATGAACTTACATTCAGAGAGGCATTTCTCTACTAAGTCCACACTCAACAATACATTCTTATCGCAACAGTACTCATGCAAGACACACCCTGATTTTTTGAACCTTTACACATCACAACATGTACTCTAAATCCAGATCTTATTTAGCACCTAGAGATAGCAATACAAAAGTATTCAGCCTGTTAAATGTAAAATGAGGGACTAAATCACCTTTTTTTATCATGATTCTTTTATTCTCCATATAGCATGTAAATAGACAGGAGAGATATGGAACAAACAAACTTAGCAATGGAGTTTGGTTTTAAGCTGATGAACGAGGGTTCACTGGAGTACAAGAAAATAGTGATAGAGTAGCATCACTCACTTTGCCCATATGTTCATAAAAATAAACTTGTTTAATTTCTACAGTATGGATTGTGACTTGTTATCAAAACATTCTTGCCTTGTTTTTTGTCAACTGAAGAACCAACCATGATCATAAATTGATCACTTTAGCACAACAATAACTTGTAACAATGGCCATCATTATTAATATTCTATTCAACAATTTGGGTTTGGGGGGAAAGCTTTATTACTTACCCGTGTGGTGGTGGCAAACATGTACTTGTCTTGGAGCTGAAAACTATCCACCTGTTCCAGGATAACTTTGCGGTTCTGTTCACTCTGGAAGAAGTCAGTGCTGCTGATGATAGTAGAAACTCCCTGCGGCTCATGCCGCTGGACCAGCACTGTTGTGGGGGGGTCATAGGGCTCTACACCCCTAGAATGAGGGATAGGACAAAAAGAGCAAGAGGATGCTTACGGGTTCACACAAGTTATTCGAAAGGTATATCGTTCGACTGTCTTCTGACTCAGACCTCCCAATGAACAGGAAGTTACAATTAAGTTTTTCTTTTACCCTAATTCCAGTTAAAGTCCTTTATTATTTGTGTTTTCAGATAATTCAGAAATGAATCATATCGATTCACTTTAATGTTTTGTAAATACAATATGTAATGAATAAAAGTGAAACAAAGTGGGTATTAATCATATGCATTTATTGCAAACAATTATTTCTCCTGTAAGTCTCACTGTGGGCCTTAGATAAAGCCCAGTGCAATGTTCCTCTTCTGTTTATCCTGATGGCATTTGTGGCATAATATTCCTACCAATCAAGATTATATTAGTTACGAAAGACAATGTGACACTATTCAATTTCCATAAATATTGCTTTTGAAAAAATAACTAAATTCTAATAAAAGTTTAGGCATTTCTATAATCTTTGCTTTACAATTATGAGGCCAACAAATTGGACTTCACCATGGGTATGTGTGTGTGTGTGTGGTACACACACACACACATATATATATATATATATATATATATATATATATATACACACACACACACACACACACACACACACACACACACACACACACACACACACACACACATATATATATATATATAACAGCTTATATACTATATGTATATATGTATATGTATATATATGTGTATATATATGTATATGTGTATATAAGATCCAAACATAAACATCCCATCAATATGATTAGAAAATCATATTGTCAGTTTTAATATCACTGCTCTTCATTGTAAACATTACATATATTCAGCTTCAGGTCTGTGCATCTGTGTGACCATGGACTACACACACAAACACACACCAACCCACACACGCACACAAAGCAAAGAGGCCACAGAGAAGCAGACAGAAGCAATATGCACATATCTTGTATTCAAGTCCTTCCTGCAGGGTTGTGTGACGATGTTTGTGTTTTACAACATAACTGCTGTGAACGTATAAAGAATGTTTGATTTCTTTGATTTACGGATTTGTTCTCACTAACCCCACTGCCTCGTTTTATTCAGTCACTACCGGTGTATCCTCTCATAACATACAAAGTGACATCAGTATACTTTTTTTTGTGATACAAAAGAGACATTTTACAATATCAATGACAAAGCACCACAATGACACAGGAAACATTTGCATTCCCTAGCACACACAGCAAAAACCTGACAACAACACATCAGCCTTAGCTGATGGTTGAGTGCCTAAACAGAATGCTACTTCAATGGCATGGAAGCTTCCCCAGGAAGATTTCTAGTAGTATGCTAAACTAGGTTTTTATTTAGCTTTCTTCAGCATCCCATGTGCATAACAAAAGGCTGCAGCCAGAACAAGCCGCTGATGAAAAACTAAATCATGGTAAGGCCCAATTTATTTTTAAATCAAAGCCAGACTGAAAACAAAACTAATATAAAGTGCCTTGGAGAAGTCCGAATAAGTATCTTTATGCTGCTGATTTAGTGCTTTCAGTCAGTTTTGTCTGACACTATACAGGTAAAATCTGTGCATTGCTTCCAAAAGAAGTCTGAGGTCAATCAGGTTACTCATCTGATGCATGCATACACAGATATCCAGCAGGTTCATTAAGTTTTAACTGTGCCCCTATTACATGAGAAAGCTTGTTTCTCTAAGTAAGCTAGTTACTTAAGTGTATGCAAAAAGGTAAAGGACAAGAGCTCAGAAGAGAAATCTCTTTTTCTTTATCTTTTTTTCACTTTGTGAAAGTGATGACTATCCCTCATTTAGATTACTAGGTTCAAAGTGTGACTTTGCAGCACAAGAAAGACCCACTCAGATATGGATCTCTGTCCAGTCTGGTTTGTGCCATCAGAGCCTGCCCAGAGAATCTGGCAAATCTCCTTGGGGATCTTTCTGGCCCAAACAGCTATTCATACGAGATTTAATGCAAAACCCATCACGGTGGTATGCAAAAGGTCTACTATGTCCTGTCTAAATGCCAAAATATCTCTGTGGAACTCATACTGATCAGCCTGTGAAGCAAAATAAATCCTGATGCCAACATACCCTTGATGCGCTTAATTTGCTTGCTACTCCAACCACTCTACTAAGGGTACTGCTATAAAAGCCCTGCAAACAGCCCAGTGGTACCTCAAGAAATAAAACAACAGAACTCATTAATTTTTAACATCCCGCAGCTTAGCCTCAAGTCATCCCTGTGCAACTCATGACTTGATTTCCTTGTCCAGGCTGCTCCAGTTGAATTGGGCAGCTGATATAGTGGTGGTTCTCCCTTATCCACTTCTGTTCATGCTGACCACCTGATGAATCCTAACCACCTGAAAACTGCAAAGTCTTGGGCTTTACACCTTATCATAACAGTGAACACAGCACTTCTCCCACCTCCAGACAACAAATTCACGAAACAAAGGTATGTAAAGGTCCATAAACACCACTGTTTTGCAAGACCCCCACTCTAGTCACTCTTCACACTCTTATCATATGGCAAAATCTTTGAAAGTATGAAGAACTCAAGCACAAGGGGGTACAGAAGTTCATCTCCTCAAGCTGTGAGAATGCACTTAAGTAACAAGGTTCATGGAAATCTGCATATGCATGCAGCAGCAGTGTAATTTGATTTCTCCTCAAAAAGCCTTGCTCAATGGGAATTTGTTGGGTTTTCTCAAGTGCCTTTACTTTGTTGTGAATTGACGCTATATAAATAAAGTTGAATTGAATTGAATTCCTAGAAATACATACACTTGATAATGTTTGCATCCTAGTCTTTCCCTGAGCATTACAACTGTCTGATGTTTGTAAGTCTACAGTTTCTATTTTTTGTTATTACTTTCAACTCATCCTCACATGTATTCTATGTTGCACTGGAGAAGCGGCACGTTTTGTGATTTAAACTATGTTAAATGACAAATTGAAACTGCCAGTTTTGGAGCTCTGCTTTGGTTGTGGGCCACTAAAAAGTATCCAAGCTAAAACTGAGTTATTACAGTCTGCCACAACGTGGTTCTGTGCTTGTCAACCAACAGCCTGAAGGTTTGGGTTTTGAATAACTTGCTGGTTTCTTCTGAGGAGTTTGTATATGTGATAGTTTTGTAATTTGGATGAACATCTCTTTGCCTATGTGCTTTCCTGGAAGGATATAAATGGCCTTCAAATGGTTTGCAACAAGTCCTGCTATCCAGTGAGTTTGTTCGGAAACCTGTTCCCTAAAGGCAATATTCCCTAAAATTTATTTAGGAAATAGTTTCAGCTTGGAGGACTGAACTGAGGAAAAACCTAAAATGTTTCAGTTTCACTCAGACAGTTGCCTGGAAGGCTTCTACAACACCTAAAATAACTGAATATTTCTGGTCTTCAGGCCTTTCACTCTGACAATGACTCCTAGTCATGTTTTGCAATAGAAAATGCAACTGAAAAAACTTCAACATGATAAAATGTCAGCACAAGAGACAGACCAAAAATATCAAGATGTCAACCTTAAAAAATAGCATGGTCAAACTATTTGTGGCCACAAGTGCACAGCAAGGGTGTTGAGAAACCATGGGACACGCTAGTCAGCCTGAATGAATGAAGGAGGTTCACCGTGTCTTATCGTCTGCCTTCTAAATCAGTGTGTTTTCCTCTAGAGTCTCAAGAGCTAAACAGAGAGGCCAGTGTCTGAGCTTGGCTCTGCCTCTGTGGCATTCTTTCAAAGGTCCATGTACAACTGATTGACACTGTCTGGGCTGGGAGTGCACAGAGTGCTATTCAGAGTCTGTCTCTGTCCAATACTTTGAATTAATCTCTGCCCCTTTTAAATGCTCACTAAACACTCGTCGTCCTGTTTTGACAATTTCCTATTTTTCAGCCAGTCCTGCTTGTCATGTAGTTAGGGCTTTACTAAAAATATCTAGGAATCTAGGAATTGATACCACTTTTTTTCTGAACCGCCAGATTTTATTTAATTTTAAGCCAAATACTATCGCTTTCAATATTGTATGAGATGAACAGAACCCCACTTTTCACTTTTGCAAAAACATCTAGCAAGCAGAAATTCTAGCCAACATTACAGTACTGCAGTTACGTTTTACAAAATAATACAACATGCTTTAGTGTCATAATTATGTGTTCAGATTGCTTGCTAGTTTTCTCTGTTTTGCATTAACAAAAATAACAATATTGTCTGAGTTTACTCATAGGACAACATGGCAAGGCTTGATCTTTTGTGCTAATAAGCTGTGATTTCCTATTTTGGACACATCATTACAGATGTTTTCACTTGTTTTAATCGTGGATTTGAATTCTAAAAAGTGTCAGCCCCTTATGGATATGTCAGTTGATCGGTTGTGTTTTCTATTATGTAGCCATGCCAATAATAATTCTTTATTTTCTTTTTCTTTTCTCTCTTTCAGTTTGCTGTTCACTGTGTGTTTTCTAATACACTCTAAAACATCAAAATTATGTAATTAATTCATAAAGAAAAAGTGATACTTCTTGTATACATTGTATAATAAATATTTTGTATTTTTCAGAATATTTTCCTACTGGCCTTGCGATCAGAGGAGAAGGTCTTGTGGGTGGGGGACCAAACCCCTCAGCCTGGGTTAGATGTCAATGTTTTGAGCAGCGGGCTGAAGGTCAGGATCAAAGCCAGAAAAAACTTCAACCAAAGCAGGTTAAACCTGGTACTGATAGATACTAGCATCATAAGGTTTGTTTCATTGTTGAGCAGTGGATTTCGACTGTTGCACGTCCACAAACATAGACGCATGAATTCTAGGCTTTGGAGCATGCTAGTAAAGTCCCCACAATAACTTATCAATTATATTGAGGGACAGTGAACATCACAAATGTTGTTACAGTGTGCCCCCATTACTGTGAAAGAGACAAGTGCAATTGCTGTGTTTTTTGTTCATTTATACAGAAAGTAGGTTGAAGTGAGCATCAGGTTTAAAATGTAACTGCTTTATTAGGTGCTTTGTTTTCGAAGTAGGTGGTGCTGGCTATCAGATATCTAAGCTGACATTAATTTAAAAAACATCTTACTGTTGATGGATCAATTCTATTGTACGATGAACAGGACCTGTGCAGGCAGGCATGTGCAGGTACAATGTGTATTACCTTGTCATATGTGACACCAAAGACATCAAATCCTATCCAGTACCGGACCGGTATGCAATGGGGGCCCACAGTTCAAAAACGCACTGTGACGTGTTGGTGCAAATCAACAACCTTGTTGTTCATAGACATATAAATCTTGCTCTTCTTACCAAATGCATTCTGCGCATCTCTTTATTCACCCAGCACCTGCACATTTTCATGGACTACTCAAATCAAAGCACTGCATCTGCTTATCAAATCTAAACCCATTTGCTGGTACCAGTGTTAAAACTAACAGCAACTAACTATTTGACATGTTATTTAACAAAAGAGTCAGCAGCAGAGCAGAGCAGAGCTACATTCAGGGGAAGGGGAGTGAGAAGTAGCAACATGCAGAGCCAGTTGGCAGTTGTTGTCAGGCAACAGAAACAAAGGGGAAATTCTGCAACCATGGCCACCACAGCTATATCACACAACTAACATCTCACAGTCATGCTTGTAGTGATCCCTAGTTGTTTATGTGAAATTAAGCCTGATGTTTAGGGTCTGTCCCATGTGCAGAAAGGGCAGGTTCTTCTATATAACTATTAAATTACATTGAGTCTTATATGGCATAAAATTGTTTAGGAAAGTGTGAGTACTTGACAGCAAAAGAGCAGCATCACACACTGTAACCTTTTTTTCTTATGCAGGTCATATTTAAGTGGAATTGTTTTTGTTTTTTCAAACATTGATAATCTGGAATATTTGCTTTGACGAGTTTGTATAGTGCCTCTGATTGATTTTCTTTACTTTCTCAGATGTACAGTGGCTTTCCTTTCTCCTATACCTGTGATGTTAATGTTGATTGATCCGGTTTCAACAACAAACATGATCTTCACGGTTAAACCTAAAGTTGAAACTTTAGGTAGTAAAGTTTAGGTAGTAGTCCTTTGCTATAGAGCTATTTGTTGTTTGAAAAAACAATCATGGGTACCAAGAAACACCTCTTAGCCACATTCTATCAACTTGGGTGATCTGATTAAAACATTTTCTGTTGTTTAAGATGTGTAGATGTAAATGCAAGGAAATAACAGCTTAATATCCATCTTTTGATCTTATACAGCAGAAACAAATGAATTTGACTTGCCGTTCTAAACTTTCAATTCTTTTCAGGGGGACGGTAAATCTTATAATACTAGGAGAAAGAGATCCAAATCTGCAAGTCTTATGGTTAGCATTATCTGTCCCAGTGTTCAGATAACACAGTGTTCATTCATCCTTTGCCTATCAATGGGCTTTCTGCCTGACAAGATGTATCATTAAGCGGCCAGGGAAGGACACAGGCCAATAAACATTTAATAAACACCCTAAGGGCCCTGGCAACCAAGCTGGCTTCAAAGAGCTTGTTTAAGACTGACTGATGTGATGCCTCATATCATCGCCTTGTGCTAAAAGATGCAGTTAAATATATGTGTGGATTCACACATACAAATATGACTTACATTTGGGAGTGTTTGGCTTCTCTCTAGTCTTTGGTTCTGTGGGTGGGTTGTGGTAAATTCATCATTTACATATGCTGCTCTGAGTGGACTACTCGAATCACTTAACAGACTGTGAATGTAATGAAACTTTTTAGTTTCCAATTGTCAAAGTGCACTCTTTCCAAAATGTGCATTTTAATGCTGACAATCACAACCTTTGAATGTATGGTAGATTATAAAACATGCATTTATGTGTTATTTACTAGCCACAGGATTGAGGATAACAATCACAAGAAACTGAAAACCAACAGAATTCTAAACATGTTCAGTAATGTAGATATTGATAGCGACCCAGACATGCACAGGACTGACAAAAACAGAAACATCAAAGTAGAGTGACATACTTTTGATTGTCAGGTAAAACATGTTGTTACTCTAAAAATGACTACATTCAGTTGCCCTTCCTACAAGGCAAACATAATGAGTCAACACTAAATGGGATCTAACCAGTTTTACCTTCACATTAAAAGAGTAAAAGGAAAATCCATCTGAATACTAAAGGGGGAACGGTACAAGATGTACTTATTTCAATTTGTTTAAAAGTTTTTAAAATATTGTTCACACTAGAACTGTGTAATATTGCAACAAAACTTGACAGCGGATTTTATTTTTGCAATTAGTTGATGATATTTGCAAAGTGTGAACTACTACTTCTCTTTCGGCTTTTCCCATCAGGGGTCGTCACAGGCAATTATCCGTTCCTACTCTATCCTGGACATCTTCCTCTCTGACACCAGCTAACCTCATGTCCTCTGTTAGGACGTCCATACATCTCCTCCTTGGTCGTCCTCTGGCCCTCTTGCCTGGCAGCTCCATCTCCAACATCCTTCTACCAATATATTCAGTATCCCTCCTCTGCACATTTCCAAACCATCTCAATCTGCCCTCTCTGACTTTGTTGCTAACACAGGCAACATGCGCTGTCCCTCTGATGAGCTCGTTCCTTATTCTGTCCAACCTTGTCACTCCTAAGGAGAACCTCAACATCTTCATCTCTGCTGCTTCCATCTCTGCCTCTTGTCTCTTTCTCACTGCTACTGTCTCTAACCCATAGAGCAGAGCTGGTCTCACCACTGTCCTGTAAACCTTTCCTTTGAGTCTTGCTGACACTCTTCTGTCACACAACACTCCTGACACTTTCCTCCACCCACTCCAACCCGCCTACACTCGCCTCTTCACCTCTTTTCCACACTCCCCATCACACTGAACTGTAGACCCTTAAGTACTTAAACTCCTGCACCTTCTTCCCCTCAGCCCCCTGTAGCCTCACGCTTCTACCTGGCTCCCTCTCGTTTACACACATGTATTCTGTCTTGCTACGACTGACTTTCATGCCTCTTCTTTCCAGAGCAAACCTCCACCTCTCCAGCTGTTCCTCCACCTGCTCTCTACTCTCACTGCAAATCACAATGTCATTTGCAAACATCATTGTCCAGGGAGATTTCTGTCTGACCTCATCTGTCAACGTGTCCATCAGCATAGCAAACAAGAAGGGACTCAAAGCTGATCCTTGGTGTAGTCCCACCTCCACCTTGAACTCCTCTGTCTGACCTACGGCACATCTCACCACCGTCATGCTCCTCTCATAGTCTGGCTTGGAGGTGTTTTAAGATGGATGACAACGACAAAAGTAAAGACAAATACAAGCCCTGCTCTGCAAAAAAAAAAAAGACACCTTCACTAATTTTTTACTTATATTAAAATCTCTCTTTCTTGCATCTGAAACATGTCTACAGAGGAAGGGCGATAAAAAAATAATAATTTACCGCCCTTCCTCTGTAGATTCTAAATTCTGTGTCCTCTGCATCTATTCTCCAACCCAAGCCTGTGCTTTGTCTTTTCAGCGAAAAAGATGTTATATATATATAACTACTCGTTGTCATGTTTGTTTTGGCAGAAGAACATACAAGAACTTCTGTTCTCACAGACTTTTTTGAGGTTGTCTACCTCTTAAGTTCCAGCTGTCAAGTGTGTGCTCCTTCCAGACCATCAAAGGACGAAGAAATCTGTGACAATTGAAGGAAATCTGTGACAGTTGATGGGAACAAGTCTGAACTGTCCAGTCCTTGAAAGTCTGAGTTAGTGTTCATGTGTGGCACCACTACTATCTGGACTCACAGTATCTGCCAATGTCTCTCATCAGCTTATTGTGCAATAGATTGAAAAGGATTTTCCTGTGTAGCAAGTCCTAACAACAACCAAGTTCTGACATGGCTTGCAGATTGCTGACTTTTTAAAGTCAGACCATCAAGGCTTGTTTTGTCTGTATTCTGTCTCTAATTGCAGTTTATTTACTCATTTTTAATTTCAGTCTTTATGCAGAAGATGCAAGCTTTTTGTTGTGCTGCAGTGACACACCACATGCACTCTCAGTCCACAAATGCAGTAGTCTATCCTACTAGGCAACATGATGCAGTATATGTGTGGGCTCCAGAAGCATGTTATTGATTTAAAAAGTGAGAGACATTTGACATTATCAGCTTGCACAATGTAAAAAAAAAAAGATGATATTATAGGGAAAATTTGTTGCTCACCCTTAGTTCACACACATTTGAATTTTTTGTTGACATTACATTAAAACACTGTAATTCCTAAAACAAGAAGTCAACAATTCAACCTGCAGTTTACATGCCGGTCTGTCTACACTAAAATTCTTAGCAGTTAATCAATGAGTCAAGGCAATTCTGAGCTAGTGCACTGATGAGGATGAGAATGAAATGTGAGTTCATAGTGAGTCATCTTTGCCCACCAAACTCTAATTAGTCTAATCATCTTTGAGTCCCAGTGGAGGCGTGTGTCAAGTTTGAAGAAATTTTTTTTGCCTTTTTTGAGGCATTATTGTGATGTTCTGTTTTCTAAAATGAGGTGGACAGAAGGGACAGATGTGAAAATATGAAACTTGATCAGTTCATCATAGAGTGCAGTTGGTCATTGCTAAATTACAGAATCTTCTAGGTTGGTTCTCAGATTCTTTTCACATGCTAGGGCATAATTCTTTTGTTATGACATTAAAAGGGAAATATTAGTTCACATTCTGCAGCATTTATTTGACAGCTTTAGTTACTTTAATAACCAACAAATTAATTATGTATTTCCCTTTTTTAGCTTCCAAAGTTTGCATTTTGCCGCATAAATATGAAATTAGTGCTAAATACATATTTATTTTGTGTAGTTGCTGTGCAACAATTTTGAAATGTCTGGTTATACTGGATTGACAAGGTATTTCCCAAAAGCTTTTATCCACTGCTTCCTCCATATGCCATTAAATGCAGCACAGAGTTCAGAACATTTCTCACTTACAGTATATACACCCTTCAGTGCACGGTGTACTTGTCGTGAGCTGAGACAGTGGCTGTCTTACCAAAAGTAGGTCTTCACGTGCTCTTGGATCAACACCCACGTCTCCCCAAAGTCATCTGATTTCCACAGCTAAAGAGGGAGAGAGTGAGGAGGAAAGAGGGAGAGAGAAAGAAGAACGGGGGGTGTACTGTAAAAATGTAGGTCAAGCTCATTCCTTTGCTTTGGCTCTCACACATGCACCGGAGAACCGTCTGGTGCTATTGTGCTTAGACTCAACAAATAAAATATGAAAAAGCTTACATGTAAAAACTTATTTAACCAATCAGTTCCTCTCTTGGTTACCATGCACGAATGCTGAAAAATTTAATAGCTGACCAAGAGAAGCAAAACATATATTATATTTATTTTTATCAAAATGAAAAAGACATAGAAGCAGTGCAATCAAGAACATTACCATTATGTAACTTACATACACTTAATTTTTTGCAGTGAGTAAAATTTGAATTCTATACTTACTCATATTTGATTTTTTTCTGTTAATAATTTAGGTGCAAAATGTCAATGAACATTGAATAAAATGTCACAAAACTTACAACATACGTTCATTACTTTCTTTTTTAGATTATCTCTGTACCATGCATGTCAACCATGAGATGATTCTGGTGTAGGTGGTAGTGGTATAAGGTCTGATGCTGGCACAGGTGTTATGCTGCCAGAGCAAAGAGGCTGCAGGTTTCACCACTTTATTTCTTTAAGTGAGGAGGACAATTTCCATAATGCAGTGTTAACAAATAAAATTTCTTAAGGTGCTTGAAGAGCCAGTCATTAGTAAAGTGTATCATGCGCAATAGAAGCAAAAAATATATATATAATTGTCAAAGTTATAATAAAATGTGCTTAGTAGCGCATAAGAAAATACTTCACTTAAAGTTGCCAATAGCTACCATGTTAGCTGGTACAAAAGAAAGAAACTTGCACTTTCTTTTCATAGATGAGCATATCATCAAATTGGATATTTCTTGAGCCCCTTTCAGACATGAAGTCTAGGAATGTCAAGAGAATCATTGTCGGGAGTTTGATGGTGATGGCAGAAGACACTTCCCCCTTACTAGTAATGTTGGTTGTTGTTGCGTTGATATTAATAGTACATGTATTTAGACGTACCCGAAGGATTAGTATGAGTATTTGCCTGTTTTTGCAGCAGTTGCACTAGGGAGCTGGTTGGGTAAAATTTGAATAATGTCTAGGCAAACAGACTTGGACTTTTGCATTTACACATACAACCCCTCTAGATATAGTCTGAATTATTTCAGAATTCTAGTGCATGTCTGAAAGGGGCTTTAGATAGACATTTTTCGATTACCACACAGTGTATGTCATATCATAATATCATACATTGCTAATGGAAGTTGTGGAATAGATATAGTATGAAAGGATTTTGGCAGGAAGTTTGACGATACAGCAAATAAAAGTTAACTTTAAGTTAGATTTACAGTATACTGAATATTTTTGTGTCATGTTATCACAAAACAATGATTTAGACAACATGCCATGAAGATTCAGTTGTAAGCAAAGCAAGCGTTTACCTGTTTGTTGGGATGAGAGCTATCATACCCAAGCACCAGGCTGGATCTTCTGTTGTGCAGCAATAGGTCTGTTGGTTTGAAGGGTAAGGAGAAGCCCTGTACGGTCTTACAGAAGTCAAAGGTGTTCCACAGGTAGTTGTTGGTGGAGTCGACAAAAAGGTACTATAGAAGACAAATCACAGTGATCACAAAGACTAGATATGGGACGTCGTCTGGAGGTATTTTAAATAACATTTGTAAAATTATAATTTCTAAGGTAATTTCTTATAGATAAAACAGAAATTGAAAGAAAGTGTTACATATAAACAATTGACTAAAACCTGTATTCCCCAAGTAATTTAAAAACGTTTTTACTAATATGTAGCCCTAACAATTCCATTGTTATTTCTATTAACGAGGGAGTAAATTTATGAATAAAGAGATAAATGAAGATACATGATTTTTCAAATAAAATCCTTAGTGATAAGGTTTCTGCTGTAATTGTTCGTTGATATATATATATATGTATATATATATATACATATATATATATATGCATATGTGGAAAAACACTTGGACTCGACTGTACATTCATGTTATTACCACTATCAGGTCTTTTGATGAATAATTTAGTTCAATTGAAGCTGAGAGAAATCAGTTTCTTAGTAGAGTACTTGGTTTTACTTGCACTTTAACTTGAGAATTGAGTTTGTGTACTTCTGCCAGATATAAAATTTTCAGATTGGTCCTATTAATCATTCCTTCCAAAAGAGGATTACATACATAAGTCTGTTATAGTACATCAGTCGAAAGTCAAATTTAAAGCAGAATTCTAAGAAATGTTCAAAGTTAGTGCTTAAAAGTTAAAGTTCTAATTCTTTAACAACATAACAGCACATGAAATTTCTCTATCATATGCAAAATTACATCACTTCTAAAGTGTTCTTCAAGTACTTAAATTATATCTGAGGGCAGGGTTGCAGTAGAACGCTGAAATGTCATTATGTGGAGTGGAGAATTGCCAATTTAGTTTTAACAGGGAGCAGTGGCTGGTTCATGTGCTCTGAGGATTCTACTAAATAATAGGTAAATATGTATCAATAAGCAATTTAAACTTGAAGCAGATGGAAAATATTTATTTTCCTCATTTAAAATTATACATTTTTATATGATCATGCACATTATATTCACTTCCTGTGCTAGGTACTGACTAAACCTATTTATATGTTCAACACTCGGCATTTGTGCTGAGGATTGATTGATTAATTTACCCGCCAATACAAAAAGTGATTACAAAAGGTACAATTACTCTTAAATGACTAAACTAATTAATACATTTATTAAATTACAAAAGACAGGTTTTGGGGGCTGACACTTCTTTACAAGGTGTGACTGCTAATCAAGCTGGACTAAACAGGACCACACAAATGACTTTGTACCTGCTATAATTACTACTAAAAGCTAAAGTAATTTCAAAGAAACAGCTTGGAGACGCTAATTTATTTTCTTTCGGAGGGTGGGGCTAAAGATCCAAGTCTAATAATCCTGCTGTCGCTGCCAAATTTATAGACATGCTTTTTCAGTGTTTCACTAACATCTGTTATCTCTAAATAAACTTTTTAATCTGGTCTTCTAGCATGGATGGCTTTGTAGTTGTCTAAAAGCATAGGATTATGATATACTGTATTCAGACAAATTCGGAACCGTCTACAAACTAATGAAAGTAATGATTTTTTGCGTAGTATTTGTCTTGTTTTGTTGCTTTAGTGTTGCTCTATCATTACTTGTGTTCAGAATATTAAATCTCCAAGGAAGTACAGACAAAAATAAGCTTTAAGCTAGATGTTATACATAAAATTATAACAGTTGTGTTTAGTATGTGTGCCAATAAACCGACAGTATATCATAGAGAATGTTTTAAAATAAAATTTCATGAACATTTTTTTAACAATCCATAACTTCCTACAGTACAAAGTGCAGGGAAAAGATAAAAATAATCATTTTTTGATGTGTTCACCCTTTGTCTTAGAAAATTTACTTTTTCTCATAGGTATGAGAAAAAGTATTAGTCTTTGGCAGGTAGGTTTTTCTATGAATGTTAAAGTTCTTCTTTGGATTTCTACTTTCTCTGACTTCATATGTTTCCATACTGACTCTCCAAGGAGTTTCCCTGTCTCTGAAGATACTTCTTTATGACTATGGTTATATTTTTGAAGTGTCTGTGATGCTGCAGAATAAAAGATTTCAAAAAACACCTATTTTATTAAAAGAATGTGTTTCTCACTGTATTGCAATAACATCAAAATGCAAACATCTGAAGTGCTTCAAACTGCACAGCAGTATACCTAAATATTATGATTATCATCAGAATTGTTTTAAAAGAACAGAAATGTTTATAATACACGTTTATTGTAAGGAGTATTAAGCTTCTTCGTGTTAGGGAAGTAAAACAATGGCCTGTGGGTGTAGTCGTACAAGTTATATCTGATAAGATGTTTGGCTATTGTGTGAGTGGAAGCATTTTAGGTCATTTTCAGCTAACTTTAGCAATACAATGAACAAGCATGTTAGACTGGTACTGACCTGCAAAAAAAATCTATAAATCTATAATAGCAACAGAGTAGAGAGATGAAAAACATTAATTGCCTATTGTACATTATATGACACATGAGGTGAACTAGCATGGAACTTAAAAGAAAGACACTGGTTGGTTAGAAGAACAAAGTTTACTTAAATCTCTAGCAAGAGCATTCCATGTTAATGCAAAGCAGCGATGGGAAGGGTCATTTCTTGTCACTGCTGTCATAGAGGACGTGACCTCATCAGACACAATATTCCTTCTAATGTCTGGGAAGGACAGAGTGGGTTTAGATAGTTGCAATTTGGCAATTTTTCAGAAATTTTCCACCAAATATTATACACTGTACCTTTGAGTGACTACTTTGCCTAGGACCGTTAATCATAATTTGTATTCAGGAATATGTGACTGTACTGCATACCTTGTCTTTAAGAAGTCATTTGTTTCAGACTGTGACTTACCCTTCTGTTGTCTGCAGGGCTGTGGTAGAACTGGGATATGATCTGCTTGCTGCCTTCCTTCAAAAACTGAAACTTGTCTGAGACGAGCACAAAACTGGATCCATAATTATAGGACACATAAACCTAAAGACAAAGAAAAGACCTGACTGTCTATGATAACTGTACAGAAACCATACATTGGTATCATATTATGTATATGAAATCACCTTTAAATTACGGATATTTAAAATGTACGTTTTAAATTGCAAACAGCCATCATGATTAACAATGTCTTAACAAGCTAAGCAAGTTAATGTTTTTCATGCATTTCAAGGTTGCCTTTTCAACAGAACTTCAGCCAGTCTGTATTAGCATCCAGCATGAGCTTAACAGCTACAGTGTAGCACTGTAGTATTTGATATTCACTATTCCTGAAAATTATACTTTTCTTTAGTTATGCAGCCCTAACTAAAGGGCAAACACACTGACACATGAGACAATATTGCTCAGTTCCATATATTTATTTCCAATAAAATAATTCAATTAAACTGTAAGTAGCAAAAATGCTTAAGAATGGCCTCGATTTTCTCCCTCAGGAGATAATTTAAAATAACTCAAAAAAGCATTTGGCTCTACAGTTGTGGGTGTATGTGTGATAATACAATTGAACAAATGTAATTTTCAAGGCCTTTATGGGCTAATTAGTCCTCTCTGAGACTGTGAAATAATAGGAAAAGATAAGTGTTAGACATCAAACAGTCCACGGTTTGGCTGTGTCAGATATTTTTTAAGATTCTTGCAAAAAAGAGTTGAAAATCAGAAAAAACAGAAAATCAGCAGTCCATTTAGAATTGTGATTTCATTACCTCTTTAATCCATTGATGATAATCAAACAACTCTATAATTTTTCAGATATTTGAAGCAGGGAAATTAAATTATTTATATAAGGCCAAAGTATTATAACACTGGCACTGAAAAATATTAAAGTTTTCTACTAAAGAGAGTTTCTGTAGGAGGAGCATACCATATGGGGAAGTGGAGACAGAAAGAGAAACACACTCTAAAGGCTGAAAACCAAGTGTTGATGTGGAACATTTCATAATGTGCGGCCATCTCATAACCCCAAAATACAACAAACATGATTAAACAAGTGTGAACGCATGCATCTGCTTTAGTTAGGAAAGGTGAAAGTTTCTGTTTAAAATGCAACATTAAGACTCCTGGAATACCATCGTCATCGTGTGAGCCTATAGTTATCTGTAAGCAATGAGCAGGCTACAAAATTAATTGCAGTATTTCTTTTTCATTGATGTGTTCAATGTGTACTTACAGAGCTGGATTTGGGCCCAGTGGCTCCAGCGCTGTCACGGGCCAAGGCTACAATGACATTGCTCTTCACTCCTGCCCAGTGGACCACCATCTGGTTATGAGAGTCATTCAAGTTGGCCTGCAGGACATAACAGGTTGGATGTCAGAAAAAAAGCCAAGCAGAATCATGAAACTGTGTAATTAATTGCTTAACTTTTAAGGGCAATCACTGTAAAGTAATAGAAATAAAATTAACATATAGCAAAAAGAAAGCATGGTCAGATATAATATCTTATGTCTTCACAGTAAAACCTCAGCCATAAATGCCATAAATCTGTAATGATTCAGAACCAGGCACACATTACATCTTTCCATTTTTACATAATTTACACAAACTTTCTTCCCTCAGTGCCCCAACTGTCAAACTAGAAGAATATTTTTAAATATAGCTCAAAGGTCTGAATTAGCCTTAATGGCAGCTAGAGAAAGTATGCAAACACACAAAGTTGTGAGCTGAGATAATCTCAAGCTGCACACCGCTCAGAAATCAAGGCAAATCACAAGTTTAACAATTAATGAGATCATTGTCAATCTACTATATGAGCAATTGGTCAGATGGAGAAATGAAGAAATGCATGGGGAACACACATGTATATAACAGTAGATACTCACCTGTGAAAAGGGGATTTTGAAAAGCTATATTTCCTTTATGCATCATTGTACAGCTTCAAGTACTTTCAGGCACAATCATGTATAGCATTTACTGCCAACATGATACTTCAGTTCCCTGACTTTAGTCTTTAGGGCAGTTTATCCCCACAGGCAACATAAAGACACCATTAAATCTTCACAAAGCCTGAGGGGATGCACTAGCTGAAGCACAAATTCAGGGAATTAAATGACACCAGAGCTCAACTACAAATACTGAACAAGTAAAAAACATCTCACAATGATTATCATGATGAAAGTTGAGAGCTCCAGAGGCTAATAAGTTAAACATTGAGTCAAGTTATTAATGTAGTTTTGTATATCTAGGTACATGTTCCATGTACATGTACATGTTCATTCCATGACCATGTACATTCCATGTACATGTTCCTTTAGATCCTAAAGTGTGCAGTGCTGCAATATAATAATCACTATTTTCCCAACATATATATATGGAAAAATAGATAATAATATAAATATATATAATATAAATAATATAAAAACAAATCATTTTAAAATACTGCAATATAACCTGTAAAATCTACAAAATCTTAATAATCAGAGAGGTATTCCCACTGGCTTCACACTTCACTTTGCTCTGGTGAACCAAGCAATCAAGGTAACAACATAAACCTTCTCCAGCATTTAAAAGAAGCAGGTTGTTTTGATAATAAAAAAAAATCTCACTGCTCTCATCTGCCAATGCAACATTAGACCAGGTATCAGTTGACAGGGATCAGTGGTATAAGTGTATGGGAGCATCGCGCAGCACAAAGCCAAAACAAAACTCAAGATGTAATTCAATAGTTCATTGTAAGACTGCTTTGTGTTTTTGTTTAGTGCTGTTGGAGTGAGAAATGGGAAAGTTTGCGCGTTGCTGCGGGTTTGTTTTATTCAGTATTTTATGCAACTAATTTTGTCTACATATGTGACAAAAAGGGAATAGTGTATATAAATGGTGTGTGTGTGTGTGTGTGTGTGTGTGTGTGTACATATATATGTATAAAAGGAAAACAATAATGTTCTAAAACTGTTTACCCACACTTCAGGTATCTACAGTAAAAGTAGCTTATTCTCAATTAAGATTAACTAAAATATTTTTGGAAAATTACTTGAGACTCAGAGATACATCTGCATCCATTAAAAAAAGGTCTACCATCAATATCAAATTCCCAGATTTTTACTACTATTTTTACGACCCCAGACTATAAAGTCTGTGTATGTGTGTGCCTGTGTGCATGTAGGGTTTGTAAGAAAAGCAGAGTGAGGACTTTGTTTAGGTTACAGGTAGGATTAGGGTTGGAATAAGAATTTAGTTGTGGTGGTTAGGGTTTGGCTGGAAAGTCAGGGACTGCCAGGGAATTATGTCAATAAAATTCTCCACAAATACTTAAAGCAATCACTTCCTGAAGTAAAAACAAAATAACCGAAGGTAAATTACACTGTGTCACATAATTTTGAATTAAATCACAGATTGTGTTGTTTTGAATGAGGATATACAGTTTTTATGGCAGATCATCAATATTTATCACTGTTAGTTTAAAATATTAAATTGGAAAAAGAAAGCAGTTACTGAAGTTGTTAAATAAAATATAATGGAGCTACAAGTACGATGTTTCCCTCTTAAATAACCGTTGTTGCAGCAAATATAACTTTGCTGACAATTGCTTCATCTTGAGTACATGTAGCATTAACAGAAATATAGAATATTGTCACATTACATCACCTTCACATTAGATAGTTTCTACAGCCACATAAGTTAAAGGTCAACCCAGTAACCTCTACCCTCACAATAGTTAAGTGGATCCAAGAACCAAAACATTGTCCCTGTGAAAGCGTGTGAGTGATAGTTGGACATCCAGGAGAAGACTGCAAATAAAACTTATAAAAAACAAAATAAACACAGATTAAACATTGGTGACTTTTCCCTTTAATACTATGTTGGTGCCAGTGCCAGAACCCACCAAAGCCAACATCCTTCAGGACTAGACTGTGTGGTAGCACAGTCGTCCACCAATCCCACAGTTGTTGGTTCGATCCCTGGCTCCTCTGGTCACATGTCAAAGTGTCCTTGAGCAAGACACTGAACCCCACTTAGTTGCTCCTGGTGAGTGTCGGCCAGCTGCATAGCAGCTCCCCCAGCGGTGTGAATGGGTAGATAAGAAGGAGTGTAAAGTGCTTTGAGTACCAACAGGAAGAAAAGCACTACATAAGTGCAGACCATTTACCATTGAACCTTTTCCTCGTGTAACTTTCAACAAAGGAATGGCTATGAGCACTGTAATGAAGCCAGTTTCACTGATACACAACATGCCCTTCCGTCTTTTGTATCAGCCCTCTCACTGTGGCATTTTAGGCCTCATTAACCATCACGCCAAACAGCCCAAGAAGGTACCAGTGACTCTGCAGACTGACACAGCCGAATTTAGAGAATGATGATGACCATGGAGATTTCAAAAAAAAGATGCAGCAAAGTGCAGCTCAAGCAAAAGAGAGTTTCCATCCATGGCTAAAAACTGCTTTGCTGAGAGATAATGGCGGAACACTGTTAAAACCTCTTAGTACCTTTCCTTAAATTAAAGATGAAAGCCACATATTTCTTAGAAATAACTTATACTAAGAAATAAATAAAAATTTGACTTTACTTTTGATTTCTGATTCAACTCAATATTTTAAATAATATAAGAAACCAAAATGACCCACACAGATTTGTTAGAAAATATAATAAATATTAATAATGTACTAATATTTCAAATTGTTATATTTTTGTGCAAGGGTGCCAACAATCTATTGCATGTCTGTATGTATTAGTGATGTTGTGAGAATTACTTCTGAAAACCCACAGGCAACAGAGAGTGTGATTGTTTTGGCCCTAACAAAGCAGCATAATCATCTTACAAGTGTGGTCTAACATCAGGCACAAAGACAAGAACAGGAGCAGTTCTAATTGTTATTTTACTGTCAACATGTCACCAAAATAAACGCAACCGTCATTGTGCAACCGTTTGTGGATTGTGAAAGAGTCACCAAGCCTAACATTAGATGGTTTAAGAGGAAGTGATGTTTGGTGCTGTTTAAAACATTAGTAAGCAGGTTACCAATAACCATTCCGTCTGTCAACATATACACCATAGCCAACAACTCTATTTGCTACTTGCTATTCAACATGTTGCCATTCTCCAAGTGTGTGTCAATTATACAAACACACACACTGAGGTAAACAAGGGTTCAGGTTGGGTTTGGACAGAAATTTCCAAATTTGCTAATTTGATTTTACATCAATATTTAATATACTGCATTACAATTTTTGTTTTGGGGCAGCGGTGATGGAGGGGTTTGCGCAGCTGCGAAGGTCCCCAGTTTGAATCTACCAACCAGCCTTTTGTGTGCAGTTTGCTGAGGGTACTCCAGTTTCCTCCCACAGTAATTGGTGAATCTGAATTGCTCCTAGGTGTGACTGTGAGTGTGAATGGTTCTCTGTCGACCCGGAAAAGGATAAGTAGTTTTGAAAATGGATGGATGGATGTTTTGTTGCTTCTTTTGATTACTTTACACTCACCATGCAGACTCTATAAGTGGCAGAGAAATATTCTTTATCTGGGGTCTGTATTATGTGCAAATGCATTATGCATTCTACCTCACCAAAAGCTATCTTAAGCAAACCCTTCATACCCAATGGTGCAGCCAGGCGTCATTCAACCCTGCAGACCAGTCACAGAGTGCAGGGAGGAAAGGATTTTTCCCTTTTTATGAGAGGTCGATTCACAGTCAGAGCTTGAGAGCTGACGAACTGGAACAGCAAGTTTATCGCCAGTTTAATAGTTCCCCACACCCCCCACCTATCAGCACTGCAACATCATGCAAATATAAAACAAACTGCCATTATTACAATTTTACTTTTAGATTTTAGAACTCACTGGCATTTATAATTTTCTGTTTCTTTGCAGACATTTTGCTACATTTCACCACTCAAATTCCACAACAGATTTCCTTTAAAATAGTTTTTTCCTTAGAACATTTAATTGCAGAGCGTAACTCCATTGTGTTTCAGCTACAAGCATCTCCTCAATCATTCTACAATGATCAGTCCTTTGCAAATGTAACAATGGAAATGTAATATCTGGTGAAAATTGCTGTATTTAAAATAAATGAGGTGGACAAAGCTTTAGATCCACCTCTTGTTATAATGCACTTCAGTACGACTCCACTACTCACTTTGACCACTCATTTTCAACCTTCTAAAAGTAGAGCTCATGGCAGATCCACTGTATTGTATTGCCTCAGATTGCACAGGTGGTCATAATGTTATGTCTGATCAGCGTACATTGCAGAAAGATAATATATTTCAATGTAAGTTTCTTTTAATATTGTGCAGCCCTACTGGTCATAGCATGCAGGTGCTTTTTGTTTGCAACACATGGAAGTCAAAAACAAATACATTTGTTAAAAATTGCCAGTCATCTGATAGAAACAGTCAATACATCCACTCATTTATTTTACAAATTTTAGACAATTCCCTGCTCTAGTCACCCATGGGTTGACTTTGACATTAGCTGGACTTATGTATTAAAAGGCAAGATGTCCTGTCATGATTCAGCCCCTCACTTCCACTTCCTGACCTGGACTTTTATTTTTTCCCCACGTCCTGTTTCCACTCCATAGTTACCTTTACCAAATTCACAACTAATCAATCACCTTGATTGTTTTCACCTGTTACCCCCTGCCTATTTATACCTGCCCTTCACCACAGCTCTCTGCCAGATTCTTGTTGTTGCTTCCATGGAGACTTGCTGTTTTTAGGATTACCGGACTCCTGCATTTGCATCCCTCACTCAAGCTTTTGGACTCTTTGCCTGTTTCCCTGTGGTCTGAGGTTTGGTCTCTGGTTTTTGGTCTTTGTGTGTTTTGTTTGGGTTTCCTGTGTGTTCTGTTCTTAGTGTTTCCCTGACATTTTCAGCCTGCCCTGTTACCCCTTCTCTTGGGTTTTTGGTCGTGTTCCCCTTGGGCTGACAGTGTTTAGTTTAATTTAGTTATTTGTATACATTGTGTCGTTTGTCCCTTTTTTGGTTATTTGTAATAAAAGTTCACGTCCTATTTGTACTCTCTCCTGTTGTTGTCCTTTTGGGTCTTCAAATTCACCAACACGGTTGACAAGTCCGGGTAATGTCTGACTCAGACATTTGCATTTAACATGCATCTACTTTTGGTAATCTCTACTGAAGAGCAGGGCTGCATTACATGTGTGAAACCATCTTATGAGTAGTAGCTGTAGCTTAGCTGCTGAGTAAGGTGTTTTAAGACTCTCTACCAAACTATAAGTTTCATCCCAGTGCACCTTCTCTGGTTTAAAGAGGCAGAGATTAGCAGCACACTATCCAGTGCCATGAGTAGTGCTGAAGCAACAAGGCATTCACACTGTCAAATATTACCAACTTTGTACATAAAGGCCCTTCCATATTCAAAATGTGTCGTATGTTTTCTACCTAAACTACCATAAATGAGGTGGATGAGCATTAGGAAAAACATGAAGTCATGGTGAGCTTGACCTTTGACCACCATAATCTAATCCCTTTACCTTGATTTCCAGTAGCCTCTCTCTGCAAATATACGCACAGACAAATTGTAAACAAAGTAGTGTTGGGTTACATTTTAACCCTACTACTATTATGAGTGTGATCACAAAATTTACTGCCAATGAAGGCTGTGTGATGTGCTATAAAATGTCACACTCCAATATAGTTTGATTCAATTGCTGATAAAGACATGAAATGTATAGAGAGCTTTTTATATTCAATGAAACTGATAACTTAATACAAAGGTACATATTCATATTTGGAATTATAGGGATGGCCTGATATCAACAGTACTGGGCATATCTCTGTTGTAACTGACATTTTTGGAAGAGTTTGAATCAGCTAAACATGGGAGTGGTCAAAACTGTTGAATTGAACTGAATCCACCTTAAAGGTTTCCAGTATCCCTTCAGTCTTTTTACTAGTAACAAGACAAATAAAGGTTTTGATAAATCAACCTCTGCACTGCACCCTTTCCTCATGTTGCTAATGCACTGCTTGGCATAAGCTAAGTAGTTGAAATCTTTTAAAACATAAACTACTTGCATTTATTTACTTCTCCGTGAGTGTTGTCCATCTGTGTCATGTGTAAGAAAGCTGCCTCACCCTGCAAAACAAGTTTATTTCATGGGCTATTATAACATACCATACTATTAAAATTACATCTAATTCTAAATAGATGCTTACAGTATATTTATTTCTAAATAAACATTTTATTTCTAAAATCACTCAAACACATGGGGCCTGTCACCAATCTGCACTTTGATCTAGTTTCCTGGAGCACCACTCAACATACTAATCAATATTCTTTGTACACCTTATCTCACCTACTTCCAATCTCTTCAAATGGCATGTGCTTATTTGTGTCTCATTTTTCTACTAACAGGCCAATAACATGTAAATAAGAAACTGGTTGCATTGCTTAATGGCTTGCTTTGTGCATGGTCCTTGTCTAGTCTAGCTGCAGGATTTTCATTGGCTTGCTGACAACATTTAAAAAGTATTAATGGGTATTGATTATTTTGGATAGGACTAGCGCCAGCTCCCACCAAACCTTTTTGCAGTGTTTAGCAGTCAAAGAATATTAAATATCATGGTAAAGTGTACATAAAAAGGCAAGTTACAGGCCCGGGTGTAATACAACAAACCAGCATCTTGTACCATTAGCGTTTCAGATATGACAAGCACGGGCCAGACTTATCTTGTCAGAGGATTAACAACAACTTGAACCCCGTTACTACAGTTTAATAAATAAAAGAAAAATGCTGTTACAGTATACTGTGGCTCAGTGTGTTGGTGCCTGTCTCAAACAATGACATCATCTCTGCAGGACTGGCAGGCAATGAAGGCTGGCTGCACCCTCACCAGGCACAGAGCATTCCCCAGTTTGTATGTGTGAGTTAGCAAACAGCATATTTCTAGCTACAAAGACACAACAGTGTGACAGGAAATTTAGATTAGCCTTGATTTAAAGACAGCAAGAGAGGAAAACAAAAAACTTGCAAATACATGCGAAATGGCCAGTGCTGTTATGTGGATGAAACTGAATGTTTACACGGCTCTAATGCAACTGTTGTTGTTGTCGAGAATGCAGACACTCAAACGAAAATGTTAAATATTTTATTCAAGTTCTTCTTTGAGGTTGAATGAGAAGTGGGCTAAAGTGGCTCCAGACCAAGAAAGCTCTGCTTGAAACGTCTTGACAGCAGCTGCACAAACTCAGAAACAAAAGCTAATGAAGATGTTTCCATACTGGAGCTAAGTGCTGCTGGGTAAAATCGGAGTGAGAGACTGTGATGAATTTTAGGAAGAATCCGCACACAAGTGTTGAGTACATATGCAAGTATTGTGACGGTGTGTCTAAGGGAGTGTGTATGGTGGGGATGCAGCCTCTGGGAGATTGATGCTGCTATAAACTCTGCTTCAGCTCTGGGTGATTTAGTGTCATTCAGTTAAGCTTTACACAGGCTCAAATGTAGTATTCATTCACTCAAACACACACATACATCACTCACATAGGATTGGTAGTCTGCAAAGGTCTGTGTTTTGTTTTTCTATTTTATTTCTTGCTTTGGTGGCAAAGTGAGGGTTTTACACTGAACTTTCTAAAGATAGCTCTTTGCTGTGTTAGCACTGTTAATAGTGTCAGTAAGATAGTCAGTAAAAGAACAATAGTTAGGCACCAAATTCTGCAGTTCCTTTTTAGCTTTTTTGAGTTTTTCGTGCATTTTTAAGCTCAATATTTAGTTGTTTTTTTTTTAGTCTGCAAATTTGTTTGGGTCTAGTCACACTCATCAGTGTTGTGAGTGAGACTCCGTAAGGTCATATAAATAAATTCCAAAGTCACTATAAAGTTATGTGGTGTTTATGAACTAATGGATTCATAAACACTGCCTTGTTTAAAGATGTAAAGTCATAATCATTATAGCCTACCACTGCTATTTAGAAGTTACCTGACAAAGAAAATTGTTGTGCTCCAGTAAAATAAAAAACCTTCAGGTAGAGGGACAGTACAATATCTGCCCCTAATCAAGAAGTGTGCAATATTTTGCATGAGATTACGACATCTGGCAAAACTGAATATAAACACAGTACTAATAATGTTGGATGTTTAAAGATATAAATACTGTAACAGTACAGTTATAACAAAATTAAGTGATAATAGGATTCAGTCACATCATAAAGTGAATTGATCATTTTGTTGATCGATGTACATACAATAACCCACAATAATGAATTTAAACAAATTTAGCAACTCTATTAGAAATCCAAAACCCCTAATTTATATAAGTATTCACAACCAGTATTGAGCTCTGTATAAAAGTCCCTTGGCACAACAGGTTTGAGTTTTCTCGGTTAATTCTCTACCAACTTTAGTTTATCCCATTAGTCCTGACAGATCCTCTCAAGCTCTATCAGACTTAATGGGAAGCATCTTTGAATTGTCATCTTCAGGCTTTTACACATATTGTGTAAGGGGGCACAAGGACAATTTTGTCCAAAGCCAATCTCCTGTTATCTTGGCTGTGTGCTTCACGACATTGTTGTGATGAACAGTGAAACATCAATAAACCAGTCTAAGGCCTCTGGCACTCTGGAGAAGGTTTTCTTCTTTTCCAGAGACTTTGTTCAAAGACTCTGTATTTCTGACTCCAGAAGGGGTCTTGGTGGTTCTAAACTTCATCCATGTATTGAGTCTACTGTTCCGATATAGTATAATAAATATACTATATTACAATATACTATATTATATAAATATTTAAATAAATAATGTTATAAAAACTACTGGTGTGTGCATTACCACAAAACGTTAGTGTCTAAAGAGAGTACCTTGGACTTTACTGGTCTTTTTTACAGCCAGTATGAATTATTGTACGATCACATATGTGTGCTTTTCTAAACTGTTGTCAGAAAATATCTAGTCAATTCATTTGCCTCAGGTGGACTCAAGTCAATCTAAACCCTGCATTAACCTGCATCATACAATATAACATTTTGATCTACAGCCTGGTTAAGGTATAAATAGTGACACACACCCAATCCTCCTGATCACTCAGGCCTTTGCTGCTGCAGTGACAGCCATTACTGAAGTTCCAGGAGACAGTGGACAAAACTTGTGCTGCAGTCGGGTCTGAATAGAATTCCTTAGTAGACTGTAGTGACTATGTTCTTAAAAAAGAATTAAACACAAAGGTGACGTTTTACTCAAGACTCTTCAGAAGCAACATAAAATCATTGGCCACATCAATAGGTACACCGGTAGAATCTAATGCATTTCTGTACAGGCGCTCTGTAATGAATTCTACTTTTACAAGGTTATAATTTTTATAGGTTATAAGTTATACAGTAATAAGTAGGCAGTTTGTAGGTTTAAACTGCTAGAAAATTGATAATTCTACTCCCATTTTATTATTGACGGCATAGTGAACGGTGGAGTCGTACTGGAGTGCATTATATTAACCGGTGCTGCTACTATTTATTTTAAACATTGAAACACTAGACACACCTGCAAGTCACTGAGATAAGTGCTTTCAGAAAACATTTCAAGTGTCGGTAAAAAAAACCCACAACTCAGCAGCCACAACATCTTTGAGAAGGAAATAAACTAGATAAAAAAATGTATGTGGTGTGGAGGTACTTTGTCTATTTAAATGCAGCAGTGTTGTGCATTGCAAACTGTGCAGAAAATGCACACAAGATAAAAACTACAAACTTATTTCCTATGCAGAACATAAACGCTTACAGTCTAACACTGGAAATGTCAAACCCATGCCATGAACAACAAGGAAGTAAATCAAGCAACAAACTATACTGTTGTTGTTTTCAAATGTGACACCCTATAACACAAAAAGGTACAAAAACAACACACATGCTGCTGATTTCTATACTGCAAAAGCCATAGTGTCAATAAGGACAGATGCCGGTATGAGATTCGAGATTTAGGAATTATGGCAAAATTTAAGATGTGAAAAAGATTTATTTATTAAAGTGAACCTGCTTAAAAGACACTTAAGGAAACTGCAGTTTGAATAAGCAAGATTAGAAAAAGAATTATTACCTTGCAAATGAAAATATTCTCTCCGTTTTAGGGTATTTTGTCCCAGAGAAACAAAACCCAAATATATGACAAAACCATGTAAGTAGAAGATTAATTTGTTTATAGTGATGTGTCTTTTCAGTCAATTAATTTGTTCTTGTAAGGTTCTGTTTGTATGGCTGGAGAAAAAATGATTGCTTTTAGAAACTGTTGCTTTGTTCAAATAAACATTTCAGAAATCAATCTAGCACCTGTGCTTGATCTCAGTTGCCCAAAACACACTGTCCAGTCAAAAGAAAACAGTCACACACTTTAATATTTCATTGGACCACCATATAGAGCACATTCACTGTGATGCAATGTCACATTTCCGTCCAAAACTGCAATCGTTTTTCACCAAGCTTTTGTATTGACGATGGGAAAGTCGAACCACTGCATAAAGGCTCTTCTAATATATCCTAAAGATACTCAGTGGGCTTAAATTTGCTAATCAATGAATGAAAATGATCTCTCATGCTCCCTGAAGCATTCTTTCACAATTTGAAACCAATGAATCCTGGCACTGATATTTTGAAATATCCCTGTGCCATCAGAAAAGAAAAAAAACATCAATGTGAAAACCTGGTGATTCAGTATATTCAGGCAGTCCACTGACCCGATTTTTGGGCACATGACTGAGCCTAGACCTATAGAAATTAAGCAACCACCAAGCATACCCCTTCCCCCACAGGCTTGTAAGGCAGACAGTTGGCATGATGGGTACATCACTTGATCTGCATCTTTTCTTACCTCAATGCACCAATCGCTCTGGAACAGTGTAAATTTGGACCCAATAGATCACATGGCCTTTCTATTGCTCTTAATGTGTTCAGAGTTGTTTAGTCTATATCTATGCGTTGTCTTTACATTGTCTATGTAGAAATGCTATTACTTTCACTTTTTATCATGCCATTGCTATGAGTTATGGAGTTCATTTTCTATTATTGGATTTCACCAAATATTATAGTAGTCTTCTGTCTTAATCAGTCAAGATTTTTTTCTCAGATTTCTGTCTCAAAGATGATGGTTCACTACTGTCCTTCAAGGTTTTAATAATGCAACAGTTCTTAACCCAATTTTATCTTTTTCAGCTGTCTTCTTGGTTGGTCTCTTTGCTTGATGGAGGCCAACAACATTTCTTATACAGAGTTAAAATTTTTTCTTGACAACAGGATACAGTACGTCTTTCCACATTTCTCATTAAGAAATGAGACTAACTAATTGAACAACATTAATTATCCATCAGAACGCCCCTAACTATTTGCCCAGGTAAATCATGGTGGTGGAGGCTGCTGTTGAAATGAAAATAAATATTGTGGACAAAGTAATAGAAAATCTGTTTTATTACAAGCAGTTGCCAGCCAATTAAATATCCCCAACATCAGGATCTATTGTAGACAGTACAACAATTTTTAATTCTTGATTTTAGAGGCAATATTCAACTTTTGCATATATAAAAACATAAACAGGTTAAAGTTAGAGATGGATTAATTCTCTTAATGGAGACAAAGCACAATGTATTCATTTAACTGCTGCACCCTAAAACAGAGACAAATAGACTAATGATTAAGATATAATTGTGAGCGAAATGTGATCTAGAATTCTGCGGGCAATATGATTAATTTTAAGTCAAAGTAATATTTTAGATGTTAAAGTATGTGAACTAAATTAAACTAAATTATTTATTTTGTATTCCAATTTTATTTAAAAAATTATTACATTGTTTCAATCAGAAGGTTTGAATTAACAGTGTGGCTTTGCAGATATGCATTTACTAACCAAACTGTAATGACTAAAGGAAGCCAGCTATATCAAAGAAAACTAACGATATAGGTGAATTTTTCAATTCACAGTAAATAACTACCAAAACACTGATGGTGAGTTACTGATTGTGCAAGCTACTGAAAAATTAATTTAATGTCAAATGTAAAACAACAACTACTTAATTTGGGACCATGGTTGTTAGTTCAGAACATTTAAAAGTATGATCTGGGACTTTGTGGGAAACTGACCAAAAAAAGTTAATTTTGAGCCCTGGTATAACCCTGTGATCTTCAGAGCGTTCTCGTTTCTCATACCCCAACCACCCTTCCATGTTTCTGTTTTTTTTTCTGTTGGTTTCTTCCTACAGGGCCTGGAAAACTGCCCAAAGCCTTCCCCTGTCTTCATCCTGTTCCATCATCGCTCACAGTTCCTATTCAGCAGATGCTATTCATACATTTCATCCTTAATAAAATCTTCCTTCCGTGAGTGTGTGGTCGTTGCTTGTAAAATTTCAGTGAATTCGGGTCATTTTCCCAGTTTCCTAGCAATAACAAAAGAAATGGCTACAAATAGCAAATTCATTTGGTAATCAAATGAAAAATAAAAGTTTTGGGACCTCATAATGAAGGATTAGTTGGCCATTTAGATAAGTGTAAATATTACTGGCACGTTGTATGAGGTCAAGATTAATGATTGTTTTTGTCCAACTTTTAACAAGTTAGTGATATTCAAAATAGGATGATTACTAGTGTTACCTAACTGATGGTTTTCGTTGTAAATGTAGTGTAGCAGACAACCTTATATTTACAAAAACTTCATAAATGTTTATGATAGTTTGAGTAGGCCCATCACTATCATAGAAATTTAAACTACTAATCGCAAATGTGATAACACAGTGATCAGATGATAATGAAAGGGTAGAAACAGACACAGCTTGTAACATCATCTTGTCCATATTTACCTAACGTACTTCCTGTATGCTACTTCTTCTATTTCTATACCACCAGTGATAGATCCAGTTTTTCTCAGATTTTAGTTCTCTGTGGTGACATCACTACTTGAACAGGCAACAACAAATAAAACACACTATACACAAGCAGGGCTTGTTGTATTTGTAATTGTAATTTCATGTAATTTCATGTTAAAGAGTGACAAATGTGATTAAGTTGGACCCAAAGGTACTCTCTTTAGCCTGTCCCTGCAGGGAAGCTGACAGTGGCCAACAGCTGTCTGCAGGTATCAGAATGATGGTTTGTCAGCCCAAACAGTGCAGATGAATTTGCACAGATGACTGTGCTCAGACAAAGCAATGATAAAATTTGACAGTCTACATGTGGCTGTTTTTGTGTGTGTGAATGAATGTTTCTGTCACAACCACACTTCATCATGACTGTTACTGCATGAGTGTTTATTTCGTTGTATACGACTGCTGTTTATATTAAACTTCTTAAATTTCTTTGTATTTATTAGAGGACAATATTATTTAGCTATAAAATGTTTTTTGCTGGACCAAAAGCATCACAACAAAGAGGAGAAAAGCACCACAACAATGCTTTCTTTTGAGAAGGGACCTGCAGTAAAAAGGCAATTTAATTTCCCCCTGGGATTAATAAAATTGTCTGAATCTTGTGTCTTCTGAGAAGTGCTTTGTGCACCACTTGTATTTTATCTGGTGAATACAATTTTTTATGAATTGAATCAAACTACATCAAATAAAAATCAACCAAATCAGAAGATGTCTAGTCTAGTCTAGTCCTTTTAGTGTATGTGGTGGTGGCAGGGGGGCTGAGAAGAAGCAGAATTTTGATCATACAAAAATTAAACAATTGCCAATGATAACAGTGATAACAAGTGGCAGGTAATGAAGACATCTATTGGTTGCCTTGGTGATGGCTATTTCACAGTGCACTGATTCAGCATAAGAGCCCTTTGAAGCTGCAAATGTGATTTGTGAACTAACACTGTAGAAAACAAATTAAATCAGAGAGGAAGGATGTGGAAATCACTTGGTACATACTTAAATTGCCAAAAAGCATCCAGAGTTACACGTAGGTCCATTTTAACCTAGTTCATAATATCCTGAGTCACAATCAACCTCATGCCAGGTCACTAACCAACAGATGAGAACAATGGATGCACAATTAAGCATGCAAAGTGTAATCCGCTCAGATTGTGTCATTATCTCGAATTCAAACACCCATTGTAACTTCCTAAAAAGTCCAGTCAAACACTACAGGCCCAAGGGGACAACAGCAGTGGAACAAACACTTACCAAGCATTTAATGACACCCACCCCCCAACGATTCTACCCCACACCCCATGACCTGTTGCATCTTTAACAAGTGACAAAACTGATTCTGATCTGCCTCTCTAGAGACCATTTGTCCTGTTTGCTGTTTGTACTGCGGGTGTCACCAGACAAGGAAGCAGCATGAGACAGCAGGCTTATGACAGATGAGATACAGAGTAGCACTTCCCCCTGCTCAGTCCTTCATTTCTTCTTCGACAACGAGAATCCACACTGTTTTATTTTCCCCTCTTTGGTCAGTTCTTTATAATTTAATGCCCTTTTTTTCATAAGGGTCATTTCAACCTGTTTTCATCCTATTGTTGCTTTTCCTATGGTGAAAACAGGTTGCACATTTAAACATTTAAACACTTCTGAATTGAAGTCATAGTGCACGCTTGCATGATGATGTTGTTTTTAATGTGTATATTATTTTGTGTATATTCTGCGTAAAACCATGTCATGATTTACTTAGTTTCACTGTTTTTTTAAGTTTGCACTTTTAAACGCTTTTGCATGTACAACGAGGAGACTAATTCTAGTAATTTCGCTACTTAGTTCAGAAAGTGCCAGACAGACTGGTGTTTTTAACCGACCTAAAGCGAAAGTAGATATATGAACTGTAGCAAAGTGTGCTGCTTTGAGGTAAACCGGTGGATCTTTGTGCCCCGTCCTTACAATGAACACTATCAGGTCTAACGTTACCTCAGCATAAGGTGCAGCTGGAAGAAAGGGTGCTCGAAAACAGCGGGGCTTGCGTAATTTCTTAAAGACATCCTTGGCAGCTAATGGCAGCCTGAGGTGATGCACAGCTCCCCCATGTAAGTAAACGGTATCACCGGGATGCACTACATTACCTGTCCATACACCTTTGGCATGGCTGTTTCCCCCGTGCTCCGGCGGCTTCGATACCGCGGGTAGACGTCGGAATCCGACTCGCCTTGAGCGGCTCTACGAGCGGCCAGAGGCAGCCGCGGAGCCGCGGCGCCTGCTCCATGTACATCTCCTAAATCGTCGTTGGCGTCAACAATGAAAAACCCTCTGTTCTGACTCAGTTTGTGGTGCTGCTCGGGGTGAACACGAAGGGTCGAACAATTAATTCCAGCAACTATGAGGACTAATAAACATAACGAAGAGCGAAGAGCGGACAGCATCCTGGCCGTCCGCGATATCGCCATGTTTGTGTACCTTCGGAGTCTGTGTGCGGTAAGAGCGAGGACAGGAAAGAGCTCCTTCTGCTGGTAGAGCTGCTGCCGCCGCTGCTGCGTTCACAGACCGCGACAATGTCGTAAAAACAGCTTCCCACGTCAAAAGATGTGTTGGCCTCACACTACACACAAAGGCAATTAACACGCCGCTTAAGGTGCTTCATATAGCGTCATTTTAATTCAGGGGAGAAGCAAAAACAAATAAAAAAAACTACAATACAAAAATAATAATTTTATTTACGTACCTAAAATTATTTTTAATAGAAGTGTCCTTGAGGAAGACACTGAACCCCTAGTTGCTCCCAGTGGGCCAGATGAACACGCAGCATGGCAGCCATTGTGTGTGTTTGTGTGTGTGTGTGTGTGTGTGTGTTTACCAAATTACTCTGTAAGTCGCTTTGGATAAAAGCATCTGCCAAATGACTGTAAATTATAGTCACTATGAGGAGATATCTGGGACTGTACTAAATGATGCGTACATCATAGCTATTCAGTTTGGGTGTTAAAGGACAGAGGCTGTTTTGTATATTTCCTGATTAAATCAAGTATATCTGACTACAATGGGTAACTAATATGCAGCCTATAGTAATTAAGACGTGTTCATTCTCATTTGGTGAAAATGATCAGGCTGTTAACCTGGACCTCCACTTTATTCTACAGCATCTGGACCCTCCAGGAGACAATACTACCGTCATAAAGTGTTTGTGGATGCGAGCTCTGCATTTAACACCATCATCTAAGCCCTGCTACAACACGTGCATATCCAGCTAAAAGTGTCTGACTCCACCTGCAGGTGGCCCACAGATTTCCTGGGCACATCAATGCAAGTGAGTTTTAGGTGTCAAACATCAGAACAGATCATCTGTTGCTAGTAACCATAATTCTATGACTTTAATTATTGTGAGGCCAAAATCAAACATTCAAGTTCAATCTGTAGCTATAGGTTGTGAACATTGCATTACAATTTCATTAATTAGGCTGCCAAACTGTTCTGAACCTAAAGAGTTTTGTGGCATAGACATAATTTTAACACCTCTTGTAGTTATCTTACAATGGTGAGATTTCTGACGCAGCTCTAAAGGGAGGTCTAGGAGTGTTGGGAGCAGGTGGCAGATCTGCAGTGAAATTTTTTGTCTAAATCAATTGATATGTGTTATTAGATTGTAATTTTTTTTAACAAAAACAATATTTTTTGTATATATCTCCATAAAGTGAGCAACAATTAGTGTCTTTACATTTTTTCAAAGTGCAAGTGCAGCGTGTAATAGGAAAGCCTACTGCACAGTGGAGCGTATACCATCTGAGAAAAGTGGCAATGATGATGGTGAAGTTTTTTTTTTCGAGTTATCACAACAAGCTTTTGGGTCAGAGGTAGGGAGTGATGGGTTACCGACACAAAAATTTGCCCAGGTCCTAAACAATGTCAAGACTGACGCTGGTCCAGGCCTTAATGTCAAGCTCCATGTAGAACCCAGATATTTTAGTTTGCATAGCCCCAACTTGGATATTGATAGAGTAATTTTCTTGGATTATTATCTGAAAGGACTGCAGTTGACTGAAAAATGTATGTTTTACAACAACACCACAACTCTCTCTCTTTCTCCTGCTGTCTACTGGTTTACTGGTTTACTGTTACTGGTTTTGATCGTTTTGTCTGTTTTAAATTTTGTGAAGGTGGATTTGTTGTGTTTTTAGTTATTTTGTGTTTATTTTTGCTCATGTGATATGTTTTATTAACTTTGTGTCAGTGTGTTGTCATTTTGTGCATATTTCTGGTAATTTTGTATCTGTTTTACTTCTTTTGTTTTGTTTTTACTTATTTATCTTTTAGTCATTTTGTATTTGTTTTGGTCAGTTTGTGTCCATTGTCCATCAGTTTATCTCTGTTTCCTTGTCTGTTTTCTGTCACGTTGTGCATGTTTGGAGTCATTTTGTATCTGTTTTTAATTACATTGTGTTTTTTAGTTATTGTGTCTGTTTGTAGTTATTTTTTTATTTGTAGTGATTTCGTGTCTGTGTTTGGTAATTCTTTGCCTGTTTTTAGACATTATGGGTCATGTGACACCTCATTTAAAATGTTTCAGGCAATTCAGTTTTTTGTGGTCATTTTGTGTCTTTTAATTTAATGTTTTTCAACTAGAAATATAAACAGTAACAAAACATGCAAAACGCAATGATTTATTATTTATTTATAAACTTAAGCAGCTGGTACATTTTACGATTGTAAATTAATTATTTTAATTTATCTCTTTGGTATCTCATAATTTAGCACACACTTCTCTTTATAAAAGTGAATGAAAGCCTTTAAAAGTCAAACCTGTAGGGTTGTGTGACCTAATAAACCTCTACACCTGTTCCATACATAATTTTGTCGTCCTGAGTGTGCATACTATTTACTACATTTTATTTTTTTTTGTATACATGAGACCTACTGTCTGTCATCTGTTGGTCTTGCTTTGGGGTGTGGAGAGTTTTCTATGCTGTACAGATTTTAATGCTCACAAATTTTGATATGATATGAATGAATGATTTTTTTTTTAATTCAATTCAATTCAACTTTATTTATATAGCGCCAATTTACAACAAGATCGTCTGAAGGCACTTTACATAATAAAGTCAAGACTATACAAACATTTAAAGAAAACCCAACAAATCCCCCTTGAGCAAGCCATAGGCAACAGTGGAAAGGAAAAACTCCCTTTACAGGAAGAAACCTCCAGCAGAATCAGGCTCAAGGTGGGCGGCCATCTGCCTTGAGTGGGGTGAGTGGAAAGTGGAGAGAGAAAAGAACAGAGCAACAAAAGCAACAACAAAACATTGGGCCGGTTAGTGGGACCAGTAGCTGCGCACTGGAGGACACACCACTGGAGGACACACCAAATCCGGGGACACCTGAAGACAGGAACAGAGAGTGGGGGACAGAGAGGGAGAAAGAAGCCTACGGGACAAAGAAGATACAGAGTTAATGTCATACAGAGGTGACATTATAGATGTGGGATGAGAGGAGAGAATGAAGATAAGAGGAAAGTGGCACAGTGCAGAGTCCCCCAGCAGTCTAAGCCTATAGTAGCATGACTATAACTTACTATAAGCTTTATCAAAAAGGAAGGTTTTGAGCCTAGTCTTAAAAGTAGAGAGGGTGTCTGCTTCCTGAATCTGGACTGGGAGCTGGTTCCACAGGAGAGGAGCTTGATAGCTAAAGGCTCTGCCTCCCATTCTATTTTTGGAAATTCTCGGAACCATAAGTAGGCCTGCATTTTGGGACTGAAGTGGTCTAGTAGGATGATATGGTACTAGGAGATCTTTTAGATATGATGGAGCTTGACCGTTTAGAGCTTTATAGGTAAGAAGAAGGGTTTTAAATTCTATTCTACGTTTAATGGAAGGTCATTGGAGAGAAGCTAATAAAGGTGAAATATGATCTATCTTACCAATCCCAGTCAGCAATCTTGCTCCAGCATTTTGGATTAATTGGAGGCTTTTTAGAGAGTTACTGGGGCAGCCTGAAAGTAGAGAATTACAGTAGTCCAATATAGAAGTAACAAATGCATGAACCAGTTTTTCAGCATCACTTTGAGAGAGGATGCTCATAATTTTGGCAATGTTCCTTAGGTGGAAGAAGGCTGTTCTAGAGATTTGTTTTATGTGTGAGCAAAATGACAAATCCTGGTCAAAGTTACTCCCAGATCCCTTGCAGTACTAGTGGGGGCCAGAGTTATGTTATCTAAAGTAGCGATATGGTTAGAAAACGTGGACTTTTAGGCCCAAATCACTAAATCATTTTCAATAGCTTGGTTTTTGTCATTAAATGCTTGGATTTTACTGGTCACACTGGATGACAGCATGGCTGACGTCCCCGGATTTGGCGCGTGTGTCTTCCAGTGCGCAGCTACTGGTCCTACCAACCTGCCCAATGTTTTGTTGTTGCTTTTGTTTGTCTTCTCTTTTCTCTCTCCGCTTTTCACTCACCCCAACTGGTCAAGAGAGATGGCCGCCCGACCTGAGCCTGGTTCTGCTGGAGGTTTCTTCCATTAAAGGGAGTTTTTCCTCTCCACTGTTGCCTATGGCTTGCTCAACGGGGATTTGTTGGGTTTCTTTAAATGTCTGTATAGTCTTGACTTTATTATGTAAAGTGCCTTAAGTTGACTTTGTTGTAAATTGGCGATTTATAAATAAAGTTGAATTGAATTGAATTGCTGTCATGTGTCACTTGTGAGTTCATCACAGTAGGACAATTCTTTGACAGGGGAAGTCATACAAATTTTATTCCATAAAGAAGGTATATTGTAAATGCCTTTGTGGTTCTGTTGAAATAGAATAGTTCAAAGTAAAGACAGAAGCGATGTTACATTTACATTTTTCGTATATCAAACAAAGTTTTATTTACATTTTTTTTTACCTCTGCAGATCTGTATTGGCACGAATTACGAGCAGCCCCGAACGCAGCATGTGAAAGATTTACAACTGCACGAGATAGTATTTTAAACTTTACTTTAGAGGTGTCGCTTTGAAGTTGTCATCTATTAGCTAAATTAATATTTGATTAATATTTGACAATTTCCTACGGACTCTGTATATCTCGTAAGTAAAGGTTAGTTAACACTATCCTTAGGTTTTGTGAGCTGTTAGTAGCAAGTAGCTACTAGTTATTTTTAGGGTACTAGCTAATTTAACTAGATTCTCCTCGTTTGTGTTAGCTTAAGCGTTTTGTTTGCGGTTAGCCAATTGGCAGTCGTAGGATTTTAAACAGTAAGACACCAGATGGTTAATGTTATTCCAGAAAGAAACTCACTCCACACTTCATATCTACATAGTATCACTTTAACTAAACCTAAGTTAGCATGCTAGCAGCAATGCTTCAATAACGAAAAAGTTTTCTTCAACAAAAGTGTTTTTAGTCTTGCTTTATGAACACTGAAAGAAAGTCATTATATGATATTAAAATATCTTTACATACACTAAAGTTATGGACAATTGCAGAAAACCCTTTTATTTGCACCTCACTAGTTCCTGATACTGGGTCAGATTGTACATGTTTAATAGACGGATAACAGCATTGCTTAAACTCAGTATATTGTAATTGTACAGGAAAAGGCTATTAATAGGTAGGTCAGCACCAATAATACGCTGTTGACAAGTAACAAGATGCAAAACCAGCACAAAAACAACAATGTTTTTGGAGTAGGATCCACTTTAACAGCAGCCAGTTTTGTAGATATTCATATGAAACATGCTGTATAGTACCAACAGGCATTTCCAACAGAAGGAATCTAAATTCAGGTTATTAGCATATATTTATCGCTTAAGCAAATTCCGACGTGTTCAAAACTACCAATCATTAAATAATTTTATCAGGATTTTAGCCCTTTAAATGCCGGTTTACTTTTTTAATCGTTACTTATTTAACACAAAAAATATATTTTTTCCCTTATATTAAATAATAGGAGATTGGGGCTTTGGTGGTGATTACAAGTCTCTAACTTGTCAAAGATTAGCAAAAAAATTGATTTGATTGCATTTGTATTTTTCTTTGTTTTTTATCTCACTGCCATTACATTATAAAACCATGCATTCTGTAATGTCAGCATTTCAATTTGAAGAAATATAGTGATATTTGACATGTTAACTATATTCCACCAAATTTGACCTGTTTACGATTGTAGGCCAATGCATGGAATTCTTGTGTTTTTGCTTTCCAAAACTGTTCTTGTTGGAAGTTGTACAGAATTACTGCTTTTGTATTATTGAGCATAATAATGTTTTAGTGCAACCAGTCATTTCACCAGTGCAACAGATGGATCGTCCACCCGCTGGTCATGACAAATCTCCACCAAAAAAGAAAAAACCTCCCTCTAGACCATCCACTTTGGAGTTACCAGATATAGTTGAGGCTGTAACTGCAGGTACGTGTAATGTCCTGTAGGTGTTTTTTACATCAAAACAAATGAAAGAAGCAACAAACAATCTGCTTTCACACTTCTAGCTACAAAACCCACAGGAACATAGAATGAAGTGAATGTCAGAGGTGTGAAACGAAACAGCATATGTCGATTTACCTGCAAACACAACACTTTTTAAGCTAAATTGTGTAACTCCTAGTGCTGACATCCGTTTACTGCTGCAATTGAAGTAGTCAGAGTCACATAGTCTGCTGGTCATACATAAATCTTTTTTTTTACATGTTAGACTGAGTGAAATGTGCTGCTTTTGCTACAGGTGCAAATAGGGAGGTTAGCCTGCTGTTTTCAAAATTTGCTCAAGTGTTAAGGTAGGTCACATTTTAACTAGCACTACTAGTAGTACTTGTTATACTCTGTATACACTTGATATACTCTTGATTATCTATTATGAACAAATTGTTTATTATGAATATTATTATTATGAATGCTCAAAGTATGTTAGCAGTAAGAGTTAACTGACAACACAGTAACCCTGGAGAAAATGTGGCCTCTCATTTTGATTTTATATAAACTTAATTCTAATGCACTGCTGACTTTTGAGCTGCCATCATAAAGGTATACTTTGCTTTTAAACTAATGACCACAGTCTGATGCACCTTTACTTTGAGATTAACACTAAGAAAGTATTCAAAAACGTTTGCACTTACAAATAATTATGTAATTCTCACAAGTTTAGTCTCTGACATAAATGTTTCTGCTACTTCTGCTAAACCCAAACAGCTCATTAACAGTAATCTTCACCTTTGCAGCAACATGGTGTCAGCCTTTATTCCTTTAATTTGCTTTTGTAAGGGTGCATGTTAGTGCTATTAAGGAAATTATACAACTGCAAGTAGGTACATTACAGTTAAAAACTAAGTGACATAATGTACCTACGAAATATGAATTATATGTGTTTCATAATTCCACATATTTAATGTCTGTATTTGTGGTTTGCTCAGTGAGGGAGCTGCAGCAGACACCTCCCAGATGAAAGAGCTGGAGGATATTTTGACAGAAGCTCGAAATCTTGAGGCCTACTTAAGAGAGAAGAAAAAACTTCTGAGGCAAACATTGACTCTAATTTCTGATAAGCTGCAGGGTTAAACATGGATTGTTTCCTACATATGAAGCACGGAGCAGAGCTGTTTATTTTACTGATTAATAGCTTTTTTGGGTAAATAGCTTTGTTTCTGTACAACTGTACATGTGCCTTATATAACTTATAGACATTTAAAGTAATAGTTTTTGAGTTATGAATTTTAGAAAAAAATCATTTTCAATAGGAGTTATCTTCTTCTTCGCGTCTCAACAAAAAATTAACAATCTCACGATTTATTCTTCGTACCAGGCTTGTATTTTGTGATATAATCTAAATATTAGTGGTTAAATGGCTTTAGTTTAAGAAAAGTAGAACAAATAATTTAAGCGTTTACTATTGTATGTACATTAATACTGTTTGTAAAGCATAAAATAAATAAAGTAAAGAAAATGTTTATGTTGTCATTCTTTATCACCTTATAAAGTGATTAAAGTCCATCACCTCAAAGCACACACCACATAAAATACAAAAGCAGAAATAAAAGGTCCATGTAAAAAAAAAAAAACGTTTGGTTGCACTTCCAATTTTCTGTTTAGAGAATGACACTGCAATCTATCCAGTTTGTGACATTTACTATAAAATGGAGATACATGTCTGGTCAGTAGAGGGAGCAAGTGCACCACATCTGCTCCCAATGTATTTAGACTCACTATGTTGGAAAGTGTGTTAATTTAAACCAAATATTAATGATATATTTATTAGTGACTGAAAAGTAAAACTTCTATAGAAACTACAGTGTTGAATTACAGAAGCACAAAGTGTTTTAGACATTTAGACATTGTAAATATGGAAATGTTTCTTCATAGTTGTCCATGCTTAAGCCATTTATTAAGTCCTCATTGATTACATTAGTTATCATGGATTAAATTTGTTAACATTTCCATTCTCTGCCGACAAGACAATGATGACTCTTTTTTGGGCTTTTATTAAATCTGTGTTCATCACTAGAGAGAAAGCTATAGTGTCAGTTTCTCCTTCATGGTTTTAGTTAACAGCAGTAGTGAAAGTGAGCTTCAATTGTGATGCAAAAGTGATGCAGCAATTTGACTTGTTGACTTCCTCAACTTGGCATTGCCTACCTCTTCACCTCATTCCACATGAGTAGTTTAGACACAAAACTGAAAAAAGCATCAGATGTTCAACCCATAATTTATGTCTATTACTATTATTTAGTTGATGTCTCTGCAAACATGAAGAAGCATTGGTCCACAAAAAAGGACATAAAAATTTACTTTTACTTTAAATAAATCATGTACTTAAATAATTTTATTTAAGTAGAAATTTCCGTGGGTACTTTTAATAGAGTACATTATTGTTTACACATAAAATAACATGAACTTGATGTAACTGCCAAACTTTTTCATTTTCAGATGCATAGCAATTTTTATTGCAGCCAGAGTTTGTATATATACAAACTAAGATATTTGTTGGAGAAGATGAAACTTGTTTATAGTAAGGTAAAGTCATTGGCAATGGCGTTAAGCCCCTGACATATTTTAAAAAGACCAACTTCTCCAAAAAGTTGTAGCGCTCTTTGACATATTCTTTTTCATGCACTTGTTTTCAGTTTATTCATTTGTTTGTCTGCTGCACAAAAACTATGTCAATGCTGCTAGTTGCTGAGTGAATCTTATCAAGGAATGTAATCTTCAGGTGTTGGAGAAATGCCAAAGTTGACCTTGTTGCAGGAGCTTTTTCTCACTAAAGTTGTGCCATTAATCTTGTGGAGAGAAGAAATGAAGCACAGCACTGTGGTGCCTTCTGGGGTTTCCTCTTGGTTGGAATTTCCAGTGATATTGTGCTCCCTTATGACGTGCCTTGAGAGAACCTAAAGAAAGAAACTGCTATGAACAGGTAGGTCTCCTGTTGAATGGTCAGTTCATAACAACCACGTCATGTCAGGATCAACCTTGTGCATGGCATTGATTTCTGTAGATCACCTTTGTAGGTTACAAAGCCCACATTGGCATTCTCATTGAGATCTTAGAAGGGATAAAGTTGGCAAAGTTAACAGCACAGTACAACTACAATGATAACCCACTTGTTCATATTTTAGTTTGAAAGTTGTAGAGAAAAAATATTTAAAAAAACACAAAATAACCAAGACATAAAAATAGCCAAAAAGACACAGTGTTAATATTAACATAATCATAAAAATAAGACTAACTAGAAACACAAAATGACAACACAACACAAACGACTAATAAGACTAGCGAGAGAAAAAACTGTAACAAAAAGACTTGAAAAATGAGACTAAACAACAACCTACAAAATAGACATAAAAGTCATTATGAAAGATGTGAAGAATGTAGGTAGGGTGCCCTGTGATCTGTCCTGTTTAACATGAAAACTGTATTGGGCTGCTGTACATTTGAGGATATATTACCAGTGTGTTATGATAAAATACACTCTTGATAATTCAGATTATAAGAGGAAGTATTGGAAGTTATTACAAGCCTTTGGCATGGTGACAGTTCCAAAGTCAGAGTTTGTGGTGCAGCTCTGTTTAAAACTGTAGATAGCTGCCACTGGCCACATGCCATCCAGCTAGTAGCACTTACCCACTCTCAAATGGTAAATGGTCTGCACTTATATCGTGCTTTTTATCTACCTGTTGGTACTCAAAGCGCTTTACACTGCTTCTTATCTACCTATTCACACTCTCAAACACAAACATACACCAATGGGGGAGCTTCTATGCAGCTGGCCGACGCTCACCGGGAGCAACTAAGTGGGGTTCAGTGTCTTGCTCAAGGACACTTCGACATGTGACCAGAGGAGCCGGGGATCAAACCAACAACTGCGGGAATGGTGGATGACCACGCTACCAACTGAGCCACAGTCGCCCCAAACTCAAACTTCCCAGGCCCATGTCTGAAGAAGTTCCCATTGACCTATTCTGCTTCCGTTTTGCATGTCTGTGAAGTGGCAGAAATACTCTTCCTACTTTTGGTGTGTTCTGTTAATGTGTAGTAGTATCCATAGCTGTAGCTTTGAGTATGCAGTTGTGTCAAGGACCTGCACACTTTGTTCTGTGATGCAGCTCATGGTCTGGGTCTTGCCATCTGCGCACTTTATACTGTTCGTCTGTCTGTGCTCCCTCTAGGAACAGGCAGATAAGTAGGCAAGCAGACAGTGATTTTTTTATTTTTTTGGATGCTTGTGTAAGCATCCACAAAACAGAAGTACTTTGTGTTGGCAAATGAAATACAAGCAGTAAATTCACAGAGATAATTACTTAATCTTTTGCAACAACTGGTGACATCACGATAACATCCCTCATTTGTTGTAAAAAGAACAACTTCTGCAAAAAGTTGTAGCACTTTTTGACATGTCCTTTTTCAAGCACTTTTTTCAGTTTCTTCACTTGTTTATTCCCAATAGCCACTTACACTTTATATTATCCATGCTATTGTGTAATAATTGTAAAAAGAGATGGACTTGGATAAGTAGCTGGGATGACATTTTCATAAAGATACACAATGACTTGGATTTTTGAGCCTGTCTACATGACTTACAACATGAGTTCCTCATATCTGCTTGTCACACCATGGAATTTAGCAGTTAATAGAAACATCTTTTGTTGTTGTTGTTCATTATTAGTTGACATTATCAACTATATAGGATAATTAGAATTTTTGTAGTATTGCTGTGAGTTAGTCACTTTCATAAAATGCCATTATGTATGTGATGGAGATATATACTATATATATACTATATACACTCACTGGCCATTTTATTAGGTACACCTGCCATGAATTCAGATTTTACAGGTTTCAATTTGTCAGTTTTTAATTTGGAACTCTTACAAAGGTGATAATTCTAATATGTATTTATGACTGATGTCAAATTGGTTATTGGAGTTGTACTGGAGGGCATTATAAGAGATGGTTCTAATTTTTTGTTGTCTGTTATTTTTTTACAGTATTTCCTATTAAACCACTATAGCAACCATGCAGCACATACAATTCTTTCAAAACAACTTAAAATGATGTTCACAGTAATAATAAGCCACTGTTAAAGTGTTATAAAGCAGTTGGGTAGTAATAAAATGCATAGCTTAAGTGGCATATTCTACTCATTTATTGGCAAGCTGCCACCATCACGTCTGACATTTGCAAAGCACACATTCTCCTAACAGAAACATGCAGATCACAATGTGAAGCCACACAGTTTTGTTCTGGGCGATGCTAAAATGTTCAAGAATGTTGTATCAAAAGGAACATTTTCTAATGAACTGTAAAACATTCTGTAAATGGGTGTTTTCCCTACAGCTCTTAAAACTGCACTTGTTAAACCAGTTCTGAAAAAAATCCAGCTCAGATCCATACATATCCAGTAGCTATAAACCAATCTCCTATTTGAAGCAAGTTTGCAGGTTTCCCTAATACAAACCAGCCAGTTAGAAAAGTTTCAGTTTGGGCACTGTACTCACCACAGTACAGACACAGCCCTTGTCAAAGTAGTGATTGATACCAAGATTAATCTAGATAACAAAAAACACTAAAGGTTTTGGTACAACTGGACTTACATATCAATTTTGGTTAAGTTGATCATCAGATTAAATACACTAAAGGACTGTTGGGCTTTCTGGAACACTTTTTCCTTTTATTTTTCTGGCAGATGTTTGTTGAAACTGGTGGAAACATATCCTACACCCTGAAATAACTTACAATGTTGTTTTTATAACCACTATTGTTTATAATTATTGTTGTACTGTTCTACCCTCACTGTTACACCTGTCATCAAACATAACACCAATGGCTGCGGGGAACAACTCTGTCCAGCACATGTAAGTTACCTTCATTATCAGGAGACATGGCATCTCCATCCACAGCTCTGCTCATGATGACAGTCATGAATTTTATGCATTTACATGCACTTGTAAATCAGTAGCCAAGGAAATACTCAGAGATATCAGCTTTCTTGGGTAATCAGGGAGTTTTACATACACTCAAGATGCCTGGTTAATCTGTAAACATGCAGCAGGGGAGTTACTTGATTTCTCCTGCACTTCTTTTGGAAGCCTGGCTTATAGATTTTATATGTATAGTGACAGTGACTTTCTTTGCCGAGTGACAGTGAAGGAGTCATAGAGAGAAAAAAAAAACAGGAAAGACACAGCAGATTGACAGCATGCAATTTGTGATTAAATAAAATGATGTGTCCTCACTCTGGTAATTATCTCTCCTTTCATTTAGCCTTTCACTCAGCTGTGTGTTTCTACCTGTAGCTTTTTGTTGTCCACATGCCTTGAGAGAGAGCTTGAGATTTTAGTTGTCATCTCTGAATCAAAATAAAATTACTAAGGCTCATATGTGGTCGATCAAAAATCTGTGTTTGATACCCACAAAGAAGCTGAAGTACAGCTATTTCTCTTTACTGAGCAACAGAGAAACCATTGCACACTTTTATATCCATCAAACTTTACATTTTCCCCTTTGTGGTCGACCCAAATACCCCATTAACCAGTTACAGTTAATTTAGAACTCTCCTGCCCGAGTCCTGACAAGCGTATGACACCTTATTGAAAGTCCTTTTCACTCGCCTGTCAACTTCTGTATTTATTTCTAAATTCGTTTGCTTATTTTTAAAGCACTTCATGGTCTTGCAGCAGCTTATATATCTGACATGAACCAGTCTGTTATAAATATGGTGGCCAAAACATCAGAACCAGTACAACTTCCCCACCAACACCTATCATGGTGAGGTTTCTTTTTTTATTGCTCTTTTTTTATTGCCCTTGTAGACTTTTTCATCAATGTTTCAGTAGTCTGTACAACACCCTAAATTGCATTCATTGCCATGAAAGGTGTTATATGAACAGATTGACTGACTGGTTGTGTAACACAAAAGCTGAATAAGCTGCTCATAAAATAACCGATATGATGATTTATGTTAAACCGTATGAAAAGCTCAACTGGGCTAATAACCTCTTTGCTCCAGTCATATTTAAGACTCAGACACATGAGTAGAATCATCTCATCTCATCTAATTTTCTCATCTCATCTAATAAATGATTTTCCCAAAGTATCCTCAAGTGTGCGCAGTATTTTTGATTTTTAATGTATCTGCAGATCTAGATGTTTAAATTTAGTGTCAGCTTACACGTGTACAGGTGTTGCATTAGTCTACTGCTACCTTTATGTGAGTGTCAGATGGTTCAGCTTTAGGAAACTAAAGGATATGCCCACAGAATAAAGATGTGATTACAATAAGTTTTAGCAGATCGCGTACACACTAGTTTAAGGGAACAGACTGTGAGTTGGGCTATTAAAGGGTGTGACTGGTAAGCCACCTCAGCTAAATCTGTCACCTCATCTTTTTTCTCTGGTTTTCATGTGCAGTAGAAGTACTTAAACTATACTCAGGTAAAAGTATAGTTTGTGTCCCAAAGTACAAGTTCTCCACAAAAATACTAAAATGTATTGAATGCTTTTGATAACATAAATTGTAGTCCACTCTAGTCAAAATTTGTTTGACAAAAAGGTCACTAATGTGTGTTATGTAATGTAATGTGTAATGTGTGATCCTTAGTTAATTCTGCCAAATTCACCACCAATCACTGACCTTGATTGTTTTCACCTGTTCACCTGCCTATTTACACCTCACCTTCAACATAGCTCTCTGTTTAACTGCTTGACAACACAAAACCACACCATTTTTGTGTTGTGCTCTGGACCTCTCTGCCAACCTGTCTACTGGTAACCTGCCTGCTTGTCTGGTTTTTCTGCCTGTTCATCTGATAACCTGTCTACTGATACTCACCCGCTAAGCCTGCAACACGCCCGTTTACCTGTGCAGCGATTGCTGCAGAACTCAGCTCTGGCCTCCCTTCTAGTCATCAGTGTATTGTAAGTCCCAGTTACCTGTGCATTCTGTGGGATTGTTTATTCTGGCCTGGGAAACCCTGACTGTTGGATTGAGAACTCTCGTTAAAAGAAGTAGCCTCCTGAGTTGTAGTTGGAACTTTATTTCAGGGATTTTGGACTTTTGGTTTTTGAACTTTAAACTGTTGTTTGAGAGCTTCATGTTTCACCCCCTGCTATTTAGTGGAGTCCTCAGCTGGTAAACTCAACTACGATCTGCCACTCCTCTGGTTCACGATTATCATTCCTAATTGTTAGTGCTGGTATTCATGTACATTATCAATAAACTCAACCTTCCTCCTGTGTCCTATATTTTATGGGGCCTTTAAAAGAAACCCTGACAGCAAATAAAGGTGGAGCTGATTTGATCGCTTTATACAAGGACTGTCCATCGTTATACATCAGCATTAATTAGCAGATAATGGTTTCTTTAGGAATCTACATCTGCAAACTAAAACCATTAAATATACTGAGGTAAAATTACAATATTTCTGAGACCTGAGGTAAAAGCAACACAAAATGGAAATACTCCAAAGTTTTTCTAGCCTAAATCAGCAACAGGACACCTGCAGTGAATTTGTATTATAATTTAAAACTGAGGGAAAGCTTAGAAACATGCAAATTAGTTTCACAAGTACTCCTTAATGTCCAGGACCAGATAAGACTTTGAAGCTATTCTTGCTTAAAGAATGAATTTTCTTCTATCTTTGTGATTTCTCTGGTCACGAGCTATTTCACTCACTGTCCTTAGAAAACAAAAAAAATATATTTGGTGTGTAGTGTATTTCACTTTTTGAGGTTGCAACAGTCACACATGAAGCGACATCAGCGTTGACAAGCATTTTATTATAACCTATAAAACATGGACAATTACAACTAATTCTGTACTGGTACCAAATACTGAGATTTCATAGCACAACGTGATCATGAAACACACAATGATCACAAAAGCAAATGAGGCACATCAAAGCAGATAAATTATACAAATGAAGAATCCCTGACTATTTTTTTTTTAGATTTTAAGCTTTTTTTTTTTGATTCTGCACTTCCATGCCATCATCACATCTCACTAACACAACACAATTTTTGGCAAATGCCAACACACAAATTACTTGTTTCTGCATTAAATGCATAATTTAAACACAGTGTAAGCTGAAATAAGTATGAGCAGTGTCGCCACAGTTAACATGTGGTCCAATCAATAAAATCAGGTAATGGGTGTGGGTAAGAACAACTTTTTCTTACTCTAAACTTGTCAGTTTGCTATTATCAAGATGCATCTGCTGATGGGAAACAAGCCTCACATAAAGATCTCTGAGACACACAATCAAGGATTTACCCTTGAGGCTGTCCTCGCGAGGCATGGGTACTAAGATGTCTTCAAATACAATGCAGAATATTGAATGAAGTAAAAATATTTGTACCTCATATTCAGAAGAATTGTTTAAATACAGTATTTGATGCAACCAATCTACTTTCTTGCAGACTAAGAAATAACTGGAGTAAAAGACACATTGGTTTGGACATTGGTATTTCCCTCTTTGCCTGATTGGAACCACTTCCTCCTGCAGACCACTTTATGATAAACAGCCTTGAGCATAAAACCTCAGACATAATATGGCTCAGGGTGGGCGGTCATCTGCCTCCACATTTAGCTTTTGGTAAACTGACATAGTTTCACAGGAATTCCACCAAGTGCATGCATGAACTGCATGCATTGCATAGATCGGAAAATGAAATGTAAAACACTTGTATTCATAATTATTGTTTGAAGTTAATGCAGAGACATGTTTTATCTCTCCCTAACATTTTTTGACATTTTCCCCCGAGCTTGTTTTGGCCCACTGGTGGCAGATAGTTACCCTATATGGTCAGAGCCAACAAAGCAAATTAAAAAAGGGAAGAGAAAAAACAAACAAAATGATACTACTATATAGTAAACAATTTTAGTTTTTCATTATGTAAATGAAAAACCTGGATTTTTGCCATATGCAGAAACCAGCACACATTGCCAGCTACAGTAGTCATACAAGTCAAAGATTATGTTTTTTATGTTAATAACTTGTATTTTCACCAGAAATACAGTAAAATAACATCAGGTGTAAAGCAAAAAGAACACATTTTTACGTTTTGCAGAAAATGAAACAAGAATGACATTTTCTTTTACAAAAGCAACTTTTCACTCTTGCATTTTCACTTCTGTCTCTGCACTGGGGACTTTGATTCTTTTGTAATACTCACTAAGTTCATTAGAATATATGAAAGTTTTAAGCTTGATTTTGTTAAGAGGTGTGCCACTTTCTCGATAAACCAAATTACTTTAGGCCTGGAGTATGACAAGTTGATCAAACTGCTTCCAGACTTTTAAGAGGGTCTATTTCTGACATACGGATTAAATGAAAGAGGGGCAACTGTGATGTAGTTGTCCCCTTTGCAGAGACAATCGCAGTAATGACACGGACACTGTGGTCACAAGTTGATCTGGCTGTTGCAGTGCAACAGAAACAGCTGGCCGAAGTTGAAGATGTCCAAAGTCGTAACAACGTATGTCAGACGCTGATAGTTTAGCTGGTTTTTTCTGTTGACTTTAGTTCGTTTTCTAATGATGTGAGACTGTCTCGAGTCCCGTAGAATACTTTATAATTGTTTTATGTTCAAAGTCCGACTGAATAACTTTATCTGGGACACGTTTACGCAAATAGAGACCCAAAGACAAAATCGTAACGTATAGATTTAACATTTTATTAAAAACAGACCAAGGCAACACATAAGCAGAGGCCTCAGTGCTCGTTCTTTTCGTCCAACAGCTTACGTATTTACGTGCCTGGTGCAAACTGTGTCCAGGTGTTGACCGTCACCTTTACTCAAACAAAGCAAGTCTAAAAAGAACAATTACATGCAAGTTTATTGGTAATGAAACGAACTGGCATAGACGAGGACGGCTAATGTGTTGTCTTCCTGCTAGCAACAGCTGCCGTAATTATGAGCAACAACCGATGCTTTTGGAACTCGGTCACCAGCAGTAAATTTGAAACACCGGGCAACCTTAACTTGACTGCAACTGGGTTAATCACCTTGCGCCGCTCCGAAGCAAAATTGTTTGGTTGGCTGATATGAAGGGAGCACACTTGGTGGCCTCGCCAGAAAAACGTTCCGGTGGCGCCATTCTTAATTCTGAGGAAGCAGAGGAGCTAGCTAGGCTAAGTGCCTGGTCACAACGGGAAGCTAAATCGTTAACTCTACGTGCGTTCTCTTACGTTGGTGACTGACACCCAAGAGGGTTTCGTGAGCCTGTAACACTTCTGCTGGGTCCATGTTTGGGTAGTGTGTACTGCAATGGTTACCGTAACTAGACTACTGTAACCAAAGAAACTGTAACTAGTGGACCCAAAAGCAGAAGCTGAGACACGCCGAGATGCTCAGCACACAGACCTGTGCTCTAAAGAAAACTCTCTCAAAGGTTTAACAATAATAACTCACAACAGTGTGAACCTAAAGGCACAGACTTGTGCTCTAACAAAACTCTCTCAAAAGCTTTAAAAATGTTAACTCACAAACCAGCATAAACTCAAAGACAGAGACACTTGGGCTATAACAAAAACCTGAACTACCAAAACTATCTATAGACTCACGACCAGTATTGAGGGCTGGAGATCGGAAAAGGCTGAACAAGATCAGGGCGCCGTGCCAGAACGAACCACGCCACACTAGCAACCCCAAAACTAAATGCAAGGCCTTAAATACAAACATGCAGAGGTAGTGATGACGATGATGATGATGAACGGCACTGGTGATGATGATGATGAAAGGCAAACTGTGAGTGCACTGGTAACCAACAGAGGAATGCTGCAGGGACACAAACAAAACAGAAAAATGAATGCCTACATACAAGTTAAGAGCAGTGAAAAACTAAAAGGGGACAAAAAACACTTAACTTATAACAGAAAATAAAGTCTGTTTCAATGTAATAAATAAAAATATATATAAGAATAAGTGGTATGCCTTTTTTAAATAGTGATATATATTATCTGAAACAAAAGTCCTGCCTTCACTTCATAAACTTCCATTGTAACTGGATTTAAAAATTACTTTAGACTTAAAACATAAATGCAGTTTGCTGTTTTGTACAATACATTTTTTAGGAAGTAAACATATTACATTATGTATGTTGCTACAATACACTTGAAGAGACTGTACAACTGTCCTACAACTGTAGGATTGGTGGACGACCGTTGATCGTAGAGTAGATTCATTTGAGTTTTAGTAATGTGCACAGTCCAATATGTATGGTAGAAATCCATCAGTAAGTATGAGTTCAGCTGAAGGTGATGAACGCTGAGCTAAAATGTACAAACAAATGCATGTTCCAGGATACAGTGAAGCCCCATGTTCACTGCATCATCTACTGAAGTGTTTGCCCTGTAGGCAAAATGCAGGGGGTCAGGCAGAAGGCTCTAAAGGTTAAGGGGGCTTCACACAGATCCAGTTATCTGTTGAAGAGATGGTCAGCACAGGCTTTAAGAAAGATGAGGCAAACTTCGTGCTTTTCTGCCTGTGGAAGTGTTTACTCACATTCTCTTTGAATATACTGAGGGTTTCCAGGGTGTCTGGAGAGCCTGGGGAGCTAGGCACTGTGTGTCTTGCTCAGGGACACACTTGGGGATTATGGGTAAGCTGGGAGTCCAACACCAGGATTTGATCCTGCATCATCCATTCTCTACCCATTGAGCTACCAGGCCACTAAACTATTTATCCTAATTATTCTATGTTCAGTACAAAGTCTTTGACAGATTTACAGGACAATAAGTAACCATGTTTCATCTTCTTTCCATGCGTTTCTGCATTTCCTACACAACAGCAAGAGACATTAGTTTGCCAGTACTCCTTGCAGTGGCCACATGGCTAATTACCATAAATCACAAAACATGACAAATTTGTATTTAGATCATGTAATTCCCCACATTACTGACAACATAACCCCAAAGCTCAAACTCACCTAGCAAAACAAAGGGGAATTTCTTGTGAAGTAAAACTAGTAGTAAAACTAGTGGAAATTGTATAAATTCATAATATTCAATCTGAATAAAATTATGTTTTGCATATCTGAAACTGAAAGATATGCAACTGATATCAAATGCAAATGATACAGGTAAATATGCAAAATATTTGTAGCCTAGCTATAAAATATTAAAATGCAAAACTATATTTTTGATGAGTTTTAGATGTCTTAACTGTTGTTGCTACTGGTAAGATCGTGTTTGTGGATCTCTGTAATTACCATTCTTTCTAGTATATATACATTTTTGACTGGGCGAAAGGCCACTAGAGATATCTATATAGTAATTACAGATATGACTGTAGTTCAGTTTAATTCAATTCAATGCCATTCAACTTTATTTATATATCGCCAATTTACAACAAAGTAATCTCAAGGCACTTTACATAATTAAGTCAAGACTATACAGACATTGAAAGAAACCCAATAAATCCCCCTTGAGCAAGGCATAGGCAGTGGAGAGGAAAAACTCCCTTTAATGCAGGGGTCTGCAACCTTTATTATCAAAAGAGCCATTTTGCCCCTCTTCTGCCAAAAATAAAAAATAGTCGGGAGCCACAAAAAAATAACAGAGCTTGTAAACTTTTAAAGGTTTTTATCTTTTTAAAAATTTTACAGCCACTGAATACAACAACAGAAGTGCAGTGTGCGTTTGTAGGCCTACTTTGAAATAAATGAAACTGTGAACTGTAGGCCTATTTACGTCCTTTCTATATTTGTGTAAAAGTAAAATAAATCTAGCCCACTAAATAAAAAAATGTTGCTGTAGCTTAGCAGCTTTAAAAAGAAATATAAAATTAGAAGCGTCTTTGACAAGTCCATGTCAGTGTTCTCTCATCGTCTTCGGGTTTTTTGCTCAGCCTGCAATTAACTGAAGCCCCTGAACATACAAAAAACCTACATCAGCTCGGAGTCTGAAATAAATGTTCTTTTTTTTCAGAAAAATAATAGCTTATTAAATGTTATTGTTCTTACCTGTTTAAAATTGATTTCTGTGTCTGAAGTTTGCTATTGTAGGGTTGTTTCATCTTCTTTCCATGCGTTTCTGCATTTCCTACACAACAGCAAGAGACATTAGTTTGCCAGTACTCCTTGCAGTGGCCACATGGCTAATTACCATAAATCACAAAACATGACAAATTTGTATTTAGATCATGTAACTCCCCACATTACTGACAACATAACCCCAAAGCTCAAACTCACCTAGCAAAACAAAGGGGAATTTCTTGTGAAGTAAAACTAGTAGTAAAACTAGTGGAAATTGTATAAATTCATAATATTCAATCTGAATAAAATTATGTTTTGCATATCTGAAACTGAAAGATATGCAACTGATATCAAATGCAAATGATACAGGTAAATATGCAAAATATTTGTAGCCTAGCTATAAAATATTAAAATGCAAAACTATATTTTTTGATGAGTTTTAGATGTCTTAACTGTTGTTGCTACTGGTAAGATCGTGTTTGTGGATCTCTGTAATTACCATTCTTTCTAGTATATATACATTTTTGACTGGGCGAAAGGCCACTAGAGATATCTATATAGTAATTACAGATATGACTGTAGTTCAGTTTAATTCAATTCAATGCCATTCAACTTTATTTATATATCGCCAATTTACAACAAAGTAATCTCAAGGCACTTTACATAATTAAGTCAAGACTATACAGACATTGAAAGAAACCCAATAAATCCCCCTTGAGCAAGGCATAGGCAGTGGAGAGGAAAAACTCCCTTTAATGCAGGGGTCTGCAACCTTTATTATCAAAAGAGCCATTTTGCCCCCTCTTCTGCCAAAAAATAAAAAATAGTCGGGAGCCACAAAAAAATAACAGAGCTTGTAAACTTTTAAAGGTTTTTATCTTTTAAAAAATTTTACAGCCACTGAATACAACAACAGAAGTGCAGTGTGCGTTTGTAGGCCTACTTTGAAATAAATGAAACTGTGAACTGTAGGCCTATTTACGTCCTTTCTATATTTGTGTAAAAGTAAAATAAATCTAGCCCACTAAATAAAAAAATGTTGCTGTAGCTTAGCAGCTTTAAAAAGAAATATAAAATTAGAAGCGTCTTTGACAAGTCCATGTCAGTGTTCTCTCATCGTCTTCGGGTTTTTTGCTCAGCCTGCAATTAACTGAAGCCCCTGAACATACAAAAAACCTACATCAGCTCGGAGTCTGAAATAAATGTTCTTTTTTTTCAGAAAAATAATAGCTTATTAAATGTTATTGTTCTTACCTGTTTAAAATTGATTTCTGTGTCTGAAGTTTGCTATTGTAGGGTTCGCATACTCCAAAAGTCGTCAGCAGGTAAAGACGAAGGCTGTTGATGTTAATGTGACGTATATTTTAATTGACAAATTATAAATTAAAAATAGCTTGTTTTAAATTTAGATGGCATCAACTCAAAATTCAAGATATCTTTGCAACAAATAAACTAACAATGATCATATATGAATTAAGAATTAAGAAATAGCCTTTATTTATGTTCATGTATTTTTTTTGTAAAGGCCAAAGGGAGCTGCTACAAGGACGCTGAAGAGCCGCATGCGGCTCCGGAGCCACAGGTTGCCGACCCCTGCTTTAATGGAAGAAACCTCCAGCAGAACCAGGCTCAGGGTGGGCGGCCATCTGCCTTGACTGGTTCGGGTGAGTGGAAAGTGGAGAGAGAAAAGAAAAGAGCAATAAAATCAGTAACAAAACATTGGGCAGGTTGGTAGGACCACTAGCTGCGCACTGGAGGACACACAGCTCTAAAGCTGAGGACACCTGAAGACAGGGACAGAGAGAGGGAGACAGAGAGGGAGAAGCATAACTACAGGAGAAAGAAGACGCAGAGTTAATGTCCTACAGGGGAGGAAAGTGTCTCAGTGCATCAGGGGTTGGTCCCCCAGCAGTCTAAGCCTATAGCAGCAGGACTAGAATAACTATAAGTTTTATCAAAGAGGAAGCTTTAGAGCCTACTCTTAAAAGTAGAGAGGGTGTATTTTTCCCGAATCTGGACTGGGAGCTGGTTCCACAGGAGAGGAGCTTGATACCTAAAGGTTCTGCCTCCCATTCTTCTTTTGGAACTTCTGGGAAACACAAGTAGGCCTGCATTCTGAGACTGAAGTGATCTATTAGGATGATATGGTACAAGGAGATCTTTAGGTATGATGGAGCTTGACCGTTTAGAGCTTTATATGTAAGAAAAAGGGTTTTAAATTCAATTCTACATTTAATGGGAAGCCAATGGAGAGAAGCTAATGAAGGTGAAATATGATCTCTCTAACCAATCCCAGTCAGTAATCTTGCTGCAGTATTTTGGATTAATTAAAGGCTTTTAATGGCGTTACTGGGGGGGCCTGAAAATAGAGAATTAGTCCAGTCTAGAAGTAACAAATGCATGGATTAGTTTTTCAGTATCACTTTGAGACAAGATGCTCCTAATTTTGGCAATGTTGTAGGTGGAAGAAGGCTGTTCTAGAGATTTGTTTTATGTGTGGTCAAAACTATTTTATATACTGTTATGATGTATAATGTTAAAACCGTTTATATACTATAAAACAGTTGTCATGTACCTCCTGCTCTATTACTGGGTTGTGATAGAGCAGGAGGTATCCCCAGTGGCTCCTGGCACATGTTGAAGTGTCCTGAAGCACTGAACCCAAACTTAGTTGCTCCTGGTGAGAGTAGGTCAGCTCCCCATTGGTGTGTGATTGTGAATGGGTGAATGAAAAATAGAGTAAAGTTCTGTATCAAAAGGTAGAAAATTGCTATATAAGTGCAGACTATTTACAAGGCATTCATTGACCCAAAACTTTGTAATACCTGTGTCAAAAAAGAAAAACTAGTGCTGTTACATGTTGCGTTCTTAATGTTGCCCCTGTGTTGTTAAATTAATTAAGTTACTTTTTAAATTTGGTTGTGTTTTGTCTATTTGCATGTGTTTTCTCAATCTGCAGGGCCAACGTGGAATTCAGTACACATGCCATGTTAAGTGTCTGAATTGGTCCGGTCTAAATGAACGAAATGATCTCAAACAAAGCATAGGTGCAGAGTTTTTTATAATGTCTATTAAAATTACGTTGGGATATGTGGAAAATGATAGATGTATTTTTTTGTCCATTGTGCTGATTATAAATGGTGTAAAGGTTTGACTTCAAGTTTTGTTGTTTGATCAAAACGATCGTTTAATGTTGCATTTTTAAACCTTTGTTACTGTGAAAAGATTTTGCAAACCAAATGTGTCATTTTGTGAAATAATATTGCAAATCCTACAGTTCTTGCTCCTCTGGTCACATGTCGAAGTGTCCTTAAGCAAGTAACTGAACCCCGCTTAGTTGCTCCTGGTGAGCGTTGGCCAGCTGCATAGCAGCTGTATGTGTGTGTGTGTGTGTGATTGTGAGAGTGAACAGGTAGATAAACGCTATATAAGTGCCTAAGAACCAATTGTCGTGAGACCGCTCGGCACGTTCGCTGGTTGGTCATGTGACATAACGTCTTGACGTCACTACTCCTAACGTCTAGTCCGAGACTTCAGCGAATGTATGCATATCTCTTTCTGAGCAGCATCGGAGAGCAGGTAATTCAAAGATACTGGGGTTCCATTTTCTTTCAGTAATTAAAGACGTTAAATTTTGATTCAAACACATTCATACAAATGTACATGCTGACTTCCTTTACTTTGAAGGGTTCTACGGGAACTTTGTGTATTTTTTAGGAGAATTCCCCCTTCTGGTGAAAAGGGTGTGTGTGTTGTGAGGGAAAAGAGAAAGTCGCATTTATAAAGGTAAGAGGAACTTTGCCTTCATCTTCAACTTGTCCAACCGGTTTCCTGACTTTGTTGTAAAAATTAAAGTCTGTTACAAGAGGATTATAGTTCAATTCACTCGTCTGTTTAACAGCTCCGCTGATCTGGGTCTGCTGCTTGCACCGTGCTTTTTATCTGCTGTGGAGAACACGTGAAATTAAATTCATTGGGAATTATGACACTTTCTAACTAGGAACGTTTTTTTAATATTCAGCACAGAAGTTAGGCGGCGTTTCACCAAATTGACTTTGAAAAACGAATCAAATAACTCTTATCTTCTACCGCTGTATTCAGTTCTCGTAGGTAATAGCGAAACAAACTCCAATATGTTTGAATTTAAAACGTTAAAGTCTAAAAAAATAACGGAAACACATATCACGAATACACGAAAATCGTTTAGCGAGTGCGCCCAGAGAAGAACACGCTTCGTCCGTGAGGATATTCGTCCTCTCCCTCTCTGTCCCCCTCTTTCTGTCCCTGTCCTCAGGTGTCCCCGGATTTGGCGCTGTGTGTCCTTCAGTGCGCAGCTACTGGTCCCACTAACCTGCCCAATGTTTTGTTGTTGCTTTTGTTGCTCTGTTCTTTTCTCTCTCCACTTTCCACTCACCCCAACCGGTCAAGGCAGATGGCCGTCAACCCTGAGCCTGGTTCTGCTGGAGGTTTCTTCCGTTAAAGGGAGTTTTTCCTCTCCACTGCCTATGCCTTGCTCAAGGGGGATTTGTTAGGTTTCTTTCAATGTCTGTATAGTCTTGACTTAATTATGTAAAGTGCCTTGAGATTACTTGTTGTAAATTGGCGATATATAAATTCACACTCACATTTAACTACAACATATGTTTTTTCCCCCAGGTCTACCTGATGGCTACTGGTTGTGCCACTGGTTGTGCCAGTGTTACATTTATTGGCACGTGTAGCAATGGCTTCTACTTTGCTACAGGTAAATACGTTAATTATGTAAGTCTATTACTGTATGTCATATACATGATTGTATTTCTAATAATATGTTTTTTCTGTTTCTGAATCTTTGTATTTAAATCCTGATCCTTTGCTTTCTACTGCTTTCTAGAAGATAAAGGTAAGGCATTTATCATCTATCTATCTATATATAGATATAGAAATATTATCTAGTGTATTACGGTATGTCATATACATGATTGTATTTCTAATAATATAATCTTTTTTCTGGTTCTGAATCTTTGTATTTAAATCCTGATCCTTTGCTCTCTACTGCTTTCTAGATGATACAGGTAAGGCATTTATTATCTATCTACATATAGATATAGAAATATATATATATATATATATATATATATATATATATATATATATATATATATATATATATATATATATATATATATATATATACACACATACATACACACACACATATATATTATCACATTTCTGACAGTTTGAACTTAAAAACTGAGAATTATAACATTGTAAAAGTAGAATTCATGGCAGAGCTGCTGGATTAGATATTAAAGGTGTACAGTTATAAACTGGCCAGTGAATTTATTCTTAATACACTATCTTAGAGAATGGATTTGGCTCTAAGTTTTTGGTTTACTTTGCCCTGTACTCATTTTTTTTTTGTGATGTTATGTTTTTTTTCTCCAAAATTCAGATGTGGATGAGGATGCGTTCAGAGATTCCAACAAATGCCAAAAATGTCTGATCCGAAGCAAGGACAACAAATTCCTGCTTTTAGATGAAGGAAAATTTCAAGCACAAAACCTAGCCACAACCGACTCTGGTGAGATACAGCTACATACAGCTTAATATACTTTAATTTAGCCTTGAAGAATGGAGCTTTATAAACAGCAAAATTTGTACAGTATGTGGTACTTTCACAAAATGCCCATTTGGCCCACATTTAAATTATTGTCACCTTTTTGTCCTCTTGGTTGTTCTTTATTTGCTTTTCAGGCTGTATGTTCAACATCCAGATGTACAAAAGCAATGATCTATGGGGAGACAAGCGCAAGCCCGTCATGCTTTATGCCAATAAAGATGGCAAGAAGATGGTGGCATGCTGCAATGAGAAGGATGAAATATACCCCATGGAAATGGTGAGAATAAACAAGTAAAAAATTTTGCTCACCATTCATTTGCACTAATGTGTGTGCTAAAGCAACCACATAGAGGACTCATTATTTATTCTGCTTTTGTGTGTATCATATACTGAACTGTTTCAGACCTTTAAACTAAATCCAATATAAAACAAAGGCAACCTGTGAAAACCCTATTTATTTAGATAAAAAGAAAAGGTTTTCTTACATTAATTTGGCCTGTGGGAAAAGGTATCCCTCCCAGCTTTATTACAACATCCAACAAACTACTCAACTACAATCCATCAGTCTGGAATAATTAAAAAGGCTCATTTTGAGGCTCTGGGACTATGCACATCCACAGTGAGACATTTTTGAGACTTTTTTCCTCTGTGAGTCTTGTACATATTTGCCATGATTGATGGAAGCATGAATTCTGCTCTCAGAGAATCCTTATAGCCAGCATCAGATCATCTATGAGCTGAAGCTAGGTTGCAGCTGGGTTATGCAGGCTAATGATCCTAAACATAAGAGTCAAGCTCACAACAGTTCAGAAGAATTCAAATAAATGCTTTAGTGTGTCCTAGTCAAAGTCCAGACCCTGAACTATAAAGTTTAGGGGTTATGACTTTTTCACATTGGTGATTAATGTACTGGATAATCTTTTTGCTTTAATAAATGAAATTATCATTAATAAAAGTGTTTGCCTTTTTACATTTTAGTTTGAAGATCTGAAAGTGTTTAGTATGAGCAGCACACAAAAAGAAAAGGAAAAAAGGAGGGCGTTGGTTGCTTTTTTAGCGCTGTTAGAATAGTGAGCTTATTGTTTTTAGGTTTAGTAAAGGAACGTGTTAAAGGAAAACATTGCACTTCCTAGTCTGAATAAGAAGTTTCCTTTGCAAGAAATCCATTATGAAAAGAATACAATTAATTATTCTTACAGGACAAATGTTGGAAATGTATCAGAAATGTTATAATTTTGGCGGGTAAGAACATGAGAGTTTGTGTATGCTGTATGTATGCATGTTGTTAAATATGGAGCTGATTTTAATCGCTTGTACTGACAGGTGGTTAACCCATTTTGATACATCAGCATTTATTAGTTTGTAATATTTTATAAAAATGGATAATACCTACATATAAAACCACCAGGTGGTAATAATGTTGTTGATTGATTGGTGTGTACTTGATCAGAATATTATAGCAATTGTGAAATTCAGCTGTTATAAAGTTTTAGATAATAATCCAATTAGAATAAATTGTATATTCATTGTGCTTGTAGTCTTAATATGATGTTTGATTTTTACAGCCTCTTCCAACCGACATTGTGGAATCATCACACAAAGCTGTTTTCTACTTAATTGATCTCCCAGCTTCTAAAACGTTCTTGTTTGAGTCCTCTGTGTATCAGCATAAATTCCTGGGATTTGAGCCCGATGAACATAAGCCATCCCTGAGCAAACTGGTTTTGCTTCAGAAGAATTCCGATGAAGTTGTTGACTCTTGTGAGATAACTGTAATGGATATAAAGTCATAACTAAAGCACTGATTAATTGCCACAAACAATGCATGTCGCAGCTTGTCAAGAAAGTAGAATTTTATCTGTTTATTAATTCAACCTACAGACATATTATAATTCACTTATACAAATACAATACATGCAATGCCACTGACACAGAGCAGAGTACAATTACTGTAACTTAAATAGCACATAGAAGCATGCATAACAGTTTATAAAACACTACTAAATCAGTATATGATTTAGTATTTTGAATAAGTAACAACTTACCATTGTTTTGTAGCAATCTTCTTACTCTCTAGTGACAGGGGCAGGGGGGTAATCATGTCATCCACTTGAATAGTTTATTATACGAATTAGGTCTCCATAGAAGCAGCTTTGATTTTTAAATGTTCTCAATTATATTCTTCAAATGAGTGAAATGCTGATTGGATTGAATCAGAATAACCACACACAAGAAATTAGTTCACTTTCAATTGTTAACTTGGTAGCTCTGTGTCATTTCTCTGAGATAACTTTTTTCTGTTTATAACTTTACCTTGCTTTTATAGTTGTATACCATGCATGTAAATGTGCAAGTCTGATGGTACTTTCTGTAGTAACTAGATTGCAGACATGTGCTTTTTATTTTTAATATTTTTTTTAAATCTTCTGTTCTCCTGTGTCTATATCTATAATGGTAAATCATAAAATATAATCATAGTAAAATATGAGTGCATCTGTATTGCAACCTTTCATTTTGTTTTTTTAATGTTTTGAGGTCATGTCTTTAATGTAATTGATGTAATATGCAAACACACCCATAGCAAACTCATAAGTGGTCATTTTTTTTCAGTCACTTTTTAGTTACTAAAGTCAGAATTAAAATAAACTTTGTAGTAATGCTCATGTCTCATAACTGCTTATGTTATAATGTATATAAAACTGTGTGTGCATACAACATATACTTTATGGTAAATGGTCAAATAAATAACAGTTTAAATTACAAAAAAATATTTTTTCCTTTGCATGAAGTGATTTTATAAAAATAGACAGCAATTTAAAATCTTAAATTCTGACCTTTCTGTATATTATACAGTTAGCTGACATGTTTGTATGCTGCCTTTTTATTAGCTCTTCTGCTGCAGATGCAAACAGGTACAACTGGCTGAGATTTGCTAGATGGTTGAGTTGATGATTGAATTCTCATTCACATTGAGTGGAGCAGCAGAGTGTTTCTTGAGTAAACAAACTGATACTTGCAAGCAGCATGAGCTTCTGTCAGTTATGATGCTGAGCTTGTGCTTGTATCTTAAATCTGTGACATTAAAAAAACCTTAACTGGTAAATTATTAAGAAAAATGTTAATGTCAACATTGCACAAATCTGTAGTACTGTTTTTTTATTCCTGATGCATTCAAGAGCACAACTTTTATTCACAAACAAATTTAATTTGAACATGAACACATTTAATAAGATTTTGCAAGACCTGATGGAAGTTCTGTTTTGATGAAAATATTTTGCCATTAAATATAATAATTACATATCGGGATACATCTTATTCGCAGAATTGGTAGTCACATTTAATAGCTAAAAATGTTAATTTCAATGATCAAACTCTACAGAGAAGCACATCTTTAATTTAGTTCACACTGAACATAAACAAAAGCTAATCTCCCACATGTAAGGGAAATTGAATTCAGTCATATGATGATTACTGTGACAGAGCAAGACCAATCCTGAGCTTAGCAGTGATAACAATTACACACCTGTGAATCACTGTAATATTGTCAAAATTTATAAGAACACTTATAAGAATTTACATGTAAGCCAGGACAAAGCGGTTCCCATCCCAGCTTCTAGTCCACAGTCCTATTCATTTACTCCAGAGAAGTGCGATGGCTTTGCAGATGCCAACATCACTGTAGTTGAAGTAGCAAAGACCAGAGAAGGTGATAGTGGACAGCAGGAAGAGACCTGCCTTAGCAATCTTAAACGTTGTATCCCCATGAACGTAGTCCCTTAAAACTTGTCCAAGACCCCTAAACAAAAATAACAAAAGGTGAGCAGAATAAGATTCTGTTTTCATTTCATTTTTCTGTGTTGTTCAACTCAATCAACAAATTGTGATAGGTGTTCAAAGTGGGTACTTGTGTGCATGCTTTCACTGGTTTCACAGTTTGCCCTGATTTATTCCAGTTTTGAACATTTCACAAAATTCCCCAGTTTTTAAAAAATGAAAACATCAGATGGCTGTAAATGCTACACCTATGAGCTTTAGCTCCCCTTGCTATGCAGAAAAAAAGTAATTCACAGTGCTTAGTTATTGCCATTGGGAGCTAACCACTCAACAATACTCTTAATTGTACAATACTAACTAAAAATATAAGTTATAGTTTTGTTAGTTAATTAATAAAGAAATTAATAATTAATAATAAAAATTAATAATAAGTTAATTTAATAAAGAAAAGGAGAGGTTAGGGTATTTTGTAACTTTATTAAAATTTTCAGTTTGCCATTTATTTTCTCTTCCAAGCAACCTCTACGATTATCTGATTGTGTCATAATCGTCAACCCTTAGACAGCAATATTGTTTTCCATATTTGGAACATGTCTTCAAAAATTGCACAGGTACTGGCAAGTTGCCCTGGTTGTTTTCTCAATGTGCTTGTGTTTTGTCTATTTGCATGATTTGCAGAGCCTCAGGACCGTTCCAAGAAAACAGAAATGGCTTTAGTGAGTACACTATAATTAGAACTAATTGAAACTTTAAAACAAATGAAAATGTATCTAATAAGTATGTGAAGGTTCATCCAGGTTTGGTTATCCAAAGGTTGAATCATGTCAGCTGGACTTCTTTTTCCTTTTCTACTCATCCAAGCAGCTTCTTCAGTCTAAGGAAAATTTGGCTAGGGGGCCCAGTTATAACCTACTGAGTAGGCCTCATTTCTCCCCGACCTAAACTGATGGATAACAGGGGACAAGGGGTTGTGCCTGGTATCCTTTGATGTCACAATTCTCTTCCTCACCACCGATGCACTTACAGTTGTTAGAAGACCCTTTACCCCAGAGGCAAACCTCAACTCAGAACAGATCTGTACTGAAGGAGCAGTTTCGATGAGTAAGAAACTTGAAACAAAGAGAGAGTTCCAGCTGACATGACTCAACCTTCATTTAACTAATTATCACTTCTCACCTCTCTGTCACCTCTGTCACCTTCACTCAAAAACCTAATGTCCTAGTGGTCATGTTCATCAAACTTGATTAAGTCTCACCATTCCTTACTGCTATAAAAATCTTGTTAGGTATGTCCCCACAGGCAGCTGGAAAGAGGTTTGCCACCTCCTTCTTAAACCTAAAGTGAGGTTGATGCCAAATGACATAAGAGCATTCATCTGAGTGCTTTTGGTCAAAAGGACATAGCTTAATACTTGGAGATGCTTACCTCCCCCAAAAGCTGTTACTTAAGGAGACTTATCACTAGTTATAACTGGGATTTGAGGCCTCCGCCTGCCACATTGTATAGTCTGCGCTCTAACTGATGGATGACCACACTGTTGTGATGTTAGCACACAGCCAACTTTTTCAAGACTGCAAACATAGCTAGAACTAACCAAAGCCAAATTAATACCTGCTGTGGGCTACAATGAGAAGGATAGAACCCTGTAACATAAAGAAATTTGCATTTTCCCATGACTTGGAAATTTTAACACAATAGCTGTGGTACTGCTGAACTAAATTTAGGTGTTGTGAATTCTCGATGTACTCTAATTGATAAACAGGGTGGACAACACAATATTGGGAAGACCTCTCAGGGCCAAAATTTCAATAATATTTTTACCAGGAGAATACAGAACAGTGTTACTAAAAATGTTAAGAATATATTGTGTAATAGTCACAACCGAAGTGTCTTCAGACCTAATGATCAGACCCATTGTTTATGTTGTCTTGTCTCCTCTTACCAGTGGCCATGCAGTGTCAGGGCAGCAGCCAGAGAAAAGTCCATGACAGGACCAGGGTTGAAATATGCAACAGGCCCCACGGCCAGCAAAAGCACACTCAGCGCTCGCTCAGCTGTCCAGTGCAGGGAGGCAGCTTTGGAGCCAGAGCCTGCTGCAGAGCCTGCAGTAGTGCAAGAGAAACAGCAGATTGTCAGCAGACTTCATTATTTATGTGGTAAAAGCACAAACAGTGGCCCTCAACAAGCTGGACATTTATTGAGACTCTGACATGGATTCGCTTTACCTAGGTGGAAGACACTCAAAGGTTCATATACACTTTCAGAGTTGTAAAAGCTCAACAGTTGCCTATAGATTCTGCTTTACACCAGAAGACTTTCATTTGTGAAATTTCAAGATTATGAGACAATAGCCTCCATTCTGAATGTGCACCAAATATTGTTGTGTCCTTTTTACAAAATGTTGCAAATGGACTAGAAATCTCAGAAACAAAAATTGCTCGGATATCATTTGAACCACTTTTTAAAAAACCTTTTTCAGATGCCCTTTTAACTCTCATGAATTGTTCAGAATCTCTTCATATGTTATGTCTCTTTGTTAAGCATCTAGCCCATTTCACTCTCAATTTTTTTACTACTACTAAGGTCATTTCTTGTTTAGGCCATACAAAAGCATAAGTGTTAAATGATTTAATATTGATGAACTTTCTCAGTCATCAAATTCTTCTTGAGACAAATAACTCTTGCAAGAGTTTGTGGTGTTCTTTTGTTATAATCATTATAATGATGCTGCATGAATCCTTCTCTGCAAAGATACTATCCAAAGAGTACAGAGAGTTTCTGAAGAACACAATCATCTTGATGCATGCTTCAAAACTCAAGGGGATCTGAGTGTTCATACATAGGAGTTGAATAAAGTCAGTGGCACATTTGAGTTCTGACTTCCAGTATTTGACAGATACATGGGGCTTTCTATATAAAGCTTCCACCCTTCCGGCACTCTACACAATCCACTAACCTAAATAGTGGGTCACAGTGGGTGAGCATTAAGCAGACTTTACATCAAGCTGGGGTCAAAATACTGCCACTGCTCTATTTTTTTATTATTATTTTAGCAATTGGGGTGTTATATTAACACTTCAAAACATCAGTAATGCACCACAAAGCTGTCAGCTACCTTTGCTTGGTTTGAGGTTCCTTTTTAATATTTTGTAGAAAGAATGTAAGTCAGGTAAAGTGGAAATGGTGTCACTTTTTATGTTTACTTGTTGATAAAACTGTGTCAGATATATTTATTCAACTCTGTGGCCTATCACTGTACCACTGAACTGATAATTCTCATAGCACTTGCTGTAAGGTGTAAACTGTACCACGGATTACTTCAACCTTTGAATACCCACTGTTCAGAGCCTGTGAAGCATGAATCCTTGCTGTTAGCAGGTAGGGCTGTTCCTGGTATTTGTAAGGTACAACCAGCGGCCTGGCCAGCAGAGTGCTTTGGTAGAAAAGAGCTGAAGAGAAAGGACAAAAAGTTGTGTGTTTGAATGGCCACAAATTTTACATTTATATACAACTTACCCTAAATAAGTCATAACCACAAATTGAAAATAATAAGTCCATGATAACTTTACTGTAATGTTTGATTAATATCAATCAATTTTGAAATATATGATATTGTTTAGGTCATCATTTTTAAAAGGTATGAAGAAACCTTTTGGATCAAAGAATGTTACTCTTGTTCCTCTAGCATTTGCAATATTTTCTTTTTTATATTGATATTGCATGTTAAACATTTTTTAACTGGCAAAAAAAAAAAAAAAAAAAAATCACATAATCTAGATCACCACACAGGGAAACGTGTTGCATTAGCTTTCTGATGGTTTTATGACTGCAACTCCTGTTTCTTTCCATGGCTGAATTTAAAATTTACAGCATAGGAAGGTGACAAATACACTTGCCCATGTAACTCTTCAGTTGAAGTTCTTAATAGTTAAGCTCAGTGTAAAAAACAGTCAGGTAGAAGCTTCTCATCTGAGAAGAGTCATAACTGTGCAGAGAAATCATCAGCAACTGCCATACAATATTCAAATGTATTTATTCATAAAGTCATCTCAAAGCAATTTATATAATAAAGTCAAGACTGTGCAGAGATTTCAGTACATACTAGTTAGTTTCCCCTGTGTTTATATTATGTATTTAGAGAGCTAAAACTCCCATAAGACAGTTACTGTACTCCAACAGAAAAATACCCCAGTGAATTAAAAAACATCTCGCATGTGGACAAATAACAGATGTCTTCAAAACAGTAAAGGACCTCACAAAATTCTCTAAATTGAGTGAAAGAAACACTAACCCAGATGTGCATGGAACCACATGGGAGTTAGAAATTCATTTGTGGATCATTTGTCAGGTGAACAATTTTCATAAAGTGAGTGAGCTGCATCTTCAAATGCAGTTCTCATTAACACAACCATGACTGAACACCCCAACATTCTCTGATGGAATGCAAATGTAGGCAAGGATAGCCATATTAAATTAGGCCCCACAGTTGATCTGCACTGATTCTGAGACCTAGGAGCATGATAGGATACACCTGCTTTCTCCGCCTAAGCTTCAGATGTTCGATCAGCAAGACATTTTATAGAAACGTGTCCTTTTTGTTGTCTGTCTGCGTAGGTCTCTTTGTGGCTGTGATAAACCGGCGAACTGTCCAGTGTTTACTCCCCCCACCCCCGAATTACAGACAACTGTAACTCTCTAAACCGTTATATCTGTTTATTACGTTAACCTGTGTTGCCAACGCAGCCACATGTTAATGCAATGGATGTGTAATTATTAACTAATGTAATTGAATATAACTTATACTGAAGAGAATAGTGATATTACTAACTGGAGCCTTTGCGAGACGTGATTTTTTCATGCACAGCTAATGTTCCACCTCTCTCATTTGTCATAACATCCTGCTATCACCCACCGCACTAAGATAAGGACATACACTAAAAAAAAACCCCAACAACACACAAATCGATAATGAACAGAAGACAGCTGCTTACGTGTAACGCCTCTGCGACATACAGAACTCAACCTGAAGACAGCCGCCATGATGCTCGCTAACCAAGGTCACCACAATTACCCGGATGTAGTTAAATTAGTTCAAGATTTTTTTTAAATAACTTTATTATAATCTTAATAAAAACAACCAATGAGACCAGGGTTTGGGACAAAGTACTATTACTAATAAATAGTAAAATAAATTATAAATAAAAAAGACATTCGAAGCGAGGAAGAATAGTGTACTCAAAAAACGTAATTTACAGCTTAACAAGCATTTTTGAACAAACCTTTTTGGAATGGTTATTACTTAAAACGGAAATTTCCACCAAATGTATTATTAACTAGATTTTGTTTTAAGAGGAAAATAATTGTAAAATCAAACATTACATTTTCAAAAGAAGGAAAAAAGACATTGACATTTACTAATAAATGTACCGAGATCATTCCAAAAGAATCAGAATGAAAACATATTCAGTAGAAATTATCTAAATCATCATGATATTCACAATGAAATGCTAAAAATCAATCCTTTTTAATTTTCTGTGAAACTTGAAGGGATATTACCAATGAACAATGAACCAAACACCACAACAGCTTCTAAGTGGTAGAGCAAACATGGACCGTAATAAATCAACCCAGTGGAATCCTGTTTGCTGTAGCAACTACAAGAGCTTTAAAGATACTCTGTTCTCCTAATAGTTTTACTCCACTGTACAGCCATCTTATAGAGTGCAGCGTCTCATGAGTTTTACTTTGAAAAGCACTTCACACATTTATTTCTTACCCATGGGCCCAAAGGACAACCTATATAGCCCCTTAATCCCCTTTTTGTTTATTTAAAGGGCATGACATCATGTTTTTTGCATCTGTGACAAACCCAGAGGGCCCCAATCAGGTTTCTTATTTTTATTTATAAGACACCCATTTCCGTACGTTTTATGTTAAACTTAATTGGGATTTGTCTTTTGTTTCGGGGAGACACAAATCAGTATTCAAGAAAGTGAAAAGAACAAATAAAAAATTGTAAATGTGTACAGTCAAAATTGTAGACAGATCATTCAGATTTTCAGGACATATTTCTCAAAAAGATGAATCAGTCTATCAGAGTCTTTGAAGGAGCCACGGGAACAGCAGTCGCGCTGAGCCTGCTGAATGTCTGTGCATGATGTGAAATGACAATAAAGTTTTTTGAATCTTGAAACGGAATCTGTGGTCCCTTCTTCCTCCAAAGTGCAGCTATCATTCGCGGTGAAATTAAAGGTGACTGGTCCACATTGCCAGCAGAAATACAGAATTGTTCTGTAACTGTGTGAACTGCAATGGACAGTTTTGATAATTTAAGCGGGTCGGAGAAGGCCGAGGCGGCGGAGCTTCAGCGTATGATCGCTGTAGAGCAGCAGAAAGCGCAGTTCCAGGCCCAGGTTTGTATGCTACTGTGCTAACTAGAGTCTAGTGCTTTAGCCACATGCTGGTGAGCCTCTTCTGTGGTGGGACCTCAGCTTACACCAGACTCCTTTTGAAATATTACAATTCAGTCTTTGCTTCTTCACAACAATACGGTGCTAGATTAAAGCATAATTGATTCGCTCATTCACACCGAGAGAAATGTAACATTTAACTATATTAGCTCGGTTTTGGTTAAAGGTCACAAATTGTCAGATTCAGTCACAGTTCCGCTTAACTGTGTGTTATGACAAGTGGAATGACTCTTATTAGATCATAGTATTGATGTGTCTTAAATCTAACGTTGCATCACGTTGTATACGCAGGAGGCAGCTTAACTGACTTTTACACAAACCATGTAAAAGTAAGATTCGTGTTTTGTTTAAGATCCCTTGTTAGCACAAGCCTGACTCTTTTATATCACTATATGGTTGGTTTCTTTCTTTTTATCTACTTTTTCAGGCTTTTACTGCAACTTTCAGTTGTTGCAGGTTTTCAATTCAATTTCCTTTTTAGTAGGTAAAATACAAGTTTAGTTGGCTTAAGTCTGGCCACTGTTGTACCTTGAGGCTTTCACATCCCCCCCAAAATTAAATTCAACTTAATTTCAATTCATTTCCATTCAACTTTATTTATATACTGCACTTACATAAAAAAAGACACAACAAATTCCCTTTGAGCAAGCCATAGGCAACAGAGGAGAAGAAAAAAACCCTTTAACGGAACAAACCTCCAGCAGAACCAGGCTCAGGGTGAGTGGCTGTCTGCCTTGACCTGTTGGGGGGGAGAGAAAAGTAAGGTGCATCAACAAACATTATGCAGGTTGGTAGGGCCAGTACCTGCACACTGGAAGACACACAGCTCCAAAGCCGAGGACACCTTAATGAAGAAAGGGAGAGGGAGACAGAGAGGGAGAAAGAAGACATAAAGTTAATGCGACAAATAAATCTGAGATGAGAGGAGAGAGTGAAGAGAAGAGGAAAGTGGAAGAAACTACGGGAGAAAGAAGACACAGAGTTAATGTCAGACAGTCGTGACATATAAGTGTGGGGTGAGAGGTGGAAAGTGTCTCAGTGCTTCAGGGGTTGGTCCCCAAGCAGGTTAAGCCTATAGCAGCATTACTATAACTAACTATAAGCTTTATCAAAGAGGAAGGTTTTGAGCCTAGTTTTAAAAGCAAAGAGTGTCCCTCCTTCTCAAATCTGAACTGGGAGCTGATTCCACAAGAGATGTACTTGATATCTAAAGACTTTGCCTCCTATTCTACTTTTGGGAATTCTGGGAACCACATGTAGGGCTGCATTCTGAGACCGAAGTCTATTAGGTCTATTAGGATGATATGGTACTAGGAGATCTTTTAGGTATGATGGAGCTTGGCTGTTAAGAGCTTTGCATGAAAGAAGAAGGGTTTTAAATTCTATTCTACATTAAATGGGAAGTCAGTGGAGAGTAGCTAATGAAGGTGAAATATGATCTCTCTTGCCAATTCCAGTCAGCAATCTTGCTTCAGCCTTTTGTATTAATTGAAGGATTTTTAGAGAGTTATTGTGGCAGCCTCAAAGTAGGGAATTAAACAGTATTGAGACAGGATGCTCGTCATTTTGGGGTGGTTTCGTAGGTGGAAGAAGGCTACAGATCTGTGTGAGGTAAAAGACAAATCCTGGTCTAAAATGAATCAGAGGTTTCTTGCAGTAGCACTGGGGGTTAAAGTTATGTCATCTACAGTAACTATATGATTAGACAATATGTTTGTAAAATTTTTAGGGCCAAACACAATAACTTTACTTTTATCTGAGGTCAGAAAACACCGGAACCAAATAGACAAATGCACCAGATGTCACTTAAACCAAACCAAAGAGACCAAAGAGAAAGAAACTCACCCTTAAAACAGTTTTTCTGTTACATAATTAATTTGACACCATTATACATTTTTATACTGTGAAATGTCCTAGGGCTTCTCTTTCTCCCCTGGTGACCCAATGTGCATCTCATTACCTTGAAATGTCTCCTTGTTTTCTTCACCTATCTTTTATTCTTGCATGTTAGTCTTTTACCTAAAACATTTGTGAAAGACATGCAAGGAAAATTTTAAGTGGGGGGGGGGGGGGGGGCAAATTTTAAGAGAAACCTTTCTTTAGATGCCAACTTAGGAACTTTTTAATACAGGCCATGAAGAACCCCATGTTCATCACAATATCTATTTTCACAGGTTATGTTCAAATGTATCATTATGACTTACTAATTCCACAATTATATAGATCAGCTTTTAATAATGTTTTAAATTCTGATTTTAGGTACACAGTTTTACAGACATCTGCTGGGACAAGTGTGTTGACAGCCCAGGCTCCAAGCTGGACTACAGGACAGAGCAATGCCTGGTGAGCTGTGTGGAGCGATTCATTGACACGACCCTGACTATAACCAACCGCTTTACACAGATGGTGCAAAAGGGCGCTCATTAAAAAAGGACTGTATATGCCAACAGAACTGTGTGATTGTGAAGAATGTCTGTATTCCTGTCATGTTGATAAAAGAGAACATGAAAACTTTGGAAGTGACAAGAAAGTCACACCCCCTGTCTTTATCTCAAAGGTTATCTGTTTGGAAGGGAGGGGGGAGGGGTGTGGACAAAAACATCATCTTTCGTCAAAGTCCTTTATCACACAGACAGTTCTGAGCACTGCAGCTGAAAAATAACAGATTCACCTCAGAACTTATATCCTTGCAAAAACGCTGGGATTCACCATTAATTTAAAATTACTGAAACTGTGTAAACTTTAGGTTGTGTTAATAAAGCATAAAATTTCTGTCATCATCAACTTTTCAGTTTTTGCTTACTTTGATAATTAAATTTTTGCTTATTTTTTATATTAGTATTATATAGTATAAGAAACATTTTTTATGTTTCCCCAAATTTAAAGAATTACCATGTTTCTCAAAAAATATACAGTGTACTACTAAATTTTAGAAAAAAGGCAGCCAATACTACACTGCTTTATAACTGCTTGTTATCATTTATTTATTCATGATAAAGGTTGAAAGCACACATTAAGACTAATTACAGAGTCCCTATAATAATATAAAAAAATCAACCTGATTAAAATGAACCAAAATTAAAGCAGAACACAAATGTACATTCTAAACCAAAATAAACACTGCAGTTTAGAGTGATGCTGGTGCACAGCGCTTGGGCATTATGGACTGTATGAACCTTATATGTGCTGGTATCCAGGCTCCCACCAAAACCAGCTAATAACTAGTTGGATCATTATACAAATAACACTGTTAAAAAGCTGTAGTTAGGAATCACTTTGTTAACACTACCACAATTGTTACATGGCTTAATTTCTATAACAGTTTAAAATCCAAAGTACCCTAAATATACCATACAACCTGTAGTGTACTATAGCACATTGTGCCAAAGCGGGTTTGTGCTGGTAGACCAGTACAGTTGGCTTCAGAACTAGAACTGAAGAGGTAGAACTGCAACAGCTTTTCTCGTCTAATGAACATGTTTAACCTTGCTGTGTGTCATTGGCAGGATGCTAATGCCTTGGTAGAGGCTTTAAATTCTACCAAAAAGCCACAAGTAAATCAGAGTTAATGGGTTGTTAATGTAATTCTTTGACGATTTTCTTAATGATATTACTACACCACATGGCTAAGCATCAAACGGTCACTGAGGGGCACTTATGTTTTTTTGTGGAATGAAAAACTTTTCTTCACAAATATTCTAGCTCATCCTGATACAAAGGGCACTTTATTAAAAATTTTTTCATGTGGTGTTTTCTCCGAGAACATTATTACATTTCTTCCATAGAACGACCACTAATTTGGCACATAATTCCAGGCTTTCAAACCTAGAGTAGGGAATTTGACTGATTTACCATTACCAACCTCCCCTCTGCTATATATAAACTATAGTATCATACAATCTGAACCAGTAAAAACATTTGGATAAAAAACATATTTTCTACCCATAAAACTAAACTGTAAGGCTATTAATATTTTTAGCTGCCCTAATTGCTGACTTAATGGCAGTTTCAATCCACCCATGAGGTATAGCTGTGTGTTCCCCTGCAAAGTGCACCCGTCTTTCACTCTGGAATAGTTCTCTTGCATAATGTCCCTGCTGGTACGGTGTGAAAAGGGCGAAAGCTCCCAAACTATAAGGATCCAAACCCCACTTCTTAACTAGTCCCCCAGTCCACAGATGCCTGATGTTTTCTCCATGGATCTTGACCAAGTCCTCCAGAACCACAGCCATCAGCTCCTCATCACTCATCCCTTGGAAGAGAGTGGAATCGTCTGAGCATGTGTAAGATGCCAGGAGGGCACCTGCGGCTGTACCTGGGAAGCTGTGGCTGGGGTAGTAGATGAAGCGAGATGGCCGATCTGTAATGCTCTTCCCTCCTCTGATGCCCTCATTCTCCCAGAAGCGCTCCCTGAAGCTGAGTATCACTTTGGTGGAGCTGGCATAATGAACTGAGCGCAGCGCTTCCATCTTGTCCCCAGAAAGAGGGGGCTGGAAGTCGATGAAGAGGGTGGCCTTTGCTGTTGTTGTACCCACGACGTAGTCCACTGTTAGATTATTCAGGGTGCCAGAATTATTGTAGTCTTGATACATTACAGTCACATTTCTGCCACCTGTTTGACTGATCAGCTTAACTTTGGAGTTCAGTAGGATCGTGGCATTTAACACACTGTAGAAAGCCCTAGGAAGGTGGTCAAAGCCACCCGTCACTTCAAAGTACCTGAAGAAAAGACAGCACTCATTAAACATTGCTGTACTGTGTGGGGCATCATGAGTCCAGTTCAATGTTTCCTTGTCCATAAGTCTGTATATGTGATGGAAATTTGTCGCCACCCTATTTGTGAAGGTTAGGATGGCCTTTCTACAGAAGTCCAAAAGGACTGCCCACAGTCCTAGTGCACTTACATGCATGTATAAGAAAAGTAAAGAAGAATTTTGTTTCAGACATCAACACACATACAAACTCTGACTCTGTTAATCCCCCTCAGCTCTACTAAACACTGGTGTAATGGCAAATTACTTTGTTGTGTTTCACTTTTGTCACAGTCAACGTCTTCTGCAGTCAGAGCAGAGAGCCCCTCCAAAAAAGAAAAGAAAAATCTTTTTTTTCACTGATGTTTCACTGATGTTGGTTGACTGCCGTGAGTCACCTCTTCACATTGTCACATTGTTTTTACATTGTCATTTGATATCAGTTACAGCCAGTGTGAGTATTAAGAGAAAAAGGAAGCATTAAACACAAAGACTAGACTCTGTCAGTGATACTGAAGCCATAATTAGCTTGAAATCAATCCACTCCAATGAAACATTTTCCCAACATGGCAATTTGCACCATTGTCCTCTCTCTGACTTATGGCTTGCGTTCAAATCCATTCAACTGTCTGTCAACTAAATGCATGTGCAAACAACATTTCAATGCTTCAATGAGTTGAGGTTATTTGAAATACTTTCTCTTTATTATTGGGTACTTTATTTCATAATAATCATATTGTAGTCGTTATTTGTGAGGGATGTCTAAATCTACAGAAGTAACTACAACTATTAGAACAATATAGTGGTAAAATATAGAATATACTTTGCACTGTGATGAAGTAGCACAGTAAAGTAAGGCACATCCAATCAATAAATAGGTACTGTACATGGAAACCTGCTGTGTGTTCACATAAGACTAAAAACTATACTTGACTATCTGTGATTATCTCCACAGGCTTACGTGTTGATGGACACATAACAAGGATTGCAACTTTAACATTTCTTACTCAGTCTTGTCGTTGATGTCCGTCTGTATGTACAGCATTTCAGTCAGTGATGTGTAGAAGAGGCTGTTTTCATTCAGGAGGTCCCCAATCATCCTCAGGGCACCCCGACTAAGGTTGCCTTCCTTCACCAGATATTCCTGTCAGTAATCAAAATGTGGAAATGGTACAATGTATCATTACGCTTCAGTCTTCACCTCTGTGACATTTGGAAATATCATGAATTTTTACCTTCACAGTGTAGGAGTCATATTTATCAAGCATGGCACTGCAGCCGAGTGCCTTCAGGTCATCCCTCACCTGTGCACACATTACAGTTCTTATTAAAACATGTCTCTGTCCAATACAAACATATTGTTTTATGTTTCCAAAATGATAGTGATATACACTGTATACAGACCTTCCACAGAGCCTGACTGAAGAGCTGGGCAGCTGATTTCCCCCTTTCTCTTTCATTCAAACTGTAGTTGAGCACACCAGGGTTGTTTTCCACAGCATAGGTTTTATGCAGGATTCCGTTGATCAAGTAGTAAGTGTTGATGTCATCTTGGATGAAGAGGTTTAGTGGAATTTGTAATTTGGAGATAAAGGAGATCAAAATCCTGTAGAATTGATATTAGAAATGAATACCATACAGGTAGTGTATGCTTCTCTATTGCTGCCATTCTAGCTGCTCTGTCTGCCACTGTATGTTGTGTTTTTATGTTGCTGTTAATGCATTACTGAGCCCCTAAAATTCAACATTGTCTCATTTTAGTTTATTAAACCTTTCTAATCTTATATTCTTTTAAGTAAAACTTAGTAAAAGCACTCAGTACCACGTTCTGTGCTGGAGTAAAATTAGTATTTGCTTTGCATGTGCATAGAAGATTTTTCAACAAAAAGTTGAAGCTATACAGTAAGACAAATTTCATAAAGATTTGTTTTTCTGGCTTTGTTTTTTGTCCACAAAGTCAGGTGCTTTCCACTACTGGGTCATGCAAAGAAGTACAGAACTGACTCAGCCAGGCAACTCTAGTTACCACTGTGCATCTGTTGGTACCATCGTTATTATAATTAAGTGATACTAAAGCTAAAACAAGGGGACATTTCAAACAAAATTATAAAATGAAAGTAAAATTAAAACTTAATTCACCCTAAACACTAAAGTGAAACTAAACCACAGAAATTACAGAATCATCAACACAATGAAACAAACAAAAAACTGAGCCATCAGTGCAGTTCACTGGAACTACGGAGGCGATTTAGATCAAATTAGTACTTGTGCCACTTCGATTCACAAATGCAGAGTGAATAAAATAATATGAATTTAAAAAACAAACTGGTCTTTTACAAACTATAATAAAATAAAATTAATTTGTAAAACTGAGATGAAACTAAACCTGACAAACCCAGACTCCAGAGAAAATGAAACTAGGCCTAATAATTTAGTAGATTTTTTTAAGTTAAAGAAGAAATGACACACTAATAACTTTATAAAGCACAACACATACAAACTAGGAGCTTGTAACCTAGTGTGTCTGTATCAGAATTTATGTCTGAGCAAACATTTAAATGTGATAGACAAATAATTTCAATACTTACTTATGAAAGCTGGGGATCCTCATGGCACCCAACTCTGCATACCAGCCCTCCCGTCTATTCCTATAAGTCTCAACACGGCCTCCAATACGGTTGCTGGCCTCTATTATGGTCACCTTGTAGCCCATGGGGATAGATAGGACTTGTAAGAGTGGCCATACACTGTGGCACTGCTACTTTTTGTTAAATAAATGATCTGACTACTTCTTCTACTACTGCAAGAGGGTTAGTGCAGTTCTTGTACTGTATGTGATTGTTTTTCAGTAGTGGTTCTTGAGGCGGTTAGAGATTTTCATGTCTTGCTCTGCTAATGGTCTTCAGCTTTCAGCTTTTCTGAGCTAACCAAGAGTTAGACTGTGCCTGATTTGCTAGGACAGGGAGAGATAGAAAAGGGGAGTGATATGCTTCATTATAAAAGTGCTGCTGGTCTCATTTCTTTAATTATAATTAATTATTTATTAAAATTGTACATGGAGCCCTTTCACCAAACATAAATGGTTGTTGTCTGCTGATGGAGGGTAACTGAATGAATCAGATGGAAGATTTTTAACCCCCTGATCTTCAGAAACCACAAGCTGCAAATTTTCCAATTACAACTTTGCTGATTTCTGCTGTTTCCTGTTTCCTGTCCCCTGCTTTCTTTTGACCACAACACTAGAGTAAATTTCTACAGCATTACAACATACACGGGTTGACTTTGTTGCAGTTGGTAGCGCGGTTGCCTACCAATCCTACAGTTGTTGGTTCAATCACTGGCTCCTCTGGTCAGAAGTGTCCTTGAGAACCCCACTTAGTTGTGTGTTTGAGAGTGTTAATGGGTACATAAGAAGTGGTGTTGGCACTTTGAGTACCAACAGGTAGAAAAGCACTATATAAGTGCTAACCATTTACCATTGTGAAATGGGACTATAAGAAATTAAGAGGAAACAATTTGAGAACATATAGGTTAGGAAAAAGTTAAAGGAAAAATATAGGTTAAAGGGCAAAATCAAAGCTAAAAAAAAAACCCACTGAGGATCTTCCCCAGGAACTACAGTGTTGTGATGAGCATCAGCTGACTAACTATGTGTATTCCTATATTCATTTGTAATGAGTGTCCACATTTTTTTTAGGTTCCAGTAATACAGGTTTTTCAATTTACCCTTTAGAAAGATGTCATATATGTCATATTTCAGCTCAGCTTTTTTCTTCTATAAGAAATTATGATTATTTATTATGACGATTATTATGATTAATTAGTACAAAAAAAGATACAAAAACTTAAAAAATTGTACATTTGTAAATTAACTTTGGTTAAATTTTTTGCACATTACTTGCACTTTGTATATCTGGGAGCTGTGTAACATGTAAATTTCCCCGTAAGATTACCTTACCTTAACCTTAATAAAATGGTGTAATAGCTTTCAACCTGAACCACTTTGACCTATCAGCATACTTGTATGTCACTCATGGTTCCTGTTCTGCTGGACTATTCTAAAATGTGAACTAAAAAGTCCCTCAAAATGTTCGTAGAAATTTTATTGTATTATAGTTCCTGTCTGGAGACAAATAATAGGCAGAACTTCTTCTTATATCTCTAAAAACTACAAAAAAGCCTCTGTTCTGTAGCATTTATCATCTCTGAGAGGTTACACCTGTCATTCTGTATTATAGATGTGGCAAAAATATAACTTCAATTCTTTCAAAATATATTCGGTGAATTTCACAGGAAATTTTCTAGTTGAAATCATTATTTCCTCACAATAAATGAATCCACCTTATGGCCGGCATCTTCTAAAAGCTTTGCAGCGGTCAGTCCAGCAATTCCCCCACCGATGATTGCTACATGACGAGGTGTCTTGGTGGCAGGGAGACCCTTATCCACAATGTCAAGAAGCTCTGCGTAGTCTGTGTCTTGGAGACAGTCATACAGAGGGTCGCCAAAGATCCCACTGACAGCAAACACCACAGCCCCGACTACAATCAGAGGAACTTAGGAAGGTAGAAAATATCAAATGAGTGAAAAGTTTTAGTCAGACTTAAAATTTATTTTATTAAAGGATTGTTCATTTGAATAAAACTGAAAACAATCCACAGGCTGAAAACACTCCACAAGTGAAAAGTTTTAGTCAGACTTAAATTATTTTTTATTAAAGGATTGTTAATTTGACTAAAACTGAAAACAATCCACAGGCTGAAAACACTCCAAAAGTGAAAAGTTTTAGTCAGACTTAAATTATTTTTTATTAAAGGATTGTTAATTTGACTAAAACTGAAAACACTCCACAGGCTGAAAACACTCCAAAAGTGAAAAGTTTTAGTCAGACTTAAATTATTTTTTATTAAAGGATTGTTAATTTGACTAAAACTGAAAACACTCCACAAGTGATTTGTGAGAAGCCAACTTTCAGTTTCCTTTCTTCAGTGCTGAGATTTTAACATAACAAATATCATCATAACAACATCCTTGTCATACTGCATATTCACTATTATTTTTTATGTTGATATTCACTTACACAATCAGAGTTTTTTATTATAAATCTATACTGTATTTACATTAATGTAGTATCATTTTATTATTCTCAGAGCAGCCCAAACTTTAAACTGCTAAATAAATATGTTAAGTCATAAAATGTTAATACTTACAGAATTTACACAGTACAATGTGAGGAATCATCTTGAGGATGGAATTCCACAGCTTCCTTCCACTGCTGATGTTGATACTTTGGGAGTAAAAAGAAACCTACCACACACAATTATGGTGTAAGCTGAGTGGGAGAGGCTTAGCTTGTACAAGCATGAATGAGAAGTTTAATATTTCAGTCAACTAATTAAGTTTGGTTTAAAGTGAAATGCTTTATTTCTAAAATCACTGTATTAATGAATCAAGGTAGGTATTAACTATTATAATATAAAGTGTGGGAGAGGCTAAGTATCAAGATGAAACTTAAACTACCCTAAAGGACTACATAGGTTCATATTAAAATAAAATACACAGAAGTTTGAAACAAACGAGTTGTTAATTAATGCACATGCACAAGTCAATTTTCTAAAACGGGAAAAGAAATAGTGCTCGTTGGTTACATCCCACTCACCTTTAGCAGTGGTAATGTCTCGTTAGTTGTTGTGAGCCGATACATGACTGAGGAAAACTAATGAAACCTTGACCATGCTAAACTTTTAATGCCGTACCTCTCCCTATGGAATTGCCCTCGAAATTGGCCACAACCTAATTTTAATGATGTGACTCCTCTTCCAGAAATATTTTCCCACACCAGCTCGAGAGTCAACCACACTGAACAAATCAGATTAGTGAGGTTGTACTAGTCATCTGCCTACCTCATTTCCTCCATCTTCAGTCATTTCAATACCTGACCTGAAAGTGCTCATTCAGTGGTGTCAGAAAATGCCTAAGTCAAACTTAAAACTGCATTCAGACTTTAAGCTGCATTACACAACATACAACCCTTGTAACTTAAAACACAACACATTTTTTTGCCTTTCTCGAGTCAGTTAATAAAACTCTCTGGTAGTATACAGATGCATATTTGAACACTGTGTTGTTGAGGGTCAAATTAATTCATTTCAAATGTTTGTAAGCATATGGTAAAACACTAGAGTTACTGAACCCATGAGACTTTAATTAAACTAGCAAATGCATTACTGGATTAAAATGCACTGTGACTGGTTCAGTGCTGAAATGCTGCTCCAAGCTTTGCTGAAAGTGGCAGAAACATCAAAAACATTGCTGAAATAAACTAAAAGCATATAGTAGTTATTTTATGAAATAACACATATAAATGTGGGGTGAGAAGAGAGAGGGAAGAGAGGTGGAAAGTCAGCATTTTGTTTACAGATTGTTCAGAATGCAGGCCTATTTGTGGTTCCCAGAATTTCCAAAAGTAGAATGGGAGTCTTTAGCTACCAAGCTCCTCTCCTGTGGAACCAGCTCCCAGTTCAGAAATGGCAAGCAGACATCCTCTTTGCTTTTAAGACTAGGCTCAAAACCTTCCTCTTTGATAAAGCTTATAGTTACTTATAGTCATGCTGCTATAGGCTTAACCTGCTTGGGGACCAACCCCTGAAGCACTGAGACACTTTCCACCTCTCACCCCACACTTATAGTCACGACTGTCTGACATTAACTCTGTGTCTTCTTTCTCCCGTAGTTGTGCTTCTCCCTCTCTGTCTCCCTCTCTCTGTCCTCGTGCCCAATGATTTGTTGTTGCTTCCTCTGTTTTTCTCTCTCCCATAACTTTCCACTCACCCCAACCGGTCAAGGCAGATGGCCGCCCACCGTGAGCCTGGTTCTGCTGGAGGTTTCTTTCGTTAAAGGGAGTTTTACCTCCACTGTTGCCTATGGCTGCTCAGTTGTTGGGTTTTCTCTAAATGTTTGTATAGTCTTGACTTTATTATGTAAAGTGCCTTGAGATGACTTTGTTGTAAATTGGTGTTATATAAATAAAGTTGAATTAATGGAATTGAAATAGTTGCCTTGCGGCCAAGTGATCACAGATGTATCATTGCAAATGTTAGCCAGTTTTATCTGGGGTTGTTTGAAAGGTTGCAATTAAAAATGCAAGCACATTAAGTGTTAAACTTATGAGAAGCCAAGCAAATTGCACACAGGACATAACTATGACTATGGCACAGTACACAGGAATGGGTCTACAATGGTTTTTAATTGTAAAATTTGCTCTCCACTGTTGCCTATGGTTTGCTCAAGGGTGATTTGTTGGGTTTTCTCTAAATGAAAGAGAAGTCTTGACTTTATTATGTAAAGTGCCTTGAGATGACTTTGTTGTAAATTGGCACTTTATAAATAAATCTGAATTGAAATAAAATTGAATCGCCAGCCAGACTAGAGCACATCCTGAAAGAAGGGTGAGGCATTTGGAAAATTCTAAAAAATGTATTAAACTCAAATTTAAAATCCACACTTCTACAAAATAATAAAGGATATATTAATAATAATAAAATTAGTTCACTGTAAGAAATGCCACAAAAACACAACCGTATATAAAGTGATATCCATCTTTCCATAATATATATGTAACCACTTATCCATTTTTGCATCTCAGAAACATTGACCCTGAATTTCGATGTTGTCATCTGAACAAATTACAGCTGACTCTATGTGGGAGGCAGGGTCCACATTGGACAGCTCTCCAGTTCATCTCAGAGCCAACACAGAGAATTACACAAACAGACAACTATTCACACTCACATTCACACCTACAGGCAATTTAGACTCATCGGTTAACCTAAGATACATGTCTTTGAACAGTGGGGGGAAACTGGAGCACCCAGAGGAAACTTTCGCAAAAACACGAAGAACATGCACAGAACATCCAGACAGAAAGGCAGCAGCTGGCCAGGGATTCAAATTACTAACATTGAAATGGCATTCTACAACTATGCTGCCATTGAAAAGTAATATTCATAAACAAAGTAATATTATATATATTATTATATATTAGTCATTCATTCTGTGACATGGTAGTGGCAGTAGGGCCATGGCCAATCAGATTTGATTGACATGTCAACAAAGCAATGCGAGCTTTAAATTTATATTTTGTAGTGAAATCAGGTCATACTCTTTCTTTCTACTTTTTAAAACATCCTATGTTTTACTTTTTCTAATAACGTCATTTTTGCGTATTATATACATTGGCCCTACGTTCTGACGTTTCATTTGACATTACGTAATGATACCGGAAGTAAACAAACAGAATGGCTATCAAGAAGTTCACGAGACTTCCCTTTGAAGGCGATGACAGCTAGTGTACGTAAAATGTTGTTGTCGTTTATTTAGTAAAATTGTTCGGTAAATTGTATCCACAAACTTGTGACACGAAGATATTACGAAGTGCAGCATGTAGATGAAATGGTATTTAGCCAGCTAATGATATATATAGCTACGTTGCGGACTTCCATCTGAACAGACAATATTTTAGGGTTTGTTTTTGTATTTGCAAATGACCAGAACACGTAGGACACTATTGTATTCTTCCTCATAAAACCATAGCACCTTGTATTCTTTTCGGCATCCTAACAATACATTAAGAAACTAATTTGTCTGTAATATTTCGAGCTGTATTCCCTGCGCTTTTCTTATCTAGTTTTTCACCACTGCTAACGTATGAGTTAACGTTGATGATGGAGACCGAGAAAGTCTTTTTAATTATTACGCTATTCTGAATGTTTAAATGTTGGTTATTTGTGCCGAACGCACAGTTATTAGGTCAAATGGAGCGAGTAAAATTTTCAACCCAATTGCATAGGGATATATGTATCATGTGGAATCGTTACTTTTTTAAGGGGGGTTTGGTTTCGCATTGTCTTACAAGAGACCACGACGATTTATATCTGGACTTACTTAGCTGGATGATGCTAACGATAACAAAACCAGTAAATACGGATCAGCTTTTCCTAGAGTGTCGAAACATGGTTCTGGGCAAATTAAAGAAGTAAACAGTAAACCCTAATCCATTCATGGTAAGCACACGTTGTGCAACCTAGAATTGGCAGCCATTTTTTTACCTTTTTGTGTTCCAAATGTATCAGCTAAACTAGCTGTTTATAGGCTAGCCTTAGAACTAGTCAGAGTAAAGTGTGATTAATAGGCACTAGTGTACAAACAAAAGAGTTTGGAGGGAAATTAGGTCAGTAAAGACCCGGTGGTTCATTGTTGTCCCTTGCCCTTGTTTCCAACGTCTTAATGTTTCTAACACCTACACTGCTTCTGAGTCAGTTGTGAACCTAAACTTTAATCTACGCTGATTTTGTTTTTCAAGGAATGACTTTGCTCCAGCATGTGTGATCTCCACAGTCTTCCTGAGGTTGTCAAGCCAGATACTAATCCCTGCACTATCATGACTGAGGTGTTTGGGAAAAGGAGCTTATTGGGCTTTGGTGTAGTTTTGGCATGGCTGGTGCTGTTTCACCTGCTGGTCAATATTTGGCTGCTGTGTGTGTTCACCAGCTTGCTGGTGGTGCTTGGTGGTTGGCTTGGCTCGCAAGCAGTCCTGGAGTCCAACAATGTTGTTCACCTGGAGAGATTTATCACATTTGAGCAGGTAAATGTACTGTACAGTTTCCTGTGGTTAGCTTTTTGATAGTTTTAATTTTTTATTTGTGTTTTACTGGACAAATATAATCTGTTCTAAAGAGGGTTTTGGAAAAAAGGGGCACATAGCTTGTTCCAGTATTATCTTATTTACACTTAGTTTATTTTTACTAAATTTCAGATTCCACCCTCTGGGGAGGATGACCATTACTTGGACCAGGAGATCCACAACACAGTGAGAAAAATCATTAGGGACTTTGTCACCTCCTGGTACTCCACTGTGTCCTCTGAGAGTGCTTTTAAAACAGATGTTCAAGAAGCCATGATCTCTATGGCTATGGAGCTGAAAATGCGTGCAAGACAAGTCAACAGGAAGGTTGGAAAATTGTTTTCTTATTTTAAAACACCTGCATTTACTTCTCGAGCAAAGGATAGCCTATGTATACATATTACTCACCTTTGTTATTTTACAATCCTTACTTTGCAGTACAGTAAGTTATTCCATAATTTATTCATATGCATTAAAAGCATGGAACTATCCTTTAAATATGCAGTTATTTTTTCGTATATATCACTGTGCATTACAGTAAAGGATGGCTCTTCAAATACCTGATAAACTAATGAATATAATGACTGGTGTTATCCACATCAAAGATTACATCTATCATCAATTGTTTATATAGGCAGATGTACAAAAAAGATGTTACACTTGTGCCAAAAGATCTGTTTACGTTAAATTCAAATTGACTTTACATAATAGACTTAATAGACTCTAATCCCTGTAGGAGCTGACACAGAGGATCCTGAATCTTTTTGGCTGCCACTTGCAAGACTACATCAGAGCCAAAGAGCTGGTGATGGAGCAACAGACGTCCCTAACAGTGAAGTGGCCCAATGAGAGTGAAGCATTATGGAAAGCTTATTCGAGTGTTACCACACCTCATCTTGCCATGTCCAGTGATACAGTGGAACTCAACTACACCAGCGCAGTTGTAGATTTGTTACTGCATGTCTTAGTCCCATCGCCACACTTGGAGACCCGCACAGGACGTTTTGTTGTGGGAGAGCTTATCACTTGCAATGTTTTTCTCCCTCTTATTGCAAAGCTATCTGACCCTGACTGGTTAAACCTCCTCATTATTGAAATATTTGGCAACTCCAGTAAACCACAAGAGCCACTTGTGACAGAACCATTAACTTCATCAGCAACACTGCCACCAACACATGTTGAATCAGAGATTGTTCCTCAACAAGACACAACACCGGTGCCTCAGAATAATACCGATGACCCTCCAACAAGAGCAGAGACTGAAAAAATCCATGAGGCAGGGACGCCAGAGCTAGCTGCTTATGATCCTTTTGGTTCCAAAGAGGTGGACTGTCCACACAACAATGGTAATGATGAAGCAACTCAAACCTTTTTGAAGAATTACATGAGAGCAAACAAATCAAACCCATTTTACCAGGAAAGTGACTCTGACCTTGATTCTCCTTCCACTGACTATAAACAGAACTGTGTTGACTCTCTGATCATGATGGGCCAAGGGGAGGGTGTATATGATGGACAAAAAGAATCTACATCTGCTGAAAACAACAATGGAGTGAACTTGGAAAAAGCTTGTCCCCATCCGAAGGATAGCTCCTGCCCTAACGTCCTAGTGAATTCAGAATCAGTAGAACATCCTCACAGCAGTGGCTTGTCATTAGGGACAACAGAAGGGACTTCCAGCATCACCCAGGATCCAGAGAGGGAGGGAAGTTCCTCTGAAGTGAACCCAAACAGAGACCTTGGTCTGCATGTAGAACACACTGGGTTAGGGAACTCTAATGAGCTGACTGTAGTTAGCCCATTACAGGGTTCTTCACCCATGCCGTCATTCAGTTTTGAGCCCCTCAGCAGCCCTGATGGACCAGTCATCATCCAGAACCTCCGCATCACTGGTACCATCACAGCTAAGGAACACAGAGGCACCGGCTCACACCCCTACACACTCTATACCATCAAAGTAAGTACATGAGTAGATCTCTAGCTATTCGTCCAACTACTCATCATTATTCTGTTCATGTCAGCAAATGCAACCCTTTATCAAGAAAAATACAAATTAAAATGTGACTTAAAGGTTCATGGAACTCTGTGGACCTTTGGACTACTACCAGTGGTCTCCATTTTGCATGTTTCATGTGCATGATCACATGGGTGTCATATATGTAGGAGTCCCATTCTGAAGTTGTTTTTTGGCAATTTCCTTGTTTCCTGCTGGGATTTTTTCTTCCAGCAGCCATGCTGTCCATGAGTCTGTGACAACTTATCTTTGTGCTAGTTATGGATATGTACGTTCATCTTTTAAACATTTGAGTGGGCTATAACTAGTTCCATCCCATCATTACATTAAATGACTAGTTTTCTTCTGTGCTCTGCTTCACTGACCTCAGGCACTTTCTCAGTTCCCATCAAGCTTTATTTTTAAAGAGTCAGATGTCCAGACTCAACTGAAAATCTAGTGGCATGATGGCATGACTAAGATACCTGGACTGGCTCTTCTTTGCTGCGGCCTTTCTCAATGTGGTTGTGTTTCTGCATTTGTAGGTTTTAGTGTATTACACAAAAATTATGATAGGAGACAGCAATAAATTTGAATCTTTATATTTAATTGTGTTGGCTTTCAGTATGAGACTGCAGTGGGTTGTGAAAACCCAGGAAACATCCAGCCAGGCTCTGATGCTGAAGTTGTACAGAGCAGCTGGGAGAATCCATCTGTTATGCAGCCTGTAGCCTATCACACAGTCAACAGAAGATACAGCGAATTCCTTAACCTGCAAACACGACTGGAAGAAAAAACAGAACTACGGAAGCTCGTCAAAGGTAGAACTGAACTTTGTTTCAGCTAACCCACAATATTCAATGCACGTTCAAGCCTTGCATATGTTCCTCCTCATCAGAAGTAACAAAAATAATCAAGGAGTTTATGACAAGAATGTTGTAGTACTAGGTCTGGTAATTAAAGAACATTTGTAATGTTCTGTGTTTTCTATTTTTCCAATTTCAGTGTATGGAGGTCTAAGCTTTTTCACTCATCTTTAAGTTGCAGTCTGTACTGTGGCCTAGATAGCATCAGTCTGAATTAAAAAGTACTAAGTGGGCCTAAATACACACTTTGTGTTTTTTTACAGTTGAATATTGCTTAGAAGATCCAGGATGGTTTACATTTATATCTTCTTTTAATATGCCTGTTTCAGGTGTAAAAGGTCCCAAAAAAATCTTTCCAGACATGCCATTTGGAAACATGGACAGTGATAAGATAGAGGCCCGGAAAGGATTGCTGGAAACCTTTTTGAAGGTGGTTGGATTGATATGTTATTATGTTATTTGGTATTTTTATTTTTAATATTTTACATAATTTTCATCTTTAAGGCTATATGCTAACATTCTGTCCACATTTTTAGCAACTCTGTGCCATTCCTGAAATAGCCAATAGTGAAGAGATGCAGGAGTTTCTGGCTCTCAACACAGATGCCAGAATTGCCTTTGTCAAGAAGCCTTTCATTGTGTCACGCATAGACAAGGTTTGTTTAGTTTTCATTATGGCACAGTTGAATAATGTGGCCATGGCTGTTTCTTTGGAGTGGAGTTTTACCTTATATTTTCCACTGCAGAGAAAAACTGTGTGGTTTTCAACAGTGTTTCTTAAGCCTATGCAATGATATACACTACAGCATCAGTTTTTAATGCAGTGCTGCTTGATGGCCTAAAGATCACAGCGATTCAGTGTTAGTTTAAAACCTCTTCCCTTACCATTATTGTTTAAATCATATTATTTATGGTGGATGATGAAATTCCTAAATTCTCCTAAACACTGAGTTGTTTCCAATTACCCTCATTAATTGGCAGATATTCAACCAGGTGTTTAAAGCATTACACAAGTTTTCCATTGTTGGGCACAGGATTGTACGACAATCTCTGTTGGATTCATAGTGGATTTGAAATGCAGTACATATATATGTTTTTTTGTGTAGATTGTGGTGAATGCCATTGTGGACACCCTGAAAACAGCATTTCCTCGTTCAGAACTACAGAGCCCCACAGAAGATAATGACCCAGAAACAGATGGATGGAAGATGAATGTTGACAAGAAGAGCAAGTATGTCTGCACATGATTTGTTTGGCAGCCTGGTCAGCTTTGGTTTTGAGTTGGTAACAGCAAAAATAGTGTTACCTTACCTGGCTTGTAGCAGCAATAAAACAACCTAAGTCAAAAATCTACAAGAACTCCAGTTGTTAACCCTTGAAGAGAGGCAATTGAAAAAAATGGCAATTTTAATTTCACGCAAAGTTATTACTTTATTGTTTGTGTACTTCTCCAGTTTTACAGCTTTTCTTATGCACTCGTAGGTCCCGTCTGAAGTTCTCCAGTAAAAATATTACCTTTATGAATGGCTCAGACATAAGGCCTCCTGTCTTATTCAGTTCGGAGCAAAGTAGCACAGTAAGTAACCTTGATTTGCTCTAGGGATATTTAGCATTATTCTAATCCACATAAATCACCAATGTAAGTGGATTTTATCCATAAGTATATAAACAATTGTTTTTTGTTTGCTGCTCATCAAGTCATCGTTACAGAAAGGACCTCGTTTGCTGACTTTATAACTTTTTTGAATTCTTTTCTTTTTTAATCTTCTTTTCTCAAAGGTGTTTTATGGGATGTCTTTGGAAGATTTGCAAGCTTTTATCACAGAACAAGAAAAACTGGCCACCAGAGCTGAAACAGAGTCTGTGGACAGTCCACCAATGGGAGAACCTGGAGTTTGCCTGGATGACAGTTTGAGTGGAAAACAAAGTGAAGAACTTGGTAAGTGTAAGGCAAGTGGATTCAGTAGTACTGTATACCTAATAATTTTTTTGTTCAGTTTACTCATCCAGCTTTGATGTGAGATAACAATAACATGTCTTCCATGAATGGATGCTTTTTGTTATTTTCATCTACCAAATGTTGGGAAGTGCATGTTTATTGAGAAATGGACCTAAAACAGTCTCCGGTGTATGTAAGTCTGTTAAACAGTGTGTAAAAGGTATTTATTGAAATATTTCTCCTAAAATATGTTGTTTGTTAAAAGGGTTTGCTTGAGCCAAGTGAATGCACTGCCTGTATTTGTGTGCACATGATCTCACACACACTCATTTTGAGCCAGGAAAAACCCTGCAAATGTGTACACTCATCATGTCTGCTTGAGTCACTCTGTTGTCTGCTTTCATTTTCCTGTCTCTCTGCTTAGCTCACTGTCTTGCTTCCTATTTTCTCAGTTTCACTCCTTCGCTTTCCATTTAGTGGACCGACTGGTTTAAAGTAATCCATTCCATATTTCAGTCACTCAGTATGTTCATCAGACAAGGTTATATTGTTGGTTGAAGAGACAAAAGAACAATTTTATAGTTGGACTAAACCCCATAAATTAAAATATTATAAGTAGGGAGTAAAAATATATTGATGTTTGAAAAGAAACAATATTGGAAAATTCATTTGTGTGAATACAGTGAGGTTTAAATATTTAGAATTCCTCAGAGGAACACACAGAATGGGTATACTCTATGGGAGTAAGGAAAGAGAAGTGAAACTTGTCAAAACATGTTGTGGAAATGAGAAGTTTACGGACAAAATGAATCGAGATTCCAGATAGGTGCTTTCCCGAGTAAAATAATATGCTCGTGTAAACCCATATTATATTTCAATTATAACTAAAAAAAAAATTACAGTGAATATCAATATGATTTTCAGTAGGATGCACTCTTCCTTTTTAGGCTTGAGCAGTGGCTTAAAAATGTTGTTAGTGTTGTTAGTGGAGCACAAAAGTTATGATCAATTCCACATAATTCCAGTGGAAAAAATATCATTAGTGATTAGGATGAAGCTATAAACATTTGACAGATCAAGACAACATAAAAGTGTTGTGATTAATGATTGATCCTTTTGGTGGACAGTGAATTTTTAATGACCTCAAGATATTTTGTGTTTTTTTTTTCTTAAATATGTACTTAACCAATATAAACTTTAGTAATAGAAAATTATTTATTTGAAAAAAACCCACATAAAACGTGCATCTGTTTAAAAGTATATCATGGCAAATTTTGAGTCACAGCAATAATAATAATAATAATAATAATAAAAACACAAACAATCAGTGGAACCAGCAGCATCTGCCCACATGAGGGCAATGTTGGTAAAAGGTATAAAGTGCTAAGGTGACTGCTGACCTACATGTTAATCAAATGCAGACAGAAAAAAAAATATAATTACAAAACATAATGTTTGGCTTTTTTTTTACATTTCCATGTCTTTCTGTCGGATGGTGTCATAACTGCAGTTTTCTAAACCAACAAAAACTATTTTGTATTTGAAATTAGTGTTTAAGCTCTGACTGTAATAGTAAGTACCTCACAGTAAGTCCTAGTGAATCATGTTTTTAATGTGTGTCTCTTGCATGTTGTAGACGCAGCATCTGAGATAGGGCTGGCTGAGGTGGTCCTGAACATCCTGTGTCTGCTGATGAAGGACCAGTGGAGCTGGCTGTGCACTGAAAACCTTCAGAAAACCATCAGGCTGCTGTTTGGGACTCTTATTAACAGGTGACCTATTGTAGTTGTTATATGCAACTAAAGGTTTAGGAATCTTAAAGAAGCTATGTTTTTCTTTTCTGTATTTTTAGCTACAACTTTACTGTTGTCATGGGGGCGTCCATATTAAAAATGCCAACCCTTGAAAAGTATTTCAGTAGAGCTCCAGAATAAAAATGTCAGTTTGAAATTAGCCATGATATGGCCTCTTTAATGATCTTGCTCTGGTGATGGTGATCAGCTGTTACACTTTATAACACATTTGCTTGATTTACACCACTGGGAGCTCAAGTGCACACATACACTTGTCGACATGAATCTTAAACGTGCACCTCTTGGCACTTTATTAATAAAAGTAATCATTAAAATGAATGAAGCCATAAAAATTTAGCTCATCATAGTTTTTTGATTTGCACTCCGGTGTTAAATGGTCAGATGTCACTATTATTTTCCAAAACAGGAAAATGGTTCATCATGTGTGCACTATCACTGACCTCATACTACTACTTCTCTTTCGGCTTTTCCCATCAGGGGTCGCCACAGCGAATCATCCTTTTCCACCTCACTCTATCCTGGGCATCTTCCACTCTGACACCAGCTCCATATATCTCCTCCTTCGTCATCCTCTTGCCCTCTTGCCTGTCAGCTCCATCTCCAACATCCTTCTACCAATATATTCACTATCCCTCCTCTGCACATGTCCAAACCACCTCAGTCTGGCCTCTCTGACTTTTTTGCTAACACAGGCAACGTGCGCTGTCCCTCTGATGTGCTCATTCCTTATTTTGTCTAACCTTGTCACTCCTAAGGAGAACCCTCAACATCTTCATCTCTGGTGCTTCCATCTCTGCCTCTTGTCTCTTTCTCACTGCTACTGTCTCTAACCCATAGAGCAGATCTGGTCTCACCACTGTCCTGTACACCTTTCCTTTGAGTCTTGCTGAAACTCTTCCGTCACACAACACTCCTGTCACTTTCCTCCACCCATTCCACCTCTTCACCTCTTTTCCACACTCCCCATCACACTGAACTGTTGACCCCAAGTACTTAAACCCCTGCACCTTCTTCACCTCCGCCCCCTGTAACTTCACTCTTATACCTTGCGCCCTCTCGTTTATACACATGTATTCCGTCTTGCTACGACTGACTTTCATGCCTCTTCTTTCCAGAGCAATCCTCCACCTCTCCAGCTGTTCCCCCACCTGCTCTCTACTCTCACTGCAAATCACAATGTCATCTGTAAACGTCATTGTCAGGGAAGATTTCTATCTGACCTCATCTGTCAACCTGTCCATCAGCATAGCAAACAAGAAGGGACTCAAAGCCAATCCTTGGTGTAGTTCCACCTCCACCTTGAACTCCTCTGTCTGACCTAAAGCACATCTCACCACTATCATGCTCCTCTCATACATGTCCCGAACTACTTTTGATGTATTTTTGTGCCACTCCCGACAACCTCATACAGTACCACAGCTCCTCCCTCGGCACCCTGTCATACCCCTTCTCTAAATCCACAAAGACACAATGCACCTCCTTCTGACCATCTCTGTACTTTTCCATCAACAATCTCAAAGCGAAAATGGCGTCAGTGGTGCTCTTACGAGGCATGAAACAATACTGCTGCTCACAAATCTCCACCTCCTTCCTAAGCCTGGCTTCTACTACTCTTTCCCACACCTTCATTGTGTGGCTCATCAGCTTTATCCCTCTGTAGTTGCTACAGTTCTGCGTGTCACCCTTGTTCTTAAAGATCAGCACCAGAACGCTTCTCCTCCATTCCTCAGGCATCTTCTCACTCTCTAAAATCCTGTTAAACAGACTGGTTAGAAACTCCACTGCTGTCTCTCCTAGACAAATCCACACCTCCACAGGTACGTCATCAGGACCAACAGCCTTTCTGCTCATCCTTTTCAAAGCCTTCCTCAACTCTACCTTTCTAATCTCTGCTATTTCCTGCTCCACAACATCCACATCTTTCTCCCTTCTTTCCCGGTTATTTTCCATTCATCAGCTTCTCAAAATGCTCCTTCCATCTTCTCTGCACATTCTCCTGGGTTGTTAGCACCTTTCCATGGCTTTAATCACCCTTATCTATTGCACATCTTTCCCATCCCTATCTCTCTGTCTGGCTATCCTGTACAAGTCCCTCTCTCCTTCTTTCGTGTCTAACCTGTCATACAGATCATCGTAAACTTTCTGTTTTGTCTTTGCCACCTCCCTCTTCACTCTGCGCTGCACTTCCTTGAACTCCTGTCTACTTTCCTCAGTCCTTTCTTCATCCCACTTCCTTCATCTTCTTTCCACCTTCCAGATGACACACCAAGCACCTTCCTACCTGTTTCCCTGATCACCTCTGCTGTAGTTTCCCAGTCCCCTGGAAGCTCTTCCTGACCACCCAAAGCTTCTCAACTTCTGCCTAAATTCCTCTCAAGTTTCTTCATTCTTTAGCTTCCACCACTTGGTCTTCTTTTCTGTCTTTCCTCTCTTCTTCTTCCTGACCACCAGAGTCATCTTACACACTACCATGTGGTGCTGTCTGGCTACACTCTCTCCTACCACCAATTTACAGTCACTAACCTCTCTCAAAGGGCCTCGTCTACATAGAATGTAGTCCACCTTTGTACTCCAACTTCCACCCTTGTATGTCACTCTGTGCTCCTCTCTCTTCTGGAAGTAAGTGTTGACTACAGCCATTTCCATCCTCTTAGCAAAGTCCACCACCATCTGTTCTTCTGGATTCCTTTCCTTTACACCAAACCTGCCCATCACCTCCTCATCACCTCTGTTCCCCTCACCAACATGCCTGTTGAAGTCTGCTCCAACAACTAGTCTCTCTCCTCTGGGGATAGTCTCTATGACCTCATCAAACTCACTCCACAATCTCTCCTTGTCTTCTAACTAACAACCAACTTGTGGAGCATACCCACTGACTACATTCACCACCACCCCTTCAATTTCTAGCTTTAGGCTCATCACCCTGTATGAGACTCTTTTCACCTCTATAACATTGTTCACAAACTCCCCCTTCAGGATCACTCCTAGCGTACATCTAATGAAGTCATATCTAGATGTCTGTTTTTTGAATCTGTATTGTACGTCCCACAAATTTGGAAATGGGGACCTAGACATCACATGCATTTGCTGGGCAGAGCTAGAGTTGTATCACAGACGTCCATCCTTTCTACAAAGGAAATAAACATTTTCAATAGACACACCAGTAAGTACAGCATGATTTCCTTTGGAAGTGTGACACATTTATCTGTTTGTATTGTGTACTTCTTTGGCACCAATCAGCAGTATTGCTCATTGTATTCCATATCTCATGATGGCACACATGGTCCCTACATGCTGAATGACTTAATGATGTTAACAAAACAAATCATTGGGTCCATTTATCACAGTCTCTTGTGCTCATCTATAGATACTGATTGAACAAAAGCCAAGCATGGCCAGATTACCATGCATTGATGTGACACATTTTTCTCTTGGTTTGTTTAACACAATCCTTCAACATGGCTCAAAGCATGCAAGTTCAACAATGGGATCTTTCAACCACATCTTCCTCCCTTCTTTTCCTGTCATTTTCCTCATTCATCAGCTCCTCAAAATACTCCTTCCATCTTCTCTGTACACTCTCCTGGCTTGTTAGCACCTTTCCATCTCTGTCTTTAATCACCCTTATCTGTTGCACATCTTTCCCATCCCTATCTCTCTGTCTGGCTAGCCTGTACAAGTCCTTCTCTCCTTCCTTTGTGTCTAACCTGTCATACAGCTCATCGTAAGCTTTTTGTTTGGCCTTTGCCACCTCCCTCTTCACTCGGCGCTGCACTTCCTCGTACTCCTGTCTACTTTCCTCAGTCTTTTCTACATCCCACTTCCTTTTAGCCAATCTCTTCCTCTGGATATAGTCCTGTACTTGCTCATTCCACCACCAAGTGTCTTTATCTTCTTTCCTCCTTCCAGATGACACACCAAGAACCTTCCTACCCATTTCCCTGATTACCTCTGCTGTAGTTTCCCGGTCATCTGGAAGCTCATTCCTGATCACCCAATGCCTATCGCAACTTCTGCCAAAATTCCTCGCAAGTTTCTTTATTCTTTAGCTTCCACCACTTGGTCTTCTTTTCTGTCTTTCCTCTCTTCTTCTTCCTGACCACCAGAGTCATCTTACACACCACCATGCGGTGCTGTCTGGCTACACTCTCTACTTATGGTACCGGTGGCGGTCATTGTTAACCCTGGCCTCGACTAATCCGGTATACAATGGCCAGTGCGACAAATTAGTTTTAAAACCCAGTAGTACTAAATATTCAACTACATCTAACTGTAAAATGGGAAATCTGCTATTCTTTATCAGAAATTATTTTGCTTGATTAAGATTATGGAAAAAAGTTCTTTCATAAGTTCTGCACATACTTGACATATTTATTTAACATTCACACAGTTGACATATTCGTATTTGGAGTTTCTCAATACAACTACAGTCCTCTACTGTCTGCCCCAAGAAGCGACAGTACCCATTGCAAGTAAAATCTTCCCTTGGTGCAGGTCATCTCTAGCAGAGACTTTCTCAGTCGCCTTTCTCAGTTGTGTTTATATATTGTAGCAGGGAGAGCTACACCTACCACCTACCACCTGGCTGATGCTGGCACAACAATGAAAATAATTTTTCATCTCAATATTCTGATTGCATGTGATGACTCTGTTTTTTTAAAAAGCTCATACAAGGTTTTCTGCAGGAGACACATGATGGAAACTTCCAGCCTCCAGACACAGCCAGGTCACGACATGAAGACATATGTTTCCTTGTTGAGATTCCACAGATAGACTGTTTATGAGCTAGAGCGGGGACTAACATAGAATTAAGAAAGATATTTTAGAGTTCTATCAACCACATATGAGAAACATACCCCAAAGCTTTTGCTACTGGAATAGTTAGAAGCCATTTACTATTACCTTGTAAAATATACAAGTTCATGTCCCTACATGCATGCCTGCACTCTTTTGGCCATTAAGAGAATGTCTGACATCTACCCCCCAAGTATTTGTCACAGATAGGTATAGCTCCTGCTGCCAGTAAACTGAACACGCCGACAGTGTTCTCAGGTTGTAGTGTTTGTGCTGTTAATGTTGTGACCTCACGTTCCCTGGAGTGTCAGTACCAGAATATTGTTGCTTCATGGTGATACTGGGTCCTCTATTTTAAGATGTTCCACCAGACAAGTATGAAAGGCCTCATGCTTTTGTTTGGCCTTGTCTAAATTAGGCAGCAGTCAGTCAATAATCCAGGACAGCTCTCAGTGTAGCAGATATCTCTTCTAACCACATGGTTTCTCTTTGAATAAGAGATGAGATGTTTCAGCTGTGAAGTGCTGTTAATTAAACCACGCTTTTTATGTCACAAAAATGGTTGCATGGAAGTGTACCTTCAAAGCATGTAATAAAAAAATCACTACTAAAAGGAGAAGGGATGAATGATGCGGATCGTAGTTAATTGTATAGTTAAATATAGTTCAGAGTAAGTCTGGACTCCAACATTTGGTCTAGCTAGGGGTGTGCTATATTGACAAAAAATATATTATTTAGTATTTTGATGATTTTGATAAATAGAGATATTTTGATTCCTTTAAAAACTTGTTAAAGTCCTATACTGTACTGGCTTACTTATTAAATCATTTTGATTTAATGTAGATAATATTATTTGTTGCTTATTAGTGAAATTGCATATATTTAGAGGGGCACTAAACCATATAGTTTGGTACTGTTCACATAATGACATAGTTTTGTGAATGTATGTCATTGTTGCAGGATATTTTTCCAACAAAATTAGTTTGCATGTAAAACTATTTTTTTAAGTTCAGCTTCACATCACATTATTCATACCCATAGGTAAATTAGATTTGCAGCACAAAAGAAAAGGCAGAAAAGAAAGTAGCATCCAATCATACACACTGCTCATACAACAAATAAATATAATACACTTGCTCAATTGAATTTTTTTGTATTGTAAGTGCTTAGTTAAAATGCATTCAGTAGTGCTGAGTCGTTTTATTTATAGAACTGGTGGCTTCAGGAACAAACTGTTCCTGTATCGTTTTGTTCTACATAGAAGTTCAGAGTTATCATTTTTTGTCAATTCGGAATGAAAACTTTTGTTCAGCTCTTGTCTCACCCAAATTGTGATAACAGAGACCTGACTTTGGGTGGTGTTACTATGTGGTGACGGCTGTAATGATAATAATCACAGAAACCAGACCATTTTTGGTAGTAAGTTCGTAGTAATGTCTACAACATGTTAAATTATCCGCAAGAGTTTTCTTCCATTCCCTGCATCTCTTCTGGTGATGTGTATATATATATATATATATAGTTGCATGCACTTTTGACTCATGCTTAGTTCAGACCACTGTAAGGGGGTAAGGTTATGTACATGTATTTTTTGTATAGTTAGATTTTTCTTGTCAGTTGTTGTCATTTAATACATCGACATCGACTCATTTCTTTTAAACAGCTCACATTGAGTTGACGTGTGGATTTTTTTTTTTTTAGAAGATCTGATATTTATTTTGTGGGAGGCAAATAAAGGTTCCCAGTCTAAAGCTGTTGTGCATGCACATAGAGTTGAGTGAAAAAGTTGTGTTCCCTTATGTTCAAAAGGCAAGAAGAGTAAAACAAATACTATTAACATAATATTTAATACACATACAGCTAGTATAAATGTTTCTTCATCATAAGAACTAATGATATTGGTCAAAGAATGTATAAAAAGAAAGTCATAGAAAAACAATGCAGGTACAGTATATGTCAGTGCAAAAGTTTGCATCCCCTTTGATAAACTCTCTATGTAATTAACTTTAATATGAAAAATCAGGTGCTGATTCTTTAAAAAAAGACTGTCAGCACTTAATGCTTGATGAGTGGTAAATGGTGTATTAAATTGTGGTTACATTTTTGGTGAGACAAATACTCAAGAAGCAGAGCAATATCAGAACATTTTAAAGCAAAGCATCCTGTTAAAAAGAACAAGGTTATTGTTTACCATGGCCTTCCCAGTCTCTGTAGTTAAAAATAATTGAAATCCTGTGGATAGATTTGAAAATGGCTGTACATGGCAGACAACCAAGAAATTAAGAATCAAAGGGTACCCAAAGAGGTTATCAAAGGTTTGAGGAGGTTATAAAGGTAAAGCATGGACATACAAAGTATTGGAGAACAGTTTTTAAAGGGGGATTTGCATAAAATATTATGTTGATGAAAGAAAAAAAATCTTTGAAATTGCAAAAAAGGGTAAAACAAAGTAAGGAGATCCAACATTTTACACTGAACTGTATATCAGACTTGAATTTGGCAGGCTGAGGTGTGTGTGTTAAAGATAAAACCAGGATTCAACAGGCCAAATGTGGGCGGTGTTTGTGGGACAGCTCTGGCTGGAAAAGCTTGCTCTCTGCTCCTATAAATGGGATCCGAGGCGAGGCTCTGGTTTGGGAGATGTCTGATTTTTATGGACTGGAAAGGGGGACAGTTTAAGATGAATATAGCCTCTTTTTCTTAGACAGCAGTCTAGATGGAAAATCCAGCTGGGGCAAGATTGTTGACAGTGTCTTGATGTACTATAGGTGTACAGAGTGCAGCCACTTTATGTCAGCATCTAAAGCATTTGTAGTGAATACGCTGTCTTCTGTTCATTAGTCAAAAGGCCTCAAGTCAACTCACATTTGTGACGGTATCACTGCACATTTTTAAAAAATCTAAATTAAAAAACATCATGGAGTTTTGTAAGGATATTTTTTCTGACAATGACCAAAACCTAAAATAAAATAAATATTAAAATAATATACCTTTATATGATCAACCTATGGAATATAATGTAATGCCTCTAAAGACAGTGTTACAGACCTGATGCTCAAGCTTACACTATCTGAACATCTGTTTTCACGGTCACATTATCATAGTTAATATTAGCATGACCACCAAGAACTGTATGTAAAATTAACTAGATGTAGGTGACTGTAGTGCTACAGGTAGGCTGTACCTCACTATCCACACTTTCTTTGGCTGAAATTATCACAGCAGTAAAATTCTGTCATAGATGTAAATCATTCAAGTGTCATTACAGTACTTGTTTTTCATTTGAATGATAAATTCTGGGATTGTGTGACATCATCTGAAACCTATAAACAAATGCCTGATGATTCTAGTTAGCAAAATTGTATTACAAGTGCACAATAAAAACACTGAATTATTTTTAATTTTATGTTTTTTTTTTTACCTCCATGTTCACCTCACCCAACTAAAACAGATACTCAGAACTGTCCCCATTTCTGCTGTGGAAATACCCCTTTGACCCCTTTTATCCAAGTAGGGAAGGCCAGCAAGACAGATTACGTGTTTATATGTGGTAAACACTATTATATGTTGCTTGATGGGTGGCCTGGTGGCTTAATGGGTAGAGCAGCTGGATGCTATACATGAGCAGAGTGCAGAACTGTACAGTCTCAAATCCCAGCCTACCCATAAACCCACGGCCTACCCATAAATCCAGGTGTGTCCCAGAGTAAGACACCCAGCACTAGCTCCCCAGGTGCCTGTGGCTACATATATGTGCTCAGTGACTATAGAAATTTCCCCACTGTGGAATGAATATTCTTTACCTTCACTCAGCCTGTGTACTGGCCAGCTCTTGTCAATGGGCATTTTTTTAACCTGGGAAATAATGTTTTTGTTATCCATCACAGTTGTTGTCCTTGATCTTCTAGGTCTGTTAATGTTTCTAACCTCGCCATTATTGCCTATTAGAAGAAATGTAGTTTGGTATATTGCCAGTATGAGCGAATAGCCACGTGTCTGATGTGACTAATTTTAGTTTAGTTATGTCTTAAATAGTTGTTCTTCCTAGAGTTTCTTCTTGTGCACATAGTGTTGCATTCTTTTTCATAATTCTTTAAGATAACAGACGACCTAATGATTCTTGATGACAGTGAGATGTGGAAGTCTTGACAGGTTAGAGAGGAGTTGATATCTGCAGTCAGTAGATTTACATGGAGCTACATGGGTGGGACAAATATGGTATTAGTGGTAAGAACTGGAAAGCATATCAGATGTTTGTTGCATAATCAAGTCAGCAGTCTATGAGTCTTGTTCCAGAGAAGACATGTAACATTCCTGTGGACATGCTGTTCCAGAGATGAAGTAAATTCAGACACACTCCTCAAAGTAGGTTCTGGCTGTGAGAGGTATTTCGTATACCAAGTTTCAGCTGGAAATTAGCCTTGTGTCATGTCTTTGGCACGTATGCTCAGGACTTTGTTCCATTTTTACATTTGCAGGCATTTCTGAACTGTAAATATTGTATTCTGTTACAGGCTAATAGTAGTCAGACGTTACATTCCTATTCCTACAGACCTATGTAATCATCTCAAGGGACATCATAGATCAAATACCTAAGTTACAAAACACAATTATCTCCCCACCCCAGCATCAGTTAAAGCTTGGCTGCCTTTGTCCATTTCTCCTTATTTAGTGTTGGAGAGTTATGGCAACACCGAAATGTTCTGTGAGCCGAACATGAAAGATAATATGGCTCATTATTACTCACACTCTTGACTAAGTTGATAAGTGATAAACACTGTCTTAAATAAGAACAGTAGTTGGATAATGCTATGTAATGACCCTTTGCCCTCTTAACATGTCTAGTGTCTGTTTTCATCACTCACCTGAATCTTGGGTCTGAGATGTGGCTCTAAAGTCACGGTTAATCTTCTGTCCCCTGACATACTTGGGCAATGACATATTCCTTGCTGAAATCTGTCTGTACACTTATTTTAGCTCAAATATGACCTGGTTATACTAGTCACTGTTTACCATAAATGGTTATTAAAATCAATACGATTACAATTAGTAGTATACATTTATAAATTAAAATTTGATAAAATTTTTGATTCATTTATCAAACACAGTGCAAACATTTGCACTTACAAATGTTTTCTTTAGTTTTCAATACCATTTTATGCACTCCTTGAACATTTTTTATATTTTTTATATTTTATGATGAAGGAACATTTGTACTAACTCAATGTTTATTATTATTATGTTAGTTGTAGGATTATTTCAATGATAATTAAATTTGTTAAAAAGAACCATTTCTTCTACTTGAATATGCAGTAATTTTTATGTGAAAAAAATCTTGTTGCTACTCTAAACTAAGGGGTTGCAAACTTTTGCATACAACTGTACATTTTGGCCACCCAAGCTCTTGTTTCATGCATGTTTTGATTTTGGTATTGGTTTCCTCCCACGTTTACATGCATTTAATCTTTATTGTTGTTGATTATGACAAGCCGATAATCAAAGCTGAGCCCTATAGTTCATTTTTGTTATACAGGAAATTGAAACCCTTGAGCTCATGAGTGTAATTGGCAAAATATTGCTACCTACAGTTAACACCCTGCAGTTCCTCAGAGATTGTATTGAGGACAATGGGGTAGATGTGTTAAAGTTCTTTTTACCTTTGACCACTAAAAAGTAGACATTCCTACCAGTTTGTAAGAAATCCCCTTAATGTGTTTTTTGAGTGATGTTTCTGAGAATGGGATGGACAGAAGACCTTAAACAAAGGTGTCTACAAATTGTGATTTTAGCAGTCTGAAAGCCACACTGTGTACCATACATCTTATAAAGTTGGGTACAACATGAAATTGATGTATGAAGACTATACAATGACAACACCTACAAAATCACAATACAAAAATAGCAACAGTAACACATTTCTGAGGCTATCTTTGGACAAACCAATCACAACAGCTGTCTTTGAACCTTTCTCACAGGTTGACACATGACCGCAGTTTTCAAGCCATGATCAAATATACTGCCACATTTGGTGATATTTTGTATGGTCTGCAGATACCTTTACTAACTGTACAACAACAATAATAAGGAGACAGAAATCTGGACATTGACAATCAGGAATGAGTTCATATCTGACAACTGAGTAGAATGTAGACAAAGACACTGAACGACTGGTCAGTAATAACTGGAATTTTTGGAGGTAGACAAGCCCTTAAATCCTGTGCGATTGGAAATTCTCGTATGTTTATGTGCCCGAAATAAGTAGAGTGGGGAAAAAAGTTTCAAGATCCAGGCAACACAAAAACATGGACTATGAAGTCTATATAAGGAAATTGAGTTAGAATAAATTTGAATAAGAAGTAAATTTTTATTAAAGCTATAGTAACTGTACACCACCAGTCAAAAGTTTGGAAACCTTTTCCTTAATTGCTTTTCTTTATTTTGGTGACTATTTACATTGTAGATTTTCACTGAAGGCATCAAAACTATGAATAAACACATATAGAATTATGTTGTGAAGAAAAAAGTGTGAATTAACTCAAAATATGTTTTTTATTTTAGATTACTCCAAATAGCCACCCCTTGCTTTGATTACTGCTTCGCAGACTCTTAGCATTCTTACAATGAGCTTCATGAGGTCGTCACCTGACATGGCTTTCACTTCACAGGTGTGCTTTGTCTGATTTCATTTGTGGAATTTCTTGCCTTAATGGCGTTGGGAAAATGAAGGAAAACCATTAGAGAGACAAGGTGTGTCCGAACTTTTGACTGGTAGTGTAGGTCTCTGTGAGAACTTTTTCACTTGCTGATGTTAGTCGTAAATTTTAAATGTGAGAATGACTGGCAGCGCATAAGTTGTAAAACTAAACACTAGAATCTTAACACAAAACACATTTACAAAATTTCTCTTAAAGTTTCTGCTGAAAGTCAGCACCAGTTGTACTAGACTGACTACTTGGACCAGTTAAGTGTGACCAGTCATCATGAACATATCACATATTTGGTTCTACGAACAGTTATAATGTTACTCAGGGTTCAGCTTCACATCAGATATGCATAGACTGATGGGGTCCATTGTTTTCCATTTGAATACATTGAACAAGTACAACTCTCATTCCCTCATATGCTTTTTTTATCTTTTGAGGTTCACCTGCTGCTCTTCAATTATGTCGTTAGCTTGTGACCTCTGTTTGGGCATTGTTTTTGTTTTTGGCAGCAGACTAGCATCACCAGCTGTTTACCTCCCTTCGCTCAACCTGATATTTGCACAAAGGCAAGCTTCCTTCCCTCTTTCATGTGAGCATTGTTTTTAAATCTAGCCTTGATTCAGCTAAAAACATTCCTGCTTGTGTACAGCACTGTTTCGTCAGCCTCTTGCTCAAATGTTAAAGTGTGTCTTTTCTTTAAAATCCTTATACAAAATAAAACACAATAACCACAAAAACCAAAGAATCAAAGAAGTTTGCAGGTGGACAGACTAAACCGGTTCCATACACATATTTTGCAATATATGTAAAACATATAAACAACATGTTTTGTGTGATTTAAGCCACATTATGCTTGAGAGCAAAAAATGTAAACACTTGAAAAATATCTGTTTGACCTAGTGCAGCTAGAAAACAAGTCTGCTGGTTTTCTTGGTAGCAGTTATACTTCACAGTCTAAGACTCAACCACAGTCTATAATATATAGAATTCTTTGGCATTTGTCAGCTCTAATTAGCTGAAGGCTCTCTGCTTTGTTTGTGTGTGTGCATGATCTAAGTGTGTGTGCTGGCCCAAGCCAAAGGGAAACATATTCTTTTTGGTAGTTGCCATAAGGCTGCAGTGATGATAAAAGCAAAGACTAAGTTAGATAAATGTTATTGTAGCACAGACAGACCTTTATCTGTGTGTTTGTGTGTATGAGAGAGAGATGTTTGCATGGCTGACCATTTCATTATTTTTCTGCTTTGCTTAGCGTATCAGTATGTGTATTAATATGACATAAATGGAACACAGATGATTAATATAAATCTCTATGGACAACATGTAATTAAATTTTGGCTCAAAGCTATAACTAGAGGTCTGTCTTTACCAGGCATTGGAAACAAGGCACCACCGCATGTAAAACTAGTAATTATATTCATAATCAAGTTATGCTAATGAGAAACATTAGGTGACAGCAATCTTCTAAATGCAGCGCCTTAACCTCAGCCACATTTTCTGTCTGGAAAAAATACTTACACTACTAAATTATAGAAACTGGAGATCAGTAGATAAGCAACTATCCATCACAGCTGCCGCTGAGTGCCCACTTGGCACACATTATTTCATTCAATCTTTAAATCCTAGAGTAAAATGTACTCTGTACTTAGACCACCCAAGTTAACAGGACCCTAAAGAAAAAAACATATTTAACATTAAAAACTCCATAGGACAACATTAGTCATTCCATCAGTCCCAGATATGCCTGCTTGCATTTACCACCACAGCTTCTAGTTCCAAGAGATGCCGTGGTGGTTTCATATTAAGAAGCTCAGCGGTGTCCTTTTGCATTTAGTTAAGAATTCTTTGTTCATGGTCTTGGACAAAGTTCATCTCCACATGACTCCTGTTTGCCCACATTGCCCAGTCTACATTTTGGCTGGTTATTCTTTCTCATTGGTCGCAGACTACAGATGAATGATCTCATCTTTGGGGGATGTAAGCTGTGTTCATCATGTTCATGTTCTCCTGCTGTTGCACTCTCTGATGTAAGACCATTTACTGACAATCAAATTCTTTATGGGAACCGGGGGGAAACAAAACTCACATCTGTCACAGTTCACTGTTCACCTGAGGACAGAGGTCATTTAAGGACATTTCTAGAACAGTCAAAGAAATGAGTCCCTGCATATTGATATATTTTATTTAGTATGCAATTCACCTCCACAAATTAATTATTCAGTTGATCAGTTACTATTTATTGTGTCATTTAACACACAATTATATACAAGCCTTGGCTTAAACAACTTTACAAAGTAGACTTCAGAGACATTGGAAAATTTTTATAAACCCCATTTCCATAAAAGTTTAGAAGCTGTACAAAATGTTAATAAAAAGAAAATGCAATGGTTTGCAAATTATTTGAATTTTATTTCAGATTTTTAAGTCACAACATAGGAAGCTTGAATGAAAGGATTTTAATTATTTTAGTTATGAAAGATATTTTCCCATTCTTATGTGTTTTTATGGATTTTAACTGCTTTGTGCTTACTTTATCCTATTTAGCCCCATAACGGGTCCAGTGTTTTCAGTGGGTGAAAGATTTGGACTGCAGGTAGGCCTGTTTAGCCTGTTTAGTTAAAGAAGTAAGCAAGACCTTCCCTTAAAAATACGAAATTGTTACATGAATTACTTAAAAAATTGTAACAACATAGTGACACGTAATTTTATGCTTTTCACAACTTTTAGCATTGTGACACATAATGCGATTGAGTAGATTGAGTGGTAACATTTAAGTAAAATGTATTAAGTTATTTAAATGTACATAAAATGATAAGCTATGGCTTGCAGTGTTTAATTAAAGATAACACAATAAGACAAATCTCTTTTAACGCTACACCTCAGGTTCTGTTATGATAACCTGTTGCCTTACCTGTGCAGAGCTTGACAGTATGAATGACTCTAAGTAGGAATCCTGGCCGATCCTCAGCTTTTTATTTGCACTCAAAGAGTGCACTGAGTGAGATTAACAGATGTGAAGTTATATTTGTTGGATTTCTGATGTAGTTTCTCTGCTGTCTGGCTCTCTCTGGAGGGCAGGGCATCTCAGACACACTCACAGAGTCTCTGCAGCAGTGGGGACACAGATCCCAGCTAGGGGAGAGACTGTACTATACCAATACACGCAAATACAACTTGGATAACAAAAGTAGTACATTAAAAGTCAAACAAGCATAAAGGTGAAAGGACAATGTCATCTCTCATCTCATGTCTGTGTTAACCATAGTTCGTTTGTCTTATACCTAATTGCTATGACTACGTTAAACTAACAGCTGTCTGTATGTTAATCTCACCATTTGGCCTGATTTGTCACATAAGTTAAAAACTGAGCAAGTTCTGGTTATGTGTATGTTTGCAACCTCCACACTCTACCAGCTGAACCAGTGAACCATTCAGTGACAAGAATCAGTGACTGATAGTGGCTGATTTATATAATCAATAAGCGCATATTTTTATTTTATAGAGATAAAAGGATAATTACAATGCTGCGGAAAAAAAAAATCTACCTTCAGGTATTTTTACTTTGTGTGCTTTGTATACTTCAGACTTTCTGATATTCACTCTTTAAAGGACGCCTTCACTAATATTGTACTGGCTTCTTTTGGTTTTAGTTTGAGTAGTACATGTAAATAAATGCCATTGAACTTCCTGCTGACTTACATACATTAAAATACCTCTCTACTTTTAGCTGAAAGATTCCCTTCAGCTGACATGACTTGGAAAAAGCTTTAGTTCAGATTATATCATCTTGTTGCTCACACTATGGAGTTTGTAATGATCGTAACCTGCTTTTCCAGAGCACCTGCAGATGACATTATCTCAACTCCTAACAATGAAAAACTATTTAAAATTATTATATATTATAAAAATATTTTAATATAGGTAAGTCATAGGGAAGTTTAAAAACATGAATGTACATTTACACCCGAAAGTAAAGCCATTGAAAATTTTTGAAATTGCCCTTTAATAAATGAACAACTACAGCTTCACCAAAGACAGGGATTTATTGCTGGTAGTGTGAAAATAATAGAAACAGAAATAATGTTGCAGTCCTTCCCAGATGGATGGATTTCATGTTTGTATTTTTTTGTATTTTGTCTTTGCTCAGGTTGACTGTGTTTTATGTTACAAACAGTTTAGTATGAGATACAGTTTTATTATTGGAAGGGTTGTCACTTTTAAGCCAAAGATGTACTGTCCAGCTCTGGAAAATTGAAAGAATACATTGGAAATCAGTTTGTATAAATCAAAATAAGTTGGTTAAAATGTTTGGAAAAGTTTTTTTTTTTGCAGGGACTAAATATTTTCACAACACTGTAAGTGCAACACTGTTTTAAAACACTGGCATGCAACGTGAAATTTGTTGTGCAGCTGAAGTGCCAAAAAGGCTCTAAGGTTTTTATGAGAAGCAGAATAGTGTAACCATAAGCCTGTCTGTAGCTTAAACATGTGGATTTAATTTACAAAAACAGACTTGTCTATATGAGTGGTGATGTACTTGACCACAGAGATGTTGTTTTTGACCCACATCCTGTTGCAGTAATAAGGGCTTTTATCTGAACCTCCAGACTTGGGGTCAACAGTTCAGTGTGATGGGGAGTGTGGAAAAGAGGTGAAGAGGCGAGTGCAGGCGGGTTGGAGTGGGTGGAGGAAAGTGTAAGGAGTGTTGTGTGATAGAAGAGTGTCAGCAAGACTCAAAGGAAAGGTGTACAGGACAGTGGTGAGACCAGCTCTGCTCTATGAGTTAGAGACAGTAGCAGTGAGAAAGAGACAAGAGGCAGAGATGGAAGCAGCAGAGATGAAGATGTTGAGGTTCTCCTTAGGAGTGACAAGGTTGGACAGAATAAGGAACGAGCTCATCAGAGGGACAGCGCACGTTGCCTGCGTTAGCAACAAAGTCAGAGAGGCCAGATTGAGATGGTTTGGACATGTGCAGAGGAGGGACAGTGAATATATTGGTAGAAGGATGTTGGAGATGGAGCTGCCAGGCAAGAGGGCGAGAGGACGACCAAGGAGGAGATATATGGACGTCCTAACAGAGGACATAAGGTTAGCTGGTGTCAGAGTAGAAGATGCCCAGGACAGAGTGAAGTGGACATGGATGATTCGCTGTGGCGACCCCTGATGGGAAAAGCCGAAAGAGTAGTAGATCTGAACCTCCAGTGTGCAAAGTTTCCAGAAAAACACACCTAGGGGTGTAGCAGGTGGTCCAGTCACAGTGACACTATACTAACTGATAATGTCTGTTTCAGATTGCAATGTATTGTCAGGCTCTTTTGGCCCTGTCTGTCCACCCCAAAGGACTGGAATTGACAGAATCCTGACTGAAGTATTTTTTCACACTATTTTCACAACGGGTGTGGGAAATGAAATGTATTGGTATAAAGAAGTGTATTGAATATGAATATGCACTGGAGTTGCCTTCACTTTTTCCAACAAGTTCAATGAATGGTCAGCTAGACTCAGTTCAGGTGATTGGCTTGGCCATTTTACATTTACATTTACATTTCGTCATTTAGCAGATGCTCTTATCCAAAGCGACTTACAGAGTAATTTGATACATACATACACAGTGGTGATGGCTGCCACACAGGGTGCTCATCACCACTGGGAGCAACTAGGGGTTCAGTGTCTTGCCCAAGGACACTTCAACATGTAGCAAGCAGGGACTGCAGATCGAACAACTGACCCTGTGGTCCAGGGTCAGATCAGGAACAAACTATCAGAGTTTCCCACCTACACAGAGGCTAGTCAAAATACTTGTCACAAGACCTTTAATCCCGTACTTGTCTAATGACTATTCATTTAGGTAATCCGTTCAATAATCCACTGATTATTGCATTCACTGGACAAAAGTCAGTTTTAAACACGTCCTATATGGGACGTGTAAATTGTAAGGAGAAATGGGCTCAGAACACTTGAGTGTAAGATCCTAACAGACTGACTTTCCCTGTTAAACCTTTTGTTTCTGTGTGGCAGCAGTGGGATCTCAAACTCAGTTTACCAGTTTCAGTGAAATTAAGTTTCTTCAAAACTTTCAAGACTTATTGCTTTCAGGTGATTTATGACATTTCGAGCAAACTTAACGTTTTAGTGGTTAAACATTTAAAAAATGGGGTTCTAAACTCACAAATGTAAATCAATGAAAACCACATCCTACGCATTGACTGAGAAACATTTTAAACTTGTGTGTAGCTCTGCAATGCAGACCTTCCATTTGTGAAATTTGCTGAAGAAACAATTTTGAAAACTTCTGGACAAAAATCTAAATGGCAGAGTCACAGTAAGTGGTTTCCTGTTTGTGATCTATGTGAAATTATCTCTAGAATCCAGAAAACAAAGACTTGTGTTGGGAGGTTGTGTGGTTGTTGTGTGTATTATTATTTTTTTCTTTTGAATAGGCTGTACTCGAAATGTTGGTGCAAATTTAAAATAATTGATTAATTTCTGTACATTTCAGGTGGCTGGATGTGAGTGTAGCTAACCTGATGTGCACCAGGTACTGGGTGGTTTACCTGCAGGTAATCCAAGAGGCTGTATGGCCAGGTGGAGCTCTGCGAACAGCCCCTCGACCAGAACGCACCCAGAAGCAGAAGGACAGCACCAGGCTACAAGCCTTACATTGTCTGATGAGACTCCTACCAGGTACATGTACACACAGACACACATTAATGCCATTCTTATTACATTTCAGCATATATAATATGATTGTACCATTTAGGTTTAACACAAATATCGTAAATGGTAATGTCAGATTTAGTTTCAGATATTTTGGGTTCAGAAAAGTATAAACGTAGCTGGCAGACTGCATTGGACTCTCTTCAAGACCCCTACATCAACAGGTGAGTAGGGAGTACTGTATACTTTACTTTTTACTTTACTTTATCACTTTATTACGGACAAATACACGGTCAATGACAACTAAAATAATATACTAATAACACCTGCGCACACAATAAAAAAAGTATTACAGCTGGTTGCTGTTTATCGTAAAGGCAACACATGCATTTCCTAGGGCACCAAGAGGGGAAATTAGTTGGAAACATTCAGTCCTGATCAGGACAGACATGATTAAAATGTCATTGTAAAAGTGGGGCTCAAAAGTGTTATGGACTGTGTCATGTTATGTAAACTGTACACAGTTTACAGAAATATTTAAAACATTTTTCTCCTGCACCCACCCCACAAGGATCCACCCATCCCCTCCTGCATGGGACAGACACGAAATAAATAAATATATAAATTTAAATAAAGCAATATGGCTTTAGTGATTGCGGTGGTATGGTCAGTGACTCTGTCTAGCTATTGGATTGATCATAATTTCAGGTTTTAAACAAAAATGTTTCCTAGAGGATGAATCCCTAAGACTTTCATTGTCCTCTGAGTTTTCCTCAAGCCTTCTTGAATTTTATTTAATTCAGAAAGTAGATATTTATCACTGACCTGTTCTGTGAAACCTCACAGAAATAATCAGTTTCGTTCATGCGCTTTACTCTTTATGGATTCATTATACATTTAAAGTTTCCATAGACATTCTGTCAGTGAGTGTGTGGTCTGGTTTTATGTGAGCAGAGCTGGACTGCATGTTCTGTTTAGAGCACCATAATATTAGCAAATGGGATTCATGCCCCAATGCACCCTCTAAAAACAGCAATGACACCACATCTTTCTCTTACCTCACATGTTATGTCAGATTTAAAAAGTACTTGATGATCCCTTTTAATCTGCCTCCACGCTCAGTATACTCAGACAACAACCACATGGTCTGCTGTTTAGAGGTGCTGCTTTGTGTTAGTAAGCAAGTGGATGTAATCATGTGGTCACGGAGATCTTACTTGCACATACACAAACACACACAGATACCCACCTGGAATTACACAGATTTTCACAAAAAATAACAACAGCTGAAAAGGTGTATACATTTTTTAAAGATGTAGAGAAAAATCATGGCACAGCGGTTCTACACGATGTCGTACTGACTGATTCTAACCAAGGTTAATGTAACAGTTCACTTTTCCCATGTTTTGTTTTATTAAAAACTGTATTTACATATTACATTTTATTAAGGTCCTTCTTACAAGGATTCAAATTTGATCTGACATACAGATGAACGTTTTCATTTAACGTTTTCATTTAACATTCATCTGTATGTCATCTAATCCAAATTGGGTACAGGTACAGGAAAAAGTATATGTTAAAAGCAAAAGGCAGGGGTTTTTGTCTGCACACTGAACCGAAAAACTCCCAAACCTTTTTATTAAATGGGCAACTTTCTAAATATTTCCATTGACACCAGGATGATCAGATATTTTTTGTGTGATTTCCGGTTAGTAGAATACATTACGTGGTTCGCCCTCTGCTGCCTCCTTTCCTTAGCATTTTAGAATATAAAGGTACATGGCTAAATATATATAAAATAGGGTATTGAACAGAATACAAAGTCAATGACTTTGCCACAAGTCATTGCATATAAACTCTTAAGTATGAATTGTGTTTCTGGGAATCGATACAGTATTTCAAAAATTTATATTCACAATAATGAAGGGTTTTGACAGCCCTGGTATATAGAGCCTATTTCTGTTCTAGGTTTACCCCAATGAAATACCTTTTCTCTTTCCTCTTCACTGTTGCCTGGTACCGGGAATATGTTGGGTTTTCTCTAAAAAATCTGTAAGGTGTTGCCCGTACATTGTAAAGTTTCTTGAGATGACTTTGTGTTTTGGTACTATGTATATAAAAAAATAAAAGAAATTTTAATTGAAGTAAGTTTTGTAGCAACAACTGATCTCTAAATAAGAAACAGTGGTACAACCTTTTAATTTAGTGATGCATAAATTTCAAAATTTGTCTCATTCAGGTCTCATTCAAATTATGTAATTAAAGATGATGTGCTGCTTGTGTTCTCTTAGGCACCTTGTCTACTGTATATTTGATCTTCTGTTGGAGTTCATGGTTCCAGAAATACCTAAGACGGACTTCCAGAGAAGCCTGCTGCAGACCCTCACTAAAAACCCAGAGAAGTTACTGGCATGAGGAGACAACCCAAAAAAGTCCCTGCACCAGCACCCAAATGCTCATTTACCACCGATGAGTTGCTGAGAAGGAGACAGCAAAGCTGCTCCCATTCAGCTAATGTTTTGCAATGTGAAGTGTAACAATAGTGTAAGGGAATGTAGTGAGACTGATTCTCTCTTTCTGTCTCCACTTTCTAGTCGTGCGCTCAGTCAGTTGTCTCTCACTTTATATGTTGATGTATTAAGACACTTAAACATTGTGTTCTTTACACACATGCACACATTTGATCACAAATTTAAAGCAGCTTCTAAAACTTGAGAGCACCCTGGTTGTGTTTGACATCAAAAAATGCCATTTAGCACAGAAGACCACATGTGTTAAAGCCTCTGATTCTCCACATCCAGCGTCTTCCTGCTTGCTGAGCTCCTCAGCTTTGACTAGTCAGTGTTCTTAGTCTTTAATGTTTAAATTAAGAATCACTGCAAGGCTCCGCAAAAGCAGGTCTATGAAGGAAATCTGAATTGCTTTTGGCCATGAACAGGAAGTCTTAAAGTTGAGTAACTACTATTTATCTTCCATTTATTAAAGAGAGCACATTTACACAATATGTTGAATCTTTTGCACAAATGTAGTAGCTTGTTGACTTTATGGTGGAAAAGCAAAAATCAGTGCATCTTTCCTACTTGAATAAAAACAATTAACAGAGAAACGTTTTATTTTACTCAAACATATATGTATATTACAACACAAATCATTATGTGTATGTAGAATAAGATGTTATCTACTTAAAAAAAATAAGCCGGATTTTGATGCTACTATTGTTACAGTTTTGGACTTATACCATCTCCTCAGTGGCCTCATCCCTGTCTGAATTTATTATTAAATTGTGATTCAGTCTATTTAATAATCTATTTATTAGCTTAAACTATTTATTTGTCCATAAAATGAAGGAAAGAGGAGTCAGTGAAATAAAAGTGCAGCATCTACTGTTATGAAATGGTTTTTCCTAGATTCACAGGGTTCCCGCTTGGAAAACCTGGAACATATGGCACCCGTTTTCCAGCCTTGGAGAAATAATGAAAATTAAATAAATTTTAAGATGTCTGACCACCTGATACCTTAAATCCACCCCCTTGCACACAACTGCAATGCATGTTTGGTAAAAAGTTATGTCTCCAAAAGTAGAGAACATATAAAGAAAACAGCAATTTTTTGATGGAGCAAAAAACAATAAAAGATTACGGTGTACAGTTTATGTCACACAACAGTGTTTTTCAGTCCTAAAGTTGGAGGCATATGTTCCGCATGTTTTCTGTTACTTAAATTAGTGCACTAATTAATGTATATATTGTGTAAATAATTATATTACATTTACATCTACATTTAGTCATTTGGCAGACGCTTTTACCCAAAGCGACTTAATATAAATATTAATATAAACATACATTTATAACTATATAGATGTATGCTTACACAGTATATGGTGTGACCAGTTAAAACCAATAGCTGGGTGTATAACGGCAACAGCAAAGCCACAACTTGCTAGTGATTTTAAACATGACATGCATGAATGAGTTTCACTTATCATGATAGACCCTTTACTGGAGGTAACTAAGCGTCAGTAGAAACCTAAATCCAGCCTTACAAGGTGACTTGAAGTTTTTATACTGTTCTTCAGTTATGCTGCCAGTGTAGCCATGGACCATGCCTTAGTAGAACAGAAACACCTAGTTGCAGCTCTCTGTAATAAACGTGCATGTTTATATCGCTGACACTGTGATAAAATATATTTGCCCATTTATAACAACATTTTCAAGTTTTAAAAAAATTCTTTATATGTTTATATGTCGTATTTCTGTTATCATTCAAAACTTGGTTTTGACAATAATCTATAAAACTCACCAAGTGCACTTTCTTTAATAGTGATTTTTCCCATCAACTGTAGTCATCACTAGCTCCCTGTCATTACAAGTATACCAGTGAGAGGTGAAAGTGAGTAATATTTATTTACTTGTTACACTCCTTTGTTTAGTTGGCGAAGAAATGACACCCAGACTGAAGTCAGTTGGTCAACTTAGTCATGGAGTTTCATTTGTCTGAACAAGATAATACTATAATGTATTAAAAATGTGTTGTTTAAAACAGTCGAATATTTAGAAAAGTTATGACAGATATAAGAAATATGTGTTATAAAATTAAAGGGATCTCGTTTCAAATGTTTCTCTTAGGAAAATGTATATGTCTTGTAACAATACTGTATATTTCTGAACTTATATTTGGTTGATCAGTAGTAGATGATAAATGTTAATATTGTGGCAGTGCTGTGACACAATGACAATACAGACTTTAAAAGTAATATATGACATCCATGGTTCCACCTCTGTGAGTTTAAATTTTCTGTCGAATGGTCTCTCAGATCCTGCTTCTGATGTTTCTGTCACTGTGACTTGTGTTGTGAATGTTAACACTGTGAATCAGTTTTTGCATTTGCTTCCATGAATCGATTCAATGCCTTTTAACTGTTAGCTTATTGTTCCAGTTCTTATTCGCGAAAAATAAATAAGATAAAACAAAGTTAAACCAACCATGACTTATTGAAACTTCACTCAGATTTTTGTTGTTTCCAAGAGAATTTCTTTCTCTTTTCAAAATCAACTTGCTTGTTCCCCAGCTTTTGACCTTGTCACAAACTCCATCTACTTATAAACGACTCTAGCAAGTGAGCTTATGTTGTTTTGTCAGTTATGCTGAACAGGCCACCAGTTTATCACAGAGACAGACAACCATTCACAGTCACATTCACACCTCGGGGCCATTTAAAGTCACCAATTATTCTAATTTAAGCTGTGAAGTGTTAGCAGAAAAACTAATCCTCCAGGATTAGTTTTTGGGGGAAATCAAATCCTTGGGATTTGATTTGGTGATCAGAAAACATACAGAACCAGAAAATATTTGTGATGTTTCCTTAATAAATAGCACTAAATGAATACTGTAATACTGTACAGTATCCCACTCCTGTGCGGGTCAGGGAAATGGCACATGCAGAAATAATTTGAATTTGTGACAGAAAGAGTAACAGTGCTGGTAAAATCCTCTGAGTGGTGGATTAGCCTTAATTCCCAGAAAGCTTCTCTCTGTTTTACCGGTGAGGGATCTGTGGAGAGAGTGAGAACCTCAGAGGATCAGGTTAGGTTTAGTCATTGTAAATGCTTGATCTTTACTCCAAGTTTGTCCTGGAGTATAACTGCAGTATTCTGTGTTTCACCCTGTGGAAGACTCTCCAAAGAAGTTGAGAGACTAAACTCTGAAGTGGTGGTTTGGCAGGTGACCATTACGGAGAAGCGCTCCTCTGAGATCCTTAACTGCCTTTAAATAAAGAAACAGTCTGAACTCTCAAAACAAAAATAGTTCAATCATTAAATGTCATTGAATTGCATTATGGGATTCCCAGACTGCTTTAATGTGACTTTGGTTCAGGAGGCGCCTCATGTCTTCGTGGGTGACACAGACTGGGGTGACATCAGGACTGTCTTTTCATTCGGTGTGGTCTGGAGACATTCACACGGAGAGAGCATGAGAACAAAGACAGATTTGCATTTTTCTTTCTGGATCACTGGAACTGCTGCTTTGCATTGACTTCACTTTTTCTGAACTGACAGCAGACCTGGCAGGATGCCCTTCGCTGAGCACGGCTGGGGCAGTGTTTAAGTGGATACTGCCACCCTCCACCCTCTTGACCCGGTCCACTCACCCTGTCACTGTGGCAACTGCACCTAAAAGGGAGGACAAGCTGGTGAGCTTTGGCTACTGCTGCTGCTGCAGGCATACTCTGAAGAATGGCACAGGTTGCTATGGTGACTTCTTTGCTGATATTAATGGTGACACGTAGATTGTATTTTAACAAAAGGTGCAACAGTCTCACCTCTTGGTCCATGTTTTCCATGAGTTCACATTCTCATTAGCAGCTGGGCTCAGGTGTTAAAAATTATAAATACTCAACTCTTAGCCAAAAGGAAGTTTCTAAAAAGCCCTTAAAGACAACAGCCAATTCCATACAAACCTGCAATTAACTAATCCTCACACAAAGAACTTGGGCCCCCTGAAGATCTGGGGCCCTGTTACAGCCTTGCAAATCTTGTAATCCAGCCTTAGTCAATCACATATTTTACCTCCTACTTTTTGTTGGCACATTGCTACATTTCTTAGTGTTTTACCTCCATCACATCAGAAGTTGAGTGACCCATCCTTGTGACCCACTGGTTAAAAAACTGCTCCACAGTTAAATGTTACGCACTATGTCAGCCTAAAACATGACACTGTTTTTACTGAAGCACATTCAAATAATCTTTAATAATACAGTGCCTGGTTTGTAAGTTACCGATTTAATAATTACAGTCTGATTGGCTTTACCTCTTGATAGAGATTCTGTTATGATGGCTCAGAACAGCTATTAGACAGGGTTAAAAGAAACATGTATTGCCTAATCTGTCTAAAAATTTATTTGTGTGCTATAGTATGTGGGATTGGCACCAAAATGGGAAAACTAGCAAACAAAAACTGCATTAATTCCCACTTTAAATAAGTCCAGATACCATCAATGCTGACAGCATTGGAGATGTCATGCTTGCTCCAGGCAAAATGTATTTAGTTTCTGCTGCAGTTCTCACACACCCTCCTTACCAGCAGCTTGCAGCCCTAGATGTTTCCGAAGTAAGTGAAGTAAATGAGGCAAAAGTGCTACACATTAGTGTCTGCAGCACAGGCAGATGTACATGAAAACCACATGTTCTCTGTCTTTGACACATTACGCAATGTCTCCTCATCATGCCCCTGTCTCTGCTTTTTTATTTTAGGGAGAAACATTCCAGCTTTTTCTCTCTGTCTAAATCTTGTTTTATTTCTTCCAAAATGAAATACACACACACACGCACACCCTCTAAGGACATACATGTTGGAGCTGTCTGCCTGATGTTATGGTGCTGCTTTTAAAATGAAAAACATATTTAATAGGAGACATTTAGACCAGTTCATTTAACAGCCCCATTTGGGTTTTAACATCAATATTACAAAAATCAGATCAGGACACTGTGCCTGCCAGGAAAAAATCTGTCCGACGGATGAAAACACTTGCAAAATGCTCAAACTTTTAAATACTGATTTTTGTGGTTGGTAGGACACTATTAGATGATCAGGGCAACTAAAGAAGGAATCTGTTTTTCTCTGGTATAGACAATCATGTCACTATGCTTTGATTGTTCTCTGTGTTAGTTCTTTACATAAGATTAAAATTTATTAATAAAAATGAAATATTAGTGAATGAGTAGCATCATCAGTATAAAACGACTTCTGTCTACCTTAAAACAGCTTTTATTTTTTTTTTGCAAATGTTTTTTTGTTACTTTTTGTTATTTTCCTAACCTCACCTTGTTTTAGTTAAGCAATTATTTAGTAAGTATTTTTACAGAATTGTTATCACTTGGTGAAACATGATTGTGTGGATTCATTGACCACTTCATTAGGTTCACTTGTACAATCTAATGTAATCCAATTTAGCAGCTCTGTCATGAATTCTACTTTTATTTCTTCTCTCAAGTTTTGCTCACTTTATATGTAATGAATGAGGTGGCCAAAACATTAAAAACCACCGATAATGCACTATAGTATAATTCTACTAATAACGTCAACCTCAAAGTGTCACCTTTCCGGCACTTTGAACTTGAAAGCGGAGAAATTATAACATGGCAGAGCTGCTGTATTGGATTGCATTAGATTGTCCAGGTGTACCTAATAAAGTCGCCAGTGAGTGTTATTGTGTTATTGTCTTAGGGCAAAATATAGTGTACAGTGTGTATAAGCGTGTCCACATATCTTTAGTGCAGTCCTCTACGGTTTAGGCACAACAACTTAAAAAGCATGTCAAGCTATTAAAATCTATAAAATTCCTAACTGGCTTACAAACAGAAGTAACCCCCACCAGTGAACGTTTGGTGTGTGTTGTGTCTGTCACCTCTAGATGGCAACAAACGCCAACTGTTGACTGAGTGCAGCTCAGCGGAGAGCTCAGGATGCTGCTGATGTGTCCTTATTGTTACATACATCATAGGAAAAAAGTTGTTGGCGTTTGAGCTTAGTTTCACTCGTGTTTAAAGCAAAAATGATGATGATGATGACCAGCCAAACAACTTTCACAGATGCATTCACAGTCATTCTCTGCCTAATAAATACGTCTCATTTTACAGTGACAACACTGATAATATTACAATGCTGGATGTTTCAGAAACAAAAACAAAAGACACAAAATGGACCGAAACCAGCAACACACCCGTCTTTTAAAAAAATGTTTGTGATTATATTACTAAAGAACAAAAGTAAATATATTTTAAGATGTGAATACATGATCTGCTACATCATATCTTTAAACCCAGACAATGACAAAACAGACACAAGTTGTTCTTGCTCTGTAGGGGCTAGTCGACTTCGCCACACTACTGCTTCACAACAGTAACATACTGTGTATTGTTACCAGTTAAGGTCATTATGGACAATGTGAACTCTGTGCTCAGTGACAGATAGAGGTTCTTCTTCTTCTTAAGCTGAACTGCATTTCCTATTACATGTGTTCTTACAGTACAGTGTTTACTTGTTGCAAGTAAAGTTAGGTTTTAAGTTTTGTGCTTTCCCATTAAATATAATTGGATTTTTAATCTTTGGTCATCAGTAGGACATTTTTTTATAAAGTAATGCTACTCCCATCTACAGCATTGGCATGTATTACTGCAGCATACTAGCGCATGGTGAACAGTACATGTGCATAGTAATACCATATCAGCATTCACACTGTGAGAATGTATGTTAGAGTCGGTCTTAAGTTCAGAACATTTGATGCTGGGGACATTTTCACTTTGTCAAAACTGAACCTTAACACAATTTAACTATGTGTTATGTCCTCATCAGAAATTTAAGGCCCTGTCCCCGGTATTCTCCTGGGATTCAAGGGACACAGCTGCCCTTTTCCTACCGTACAACACATACTCATTCCAACACGGAGCTACTTGTTATTTGCCATTTGTTGTATTGAGTTATTTACTAATCAAAGGTTGTTTAAAAAAGTTACAGTAAAGTAATTACAATTATATTGGTAAAAAAATTGTATCCCTTTTAATAGATGAATTCAATAAAATGTAACTTTAAATATTTTCTGATTAAGGAACATTTATACTACCTCAATAAGCATTAAATGTTACGTTGAAGAAAACACTTGACCATTTGTTTCCAACCTTTGTACCCAACAGTGTCATTCACACAACTTTAGTTAGTTACTGTCTACCTTTGATGTATTATGTGTATTTAGCAAAGAAGTGTTGGTACACATAGATTATTAACTTTCAAACAATGCATGCTGGGGAGTACATTTGTGTTCAATAATCAGTTTCTCATTTGTTCAACTTAAGAGTTTAAGTCAAAAAAACAGAACACGTTTTTCACAAAGTTCACAAGTTTTAAAGTAAGTTAAATTAACTTCAAATTAAGAAAACTTGAATATTTACGTTAGCTTAACAAGAAAGGTTAAATTGTATTCCCCACCCCTAGTTTAGCTTTTTGTGTGTGTTCAAAGAAGGTACACATGTAACATTCTAGAAGTTTCTACCTGTTAAATGCCACTATTTGGAGACACTGCCTTTCTCCTTCTTGTCTTGTACTTAATATTTAATTTACAGTCTCCTATGCAGCATGGCCCCATGTCTGCAGTTTACATTCTGCAGTGTTCACTTGCTTGCAGCAGTTTTGATTTTTTTTAAAGGGAAGAAGAACTATGAAGTGTCTTCACACTCATGGTACTGGTGGTGTGTCTGGAAGCCACACACACAACAGACAGCAAACAAGCCTCCAAAAGTGCAAATGAAATACGTGCCCTGGCTCTATGAACAGTGTACGAACGTCAGATGATCGTTCTGTTCATCACATGGGGATATCTGCAAAGATAAAGGACTGCACATGTCACAGATGTTTGTCTTTCTATACCTGTGAAGACACTCATTAACGTAATGCAATCCCTAGCCCCTTACCCTAACCCCAACCATCACAACTGAGTGCCTAACCCTAACCCTAACCCTTACTCTAACATTAACCAAAACCTAAGTCAAACCCTGACCCTAAAACCCAGTCGTTACCCTCAAAAAGCCTTTTAATGTTGTGTGAACCAGCTAAAATGTCCTCATAACACCAAAATGTCCTCACAACAATGATACTGAAATGCAATTTGCCCACAGAAGGCTATAAATGCCCACACACAAACACACTTCTCTGAAGGCTGTTACAATCAATTGCAAACAAGCTGCTCTCTTATTTGTAGACAAGCGTTGAGAGAAGAGGTGAATGGGAGGTTAACTGACAGTTGGTCAAACCTCATGGACACAAAGATCTGACCTGATGCCCCTTGCAGCCCTGAAGGGGCCAAGAGCACATAGCTGAGGTCAACACTGATTTACATCACAGGTCTGATTTTCAAAACAAGGAACTCACAGTCTAAGTTTTTTGAATTATTTATTCTCATGTTTAAAAATGGAATATAGATAGAAAAAAAAAACTTAAGAACAAGTGGACACAAGTTATTGTAATGTAACTTCTTTTATGTTGAAATCATAAGAACAACGAATGATATCCGAAAGTTCACTCGCCTCATTAAATTAAGTTCAGTGTTTGAGAGGTAAAGCTCTCCTTTTTTTACTGTAAGAAATTATGCACAATGGAAAAGTGTGTTTTAAATAAATATTGCATTAAATCTATAATATTAAGTCCACCGTATCCTTATTATTTAGTTTAATCACAGGCAGGTTCAACTCATCCCACAGTGTCAGATAATGACCCTTCCCAGTGCGCCAAATTTACATATTTTGGCATGTTTTATTGACACCATAGGTACACTTTTGCATCACTGTTTAAGTTACAAGATAACTAAATGACACATACAGTACAGTGAAAACACCTACTTCCTTACTATTTTAACCTCCAGCGTCACGTTATGTAACAATCCTCGTTAAAGCGTACAACATCTCGTACTTCAGTTTAATGGCAGTCTATTTTGGAAAAGTCTTGTTGTGTCTTGTTGTACCTTTCACCACCTGGTCCACATCCCTGTGACATTTTTTTCACTTTGTTTACTACATCATCGCTTTGGGTATCAAAATTTGAAGTGTCAGGGTTTCCATTGTGCTTCAATTGCATGCAAAGCAAAATACTGGACAAAGCGGTTCTCTTTTTGCACCTTGGGATCAGGGTTCCCACCTTGCTTTTTGGGAACCCTGATCACCCAGTACCATCAACGGGAGCAGGACATCAACTCTCTAACAAAGCCAGGCAAAAACAGCGATGGTGAACTTCTAGACTTTCATTATTGATTCAATTCTGACCTGCTCTGCACTGTCAGGAATAAGTGCAGCATAACCATGATTCATTCTGCAATTATAGAGTGACTATTTGAACTTCATTTGAACTCCATCTGTCTTAAGAACCAAAAAGTCACACCGGTCACACAGGTCACACAGGTTCCCTGACACAGAAAGCTTACTTGACAATAAAGCTATTTTTAATTCTGATTGCCTTTCTGCATGTTCATTTACATTTAATAAATATGCCTTTGTCTTCTTTCCTTTTCTTATTGTGACACTATTATTAGAAGCTCTCACATTTCAGCCTAGCTACACTAACCATCCTTAAGGCCACAGCTGGTTTCAGAGTTCTAATCATTCGAGGGAGAACATGTTGCTGTCCTGATTTGAAATATTCAGATTAAATAAGGCTTCAAAATTAGTGTATCAGCATTAGGACATCCCTATTGATTTGTCTACTATGCATTTCCCCCTGTGTGCCCACTGTTGTCCCTGTTATTCCCTGGGATACCAATGACTATCTATGTAAAGGTGAAAACAGAATGAATTCTTGAACACAAGCTGGGATTAACAGAAATGAAGGTATGTAAATATATTGTTTTTTTTAGGGTCTGCCTCATAAACAACATTCTTGAATTAGATAAGATCACTAAAGGGCCTAAAGGCAGATTCAAAGTAACAAAACAGAGATCACAAAGACATGAAGAATATTTATGATCCTCAATAAATCAAAGCATAGTCATTCTGAGACATTAGTGCAATAATTTTGAGACTGACCATCACTGAGTGGAATAATGGTCAATGTTTAGCATCTCCACTGGCTTTAACACAAAACAGCTTATTTATTATTAGAATATCATTCACTTAACACTAGTCATAACTCTGCTTTGGAGAACAACTGTCCAGAAAACAAGCATAAGTGTTTTTTTTTTTTTTGCTTTTTTGTGTTGTTTCGATTACTGTTGCTAGTAGATGTGCTGAATCTGGCTTTTGAGTTCTGGCCCAATTAAAGCAGGTGAAATCACAGCCTACATTTTCCCAACTTGAGATTACATTAGAGAGATTACATTTTGGCAGTACAGTACACTAACATCATGCTGGGCAGAAAACCAATAGTTTCACTGTGATATCTGGTGATGGTACAACTGAGGATGGAGCAAACAGACACTAATATAATTTGTTGGACTTGTTGTTTAGCAGCTTCTCTGATTGATATGAGCTGATGAGATGTGTTACTGGTATCGCATATAAAATGAGCAGATGTTTTTCTAATTTTAACATCAGACATGTTGTCTTTGCAATCAAAAATAGGTCCAAAATGATGTGCAGGTCACTGAATTCTCTTTTTATTTATACACAGTGTCTGGATATGGGGCTTGTGTATTATATTGTTTCCATCACTTCTGGTCAATGAGCCAGTGAACGCTCCGTGGCCAACTTTCAGTGGGAAAGTCAGTGTATCTCATCAGTTCACAAGCACATTACACCTATCAACACTGGACATTTTGCCAACAGGACCACTTCTATTTCTATTTATTCATCTATTCCTTGCTCACCCTGTTACAGCACCAATGCACAAATGATAGTTTGTGGCCAGTGATTTAATCAAAAAAACATGTTTAGATTATCATTTAGGGAGGGAGCTGTGCTGGCTGCAGCTCCATCCATCCACAATTTCACCATTGCTGTGAGAGAACACTTAAGGAAGGCAAACAAGGAGACCCCCTCGACATCCCAGAAGTGGCAGTAATAATGAAGAAGACTGCTTTACATCTCAGACTCTGTTTTACAAGCAAGAATCAGGCCTGTAAAACCCTGGTGAGGCAATCCATGTATTTTATTGAGCAAATTAAAAAATATTAATATTTTAACAACCATGGTAGCTCGGAAGCTCAGTCTAATAATAAACACAAAACGCAACATAATGGGAAAAACAATTGAAAATTTGAGAAATAAGTGTCATGTCTCTAATGATTCATACTGACAAGCTGCAGCGTTTCCTGTGTTATGTTAAACCCGTTATGTGAATTCAACAGCCAGTCTGTCTGAACTGTCTATCTAAACTTCTACATCACTCGAAGACACTGACATGACTCTGTATATGTACAGTATGTGTGTGCCTGGTTGTTTGTGTTCATGCTCTTGGTCTCTTTGTAGAAGCCAGTTGTTTGTTTAACCATGAGACAGATCACAAATGAGGTCTTAGAAAACAACAATTTACAAAACAAATCTTTTTGTTCATCCTCATACACAAACACAAATGTAAAGTACCTCTGTTCCTTTGTACGGTTTCTTTTCAGCACTGTAGCCAGGCTGACTAAGAGCCATAGTTCAGTTGAAACTAGTATTCCCTCAACGCTAAGCAGCAATGACTTCATGACCTTCACAAACAAAATCGTAGCTATTAGAAATAAAATTCACCAGACCCTCCCCACAAATACAACATTAGAATCATCAGTAAGTCCTCAGTCCCTTTTAGACTGCTTTGTGCCCATAGACCTTGCTCAATTAACTTCAACTATTATGACATCTAAACCAACAACATGTCTGCTAGACCCTATTCCAGTTAGACTGCTCAAAGATGCTCTACCCTTATTAGACATGTTCGTATTAGATATCATTAATCTATCTTTACAAACAGGATATGTACCAAAACCTATAAGGTAGCTGTAATCAAACCTCTACTTAAAAAACCTAGTCTGGATCCAGATGTCTTAGCCAATTACAGACCAATATCCAATCTCCCCTTTATTTCTAAAATACTTGAAAAAGTAGTTGTAAAGCAATTATGTGACCACCTGCGCAGAAACGACTTGTTTGAAGAATTTCAGTCAGGATTTAGAGTTCATCATAGCACAGAAACCGCACTGATTAAAGTCACCAATGATCTTCTTCTGGCTTCGGATAACACACTTGTCTCTATACTAGTTCTGCTAGATCTTAGTGCTGCATTTGACACCATTGATCACAGAATATTATTACAGAGACTAGAACATGTTATTGGAATTAAAGGAACTGCACTAAATTGGTTTTAATCGTATCTATCAGATAGATTCCAATTTGTTCATGTTAATGATGAATCTTCCACATACACAAAAGTTAGTTATGGAATTCCACAAGGCTCTGTATTAGGCCCAAAAGTCTTTACTCTATATATGTGTCCCCTTGGCAACATTATTAGAAAACACTCACAATTTTCACTGCTACGCTGATGACACGCAGTTATATCTATCTATGAAACCTGATGAAACAAATCAATTAATCAAATTACAAGCATGTTTAAAAGACATAAGGGACTAGATGACTTATAATTTCCTTCTTCTAAACTCTAAACTTTCCTTCTTCTAATTGTATTGTATCTAAATGCAACTGCAGCCTTATTTCACGTATGAACTCTGGACACATAATCAGGCCTAGACATTGTCTGGATTTGTCGTTTCACAAATGTAACACACAGTGTTAGACTGTCAGAGTCAGAAGCCTTCTCACATAAAGTCCACTTGATTTTAGTGGGTCAACACCTGACAGAAAAAGTATATATGCTTTATGGGGCACCAAACCATGCATTTGATAAAAAAGAAAGAAAAGAAAGAAAAGAAGCCGTGGCACTCACATGGTACAAACTATGTCACTTGTTTGCTTTAATTCCTCCTGACAATTCGGGACAGAGCTGCATGCTCTACAAATAGGCTCACACATATAATCCAGACTTTGTATGAGGCGACTTGCATGATAAAATCTTAATCTGCAATTAATCTGCAATCTCCTTTGCATTCTCACATACACCACCTACAGGTAAAATCCAGAGAGTCACTTGTATTTCTTAAAGATGCTTCACCTCTTACCAAAAAGGTTTTAACATTTCTGACCACCTGGCGCAGAGAGGAAGGTCACCAAACTCTGGGGAAAGGTTGAGTTGTTAATACTTGCTGGTCATCAGAGGGTTCTTGTTAAACTGTGAATGACTGTTGAGCTGCATCAAGTGTGATGGAACTGCATTGTAAGTGTATGAGTGGTGCTGTAGCCCACAAATATTTTTGTATTAAATGGATTTAGTTCAGTATCAGAGTAATTTTTAATTGCTTGACAGTCAAAATTTATCTATATTAGTTTTTATCCTCTAACATGTAACCCAGTATCAGCTGAATAGACCTGGCCCAACTAATATTTAGCACTACTGCCTCTGGTATGTTTTCAGCCCAGTGTTAACTAAAAAAGTTTAGCTCAAATATGTCCACATTTTTTGTGCAGGAAATTTGTTAAGCCACAAGATAACAGAAAACAGTAACAGAAACCGAAAAGCAAAAGAATCTGAACGTTTTTTTATTGCCATGCACAGATATTTTCATGGCAACTGCAAAAACATGACGTGCATGATGTTTTTATTAGGCATTATTGCATCTTGTGTGTTAAAGCAATGTGCCAAGGGCTTGTATTTCTTGGATTGTATTGCAGATTAAATAATTTGGTTGTAAATAAAATGTCAGTCATATAATTTACTTAGTTTGAATTTAAGTTTCTGGTTCATTTCATAGCAATAACATCGCTAAATGCCAGGATTCAGACTGTTAGTAGAGCATCATAAAACATTTAGAATATGTTGTAATGCTGAGGCTTGTTTAAAAACCGACTGCACTTAAACCACTTACACACTGCTGTTCTGGTGCCTGATGGATGAGGAGCGTCTATTCAGAGAACAGCTGAGATCTCTTTATTCTTCATGGTCAAGAGCCAAATGGAGAAAAAACTGAAATGTTCCCAGTGGGAGAGGTGCAGTGTACGGTTTTTCCTCTTGCACAATTCCTCTTAGTGAGAGGGGGATTAGTTAATCAGCTGCACCTGTTGCAGGCTTTGGGACTGCTTGGTGGGAGTACACACACACTCGCACACACACACAGACATAGACGTGTATGTCCTCATGCCCATAAGCATGAAAACACAAGTGCACATGAAAACACACGCGGATCCAGAGATTGGTGGGAACATGCCTGTGTGATTGGTCAGCCTCCCTCTGGAGATGGCTAAGGTCAGGAGCGAGTGTTATGCAGTGGTTGTGATCATTGCTTTCACATCTCACCAAAAACACAGGGACTTTCCACTGCAGCAAGCTCCAATGTAAAATGGTTTATGCATTCATGATGTCATCTTTCAGTGTGTCACAGCACATTTGGAAGATGTTAGTGCTTAAACTGTGCTGCAGCCCACTTTCCGCATATGCACAACATTGCTCAAGTGCATATTCTAACTGCCTATTTGTGTTTCTATAAAAGATTCATAGATATCATTGTCAGCGTCACTTGAAAGATTGCTTTAGCCAACGCCAAGGCTTTTTGTAATGATTCGCCTGGGCTCAAGCCACATTACAACAGGCCAGAGAAGGTATAGAGCAGGGATATGAATTTGATGATAATATCTGCAAACAGTTGTGCGTTTGTTCATGCTCAGGCCCAGGGGCTAATGTGGGGCAGAACGTTCCTGCCCCCTATTAATCCAATTATTTCATTGGTCATTGTAGTATTTCCCCCCGTGAGATTAACATTCCTCTTCTGTTTGACTTGATCGTCACCATCAGTTCTGGTCAATGAATCGGGCAAAGTGCAGAGAAATTTCTTACAATGACAGTGAAATGTCCAAGTCTGGGAGAGGAGGTTCTGTTGTCCCCAGAAGGAGAGCTGTGTATATGAACTATAGCCTTATGTAAGAATTTCTTTTTAATCAGTACAAACCTGAAGCTATGGTAACATGTATGGTTTATATGTCACATCATAGTTTGCTTGATGTGTCACATATGAAAATATATAGGCTATGACATACACACTATGTGGTATTTGTAAATAATTGTAAATTGAATATAATGTAACAAGCTTGCCGTACTTTTTACATTGTATGCAGCCATGCAGAGTTTCAACATATGGGTGTCTCCACCCACATGGTGCACTAGTCAGTGCAGATGCTAATGCACAACATCTGGTTTTGCTCAGGCCCTGCAGTAAGCCACCGACACACTGGAAACAACGTTATGACGTGACCAAGTTCACCAACCACAGTTGTGCAAATGGGGTGAGAGGATTGCATCTATATTTGGAGGTCCAGACAACTGTCAGGATAACTGATGTTCTGAGGTCTACAGTAAATGACTTTCTGCAAAAAAAAAACAAAAACAAAATGCCAGTGCGTTACCTGGGAGATGCAGATTGAGAATGAGAGCGAGTTCCATAGACGAGGACAGGGACAGGGGCGGAGGGTGAATGTGTGTTTTCGTGTGTGTGTTTTCGTGTGCGTGGGGGGGCGCTGTGTGTGTGGTGGCTAGATGATGGTGTCGGACTGAACATAAAACTCACTGAGGCATTTCAGCTGTTAGTATTGGCCAGCACACTGTGTAGTTACTAACTAATGTTGTGGGTCTGGGCCTCGAGGGGAGATTCCCCTGTATCACTCTGAGACGCACACATACACACGTACAGAGGGGAGTTGCAAAAGTGGAAGGTAAACCCAGTTCAAGCAATTTAGCCAAACTAGTTGTATGTAATGAAAATGTAGGCCCTCTATGCTGTAGGTAAACACATAATCCTTTGATAATCTTGGTTTTTAATCTTTAATAATCCAAACCTGTAAGTTAAACATCATGGTGTTGTCAGATGTTTTTCTACTTCATTTTTGCTAGATACTTCATTTGTGCCCAAGTAATCACTACTTGGGATCATGGAGTAAGGATCATGGATAGTCTGTAATTTGTTAGGAAATAAAATCACAATCATCTTAAATGCACCCTGCCCTTTAGTTGCTTAAGAATGCAAGGTGCTTACCAAAAAGACTAAACACCAGCAAATAAAAAAAACAACTTCATCAATTTGACACAGGCAAATGCACTGCAATGTTTCAGGCACCCTCCTGTAGGTGGTCAGGTTTAACTAAACCTAACCTGTGAAAGTGCAGATGGTGTGACAGTTTACACACTATTCACCTGCTCTTTTATTTAAGAAATTCATGAAATTATAGCTTTGTGTTAGTTCAGCAGTATATGAACATCATTCCTTGTTGTAAATTTTAGTTTCTCTGCCTCTTCAAAAAAGCCATTAAGTGAAATGAGGTTTAAAAGTTGGTTTAATTTGTTTTGTGAGTTTTGAAAATTGAATTAACTGAATTCCACCAAAACAAAACTTAGAGGCTAAAGTTATAAAATGAACTTCGAAAACAGAGTTGCAAAATTAAATAAACAAAAACAAACTATGAGCAAACGCTTTACAATATGTTAACATTTAAGTCATTGTTTTGAATTATTGAGAAATACATATTAATGTGAACACTGATTTCCTTTGATTGTGCTGATTATTTGCTTTCATGTATACATATACATGTATACGCATTTATATATATACATTGCACACACACTCAGAGTCTCTTCCCTCTGCACATGTAGGCTGTGAATGACAGCTGGGTGGTGGGTGACTCTTGGCGACAGGAGCAGGGATCTCAGGCTGGGGGACGTTGCAGGAGCATCAGCTTATGCTGCCAGATCTGAGGCTGCAGCAGGTTTTTACAGCTGCATGGGGATAAAAGCATGGACAACCTCAAGGAACAAGTGAGAAAACATTCCTACAAAGCCTGAATGAAGGGTAATAATGCTATTAGTTTATTAATTAATTCAATTCAACTTTATTTATTTAGCCCAATTTACAACAAAGTCATCTCAAGGAACTTCACATAATAAAGTTGACTATACAGACATTTAGAAAAAAAAACAGTCATGACATATTACTGTGGGCTGAGAAGAGAGGACTATTAGGACTAGTAAAGACCTAAAAGGACTTTTTAGAGCATAAACAGGCGGAATTTCTGTTCCATTTGTAATTAAAACACTGAATACCAAAATATCCTGCTGAAATACCCTTTCATTCGAGCCAGCATGTATATATAATCGATATACCATTTAGGTCGCACACTGGTAACTCAGAATAATCCTTCGTTTTTTCGGTGAAAGCTCTGCACTGTTTTTAGTCTCAGCAATTCCAAACAGCGTTCACTCTCCAGGGGTTGGCATCAAAACACTATTTATTTGATCAGGGTGTGTGAATAGAATTTAGCCGAGCTGATTGTAATGTAAATACATCATACTGTGGTTCGTTTCCACAATCAATGTTTTGCCAATTAGTCCTTTTGTGTCTGGGGCTTTTGAAGAAAGGCTGGTGAAGTACACGCAAAAAGTGTGAACTATTGTGTGCCTGTGTCTCATTTGCGATGTATTTCTAACAAAGGGTGGTGTGAAACTTTGTGTGTCTTATTTTGTAACACGTGGATGAAGCATGGACCACATCATCAAGTTGTGTTTAGACAGCTGACTTAATTTAGAGAACTCTCTCTCTCTGCATGACTTCATGTGATTGACTACTCTGCACATGGCTCTGCATGTTGGTTTCAATTGAGCCTGACATGTTCACAGCAAAGAGTTCTGTCACGTCAAATGTCATTACTATTATAATAGCTCTGTCTTTTGACACTTACTTGCTAATTACATTAGCACTGAACCCATTAGTGACCACTTACATAAATAGGTTCACCTTATCAGAAAAATGTTCATTTTAATTTAGTTTTAAACAAAATAAATTTCCAAAACCCACCTGGTTGACCCTTTGTTGGTAAAGTTGATACACTGGAACATTTTAACACCAGAACAGTAATAACACCTTCTACCAATTTACTAATTAGTTTGGCCTCCGTTGTCCTCAAACATCATCTCTTCTTTTGTGAAGATACACTATACCTCCACATCTCTGGAACTGCAACAGGAACTGGAATGGACCCCAGTTTTGAAGGTCACCTAGAAAATCCATTATTCCCTTTTATTGTTTATAGGAAGCTGTATGTAGATGATGTGAGAAATTATAATCTATAGTCATGAAGCATGTCTAAACCACACCTTGTTTACTGCACGACATTCAGTCCAAGAAAAAAAAAAAAAACTAAGACATTGGCAAATTTTACAAAGTGACTTAAGTCTAAAGACACTATCAGGGCAGCCGCCCATGATAATGGGTGCCTTCAACAATCTGATCCACCTTTTAATCCACCAATCAATAAAAAAATATTAATATCAAAGATTTTATTACCTGCAAAAACCAGAATGTCATCTTTATGATACAAAGCCCATAAATATACAAAGGGAACATTACACAGAACACAGGAGTGCTATTAAGAGACATGACATCACTACCCTTTCGGCTCTTCCCATCAGGGGTTGCCACAGCGAATCCATCCTAAGTGGTATGGATGACTCGCACTAACCTTGTTTAAACAACACGTGATCATTTTTCTTCAATAATTTTTTTTTAAAAAGAGAAAGTTGTTTTGAATTTTGTATCAGACCAATTTTTATGGGAAGCATTACTTGCTGTTTGAGTGTTTGATGGTGTTTTTTGGTCTCACTATGAAGTACACAATATTTGTCAGATATTCGGGGCCTCCCCTGTCACACAAATTTCATGTTAATTAACAGACACACTCTTTGCCTTTGTGCCAACAAAACACTGATATGTTTTTATAGGTTTGGTTGTTTTTAATTTTTTTGTGCTGCTGATGACTCTACAGGCACAAATATGTTATATAACAATAGAGCTGTTTGACCACCTGCAAGTGTTGATGGCAGTTGGATTTTGTTCAGTTTTCAACCCAATGTCTGTGCACTTTGACAGCAGGTAAAACTAAATGTTTAATTATTCCTGCAATTCCTACAATTATTTCCCTTTCATATCAGCATGCTGCTGTATTTTCAAAGTAATTTCAGCTCAACTTTGTCAGCAGATTAATTTAGGTCAATAAACCAGGTGACATCAGGTCACACAGACAGAAAGCTACTAAAAGTATAATCTAACAGTCTAAATCAACTATTAAATCAGAGACATTTTGGACAAAGGAGTAAACTGTTTTAGTGATTCCACACATGCTGCAGATCAGTGAATACGACTTTGCATTTAGCAGGTCCTTCTTTCACATCATCATTTAGTTCTTCTTTGTTGACTTAAACTGTAAAAGAAATTGTGATCATTTCTATTTACATTATTATATATAATTTTATATTTTAGTTTCATCTTTATAATGAAAAACTGGTCATAACCAATAGCTTTTCCTCATAGTTTCCATTAATGCATTAATGATTAGCACTGATTAACGTGTCCACTAATGGACAACATGTTTTCATCGTTTTGTATTAGTAATCATTAATTTCTAAGCAGTTTTGACTGGGAACCTGAAGAAATTCTTTTTCCTGTCTCCTGATGGATGAGTAGCAAATCACATCAGATTCAGGGCACTGACTTGCATACTGTATAAAGAAGGCCAGAGGCTCCGACTTTTATCAATGCTGCTGTCTCCAGCACACAGCCTAGCAGTTGGGCTGGGCATCTGGTGTGTGTGTACCTTAATCATCAATTGCTTTGTCATCTTTGTCTATCATTCATCAGTTGGAAGCATACTATCTTAAAAAATATTTACAATGTATCTGGACCCAAATTAATTTATTAGCCCATGTAAGATTTACAACTGCAGACTTGATGGACTATTTTTCTGCATGAAACCAGACATAATGACCTGGTCAAATATGCAGAAATGAGAACAAGAAAGTTTCGTAATCATTAAATATCTCACAGGGGCGCCACTAGTAGTTTTGGGCCCTATGAAAAAATTTGAAGTTGGGCCCTCACCCATTCTGCACCAAATATTCAAACAAAGCTAGATATCCAAAATCTTTGTCTGCAGTTTAGCCATAGTACTGACCACAGCTGTGGTCATGCGGCTCAGTGTCCACTGTGTCACTCTCTGTCTTAAACTGTGAGCTTTCTCTCGTCTTCCTCTTTCTCGTCTAAGCTGCTGCTTCTACCGATTTTCTCTTGAACTTCATCTGCTGTTTTAAAAGCTCTTTCTACGTCCTCACTGACAGGCTGGCTGACGAGGATCCTGGCTCTGGCATAACTAAAAAACACATAATTCATTCAGAACGTGTCTAGATGTTCTGTACTGCAGTATTCTGTTAATATGAAAATAGAAAAAAATAAATTTAGATGTTTATTTATCATTACTCATTTTATTATATGAGTTAAGTAAGACCATGACCATGAGATTAAATCATATGATAGTGAAATTAATTCTTACAATCAGACTGTGATGCACACACAATTTTTAAAGGCAGGATTTCAGTGACATACTGATAACCTGCTTCCTCAACTAATAGATAACATATAGAGACCTCATCATAAGTGAACTAACTATCATACATGGTTACATTATTGTCATTTTCAGTGGTGAAAAACATAAGCTAGCGAAATATAGAGTGCCAGCTATGGAAGCAGCGCTAACATTACATTTGAAGGAAGCTGTGTAATGGAAGAATACACGAACCTTTCTTTTAAATAACTCGTAATTAATTGCCAGCCCTTCTTCTCTCTGCTTTGTCAAACTTTTCTTGTCGTTTCTGATTTATGTGTAGCTCACTGCGGGGACGTTGCTGCTTTAACCGTTGACGATCTGACGATCTCACTCAGCAGACAGCAGACAGGATCCAGGTGGATGGACAGAAACATGCGCTAAATGGGAGGAGGGGTGTAATTTTACCCGAGAGGCAGAAATAAGCCGAAATTTAGCCTTATTTGTGATTCTGTCATAGATACATTTATGATATCTCATATACTACTGCTAATAATTTTATTATTAAAAAATCAAGTCTCTGTGGGCCCCCCAACAGCGGCCATTATATCTCATGAAGCACAATCAATTCTTCATTTAGAAACTGAACAAATATGGCACATGTTTAATCTGAATGACCAGCGTTACTAAAATGCCTACTACAGTATGACTTCTCTGAAGCTTCAGCAGATGAGTTGGGAGTCGGGAATAACTTTTTTTTAAAAAGTCATCACATTGTTATAGTCAAAAAGCGTGTGCCAAGTCGGCCAGCACAACACACCCGAGAACTGCAGCTTCATTGTAGCCCAGCTACAGGCTACATTCCATCTGTATGTTAGAAAGCCCAGTAAGAGTGTCAGGGTCTACTACTACTACTCTTAGGGCTTTTCCCATCAGGGGTCGCCACAGCGAATCATCCTTTTCCACTTTACTCCATCCTGGGCATCTTCCTCTCTGACACCAGCTAACCTCATGTCCTCTGTTAGAACAAGAGTAGCATGGTATGCTGTAGATTCCAGACAGACATATTCAACAGGAACCCAGCTACAGGGGAATGTTGTGAAAGGCTTAGCTTTATGCCAAAAGATGTAGTACACCAACATTAATCAAAAGCCAATCAGAATTATCTTTGTTTCAGCAAGATTGAAGCATAGAGTGGGTTTATACCTTGTAAAGAAACTACTGAATAAAAAAACAGAGAAATTGTCCCTGTCTTTTTGTTTCCCGATAACATACATCATATCTAGCAACAGTTCTGTTAACTTTTAACAATAAAAAACCTTCCCAGGTTCAGGCTTGTCATGGGTGGAAGGAGTATGACAACCAGACCCTTCATTCCAGTGAACTTACATACATTCCTAAAATGCCTATTTCTTCTCACAGATTAGTTTCCTTTTGGGCGTTGCGATTCATCTGTCTCTGTGGAGGAGCTGTCATTCAGTGGAGATTCTGTGTGAAGACTAGAGAGTAGGGAAGTGAATGCTGTTGGAGTTCACTAGTCACTTGTCAAAATATAGAAATACAGAGAAATTTCCTGTTGCTTTCTTTTATTTTTTTCCATTCAATGCCAGCAGCAGACCACTGTAGGACAAAACTCACATTGGATCATTAACTGAACTGACAGGACAGGATCTGTATCCTGACTTCTGTCTGTAAAAGCAATTGGTTGCTTTAGTTATTACTTACTCTTCTGTTTATTGGAACTCAAAAAAAACAGTTTGAGTTAAACTTAATTGTGGTGGGAAAGATATTGATAAACTGCATGTTAAATTAAACTGAACTGACTTTTATCAAGTGAGAGAAGAAAACCCTAAAGTGGAATTATGAGTTGGAATATTCCCTGTGTTTGTTGAACTGCTTAGTAACTGAAACTTTTTTGGTTGGGTCAGTATAAATATATGGACTTTACAATTTATATTAGTTGTCCTTGTTTTGATGGAAATGTTTGTGTTCATTTAATCTGATTTCAGGGTGTATTTTGTGTGGTACTTAAATATTTGAGAATGAAAAGACTAAAAGCCTGAAACATATGAATGAATGGAAAGAGTTGAAAAAGAAAGGTCAAATGTTTTCTTTACTAAACATTCGTCCAAGTTTAATCCGTTAGTAGAGACCATAAACAGAGCAAATAGATGGAGAATACAGATCAAATGATCAAATGGACAAGCAGAAAGCCTTCCATGACTGTGTTAGGGAGGCTGAATTGGATAGGTACACACCAAGCTACTAAAGCTACTGTACACAGACACACAAACTGAATGAAAATACACAAAGATGTTTCTGGAATTACTTCTGTTCTGGGGTTATTGGGGTGTGTGGCTGTTGGTCTAACATCTGCATTTAATGAAAGAGAAAAGATCATATTTTGGACTATTTTAATGTAACGCTGAGGCAGTACAGAGGTGCGTATTTGACCATACAGTCACCATGCCATCAGATATAGTCTGTTTCTATTTGTATCAAGCCTAATAATGAAAATATGTCACAGCATGTGGACAGTGAACATTAAATGATCACGTTTTCTTCAAGAAATGTGAAAAAAAAAGAACCCCACCTTGTTTTGTCTGAAGCTGACTTTACACCTCTGGTATGTTGTTTTGTAATGGGATTCGGAACTTTCGAGTCACCTTGATTCAACCTATGACGGAAATCTTGTCGTCACTTAATACCATATGAAACATTGTGTAAATGTTTTGTCAGACACGTTAAATGGAGGTCTAACATTTCCCTGGGGGAGACAGTATAACACTAATACTGTTATCATCAGGGACATAATATCTGTCATCTGTACGTAAATTACATTGACAGAAAGGAAAAGAATGGATTACAACACACTGTGCTGTACTTTCTATAAGTACTGACCATTACTCATACAACCAACAGGTCATCAAAACTCAGTACTACCCAAATCCCAGTACCACAGACATTTACTTTTCACACACTTGTTAATCCCATAGTCCATGTTCAGTCCACAAAGAGTTCAGATATGTTTGTCGGGATGACACTCCAACATAACCTACCCTTAACCCATACTAGGACAGAAAAAAACGACATCATGGCCTAAATTGTTGATCCTATATTATCGGGACATGATCACTGCTCCTTAGCATTAATTCTTCTCTTCTGGAGGGATGTTCAAAGGCATGTTCTTGTTTGTTCACCACCTTTTCCTCTTTGATTGACATTTTGTGCCGATATCCACAGGAACCAGGTAATAATCTTGAGGAGAAAAGCTGCACTCTGGCCTAGGATGCATTTGTACGTCAGTATGGAATCAAGATAAAGTGGGATTGATTGACTCATTAAGATATACATTTTTTTTTCCAGAAAAGGCAAACAATGAGAACTTCAAACCGTTCCAAACTCTGTCAGCTGAGTTAAGAAGATGATTATGATGTGTTTTAATTTTGGATTAGCGACAAATATCAGGTGATATTATATAAAACTCTTGAGGATGTTTGATCAGTCTGTGCTTGCCAGCGTAATTTTCATGACTGTCATTTGCTGGGGAGGCAGCACATCCAAGAGAGACTCCTCAAGGCTTCTTGGTCGGTTTGAAGCTGGATTCACTGGTGACAGCAGAGAAGAGAACTTTGGACAAACAGCTGGCCATTATGAATTATGACAGTCATCCTCTGGATACTGTCAACTCTGACCAGAGTAGCCTGCTCAGTGAGAGACTGGTGCTTTTCCAAAAGTAGCACAAACAGACGAAGAAACTCCATTGTCCCCAGAGCCATCAAACTGTAAAACCATACACTTGGGGGAGGTCGAGCAGGACCAGAATGGAGAGAAACATGAGTCTGTGCACTATTTATTTATTTTTTTGACGACTTGAATATAATACACATACTACATAATACTGTCCATACGTGCATACTTCGTATTTTAAAAATGTTATATTGTTTTACATTGTTCTTTGTTTTTACTATTACTGATTCTATTTTATTCTATTCTATTCTTCTATTCTATTCTAAATATCTAACATTTATGAAACCAAGCTGGAGGTAGATTTTTTTCACCAGTAGGTATACTGTTTGAAAGTAGTTAATTATTATTATCTTAATCTAATCTTAATTATTTTAGCAAAGCAGACCTGTAATGATATTTTAAAGAGGAAATCTAACAGTGTTAATTATTAATTAATGAATAATTTAATACTACAAATATTTTTAATGGAAATAAAAACATTTCAAACAATCAATCATTTATTTACAACACACATAACAATTTTTTTGTAATGTTGCTCAATTATTCAAAAGTAGTCATGTGATGCTAAATCCTACTTTTCTCAACACAAAATAAATGATCTGATTTACTTTGTTAACCTAATTGAAGCTATGAGTCATTTGAACGGTGATCATTGGCTCTGTGGCCCTGACAACTCCATGACAGTTATTTCTCTGTGACCCAGACTGAGCAGAGTGAGCCCTGACAGGATCTCTTAGTGCGGAGCAGCCAGCAGACTAAACATGTTGAGGCCCAAGAATCACTTGCACAGGTTTAACTGTGTACATATCTGCAGGAATGCATCCCCATGTGCTCTAACACCCACTTACATACACAAAATACAGTTTGTCCCCAGGTTAAGTTTGTACAATGACAATTCCAATAACTTCTATTCCAAAAGTTAAAAAGATAATCTCAGTGTGGACAAGAAGAGATAAACATGGCTTTACTTTTTGTGATTCTACCCTTAAAGGAGAACAACAAGAGACGAATAATAACATGGAGCTGCACATTCTGTCTTTGTGTCCGAAAGCCAGAATGTTTGATATAAACACAGAAGTAATTAGAAAACAGTATGAGCCAATATATTGCTAGAATTTCCTTAAAACATACTCCGTCACATTTCTAACATATACTATGTCAGCAGCTTTGCAGAAAATTGTACTGGAACTGCTCACACAGCAAGACAACTGACCAAAATGCCAGAAATCCAACTGATCATGGAGTAGCAGGATCGTTCGTTTGGATTGGATGCTGGCACTTGGCTTATATGGATGTCAAATGATAAGACCTCAGGTTGAAATCCAAGCCAATTCTGAAATTCAGAATCTGTACAGTGTCTGCCTGGCTTTTAGTCTTATAAAAATTTCCTTTGTCAAAAAAAAAAGCGTCTAGGGGTCATAAATTGGGCTTTTAGTTTAGGTGATAACTGCAGGCCTGGGTAAGTGGTCAGGCTGTCCCTTGGCAATTTATTGCTGGATAGTCAAGAAAGCTGATCATAATAGGATGGAAAACAGCCACAAAGTGACACAAAAGCACTACAAAAATATTGCTACATTTTAAGAAATTGACATCTTTTGCAGCCTTGTTTTTTCTTCTATGGTTTAAGACAAATATGACAGACACTGGCAGCAATCGCTCAGAGACAGAGGGGACATACACACAGATTCATACAGTAAATTACAAACAGTAGATAGTTTTTTACTATGTCTAATTCTGTGAATCCTGGAGAAAATTCACATTGCTCATTACTTCACCACTCAGCTGTAACAATGTGGTGTCTGAAACTGTGGCAATAAAGAGACACCTTGAGCCAAAGTCTTAAAACCAAAGATAAATATTTTCTTTCAGTCTGACGTTGCCTGGAGCGCTCGTTTTTCTTCTGAAGCTGTGATGAAGTGGGCAGGTGAGTGCATGCATGTGTCTGAATGGTTGATCTCTTGTACATATTGAATTCCCTGCTGCCCCGCATTTCCATCTCCACAGTCACACGGTGTCTGTCAGTAGAGAGAGCCCTGCTTTCTGCCAGGGCTGCAGTCATCTGTACCCCCATGGTGGGTTGCCATGGCACTGAGATACACTGGAGAGAAACAGCGCTGTCCCTGCAGTCTGTGCTTTCTGCTGTTTGCACATGCCACATAGACCATAAGAGGTAAAAGTAAAACCAAACATTATATCTTACTCCCACTAAGCCTTATTTGGGTTAAATTTCAGCCCAAGGTAGTTCTTTGTCAAACAATACCCGTTTTACAGTTTTTCAGCATTACGTAAATGAAGCCAGTACACAAAGACGTCAAATGTTACACTAGAGGTTAGACGTGGAGTTTAGGTGCTACTACATTCAACTTTCATTTAGGATATGGATTGTGAGTTAATTTTGAAATATCTTTACAATAAATTTATTTATGGGTTTCTGGCAATTATTTAGTAAACAGTCCTGTCTTTTTTTATGAATTAAATGGCCACTAATGGTTTCAGAGAATCAATTAATAGTTCATATTGTAGTTAGGAGCCTAAATATCTTAATTCTTAATTCTAATTAATTACATTAGAACTTTTAAACACTGCTGCAAACAGGCAGTTCTGTACTGGCACAGTTCTGTACTGCAGATGTGACAACAAATACAAGCACACACTCACACACACATTTCCTCTCTATTTGCTCACTATTTGCAACATGACTCATACATAACTACAGCACTGCAGTAAGAAGAAACTGACATTTCCTTAAGTTTTAGGACAGTGACATGTAGAACAGCTGCAACTCTAATCTGTCTCAGACTGAGACAAAAAAGATTGGTATGATATGTTTTTTCATCACACTGCAGCAGCTGTTAGTTGCCAAAGAACCATATAGTATTTTTGTAAGGGGTTGGTAGAGCCTTAAGTAAAAGCTGGAAGGTGGAGTAGGAATTTTAGTTGATCAGGTAGACAACTTCAGGTAGACCACAGGTTGACGGTTTTCTAACTGGAAATTTGTTTCTCAATAGTCTGTGAAAGTAGATTTTGTTTTCGTAGAGATTGGTGAAGTCGACCTTTTAATTGTAGGAGTCTCTCGTCTACACTGCTACCGGCAGCACATTGTGACTGACTTTGTTATTTAACATGTTTTGGATAGTATCATTGTTATTAATAATTTTTGGTTAGGTCAAATAAGGCTGATACATTTAGTTTTGTTCTGTATTTTACTGCTGGCCAGTGGTGGACCCACCCTGCAGCCAGACTATCATGTGTTTTTGTGAGTAATTTAATTTTAAGGGCTGGAATCTGTACTTGCTAGTGGTTTTCTAGGTGCTGGGAAGAGCGGAGTCTCTCTGTTCATGTTGCGCCAAATAAAGAATGAAGAAACCATTTCACAGTTAACTATTTCTTATGCCTTGTTTGGACCGGTGTTCATTCTTTACAAGTTGAATTACTAATTTATTGAATGTCACAATCCAGTGAGCATCTGTTCAGCTATCTTGACCCCACTGACCTGTTGCTAATCTGCTTTCATTTCTAACTGCTACGAACAACTCCTCACTGACACTGAGCTGCTTTTAACTCACTCAGTCAAACTGATAACCCAACCTGTTATTTGTTTCACTCACAAAATGGACATAACCAGCTGTCATTATGCTGTCTCCTTTCTTTGTTTTAGCAGCTTTACTTGCTGTTCACAGTACCTTGGGGACTTTCTGAAATGTAAATCAACCAGATATATTTTAGTAGAGGTGGCTAAATATACTCAAAGACAAATATCTCCTTTTTCTGTTGTGTTTTTGTCTTGGGACTTTAGTGTTAACATCACACTTTTAAGAGTAAGTTAGTACAGAGGATTTGCTTAGAGAACAAGTTGGAAGACCACGCTTCCTGCTTTGCCTCATAATCCCTTGTCTGCAAACTCACATTGACACATTGTCAAACCCCCCCACCCAACTTGTTATGCTAGTACAGTATCAAAACCAATCCTCTGCCAACAAAGCACTCCAATGACCTTCAGCATTAAGTTATTTTTTCAGTATCTTTTTTGTAAAAGAATTTAAAGTACTAATAATTTTATTAGATATTTTATTTTATTTTATGAATTAAAATTCCAAAATGTCATGTCATTTATGAGACCGACTATTAGGAGACTGATCTGGGCACCTTAGTTTTGCCTGCAAATCTATCTCAACAAGTTTATCAATCAACACATCAGTACTTATACAGAAAATGATGAAAAAAATCCAGCCTGTAGGCTGTGAAAAGACTAATATGGCAAAAAGGATGAAATTAATAAACGTTCATAAACATCCCCTCTTCACTAAGTTAAAATATAAGGGCAGGATGTAGAACTCTTAACTCTAATATCGTCATGGTGACACCAACTAAAACAAATTATTACACTGAAAAGATTTATTCCAAATGACCAAAGTGAAATGTCATAACTCTGGAAACAGCTATGTCTTCCAAGTGTGCAATTGTGCTTTGAACACAGTTTAAAGTTTTCAGTCATGTGTTATCTGTAGATGGAAAAACAAGTGGATTTCAGCATGTGTAACTGTATTTCTTTATTTTTCTCTGGTGTGTTGTTTGCTTAAAGAGCGGTCAGGAAATCTAGACGAGCACATGTGCACACGTTGCAGCACTGTGTGCATTCCAAATGAACTGTTCTGTCTGTTCACCACATGAGAATCTTTACAGGGGTGGTGCCACATGGCAAATGCACACACCCACAGTCGTTAGTTATGTTTGGTAGTATGTCTTCACAGCTTTTGCATTCCAGTGCTTATGAAAACATCTTGATAAAAGCTCTGAGCGCAACACTCAGTGAGACCATATGATCAAAGATTAAGGATGGTGAAGATTCATTGTGGCCAGCTCATCTGCACTCCTCAGGCCAATTCCATTGGTGTCAGTGTTTTCCACATTTTAGATCTTCAGTACACTGACTTGACTTCAATACCAGAAAGAACATCATTTTGAAAGGTACCGAAAGATTCCACCTGGTTTACCCACAGAGGATCCCCTGCATGTCCTCCCAGGGCATCATTCTTTACCCTCCTCTATCATTTGAGGAGCGGATAGTTGCTGGTTTTCAAAGTGATAAAGTGAAGTATTGTATTGGGGTTGTGATGTATCTTCTTACACAGGTTTTGCCAGAGCCCTCATGTACAGTGAGCTTGTTCCTGCCAAATATCTCCAATTTATTTTCTCTACTGGACAAAAGAACGCTGTGTCTTCTGTGTGTGTGTAACTGACTGACACTGTGTTTACGCTCAGGCTGCATTGCATTTGAACTACACTTCAGAAAAGCTGGGACGCTGTGCAAAATGTAGAGTTGAAACCTATTCTTGATTCTTGACAAAGACAACATATCAGATACTGATATTGAGAAATATGCTTGTTTGTTAATACTGCTTAGCATTTTTTGTTTTAACACGTTTAAAGAAAATGGGGCAACAGGCCAAAAACCAAAGTTGAATGGTCATGATCTTCAGGCTCAACCCAGCATCTGTGATGGTTTACAGAATATTTTTTATGAATAATCAGATAACTTTCTAAGAAGGTCTTATTTCAGCAAGACAATTCCAAATCACATCCTGCATTTGACACAAAAGCATGGCTCAATAGTCACCTCCTGAAATCATTTGGATCATTATGAAGTGGAAAAAAAGACAAAGCAGACCCAAACCTGTTGAACAGCTGAAATCCTTTATCAAGAAAGAACTGGAAAACAATTGTAGGGTAAGTCTCAGCAAAAACTCTGTTTTGTTTTGTATGTTTTGAATTACAATGGAAGTAAAAGGTTTTTATATGGCTCATGCCTGCTTTTTATTTATATTAGCTCCACTTCACTTAAATGTCTACAAGATTTTTTTTTATATTTGGTGATATTGACTACTACTACTAATACTACTTCTCTTTCGGCTTTTCCTATCAAGGGTCTCCACAGCGAATCATCCTTTTACACCTCACTCTTTTTCATGTACCAAATTTTTCCAGTGTCAATGTCATTTTAAATTTCCTTACTTCTGGAAAAAGCCCTAAAAGTTCTGGGATCACTTTATCACTCTGTTCAGTTTTAGTTTAGATTAATCAGAAATAACTTAATTACAAATAACTACAATCTCTGTGAACTGCAAACACGCAGGAAAGAGAGGAAAATGATTCAGTTTGCTTTTCTTGCTTTTTACAAAACAATTTATGTTCTTTCATGAAATATTTTTTGAAATGCTGAGGAACTATGAATGAAGCACAGATATAATACTATAAATATGTAGGTTACACAGAACTGAACAAATTTGCTTGACTCATGATGGCCACTAAATGGAATGCATGAGCCAAATAAACACGCCCTGCATATAAAACCGCATATAATGGCTGACTTTCATAGAATATGACCATTACCATACCATTCCATATTATCATCTCCCAAGATAGAAATTATTGTAAACTACTCTCACAAGATGTATAAAGAATTCAAGAATTAGTCACCTCAGCCCACCAGAGAGCTTTCTTTCTTTGAGTTAATGGGAGGTTGTAGAGCAGTCTACCTTTGGCCCATAAGGAGCAAGTGTTAGTTGTAAAGTTCAACTGTTAAGTAACCCCTGCTGTTTGCTCGCCCAGCAAACCAGGCCTGCTGTGCACTAGCTGTACATCAGTGCTACAGGTAATCTCTACCAGGTGCTGCCATTCATGCATACTGTACATAGACATGTAGAGCATGTACGACTACTATAGTGCATTAAGGCATTACACACACACACACACACACACACACACACACACGCACAGTGCCTGGTTGGATAAAGTCCAGACACAAAGAGCTCCTTCTAGTCTGGGCTGCATGTCATGGAAGTTACACTAATTGTTCGAAATTTGCAAGCAGTGATATAAATGATTGACTCGATTTAACACTGTGTGAATGGTCATTTAAATCAGATCTCTGAAAAATACACTACTGTTACAGAGCAGCATAAGTACCCCAAAAGTCTTGATGGATTTATGTGTGCCTGTTCAGTTCTGATACATATTTGTTACAGTACTCTACAAATTAGGCAGGTAACATCCTTGGAACGTCAAATATATTCATGCCCTAAGTGTTTTCTAATTAAGGGGTATCAGTTCTGAAATTATGTGACACTAACGTATAACATTTGCTTTTGAACTTGTTTATTTGTATGCTATGACTGGACAGATGTTTTCTGATCTGCCACCAGGGGAGACACAGTATAGTTGTATAAAGTTGAGCTTTCTTCAACGTTTTCCTGTCTCGGTTGTTTGTCTAAAAACAAAAAGGCCAATGTTCAAGCTCTTAGAAGCTCTTTAGACATTTATTGCCCTTTTGATTTTTATGAATATAAAGTGACATATAAATGTTTCCAAAAGAGGATAAAGTTTGCCAGCACATAGTTTCATAACAGCGGCATGTTTATCCATCTGTCCTCACAATATAAGGAAGCTGTGTGACTACGTGTGCAGTATACATGTAATCCCAGTGACTGTTGGGGCTGGAATTCCTCTCTTATCTTTCCTTTTCCTGCAGCCAACACATTCTAGATAAAAAAAAAAACAAAACAGGGGTAAAAAAAAAAGGAAACTTTGAGGCGGTCAGACAACCCCATCACTCAACTTCAATTCAATTCAACTTTATTTATATAGCGCTAATTTACAACAAGGTCATCTCAGGGCACTTTACATAATAAAGTCAAGACTATACAAACGTGTAGAGAAAACCCAACAAATCCCCCTTGAGCAAGCCATAGGCAACAGTGGAGAGGAAAAACTCCCTTTACCGGAAGAAACCTCCAGCAGACCAGGCTCAGGGTGGACGGCCATCTGCCTTGACCGGTTGGGCTGAGTGGAAAGTGGAGAGAGAAAATAACAAAAGCAACAACCAAACATTGGGCAGGTTTGTAGGTCCAGTAGCTGAGCACTGGAAGACACACAGCTCCAAAGCCGGGGACACCTGAAGAGAGAGGGAGACAGAGAGGGAGAAAAACAACTACGAGAGAAAGGAGACACATAGTTAATGTCATGTTAATGTTGTGGGCGACTGTGGCTCAGTTGGTAGCGCGGTCGTCCACCAATCCCACAGTTGTTGGTTTGATCCCTGGCTCCTCTGGTCACATGTCGAAGTGTCCTTGAGCAAGACACTGAACCCCACTTAGTTGGTCCTGGTGAGTGCTGGTCAGCTGCATAGCAGCTCCCCCGTGTGTGTGTGTGTGTGTGTTTGAGAGTGTGAATGGGTAGATAAGAAGCAGTGTAAAGTGCTTTGAGTACCAACAGGTAGAAAAGCGCTATATAAGTGCAGATCATTCATTTACCATTTACCATACAGGGGTGACATATAAATGTGGGCTGAGAGGAGGAAAGTGCATCAGGGGTTGGTCCCCCAGCAGTCTAAGCCTATAGCAGCATAACTATAAGTAACTATAAGCTTTATCAAAGAGGTAAGAAAGGTTTTGAGCCTAGTCTTAAAAGTAGAGAGGGGGTCTACTTACTAAATCTGGACTGGGACCTGGTTCCACAGGAGAGGAGCTTGATAGCTAAAGGCTCTGCCTCCCATTCTACATTTGGAAATTCTGGAACCACAAGTAGGCCTGCATTTTGGGATCGAAGTGATCTATTAGGATGACATGGTAAAAGGAGATCTTTTAGGCATGATGGAGCTTGACCGTTTAGAGCTTTATAGGTAAGAAGGATTTTAAATTCTATTCTAAATTTAATTGGAAGCCAATGGAGAGAAGGTAGAGAAGGTGAAATATGATCTCTCTTACCAATCCCAGTCAGTAATCTTGCTGCAGCATTTTGGATTAATTGAAGGCTTTTTATAGAGTTACTGGTGCAGACTGAAAATAGAGAATTACAGTAGTCAAATATAGAAATAACAAATGCATGAACTAGGTTTTCAGCATGGCTTTGATAAGAAGTTTATAAGAATATACTGTACTACTACTTTATCACTCTAGTGTGACATGTGCACTTTATTGATGATTAATTGACGCCGCATGAACGCCGAATGCAACCCAACCCCACTGTAAGATCATTGTCTTGTCTCCAATCTCCCCAGTTGGAAGTAGAAATCATCCTTTCTTTATTAAACTCCTACTTACTGTCCATTAAAGCAAAGGAATTACTCCAGCTGTTGCATTAGAAGGGACCACACGGTGCTTTTAGACAAACTTTACTATAGTATTAAAGTCTAGGCCCTGCTCCAATAGCATTTTATTGCTTGTGTCACGACTGCCCAAGAGTTGATGAACTATACCCAAGTGAATGAAGCTGATGGATTAGACGTAGGAAGCAGTGAAAGCATTCTGATCGATGCCCAACTCAAACTACTTGCATTAAAGTGAAGTTAAGGAACTGACCCAATGACAAGTGATGTATGATTGCGTTATTTTGCTTTTATGGGACCAGTAGTCTGTACACTGAGATGGATTACCACTGGCCAGTTATAGGCCACCAAAATTCTGACTGAAATGAAGTTGCTGCCTTTAACGCAGCTGATTTAGTTTATTCTTTATTGTGTTATATCTGTTAGAATCAATATTAGCTCAGACTGATACTACTGTCATGATTCTAGTCTTAACATCCTCTATGTTCTCTGCTCGCAAACACATCCCCAGTCACTCACTCACTCTTTCCCATTTACTTTGTCAATTTTCCCTTCTTTTTTCTGCCCACATACTCACCTGCAATTTATTGACTGCAATCAGGCACAGATTTAAGGCTGCAGCTTTCATTCAAACTGTGATTGTTTTACCTGGATCTGCTTTGTCTGTTGTCTTCTTTAGTCTGCTGTTATTTCCAGTCTATACTTCCTCATTCTTTGTATGTGGATTAAGGTTTTTTTTTTTTGACAATTTCAAATAATCCGGGACCTGTTTGTTCAAAGTCATGCCAAGCGTGTTGTCCACAATCTCAAAACTAACCAGGAGCTGGTTTGTTCTTTATTCAATTTAAACAAGGAAACATCTCAGATTTGAATGGTGTTGGGCCAGGAAGTTCATCCAACTATGGGTTTGTGTTGCTTTGCTTAAAGTTTACTCTTCATGGGCATAGTGTTACTTTTGTTTTTGCTTAGACTCTTATTTTGAAGGTCAACTTTTGCTCCCTTTAAATTCCTAATAATCTCTTAATAATTTCTGTGTTGGTTACTTTGACATAACCAATTATGTCAAAGTAACAGAAAGTATTACAGTAAACTCAATTTCCTCAATACTTACTGTTATAGTCCCTGTCAAGTGTTTTGTATTTGACTCTACTCACAGTACCTGAACATGACAATGTACCTTTCACCTCTTATAATGCGCTTTAATAATTAAATTACCCACACTCACCACAGCCTTATAAAATGGCCCACAGAAATTTGTAGATTCATCCCTGTTTTGTCTTTATTGTAAATTGTTTTTGCACATAGTTTATAAAACTATCTGCAGTAGGTGCAAAGAGCTAAATGGTACCATTTGTGCAACTCCAGTTCTAATCAATCAATCATTATTTTATTTATATACCGAACACCTTTAGCACAAATATTGCAATTCGAAGTGCTTTACAGATGAATGAAAGTTGAAAAAGGTGTACAAGCAAAACCAATAAAAAATATGTGTCAGAACAGTAATAATAATGTCCATAAAACAGATATGCACATGAATAAAAGTAAATTAATAATTATAAATAATTAAAAATGAAATTTCAGCTATTTAAATTACTTTTAAATCACTTTTCAGTAAGTGTAGGATACACCAGCATGATTTTTCATTTGTTGTTGTTTATTTGGATTTTTGTCTTCAAATCCAGTTGCAAACCAATAAATAAAACAGGCAGCAAAAAATACACAAATGTTATTGATACTAACCAAACTTCAACAGCAAAGTCTCCTACACTAACTTCTAGTCTACCAAATCATTCTGCACGCACTTGGGAACCATGCATGAGCTTTTAGTAAACCTTAAGCTCCCAAGAGGTCTCCTCTGGTCCATGTACAAAGTCTGATAAATTTTTTAGAGTTGTTTGTGTTTGTGTTATTTAAATATGTTAGTTAAATCTGATTTTTACCAATAACCATTAACATGTACTGTTATGGGAAGCAGCATCAACTGCAAACCAACTTTAAAGCAAAATTCTTTGCACCATTTAGAAGATATTATGTAAATCAAACTGAATAGTGAACCCTGATAATTCTACAGGCTTCGTCATTAACTGGTTGGTTGTCAGCATTTTACTGGAGTTTTCTTTGTTGACTTTGGATGGCTGTTGGATGATATCATAAAAGCAGGCTTTGCCAGATGTTCTGCATGGCATTTGCAGATGCATTTCTATGGCTTTACTTCATTCAAAATAAATAATGGGTCAGGTCTGGCTTTCATCCTGAGTCGTGAGGTGGGTGCCAGCAAACTGTTCACCTGTTATAAATGTATAATGCACTTGGTTCTTCAGATATTTTGGATAAAATCACAATGAAGCATGTTTTTTTTTTCAAACCACATTTTTTTACACCCACATTTGCAAAAATTCTGCAACATTTTATGCCACACTTAATGAGTCCTAGATGAAGTACCCAGAAATAGGGTGCCATAACAACGACTATGAATGGAATTTTTTGCATTCGGGTTATGGATTATCAGCGAAAATCTACTCTGTGACAAACAAAGATTGTGATAGTTACATGTAATATCTGCAAGTAAAAACCACTTTTGAATGGGTCAGGCTCATACAATTCACCTCTCCAAATACAAGCTTCTGAGTATATCTTAGTAAAATGAATGAACTGCTAAAGCATCTCATTAATGAGATCACATTTAGGACACAGGTTCTTCCTTCTTATCCTGCGTTACTGCGTTGTATTCCCGGAGAGAGTCAGGTTTACTGTGAAAGTGATGATGGTATGAGAGAACTGAAGCCTCATTTACTGCAACACGACATGTCTACAGTTTTTTCAGTGGTCATCAGGCATTTAGATTGGAAGAAATATTGCAGTACAAAATTAATTCCATATAGTATGAAAGTTTATTTTTTCTTAGTTATGTTTGTACACAAAAATTTTTGCCTGTCTGGATGTCTACATGACTCATCTAACATGTACCGATTAAAGCAGATTCATTAGGCTAAATATTCGATCGAACAAACTAGCCTGTGCTCCATTTTTTTCAACCATGTAGCTTTTATTACAGTATATGCACAAAAGTCTATACATAGAATGACCGTACTATCATTTTTAAGTCCTGTCAGACTAAAGTATTTGTAACAAGGATACATTTGCTATGACAGTGATGTATTGCAGGCTGCAGTGGAATGAAGAAGGGGTAACCTGAAACTTCCACACACATGTAGACTGACATGCCTTCATGTGCACCACTCGTCCACACACACACATAAACGCACACACACACACACACACACACACACACACACACATACACACACACACACACACAAAAAAAAAGCCCTGTACTACGTCTCAAGTTTAATACCATAAGGATTAGGTAATTCTCTATGCCAAGACTCTGTGGGAATGTTGAGGTTAACACTAATGTTGGAACGCAGGCTTACTGACAACCTGATGGAGTCTGAGGAAAAGTTCACAAAGTGAAGCTGGAGGCTCATGACCTCCTCTCATTGTCAATTAAAGAACATACAGTTCAGAAAGCAGACTGGTACTTTGTGAAAAACTGTGCCAAGGTTTTTGTGTGGGGAGTGACAACCATGACATCACCCTGCATCTCCAGTCTATGTGAAATAACTTGGCTCGAGGGGCTGCATTTCACTCTAGATCCTGCAGAATTACCTAAGTTGATCAAAAAAAAAAAAAAAAAAAAAGCTAAGCCTTGGGCTTGGCTAGAATTAGAACTTGACCTATTGCTTTCATTCTAGGGCTAAAGCTACAGATAGTTTTCATTTCTAAATTGAATGAGTCAAAGTGTCTCAAAGTGCTATTTACTGGAAAATGACCTCCCTACATGCCAGATATCAGATGTCCAAAATAAAACCAATAGAACTGGAACTGACCGAAGTGTGGCAACCTTTCTAGGATCACTTCAAAGGGGAGCTGTCTTTATTCTAACTTTTTACTTTTATTACAGGAAATGGTAAAACTTGTTTGCCTCATTTCCAGGGCTGAAAATTTATACCTTCTGTATTTGTGTCATGCTTGTACGTTGTTTTGACTGCAAATGGTACAGCTGTGTAAAATAAGTAAAAAGTCAAAACTTCCCAATTCCCAATACTAACCATCTTTGTACTTTGTAAATACTGTAAACAGAAGTATTCATCCACCTGGCACATGAGGTCAGTGACACCAAATTATACAGTAAAGGTTTGTGCTTTACTGCAAGCAAGCAGAAAGTTCAACATGCAACAGAATCATTTGAAGTCATCTACTCCTGTGGTTATGTCATTATATGTAATCTAAAGCCTGTTGTGGCTTCAGGATTGCCTTCAGTGATTTGGACCTCCACTGTTTCCCATTTCTTTAGAGACAGAATTTCTTTCTGTGGTGTCTTTGTGGCGTACCACAATCCCTGAACACAAATCCCCACCTCCTTTTAAGAAACCAAATTTTGTTACAATATGTCAAACTGTACATGATTTTGAGCTTTGCTGAAGTACAACATGTTCCTAGTTGGCATTACTGTAGCTTTGATCACACACAAAACACACAGTCTACTCTCATTATGTTGTTTGGCAAAGTACATTTGTATAACGTGTATAATGTAGAAGCAAAAAGTATCCCTGACGCAGTATGAAAGGAAGAGGCACTTGTTAGTTCCATGCACAGTCACAGCTGACAAGGTCTTCATGTTCCTAAAGTGTGTGCATGTTTCAAAAAGGTCACAAGGTCTCTTTTCATGTGCATAATTCACGTTACACAGGGACGCTTTCATTATTGACACATGTACGGTATGTATGAGTGACTAAATGGGTTAAGTGATGCTGCAATGAATACTAGTGATGCAAAATGTCTTTTTTTAATTTTAAGTTTCAATCGATTACATAATCGAAAATGAGACTAAACTCTCATAAAACTAAACCCAAGACTTGTGCTGAAACCTGAGTAACATGTTTCTTCTTTATAAAAAAAATGTGACTGTAATATTATAACACCACCAACAAAAAAAAGGTTATGGTATATTGGAGCTTCTTTGGCAACATTGGTATAAAATGTCTATAATGAAACATGTGGCCCACTGGAACAGCATGTTTGGCTGATTTAATTTATTTTTGCCTAATGGAGCTACTACATAGACATATCCAGCTTGCAGACGGACAGACAAAATATGGGTAGAAGTAATTTATTGTTCGTTCTGATTTATGCATAGGAATAAAAAAAATGTCCTGCTTGCAGAGTAAATCAAATTGATACAAACTCACAAGCCCTACACAGACTCAACAAGCTAAGTTAATTTATAAATAGAGCACAGCAAGATAAGCCATCCCTTTGTATTTGTTTGTAGGTGTTGTGTCTCCTTAAATATAATCTCTTGGGGCCAGGGATCACCAACCTGCCTGGTCTCTACACTGTTCCCTGCACCACTGGCATCAATCAGACCCTGGGCAATGGCCTTTTGCCTGATTTGCATTGGCAACAGTTGGTCTTTGATGTCGGCCTGGTGTGTCACAGCCCTTAAAGCTTCAAACACTGTGCAGTAATTTAATGGTAATATATTGAAGGAAAACGAGTCATGGATTCCTGTGTGTGGTTTTGCTGTGGATCCCTCTCCGTTCCCATCCAAGCTGAGGTAAGCAGTCGAGTGTGTAAGTGGGTGATCTCAGAAGACGTCAGTGATTAATTTCCGTAGGAGTGCGTAGGTTACATCACTTTTTGTTTCGCTCTCACTTTTCCCAACATGACACCTGATACCTTGTCAAATCATAAAGATCTTGCCACCATCATCAGACTCTAGTGTTTCATATCTTTTCTGATGGTGCTCTTTCATCCAGCGCTGTCACATTGAAAACAGATGCTGGGGATAGCGTGAGAACACCTGTCATAACAAGTGCCTTTTACCGCTTGTGCTTATGCAGGCTTGACCGCATGTTTTCCTCACTCTGTTGTTAAAATGCTATAACACACATACACACACATGTGTTTGTACCTCTATACTTGTGAGGACAGTCATTGACATAATGTAATCTCTAGCCCCTTTCCCTAACCCTAACCATTACAATTGAATGCCTAACCCTTTCCCTAACCCTAACCGAAACATAATTCTAACCCTGATCCTGAAACCCAGTCTTGACCCTCAAAAAGCCTTTTAAAGTTGTTGAAAGTTGTGAGGGCTGGCCAGATGTCCTCACTTCTGAAACATGTCCTCACTCTGTTGGTAAAAAACGAAATTTGGTACTCACTAAGTAGTATCCACTGCAACACACACACATGTGCCGTTACACAGCCATTTTATGAGCATGGCTATGCTGTTTGTGCATGTTTCCTGAAAGCATTAGGTGAACCCTATGATTTAGATAGTTGTATGAAAATGTTCCCAGTTATTGCCAAAGCAGAGAAAGGGAACTCACTTCCCTTTCCAATGTCTACATTACTGGCTGGGATTAAGCTGTAGATGATTATCTGAAATCAGCGGTTTATGAAACAAGATTAAAGTCTGCTTTATTAGTGATCAGTTGCTTTGGATAACAGCACCAAATGAACAAATAACTAAATGGAAATGACACAGTTACAAGTTTAACCTACATAAGTGCAACAAAACTTTGAAAGATTACGTAAAAATAAGAAAACAACTTTTGCTTTACTTCTGTGTGTGTGTGTGTTGTCCTCAAAATTGCCTCTGCTCCGTCCGACTGACTTGCTGAGAGATTGTCCTCTGAAACACTGCCTCCCCTCTGACAGGCTCATCAGTTGGGGCTGAGGCAAACCACTGTAGTGTGAAGTTGTTAAACAAACACTGTGGTTTCTGATTAAAACCACATTCTCTTGGTCCACTTACAAGATTTTCTGTCTTTTTTACCCCTTTTGTAAATTTCTCCCAGCTCTGAGTGTAACTGGCTTTGGCCAGAGCAGAGCATAGACTGATCTGTGGGATCAAAGACTCTTGGCTTCTCCAGCAGATTGCTGCCATTCATTAATTTCATTTTCTTCAGATGGAAAAAAAAGAGTTTGTTGTGCTAGAGCAAGCAAGCCTTTAAAATGAGCGAGTCTGTGCAGCCAAGGGAACCTCCGATTGTTGGTGATTTTAGCAGGACAGCAGAGTAGTCGTGAGTTGCTACACACTTACTTTTCTAACCCACTGGGGTCAGTCTTTATACAGTACATAGTTACACCACAATTGACAATCCAGAGTTGAGCCTAGGACGCAGAGATCCAGTCCTACACGCCTCTCTGCAGTATCCTTACCGCCGTTACCCCCCCACAACTCCCACATTCCTATAGAAACTGTGTCTGTTCCCCGATTAACTAAATTTTACAAACTAAAAATGATCACAAGAGGAGTTAATCATAATAACTTAATAAAAATCAGGACTGCTCCTCTTACTGAACAAAAAACTAAAACACTTAAATGTGGATTATTAAATATCAGATCTCTCTCATCTAAATCTCTGTTAGTAAATGACTTGATAAGTGATCATCAATTCGATTTATTTTGTCTCACCGAAACCTGGTTGCAGAAGGAAGAATATGTTAGTTTAAATGAGTCAACCCCCAAGTCATATTAACTATCATGTTCCTAGAAGCTCAGGCCGAGGTGGAGGAGTAGCAGCAATTTATCACTCAAGCTTACCGATAAACCCTAGACCTAAACATAGTTATAACTCATTTGAGAGTCTTACTCTGAGACTTTCACACCCAAGTTGGAAAACTCAAAATCCACTTCTATTTGTTATTGTGTATCGTCCTCCAGTCCCTTATTCTGAATTTTTGACTGAATTCTCTGATTTTCTAGCCGACTTAGTGCTTAGTGCAGATAAAGTCGTCATAGTGGGCGATTTTAACATTCATGTAGATGCTGACAGTAACTCCTCAACACAGCATTTACTTCATTATTACATTCAATTGGTTTCTCTCAAATTGTAAATGAACCCACTCACTGTTTTAGTCACACCCTAGACCTTGTCCTTGCATACGGTATTGAAATTGATAAACTAACAGTATTTCCTCATAATTCTGTTCTCTCTGACCATTTCCTAATAACATTTGAATTTAGTTTATTAGACTACACGGCAGCTAGAAAGAAGTTTTGCTTCAGTAGGTGTTTATCTGAAAACACTGTGAACAAATTTAAGGAAATGATCCCTTCATCATTTACTTCAACATGTACTGATATAACTGAGAGTAGCCTCATTAACTGTACTCCTGTACAAGTTGATTACCTTACTGATAATTATGCAGCATCTTTATGTTCCATACTTGATAGTGTTGCCCCTCTAAAAAGAAGGCAGTAATTCTGAATAGGCGATCTCCATGGTATAGCTCGCACACCCGCAATTTAAAGCAGGCGTCACGAAGACTAGAAAGGAAGTGGCGTTCCACTCATTCACAAGAATCCCGCCTAGCCTGAAAAAAAAAAAAAAAAAGACTTTATACTTATACAAATTAGCACTCCGTAAAGCCAGAACAGCTTATTATTCATCACTAATAGAGCAAAACAAGAACAACCCCGGTTTCTTTTCAGCACTGTAGCCAGGCTGACTAAGAGCCATAGTTCAGTTGAGACTAGTATTCCCTCAACGCTATGTAGCAATGACTTCATGACCTTCTTCACAAACAAAATCATAGCTATTAGAAATAAAATTCACCAGACCCTCCCCACAAATACAACAGAATTAGAATCATCAGTAAATCCTCAGTCCCTTTTAGACTGCTTTGTGCCCATAGACCTTGCTGAGTTAACTTCAACTATTATGGCATCTAAACCAACAACATGTCTGCTAGACCCTATTCCAGTTAGACTGCTCAAAGATGCTCTACCCTTATTAGACACGTTCATATTAGATATCATTAATCTATCCTTACAAACAGGATATGTACCAAAGGCTTATAAGATAGCTGTAATCAAACCTCTACTTAAAAACCAAGTCTGGATCCAGATGTCTTGGCCAATTACAGACCAATATCCAATCTCCCTTTTATTTCTAAAATACTTGAAAAAGTAGTTGTAAAGCAATTATGTGACCACCTGCGCAGAAACGACTTGTTTGAAGAATTTCAGTCAGGATTTAGAGTTCATCATAGCACAGAAACCGCACTGATTAAAGTCACCAATGATCTTCTTCTGGCTTCAGATAACGGACTTGTCTCTATACTAGTTCTGCTAGATCTTAGTGCTGCATTTGACACCATTGATCACAGAATATTATTACAGAGACTAGAACATGTAATTGGAATTAAAGGAACAGCACTAAATTGGTTTAAATCGTATCTATCAGATAGATTCCAATTTACTCACGTTAATGATGAATCTTCGACATACACAAAAGTTAGTTATGGAATTCCACAAGGCTCTGTATTAGGACCAATACTCTTTACTCTATATATGTCTCCCTTGGCAACATTATTAGAAAACACTCTGTAAATTTTCACTGCTACGCTGATGACACGCAGTTATATCTATCTATGAAACCTGATGAAACAAATAAATTACTCAAACTACAAGCATGTCTTAAAGATATAAGGGACTGGATGACGTATAATTTTCTTCTTCTAAACTCAGATAAAACTGAAGTTATTGTATTTGGGCCTAATAGTCTAAGAGACATGTTTTCTAACCATATCGCTACTTTAGACGACATAACTCTTGCCCCCAGTAGTACTGCAAGGAATCTTTGAGTCATTTTTGACCAGGATTTGTCATTTACCTCACAGATAAAGCAAATCTCTAGAACAGCCTTCTTCCACCTACGGAACATTGCCAAAATTAGGAGCATCCTGTCCCAAAGCGATGCTGAAAAATTGGTTCATGCATTTGTTACTTCTAGATTGGACTATTGTAATTCTCTACTTTCAGGCTGCCCCAGTAACTCACTAAAAGCCTCCAATTAATCCAAAATGCTGCAGCAAGATTACTGACTGGGATTGGTAAGAGAGATCATATTTCACCTTCATTAGCTTCTCTCCATTGGCTTCCAATTAAATGCAGAATAGAATTTAAAACCCTTCTTCTTACCTATAAAGCTTTAAACGGCCAAGCCCCATCATATTTAAAAGATCTCTTAGTACCATATCATCCTACTAGACCACTTCGGTCCCAAAATGCAGGCCTACTTGTGGTTCCCAGAATTTCCAAAAATAGAATGGGAGGCAGAGCCTTTAGCTATCAAGCTCCTCTCCTGTGGAACCAGCTCCCAGTTCAGATTCGGGAAGCAGACGCCTCCCTGTTTTTAAGACTAGGCTCAAAACCTTCCTTTTGATAAAGCTTATAGTTGGTTATAGTCATGCTGCTATAGGCTTAGACTGCTGGGGACTCTGCACTGTGCCACTTCCTCTTCTCTTCATTCTCTCCTCTCACCCCACATCTATATTGTCACCACTGTATGACATTAACTCTGTGTCTTCTTTGTCCCGTAGTCGTCTCTCTCCCTCTCTTTCCCCCTCTCTCTCTCCCTGTCCACAGGTGTCCCCGGATTTGGCGCTGTGTGTCCTCCAGTGTGCAGCTACTGGTCCTATTAACCTGCTCAATGTTTTGTTGTTGCTTTTGTTGCTCTGTTCTTTTCTCTCTCCACTTTCCACTCTGCCCAACCGGTCAAGGCAGATGTCCGTCCTCCCTGAGCCTGGTTCTGCTGGAGGTTTCTTCCGTTAAAGGGAGTTTTTCCTCTCCACTGTTGCCTATGGCTTGCTCAAGGGGGATTTGTTGGGTTTTCTCTACCTGTTTGTATAGTCTTGACTTTATTATGTAAAGTGCCCTGAGATGACCTTGTTGTAAATTGGCGCTATATAAATAAAGTTGAATTGAATTGAATTGAACCACAACATTATAACAACAGGTGAAAACTGTACCAGAAACTTGCACCAGAAACTAAAAAAATGACATATTCTGTATCTTTAGGTCATATTTGGTGGTTTGTTTTGTCACTGTTGCCTCATTTGGCAGTTGTCATAAACATGATGACGTCAAAAAGCATTTATAACCACAAACATTTGTAGAGCTGTGGGAGAGGATGTACAAGAAGACCATAGAAGAACAGAATGTCTAGTATAATTCTGTTGCTAGTCAAGCGATGTATTTCGTGACGTTAAGGAAACCACGATTGTTAGGACAAATTGTGACTTTTTTTGCTAACCCCAGTATCTTTATTTAATGAATAAACCATGTCTTGGTGCTTATACACAATTAAATCTCTCAAAAATCAAAATTTTTACATTTTACCATGTAAAACAGCTTCCATTGTAAGATGTCACACTGGTAATTTTGGTGCCTGATGCCCAAAGAAAATGCAACAGAAGCCTGCCGCAGTGTGAAAAAGGACTCTGTTGGTCTTATGAGAGGGTATAGACAAAGACCTTCGTAGGGATGTAATGGGAGAAGGACTTATTTAACAGTTGATGTGAGAAGAGTTACATTATGAGTTTTCCCAAAGAACTCTTGCATCAAAGTGATTCAGCAGTCTGAGCCTCTAGCAGCATGAAACAAAACTTAAAATGTGCAAACTGGAATTTATATATTTATTAATTGAATTTCGCCTTTTTTATTTTATCAACATTGTTACAGAAGTGCATTTTTAATGTTTGTGAATCAGTTAATAATCGTAAAAGACATCAACAACTATTTATCTGTGGATTGACCTTTTAACCAACACGTTACAGATGGTATTAATATGGTGGCTGAGAGGTGTGTAATGAGCAACAACTCACCTCAATAAAGTTTACTGTATTGCATAGCAGCAGCTATGTGAAGTAAACCATCACTTTTGGGAAAGCTTGTAAAACCCACTGCACTCACATTTGTACAACTATAAAACCATTACAGACATAAAACTATTAAACTAAAAGGACTGTACAGACTGGAAAGAGATATAACATGCTGCTTTTCATTAAAGCTATAATGCTACAACCTAGGTGAGCAGTTAAACAAGCCCAACCCTTATTTTGAAAAGCCTCCATGGCAACTTAAATATACGTAGGTGCTGGAAAACCCCTACTTTTGTTTTTTTTTCTCTAAGGGAAGCAAAAAGGAGGAGGAAAATGTGACAGAAATGGATTAATATGATGCTTTAATTAAAATGCTTTTGGTTTTTATGTTACAGTGTCACCTTATGCCAGAAAGAACTTTGACTAGTTGTCAGCTGCCATTAGGTATGTATTGGAGAGTATTAGACTTTCCCATCATGTTTATGTTCACATCCATGTGGTGATGGAGATTCACCAGTTAATCACCAGTTAAACTGTATGTTTTGAGTACCAGAGAAGGTCATATTGAGCTACATTGTGTCTTCATAGATTTAGAGTAAGTATATGACAGGGTGCCGAGAGAGGAGCTGTGGTACTGTATGGGAAGTCTAGAGTTGCAGAGAAGTATGTTAGAGTGAGGTGTGCTGTAGGTGTGACAGAAGAGTTCAAGGTGGAGCTGGGTCTTCATCAAGGATCAGCTCTGAGCCTCTTCTTGTTTTCTCTGGTGATGGACAGACTGACATATATGGTTAGACATGAGGGACAGCTCATGTTAGGTGTTTGGACATGTTCAAAGGAGGAGGAGATATTGTGAATAAGTCGGTAGAAGGCTTGCCTGGTACCTCGATTGTAATTCGCTTCGGATAAAAGCGTCCGCCAAATCATTAAATGTAAATGAACGATGCTGAGGCTGGAGATGCCAGGAAGAAGGTCTAGAGGAAGACCAAAGAGGAGATGCATGGATGTGCACTGGAAATTGTAATTAGTTGAACTAATGCATGCAAACCGATTGCCTTGAAAAAAACAAGTAAACTGAAATAGGAATTGTATTTCTACTTACATACGCTTATTAAGTGTGGTACACCTACAATTTAATTGTAATTAAATTTAATTTAAGTACAACTTAAGTGTACAGTACTTAAAATGTAATTATGGTGTACTCATAACTCAATATGGAGAATTATTATTTCAAACAAAGTCATATGAAGTTGTCTGCTGTCTTTCGAATGACACAGTTATTTAAGTTGGACCAAATAACTTGATATTCCCATCAACTTTAAACATCTGAGTTTCAGACACTTTAACAACAGTCTGATTTACGTGCTTTAAGGCAAACTCGTTGCCTTAAGAAGGTCAAGTAAGGATTACATGTGTAACTTTCGTATGCCAAACTTCTATCAATCAGGACTTTCTACTTTGATCGTATCATCTTAGTTCATGTTTTCTAACCATGCCCCTCCCCCCAAAATTGAGAAAGGTGCATTACTGTTGTAACCATACTACATTATACAACAATATTATGGTATTATAAACTATATACTATGTATATTATATACTATACTAGTAGTGTAGAAAGATTATTTTATAGGAATAAAACTTATATTGATGTTATTGAATTATTAAAAACATCTAGATTTGTCTTTCAATCATAAAAAATGCTTTTACTTGCTTTCAATGGTATTTGATTATTTTATGTTCAACACATTTTTAATCTGGTCTAATTTTCCATAGGCCTTTTTGGTCTAGTTGTTCTCTGGTCCTTCTTTGATACGGCCCCTTTTTATTTATGCCTGTGTTGGTTTCCTTTTAAGCTTTAAACCTTTTAATACAATCTGTCAGTTACAAATATTTACTAACTTATTATGATAGATTTGATGATGTGTTAGAGTGCGGCTGACAGTATTAAAACAATGTACCAACTCATATGTAGAGGATGTTAAACTATGACTGCAAGTGAGCCTACAAGTAATTCCTGGAGGCGGTTTATACTACCATAACAAAAATATCAGCATAACACACTGATTTGTTTATTTTTGGCCTGTGCTTAAGGCACTCACAAAAGGTAATTAAGAAAATATGAAATTATGAAAACTGACTTTTCATGACTAGTGTGCAGTTAAACTTTTATTGTTTCATATACATTCTTTTCTTGTGTATTGAGGGTAGAAATGTGCTCCTGGCTGCCTCCTGTAATAGGTCATAATTAAAACCACAAACTACTGAAATCCCACATATGACTGAGTGTAAATTACATTATATAATCAGTTGAGGACACTCAGTCCTTCACATAAAACAAGATTGGTATAAGGACATAGGACTGCCAGTAAATTCTTTTGCACAAAGTCTTCGTTATATCCGTTAGATTTATTGATTTAAACCACAGGCTGTCTTCCTCCAGAGGAAGGAGTCCTGTCTGTACTGAGCCAAGATTTCAATATGACAACATAGGCGCCAGTGAAATGAACTAAAGCTGTTTGTTTTGACTTTGAAGCCCCAGCTGCAAGCCCTGCTGTATCACGTCAGGTTGCCATAAACAAAGAGATAAATCACAAGGAAATATCCATGCATCAATTCAGGTGGAATGTCAAAGTCACTTAATATCCTAAAGCATATGTCATTGCTACCATGAAATGACTCCAAGTAATGAGCAGTAAGCACTTGATGCTCAACACTTGGCCCCATGTACATATTAGATGGAATGTTTAATATACAAGGAAAGGTCTCTCCACAGAAGAAAAGGTGAGTAGGGCTCCTGCTGCTAGTTTTTAGTGTTAGTGCACATTTATACAATTTTGAAAGAAAATTGTGAGAGCCCCTGAAGACAAGACAAACTTGTTTTGGCTATAGTCCATGGATCACATAAAAACCTAATTTCGAGCTGTGACACTGGTTAGACTATAAATAAAAATTGAATCCAATGATTTGGAAGTTATTTGAAACCTTTATTATTGTGGATCTGTCAGCAACACTTGTAAAAAAAAGTTAGAACAGAGGTAACAAAAGAATATAATCGCTGTGTAATGCTGTAAGACACCTGGTTCAACATCTCACAACTAATTAGTTGGCAACAGATCAGTGTCATGATTGGGTATAACACTGAATCCCACTAAGGCAGATTCTTCTAGAGGTAAGAATGATGTGAAGTCCATTCTGTGAAACACACCAGTGGCTGTTTAACACCCTGGCGGGAAAAAAAGTTGAAAATACCTTGGGATTTAATCTATCATGCACAATATCCCTAATATATAAATAATCCAAAGATTGCATAGACAAGGGCAAAACTCAAAATTGATTGGCTGCGATCTTGTGGCCCTCAGACAGCACTGCGTTAATAACTGACAAGATTTTAAAAAGGACTGAGGTGAAGTGGAAAACTCATGTGGTCTGACACAAGTCAAAATAAAAAAATTTTTTTTGAAAATCTGTAACTACTTGCACCCAGAAAACATAAAGCACAGGGGAACGGTCATGAATGTTTATTGACAACAAGAGTTGTGAACTGACAAAGGGCAACCTGTAGGTTGGTGAGTGTGATGGCAGTATTCAGAGCAGTCAAGAGGAGACTGGACACTGATAACCAAGAGAGGCAGGTCAATATGAAACATTTGTTCTAGAGCAAAAATACAGATAAACCAGAAATGGTTTACTTGTAGAAGGGAAAAGAAGGAGGCAGAAAAGGACATCGAGTTCAATTGGGGGGACAGTTGAGTTGATTGGGAGCCAGACAAATCGAGATGGCAGAAGACCAGGTGTGTAGGGGAGACTGTGTGGATGAGTGGCAAACTGCAGGTGAATGGTGTGACACTTTGGTGGGAGAGCTCAGGGTTTAGGTGAGAAAGCACATTTAAGTAGCAGGGAGCCGCTTGCAGATTAACACAGTTCCAAGAGACAATCCGAAGTCCAATATCCACAATCCAATGATCCTAAATCCAAAACTCCAATGATCAGTCAAAATCCAAAATTACTTCCTTTATCCAAGATCCAACAATAGCCAAAATCCCGAAAAATACCAGGGAATTAACAACACAGAATTCTCCCAGTGCCTTGGTTTAGCAAATGAACATCATTTACAGCCTTCCACAGACATTTATGTCTTCAACGCTGGTCATTCTGACTTTCCAGGTCATTCAATGTAATGAGAGGCCAACTGAAAGCTTCAGAGTTCCTTATGAACTGGGAAACATTAACCCTTCATGCTCATTATCCGTATGTGCGGGGTCTGAATAGGTGGACACGCCTGTGATTGGAGAGCTGGGGGGAGGAGTGAAGGGGTTCAGTGCTTTTGAGGGCAAATCAAAATCTATTCAGCTCTTGGCAGGGGCCAGTGTTAACCGCTGTGTGGCTGTGGAAAGTAGATAATGTGATTTCTGGAGTAGCACTCTCTTCACACCTTTGTGCAGCAGCAGCCCATTGTGAGGAAAAACCCCTTTAGATGATCTCCAAGAGGATGATTTTCTGAGTATCTGGACTAGATCTCACATTCATTAGGGCCTTGATCTGGTCAGGATTCTACAAGATTTAGCAGGAGCAAGACTTAAACAGTGTTGACACATTGTTGTCTATTTTCCTTTGCTTTCAATGCAGGACTATGTGAGGTTTAAGAATTGGGTGGAGATGCTAAAAGAGTAATGGCTGTTTTAACTTCAAGACAAAATCAAATTAAACATTTCATTAACACAGGAGTGTATTTCTCATCCCTCTCCATGAACAAACTCCATATCACACATGATTGTTTTTGCTATTACGTTTACTTCAAACTATGTGTGTGAATCATGCCTCTATGGACCTACCATATGTACTGTACCCAGCTTATCTGTCACTATATTATCCATCATGTAGGCAGAGGTGACCTCGAGGTTAGAGAAGCAAGCTACAGTATGGTAAGCAAAATGTTGAGTTCAATTATCTTGACCAGCAAGATTAAAAACGATTAACAAAATGGAAAAAAACAGCACTTTCCCTCCCAACACAATGCAGTGCCCTTTATCCAGGCATTATCTGCAGCTGCATGACAAGCAGATCAGGCTGTGGTTGTGCTTGGCAGCCTACACATGTGCGTGTTTGTGACTGTGTAAATGTAATCAGGGCGTTCCCGTAAAAGAGAGACTGAATACATTAGGCACATTACTTAGCTAAAGGTTGTCCACACTCTTGTAACTACAACTCTTACAGTTTACAGAAATAAGAGTGTGTCATACTTAATTGCAAAGTGGAAAAATGCAACAACAACTTGTAGACATGACTGAATTTTCTATTAATGTAATTCTCCAGATCAAAAGGAAAAACTATCTTGTGTTATAGCTTTAAAGGGAGTTAAGGTCCTAGTGTAGTGTAAAAATACTCAAGTCCAGTGAGAGATTTTCCAGAGTTAACGACGTCCAACCTCAAAACTTGGCCTCCTTTTGTCTTCACCTGAAGTAATGAACTATTAACAAGCACTGAAAATACAGGGAAGGAAAAAGGATGTGGTTAGGGAGGATGGTGTGAGACTTCTTTAAGGATTTTGTTGGGAGCTTGACAGCCTCTATAACTGATCCAGGGAGGTCTTGCTAGTGCAGGTAACAAGACAAGTGCAATTGTTAAGAGAGGATTAATAATTATCTACAGTTCAGTTTGGAACACATTGGGCCTGAGCTCAGCATGGCATAAGCTGGTAAAGGAGAGCGAATAAAGCAATTTATTTGTGGTAAAGGCTCATTGCCTGGTCCATATAAACACCTGAAATACAAGGTAAACAGAAGATAAAAGAAAACCAGTACATTCTTTAAGAAATAAAAAGAACTGAGGCCAAAATAAGAACTTCTGTTTTGCAGGTGGAAGTTGGACTACTGTTGGTCGAAGCAGGAGCTGCATTGTGTCTTTGTGGATTTAGAGAAGGCATATGACAGGGTGCCGAGGGAGGAGCTGTGGTACTGTATGAAGTTGTCGGGAGTGGCAGAGAAGTACGTATTCCAGGACATGTATGAGAGGAGCATGACGGTGGTGAGATGTGCCGTAGGTCAGACAGGGGAGTTCAAGGTGGAGGTGGGACTACACCGAGGATTGCTCTGGAAAGAAGAGGCATGAAAGTCAGTCGTAGCAAGACGGAATACATGTGTCTAAACGAGAGGGAGCAAGGTAGAAGCGTGAGGTTACAGGGGGCTGAGGTGAAGAATGTGCAGGAGCTTAAGTACTTGGGGTCAACAGTTCAGTGTGATGGGGAGTGTGGAAAAGAGGTGAAGAGGCGAGTGCAGGCGGGTTGGAGTGGGTGGAGGAAAGTGTAAGGAGTGTTGTGTGATAGAAGAGTGTCAGCAAGACTCAAAGGAAAGGTGTACAGGACAGTGGTGAGACCAGCTCTGCTCTATGGGTTAGAGACAGCAGCAGTGAGAAAGAGACAAGAGGCAGAGATGGAAGCAGCAGAGATGAAGATGTTGAGGTTCTTCTTAGGAGTGACGAGGTTGGACAGAATAAGGAACGAGCTCATCAGAGGGACAGCGCATGTTGCCTGTGTTAGCAAAAAGAAGATACCAGGATAGAGTGAGGTGGAAAAGGATGATTCGCTGTGGCTCCCCTGATGGGAGAAGCCGAAAGAGAAGTAGGAGTAGGCAGATGTATAAACCAGATATTCTGGGGCCTAAACAAAAATTAATTTCAATGTCATCTGCATAAGAGGATAAAACAACCCTCATCAAATGAAACTCTAAAATCAAAGGTGAAACTCTGGGAATAAACACCTGATTCCGTTGTTCCCCTCAGTTTTACTAAGACTTTCTGCGTGTTTCAGTTCATTTTTTTGGTTTATGACCCACCAAATGAAACTTTTGTGTATCTGTAATTAGCTAATTGTTTGCTAGTACTGTATATCAGCCATAATCATTAGACCATAACTTTATAAAGTGATAACATGGTTATTACAACCTAGTGCACTACCCCATGCATGGTAAGACATAAATGTGTAACTACTGTAAACATATAACATATTATAAGTCTTACGGTTACACACATTGCCACAAAAACAGCAGGACATGATTGTTTTATTTTGAGGTTCAAAATAGATGTATCTGTCGGTTCAGCTCCAACTGACCTTTTTCCAGTTGGGTTCTCTGTTATTGTCTCTAGAATACAGTGAAAGAGACAGACTGTGCCACCTCCCCCAAAAAAGATAGTCATAGTCATGTGTTTGCACATTTAAAATAATAAATTGTGTTTTCCTGAAAAGTACTCGCTTGTGGATAATTACTGCTCTTTCGGCACTGTTCATCATTTAGATGAAATAATGCAGTGTGTGTGTGTTTTTGTGGATTCCACTTATCTCTTTGGTGACCCTGCGGTACCTCTGTGTGTAATGGGCTGCATTGAAACATTTCTGTTTGGCTGAGTGAGTGCTTATGTTAGTTTGTGCCTGGTTTGCTGTAGGGTTAAAAAAACAAAGGCCTCTCCAGCTTTCGTGGGCTCTTCCTCCCTCCACCTCCCACCAGCCAGCCAGCATGCTGTGCTCCACACTTTTATAAAAAATCCTGGACAGCTGAGTGAAAAACTTTGCATTCCTTCACTGTAAAAGTAAGAAAAAGAAGAACTAAATTTATTTTCATCAAACAGTCAAAGTCAAAAAGTTATTCAGCTGCGCAATTGTGTTTTTTGTGTCAGTTTGAAGAAAAACCTTAGATTATTAGAAAAAAAAGTTAAATATTTTAGCAGGTACTTCTATAGAAATATCAACAATTTTCAATAAATTTAAACCGAAATTGAAACTAAAGAACAGCTAAACTAACAACATCGATTTTTAAATTTAAATAATGAACTTACTTGTTTAACTGGAGGGTTTTTCAAAGGAAACACAAACATTTGAACTGCTATAATTATTAACTATTTTGTTGATGTGCCTTAAATAAAGAAATATTCTTTTTAATCGTTTTGCCATTTCAAGGTGCACACTTTTTCACTCAACTCAGCTCTATTTGTTTATCCACACGTCTTGAAAACCGGACAAAATTCCACACAGCCATTTTCATTTTTACTATAAAACCAGCCTGTTTGCACTGCTTTATGATAGGAAACCTTTATGATAGGTTGATGACTAACTGTTTTTTGTTTTTCAGTTTAAAACTTTACTTTTTTTGGGTGGAAGAGCACACACAGAGTTCTATTTGTGCAAATCTACAGTGTCTCATTTAGCAGGGATTGGACTCTTTCCTCAGTTCATGATTCAAACAGGCTAATTATAATTTCGAGGATGGTGCAGCTTAATAAGATTTCTTTTAGATGATGAGGCAGTTGTGTTTGTGCAAGCTGCAAACTCTAATCACAAGCTGCAGTCAAAGTCAGACAAAACTTTGTTCAGTAGATCTTTCTAAGAGCAAACCAGTTTAAATAGAACTTTGTCAAGTTTTGTTTACAGTGTTATTGGGCCTGCCTGGACATGAAGATCCTCTTTACCAAGAAGTCAGTTGAGGTCAGTCTCATAGGCCTGCACGTCCACTTTTATCCTATTATCTACAAATGTAAATGCTGATAAATATTTACACAGAGCTGCTGAGCCTGTGACAACAGTTCCTCCTTATCAAATGGTTTTTAGTCTTTTAGTCTTCTATGAGTCTATTAAAGGCTAGAGAGTATTTAGAAATTTCACTCTTTGCTCCTAGTTTGGATAACAGACGCTAAAATCTGACCTTATAAATGTAAAAATCTGTGCTTTCATTTGTTGGGTTCTCTTGAATTTTTGCAGTTTATGTCTCATTGTACTCTGAAGTGACAGCATTGGACAAACAAACAATTGAAATCATGCAATCAATTTATAAACGCAAATGTATTCTAAACTTTTGACTCATCAAAGTAGCCCCCATTCGAAGATTTAGCAGCTAAACACACTTGTGGCATTCTTTCTACAATCAAATGTCTTCACATCAAATATTCTTCAGAAAGTTATTCCTAACTCTTCTGCAGAAATTCCCATAAATGTGTGGCACTTGTAGGTTGCTTTGCTTTCACTCTTTTGTCCAATTCATCCCAAACAAGTTCGGGAACTAAATCTAGAGACTGTGCTGGCCACTCATTGTTTTCAAGTTTATCATCTTGTTCCTTTTTCCAAGGTACTTGCTGTAGGTTGAACCCCTTACTACCTAGGTGCATACCACAGGGTACTACATGGCGCTGCAGAATTTGAGGTGTTCTAAACCTTTTACCCAATAACGTATATCTTCTCTACAAAAAAACTGTAATTTTGAATTGTCATTTACGGCTACTTCTTTTCTGTGTATTGTCCAATGTGTTGAGTGGGGCAGTGCTACAGTAAGTCAGATATGTGTGTCACTAAAAGGATAATGTTTCGCTGTGAGCTCCTCTGAAGTACAGCACAGAGCTGGTATGGGAAAATGTTTCAAGAGTCTCCAATCCTATTTTGAAAATACAGCAGCAGTGATGCAGTTGCAGTTGTAAAGCACTTGAAAAGCGATTCTTAGTCCATGTCAACAAAAATGTGTTACCTTGCTATCAGGTTCATATGTACAGTGGCCTTCAGAAGCTCAACACACTGCAGCTTAACAATGTAAGTACCACGTAGTGGTTATAGGCCTCCATGAACCAGTCAGCAACATGGCTGAGTAGTAAAAGAGTTTGGGTGCTAAATTGTCCAATTTGCAGTATAGACCTGTCACCCACATTTGATGCATTATGCTGTGAGAAAATATTTAGGAGGGGGCAACAGACTGTTCTGATAAGCTAAAATTCTATATCAAATAAGAATGATGAGCATTCTTTGCTTTCAAAATTAAAGAAATTTGTCTTTTCAGTTCCCAAATTGTGGAAGTTTTGGGAATTGTGTATTGTGGATATTTTACACAATACCCAGAGCAACTACAAAAAAAAGCAGTAAATTCAGTGAGATTACATCTCGTTAGATTTTCTTGGGTTTGCTGCTGGAGAATTGCCTAGCCCTTCAGTTTATAAATGATCAAAAAACATGATATATGAAATAACATGAAATAATTTATCATTCAAATTCTAGGGTTGAGGATGTGTGTAAGATGTCTGTCTATTAATTCACGAGACTTATCGGGCAGGTGCTGGCCAACCTGGGGTGTGTTATTTCAGTACAGCTGGAAGAACAGGGCCTAAATCAGCATAATGCCAATGCAGATAAATGAGTGTTTTCATCTACAGAAATGATTCATTTGGAGAAGGGCTGAGGTATCAAGACTGTCTCAAGACTGCAGACAGAGCACAAATCTGTGTACCATAATGTAACAGATACCGAAGGGGGAAAGGGTTCAATAGAACAGATATCTGTAAAGTTAGATGTCCTTAAAATATCTGAGTAATAACTACATCTTTAGTAAGCGTTTATTGACCATGACTCAGGATAGGGTTATAATGTCATATATATTCTTTATTTTGTACAGCTAGATGAATGTATACATAGTATACAATACAAAAGTCAACAGATAAAAGTAACATCTGCACTTGATGTGAAAAAAAATCTGTACAAAACCATCTTTCAGATGGTACTATTGGTCCTTTGTAAACCTAAATAGCCTGTGAGAGAAAAAGTATGTGTCTGTTGAAGGACATGCTGGTGTCCATCAGTGTCCACCTTTATAGTAAATATCTGTCATAATCCTGCGTATTTCACGCATTCCTAGTGTTTGTATAATAAATGTTTAAAACTAAATTTTTGAATTCTCTTCTATGTTGGGCAACTTTAGTCAACAGTGTATTTTTGTCTCCTCATATTTCCAGCTGTGTTGGGAATGCAGTAACACAAATCCAAAAAAAAAAAAAGCACAACAACGTATGATATGATGCATGATCTTGGCAATAAAGTAAGACATTGTATAATGTATACTAAGTAATCGTCGTTATGGATTAGAGGTGAGGAAGCAGTAATGCAGCAGTAGAACAAAAGCCTGAGTATGTTGAGGAAGTGCGATTAGCCACAAAGCGTATTTCACAACACCCCCTTCCAGTATAAAAAGCATAACCTAAAGCCACGTAGTGTCTTAATGTAGCCAAGCAACACATTATTAGTTTGTTTGTTCATTGGATATAGCACCTCAAATTCAGCAGCAACAGTACTGACCTATACATGAACTCCCAAAACTTTTGTTTTACATTATAGCAAGCAAGTTGAAAATTAATGAATTTGCCCTGTAAAGCCATTTCATTCCTCTGATTACCCTAACTGTTAGGATTATGTTTCAGGAATTAAACACTGTACCTGCTAGTCTTCTTTAGTGCATCTGATCGACCAAACTGCTTTGAAATGTCAAAGGTGGTCGTCTGTCATGCAGCTAACTTCTGTATTTGTGGATGTTTTCTTGGGTGAAATTTGAGTTAAATCCTTCTTGGATTTGTTTAATATGTTTTTTTATTACTACAAAGCTGCTTTTATTGCCTGCAGCGTTTGTATGCTGACAATGTTGTGCCATTATTTACTGGAAAGTACTTTTTTCGAAAACTTTCTTGTATAGCTGTTATTGCTAACAATTGAGATTATATACACCGATTACGCAAAAGGTTACACTGGGTGGTGGAGTTGTAATGGAGTGCATTAGAATAACATTACAGCCACCTCTTCTTAAAATGCCCTCCAGTACGAGTCTACTGACCATTATGACCTCAATTATAAACATATAAAATTGCACTGAATTTCACAGGTGGTCATAATGTTGTGCCTGATCGAGGTACTTCTCGATCGAAAAATATGGATTTCATTATAGAAATAAAATTTATGATACAGGGCTGTTTCGGGGAAATCTATATGTATACTTCTAGTTTACGGCAAACCACTACTATTTTATCTAGAACATAGATATTGATTTTTACATGTAAAGGATTCCGTACAGCAATACATTAATTATAACTGATTCATTGTCATTGGTGAACCAACTGTTTCAGCTTCTAACAATCAGGTGTTAGCGTCCAGGGTGTGGGAGTTGAACGGTCAGAAAATAACGCTTAGACGATTACAGTCAAGCATAGGTGGCTAAAAGGACCACTGCTGTACATTTCTAAGGTTTGATGAAAGGTTCGGACTCTTTGGTAACATAGAACAAACATCTGCCTACTGGTTAGTTGGTTTAACACAGAACAGACATAAATGTGATTGCACCTAGAGGTGTACAGTCAGGAGAGGCAAATGTTTGGGGCCCCTCAAAAAAGTCTGGACAAAAGGGGCCTTGGATGCCCATTAATATTTACCATATATTTTTTGCAATTTTTGCAAATTCCAATGACAACTATAAGCCTCCCTAACCCTCACATAAAGGCACAAAAGAGTGCATCAGTGCTGCCCAAAAAACCCTCTAGAAGAGTTCTTGGTGCCCCTCTTTGCCTGGGACCACCCACCCAGTCTAGGATCACCACTGAAACTGCATTCAGTGTATAGAATATGAGACTGAGCTGCAACTAAAGTACTTCTGCATTTATAAAAATATTTTTAAAATTTTTGGTTACTCTTAAAGTTCAGGAGTTCATTGACGAGATTGTATCAAGTGTGTAGGATATAATGCAACATTTTCATTTTCAATGGATATAGAGCTTGTAAAGTTAATTGACTTTGAATGGCAGTTGGATTTTTTACATTAAAGGCAATATACCAAGAGACAAACAAAGATGAAGAAACAACACGGTGCAATCACCTCGATTGTGGCAGACACAGAACTGTGTTTCACATTTCATTTAGTTCCTCTGTGAAACAACAAAAGCACAGTTGATTCACCAGTGAGATATCTGCTTCTGAAAACAGCACAGTGTGAGGGTTGAACTTGAATCTCAAAACTTTTCCTCCATCACTTCCTATGTGTGTGATGTGTGTAATCAGTGTCTCTGCATTTGTCTTCTCTGTTACTGCACAGTCACAGTGTCAGCAGTCCTGGTAGAGGTAGACTAACCACAAGTCAAACCTACTACAGATGGTTTGACAATTTACAAGAAGTTCCTTCCTTTTTTCTTTTATGTAAACACATCTGTTCAAACTATGGAGGAACACCGTCTCTGTCTTCATTGGCTTCCTTCTGTAGACACTGTCACGTTTCATCTCAAATCATCACTGACTAAAAAGAGAAAGTCCACAGGCTGTGTTTGTTCTAACATGGCTTTAGGTTGCACAGGTCCAGTTCCTGAGGCTTCCTCCTTCCAGAGCAGTGGTCTCTGGGTAGATTTAAACCGTTGTCAGTCATGCACCTCACTGGCCGCCTTTTAAAGCCCCTTCCACATGACTTGGAGCAGTGAGACCAAGTCCCTACATCCCACATGGGACACGGGTCCCCACATGCTCGCACTGCTACAGGCCTGTCACCACTGTCACAGTCCACTGCAGGATGCCCGTTCATGCTCTGGCATTGTACCAGCCTCTTCTGCAGACCGTTACCACATGTCGCGGTGCATGAATCCCAACTTCCTGTTACCCAATGACTGAAGGGTCTTTTACCCATCATCTGTTTCTTAGAATCCACTTTGTTACTATCTGCTAAGACACTGTTCTGCATTTTGTGGCCCCGCTCCTCCTTTCGTAGGTTCTTCTCTTCTTTGCTTTCTTTGGAGATGTAGAAAGAGTAACGCACTCTGGGAGGAGTCATCTTCCCTACAGAGAGAACCTCCACAGTCAGGGGCTCTTGCAGGGGCCGTATGGCCTGTAGAATCTCCACAGATGTGGAGGTGCCGCTGTAGCGCATCAGGCTGCCTTTCACTAACAGGTCGCGCTCCACAGCCGACACCACATAGTTGCCATTGAGAAGGTACTTGCCGTGCAGATTCTTCACTGCTAAGTAGTTTTCATCACTGACCATTCCTCGGTAGCCACGTTGCCGGATGTCAATATTGGAGGCTCCAACTGGCAGCGTCACCACAAAGTTGTAGCCATGACTGGAAAAAAAGGAGATATTAATGTTAAGTTAATTCATTAATTTATTTATTTATAAGTTCTTGACTTGAAAGTATTTTGACAGAAAACTTACTACAACTACCCACACCTACGGTACATGCCCCCTTATCCCCATTTATGTTCTTGTTGCTGTTTTCTCTGCCATTCTGGGCATTCCTTTAGTTAATTTTTTGGTTGTTGCCACAAGTGGGCAGGTAGGGGTGTGGATTACAGGTTTTGTCACAATATGATGTATCAATTTTCTAAGCCAGTGGATTTTTGCCGGTACATTTAAGTATGCCAAGTAATTACCTTACTGACGAAGTAAGGTAATTTCTCAGTAAGTAAGGTAATGACAAAATGTACAGAGTTGGTTTGTGCAATTGGGCTCATGTAGTTTTGCAAGGTACACCAACATATATTGTACATATAAATAATACTCAAAATATATTTAAATATATTTTATTTTTAGCATTTTTATAGTAGGTAGATCATTTTGACTTGGTCATTTATGAGTAGCTCGCAAGCTGGAAAAGTCTGGATAGTACTTCATAGTGAAAGACAGCATTGACAGTCTTCACTATAACAGACTTAAATAAACTAAATTATCTCTATATTACAGGAGCAATTCTTTTGTAAACCTTCACATTTGTTGTGTGTCTTTAACAGTTTTCAACAGTAACTCTTCATAATCGCACCTACTGTACATGTTGTTGTAGTCACAACTGCAGGCTTTTTGTCATTCGCATACTATTTACCTAACTTACAGGGTAAGTAGAGCGCACCTACTGAGTAGTCTTTTGAGGCACTTCTTGCAAATAACAATGGTTTTGTCTGCCTGACCTTGTAAATCTAAATTATTGCTTGTTTCCAAAATTTAATTTCTTGGCTGCTACTAAGCTACTGTGTCACCTGTGGTTGCTGTCCAGTTTCAAGAGGAAATGCACTTTGACAGAAATATTTATGAACAAATTGGGCATGAAACTGTCAAAATGAAGGTCTATCTTCAAAAACATACTTACAATATACTTTGACGTCTTCGTTTTACATTCATAAAATCAGATCATTGGTTTTTTGATCAATGCATCAATCAACATCAGAGGTCTATCATTAGATTTGCAAACCAGATAAATATTTGTGCCAAGCTAAAAAAAAATCTGGCACATTTTGCAATGAAAACTATAAATCTTCCACAAATGCACCGTCACTGCACCCACACTGAGAGAGGCAAAAAGGGCCACCCAAAATAACCTCAAACAACCTTGTGGTAGGTGCAGCTCAGTCCTGCACACTGTTCAGAAGGAATTTTGGACTCCTCCTCCTCACGGATCAGATTTTGCTCCAGCATAGTCTTTGGCTGTCCTCAAGTCATTCCTCAGCGTTTCTACTAGCTCTGGGCTCTTTCACTGAAGCCATTCTGCTTGTAATATGATGTTTAGTCTCATTGTCTTGCTGCACCAACTACCTTCAACTAAGTTTCTGCTAATAGATCCTTCTGCCATTACCCTTGAACACAGCTCAGGGGACTTTATTTTCCTCATGATAATGATAAGATACCTAATGAAAGCATTAATTATGTCTTAATTATGATGCTCCCTCCACTGTAGTTCACCCTTGGAATAACATTTTAATGTTCATATGTTTGTTAAGCAGCCTGGGAATATCTTTGGCCTGTGGCATTGCAGGTCTAGCTGAGCAGACTGGCATGACACAAATACTTCTTTTCAACTGGACGCAGCCAATAAATATTGGCCCATGAGAATTTATCAGGAGCAACAGTTTAGATGATAAAAATTGTGTTAAAACAAAGTATGAGAAAGAATCTGCACTAGTATAAGAGCTCCTTTTTATCTCCTTATTTGGCTTTTGATGGACTTTGACTAGTCTTTGAGTAAAATTAACACACTCTTCCCAACCTACAAAGTGAATGTTTGAATATGGACAGGAACAGCAGAGTGACGTGTGCTTGTGTGTTGTGTTTGCTCATGAATGAAACCTAGATTAATTTAATGTACACATAACTACTACATACTGATCAAATATAGTTGACCTTGACCTGGCATGTCACTGTACTACTTCAGATCGGTGTGGACATTTTACTTACACAGGTTTGGTGAACATTCCTGAGACTTTCTTGCAGCCCTGGTTGTCCCCTCCACACACCCCACACTTATCAAACTTCTTGTTAGAGTCTAGCTTGCCATCGCAGCCTGCCTTGATACATTTTCCCTGAACACATACAGCTGAGGTGTCAGGAGAGCAGGGCGTCCCATCCACAACCTGCAAGATTTTAATTTTTAAATTATATTATGCTGAGCTGAAATAATTGGAGGAGGAACAGAAGAAAGAGAGAAAGACAGCAAGGAAGAAACTATAAAATTCCAAAATGCTCCGTGTACTTTTACATTCTAAATATATACAAACACACACACAGAAACCAGAGTGGTGTCCTTTGGTGTAAATGAGATTCTGGCTTCTATCTCTCCTACAACCTTGTTTCCTTGCTGATTTCATAAATAGTTGCTTACAAGCCACAAGTCTGTGAAGTGATACTGTTCCTGCATGTTTCCTTTTCTCACCACTCTATATGTCCTCCAGCAGCAGCCACTCCATCTACTGCCTGCAGCACCTCAGCACTCATCGCTCCGTAGATGGAACTAGCAGTAACTTCTTAGATTGTGGGGTCAAAGGTCAAATAATACAAGGCAAATAGTTACTTTGAAATGCTAACCTTGAAACCTCTGTGGGAATGGAATTGTTCTGTATTTCCAGCTAAACGTTACAGCGACTCATGGTGAGATGTTTAATGAAAAAAAATTCAGATTTCATTAGCAGTTTCAGATTCACTCAGATTATCAACAGAATTCCTCATTGTCATGTCTCAGGTTCTTCGGCAGATTGAAGTTAGGATGGATATTTTATTCATAGTATTTTAATGAAAGCTGAAAGAGCTGCTCTATGCATGGTACTGTCTGCACCACATTTTTACAATGGCTAGCAATTATCTGGCTCAATTCAGGCTCCAGGTGGTTGGGTAATAGTACAGTTTTTCAAAGACAATGTGTCAGGAGTCAATTTTTTTCCCAATTTTAACATTGCGCAGACATTTTCATTTAGGATCTGATTTAGTGTTAGGAAAGATGCAGTTTATTTAAGGAAAGGTGAAAAAAGCAGGTTGCTGGATACATACCTTTGGAGCAAGAACATAGAAGTACCCAGTCCCATTAGCGCGGCAGATGAGTTTACATTTATCCTTGGGAGAGATGCCTGAATATTTAGGAACCCAGACCACAGTTGAACCCAATCTGTTTGTGTTCAGATTTAATCCATTGAAGGCCTCACACTGCTCCTCACGGAAACTTCTACCTGGAAGTACAAAAACAACCTCACTGAAGATTTCCATCTTCTTCAGCATATTTAGCCTCCCATATTGTGTTTGCAATTCATACTTCATTAAGCTTTGCCTCCACTTACTTTCTGTGTTCCCTAATTTTATATTAATATTGGTCACAGGTTAGCTCTGAAACATCTTTATAATATCCATATTTTAATAAATAATATCTACTATCAGCAATAACTTAATATCTGCCTTGGAATGCCAGCCACTTTTCTCAGCAGTATATCACGTGACTTACTTGGTGGCTTTAAATAAGTACAGTAGGTTTTTTAAAAACAGTCTAATATTCTTTCTTATTAAATAACTAATTTTATAATTAAAAAACAACATTCCACATGAATCTATGCATTTACAAACTGAACATTGCAGCTTGACAGTGAATTAATGTCCATGAGTAGCAGCAACAAGTTGCATATAAAAGTAAATCTATAGTAACCTACTTGCTTAATGGGAAAAAGCATTGACCTTTGCATAAATATCAAATATTGCTCTTACGGTAACGCTGTGCTAACGCAGCCTATTTCCCTGCTACATGTTTATGTAGCATAAGTTTATTATCAGTCAACAGTCAACTACATTTTATCTGTCCTCCTTCTGTGTGAATGTACTCAGATACCTTTACCTGTATCAGGGCAAGGGTTGTGGTTACAGGAACGATATTTGATCCGAAATCCGTGACAGTATTTGCCTCCATTCTCAGGGACAGGGTTGTCACACTGTCTCCTGGCCAGCTGGACTCCTCCACCACAACTTCGGGAACAGTCTCCGTATGCACCCCACTTTCCCCACTGGCCATCCACCTGAGACAGAAATATGTATGGAGTGTATTTGCCCAAGAAAATGACCAACATAAACTGATTTTTCACAACTTACTTTAGTGCCTACTGTGCTGTTCTGATCAGTGCAGCCACCCTGATAGCAAACCTTGCCATTACCACAGCTAGTGCCATCCGCCCAGGGAAAGTGTCGAGTTTGGCAGACCAGCTGTCCGCGGGCCTTCCCAGTGCACCACAGTTTGTTGCAGGGCTGCATGTACGGGCAGGGCTTGGATCCAGCACCAAAGGCTAACTCACACTGACGGTGCAGGCTGTAGCTTGAGCCAGGCAGGTTGTCTGAGTGAGATAGTTGCTTCTGAGGCTGGTCCAGCAGACAGTCTCCTACAGAAAAAAAGAAACAGCACTGAAGACAATCAGAGTGCAGCTGTATCTCCTTACATGGATATTAAAGTGACTTAATAACATAATTTCCTGACTTAATAACTGGAAATGTGAAATATATATCTTTCATATAAGGCCACAATGACCAGAGTTGTCTGTGGCATTTGGTTGGTCCCTTTTTAATTATTAAAAACTTTTCGTTCTCATCAGTCTTATCAACCTGATTCCCACCAGCTGCAGGCAGCTGTTTTCAGTTTTCAGTTCAATACTTTAATTAACAAACTGCAAACTAGCAACCTGTCAGCACACAGTACATACTGTAGGGGCCTGATCGTTCTTGTAGGATTTGGTGGAGAGCAAAACACACTGTGGCTAAAAGAAATGCAGACAAAAACAACTCTAAATGATATTAATGGTGTTCTTTGTTGCCTGGGTGTATTAAGGCAGTTGTTTGTTCACATATTTGGCAACATAATTAGATAGTAATATGTCATTTTTTTTTTTGTTTTCACTACTTGCATATGACAAAAAGTATCCAGCATCTCCTCCAGAATGGTTACACCTCCAGCACCTGTTTCCTGCTCTGTCTCCAGAGAGGTTCTGCCTCGACTGCCGCCTTCCGAAAGGTTTCCCCCCCGGGCAAGCTCGATCTATCACCATCAAGGCCATCTGAGATTTTGTGGTCTGCTGTGCTCCAGCCACTCTTTTGAAATTCCATACACTGAACCCAAACTGTAGAGTCTGCTTTTTGAACACAAAATGCATTTAAAGGACATTCTACCTGCAGACAGTGTTAGTGAACATATAGCAACCTCTACTCTAAATCCACTCATGTATTATTTACCCAGTATGCTGTGCATGAGACAGTGCAGACTCCTGATGATGTTTAGATTAAGCAAATGTCTCATGCAGGCCCAGGTGTTAAACTTAGTAAATGCTCAATTGCTTCTGGCCAGTGAGAAGGCTGATGGAGGCAACAAAAAAAAATGCATGTGTTTAATTCTATTCTTAAGTCTATTACACAGAAAGCACTTACAGTCACTTATGGGAGTTTACACTCAGACAGAAAGACAAAAAGACTTGGCAGAAAGGAGCAACTGAAGTGGGTACTGTGTATCATAAGTATCTTCAATTACATCTCAAGGAAAAATACTTTGCTGTATATACAGAACATTTTCAGTTTCATCTGTGTTAAATGTTTTATTAGCCTCCAGTTTCAAGAGTTATTCTGCTATAAATGGTCCACTGTGGTTTGTTCCTACTGCCAATTTTACAATTGACTCTCCTCTTTTGAATTCTTAAATTGAACATACTGTAGGAGAAACAAATGTCTTTACTTCCATCCGCCTACACTACAATTTGTTTTAATTTGATTTTAAATTCATTATTCCATCTTTTTACAATGACCTTGTCGACAACAATAGCAATTATTAGACACTATATTTATGTCCACATATCCCATGTTCTGTTTCACAGTCAGTGTTATATTTCATGAAAATATAGATCTATACTGTGTCTGCTTAATATCTAACATGTTTAGAATTCTTTTTACCTTAGAATTCAGTTTTGTGAAGGTAAACTAATTATTTTATAATAAAACATCATCCATCATGTTTTAAACTAGTGCTCCAGAGTTTCAGACTGCAAAAAAGACAAGTTTGAAAATACACTAGTTGTTAACACTAATTTCATTCACTTAGATCAATATTTTAAGTTAAAAGCCTTTGAGTCAGAACAACACATGTATAAAAACAATTGTAGCTCAAAGATAATAAATGTAGAAATTAAATGTAGATGGGATGTTTCTTTGGGATCCACAGAATACCTTTAGGAAGGTTTAGAATGTGGGTAGTAAGTGGAAAGTGGGTATATCAGACCTTTCTTACCAAAAACAGCTGCATGCTGTGCCCAAAAATGAGAGCAATGGGGCCAAAGAAAAACTGCACATTCTGGAAAAAACAGGACTCGTGAGATAAAATGGTATGTAAAAAATATTGCTATTTCCCTCAAGGTAGTCTTATGCCAGCAACACCATTTATGTGTTTTAAATTGTTTTTGAGCCTTTGTTGCCTGGATGTAGTTGGATGTACACACATCCAAGTCGTTGCTTGTGCTGCAAGAATGATACAAATCTGAATTCTTGGTGACCTTGATGTTTGACCGCCCAAATCAGTTCATTGTTGTTAAGTAAATGCTTGTGCCATATTTAAAGAAATTTCTTTAAAGGTGCTCCTAAGATACTGCATTCATGAATATTGGACTGCTTGATACACAGACGATCAAATGTGGGTCACTTCAGTAGGTAATGTGGATGTAGCTGTACATTGTCTTCGGTTAGCATAAGTTTAACTTATTCTGTTAGAAAACATGTTTGTAGAGCATAAAAATCCAAATTGCTTCAATTACGCAAAAATGTTTTTCTATTAAACAACACATTGATAAGGAAACTTCGAAACCAATCAGCTCATCAGTCAACATAAACATGACCCCACTGCTTTGCATGACCTAAAACAGACTTCACTTTATCCACATAGACAAAATACAAAAAAAGAGATCATCAGTTTCCCCTTGTCAACATAGAGTCAAGTTATGTTTATTGTGGGTACAATGAGATTACTACCAGCTGAGACCTCGAAGCCTGGACAGCTTTTGTGCTAGATCTGAGTGCGGAGACACATAGAGACAAAGTGTTTACTAACCGTGACCTCTGTCCAGGAACTCAGTAATGATGGCTGCACTGCACACAGACCAGGGCCGGCTCCTGTCGATCTGAATCAGCGTAGGAGACATCATGTGGTCGTCCTTTAGTTTCCCAAATACCTCCTCACATGCCTTCACATTGTCGTGGGGCATGTTGAAAACATGGCCTGAGGGAAGAGAGTCAGCCGTGGGGGGGACAGAAAAGTCAAGTACTTGTGCTTGATATAGTAAAGTAAAGATTTAAACATGACTGATGAGTGCAATCTGTTAATATGAAGTGAAGCGTATTTCATCACAGCTCACACATATGTATAAGGAATACATGAGAATTCAAATAGATTTGGAGCTTCCTGTGATAGCAGGCAGGAATGCAGCTATGCATGGGAATATACACGATAGTCACTTTCTAAACCAGGCCTGACAAGAATGTAGCTTCCAAAGGAATGATTTGATTTCCAGCTTTTTTCAAATCTGTAAAAAATATAATTGTAAAAAGATCATGTTCAAGTGGTGAAGTAATTTCCTGTTATAGTATAAGCTGCCAGATATTTAACTTTGGGCTCTGACATGGTTGAAAAAACAACTTTTTGATAAGCAGTAAGTTGCTACAAATAGCTTTTGTTTATCAGGAAAATCTTTTGTGTAACTTTCCCTAAAACCATATAATTCTATTATTCTTTTTGTACAGGTTAGGCAAAAACACATGAATTTAACAGTCCTCAAAAGTTTTCAATTTTAGAAATGTTGGCAAGCCTACTACATAACCTTTAGATAACAGTCTAGATAGGATAACCGTGTCCTCTCTCCGGCTTGTTATGTAAGACAAAGGCACACAACTGGGAACAATCTTTTCATCTCACTCTTAGAAAGTGAGCAAATAAATGCATTTACCAAAGCATCTAAACTGAAGATGTTGCCATATCCACCATCAGTGCATGCTAAAATCATGCCCTCTAAAGAATTGTGGGTGAAGGTTCTGAGAAACACAAAAAACGTGATTCTTTTTCTCCCTCATACCATTAGAACTTTGCTGGAAAACATATACCATTTGTTAGTAGTGTCATAAAAGGTAGTTCAGAGTTTTAAGGTAACTTTTATTCGCCATTTGCAGCTGCACTGCGCAAATTACACTGTGTGTGCATCTGTCGACTTTGGTCTGTGGGATTTGAAGATCTGCTGGTTTTAGGTTCTGCCGAAGTAATGAAAGGACCTCACAAATGGAACATCAGGTAAGTGCAGTTTTAGAACAGGTAGAATTGAGCCCCTGCAGTGGTCCGGAATCAGCACTGAGAATCACAGATGCAGAGCCCTCAGGCGCCAGGCCAGTCTGCACACTGATGATGTGTGTATCCATCTGTCAAACTGAACTGCAGAACTCTTTTGATATTTAAAGCTAAGGTTATACGCATCTCTTGCCCTGCTACAGTCCATATGTGTATTAGCATAAATCTAAAATGCATAATGCATGTGAGTGTTCATTCCAATGTCCGTCAACTATACTTTCCTCAGTTTCCACCAATATTAAGTAAACTTTCTTACCAAGTTCATGTGCAGTTGTAAACGCTGAAGGCAAACCATCATCTTCAATGATGGAGCAGCTTCTCTTCGGGTCACACACGGTCCCAACGTCAGCCATCCCAAGAGTGTCACAAGTTGTGGCCCCACAAAGATCCTGGGGACACAAAGATATAAGTGTTAATTGTGAAATCACTTTTCATTATTCTTACAGGAAGCTTGAAAAATCAAAAGGGACTAGAGCCAAGTTCCAACATGTGTTGTGTGGCTGAGCAGTGAGCACCAGAATGAACAGACAATGAACAACACTAATACAGAGCACATGGGAATCTGGTTCACTGCCGATTTCTGCTTTGCGTTTGGTTAAATAGATAAAAAGATGAGTCCCACCTACAGCCCACAGCCCACAGTGATCTAAAACCAAATCATGTTAGCATGTGAGCATGTTACTATGCTGATGTTATCAAGAAGCTTTAGAGGACCACAGTGCCTAAGTACACACAGTCTCGTAAGCTCCAAGTGGGGCTACAGACTCTTTAGTCTTATCACATTACTGTACATTACAGGAAGAGTTACAAGCCTTTTCCCACTGGAACAAGTCGATCAAAATGACTTTATTGTGCCTTTGTAATAGTCAGATTAAATCTGTATACACAGTGGATGATGAAGTTAACCCAGTGTTGCAGAGAGGCTACCACTGCCAAATGAACTCTCTGCCAGACATGTATTGCACACCACACCGCTCTCCGTAACCTATTACAAGATTTTTTCCAGTGAAGCAGCTGGACTCGTTGTGCCAGGACACTGGCCCTGGACTTTCCTATATATGCATATAATTGGTCTCAGTGTAAATAAGGGATGTTTCCCAGCACTGGAATCATTCTTCATTCTTTCGGAAGTGTTTTTGTACTTTGCGTTGCTATGCAGTGAAGGGGCCACCCGAGCCAAACCGGACACTATAGAAAGCAAAGAAATGACAACCTAGCATTAGAGAGACAAAGACAAAGAGAAGTTACTGACGAAGGAGAACAATTCAGCCTGCAAGTCAGCAGTCACAGCTCTGGTGGTCATGCAGGATAATCAGATAGCTTGCAGGCTGGACTGAACGCTTTAGACTGTGTTGGTTCCCATCAGTTTGAATGAAGAAGGCAGTAATTCTGGATTCAAACAAGATTTTTATAAAATTCTCACATTTGTATGAAAGGTGCTTTATAGTGACCCAGCTCTTGTTCCATAAAGGCAGACAGAGATGAGATTTTTTTATGGAAGGACATTATTGGGTTGGTCTTTTCCAGTGACTCACTGCAGCCATGAACACAGAATTAAACGAAGAGCAATAGCAATAGTTGCGTAGATAAGAATCACAATCCTTGTGTTGGTGCACATAGTGATAGTGATAATCACTATTTTGGTTGGTATACTTAAGCATCCTACTCAGAGAAGGTGACAATAAAGGGACACAGTTTTATCAAACAGAGATACAAAAGACATGCAAATCATATACAATAAAAACAGTAAGCATCAAAAGGTGAAAAAACAACAACAAAGAGTTGCAAATGATAATAAATGAAATCACTAGGGTAGTTGTGAATGTTATTTTCAAGTGTCTTTCTTCAGTGTAAGGCCCACTGTGATCCATTAGAGCATAGTATAATAGAGCCCACTGCTACTGTGCTTACCTGTCGCGTGAACAGTATGGCAGTGTCCCAGTACTCAGGGTGCTTGTCACTGTGTTTGTTCAGCTTCTTCTGCCACGAGCAAAAGTTACGCAGAGTCAGAGCTGCATTACTGCAAACCTTGGGTCCCTTGTCAGCTTCATTTATCACCATGAAGCCCACCACCACTATGTTTATGGAGTTTAAAATGCTTGGGTGCTTGTAAAGACTGGCTGCTACTGACATCAGGGTCAGGAGGTAATGCTTCAAGTCATCCCCGTGGAATTTAGCCATCGATTCATCTGCCACCACGAGCACTTCCACAAATCTAGGAACAGAAGCGAACCTCTTGGACCTGCCTAAGGTTTTCAGCACAGTGTTAGTTAAGCCATCATTCTCCAGTGCAATCAAATATTTGTATTTCTCAAGGGAAACGTTGAACCTGATGTCCGGTGTAACTGCACACCTGCTGGTGAAGTTAAGGCCGGAGTGCACGTCGCGTTTCTTGCGACGGATGACATGTGGCTTGTGGAATGAGTTGAAAGTGTCTCTATGTCCATGCGTCGCCGCTGCTTCTTTAGTCGCGGGCTGACTGATGAAATACTCCATGTGATCATAGAAAAAAGCCCCGCGGAGACCGTTACACAGGCTGAGAGCGGCGAAAGAGTCCGGATCTGCGTTGACATCACCGGAGTAGAAGCATTCTCTGAGGTCAGCGGGTACAGGCGTGCTGGATGCTGAGGAGTCGCTCTCGGGCGGCACGCTACCCGCTGCGAGGAAACCAGCATCCGGCGAGAGGTGGAGATAGAATTCCTGTTTAAATGCACTTAGTCTAATAACAACTTGCTTTTCATTCAACTGTTCCGCACGGCGGTTCAGCTGTTTGCCATGCTCTCGGTGATCCACGCGAACAGGTGTGCACATATCTACCTCCATGCAATGCGTCACCTTCAAATACAGCAGCAGTTTTGCACAAATCATCAAACAACGAATGAGTAGAGCCATCGCTGCTCCTGCTCAGTGGAGTCCACACAAAGACTTGGCTGCGGTGCGCAATGGCAGCGAGCGCAGCTTGTGCGCCCTTAGAAAACTAAGCACCAGCACTGGTGTCCAGCTTCTTTCCCATCCTGTCTACTCTGGCCACCAACGTCTTTGAGCGTTTCAGCTTCAGAGTATAAACACCCGTGATCACTGTCATCTGAAACCTGAGTATATGAGCAACAGAAAGCTCATTGGTCATGCGTCTGGGTTTGTGCTGCAGACCGCAGCCTCTTGTAACTCTCCAAATATTATTTTTGCTGCACAGCATGTGTGACAGGAGCTGGAGCATCATCCCTCCTCCCACCGTTCTGAGTGACTACGAGGCAGGAAAGACAAGCAGCAAAGAAAAGGTCTGACTTGGAGGTGTTTGACATTTTCACATTTATTTCAAACTAAAGCACCTGGGTCTTAAACTTTAAATACAATTTCACAATTTCTGTAAGAATGTTTTGTGATCCACGATGTTGCTTAATCCAATGATTTCTTTTTCCATGAAATATTTGCAATAAACGCAGTAAATAACTTCAAGACCGAAAAGGCCAAAAAGCACAAAATCATAGTACTCAGGGACATCCAAGCAAGCGTATTTTTGTCTGCACATACTCAAACAGGAGACACGTGTGTTAAAGCAAATGCAAACTTAAATCTGGGAGAACAGCGACACCTATTTCACCTGAACTTTACTGGAACCTCAGCGCGCCCGTGGTCTTGAATAAGTTTGTTGTGCTCTGCCGCCATCTGTCTCTTAATTTCTAAACTGCTCCTCCAGAATCAGTTTGTATTGGTTACCCACGTTCTTCTGGCACTGTACCAAACAATTGTGCTTGGCAGAACATAAGTTCAGTGTTGCAGCAGAGCAGAAGCCATTCAGAGAGTATGCTGACCAAATACTGCTATTAATAAACTTATACTAATATATCAAAATGTGGAAAATCTGCAGTGGTTTAATATCTTTAGGTAAAAACACAAACTTTATTTGCGTTAATGCTTATTTTCTTATATATAGTTTCCTAAAACTGTTGTGTAGAGACAAAAAAGTGTTTTGTTCTCCTACTGACGTGTTGGTTAATAATATGAAGGTTTCTCCATTAAATGCACATAATCCTAAAATCTAATTGAATTATACACTGCTAATAATGTGATTATACGGTGCTCAAGGTGGTCAGTTCCCAGCACAGACGCAGTGCCTTTCTCTGTCCAACGGTGCGCTTTTGTTTGTTAAAATAAAGCAGGTCGGCCCTGGGGGAGCCTTGGGGGCTCTGGACTCTGTGGGGACCTGATACTCACAAATGGCTCCAAAATAACTCGAGTAGCGGACTTCCAGCTATGCATTGTAGGCTACAGATGTCCTGCCGCCGCCATATAGCCCGTCGGGTTAATAATAGGAGTGCGGTTGTTAAGCTATTTCAGAAGGGGGGAGTGTCGGCTTATTGGATCCGTTTTATCCGAGAGTTTCTCATGAAGTACCAGTGGGAGGAGAATTTCCAGCAACGAGGATATCAAAAATAAACCCCCTTCATGTCCAGAGAAGAGCAGCAAGTATAAATACCCCCGATATGTCCAGTCTGCAGCGGTGCTGGTGAGTGTAACAACAAGACTAAGCTTGGTTAGGGAATAAAAATTATAAGTCAGGCAGACTGAAATGAACTAACAGGTCTAGTTTGACCAAGAGTGGCTCCACAGTGCTGGCTGATTCCCTTCAATTTGACAAGATCGCTGATTTTGAGTGGATAGACCACTGTATCGATTGGAAAAAACGAGCCATTTACAGGAGGAGACAAAGGACATTGTAATCAAACTTTTATTTTTACTACCTTTGGTGCTTGTTCAGATGCAGAAAATGTGTGCCACCGTGTGTTTGATGGTTTTATCCATGTTCGCAATGAAGGCAGCACTTTCCATCCCATTTGAATCAGAGGATATTGTACCTGTTCGGATAAATGGAAGAATGAGGAGTCGCTTTTGGAAAAGAAGCGAGGAACAACCGAGATTTGTCCTCACTGCATTTGGCAAGGACATAACTTTAAACCTTGTACCAGACACCAGCTTTATCGCGCCTTCCTTCACCATACAGCGCATCAAAGCTAGAGATGTTGCTGCTTTACGCAGCGTAAAAGGTGCCAAACCTATCCAGGACGAATACCTTCAGACAATTTCAGTCCAGACAGAGGACAGTGAAGGACAGCTGATGAGCTGCTTTTACTCTGGGAATGTAGACCACGATCAAACCTCGGTTGTGGCTGTCAGCTTGTGCTCTGGGATCTTTGGCTCTTTCATAACGCAAGGGAAAGAGTATTTAATTGAACCCAAAGTTAGCGGTGACCTGACGCCAGACTCGACCGAGCAGCTGCATGTCATCAAGAGGAGGACACTCACCGAAAGCCCTGGTTTCTCCCTCCTGTTTGATCACGCTGCTGAGGAGCGCCGAGTGGAGAAGCACAATGAGGAAAGTTTTACGCACGGCTACAATGACGCGCAGAGGGAACCTCGCCGGAGACGCTTTGTCTCCGCGCCACGGTTCATAGAGACCCTGGTTGTAGCAGACTCAACCATGACCCACTTTTATGGAGATGAAATAAAGGTTAGATACGGTTATGTCATTTTATCCTGCACACGTTTGGAAGTTTAGAAGAGTTTAGAAGAACCCTAAATAAACCGTTTCTAAATTTCGCAATTTCAGATCATAAACCGTTATTCAATAAACAAACCTAAAGTCTTCAGCTTTTTTCTTTGTTAATTTCCCATCCTGACTGCTAAATCGGAATTCATAGCCTACAAAATATAGTAGCAGGTATTTGTTTTTTTGTGCTGCTTCATAAAAATGCTTTGGCAATGAGAGAGCTTGGGAGGAAGTATGTGGGCTCCCTGTTTTGCACAGGCTGAGAAAGAGGTCAGGGAACAGAAATGCAAGCAATGCTGGACCACATTCCTCAAGACTTTGTCACGATGTGACAGCACATCCTCACCATCATCCAGGGAAAATTCACGTATAATTTCGATTCTATTCTGACTTCGTATGGCACTTTAAATTCATCAGTTGAACTCTTCCCCTGCCATATGTGTGTCCCCGTGTGAAACACACGTAAATTTAATAGACTGTGTTTTCATGTGGATTTTCCTTGATCAATTAGCACTGCTAGTGTATGAATTTTAATCAGATTTAATAAATAAACCAGCTAAATATTATCTTTACACAAAAAATCTGAATGTATTTGACTTTTCATTCATGTTACCCCGGTTTTCTATGAGCAGGAGCACTTGTAGTCATTTGAGGGCCCTATGCAAAAACCAATATATGTCTCTGTGGGTGTGTGTACAGCACATGTGGAAAACCGATCTATGGGGGAATAAAATCCCAGCCTAGAGAAAGTGATTTCAGCAAGGCTGGTGGAAGCACAGCACAATCCACTGCATTCATCATAATTTACCAGTGCTCCACAAGAGACCATGAGTGCTGTAGAAAACCATGCCCAGGGGACAGTTTTACAGAATTCTTATTTTAAAAGAAGACAATTTGGCATAAAATAAGGTTCCCAGTTTCCTGAAATGGAAATAAAAAGTTTTTTGAAAAGGTCAAAGATATGTTTTTGACACAATAATAGCAATCTTATCCCTCCACAGGGGACAAATGTCTTTAAATCCTAATTACCTAATTTCTGTACACATCTTGGTTACAGATAATGTACAAAAAACAAATTATGGCCTCAAAATTTACATTTGGTTGGGCTTCTGCTTGTGTACAGTAGAAACACAAGCCTGTACTGCAAGGGCATGTACCTGCACCTCTCCGGCTTGCCTCAGTGTGTCTTTGTGCATATTAAGCCATGTAAACGTTCTGCAAAAGATGTTTTTTCATGTCCTGTCTTGTCTCACATGTTCTACAGCACTACATTTTGACCCTGATGTCAATGGCTGCCCAGCTTTACAAACACCCCAGCATAAAGAACTCGGTGAACATGGTGGTGGTGAAGATGTTGGTGGTGGAAGACAAGGAAATTGGCCCCGAAATTTCCAACAATGGAGGCGTGGCCCTGAGAAATTTTTGTTCCTGGCAGCAGCTCTTCAATCCACCAAGCCAGAGACACCCAGAGCACTATGACACTGCTATACTGTTTACGAGAAAGGTGAGGGGCACGATAATGTGCATATAATGTTATAAATATGTGCAGTTCAATCTGACTAAAGAAAAGTCAACATCCCCTCAATAGTTTTTTTCCAGAGCTTTGACTTGCAACTACAAGTCTTCTTCAACAGATGGAGTTTGCTCACTTAATCCTGTCTTTTAACAATTATGTTCCCAACCACAATTACATCTTTGTAGGGAATATAATCAGCAGGTGGATTATGTTCTGATGCAAATGATTGTGGTTTTTTTGAAAGTAGATAAACATGTGACTTAAGTGATATTTAAGTTTATATCTACTGAGCCAGACCACAGGCTTTTACTAACCATAACCAAGTGTTACACATGCCTGAATATGACTGTACTGAATATTTGTCAAAGAAAAAAAGGCATATTTTGAAAAGCCGTGCGGCACAATAATAAATAATGATTTACATCCAACACTAAAGACATAATGCAGGTCATGTGATGACAGTTAAAATATTTAATTAGCAAAGGTGGCTAAAATCTCTGGAAAAATCTAATAGGGAGCCTTTGAGTTAAAATTTTAAATGTTTATTTAAATTAAAACAACAGTGTCAAGAGAGTCGATCCATGTGACATTTTGTACTAAAAGAAGCAGAAGTATCACACTGAAAGTTTTAAGAACAGGGAATGTTGAATGTTATTTGGGCATGCAACTGTGAATGAATGAATGAAAATAACGAGAATTTTCTGGCATCTTCACTCCATGGTTTTGGTTTACTGGCACGTAAATTTAATGTCGGTTCAGTGTCACCACTGTCATGAGTTTCTTTTCCAGCAGAAACAGAAACCATTTTTTAACAGGAACGGTCCTCATAAACTGGCTGTACACTATTGGACAGCACCAAGTATAAGACAGATAAAGTCCAGGGGGATGCATTGTGACCTGTCAAGTTTCTCTTCAGAGTGTGGTTTGGACTGTTCACAACAAGAAACAACACATACAGTGTTGTGAGTGCTTTACAGTCCACTCAGCCCTAATTGTCTGGTATATTTTATTATCTGTTCAGAAGGCAAGAACCCAGTGAGGATGAGTCATGAATTAAGCCCTGGTGGAATTCAGTTCCCGGCCAGCTGCAGAACTTGGTGTGGTTTCAGAGGCAGCCGACGCAACCACAGAATGATCCAAAGTGTTGTACAGTAACACAGGTGCAATTTAGGTCCAGTTGTTTTAATAAGGTGGGGGTCCCAGCTGAAAATTAGCCTGGGGCCAGTTGTTGTCATACAGTATGGTGCTCTTAAAGCAAATATGTGAGATTAATGTATAAAAACAAGATGCAATAATGATAAAGCTAATTTTTGGTTAATTTAGGGAGGCGGATACCTGCCTGTACTGCGAGAATCATCGTTCTGTTTTTCCAACCAGAAAGGATGTAATCAGAGTCCAAACAAACAGTGCTTTTATGGAAGTTAGGAAAATAGTTCACAGGTCCCTGGGGTTCGACTTGTGATTGGCTTGTTCTGCTGTGTTTGGCTGCCTTCTTTCATCTGGTATGTGCATGTTGATAAGGTGTTAGCAGTCAGTACATCAGATGAGAAACATCTCAGTTATTATTTTTTTTATAGCTAAAATGTCCTTGTGGCTTGATTTGATGACAGGCTTGGCATTTATCTACCTACTGAGTGACGTTAGTATGTAAATCTGACCCTGGATCAGGGGAAGTGATGAATATAACATATGGCTCTTTGCAGTCTTGCGTTGGATTTGTTCAAAACTATCATTCACGTGCACCCACTTTGTATTTGTTTTTCCATTTCCGTGGAGATATGCTTTGAAATATACTGTACTGGATGGAAGGCTCCTCCTGGATGAGCTACTTTTAGTTCCACCACAAATCAGCCCTGACAAAATGAAGCCGCTTTAAATGGTCAGGGCTGGAGCATGCGGCCGGGTCAGAGTTGAAAATGTGTGCCATGTATTACCAAGCCACAAGAGAAGGCTGCTAAAACGCACTGTTGTGAAACTCAAAACTCACACTGTGTTGCGTGTAGTGGAAAAGTTGTCATGGATTTTTGTGGTCTCAGAATAAATGTGTGTGTTTGTGTGCCTGTCTGCGAATGCAATACTGTGGCTTCGACCCATACATCTTGCTGTGTGTCTGTGTGTCTGCATACATGAGTGACAGATGCTGTTGTGGAACAGTGTGTACAAACACATGCTGAGCTGCCTTAAACTGCAGCTCCAAATCCAGATGTGTTTTAAATTACAGTGGGCTCTGCCTTGTGGTTTTCTGGGGCTGAGGCGAGGCCACCGAAGTGTCCGTCTCGATCCTACACATACAGGGAACAATCTCAGATACACCATACTGTTCATTTTCCCACTTCCCAGCTGTGGACATCTGCTGCATGCTCCCAATTTTTATTTGTTTTATGACTGAAACACAGAGGAACATGTTTTTCTCTGTGGAAATTTGTTCATCAAGGTCAAAGAAGGTGGATTTGCGCCAACAAAGACAAAGAAAGAGAAGGTCTGAAGAAGCCTTTTAGGTGACTGATAAATTCAAACCGCAAGCACCTTCAGATGCTATTGAATGTTTTTCATTTGTTTCTATATAGTTTACAGAAAAACAACAAGACAACAAGTTGTTGTGGAAAGAAGACACCACAACTTTTTAGTTTCAGTGGAAAATGGTCCTTGACAATGAGAGCTGCTGGAATCAACTCTTACTGTATGTGGATTCTGGATGGTACATCAGTAATGATTAATGAAATGCCATTCCAGTGCTTCTCATTTTCCACAGACGTCAAACGGTTTTGTGTTGACATTTGTCACTTTTGATTATGATACTTAACTCCTGCGAGTGACTTGTAGTATGAATGGTATGTTCCACTAGCTTCAATAGTTTTTGAGTTTTTGTCTTAAATATATCACAGGGTGCCCTTTATAACCTTTAGTGCATCAGTTACAACTGCCTTAAATGAGCAGTTATCACTGGAAAATGCATTTATCTCAGAAATGGGGGTGTCATGCAGTCGGACCCTTTTTATTTCTGCAACATTGGGTAGAGGAGATAGTACATGATACAGTTTTAGGAATTTTCTGTTGAGGCCACATTAAATTTGAACATTTGCTTTTGCAAAATTTTTCACAAATATTTCAGAATTGCAGAAGTCTTACAGTCTTTGAAATCTCCCATCATCTTCGTTGTGACTGCTGTGATCCATCAGTGATTGCGCTGCTTTGTCTTGCAGAACATCTGTGGACAGAAGAGCTGCGACACGTTGGGTGTGGCTGATGTTGGGACGATGTGCGATCCCAAGAGAAGCTGCTCAGTGATTGAAGACAACGGCCTGCAGGCTGCCTTCACAGCTGCACACGAGCTCGGTCAGGTTTCATTTACTCACACATTGGTTTGCTGCAGTGGGCACAGCATTTACGAAACCCCTTATGTAATACGTGGCTTTAAAGACATTTAAGTAAACCTACAAATGTCCTGTTCCTCTTGTCCTGCTGCAGGTCACGTGTTGAGTATGCCTCATGACGACTCCAAGACCTGCGAGAAGCTATTTGGAGATCTGGGAGGACATTATCTTATGGCTCCGCTGTTTGTCAACCTCAACAAGACAGCACCATGGTCTCCCTGCAGTGCTCTCTACATCACTGAGTTCTTTGACAACGGACATGGTAGGAAACAGTTCAGGTGGCTCACTATGGCTCTGTTGAGGCTCATTCGTAAACGGAAAAAACATACGGTTATTCCTCACACTTTAATTATAGCTTTCCTGCTTAAACATGTTGCTCACCTCAAATTATGGGTTCTGAAGGTAAATCATCTTTTTTTACTCTCTCCATTTGCCTTAACACCCACCCACCTGCCATTGCTTTCTCTCCCCCATTTCATGTTGTGCATCTTGTATTGTTTATATTCTTCCTAGTCCTATCAGTGAACCTTCTTTTCCACTGAGTCATACTATGGATTTCTTCCTGTTCTCCACCTCCTCAGCCAAAGGCAACAGCTGGTGTCAGCAGAAAATGTTCTTTATCAGTTGAAAAATGTCTCCAGCAAAAACTTATGTGGCTAGGAATGTTCGTTCCAAACTGCAGACGTCATTGACAACTCCAGACAAAAGCTTATTGAATTGTTTTAAAGAATCATTAGTGGAACATTGAGTAAATTCACATTTAGTGTAGCTGTCACATGCCCAGATTCAGAACGCTGTGGTGCCTATAAAAGTGCACCACATTAGTTGGATTTAAATTATCCTTTTTTTTTTGGTCAAGACATGACTTGTCCTAAATATTTTTCGTCTCCTGTCATACCACACACAAACAGCACCACATTTACACGTCCCAGTGCTGCAAACTCTATAATCTCCATAGACCACAATGTAATCAATGTCAAACAGTGCTGCTTTGTATTAACACAGGGGACTGCCTGCTAGATGTCCCAGAGAGCACCATGCCATTACCAAAGGAGCTGCCAGGCACCAAGTACAGCCTTGACCAACAGTGCCAACAGATTTTTGGAGAGGAGTTTGCCCACTGTCCCAATACTTCAGACAGTGACATCTGCAGCCAGCTTTGGTGTCAAGAGAATGGGACAGCACAGTGCTTCACCAAGAATGGCAGCTTACCCTGGGGTGACGGCTCTCCCTGTGGCCTCAATAGCGTCTGTCTCAATGGAGCATGTATGTCGACACAGAAGGTGATGCAGCCACCGGTAAGACTAAAGCATTTTTTGCATCAAAGCTCAATATTTCACTATCACAGCTCTCATCAACCTCACTCACTGATAATAAGTTCTCCTAAGTTAGGTGTAACTACCTTCATACTGTATAGTTACAACAAGTTGAGCCACACACAACAACAACAAAAATTGCTATATCAATGTAGAGATGTAGTATGCATGATCATGTCTTCTGTGTTTCTGAGTACAGTTACATTTTATTTGTACTTTCACAACTGTGACTGTACAGTATAAGGTGCTGGCAGAACTTAACAGAGCAACCTGATGCATCATTAGTGCAGATGATTTGGGTCAAAATTCATAGTCCTCAGTCAGTGCAACAAAGTGGTTTCTAATACTCACCAACAAGACTCTGCAAAGTTGTCACGTTGGCACGTTTTTTTTCCAATGCAACAATCATGAGGTAAACCGCATGTTTCAATGGAATTTACCAGGAAAATTTGCATGTATGGACTGTAACTAGGCACCTTCTTGCTTCATGGCATCATGTTACAATGCACCAAAAGATGATTTAGATTCAGATGCACTGCATGTGTTACACCAACCAGCTGCCTCCTTTTAAATTCATTGGTGGGTATATATATTTTTAGGGCTCATGTCAGTTACAACATCGTCATGGTGAGCCATGGCCTAAAGGACAGTTCCACAAAGGGGGAACTTTGTGTACCTTTGGAACTTTATTTTATGTGATATACACTCGAGGTAACTGATGACTAACTGATGAATGTGGATTTTGTACCACATGCTTATGTTTTACCTATAAGTGATCAAAAGAAAAACTCTTTTGTCTAAAGACCAAATTTAAAAAACTAACCTTTCGGACTAAAGCTTTACTCACAAAATGATGTTACTGTAAAACTGCATGAAAACTCTTCCACACCTGGTTGTGTGTTTCATGCTGATAATCTTTAATTGCTTGCACTTGCTTCCTGAGAACTGCCTTTAGGCCCGGCTGAGTCACCTATTTGTGCAGTGCTCATTTACTTAGAAATAGAGTGATCCGGTTTGTAGTCATATAGCTATAAAACAGTCTTCCTCAGCAAATTCCCATGTTTTTTTCCTCTAGTTTTTTGATATACTCAAAAAATGAGATTTTGAGTCATTTAAACCTGATGTGTTTTGCAGCATAACAGTTTCCTGTTATCTAAATTTTCTGTCATTTAGTCTGTAAATCTGTCAATCAGTATTATACTCATAACAACAGGTTTAAAATTGTAATTGTATATTTTCTTCCTCAAAAAAACATAGGATTTGTGAACTTTTTTAATACCGGTTAAGCTACAAAGGCAATCAACACAAAAATCTGTAGGCTAAATGCATAAGTTTTTATATTTTTAGAATGTTGAGAATGATGATCTCTCCAGTTCGTCTCCATGATGGCTCTTTATATTTCTTAAAGAACATTTATAGTGTCAGCTGCATTAACGTGGTCGACTTGTTATTTTCGCCTTGTGTTATGATCACACATCTGTTAATAAATCCAGATGTGCTGGTAGTCGGGATGCTGCACAGCTGGTCCAAATGTCTGAAATGAACACCCATGCTAGAAAACACACACACCCACACACAAACACACAAATATATATATACTGTATATAAGCAAACACATACAAACTTGCACACAAAGCTGCACTACTTCTACTAGTCATGAGTGACACATATGGCAGGAATGTGGGGTATAGGCAGACAGCAAGCGTGTGCCGAGCTTCAACACAGAATCTCACTGGAGTTGCTGCATGCCAACACGCTGTGGGGCCTCAAACCCAGAAGCCCAGACTGTGGTTTGGAAGACCCAGCGTAGATTGCCTTTGGCACTGAGCTCTAACCAACTACTCACACTGCTTTCTCTTCCCTCTTTTCTTGTGTTTTACTGCTGCAGGTGGTTGTGGATGGCGGTTGGAGCTTGTGGGGACCGTGGCAGCAGTGCTCCAGAACATGTGGAGGTGGGGTGGAGTTCTCCTATAGGGAATGTAGTGACCCTGTGCCTCAGAACGGAGGGAAGTACTGTGAGGGACAGAGGGTTCAGTACCAGTCCTGCAACACTCAGCCCTGTCAAAACAATGAAGGTGAGAATTAGCACTATGTGGGCTTAAAAGTACTAAAAAAGTAACCGTTTTTAGTTTTTATGCATTTTTGAATGCATTTTTGAAATACAATTTCATTTAATTTTGGCTTAATTTATTTGAGAGGGTGGAAAAACACAATAACTCTGCAAAAACTCGTCTAATGAAAACAGAATTAATTCCAAAATGCCTGAAATGGCTTCCGACCAACAATCCAAATCATAGGGAAATATAGAACACTCACATCACATTAGACAAAGGAAATTAGAAATATTTCAAATTATTCACTGGTTATCAGAGGAGCTACTGGTTCATTTTTTTGTTAATCATTTAAGTGACTAATCATTTTGGCTTGATTAAGTGTGTGGAGTTTACAAATGATTTTGTAAAGATTGATATATTTCCTCCCTGTCAACACACTGACCTTCATCAATTGGCCAATTTCTCTTTAAACTGTAGGGAAGAGTTTCAGAGAGCAGCAATGTGAGAAGTACAATAGCCCCAACTGCCTGGACTACAACAGAAACATGAAACAGTGGATCCCAAAGTATGCTGGTGTTTCCCCCAGAGACAGATGTAAGCTGATCTGCAGGGCCAGAGGCAGCAGTGAATTCAAGGTGTTTGAATCCAAGGTACAGTATATGCACCTAACATTACAAAAAAATGTGGCATTATATTAGCACAAAATTATAGCAAAAGAACAAAAATAATAGTACTAGAATCTTCAACTAGTAAATCTTCATGACATAGACATTTGCTAAGATAATGTCTGAGTGCAGAACAACAGATCACTACAGTGTGAGAAAAACAAACTTGTTGGCGTCAAAAACAGTAGTTTGACAACAACATATTATTTGTCATACTTGGCTTAATATAGAAAACAACAAGACTACGCAAAACATATCACAAGATATAACGATACATGTCATGGTGTTTTTGTAATTTCACTTCATCTTAAATTGTAATATAAGCTATATACGAGAAATTAACTGAGCAAACATATGATGTCCAATGATGACAACTGCTTTACATCTGTAATCGCACTTGTCGTGTCAATGCAGGTGATTGACGGGACAACCTGTGGCCCTGACACCACATCAGTGTGTGTCCAAGGCCAGTGTGTAAAAGCAGGCTGTGACCAGGTGATTGGATCCAACAGGAGAGTGGATAAATGTGGAGTGTGTGGAGGAAATGGGCTCACCTGTAGAAAGATTACAGGCTCCTACAACAAAGCAAAGTAAGTGGTAGAGCAAAACAAAGAATTGTGCATGTAAAAATGATCATGATTGATGTCAAGTAAGTGTATTTAGACTTATGATATTTAATAAAATGCATTTATGCATATGCTTTAGTTGTTCAGAACAAAAAGAATGTAGAGGGTTTTTCTAGTCAAACCGTGAAGACCCCGCACACACAGCTGGCTATCATCACTATTAGCAGACTAATTCTGGGGCATATTTGAGGCTTTTTATACAACACTAGTTGCAAAACTTTACATCCAATAACTGGGTATATTATCAACCCTTTTAACAAGTTTACTTTGGGTTTAAATGTGTTTTTGTTTTTTTTTGTTGCAGCTATAAAACCCTAAGATTATGCATTTAGCCATCTGAAATGACTCTATTTTACCTAATAGCAAAATAACAGGTTTTAGTGTTGGTGGATATGCCACACACCAACCCTAACCCTACACAATGGATACCCATGTAAATGCACATAAATAATCCAAAAGTGTGTTTTGCAATAGGACCTTTTACAGTTTTATCTAGGCCCTAGATCTAACCATTATGTAGGGTTAGATTCTAGGGGGGGTTCCAGGAATAACAATTTAAGACCACCGACCACTGGCATATAACTAGCAACATATTGATAGTGAAATAATATTCGAAAGTTATTTTAAAAAGCTTTGGCGGTTGCTTAAATCAATGCTAATATCGAGTCAAGCTTAGCTCGAACAGTACTGGGCTAGTATTTTTCTGAGGGTTTATTTCCTCCTAGCTAAAGCTGCACACTCTTAAATATCTACAGTATTACTTCAAACTAAACAAAATCTGTACATGATCTAAATTCATATCTCACTCTTTTCCTCCAGCTATGGATACAATGACATTGTCACAATTCCCATTGGTGCCACCAATATTGACATCAAACAGCGGAGCCACAGAGGAATCAAACATGATGGGAACTACCTGGCTATAAAGAGAGAGAACAGTGGTTACATCCTCAATGGTAACTTTTCAATATCCACAATGGAGCAGGACATTCCTGTGTTGGGGGCGGTGCTAAAATACAGTGGATCCTCTACCACGTTGGAGAGGATCCAGAGCTTCAGGCAGCTGAGGGAAGCTATCACCATCCAACTCTTGGCCACTTCAGGGGATGACAACCCTCCTAAGGTCAAATATACTTTCTTCATACCTAGAGATGTGACTTTCAATAAATCCAAGGAGAAAAAGGAATCATCACAGTCTTTGCATGTGATCCATCCCTTTGGTGAGCCAGAATGGGTGCTAGGGGAGTGGTCTGAATGCTCCAAGAGTTGCAGCTCTGGATGGTCCAGGAGAAGCGTTGAGTGCCGAGACAATGCAGGATTTCTCTCTAATTACTGCGACAAAGACCTGAAGCCCATGGACATCAGACCTTGTGCTGATCTGCCGTGCCCCATATGGCAGATGGGACCTTGGTCTGCCTGCTCACGAACTTGTAGCCAGGGAGAGCGCCGCCGCAGTGTCTTCTGCATAGACTACACTGGGAAGACTGTTGAGCCAGAGAAGTGTGATCCGAACAAAATCCCAGAGTCAGTCTCTGGAGATTGTCTCAACCAGGAGTGCTTATGAAGAACACTAGAACAATAAACTTTACAAACCATGGATAGATTATTGAAGAGGCATACCAGGCAAAAGGGGTAAGGGGACAAAAGGACTACAACCATTCACAAAATGACCACAAAGAGATGCAAAATAATTACAAACAGAAACTAAACAACCATAAAGATTCCACAAAAGTTATAAATTGACCACAAAGGGACATCCAAAGAGATGCAACGTAACAACAGACAAGAAAACTGCCATCAACAAAATGACCACAAAGACAAGAAAAAATAACTAGAGAATGAACAAAACAACTGAAAACAGAAAATAATTACTATAAAGAGATACAAAACAACTATAAGAAGACATGAAACAGTCACAAAAAGATGCACAGTGACTACAAAAACATACAACATGAATTACAAATTGACTATAAAGAGACAGAAAGATTTGAGGTCTGGGTCATAGCTAATGGGACTTTGGTCTGCCTGCTCATAAACTTGAAGCCAAGGCAAATGCCGCCACAGTGTCTAATACATATGTTATCCAGACAAATATCTGAATAAAATCCCAGAGCCAGTCTCTGGAGAATATCTTTACCAGGAGTGCTTAGGAAGAACACAGTGAACCTCCCGATTTTGGCCTGACTGTACTTACCAGACACTGTCCTGTAAAATATTATTATGTAGGTCATTTGCACCAAAAAAATGATGAGATACATACTTGTGTTTGGTGACATCCACCAGTTGTAGTAAACCTGAAATAAACATGCAGTATTCAGTCAGGAGGAGGTTGATGTGGTAGGTCAGAAAACACAGGACTTTTCCACCGGACACTGAAGTTCAGTGTGAAACTGCTGCTATTGTTGTTGTTGTTTTGGCACCATTGCAGGAGAATATATCCATAATTTGGTGCCAGGTGCCAAACAGAGTTCAGTTTCAACATACATTTGGCTCCCTACCTGGGGGCACTGTTTTAGCAAAAAACACTGTGGGTCATGTGAGAGGTTAGAGACAAACAACAACCTATATTGGCATGATGCCAATGGAGGAAATAGTGACTTACTATTACTGACTGACTATAAAGATATAGAAAAAATATATACACAGAGACTCATATACATGTCACTTCATGATATGACATGTTGACAGCATAGAATACAAGTGTAAACAACCACCAAAACAGAGTGCAGAGATGGTCTGGGGTGCACATAGCTTCCGTGAATCTAAAAGGTAATGCATCATCATTACAAAACAAAGTGTTTTAGTGAAGCAGGCTATGTTCAGGAAAGCAGATACAGCCTGTGGTATGCACACAATTTGACTGTATGTTGTACGTTGGTGTAAGTGATGCAGCAGTTACAAAATCTGGACACAAGTTGTCTGCTGGACACCTTGGAGTGTCCATGTATATCACTGTGGACATATCACAGAGTACAGGTGTACACATGATTTGTCTAAGCTGTCTACTTAAAATGCAGTTGAAAGCCAAGTCTAAACAGGATGTCTAAGTTGTGTCTGAGATCCTGAGACACTTCTGATTCACCTCTAAAGTGTTTGGTAAAATCTCATAACATGTGTAGTCTGGTGTTTTGCTCCTGTGTTGAATAGTTGGAGGCCTTGTAAAGGTCTGCACCCACGGCCTATTGTTTCATAATCTGTCCATCTGGTTGCATCAAGTCACATCCAGGGCATTTGCCTGAATTCTATTTTGTTGACATTTGACAACCACTATTAAAATTTAAGACTAATGTATATCTACCTCATGTGATTTATGTATAGATGCTAGTTGAAGGTGCTGCATGTGTGTTTTCTCCAGAATGAGAAGTTTTCTAGCCCCACTTTAAACTAAATTTAATATTTTGAATGAAGCGTGGTATAATGTACAGTTTATCAAAGGAAGTCATTTAAATTGGGGCTGGAACAATGGTATGAAACCTGCTTTCAAACAACAGCACCATGTAAATATACCTCCATTTGTTATAGCTTTGATCGAGCCATGTACCTGTTATTGAGGTAGATACATACAATAGAGGCATTTGAATTTTAAGCATTTGAAAAATGCATTCATGTTATATTGCTTGTCTTCTCTACATATAACAAAACATTATTTCATTCTTCATTTTGCTGAAGATGACATATTTTTATTGTACAAATGTGCATATGTGATGTATGAGAAAAGCATTAATTGAATGTAAAATTGCCAATATTTGGACATTGAAATGTATCAGTCATAGCCTACATTCAAAAAGATTGTGTCAGTGCTAAGTTACATATAAATTCTAACAAAAGGAATCTATGTTTACATGCTGCGTAAATGGCAGGTAATGTCCCCCTGCCCTATAGTTTCAGTTTAGCAAAGTGGATTATAATGCATTTCAGAGGAATAGTGAGGAACCATTTGCAATACAAATGCATCTTTGGGGGTGTTAGTAATTAGTAATAATTAATTAATTGTTAAGTGATAAGCATCCTGTTGTGTATAAAAAAATAACTTTAATCCTATTCATCTTCAAATGTTTATGTTTAATGCATCATATGCAAACATTCTCATTTTCAGACTATTAATTTCTTCATTCCTATTGTTACTTTACATTATGTCATTAAATAAAAGAGATGAAGCATTAATGCCATATCCCTTCAGTGAAGGACCATGCTATATTATTATTACAGCTTCCTTTTAAGCTATTTATTTTTGTAAAGTTTTTACATTGAATGTGTAATTAGAGATTTTTTGTCTATAATAATGTTCAAATAAACACATTTATGTCAATATATCTTTTGCCGATTCTTATCCTCCTTGACTTCTATATTTCTGGTTAAAAACTTGTTAGGCCTTATCTAATGAGGTCAAAGAGTTAGTACATGAGAAATTCTGTGTATAGATCAGTAAGCAACAATCAACTGACCAACTACAGTTAGGAGAAGTCATATGTCAAAATGAATCATGAATTTCAAACCAATTTTGATTTTTCTCAGCAACATTATATTAGACATTATAGGACAAACTGATTTGACCGCATGCTTTACAAACTATCCTGTAAATTACCCTGTAAGATGCATAGTGAAATCCACCTACATTGGAATAACTGGAGTAATGCCTCTGGCTTTTGAAATAAATAGAGCTATTTACAAATAGTAGCTATGGTCAGGGAAGAATTTCAACTAAATAATGCAGCAACTGTGATTTGATATTCTATTCTTGTTCATGTCACTCTTTTTGTACTAGTCTTAGCTGAATGAGCTTGATAGATATAAAAATCCTAAAGAGCTGCAAAAAGCATAGCCAAAATAGCCTATCCTTCTGAGAATTTAGAATTATCTATAGTTATTGACAACATATTAATAGGTTCTAAAATACAACATACTTTTGTCCTAATATTTATATTCATATTAATAAGATGAAGAATTACTATTATTATTATGTTGGCATAAACACACTATGCAAGGCAACAGAACTCACATGAAGTCAGAAGAAAAACAAGGGTGTCACAAACATAATGCTTTTGGTTTGTCAAGGAACTGACATAAACAACTTTTTCTAAATCTCTGAATAAATTCAAAATTCACCGTACAAAAGAGATCTGTGCATGTTCTGATTAGTGTAACAGATCAATAGAATGTCATATAAGCTGGATGTGAATTACTATACTACCATACAAAAACAGTGGGAATTTCTTAGCACTATCTGATTTGTGCTGTACATGTAGCTGAGTGTGACTTCCTGTTTCTTACAGTAGTGTACGTTAAGAGATGCGCGTTGCATTGTGGGGATACAAACAGCGCAGAAAGCAGGGAGCACAAAGGAATGAAAACAGCAGCTCGACTACTTTAAACGCCAGCCTGCTGTGATGTGAATTCGTGTGCGCGTCATTAAAGCTCTAAGTTTTGGCGGCTGGCAGGCTGACAAGTGCCTGAGAAGCGCAGGGAATGTGAGTGAGCGGAGCGGAGCGGCAGGGTGCACCGCTGTCTCCGACTACTGCTGCTTTCGGTCAGCTGAGCTGTTTGCATCCCGAGGCCCAGCCGTCATTCCAGGCCTCATCTCAGAAGGTAACTTGCTTTCTAAGCTGCTTCTGCTAATGCGGAACCCAGACTCTAAGCATGCATCCGGTTAATTTGCTATCTAAACCACGATAAGGGCAAAGAAACCAACTTCTAGTGCCTTGTTGTGTCGGATAGTGCTACCTTGGTGGCTAACTACAGCTAGCTAACATGCAGCAGCTGCGTCGATTCTGCAAGGTTTCCCACGTCAAAGCGGAAACGTTGTTTACTCGGCTTCAGAATAAAAAGTGAATTAATAAATAATAAATAATAAAATAATAATTACTTATTTTATCACTGGGTCACATAAAAAAACCTGTTTCGTATATAATAATAGTCGTAACTATGAACTTTACCAATACATTTGAGGAGGAAAGTGACTATATTATTAAGTACTGTTGAAATTAGCAAAAACGGTAAGTATTAATGGTTTCTGAATTTGTGTTACATTTTTAAAATTATAGACATTGTTAATGACAACTATATGATGGCAACAACAGCAAAAAAAACAAAAAAAAAAAACAACAGCTTTTGATGTATTACGATAGTTGAGCACAACTCAAAGTGTGTTTTGAGGTATTGAAAAGAGCTTGTCTCTTTATTTTGGCAGTTGAAACCGGATGTGTTTACTGTGTCCTATATGGTTTTAAGCAACAACTAGGATGTGTTAGCCACTGTTTGCTAAAGTAGTTGCTGATGAAAACAATCATTTAGCAACTTGTCCACTTGATATTTAAGCCACGTGACTTTTATACATTGAGCCTATTTTCTTTCTTTCTGCACGTAGACGCACTGTAATACTTCCTTAGCCTGTTTCACTTAATTGGCTGTAGTTACTTGCTAACAGTGCGTGATGTAAACAGTACAGGAGAAGGACCAGGTTGGAGGCTAGCTACGCCCCCTTCTGCTCTATTCGTATCAACATAATGATTTTCGTTTATTTGCGCATAAATACAGATGGTATTTTGTCTGACTCTTAGTTATTTGATCGTTGCAAAATTCATTGTATATTAAATGCCTGGTTTTAGATTTTGTGATTAATCAAAGATGCTCAGTGTGCAATGAAGAGTAACGGAAACAATCAACAAGTCTTGGCATTTGAGTAGCTACAAGTCTACGAGCCAACGTTAACTTTCTCAAATATTAGTTCTGCAATTATACTGTGTCAGTAGATAGACAACTAGTAGCTAGTCAGCTAACATCAGATAGTGCCTTTTATGTCTGTAAGTAATCGTCAAGGAAACCAATGCTTTGGATGTTGTATTGCCTTTGATGACTGATTGGAAACGGACAGGAGCAGCAAGTCATTATTAGACCAGTTTTTGGCTGTGGAAGGCACACAGTTTACTTACAGTGCTCAGTGGAGTTTAGGTATTATATTAGCGTGATTCTAGAACTGTTGTTATTAACTGTACTGAGGAACACAGAAGTTCAATAAATCCGCAACGTTTTTATAATACATCGATCTCTGAAGTGGATCTTTTTTAGACCATTGGACACGCTGTAAGGCGGCCTCTACAACAAGCATACACTGTTTTCATGAATTAATCAGAGAAAAGGAAATTTCATATTATTCACTTGCCTTTAATTGTGTTCAGTATGCCATGGTGCAAATAAAAGGTAAAGGAAGCCTAATTCATTATGAATATTTGAACTCCCACGAGAATCAATCAACAAATTATAAGAATCAGATTTAGAGTAAAGGATCTTGAGGATGTGATTTGTCTTAGAGGTAAAAGTTTTCATAAAAAAATTAGCCTCACAGTATTTGAAATTTAGTCATCACTGCTTTCACAAGATTACATACCTAAAAATAACAATTTCTTTTTGTGAGAAGGAAGTAGAGATCATGTAGCTAAACGATTTCCCTTCAGGAGATATTCTAGTCACGTGAAAACCCCATGGTGGAATTAAAGCTCTTTTCTGTTAGCTATGTTTTCTGTTTCAGACACACTCCTGTTGCACCATTCCAGCCCAGGTCTATAATTCACTTCACCTTTACTGAGCCAGCATGGCTCAGGCGTATTTTCCTTTGGTCTATGTGTTTCTGAGGGGGAGCGTGTTCTCCCTGCGAGAGCCCCTTCACTTGAGCTTTTGTTTGATGGAAAATCTCATGCCTCAAAGAGTCCACATGCCTTGCAGACAGCTGCTGAGCATCCTGTAGTGCACTGGCCTCCACTTGGTTCTGGCTTGCCTTGCTGTGGATCTGCTTTGATTGTTGTTACATAACTTGACATTCTGTCCTCCAAGCTCCCTACTCTGCTTTCATCCCTACTCCCCCCCTTACCTTGCCTTCCTCTCATTTAGCATCATATAATTTCTTTCTGCCAGTGGCCTCTGCCTTCCACACTGCATTTTTTATCCCGAGTTTACCCTGGAATTGTTTTTTTTCAGAGTGACATTTGACATCTCAATTTTGTCTTTATTGATAACTGTTATTTTATGCCTGATTCTTTTAATCCTAGGTTTGGAAATATTTAGTTACATAATCATGAGGCACCTTAAAATTGCTGTATACAAACTCTGGCAGAGTAAAGTACTTTACATGAAAGAATAACAAGCTTAGCAGAAATTGATCTTTGACTCCTGAGATCCTGTGCATGTACTTCAGTTTTTGCAAACTCATGTGAAGTTTGTTTTTTGTGTTTTTTTCATCTCCCTGCAGGACACACTTTCTGTACTGAGTGAGGAATTAACTCCAACATGGGGCTGAAAACCTTCACACACAGTTCAACCTCCCACAGCCAGGAGATGCTGGAGAAGCTAAATGCTTTGCGCAATGAGGGTCACTTATGTGATGTCACCATCCGGGTGCAAGACAAGCTCTTTCTGGCTCACAAAGTTGTCCTGGCATGCTGTAGTGAATTCTTCCGTTCCAAACTGGTAGGCCGGCCGGAGGAGGAGGACAAGTTTGTGTTGGACCTTCATCATGTGACTGTTAGTGGTTTTGCTCCTTTGTTGGAATATGCCTACACATCTACCCTCTCCGTCAGCACAGAGAATATAATTGACGTCTTGGCAGCTGCAAGTTACATGCAGATGTTTGCTGTTGCAAGCACATGTTCAGAATTCATGAAGTCAAGTATTTTGTGGAGCCCAGGTAACAACAACAACAACAACAACATGATATCAGATAAACCACATGAAGCAGCACAAGAGAGCACCTCATCAAACTGTGCCCTGACGCCATTAGATGGCAGTGTGTCACCTGTGTCGTCAGACTGCAGCGTGATGGAAAGAAATGTTCCTATATGTCGTGAATCGCGACGGAAACGTAAGAGTTTTGTAACCATGGCATCACCTGAGAGTCCACTCAAATGCACTACACAGATGGTCACGACATCTCCGCAGATCCCCAACCCATCGCCTTCATTCTCAGACAACACAGCACAGCCTGTGGAGTCCTCCCTGGCCTTTCCATGGACTTTTCCATTTGGAATAGACCGTAGGTTCCATACTGACAAATCAAAGCTACCGGAAAGTCCCCGCTGTTTAGAGCAGGGTGCTCCAGGGACCTCAGAGGTTGTGGTCAGTAGACGGCTCAGTGACTTTCTGACATGTGAGAGCTCCAAGGCGGTAGCGTCACCAGTGCCAGCCGAGGAGGAAGATGTGAGGGTTAAAGTGGAGCGTCTCAGTGATGAGGAGGTCCAAGAGGCATCCTCTCACCCAGTCAGTGCCTCCCAGAGCTCACTGAGTGACCAACAGACAGTGCCAGGGAGTGAACAGGTCCAGGAAGAGCTCCTCATTAGTCCACAGTCCTCCTCTATAGGTGGGGCTGTTTTTCTTACCTAACTGATCCACAGCATTTAAAATTACTTCTACATGTTTAATGGTATTGTTTAAATGCTTCACCTTCAGCCTATTTAAAGACACAGTAAAGCCACATATCATATGTTCACGTTAACTAACTCTCACTTATGTATTAAATGGTGTGTCTTGACCTAGTTAATACAGTGTTGCTAAGTAAAACATTGAATCAAACCTGCTTCAACCTTCCCCTACAGTTCCCGGATTTTTTTTTTTTTAGTATCTGTCTCAGTGGAAAATTTATTGTTCGGTGACCCAAGTGCTGATTAAGTGTTTTTTGCTATCAACCTATCAATATACCTGAACTGTTAAATTGCATAGTGTTTTAGTTTTTCAAGTGTTTTATGTTATGTATTTTATTTTATGTAAGGAATTAGTCTTCAAAGACCTATAGTGTATTAGTCTAACCTCATCTGAGATGAAGTGACATGTAATCAGAATTTCAGTAGACCTTTACTAGTTATATTATTTTCCTTTCTATTTTCAGGGTCGATGGATGAGGGAGTGTCTGAGGGCTTGCCATCAATGCAGAGCACCTCTAACCCTGGAGGCCACGCAGAAGATGACGAAAGGTATCATGATTTGTTAGAACTTGCAGTTTGGCAAACTATAAGCAGTAAGGAATACACCAATCAGCCAAATATTAACATCATCTATTGGTTTTGAAGTTGTGGTGGACAGGCGTGGTTACTAGGACCAGTAGCTGCGCATTGAAAGACACACAGTGCCAAATCTGGGGACACCTGAGGACAGGGACAGAGAGAGGGAGAGAGACGACTACGGGACAAAGAAGACACAGAGTTAATGTCATACAGTGGGGACATTATAGATGTGGGGTTAGAGGAGAGAGTGAAGAGAAGAGGAAAGTGGCTCAGTGCAGAGTCCCCCAGCAGTCTAAACCTATAGCGACATGACTACAACCAACTATAAGCTTTATCGAAGAGGAAGGTTTGGAGCCTAGTCTTAAAAGTAGAGAGGGTGTCTGCTTCCCGAATCTGGACTGGGAGCTGGTTCCACAGGAGAGGAGCTTGATAGCTAAAGGCTCTGCCTCCCATTCTACTTTTGGAAATTCTGGGAAACACAAGTAGGCCTGCATTTTGGGACCGAAGTGGTATATTAGGATGATATGGTACAACGAGATCTTTTAGGTATGATGGAGCTTGACCATTTAGAGCTTTATAGGTAAGAAGAAGAGTTTTAAATTATATTCTACATTTAATGGGAAGCCAATGAAGGGAAGCTAATGAAGGTGAAATATGATCTTTCTTACCAATCCCAGTCAGTAATCTTGCTGCAGCATTTTGGATTAATTGAAGGCTTTTAGAGAGTTACTGGGACCGCCTGAATGTAGAGAATTACAGTAGTCCAATCTAGAAGTAACAAAGGCATGGACCAGTTTTTCAGCATCACTTTGAGACAGGATGCTCCTTATTTTGGCAATGTTCCGTAGATGGAAGAAGGCTGTTCTAGAGAGACAAAGACACTACTCTGGGAGGGTTAATACATTGTTAACATATTGTCAAGTGTGTGTATTTTGGTTTTGAGTGTAAATAAGAGTACAAATGTTGTTTTCACTTAGTTTCCCTTCTCTCTTTGTTCAGGTTGGAAGGCATTCAGTATCCATACCACCTCTATATCAGCCCTTCAGCTCGGCCTGGCACCAATGGCCCTGACCGGCCTTTTCAGTGTCCAACCTGTGGAGTCAGATTTACTCGCATTCAAAATCTAAAGCAGCACATGCTCATACACTCCGGTAGGTGAAACTGAGAAAATGGAGAAAAACAAAATCATTGTATTGGAATATTTTCTTCCTGGAATTTTCATTATAATACTTTTTTACTCGGCACTTTTATTTTTTTTTTTTTGTTTTTTTTCTTGTATTGCATTGTTAATTCACACTCATTGTAATTAAACTTTAAAAAGTAATCTTATTATCCATAATCCACAATGCTGGGTTTGGTTATAAAACTAGTGTAAGGGTAGAAGCTAATGTAGTCTAGAGTCTTTACTAAAATCAGTTTGAAAAGATGTTAAAGTTTTTTATTTGACTATACTTTAAAAAATAAAACAAAGTGAAATTAGGAAGGCTTAGATATATTAAAATAATCAGTACCAGCACTGATAACTTGACATTGATGCTGGTTCATATATATACTTTTTAGAGTAATAATTTTATACCTCTGGTCACACGGCGAAGTCTTGGGCAAGGCAATAAACCCCAAGTTGAGGGAATTCTGAGGATTGCATTCATTAAATGGTTCCTGGTCTCTGGGATGAGTACTTGTGGAGGAAATGGGCCTTAGAGTACAAAGGGGTGAAATGTAAAAGCAATGCTGCATGTTTAATAATTTATTGATGTTATAGAGATTTACAGTAATTTAGTACAGAATTACAAGGCATTTTTATATGGTAAATGGTCTGCACTTGTATAGTAAATGTTCTTCCCTATTAGAACCCAAAGCGCTTTACATGGCCTTCACTAAGTCACACTCCCAATCATACACACAAACAAACACACCTATGGGGGTAGAAGAAGTCAGGCCAGCTGACTGTTCTATCTCCTGAGCAACACTCGCGTCTTGATTAAATACTCAATAGTATGTAAGAAATTCCGCCAGTGCCTAAAAAGTATTAAAATATGTAAAGCATCCCTAAAAGACAGTGAGAGCATTTATAAGTGCTTTACCCTACATTTTAAGACATTTACATTACATTTTTGAAAGCATACCTTCTCTGCTATGTGGTTAATGTACCTTTCTTGCTTATTGTTGGATCATGGAGAGATTGTAGAAATTACACTCTATTCATATAAAAACATAACTGGATTTAATTTTGTAGATCAAAAGTTACGTTAGCAGTAATTGTGATGGTAATACAGCAAAAGATCAACGTGTCAATTATTTTCCTGGTCAGGACTTCACATCTGGTGAAGTGCTGTTCAGTAGAATCATTTTACTTTTTTTTTATTGTTTCTTTGATTATGTAGAACATCTACAGTGAGTATTTTGTTGTCACTCCTTCAGTAGTATTTAAAGTATGTCCATTGTAAATTACTTTATGGCTAAGTGAAAGGCATCATTTTATGTAAAATCAGGTAGTAGTATTTTTTCCATATGTAACTAAAACAATTTGACAACTTGTGGAGAAAAGGAAAAGAGAGAGCAGATAAAACTTTCTTTCTGTGTAAATATCAGGAAATATAGTCTTCTTTGATCAACTTTAAGATGTTTAGCATTTTATAACAAAGAGACAAACAAGGCCAGACACTTGTGTGTATTGGAACAAAACACTTTTAAATTCACTTAACTTTCTGCAAAGCTTTCAAGAAAGTGCTATTTTTTTATAATGTATATATAATTATATACTGTTTATAATTATTATAATTATTCAGCAAGCATTCTGACACCTTCACGTGACTATGTTGTTAAATTAACCAGTAACCTGTATTAACAATCTGAACACTTTTTTTGAAATTGTATTGAAAAATTAAAACCTGCCATTTACAAAAACTTTTGAAGCCCTTTTGGCATACGTTAATATCTTAGTCTTCTTGGGTAAGTTGATACAACCTTTGCGCATTTGGATTTGGACAGTTTATCCTATTGTTCCTGGCTGATCCTCTCAAGCTCCATCAGATTGAATGAGAAGCATCTGTGACCTGCCATCTTCAGGTCTCTCTACAGATGTTCTATGTGGTTTAAGTCTAGGCTTGGGTTGGGACACTCCAGGACAGTCAAGAGACTTGAATCTACTCCAGCCTTGTCTTGGCTGCTTGCTTCAGGTCATTGTCTTACTTAGCTCTCGTGCACTCTGGAGCAGGGTTTCTGTATTTGGCTGCATTTATCCTTCCCTCAACTTTGACTAGTCTCCCTGCTCCTGTCACTTTATAATAAACCAGATGATGGGTGTTTCGCATTTGCCAGACACAGTGCTTGGAGTCCTGCCCAAAGAGAAATCTTTGCCTTGTGGTTTTAGAGTCCTTTGAATACTGTTTCATTAGACTCCCTGCCATATGTCTTTTACTCAAACTGGCTTCTGTCTAAACACTCTGCTAAAGTCCCAATTAATTGAGTGTTGGGACAAGTAACATTGCTGCCTTCATCAATCTATTAGTGTCAGATTTGTGTCATTCACATTGATCACTTTGTTTCTCACAGCGTTATTAACATATGCCCACGTACTGTGAACGAAAAAGCCTCAGGACGTACTGCCATATCTGTGAGATTTTATTTAGTTACTGTTTTAGTTTTAGTTATATTGTTAGGTATACAAATATGGCCTTATTGTGTAAAATTCTGAAATAATGATCTATATTGATCAAGAGTCAAGGTAGCAACAGACTATCTCTTGCTACCTGGTGAATACCTTTGTTACAAATTAAGGCTTTTTATTCTGGACATTCTTGGAAACCCTTGTCAATACAGTAGGTTATTATGTCCACCAATTGGCGTTTTAAATTTTAGCATTCAGTGCTTTGAAAGCTTAACTTGTAATCTTTTCATCATATGGTCTGACGATCCGATTGAAAGTGTACTTTCAAAGAGACAAACTGTACTGTATTGAATTAATTGGCAACCACCTATCATGCAGTCCTCAGATCTATTCTGTGCTGTAGCTTCTGGATACAGATGTTTCTATTTTTTTTCTCCCACTTCATGTTTGCCATCAATAATGTGAGCTCCTTCCAATGGTGACTTTAAGAATTAATTTATAATTAGTCAACTTTCCCTTTGATTTCTACACCACATATGCTGTTAACAGGTTAAGTATGTCATAACCCTGGTGCCTTATTCATCAGTGTGACTGTATGCTATTAAGACTTGTGATATGTTGAAACTAACATAAATACCATCTTGAAACTACAAACTGTGCAACTAAGTAATATTGCTGACATAATTGATGTTAGTGGAATAGTCATTCAGGCAGAAGCCAACCATTAGTTGGAAGGGGGCTTGAAACGGCTGTCCATCCAGGAGCTTATTTCATTTGTGTAGAAGAATATTGGACCTCTATTAGAGTGATAGTTGTGTTTTTGGGTTTTGGTAAGATCCCTGATTTACTGGTTTCTCAGTTTGGCTAGTCGGTCAACTCTAAAAAGAGGTCTGGGGATTAAATTTACACATGCAAAAATAAAAAGTAAAGATTGAATATATTGTGAAATCAAGTAAATCTTGAATTAGGGAATAAAATATTTTTGAGCTAGTGAAAGAGCTGTGTGGAGATCTAAATTAAAGGTCAAAGGTTGTTACCTATTTTTACCTTGTGTATACCTTGGTTACAAATTAAGGCTTTTTGTTGTGGGCATCCTTTGAAATGCTTAATGTGAATTATTTTCTTTCTTATTGTTTGTTTAGTTTAGTTTTTTAGCTTTTATATAAGATTTAGACTTTAGATTAGATTAGTATATATATCATATATAATTTATCATTTACCATCATGTCACTTGAGTCATGCGGGTCCACAGATCAGCTAAGCATTGGTTTTCTCTTCCTCCCCCAGGTATTAAGCCTTTCCAGTGTGACCGCTGTGGGAAAAAGTTCACACGGGCCTACTCCCTAAAGATGCATCGGCTGAAGCACGAAGGTAAACGCTGTTTCCGGTGCCAGATTTGTAGCGCCACATTCACGTCCTTCGGTGAATATAAGCACCACATGAGGGTCTCCCGACACATAATCCGCAAGCCGCGGATTTACGAGTGCAAAACGTGCGGCGCCATGTTCACCAACTCTGGCAATTTAATTGTACACCTGAGGAGTCTGAACCATGAGGCATCCGAACTAGCAAACTACTTCCAGAGCAGGTGAGGAGTCCGGGAGTGCTGACACCCATTATTTACTTAAATCTCACCTGGATCAGAAAATGAATTTAGTTTAAATTTCAATACCTGAGGTTCATTTGATCGTTTTTTCCTTTTATGACTTTGCTTGTATAAAGCATTTTTTTAGATGATTACAATTGATGGAATTATCAGATCAAGTGTACCTGAAGTATTTGTAATTATTGAGGAGTTTTTTTTTATTAATTAAACATTTAATTAATTTAAAGAAATAGCTTGTCATTTTGGGAAATATGTTTATTCATTTTCCTCTCAATAGTAAGGAGATTGATATCACTCTACCACTCAATGTACATTAAATATAAAAATTTAGATTTAGATAAATATTTAGCCATTAGCCTGTTAGCTTAGCTATAAGGTCAAATTCAGATAGACATTGTATGTGTGTCTGTGTGTTTATGCATGTTTGTAGAAATCTTCCAAATTCTTTGTATGTATGTATGTATGTAGAAATATTCAAAAATTTTCAAACCTAAACAGCAGACAGAATACTGAAGTGCCTAGCTTTAAGGTGCTGCTGGATAGGTATCCTGAGGCACATTGTGATGATACTTTAGCTGTAAAGGATACTGATGCTACCCCATATTCACATGTGAAATTTCTTAGGTACAGGGGTGGGTGAAGTGGCATGTGGCTATGTCTGCTTGAGCCATAAAGAAGGTGAAGATGCCTGTAAGGACATTTCCCAGGTTTTTGCACAACCTGGGATCCTGTCTGGACCTTGTACTTTGTTTGGTTGATTGTGGGCAGGGTCTTTCTCATACTGTGTACAGTCACATGTAGAACCAGGTCAGGTGATTTTAATTGATAGCCTTATACCCTACATCAAGTATTGGCTTTGCAATTTGTATAAAGGCCCTAAAGTTTGGAACTTTATACTTTGGCAGAAGCTTCTGGTGTTTTTTTAATTTCATAAAAGATCCGTTAATGGGTGCACTAGAGGCAACTCTATATTTAGTTGCTGCCATGGCTACGTTTGCTGGGTGTATTTTTACTCAATAGACATAAGTATGATCTCACCTATCTCTCGGCAAGAAAGTCAATAAGCATATTTCCCTAAATGTTGATCAAGTCCTTAGTAGAATTTTAGACGTCTGCAAATATTGACCAGCTGCCAAAATGAAAGCCCAACTGTAAAGTTTTCTAACACACCTTCTAACCAACTGTAGTTTTCACTGAAATTTTAATTATTAAAATAACTAATTTTAAAGAGAGAAACAGTTGCATCTTGAGAATTCAGCTCAGTATGCTCAAATTTTTGGGCATATAATTGGTGTCAAACTCAACTGTATTAATTCAGTCATATTTATTAAGTTATGAAATAAATATATATAACCTTTTTTTTATTTCTCAAAATTTTCCACTCCTTCGTCATCTCAAGCCCTCATCAGTCGGTAAGACTCAAAACAGGCCACTCCTCGAAAGTTTTATAGTGAAACGTCTATGTTTGACATTACACTAGTGTGGAAAATTCTTTGATAATACTGACTCTTAACTCCCATCCTCAATGTTCATATAAAATATATGTTAACTGCGCTGTATATTTGTTCTAGGTTGTTGATTTTCCGATTTAGCTGTGCCACAGATGACAGCTGCACACAACCTTAACCTTTAGCCTGAATACTGCTTTGGTTCCAACTTTTTATAGTTTGGACAGGTTAAGCTGGGGAGTTGCTTGTGTTTAGAACAAACGTTACAAGATTTAAAAATACTGTAGGAGCTGGAGGCAGCACTTGCATTTCTGACAAGCAGCTATTTTAATATATTCGCACTAAGTTATTTAAATGGAATGTCAGATTTTCTGGCAAAAAAGAAGCATAGTTGTATACACCATTAAACATTACTTGATGAACTTAGTTGTTTTTGGTATACTTAAAGCTGCAGGATGTAAGATTTTTTTTTTATAATTTGTACTAGAAATGTGCTTTAAAATGAATCATGTAGAGAGGTGCTTTCAAAGCCTGCTATGACCTAGGCTTATTTAACAGCAGCGCCGCAGTGTGGAGATAAAGTTTGCAAGAGTAAGAGCAATCTGAGAATTTGAATAATTTATGTTTAATAAGTACATTTTGATCAATCTCATTATTGTAATTCAAAACATACAATTCCCTGAGATGAAGGAAGAGTAGATTAAAATTTCACTCTTGTGCTTGTATTAGCCTAAGTTGCCTATTGTAGCTTTAAACCCTTCCAAAAGGACTAACTTACTGTATGTCGGAACTATTTATATTACATGGAAGGTGGGAAAAGGAATGGATCTATCAAATCTCTTTCACAACATGAGAAGAAAATGTGATAGTTAAACAACATTATAAAAGTTATCTTTACCCAGTTTGGCCTTTTATTAGGTAGGTATGAGGTATGACATAAATCAGATTTTCAGTACAGCTACAACGCAGTTGTGAAGTATTTGAAAAACAGTTTTTACGTGTTGTAGCAGTGTGTTACAACATGTAAGGATAATAGACCTCTAATCAATCCACAGCTGAATGCCACCTCTCTACGTGTTTCTCTTCGTTCCCGCTAATCTTTGAGTGTCTTTTCTTTGACTATTCTGGGAGATCTAGGAATTTACTTACTGCACTAACAAGTATACGATTCTTCATATAAGAAAACTTAAAACATTATTTTACTGTACTACCACAACTCTACAAAAAATGCCTCTGTCTAATATCTGTGTTAGAAAGTGCTCATTATTACTTCCCTAAGGTCTTGAGCAACTAAAACTAAATATTTTCTTTTCAAAGATGTATTAACAAACTGACTTATCACATATGATTTTTAATCTTTACCTTTGCTGAAGGGTTGTCAGATTGGATGGTACAGTGCAATATTATTCTAATGAAATAGATTTTTTAAAAATCCTGTACGTAGTAGTTCTAGTTAAAAAACTGTTGAATAGAGGCCACTCGGTGCTTAATGCAAGTGGAAGTTTGCTAAACCTCTTTAAAATCCACCCTTAAGTTGTTGTTTTGGTTCAGTACAATATTACTGGCATTCTTCTTATCCTGAGGTAAAGTTTGTGAAGTTTTTAAAAAATGGCTAATATAACACATGTTAACCTTGCTGTTTACAGTTTAGCTCAAAGTTTTGTCAAAGGGTACCACTTAAAAGAACAGTGAAACCAACATAACATCTTCGTCCTTGCAGTGATTTCCTCGTGCCCGACTACCTGAGCCAGGTACAGGAGGAGGAGGAAGCGCTGGGAGTCCAGTATGAGCTGGAAGAATCCCAGCATCACCCTGTCTACCCGGGCAGCACCTCTACCACCACCACTGCTGCCTCATCCTCCTCCTCAGTCCAGATGCCTGTCATCTCCCAGGTCTCCTCCTCTACCCAGAATTGTGAGAGTTCCTCTGGCTTCCTTTCACCTGAGCCCCTTGATCCCCTGGAAGCCCCGGCCTCCCTCAAGATGGACGCTGACGAGACGGCAGCCATGACAGAGGAGAACAAGATGGACAGCAGTGTAGGTGGCAGTTCCCCCAAAGCGTTTGAAGAAGAGCATCACCAACAGAATGCCCAGGCCAAGGAGCTGGCTTCCATTACCATAGAATGAATGAAGTCGTCTATTTGCCTCATGTCTCAAATTGCAGTCATTTCATATGGGAATATCTGTTGAAACTTCAACATATGAAGACATCAAGACGCTGTGATTAAAATTACCCCTAAGACTTCAGTTGCCTTGATGATGTTTTCCACACACAACACAGATGCACTTATTTGAGTCTGTTACATACCAAACAAAATCCAGCAAAGTAAATGTTTGTTTTATTTGGTTTCTTTTACAAGCTTAGTATAATTTTCTAAACTTGACTAACATATTTTTGTGATGAACAGAATTAAAGCAGATCATAAATTTTGGGTCCAGTGCATACCCAAACTTGAATTTAGAGTAGCATTTACCACCCTGATAGGGTAATTTTAGGGAGGTATTTTTTCCCATATGATGTGAATGCAGCACAAGCTTAAGTAATTTCTGTCTGGCTTTGAGGTCTGATAAATCCAAGCATTGCCCTCTTTTTGGAAAGTGCCTGAGAGTTCCCATTTTAACAAAGTACCAATATAGAGGAAGAAGAGGTCTTAACTTTGCCAACAGCAACAAATCAAGCTAAAGAAAAAAAAAACTTCTACTCCATTTGTACTGATAATGGTAGTTTGTATGGGCAGAGACTGTGTTATTCCTTCAGTGCCGTTGCTATAGGCAAACTGTTATATGTCAATATTATATATATTGAAATAGCTTGTACTGTAGTTTTACTCTTCGAATGCTGTGTATGTTTGATGTTGTGAAATATGATGTCAGGTGTGTGTATGTGCATTCCTTTTTCTGAGTATCCACAGTATATTTCATTTTTAAATGTTTAAAACTTGAAATGATATCAACTGAGTATTCCCTTGAGACTTGCAGTATGTCATTTTCCAATGATTTTTCTAAAAATATTTTCAGCTTTTTTTGTTTTTTTTTTTTTTATTCAACACTGTGGGATCAACGTTTAGAAAACGTCAAAATAACACTGATCTTTTTTAAAAACCCGAACATGTAAATTACAATTATGACTGACATTTATGTAAAACATAAACATTTCAAATTAGGATTATTAGTATTGTAATCCCCCAAAAATTCAAAGGCTGTGTCACATTACATGCTGATATGGCCTATTTCATAATGTTTTTTGGAGAGGTTGCGCTGACTGAGTCAGCTTTGATCAGGTATAAGTCACTTTCATGTTTGATCTCTAGCCGTGTGAATGCTGTCAGGTCACAGCACATTTTATGTCTTGCAGATGTGCACTGAGGCCTGTAAAAGCCTGTAATGTGATTGTAGCCAAAGATATGATGTAACCTTTTTGTCAGTTTTAAAGAGTTCTTGTTTTAGATTTGGCTTTCAAATAGGGGTCAACTTTATTAACTAACTGGTACACTAACAATGTTTTAAAATGTTACTAATGTTTCAGCACAGTAGCTTTAGAAGGTATTCAGGCCCATCACATTTTGGACTTGCAAAATGTCAGTGAAATGCTTATTAAACAAGAAACAAAAATTTCTAAATTGTAAAACCTAAACTAAGTTTAGAAAGTATTAGGTTTTGCTATGGTACTCTACTGTACTAGGTGATCAGGTGCATTTTGTTTGTGTTGGTTTCCCTTAATGCATGTCTGACTGGAGTCAGCGGTAACAAATTAAATTTGTTGGACATGATTTTTTTTTTAAAGAACAAGCTTTACTACTAATTTGATGAAGCTGCAACAAGAGTGAATGTTTGAAGTTTTTTTTTTACTTTGTCAAATAGATTTTTTTGTTTGTTTTTTTCATTTATAAATTTGAAAAAGTTTGAATACCTTTGGGAGCCAGTGTATGAACACTTTGATTGTCTTTATCCATTATTTAACTTAGTGGGTGATAAATAATATTAAGGTACCCCAAGACGACCACCAGTATTCTCTTTGTTTTCACTACATAGTGAAAGTTACCGGACTGAATTACTAAAAGTGACTGTACACCTGCAGCTGGGAAGTGATGCAAACTGATTATTTGTTGTCTGTGATGGCCAGATTACAGGCATGTTGACTGTAATGTGGTAATATTGCTTTAGAAGCAATAGGAGTGTGCTTATGTGTGAATGCAAATACTATGAATCATTATATGAGACAAGTTAAATATGATGTGTTAGGCAAGAGCTTATCCTTCACCTTAACCTGATAAGTTTGAGAGTTTAATATACTAAATTCGTTAACTTTTTTCAGGTCGAATTTTTGGTCAAAACTACAGCTTATGTTTTCTGTGTCGTGCCAACATGGTTGTTATTCTAAACTTAGAATTGCTGTGCCTGTACTTTGAGTAGATAATGACACCCATGGTCACAATCCATGGAGTTGAATGCTACTGACTGTGACTGGGTTTCTTGTTTAAGTGAAGTTTTATTTTCTGTTGCCCCCTAAAAGTAGCTGATAATGATCACAGCAGGATGTAAGACCTCGCATACAGGGTTGATTGTAAATGCAAAGATGAATATTGCTGTGATAAGGACCTTGGTATTAGACTGTCCTGATCACAGAAAGCTGTCTTAATATTAGCTTGTGTTACTCTGTGCCATCATATGTGTCACTTCTTCAAAGTTGTGCCATTTGCCCTTTTTAACTGGTATAAATCAAGCTTTTTCCTGAAGGACCAAATGTTCTCTCATTGGGGATTTGCTTTGGCAATCAATAATTGCTTATAATTAAAGAAGCAGATAATCATTCTGAGTGGTCCATTCTATTTAGCAATGGGGTCCTGCTATCTTGCCCCTTAAAACACTGTATGATGTTGTGCACTTAAGAGGCTAGCCTTAGTAAATGGACCTATTAACTCTAGTTGCACAATATAAAAATTTTAAAAAAAGTTTCTATCCTCCATTTGTATGTCACGCTTTTCATCTGTTGTGTTTGGTGTCTGTATTCAAACAACTTTTTTATAATGAAATGCTGCTGTTTGTCGAAACGTAAAGTGCCCAAAATATTTTTGTGAACCAATGGTGTGCAATAAATGAACAGGTGTTGTTTTCAAATTTTAATTTTGTCTTTGGAATAGTGAACTATATCAAAAAAAGAAGAAGAATGTATTTTGTTTTATTCAAATGTGACTGAAGGTGAATCAAATAAGCAAGGACCCCATTTGATCTGTGAAACAAGGAACAGGCTTTGTTATCAAATGACTGGTTCTATTCAGCTCATTTCTGTTTGTTTCTAAAGTTGCATGTTCATATCGTTCTGTGAAGTGGAGAGCATGTCTTCAGTTGGCGATGCATTCTGTCAAGGCCTTATTTGATGCCTCTTCATCCAGCGTAGCTTTGATCTGTTGTTAGCATGCCCTCTTCTTTTCTCTATGTTACCCCTTTATGTGCAATGTTTTAAATATATCTTGATTATATACAGGACATGCCTTCTCAATGTACACTTGATGTTGTAGACGTTTTTCAGTCTTTACAGTTTATTTAAAAGCAGGAAAACGTAAGAAAAAACATGGTAGCTCTTCATAATGGCATATATATTTTTGGTGACTTTTGTACTATGGTTGCTGTTTCATGGCATCTTTGGATATTCTTGTTAAATGTGAATAGAACAGCTTAGACTGGGAGTAGGGGGCCTTGGTAGTCTTCACTTTGTGATTGTCTGCCGTGTGTGTATATATATATATGTAAATATACAGTATATACACTCATACTATGTTGCATATTCTTTATACTGTAGGCTACTTGATTACAACCTGCTTTGAAACAGATGTTGTATTTTGTGTCTTTGATACTCTATTTAAACTGTAGTTTAGAGAAACTGTACAAAAACATCCCAGATCATAATGCAACCTGCACACTGAATAGGGAGAACTGATGTTTGTGCTGTTGAGTGTTGTAACTGGATCCTATTTCACAGTTGGCTGTTAAAAACTGACAAGACCACTCTGTATTTTGGAGTTTATGGTTGTTCTGAATCTTTGCTAGTGTTCTGGCTTTGCAGTCCTGTTGTTATCAAAAAGAGTACATTTTTGTAAAAGTATAAAATGTAAATAAAAAAACTAAAGTCATAATAAGTCCAAAACCTCTCTGAGCTTCTTTTTTGTATATAATGTTTTGTTTTTTTTGTAATAATGTTTACTTAATCACTTAATTTGAACACCTTTTTTTCACTATAACATGACTTCAGTAATTCACTGTATAATATAATTTGCTGGTACACTGTCCTTCAAAGTACTGGGACAGCAATACATTTGTTTTGCTGCACGCTGAAGACGAACACTTTAAAATTAAAGTTTAGAATTTCAGCTAAACACAATTTAGATCTCACTGTTTTAAGCAACATAAAGCAAAGCACCTTTAATAGCAGACAATCCAAATTTAAAGGTAAATGGTGAATGACTCTTGTATAGCGCTTTTTATCCAAAGCGCTTTACAATGTAGCTTCTCATTCATCCATTCACACACACTGATGGCAATGGCTACCATGCAAGGTGCTCGCCTGACTAACCAGCAGCAAGCGGTTCAGTCAGCATCCTCTGACTCTGTGATCTGTGGAAGATTGTCTTACCAAGTGAGCTACACCTGCCAATGGGAGTGAAAGTACTGGAACATAGTTTTATTGTAAATAAAATTTCATATTTGATTGCATATATGATGTGTGACACAACGCCAACAATCCTGTAATTCAAAGACATCACATAACACTGTCTTCTTTTCTGATATGCTTTACCAAGCTTTACCTGCAGCCTCTTTCCATTGATTGCACATTAAACCATGTATATGGTTTGGATCATAAGCAGTTGCTTTCTTTCTTCATATTACAAAACATGCTTTTGAGCAAAAATCCTTTTACACTGATTTGTCAGAGGGTCAAGCCTTACCTAAACCCAAACTTTTAAAACTACTTATAGAGAGATATTACATTTACTCCTTCCAGACCTCTTATTTGCATTATTAGCTTATTTAATAAGCTACTAATATATATTAAAAAAAAAAGAATGACCTGTGATAAAGGATTCTTTGAAATTGCTCTGGTTTGGATAGAGCTTTAAAAAATTTCAAGACCACCTCATCTTTCTATTGTTCTCCCCAATAAACAGGCTCCCTCCCCAGGTTTTGGGAGCTAGAAAGGGAAACAAGTTGCGAGCCAGCCCTCACCTGTTGGGCTTGAGAGTGACTCGGAGCTAGAGAAAAGACAGGTCAGCTCCACACAAACAACACACCAGCTGGACCACCCTGGAGCCCCAGTAAACAATTCCTCACATTGGGCCCCAATCCCACCAGGATTTGAGTCTCACAACCCTCAACCTCTTTGTGTTATTTCTTTTTTCGCTCTCTTTTTTCAAAGTAATTAATAATTTCACCAGTTTATTCTATTTTATTTCATGTAAGACATTTTTTTATCTTTTAGTTAACTGTATTAACTGACCGTATTAACTTTGATAACCTTATTGTTATCAAAAATAACAATTACACAATGTACATTCTTAGAACAGGTTATTAGCCTTAATATGCATATTTCAGTCCTGTATATTCCATTCACTCCCCTAACTGTCGTTTTCTCATGATTAGACTATCCTATGTCTCCTCAGTCCACAAAAGTTTATTCACTTTCACACACAAACACACACTACATAGCTCACATACATCTTGTCTCTTTGTCTTATCTAACACTAACTAGTTCTACCTTCCCCAATACAGCAGTCTATGAAATAGATCTTAGACTATGAGCTGTTTTCACAAATAGTGCAGGTCACCAGAGTATGAGCAGTTATATTGGTCTTAAATTCTTCGAATTAACAGCTGTCAGTTGTCACCAGAGGAATGTTGGACAAAAAAATCTAGTAATTTTTGATGTTGCTTCAACAATGTCATGGAATAATTTATTGACTTAGGCCAACATTTATTCATGAAAAGAGCCATGAGGGACATGTCTGGCTCAGGCATACTGTCAATATGTGTTTTTGTATTCAACTTTTTTATATTCCTGGAAATGTTTGGTGAAGAAGACACAGGAATGGGTGGATTGAACTGTTCTGGGCTTCATGATGGATAAGCTAATCATACAGAAACACTGTTTTGTTGCTTCTGACTTTTGGAAGACTGTAGAACCTCTGTGTACCCCAAACAGTTGCTTTAAGAATACAAAACAATAACCCAGTACCTGTAAATACAAATATGTTTACATATGTAAATAATATTAAATAAAGCATTTCTAAAACCCTTACCCAAATGACTGCCATGTGTTTAAAGGGCTGCAAGCTCTCAACATACTTATAAAAGGCTCAAATAAAGGCACAGCTTTTCTTCTGGAAAAATACAGGTGGATGAGTATAAATTATCAGGTGATGGATCCCATCACTCAGCCCTTCTTCATCCTGCATGCATGGGCTCCATTACAATTCCATTGCGTAATGCTGGGCTCTTACTTTGCACCTTGTAAACTTTTACAGCAGAGCCAAAAATGTGTTTGCAGATGCATTTATGACTTGTTTACATTTAGGGCTTATCTGTTGGAAGTGCAAGGCCGGAGGGGGATTTTAAACAAACTGGATACAGCAGTATGTGCGGAGAGTGATAATGCTGCGGTAAGCCTTTCCTGCCAGGAAAAATAAAACACACTGCATGACTAATACACGTCATACATTCCCAATCAATGGAGAGGTTAGATTCAATGGAATATTCCATAGATCACATTCATGCCAGATTCATTAGGTTTTTGCAGCTACAGAAAACAATAGTTAGACATTAAACTTGTATTTCAAAAGTGACCCAAAAGCCCTGTAATGTTACTGGTCATTAGTTTCACTGACATTTAGCAGTAATGATAAAAAGTCAATGCTTGATTGTTTTCCAGCATTAATAGATAGTTGTGACAACCTTATCCACAAAGTATCAACCTTGTGGATTTCTCCCTTTTCCACTGCTGTCCACCAACAGCTCTACTGCACTGAATACCTGCTAATAGAAGCAATAAGAAAACCAATTCATCCAGCTAGAGCATTATGTCAGTTTCCATTCATTTCTAATGAGTGTCTCAGTGCTTCACTTGATGCATGATTCTTTCCACTACAGCTCAGAATTTAATCTGCTCTCAAGTTTTGGAAAAGCCTCCTTTTAGCCAGACATAAAACATCCAGCCTTCATTCCAGTGTAAATTCTTTCGAATCACGTTATGTCCCGTTATGGAGAAAGGAAAAGGAGGTAAATATTAGAGTGTACTGACCGGAGGCCTTGTAGCAATTAAGCTGTGTCTCGCTCCTTGGAAGGCTGCTCCACCATGTATTTATTGCTGTTAAGCAATAATAACCACACACTTAGCTGTTTTCAACATCCAGGGATTCTACTGCCTGAGGAATCATAGTTAGGAAAGCTATATGAATTGAATCCAAATCACCTCTTAGCCCATATTAACATCACACCGGCCAAACTAAAGCTTGGGTTATATCATTTTCATTAGACAAGATCCTGCATCAAAGTCTTTCAAATGTCTAGCACCTCCAACATCAGAATGACGATGACAATAGAAACATCAAACACTGTGTTCTGAGAAGAAAGAACAGAGAACAAAGTAACTGAAATTTTTTGGGAGCTGAGAGGCACCTTATTGCAGACGAAGACCACAGACAGCTGAAAATGTGGCTTACTTGTATCTTTGTTGTTGGACGTTTTTATCGTTTATTGTTCTGGGTCTTATTGCCTTCATCAATTAAACCGCTTCACCTTCCCCTCTCCATTACATTGGATATGTTACATATTTTATCCAAAGTCGCTTACAAGTGAAGTCAAAGCAAGAAAGTGTCATGGGAAGAAATGTTTGTGAGTTCAGGTTCTGTAACCACGTGCTGTTCAGTGCGAGTGTCAGACCTTTGAAACTAATGCAACTGAGTACTATGAGTTAGTGAAGAGAACTGAAGAGTAGTGTGTGTCCTCCATTACCAGAAGCGCTGATTTTGTAGAGGGCAAATGTCTATGAGCTAGAGACAGAGGAGAGGTGGTCGATTAAATACAGTTGTCATGATGATCAACAGATTTCTGGCAGATTTTGTAGGAGCAACGACTGTAGATCTTGAGGTGATGCTGATGCTGTGTTGTGTAGAAGGTATGGCTGGAAAGACTAGAATTTCTTTCTTGGAGAGATCGAAGATGTCACTCTTAAACTTTATTACCAGAAGTGTGCAAGCTGATTGACTTGAAAAAAAAATTTGTAATAATATTTGTATTTTGTCCTTACAAATACTTATTAAGTGTAGTACACTTACTATGTAGGTAACACAATACAATGCAAATGTTTGACGTATTCCAAACAATAGACTTATGTAAGTTTGACCAACAAATAAAACAAAACAAAAACATTTCCTGTAATTTAAAATTTCTAAGTTGTTACTTGCACAGCAATTTGATTAACTTGTTAAAACTATTTAAACGAATTCTCTTAAAAGAACCAATTAGTAGTTAATAACTGTAACTTTAGTATTCTGAACATCTTTATACATGATTTTCTACTTTGGTCACATCATCCTCAGTCAAAGCTTGGTAAAAATTATTATTATAAAATTTCTATTTTAACAATACTATACTATACCAAATTACTATATTATTATATACTGCACTGTACTACTAAGGTTAGCTCTTGAAACAGGTGACTCCCCCAAAATCCTTATCTGCCCATCGCCCCCATCTTTTAGTCAATCGTAGATGTAATTATTCAGTGCTTGGATCAGTTCCACAACAGCATAAAATATACTTCAACATTGTACTGCATGACTGTGAAATATATATTTTGCTCATAGCTGAAACTTTGAAGTTTAGTTAAACTCATTAGTAAATGTCTTCAGGGGGCTTCAAGGGACAGGAAGAGTGGTGTGTCATCAGCATAGCAATAATAGCAAAAGCAAACTGAGTCGACGATCTGTACATAAAAAAGAGAAGAGGGCAGAGGACTGAGCCCAGTGGCACAGCTGTGGAGAGGCAGCAAAACTTGCCACAGTCAAGATATCTTCAAGGTTTGTCAAAACAATGCCTAAACCAGGCCAGAGCTGTACCAGAGATGTCCAAGTCAGTGAATGGGGAGAAGAGGATGTGATGGTTCACAGAGTCAAAGGCTGCAGATAGATGTGCAGGATTAGGACACATCAGTGTACCACAGCTGTTGCAGTCTGCAAGGAGCCCATGGCCATCACAAGGATTATTTCTGCAGAGGGACTTCTCCTGAAGCAAGAAAATTTGGTGACAAGATGGTTTTTCACAACTAGAAAATCTGAAATGTTATTGACGAACGAAGAACGAAGAAGATAGGTCTTTGTTTCTGCACAAGGGGAGCATCTTAGGCAGTGGGGTAACTACATCCTGTTAACATTGATGCTCCCCCATTTTTGACGGCAACTAGTTACTTCTGCAGGTCAGTGCATCACTACAGTTTTTTATGCTGGCTGGTTGATGAGTATTTTTAACCAGCTAAATGTGGGAGTCAGTGTGATGTTGATGGGACTGATCGTAAAGCAGTGTTAGAGCAACACAGGTTGGAGGGATTGGAATAAATTAAATGAACTGTATGACAAGTACCAGAGAAAAAATGATGAACAAATCCTGCACTTTGCTCTTTGTTTTAATTTGTGTGTGTGATCGAGGTGTCCATTATACTAATATTTCATTACTTTTGACTATAGTGGCTGCAGTTAGATCACTACAGTAATGTCTTTGCACTGCACTTCCCGTCAGTCAAGCAGAATGGGTTATTAGACGAATAATACTGCATGATTTAGTCATTGCTAACATTTGTGTTTCAAGACAGAATGTCAGCATCTGATCCAAAGCAGAGGCTGAAATCTGGAGTTTGAAAACTTTCATAGACTTGTAATGAATGTACATCATTTGCAGCTACTGGCATTAACCGTTTGTTAGTATATGTACTGTGGCACTTTAGTCTAAAATGAAAGAACAGCCATTGATTGGATGGATTGCTATGACATTTGGTCCAAATCCCGTGGTGCTGAAAGGATGACTTTCACTTGCACTGAAATGAGTTGGCATCTCATTAGGTTCTCTGAGCTGAAACTAATGCAGCCTAATCCAATAGTCCTGCAAATAGTCCTGCAGCCTTCATGAGTGTGATAATGTTCTGTTTTGCATAAAATGTTGTAGAGAAAAGTTCATTCAGTTAAAGGGTGGTTGTATTCAAAAAGATGTTTGTGTTGTTTGTCCTCATTGATGGAAATGAGGTAAAGTAATAATGTGGGACGATTGTAGATTTAGCAGAGGCAACAGAGAATGCAAGTTTTCTTTTTAAATGTTTGATTAACTGGGGTCAAATCCCTGTACTCATGTTCAGCCATCCACATATTATTATGGTTTCCAAATGATTTGAATAAATATATACGTTTCCAATGCAGACTGATTATACAATTGCTTCCTGAACTGTGCACACACAGCAAATGGATTATTTTTTCCTAAAACCACAAATCTGCTATCACAGCTGTGGTTTCTGTTTACTTTTAGACCACAAATAAACCACACCAGAGTCTTCTTGGAAGCTGGCCGAAACCCTCAAGCGAGCCAGTTGTTTAGTCCGCATCAGAGTCCAGAGTTTTTCATCAGCCCAAAACAAATCATATTAACTGGGCCCCGTAATCTTAACTAAGCTTAACCATATCATTGCAGAGAGAAGGAAAATTAAAAACTTAGTGCACTCACTGAATCTTTTAAAACATTGCCACTGAGTGTGATTTACGGTTTTACAGAATCGTGCAATATCAGTGTTTGGTTCTCCTGTTTTTGCCTCTTTGTATTTGCATTTGTGCAGGCAGCACTTGCTGTCACTATACTGCTTAAGCAAACTACCCAGTTATTCCTTTTGTTTCTTCTAAACATGAGCATGCGGGATTTTAAAGCACTCTGTGTATGCAAAAGCAGACCAGACGCCCTGCATTTGCAACAGTCAGTGTACACGCTTTCAATTACCCTTGAGTGATAGTAAGTAGTAAAACATTTATTTATATGAAAATGTTCCAGATTTTTATTTGAAAAAAGCATTTTCAGTAACTATTTCCAGACTTTATTCACCCACCTGTCTATCCTCGGGCCAGGAACACATTTTCCAACAGTATAAGCAAGCCGTCCAGTCAGTTATATAACAAAAAACAGACTTTAATGCATGTCTTGGTCACTTTACAACTTGGTTACCTTCTTATGTTGGTCCTGGGAAGGTGGTTTTCCACCTGAAACTCCTATGATTTCTTTTTCTGATCTATCAAAGCAGCAGTTTGCTGTGATAATATGTAATCACGATTTATTATTTTTAATCAAATCAACTTTTAGCTGCTCCGTGTGGACTGCTCTAATTGACGTAGAATTGAGTTGTAAGTCTTTGTGTGACTTGTTTTTTTTTCCCTTGTTTCTACAGTAAAATAGTTCCATGTGTTCTGATTTTACATAAGTCTTTGCAGACAGGAGTAGTTAGTCTGCAGCATTACCCCAGCATTCTTATGTCCTAGCCAAAGATTTGTGTGATTGTATGATGGCACTGGTCCCTCTGCGTAGAAAAACAGCTTCTACTAGGCACCGTATACCCATCCATTTATATTATGTTCCATCTTTTTTGAATTAGTAGAATTTTAAAATTTGCCTCTGTTTCTTTTTATTTTTTAAGATTGTTTTCTTTAAAATCAGTGCAGACATCAATATACACGATACAAAAGTTTGATTCCATTGAGTTCAATTTAATGTGCAGAAATACATTTTTTTTTTCATCACTGCAGTATTACCAGCAAGCAGTGGCTTATGGGTGGCTGGTTTCATTGCCACCTGCTCCTAAGGGAAATATCTGGCTCTTAATATCTGCTGCACCACATTTACCTGCCACCTGTATAACTCTCTCTGCTGTGTGGTGCAGACAGAGTTATACAAAAACAGTTTTTTTGCAGCAAATCTTGGACTGCTGCAGCTGCAAACTCATAATAAAGGGCAGAGAGTGAAGGCCTGAAAATAAAAGAATAGAACACAATAAGCTATTTTATTCTTCATGTGTTTATTTCTACAATCAACCTCTTTTACATTGTACTTAGTAATTTGTGTATTGTCATTTCTAAAGTTAATATCAACATTTTCCTTATGGCAACTTTAAACATTCTTTTGATAGTCACAGTAAAGGTTACACCTGATCTATTACAAGTAGCATCATTACTCTTACCACTGTGTTGTGGGTTGTTCCAGTTTGAGATGACTCCAACTGGAAGGACAACCCCCAGACATAAGTAGAGCGATCCAATACAGTAAGTAATGTACAGATTTATACATTAGAGAAATCAAACAACTACCTCACAAATGCATGGCTTAACCAATCCATGTCCTCAGGATAAGACTCAGCAGGTCATCTGCATCTGAGAGCTGAAGTCCCAGTCCTCTGAAGGCAGCAATGTTCACATTCTGGACAGGGAAGACTGGTGGTTTAAACTGGGTGTTAAAAGAAACTATTCATGTCAAATTTATAAAACAGTACTACTCATGAATGGCACCTTTGGGAAAACCATGACCCGGATGACTAAGACTTCACAGATGTTTGCTGCTTATTAGGGGATGCCCCAGCTACCACTATCCTACTTCACTAATACCTCTTAGCCCGTCTTTTCCATTTTGATTCTGTTTTGTCATTTAGGCTAAGAGAAATATTACCTAGTGTAATACCAAATGTCGTCAATAAACTTGAAAACAGACATTCATGGTGTAATAAGTGCCAAGTCTAGTGACTCGTAAAGTACAGTGACAGCATGGATGTGGTGTTTGGTGGTGGTGGTGGGGGGTTTCAGCCTGAGATGACACACTATACATCACCGCTTGTCTTTGTTGTGCAGATGTTTGGCAATTTAAGCATCTTCAATGTCAGATATCTCTGGAACATTGCAGCGAGGCTCTTCCATTGCAGAGCAAGACATGCTTTATGAGGCTGTCTAATCACAGCCCTAGCTACTTACGTAAGCTTGACTTATTAAGGAGGCATTTGGCTCTTACATCCATTAGTTGGTGTAAAGTTCTGCTGTTACACTGTACAGATACTGTTTCTTAAAAACAAATCCTATATATCTGAATGGTCCCATCCACTGCATAGAAATTTATTTTTGGTAATTTATCAACTGGCCATATTTCGCTGCACTGTATTCCGTCAGACTGCTCCCTTATATGGTCTTTCATCACAATGTTATGGGCTCATTGTCAGCCTGTCTGCTTATTCACTTTGTGCTCTACATCGACGGGGTTCACAGTCAAGGCATCACAATGTCAACATTAGAGCACAGCAGGACTTGGTGCCTGCATGCTGCAGCGTAACATCCCTATGTGTCAGTTATTGTTCCAGAAACCTGCAAAGAGTCACTGCAGTAACACCAAACTGAAAGTGATGCTCTGTTCTGACAATACTGGGTGTTCATTTTCAAAGGTGTCACCAGGCATCTGCCAGGTCCTCTCCTCATAAGGATGAGGAAAATATTCTGAAGTAAACCTTGGCAAAACCTTCTCGAACATTTCTCTGTGTATTCAATCCAGGCGTTTAAAGCAGGCCTAATACTTGGATTTTAAGGGTGATGTTCGTATCTGTGGGTAAAAATTACAAAACATGGTCCCGTATTTAATCTAGCCACAGGAAAAGAAGGAAGGAAGATGTGGATGTTGTGGAGCAGGAACTAGCAGATATTAGAAAGGATGAGGTGAGGAAGGCTCTGAAAAGGATGAAGAGCGGAAAGGCCTGATGACGTCCTGATGACGTACCTGTGGAGGTGTCTAGCAGAGACAGCAGTAGAGTTTCTAACCAGTCTGTGTAACAGGATTTTAGAGAGTGAGAAGATTCCTCAGGAATGGAAGAGAAGCGTTCTGGTGCCGATCTTAAAAACAAGGGTGGCACGCAGAACTGCAGCAACTACAGAGGGATAAAGCTGATTAGCCACACAATGAAGCTGTGGGAAAGAGTAGTGGAAGCCAGGCTTAGGAAGGAGATGGAGATTTGTGAGCAGCAGTATGGTTTTATGCACCGTAAGAGCAGCACTGATGCCATTTTCGCTTTGAGATTGTTGATGGAAAAGTACAGAGATGATCAGAAGGAGCTGCATTGTGTCTTTGTGGAGAAGGCGTATGACACGTTGCCGAGGGAGGAGCTGTGGTACTGTATGAGGTTGTCGGGAGTGGCAGAGAAGTACGTCAGAGTAGTCCAGGACATGTATGAGAGCAGCATGACGGTGGTGAGATGTGCCGTAGGTCAGACAAAGGAGTTCAAGGTGGAGGTGGGACTACAGCAAGGATTGGCTTTGAGTCCCTTCTTGTTTGCTATGCTGATGGACAGGTTGAGAGATGAGGTCAGACAGAAATCTCCCTGGACAATGATGTTTGCAGATGACATTGTGATTTGCAGTGAGAGTAGAGAGCAGGCGGAGGAATAGCTGGAGAGGTGGAAGTTTGCCCTGAAAAGAAGAGGCATGAAAGTCAGAGAGGCCAGACTGAGATGGTTTGTACATGTGCAGAGGAAAGATAGTGAATATATTGGTAGAAGGATGTTGGTGTTGGAGCTGCCAGGCAAGAGGGCGAGAGTACGAGCAAGGAGGAGATATATGTATGTCCTCACAGAGGACATGAGCTTAACTGGTGTCAGAGTGGAAGATGCCCAGGATAGAGTGAGGTGGAAAAGGATGATTCGCTGTGGCGACCCCTGATGGGAAGAGCCGAAAGAGAAGTAGTAGATTTTCCAGTATTTATTTTAGTGCACTGATCTGAACTTTGATGCGCTGTGATGCTTGCATGCATCATTAGTGACTATGGTTTTAAAAAATTATGCCAGTCAATGGATCATCAACGTGATTATTATGTCCTCTCACATGGTTTCTGTCATCAACTGTTGTTATTTCCCTTTGCTCACCTGTTGTGAGGATGTTGCTCAGTACACCAGTGGTTTCCTTCTTTTTCATTAGATTTGTTATGCAGGCTGTGACCAGTGTTTGTGCAACACCTCTTAATGTTTCCCTACTCTCACAATCAAAGTGGCGTGCTTTTCTCCCACAGATAGCTCTCTGGTCTTTAGTGTACAGCAAAAACAAATTAATTAACCATTGATGGTCTAGTACTTTTAAAAGGGGGGTGATTCCTCTAAAACATTAGAGTTTACTTGAACTGATTAAAAAGCCCCTGCCATATGTGCACTTGTTTAAACTGCTACATTAGGCAAAGTGTGGTGCTTGTTATCTACCATATAAAAGTTTTACCTTTTTCCAGTTAAGCAAACACCAATCAGCTCTGGAGTATCACTGACATGACAGAACAGAATTGACTTTTATGAAAAGTGATTTTATTGCCCAGCACTCTGTGTTCCAACAGTGTATTGCATTAGTGCTAATGCTCCTAAAAAGAATGCTAAACCATACCTATGGAGGTGTGTGTGAGAGAAGCCAGTGTGTTAGCTTGTGACACCCTGGGAAACAGAGGAATAGAGGAGAAAAACAGAAAGACCAATGAAAAATGACCTAAACAGAAGTAAATGGTAATCCAATGTTCTATTTCCCCATGAGTCTCCAGGTAATTAATTGTGATAGAGGTATAAAATATGACAGGCCCAGATGGCATCTAATGATAAATGCTCACATATGTGTTAATGGTTGTTATTTTATCTGTAATGCACTGAAAAGCTGCTTATTTTTGAAATATTTGGCAAGATCATGGATTAATTTGATTAAAGGTAACTGATCCTGGTCTTGATTCTCAATTTATTCAGGCTTCCTGAATAAAACTTAAGAATAGGAACAGCACAGGTTATACCAAAGTAGGGGGCCTGGTGGCTCAATTGAGTTGGTCTGCAAAAGGCTGTGGTACCGAATCCCACCCCATTAGTTGTGGCCCCACCTGCCCACCAATGGCTACCTTGGTGTGTGTCCCAAGCCCAGATAAAATGGTAGAGTTGCGGCAGGAGGGGCCTCCAGCATAAAAGCTGAAAGCTCATCGGAAAGTCTTCAAGACTGTAAAATAACAAATGCATTATAATGTTATAAATGATGAGTATGTATCATATCAATACCCATTTATCCTGACTGGGGATGTTCAGCTGTGTGGTTGCACTGAAAGAATAGTTGTAAAGAATAGCTGAAACTGTTTTTTTAAGTAACTTTGAAGATATTATCAGTTTTATTGTTGTTTCCTAATTGAAAATTAAATCACAGAATCACAGCCTTATAATGTAAAGCACTAAACTGTATTTTAGAAAAATTGATCACATTTTCTAGTCTACAACAGATAGCTGGCACTTGTCAGCCCATGTGAGCAAAATCTCATGTATTCACATTGTCACATCAGTGCTGTGCAAAACAAAAAACACTGACATTTATTTTCTCTTTTTGGCAAGTTCTTCCAGAATAAATCTGAAAAGAGTTTTGAAGATGCTCAGCATTGGAATAACTGATGCACAAACTAGAGGGTTGATGATTTTATTTTCTTATCATGAGCTTTGCCTCCAACTAAAATATATACTTAAATATAACCTTAATAAAATCTTCAACTCAATCCTTCATCCTGTTACCAGTGACAAGAAGCAAGTTTCCAAGAGTGTGAGTAAGTAGCAAATAACATAAAGTTACATAATCTAAAAAGGAAAGGCTGTCAGCTGTGGAAAAGTATAAAAGTCTCACTGTTTCACTCAATGCTTTTTCAAGCCATCTGCTCATGTGGAAACAGCATTAAATCCCTGCCTCATCTCAGTGATCAGGTCATTTGTTGTGACTACGAGTCTGTTTCAGCAGCTGCCCTCTGAGGAGTGGGTGTATTATAGGACTTGGATGGCTTATTGGACTCAAACATGGCGCCCTGTTATTTGAATGAAAATGTCTCATCTGTTGCATGAGACTCTACATTGTGCATCCAACTGCGCATGTCCGTTAGTGCCGCTGCTAACTCTGAATTTCTGATTTTAGGCTTAGTTGCTGCACAGCCTATTGTGCGTGGCCTATGGCTTTGTAAGCATTTACGCTGCTAAAATGCTAGCAGTAAGGTTTCTGTAACACGGTGTTGAGTTTCTTGCGTGGTGAACTCTTTGGTGCACCACAGACATGATGACTGAAACTGAGCAGATCAACTGAAGTTGCAGCCAATCGATGTTGAACAGCAGGTACTTTTACTGAAATAGTTGCAACTTATAGAAAATAGAACAGTCATCAGAGAAGATGGCCTGTGTGAGACGTGTAGGGGAAATGCTAGGCTTTCAGGCTTTGCGTGGCTGCTGTGGACCTAAATGATTGTGTAGGTCCACTTTACCCTACTTTGCCTTAACCTTAACACTCGGGCCATAGACTAATAAAATGCACTGATAGTTACAAAGCTGCCATTGATTTTTTTTTTTTAAATAACGGAAAGAATAAAAACTGGTTTGCAGTTGCAGTGAATGTTCTGTCTTTAGCTTTACTGACAATTCTGGCATCTTTGTGGTTAATGGGGAAAATAGTTTTCCGATACATCCATGGGTGATTTTAAATCCAAAACCTTTTCTAGCTCCTGGGTTTGCCTTGGCACGTGCATAAGCCTTTAGCACTGATGATGGGTCTCTTTCTCTCTCTTCTCTCAAGTACTTCTGAAAATCATTGACTTCTTTGTGTTCAGTTTTGGCAGGTCTATGCTGCTCTCTGCTGGACAACAATAATTTGCAAATTATTTTTTTCTACAAAATAATTGTCACTTAACATCTACAACAAACAAACACAACTAACAATAATTATTTTAATTCTCTTTATCTCTGTGTTGGAATAATTTTCATTTAGGCAATAGGCCTACCTCTCGCACAAACAATCCCGCTAAAATCACAGAAATATGCTTTAGCTTTGTATATAAATAAAGCTTAGCAAACTAGACTAACTTCATGTTGCTATAATTATTATCTCCTTTTTCCTCTCCCAACTCAGTCAGCTGACTGAGGGTGTTCAGTTCATTTAGCTGCCACAGTTTCTGTGAGGACATCTAAGTCCACAGTATTCTCATTATGACTTCATAATCTGTCACATTTGGGACTGTGGTGCAGTTGGTAGTGTGGTTATCCACTAATCCTACTGTTGTTGGTTTGATCCCTGGCTCCTCTGGTCAAATGTGAAAGTGTCCTTGAGCAAGACACTGAACCCCACTTAGTTGCTCCCAGTGAGTGTTGGCCAGCTGCATAGCAGTTCCCCCACTGGTGCATGAATATGTGAGTGTGAATAGGTAGATAAGAAGCAGTGTAAAGTGCTTTGAGTACCAACAGGTAGAAAAATTTTATATAAGTGCAGACCATTTAAATGGCACTTAAATAGCACTTTTACACTGTAGTTTCTCATTCAAACAAAAAGAAGCCTGACCCACCAGAGGCAAACTTGGGGTTCACTGTCTTACCCAAGGACATTTTAACATGTAGCAAGGAGGCACCTCAAACCACCGACCCTGTGGTCCATAGACAATCACCTTACCAACTGAGCTAACGTCAAATGTCAGACTATTATATCTACAGCCAAATTAGAATCACTAATTAACCCTGTCTGAAAAATAAAACATCAGCTGTAACAAACTTGTTCAAAGAATGACTGGTATGAAAAACAGTATTATTTCTAAGTTAGTTCTTGTTCATGATACATCTTTTTCTCAGAAGGTGAGATAACCATGAAGTTATGAGCAGTGGGCGTTTCTGAAAGTTACTGTAAATGGTGTCTCATTAAGCTTCCATCAATTGTCAGTAAAATCCATAGTAGTATTTTTCGCTGGAGTGGTGAACATTTTCCAGTTTCCAGTTTCAGTGAACACACACACATGTGTGGGCGTGTGTGTGTGTGGTGATGAAACTGATGACTCACCACAAAGCTGCTCAGTTTCCAAGAATGTGTAACAATATTGCGATGAGCTCCTTGGCTGCGCTCATCTCCAAATTGTATTTGTGATCCATTGTTTTCGGCTGTTGCTAAGGACACTATCTCTATTTGACAGGGAATCTGACGTCAAATGATGACCTCACCTTCCTAAATAATCTTCCCAGACATCTCGAAGGTATACTACTCTGATAGTTTATCCGGGGCAGGCGTGTGGTTTTTCACTCTGTGGCATCTTCATTTCATTGTCATTCTGTGATGTGTTTACTTTCCCAAGCTGTGAGCAATTCAACCTGTTCACACATGTGCTGAAAGGAGGCCTTTAAGATGACAAGTCTGTGACACTGGGCACGTGCTGCAGATATTAAAAGCACGCTTTCACTTTTTCCCTTATTATAGCAGCTACACATTGTAATGGCTGGCTTTCATTTAGAGACAAGCTTGAAATTTATATCAGACAAATAGGACCAATATTTGGAGCATATGGGGGATTTCTTTAAGCTATACAGTGATTTCCAACCCACCAACCAACTGTCAGAGGTCTGGAGGAGTTATTTTTTCCATTCTTTCACAGCAAACTCTTTCCATTGCATTTCTAGGAAGTCATGGAAAACCTGACCTGACAGTGGTGACACTAAAATGCCTGTGACACCTGTGACATTTTCCAGTAGTCATGGTGTCAGCCAGCACATTTGGCCAATTTGTGGAGACCTGCGCATGAGGACATTTTTTCATTGTGATGTTTTAATGAGAATGTATATGGAGTTGCCATGTATACTGCACACATAGAAGCCTGAAGTAAATATGGTAAATATTCTTCAGATGTCTTGTGGGCTTTGCAGAGGCTCAGAAGGTGACATTTTAGTCTGTGGCTCAAAGGTTGTCAAGCTACCTGGAAAGCAATTGGCTATTTCAACAGCTTAGTGCAGAAAACTAGAATACCAGGTTTTTCTCGATGTTTGGAGCCCAGAAAAACAGCCTCTGGCATCAAAGTCAGTTGGCAAATACTCGCATGTGGTAATGCTGGATTTAGCAAATACTTTTTGTATCTGTATCACTGCGATGATAAACATTTGGATGCAAGTTAACCGCAGAGGTCTAAAGACTGACCAAATTCAGGTTTTTGATGATTTAACTGTTATATAATTTTTATCACCCATGATTATGGTTCAATAGGGAACCTTCTGCCTCCCAGTAGGTCCAGTAGATCTGATGATAAAGGGACATAATAAATATAGAAGAAACAGGAGTGACTGTCAGTGCAGGTAGGACAAAACAGAAGCAGTGGTGGATCGATACTGCGGCAAGGGTGGTAGTGCATTTCACAGATTCTCAGATCTGTTTTTGATTGACTCAAATATTCCAGAACTGGAACACTGACACTTTACAGTGTCCTTAAATCTCTGGGTGTTTTTCTTGTTTACAGGTTAGCTAACTTTTCAAAAATGAATCTCACACTTCTGTCTCTTGGTATCACAACTGTACATCCCCACAGAATGGATGAGGTTCTATTTGCCTGTACTTCACATAAATAATGTCAGCCTCGATACAGTCACATCATTTCTCACATTTTTCAGATTTGGTGTTTATGCGAATCACCATCATGACATTTCTTGTAATTTACACCCCAACTCTACCTCATTTCATAATCAGCATCATACCTATCTCTCATTCCTTTTCAAACTTACTCATTTGTTTCTCTAAAAGCCTGTAATTTGTCATACTGTAACCTATTAACTGTATATCAATTTAACAGACTATTTTAAAGATCCATCAGGAACAAAAGTGTGACGTGTTCATTGCCATATTCTTCTCAACTCCTCTTGTCCCCTAGGACATTTTTTCAACTTTTAAATTTGAACGTGCTTCAATTATCTGAAGAAAACATGTTCATTTCACAGTAAACTTTAAAATAAGTAAACATGCAGAGAGCTCATTTAATCTGTATTTGCGTATTTTTTTTCTTATTTGCAATGCCCAAACAATACACTGATTACCAGCCTAACATTTCTAACAGAGCCCAGTATTGCATGTGTTGCCCAGCTGAGATAGTGGAGGTATGTCAGGGGCCTTCAGAAAGTATTTACTAGCACATTTACAGGACCTGTAATGAGCACAATTAAAGTTTATTTTCCTAAAAGCACTATGGAATATGTTCAGCAGGGATGGGGGTTGTGAAGTGGAGGGGACGGATGTGAAGAGTGAAAGACACAGAAGAGAAAAAGATAGCTGAACTGCAGCCACAAGGAATACAAACCACTTATAAAAGAATGAAAAGATGATTTTCCTGTGGAAGAAAAACTGCTTCTTGCCAAGACAGCTGTGTGCAAGCTCAGTGAAAATGTTTGACATAATATGAAGTTTTTCAAAAAAATGCCCCAATTTAGAAATGGTGTAATTTAATGTCCACATGATTATTTTATCATATTTTCACCTGTAGGGGTTAAAAATGTTTGTAAGTTTGCTCAAACTGATCTATCAATCAGCATCTGTTCGAAGTCCGATAAGTGCAGCGAAGGGAGAAGAGGTAGGGTGTAATGACGCTGAGTCTGGGTCTCTACTCATCTCAGGAATGCGTGCAGATTCCTCTCCAGAAGTGCTGACATCAGGAGTGGCCTTGGGTTAGAAACAGCCAGTTTATAATAAAACGACAACCAGACGGACTGCTTTCCACAGCTGCTTAAAAGCTCAGTGCAGGTATGACCACTGTCCACAGGGCTTTCAATGTTCATTTGAGTCCTTTGATGACAAATAGCAAAGTGACAGAAAACGTTTACTGCTGTTCCTGTAACTGATTGTATTTTTTGATTTTACTGAATTATTATCAACTACTTTTGAAATGTTTTAAAATTAGTATGCCTAGTGCATTTCAGCATTTTAGTGTCACCCCCACTTTGTGTGTGTGTGTATTTGTAGGAGTGTGTGCGCAGACCCACCTCTTGAAAATACATTATTTCCATCTACTTTCATTTTCCACAGTTACCTTTGCCAAATTTCCTTAAAAGTCCCTGAAACATCCTGAGATGAGTTTTAAAAGTTTTCATTGACACCATTGTTTTCACTGTAAAGATAATTAAAGTCATTTTGAGTTCAACCAAAAGCCTTATGCACATCTTCCCTAAATCATCTCTACAACTGTTTAATGACATGTTTTCCTTACGTCAGTGCTATCTTCTGTTCTTACAGGTTTAAGTAGTTTTTCCGAAGCCTCATTTTTGCCAATCAATGTCAAATTTTAGATTATGTTGGTGAGTAGCTTATGCCATGTTTATTGTAAGTAGCTTATGCCATGTTGACTTCAAGGTTAGTTTGGCCTTCTGCTCTTAAATGCTTTTTAACATGACTTTACTCAAGCATGATTCCAGCAGAGAACTTGTTCCAGTCTGAGCAGAGTATTCATTGGTAGCATTTCAATCAATACAGGAATGATGTCATCTCTGAGAGCTGAGGAGCCAAGCGACTCCACCCGCTTAACACACACACAGTGCTGTTATTTAAGTAAACAGCTTTACATACACACTGTAATAACCACAACTCCAAACCACACAAGCTTTTGAGGAGAACATGCAGGTCCACACAGGTGAGTAAACCAAACACACATATATAGGCCCTGAGGGAAGACACAGTACATAAAGGAGTGACTTAAGCAAACTTTGGACCCTCTTTTCTTTTAATCCTTCGAGAAAAATCGTCATGCAGAATCACAGAAAGGTGGGCCTTTCTGTGCTTCTGCACGACAAATGACCTGAAGTTGCCAGGCGCGCTTCTGTCAGCCAAAAGTTATGAAATGCAGTCATTATGGGCCCCCATGTTTTTATTCATGAGGTCAGTTTGGAAAGCAAACATCCAAGGTTTTACACAAGAGGTATGAGTAAGGAGAGGGTTAATGATACCCACCGCAGTGAGAAGAAATGGACAGATTTTCGGAGAAGGAATCAACATTTGAACTTCTTTTATCAAACAGGTCAAAAGCCTGAACTCTGTGTGCAGCGTCCTCACCTTTTATAAGTCAGGGACAATGGTCAGAAATCTGGACATAAGCTCGTCCAACATCAGGCATCGGATTGCCATGAACCACACGTTGTACATCAATTTGTTTGGACATAATCTTTTCTAGTCCTGTAGGCCTCACTTCATTTTGTCATTGCTTTCCACTTTTGATTTCTCTCCTGGCCAGCTGCTGTACAGAACATCCAATGAACAAAATCTCATCTACAGATGAAAAGCTGCTGATGACAGACCATTAATACTGTTATTGTCTCAGACGTTTCAGCACTTATGTGTGCAGTGTGACACAAAGAATGAAATCCGCCCTTACACAATGTTTTCTTGGATTAGTTCTTATGGTTTACTGCTAGTGTTACAGTCAAATAAATGTAAGTGAAACAGCAGGGCAGCAACTTAAAACTAAAAATTTAGATAACTGTATTATTGAATGGCTGCATACCTTTTTCTTCATGTGACATCTCTATAACAAATCTTAAAACAGTCCATGGATGAAGCTGTTTAAATGTTTGGTTCATTTGGAGACAACATATTAAGTTTATTAACATAAGTGTATTATGGTGTTTTTTTCTAAATCCTAAAGTAGCTAAAGGCTTACTTGACTGTGTTCAGCAGCTGGTTGGGAAGTCTATCCATTTTCTGTTTGGTGAAAGCCATTTCTGTTGATAAGGTCAAAGACATCACTGAGACTAATCTCTGGTTCAGGGGCCCAGCAGTTTATTGTGACACTGGGCCAGAACATGTGTAATAACTGAGTGTTAACAGATAAGCAAAAGATGCAGAAGCACATCCAAAAGACAAATGATGACATTAACATTAAAAGAAACAAAATTACTTTAAATGACTAACTATAATGAAACCTGAACAATATTAGACAAAACATTTCTGCAAACAATTACTTCATGTGTAGTCATTGCATGTCTCTTTCAGCCTGGGGGGCCTATAGAGGAGCAAGTGAGTGGTGGTGGCAATTTAAGTTTCCATTAACATAAATGTTGCAAGCAATAAATCCCAAACAAAGAAAGGTTATTGGTCCTCACAGCTGCAGTGAACTACAGTGTGCGGTAATAATTCTGTGTTAGTTTGTCGCTGAAAAGGACACCTGTCATACAAATCATCTGAGCCACTGTTTATTTAGAATGATTATACTTTTAAAACTCGTGTATTTAGTCCTCAAGACTGATAATATAAAAAGAGACCCTGTAGTAAAGACTAAGACTTTCACTCTTTTTCTATGAACAAACCCTGAAGTTAGGCACTTACTACTTTACTTTACTATTGACTACTTCAGTCTGTCAAAGACCTTGTGATCAGCTCATTAGTAAGACGTCTTCATCATTGCTCCATTTTTTTTCCCACCGTCTGATTGGAAAGAAGTCCTGGTTAACAGATCAGAGTTGGCTTTACTGAAAGCTGGACACCGGGTGGCCTGATGGATTACTGCACCCACTTTTCATGCTACTGTCTGACCCCTTGGCTCTGGGTGTGTTAATCAGAACTTCAAGGGCCAAGGGCGTCTTATTCTTTTTGAGGAAACTAAAGCTATAAAGAGTGCTTTGCTGTAGAAACTGGCGGAAAAAGACATACATATTCACACATCAAGTCAAAGGGCAATATTTATGGTATGTGAGTTCTCCTACACCCAGCACAATACACACAACCCCTCCTCTTACACACATTCCTGCAGTTCTTACATCTGCTTACGTCTTTTTGCTGAACTGGCAGTCTGCTGAAGTCTAGCATACCACATATTGATCTCTAGGCTTGGCCGCACGTTGGCCTGCCTGTGAACTGAGGGCAACTCTGGTCTGTGAGCTGGGCCTGGCTCATAACCTACAATGTGATCCAGACTGGAAGAGTCATGGAGGGAATGTAAACATTTTCTTCTCCTCCTAATCCCCTCATTAGGCAAAAAGGTGTGTGAGAGTCTGGCTACAGAAATGCTCATGATTATTTCTTGAGCATTTCTGTAGCCAGATTCTGTAGCAAAGTCGGGAAAAAGTTGGAACGGTGTAATAACGGTGGTCAAAATAACATTTATACTGATTAAGTAAGTAAATTTTACTCACTGGGCGTAAATTAAATTAGGAGTAGTTGGAATTGGCTTAAGGAATGGATTTTGCATATTAAGTTGTATCAAACAAGTTTGACACTAGAATGCGGTCACACATTTACATTTACATTTAGGCATTTGGCAGACGCTTTTATCCAAAGTGACTTACAAGTGAGGAACAAACAAGCAATAAAATCTAAGTTTAGGAGAGAAACATCAAAGTAAATTGCAATCAAACAAATGTTAAGGTTTCATGAGATGCAAGTAGAGAAAAAAGAAAAAGCAGGACGTTTTTGTTTTTTTTTTTTTAAGGAAGAGACGGAAGAGTTCTGTTTTCAGCAGTGTTTTAAATGTAGTGAGTGAGGTCGCTGAGTGCACAGAGTTTGGCAGCTCATTCCACCATCGTGGGATCACTGAGCTGAAGAGTTTTCCTTGGTGTCTTCTGTGTGGCGCTGGGACTGTCAGACGTCGTTCGCTGGCCGAGCGCAGCAGACGGGAGAGGTTGTAGACCTGAATGAATGAGTTTAAGTAAGCCGGAGCTGTTGAGTTGACCACTCTGTGGGCAAGAGACAGAGCTCTGAACTTAATCCTCGCAGCCCTCACAAACGGAAATCATGTTTGTCTACGCTTGTTTGTTGCTCAACTTTGTTAGGGCATGTCCTAACAAAGTTTTAATTTAAGATTTTAATTCCTTCCACAATGCTGGAATTTGCAGGTTTTAACATAGACTGGTGAAAAGAAGCTAATGTTAGCCGAAAGGCAAAGCTCTCAGTTTACCAGAGAGACTGCTTTGTTACAATTTCCTCATGATGCTTCACCAGTGAGCCTGTCAGTCCCACTCCATTTTACCCTCACAAGACCCTCACAAGATACTTGAACTCCTTGATACTTGCTTCAGCATTTTTGGGCTACCTGAGCAGTGGCATGCCCTAAAAATGTGAGCATTCTCTACTGTCCCTTTTTTAAGTATGGAAACCACTACACCATTCTACTAGTCCACAAGATCTAACTTTTATAAGCAGTCTTTATAGTCTTCAGACTCTGAGCCTTCTTTGGAGCATCGATTATTTTTTTTCAGGAGTTACTCGAAAGTGCTTCTTCCTCTGTCCTCCACTATCCAAGTCGACTCAGCAGTTTTCCTTCCTTGCTGAGTATAGCCTCGGCAATGCCCTGCTTTCTCTGTCCCTTTCCCTTTCTCCCCATCCAAGTTGACCATCGATCTTTTTAGGCCTAGAGTATTCAGCCACCAGAATCATCAAACGACCATGTGCCCCATCCTGGTGTTTGTCATGGCCAATCCAAAACCAGCACCAGAACCAGTCTTCCCCGTCACCCGCCACTTAGATTTCTCTTTCATTAAAAGATAAAGACTCCCAGCAAATTCCAGCGCAACACCAAGATTATCCAAGATGGCCTGAGACTTAAAAGTCAAACCTAGGTGATGTCTAGATGATGAGCATTTTCACACCCACCAGACACCTCTCACACTAAGGAACTCTGATATACAAGACAGTCTGCCCCATGTACCGGCATTTGGATCCATAGACAGTGTTGTGAGTGTATTTCCTGTTGTTGGGACTTTACCTCCCACACCAGCTCCTTCCTTGCCAGAGAAGTTATGTTCCTTGTCCTCAGAGGTCTCTGAAGCCAGTGATCAGCCCACCTGAGTACTTTACCTGACCGTGTCTGTTGTCTGGTAGAGAGGTTGAAGAAAAAATACACATTAGTTTAAAAATGAATGTGTCTGAATCATTAGTCAGACTTATTAATCAGACCATAATCTTCCAATCAACACTAAACGATTTAACTGCTGTAAGACAAACATCAAAGGTTAATAATGTTAATAATGGTACAGTCTGATGAAGTACATGTTCTACAAAATTGAATTATATGTTGAAATATGTTTAAAAAAAAACAACATTTTTTGTGACATGTTTAGTATTTTTTACTTGCCATTTATTTATTGTCATTATTTTAACAGAAAAAAACTTTAATAATTAGCAACAATTAACAATTAAGTTTCTCACAATATGTGCTTCAGTTTGCAGTTTAGGTGTGCAGCAACATAATTTTTAGATGACAGGTTTGACCAGCGGCAGATGAAGAAGACAGCACAGTCGACACAAAGGTGAGATTAATGCTTTGTCAGAAGTCTTTTCTAAAACAAGCTTTTAGTTTTACCAGAGAAAAGCTTCCCAGGATGAGGAGTAAGGCTTGGTTTGGCAAATGCCGAATCTCCTCCATTAAAGATCACCACAACCCTGCCTGGGAAAAGCACACTTGAGGGTTTTACTAAAGCCCAATTGAAAACTGCTGCAAAAGTGGGTCATATTAGACTGAATAAAATGCTCTTTGTGTTGTGCCCAGACTCTTCCCTTAGCGCAAGAGATCATTGTACTTTTTTAGAAGATTTTGCTTCGCTGGAGTTAAGTTGCCTGCCTGAGGTAGTTGTTTGCTATTGTGATTACCTCAGATTTCAAATCCTTTTTCCATGAGTTTACTCTGTCTGCTACTCCAAATCTTGCAACCATGAAAAATTTCCTGGAGGCAGGGTGGATCTGTGGCAGAGATGACATGGGTCTGGTTTAACACAGACACAAAATGCATGGTTTTAATAAATTACCTTCAGGCAAGTAAATAAATAAAAACAGACATTTGTGCATACATTTGATAAATTTAGATATATTAATGTCATATAGCATACACTGCGTTTCATTTAGGTGAACTTTTTTTCCTCAAGTTTTTTGGGGGTTACCTGACTAAAATCATCACAAAATAAAATCAAATATATGTAGTTTAGTTACTCAATTTCAGTTTGAAACATGGCCAATAAAAACTAAAATTTCTTAAAGAAGCTAAGGCAGCACAGTTGGAGTGGTTAGTTCTGTTGCCTCACAGTTAGATCCCCAACTGGCTGCAGTTTGCACCTTCTTTTTCTTCAGGTACTCCGGTTTTGCCCCACAGTCCAAAGACAGAAGTTATGTTAATTGGTGACTCTGAATGGCCTGTAGGTGTGGATGTGAGTGTAAATGGTATGTGTGTGTCTCTCTGTGTTGATCCTGAGACAGACTGGCAATCTGTCCAGGGTGGACCCGCTCCTTACAGAGTAATTTGGTACACACACACAATGGCTTCCATGCAAGGTGCTCATCTGGCCCAGCGGGAGCAACTTGGGGTTCAGTGTCTTTCCCAAGAACACTTCGACACGCAACTAGGAGGGACCGGGGATCGAACCAATGACTCTGTGGTCCTTGGATGACTGCCTTACCAACTGAGCAGAAAATATTACAATAACAACAGGAATGAGATTATTATAGGGCTCGTACTGAGTACCAGACTTTATGATGTAGTCCCACTAAACTGAATGGTTCTGTGTGGCATAACCAGTTCTGTCAGTATTATTCCAGCAAATTGATAAGGTTTTGATTTAATTCGTATTCCTTCATCTTGGTCTTTGTCTCCTTTGCTTAAATAATTTCTCCTGCTAACTCTTACTCACTGTACAAGAGTACTGAAGAAGAAGATTAGATTCTCTCCAACGTAATGTTTCCATGTGCACTTCCAAGAGCTTGGTACTGTAAAACATCACTTCTTAAATGTAAGAGTATCCTCTGCTGTTTGATTTTGTTGGTTTTGGTTTAACAAGCACGTTTCAATTTTACTCCAATGTGATAAAATCTACTGAGAAGTCGGACTTTGTGACTGTGGAGTATTTTTGATGAGCTGAGGCAAATAGCCTTTATGACAGTGAGTTTAGGGAAATAATGCAGACACTGAATGTGATGTATCCTCAGAGTCTCATCCTCCCTGAGCCAAATGTGGATATCTGAGCAGGCAGGGCTTGAATAAACATTTATATTACCCCACTCAGCAAAATATATCTTCCAGACTCTTTGAAGAATTTAAAATATTTCTCTTGAGTGTGAGGAAGCACTATAATTTCCAAGAAAAGGCGAGTGTCCGGGGCTCAGAGACATACCAAACTTTTACAAGCTGGGCTTTAGTTTTATGAGAATAATCCCTATATGTGCATGATGCGCTCAGGAACCCACAGAGAATCCTTTCCAATACAGCTTCCTCCTCTGTCCGAGACAGAATATTCCGTCCTCTGGAAAATTCCACTCTGCTGTCCAAGACCATGTCCTGTGATAAGAAACGTGTTAGTTCGGATGGTGACAGTGAAAATAACAGTTTGGGATATTTAAGTGGCTGAAACTCCAAAATGAGTCATACAGTTTACATGATTTTGATGGGTTTGTTATCAAATGTGACTATCCAGCTGTAATTGACAGATAAATCTAACCTGGCTTGACTGTTCAAGGCGCAGACTCCAACTAGACACAAATTAAACTGACGGACACCATCTGGTCATATTTATTCTTTATTATTGTTATTAAAAGTTGTCACATAAATATATGGCACACATGTATTTTGCATGTAGAAAACTCTCAGGGGCTCAGCTCAACTCTTCTTTCAGGAGCATGTCACTAGTGTGTGAAGAATGTAGATGATTTCATGCCTAACTACTATGGATTTCCTAAGATGGTGTGACTAATTTTGGAAAATAAATTTTCATGTTACCGTATTACAGATTGTGCTTCGAATCGCAGTCTAAAAGTCGCAGTACTCAGGTACAGATTGAAGTTATGAGGACAAAGTCTCAAATGTGTACAGCACTATTTTCTACTTTTCTGTCATTCAATGTACATTATTTTCTAAACTTAATGATCTAAAGTGGGTTAATACTATGTTCTGTTGTGTATCCAGGTATACGTTGACAGGTTTTCAGTTTGGTAAATAACCATGAGCACACAGCACTGCTGTATGAAGACCAATAACTCAGAGTATCAGGACATTATCAGTTCATGGGAAAGTCAAAAACGTTTCCCTGAAAGACTATTTTACAACAACAGCGGAAGATGTAGTATAATAGTGATGTAGACCCACTTAAAAGTTTGCAAACTCTGCCAGTGTGGTCTGAACCTGCAAAGTGCTTTGTTTCTGAAGGGGCCATTAGGGAAAACATTGAACCAAGTCCTGTGGGACTTGAACAGAACTAGTGCCCATCTTTACACACTACAGCACCACATCATTATGTAGCGTAACATGTTACTGAGCGCCAACATTGTTAACAGCTCACCACAAAAGGTATTACAGATTTATATAAAACAACATGCTTTGCAATTTTATCTAAATCTTTTGACACTTTAAGTATCAAATTAAAAATAATTATTATTTAGGTTCTGTTTCCAGATTTCCAGACTGTTTCATGACATGGAGCCTTAAGTAGCATTGTAAATGAAGGCATTCATATAAGCTCATCTGTGAGGAGCATTAGGTTTTAAGTGTCCTGATTCACCTTAGGCAGCTGACATATGTTACACCTCTTTTTTACAGCCTCTATCACGTCTCTTCCACTGGTCTGGTCTATTGATTACAACACTGTAGTTTTGTAGCTTTGTTTTTAACCATAACATATCCCTACTATGCTTTTGTTCTACACATATTAAAAATTACATTTTAATGTATCAATGAGCTGCAGAGGTGCTGACTACTTGCAGAAGTAGATTCCCCTTTTTACCAGCCTTTATTATGCTGAGCCACACTCACTCATGCTCTGGCTACTAATTTGGTCAATAGAATGATGTCAGCCTTTACTCCTATACGTTTGCAAGATAGAGAATAACTTTTAGCGAATGAGAAATAATTGCTTTATCCGGTAGTACTGGATTTTAGAAGCTTTCATCAAGTATTGTGTGGTGCTCACGTACAAAATTTTGAAAAGATCTGTAAAGCTTAATAGAATATTTTAGGATGAATATCCTGATGATGACAATAGTATGAGAAGCAGCAGTATTAGTTGTGCCATAGCAGCAGCTGCAACATTAAGAGCAGCTGTAAGAGCAGTGACTGGCTGACATCCAGATTCCAATAAAAAGCTCAGACTGATATATCAGCCCGACCTGAGCACAATCTGTTCTTTGTTGACGGTGGAGACTAACAGCAGCAGAGGAGATGTGGGCTCAGGCCGAGCCTGTGATAAGTCATGACTCAGCAGTGTAGCATGATAAGCAAAAGCTGTTTGAACAAGTCCAGATGAGAGAGAGGAGGGAAACTGTACTTCTGCCCCTCCTTTCTGTCTCCATGTCAGTCTCATGTTTGTCTGCCTGATGGGTGCTTAGTGTTTATATCCCTGTTTGCTTCCTGACAGCTGTCATTGTATCATTCTGAATTGCGCCTGCTTATCCCCTTAATCTATTTTCTCTCCATTTGTCTCTGCTGTGTCAATGTTCCTCTTCTTTGTGTTGGCTTGTCTTTTACTGCCCTCTGGTGGATTCAGGCTGGCTGACATCAGCTGTCATGGCTGAAAGTTTCCACTTGAGGTCGGGTACACAAGTCACCATGCTCTAGATTTTACAATGGCATAATGTTTTTACAATTAATAATCAACCTAAGAAAGTGGAAATTGTTTAATTTGTTTAAACACTTATGCATAAATGCTGAAGGATTGTTTAATTCCTTCATACAACATCACTCATGAGCTGGGGAACAAGCCAAAAGATCAAATGAAGAATAAATGTTTTTTTAGTCAATAAAAAGAAATTAAATAAATTGTTGGAATTATGCAGGTTTGTGCCATTTTTGTAGAGTGATTCCATGTAAAGGTCAGAATATTCAATTAAATTCAATTCAATTTTATTTATATCGCGCCAATTTACAACAAAGTCATCTCAAGGCACCTAACATAATAAAGTCAAGACTATACAGACATTTAGAGAAAACCCAGCAAATCCCCCTTGAGCAGCTGTTGGCAGCAGTGGAGAGGAAAAACTCCCTTTAACGGAAGAAACCTCCAGCAGAAACAGGCTCAGGGTGGGCGGACATCTGCCTTGACCGGTTGGGCTGAGTGGAAAGTTAAGACAGAGAAAAGAACAGACCAGGTAGGACCAGGTAGGACCAAGCTGCCCAGTGTTCCAGCTGCGTACTGGAAGACACACACCGCCAAAGCCGGGGACACCTGAGACAGGGACAGAGGGAGGGAGACAGAGAGGAAGAAGCACAACTACATGCTGCTGATGACATCTATAGAGACATAAAGGTTCAGACAGAGTGCATATTTATGAAATTGCTTAATAACAACAATGTGTCAGGCTTTTGGTAGTGATGTGGAAAAAAAATGATGAGAGTAAAGAAAAGTAGTAAAGAATAAAAAACATCTAATGGACTGTAGAGTATTACAGTATTAATAATGTGTAATTAGCCAACATGATTGCCATAGTTCTTAAATGCGTCATCCAGTATCTCTTTTTTAAAAAACTGTTGGTCCAAAAAACAATATAAAAAACGATCAAATGTCCAGATAGAGCCCCTCCATACATCCACCCATGCAAATGGGCTGTTTAGAGCCAAATATATTGACTGCGTTAAACAGATGCATGCATGATCATTTGCATTCCATTCTTCACTACACAAATATATTTGTGTTACTTTGTGTTTTTAATTAAAAGTTATAACTCCTAGCAGACTTTTCAAACCACATTCAGTATTTCAGGCACTTTTTTCCACGTACTGCCTACAGCATAGTGAGACATTGTGTGTGTGTAGCAAATTCTGTTTGCCAGAGGAAATTCCCAGGAAAAAGCTGAACCTTTTTTACAAGTTCATTGGAGAAGTTTTCACGGTACAATCACTGTTGGGTTATATCAGCTGAACAAAGAGAAATTATTGAGATGCAAGCGGACAGTCAAATTATTTAGCCCCAACATCTCATTGGCAGAAATGAGACACTGTGCAGCACAGATGGATCTTTCCCTTTCTCTTCTGTTCCTGATGTCCGTTGCAGAGGAGATCTGTGTGTCCCTCTTATCTCTAGGTCATTAACTGATAAAAACCCCACACAGCTTTCAGCACCCGTAACATAACCATGTTTCTAAATATACTGACAACTACAATTATGCTACTAACAAGGACGTCAGCTATAAGAATTCACTGTAAAGAGCAGACCTGTTTCAAATATGGTTATAAAACTTTTTCTGGCCTTTTACAAAGTTTAACTGTTTGTCGCAGTGCATCATCGGTCTAAAATTATTTAGCACTTGACAGCATGTTTCCAAAGTAATATTTTGTAAGATTAAAGGTAAGCTGTGTTCCGTGTATATAAAGTGCACTGCAATGAAACACTTTTTATCAGATTGCTTTGCACAAGGCAGTTTCAATTTGAAAGAGGGGCAAAAGCAGCAGGGATTGTTGGTTGGAACGTCTTCCTGTTATTTTAGCTAAGCCACATTCAGAGCACATTTGAAATACCACACAGTCTGCACTGTTTTTCAAATATCGAACATGGACTAACTGAAGACTCAAGTGAAGCTTTAAACTAGCTGTGTGCAGTGGACATATTACTTTTACTGTACACACAATATTGTTCAATTCAGTGGAGCCAAGCTTAGCGGTAAACGACTTATAGATCTTACCGATAGTTTGTAATTTTAACTGATAAATAGGTAGATTAAGCAAATCTGAGGCTAATCCCACTGTTGTGTTTTATGACTTTTGCAAGAAGTTTTCCAGTGAAAAGTTGTGTCATTTACTCTATGTTAATATAATTTGAATAGAACTATAATGCTGCAAACTACATTCAAATGAATTATTGTTACATTGCTATTTGTATAGAAAACTGTAGGATGTATCCAGTAATTTACTATAAGTAATTTAAAGTATTAAATTAATTGCATAATTTTATTTTATACATTATTGGGACTTTATAGTTTTTGCCAGATGTTCAGTAACTTATTTACAATGAGAATTTTGCTGCAAATGGCACAGACAGGAAAATAATATTTTCACAGGAAGAGTAATGGTCACACTGGGTGACAACATACGTGCTGGCCTTTAAATTCCTCCCTCCAGAAGATAGTTTTCCACTTCACCTCGGGATGACTTTATTCAAAATCGACTGAGGTGAAGGATCTGGCTTGCATATGGTTGTTTCTTGCCCTTCGCAAATAGGAGTTTCGACTCCTTTTTGCGGAGGTCAATATTTTTTTATCTATTTTTTAAGCATTGCACAACATTTCCAGTTTTTGTTCCACTTGTCCCAACTTTTTATGAGAGATAGTGCTCAATGATAATTATCAAATGATGCTAATTAGTGTTTGATGAAATTATCAAAAGGTGGCCTATCAGCATCTTCACATTGCCACTGTGATCATGTTAGCATCCTGTGCCTCACAGGGATGTCAGTTGCGCAGTAATTAAATAATATACTCAGTAATGTATCAGTTATGTTTTTGGGGAAAAATTATGCTGATCATAATCTGTTAATAAGGGTTCAACGACAAAGGGTTCAACTCAATTAAACAGAACCAGAGATAATGTCTCGTTAAGTGCACATTACCCAAATGCTGGCTGATTGTAAATAGACCAGCCAGTGCTCACCCAGGTGATATCGCTTAAAGAATTATTATTATTGTCTTCATTCAGCTCTATCTAGAGATAAAGGCTTAATATATTAGTTTTCTCCAAACATGCTGTAAAACTATAATACGTCCTCTACAAGACAGACATATTCCCTGCACCTTTTGCAACATTTGTTCATTTGGTGACATTTCCATATAATATCACACCACAGTCAGATGGAATCAGTGAAAACAGAAGAAGGTTCATTTAGATCTAGTGAGCATCTGCTTAGACAAGGAAGTGGTATCAAATATGCTGGTCATCTAAATATGCTTTAAACACCAAACTACAGTAGATTATATTTTTCATGCTTTTAATTTTTATTCAAACCATGTTGATTTATTGTTCTGGAGCAGGACAGGAAAATGCAAGCTGAACGCCTGCAGTACATCTTCTACAGTAAAATCTCAAGTGACCATGTGGAGGCACTAAATTCATGGTCAGGTAATATTCTCACTGAGTGGAGCTACAGTACACATCTTCCACCCCCACCCCCCTTTTTTGAAATATTGAATTCTAACACTTTTCCTAACAGAAAAAAATGCTTTCAACAGTCATATGGTGAACAACTACAGACTAAGTTTGCTCATTATCATTAACATGTGGACACTTGCTGGCTGGATGTGACATAACATTGACTATGGCTATAGTATCATATATTGGTAAACACTGTAATATTTAAGATCAAAATGCTCTTTTATGTATGACTTTATACACTATTAAGTATTTACTGCAAGTACAGAGTAGACTTGTCTCCCCAGATGCTGTTCCTGTGTACTGCTCAGCTCTCACACTGTTAATGGACTGTGTGTTTAGGTGAACATGGTGTCCATCAGTGTGATTCTTTTTAATGATCGCACATGTACCATCCTTATGACATTTGGAAACAGTGTTAGGAACTGTGTTTGACACCAAACTGCATGCAAATCCCAGCACATTTAAATTGTACCACTTTAATGTTTAACTAGTTTATCTCCCAGGTGTCGTTATGAAATCATGTGTGTCGAAATGTCGCCATGTTGAATGTTGTATCATGGGAGAGTCACACAGTATAGGATACTTATTTACATTTCAATTGATACTATTCACATTTGAATGAGCTGCAGGAGTCTTAATTAGTAAGCAAAACCTTACGAGGCACAGCCAGGAAACAATTTAAAAAGAAAAAAAGATGGGAATTTTGTTATAACACCATGCACAAATTGTTTAGTAGAGAACGCCCCCAGCTACTTTCCTTTAAACACACGGTTGAGGTGACTCATGTGTTTTACTTTACTTTGAGTGTTTTATACAAAGTTTAGAGCATCACTTTGAGGAGAAAATTGCACAATAATGTACTTTTATGCAAAAAAAGCTCAGTTTACAGATTTAAGAAGATGCTTTAGTGCATTCTGACTTGTTGTGTCTGTAGGTTTTATTCATTCCACACCTGCCATAGCTCAAACTACAAGAAAACACACACACTCAATTGCAAAAACCAGCAGTGAGAAAACTCTGCAGCTACAACTAAAAATGTGGGAAAAAAAAACAACATCCCTTTAAATGTGTGTTGATGAGCAGGGGGATTCAGGGAGGAGTGACATGCTGCTTCCCAGTCTATCTTCCATGCTCCTGATGCTTCCAACCCCTAATCTTGACTGCACATGCAAATAGTGTAAAAAACGTCCCTACCAGACATTTGCATTTAAACAAATAGATAAAGGTCATTTTGAAAAGCTGCCTCCTCATGACTACAGTGTGAGGTGGCATGTTCCATGTGTCCCTGCCCTCCTGACAACGTGGTTAAAGCTCCCATCGTGGCATGCCACACCACAGTATGGTGCTGCACACTGGGATTTAACTACTGTAGGCAAATACAGCAGAAGGAGAACAGTGAGGCCTGTGTGTGTGTGTATGAGTGTGTGTGTGGTGAATGTGTGTCAGACTGCCCGACAGCATCATGGACACAGGTAAGACACATTTCCTTCATATACATGCTAACAGCGTCTGCTATCAATGCTACTGTTGCAAATATATGTAATGATTGATTTATTTAAACTAAACTTCATGCTTGTGTTAATTTCTTGAGGGTCTTGTCTTGTGGGAAAGTGAACAGGGCCTGCTTTACTCGTGACATTTGCAATTTGAGAATTCTTTTAGGAATTATTTTAAATAAGTAGTTTCCTTTGGTGATGTTGACATTCCATGAAAGATTTGTTGATGTAATGCTCATGGGGCAAGAAATGTAAACTTGTTGTCTACCGCCGACACAAATCTGTTTTTGACATTTGAAAGATGCTTTTAGCATCAAGCACATGTTTGCTACTTAAAATTTGTCACAAAATCTATTTCAATGTGCAAAAATATCTTACAGGATGATGATTTTGTTCTATGGTGAAGTTGACGCTAAATTAAGTTGTTTTCAAAATTATCAAATCCAAAAAACTTTTTCAAGAAACTCACTGGTTGAGCAAAGTTGGGTCTTATCTAAAAGATCCATTCAAAAAACCTGAGATCTTTTACATAAAGTTTTTTGCATGCAATTTCCGTTTGCATAATAAAGTTTGCATTTTCATTGAGTTTATGCTTCTGCTTCCCAGGAATGTCCCCAAATCACACCAGCACACATGTGAGATTTGTGTCAACCCAAATGCTTATAGAATGCATGGATGAAGAATTTCTATTTTTTTATTTAACCATTTGAATCCTTGGAAATTTTGAAGATTGTGTTATCAATCCATTACAGACCCAACTGTCTTCCTTCACTTTGAGGTTTTGGCAAGTTGTTTGGAGTAAATTGCCTCTTTTTTAGCAGTCCATTTGCATTGGTCAAACCAAAGGCAATTTCCATGACATTTACACACCAATCCCAAAGAGTCATTCACCTATATGCATAAAACTGTGAAACATTCAAATGAACAAACATTTGTGGGGATGGATGAAAATTTGTATGAAGTTTGTGTAACAAGTTGAACTGTTTCTGGATTTTTGGCAAATATTTATGGTGTGTGTAATTCGCAAACTGTTCTGCCCTGTCCAGAATATTCAAAGAGAGTTTACCAAGGCGTTCGAGTCAAGCACACAGTCAAAGACCTGCTGGCAGAGAAGCGATCCCGACAGACAAATGGACCAAGATACAGTGTAAGCACAAACTGCTCTGCTTTTGTCCCATCCTGTCTCTAACCACTTCATTTTTCTCTCCAAACCAAACATTGCAGCCACAGTTGACATTCTGCTGGAGGCACAATTAAGAGGTTGCCTTTTAAAAATGTCCTCTCCTTGTTTACATTTTGACATGTTTTGTGCAACGATCCATGGTTGATCCATTGACCACCTGGATCCCCACTCCTTCTGTCTTTGCTCCCCTCAAGTACTCGCAAAGCTAATCTGTAAATAGCTGAGCACGGTTGTGTGTGTGGAGAGGGACATAAAGCGCCAAGTTCCATTCTTTCCTCACAAAAGAGCACAGATACAATGCTTGCAATGGCGACAGTCATGATCTCCCCCGAGGTGGAGGTGGGGGCTGGGTGGGAGGATTGAGGTGGACAGGTATCACAGAGAAGCAGAAAAGGGGCAGTGCAGGAGGCTGCCTATGCAAAGTTTGATGCACGCACACCTGCCAGCCGACATTGTCCTCTACTGTGTACAGGCTGCAGACAAAACTCCTATTGTTGTGTCAGAAACAGACACCAGCACACACTCTCTCCCCCCCAAACACACACACACACTCACAGAGTCAGAGAAATCAGCTTTAGACGTCTGCATGCACAAGCAGGACTTGCTTTTCATTCTCCACAAATAACCTGTCAAAAGGATTTTACAGAATAGTAATCACTGTTTGTTTTCTGTTTAGCATTGGCATGTCCACTCTATAGATACGTAGGCCACAAATGACTCAGGTAATGGTGGGATTCACTGAAAGGCAAAAGAGAAAATACCGTTAGATAATACAATGATCCCTGTGACATTTTCAGGCACAGAAGTGACTTTCAGCATTTGTTCCAAACGTGCTTTGCCATTAAAGTTAAGCCTTGCAATCGTTCATTGTCTTGTGATCATCATCAGATCCCATGACAAGACCCAGACAAACAATGAATCTTTATATCCCTCTCCTATTGTAAGCTAAATGATGCCTTGCAAAATGCGTGAGGCTGAGGCACCTTTTTCTGATGGAGCCCTGACAGCATCTCCTAAAGGCAGACAAGACTGGTGCAAGGATGTGAAAGCAGATTTAATCTGGAGAGAAGTGTCACTGTCAGGGGTTAGAGAGTCCACAGATGAGCATTAGCATTATTAACAAATGTTTTTCTCCAAATTATTTGAATCTACGCATTACTTTGTGCAGTGGGCTGAAGTATGTAAGCTAATTAATTGTGTTGTTCATGTGCAACATCTCCTTTGGAATCATGGTGGTTCACATCAGTGTGGGCATTATTTGGTGAAAAACAATATGTGATTTTGGACCCAATGGAGCAGTGTGTCTGGCTCATTTTTTTTAACCATGTCTGCTGGCATCTGTGGCACAGACACAAGCTGGTCCAGGCTGCAGACAGTGTAGAGGAGATGAGGTCACAGTTCTTTAAGGTGATTATTTTGGGAAATTCTTTAAAATTGTTAAAAAATAAAAATCACTTGTCCTATTGTTACACTCTACACTGACTAGCAATGCATTATGCTGTTTTAAAAAAACAATACAAGAATGATTCAGTCATGTCTACCCCGTCACTTCACCTGCTTTTGTCCCGTCTGCTTCCTACTGCCCTGTAGGTAGTTACACCCTGAGTCGACAGCACAGGAGCAGGCAATAGCACAGGATGGTGACATTTTATTGGATGCGACAGACAGCAGGTTAAGTAGTTTCTGTCAATGATAAAGTAGCAAATCATCGTCTAACATTTAGTCGGTTAGGAAATGGACAGTCTGGCCGACTGAACTAGATAAATGTAATGGGCCATGCTTCTGACTGAATGCAACAGAGGCGGGCTGCCTCACTGGGCTCATAGGCATGATCTTTGAAAGAGCTACTGCACCTGCTGTAGCCCCTCAGGGGGCTTTTACGCAATCGCACACAGTTACGTAATAATTAAAATTATATATACCTACACCGATGTCATAAAGACTAATAAACAATACCTCATAAAGTGAATTAAACCATTTCAGAACACACGGAGAGACAGCACAGTGATCTGCTTTGCACATGTTTTTGTCTATCGTGGCTTGTGTGCCACTCTGATGTGTGATCTTGGGCAATTATGTGCAACCCCAACCCCACCCTGAAACACACAGTGCTATTTGCATCTGGATGCATTGAATCCTATGCTGAAGTAGCGTCTCTGTATATATTGCACCTTTGTGGAGTTTACAGCTGCTCTCTACTTATCACACTGTTATCCTATGCCTTAGCATTCTCATCCCTTACCTAGGACAAGTGGCCACAGTTTAGCAAACATGACCTTTTCAAATTTTAAGGCAATTTAAACCGTGACTGTATTTTGTTGTGAAGAAGTGAGCCTTTGAAATTACCTTTTGAAAAACACAGTGTTTTTATGGTAATATATTTTATGATAAAGTCTCGTTTGGTTTAAATATTTCTGTGGACAGAGGTCAGCAAGCGAGAAATGTAATGCTGAATATGATTGAAGGGTGTCACAACACACACTGCGTCACAGCTTGCTGCTTCTTGGGCTGTGCAGTTGTTCAGAAAGTCCCAGAACTTGAAAACCACCAGGTGGTATTAATGCTATGGCTGACCGGTGTATGCTGGTCACTCTTCCACCATTTTGGGTTGAGCTTCAGCCGTCTGTCTTGCACCTTTTCAATGAAAAAAAGGAACATGTATGTTTATAAATGATGTCCAGAGAAACACTATAACTAGAAGCCGCCCGTGTCTTTCTGTTAGTTACTATAATGCTGCCCTTTTATCTCAGAGAATAAAAGCCCATTGAGAGAGAAGAGCCAACTCTGACCGCAGAGTCAGCCTCCTCATGTCAGAACAAGGCCAGCCACAGTCACTTTATAAAGCTCTTACATCATTTCGCTCCATCAGCTTCTCTTTTTGGACACGGTTTCCACAGAGGTAGACTGCCCGAACATGTTGATGTTACATTAATGTTGAAGTGGGTGATGTAGAAAGTTTAATTCTGTGAGATTTTTAGAGGCTGTGCAGCCTCTTTGTCATGAGTTTCTAGGGACAAAAGAACTGAACTGGCAACAATAACTCTGTATGGAATGATCTCTTGGTGTAATTTTAAAAAATCCTGTCTGTGAATACTTATGTGGAAATATTCTTTTAAAAAAAACTGTATGTTTGGTCACTTTGTAAAGTGTGTGTTTTTGAACGTCAGTGTGTAACTAATGTAAAAATGTTTAGTGCATTGCATAGGAAGGAAGAGCATTTTCTGTGAAATATGATAAATAAATCTATCATCATTACCCCACCCCTCCTCCACACACACACATAAACATGCACACACACACATTGTCGGAGCTTGAACTCGTTGATTTCCATACGCAGCCTTCAGAGATGCACTGAGCCATACCTGGGCCACATGAGGAAGTCTTGGCTCTGGCAAATCACATTCAAATTCTGTCCTCAAAATTTGCTTGCCTCCCAGCCAACACAAGCCTAATATCAACTCTTTCATGTTAGCAATATGCAAACAAGCCAGTCCTGTCAAACCCTGTCTGTGTGTATCTCTGGGTTGGATGCTGCCTCTGCACGGATCTATTTACTGATACCAAAAATTATTCCTGTTGCACATGAAGTGAATATGTTTTTAAAATAAAATCTAGAAACAGTCAAAAGGTTAGGCACACCTTCTAATTATTATTACTGATTGCAATCCAAACTATGAAACAAAAGGGCTTAAACAAAAGTAAAATATGTTTTATATTTTGACTTTCTCAAAGTAAAGGGCATTTATTTAATGCACAGCAATTTTGAGTGATTTCTTCTTTACTTGAGAATTACTTTATGTAATACTTTGACTCAGTCTTAAGTCTTTCGAATTAAAAAGGTTAGGTTCAAAACATATAATTTTTATAACAGCTCATGAAAACAAAAATAAAGGGTTGTACGCATGAATGTATCAGTAATTATCCTATTAAATATTTATTGATGTTAAATAAGATATACTGCATAAAAAGTATTTATACAAAATTTTTAAGTTAATACAAGTACTTAAGTGCCACTTTGAATACAGAACTTTTATGTATTTTTACACTGCTGCAATGATAATTTTACTTAAGTTATAATTTGAAACATACTTGAATACCCATTGGTAATACTTTCCCAGGCATTATGAGATTTCACGCTGTTTTCATTGTTCAATGCTGTGACTTCTAACAAACTTAAAAACTAAAAATTTCTGGCCTTTTACTGTGACCACAAGACCATCAGTTGTGTTGTGGCAAATTCATGCTGGTACTCAACTACTGTAATGAGTAGAGTTTGCCAAAGAGGACATCAATCAAACAATATATCAATACTTTAAGACATGTTTAGTATCTTTTTAAGCTACAGACCTTAAATCAGACTCCAACATTACAAACCAAACTTGGGAAAGAACTTTTTCTAATATGCAAAAAAAAAAAACTACAGCCTCTAATGTGTTTATTTGTTTTAAGTTATATTAATCTGACAAAATGTAATGGAAAATTGTAAATAATAGTGGATTTAGAGTTTAATTCCTAAAACACAGAGACAGGATATTTACTTAGGCGAATATGAGAAAGAGGAACTAGGTGTTGGGACTGACAACTGGCATTTACCTCCAGTGTTCCTGCATTTATAAACTTGTGCGGTGGAGACAAAAATCTCTCAAACCTATAGCGTTGCATTTAGAATTTAAATGAGATTGCAAAGTTTTGCCTTTTTTTTTTTTTTTTGCTAAAATAAATCACCAGACATTTCAGCTAAAACCCTTCACTATCCCTTCTGAGCAGGGATAATGATTAATATTCTGTCTGCTGGGTTGTTAAATAAGTTACTCAGTAGCATGTTTTGATCTTAGTTGCAGTTGACGTATACATCATGTATAAAGTATATCATCTTATCTAAATATAAATTCAGTTCAATATCAACTTTATTTATGTAGCGTAAATTTACAACAAAGTCATCTCAAGGCACTTTACACAGTAAAGTCAAGACTATACAGACATTTGGAGAAAACCCAACAATTCCCCTTGAGGAGCTATAGTCAACAGAGGAAAGACAAAACTTGCTTTAACGGGAGAAACCTCCAGCAAAACCAGGCTCAGGGTGGGCGGCCATCTGGCTTGACCGGCTGGGGTGAGTGGAAAACGTTGGGGGGGTTGGTAGGACCACTAGCTGCGCATTGGAGGACACACAGGTCCAAAGCCAGGGACACCTGAAGACAGGGGGGGAGAGAGTGCTCCAGTGCTTCATTCAGAGTTGACTTCTACAAGCAGTAACATGGCCGTTCCTTGGTCCCACAGTGTCACCCATTGTTGCTAATCTATACATGGAGGAAGTGGAGAAGAAAGTGCTCAACTCCTTGTTGGGAAAAGCCTTGCCCCACTAGTTCTGTTATGTAGATGGGTGAAGATCAAGGTCCCAGAGGTACAGGTTTTCACAGACCCCAAAAATGCAGTTGGCATTACCAGCAAATTCACCTTGGAGGACACAAATGACATCAGACTGGCCTTCTGGACTGTGCAGTTAGTCTTGGGACCAGTGGGTTGACAGACAGACATAAAAAAGTGGGAAAAAAACAACAGAAAAAGAGTCATACAATTATTCTTAAACATAATCACAAATATATGGTTAATAGGTAGCTTTTCTCAATTTATGCAGCAGCCGCAAGAACATTTACATCCTATTGTATCAAAAGCAAATCAGTTCACAATCCTCATCTTCTCTTCTGGGGTATTTGAACACATTCATTTTTTTCTGTACTCACATGGATCTGAAATGTAACAAAAGCAGTTGCGTAAAATCAGTTGGTTTTTAGACAGGTGCCATTTAGTTGATTTTGAAGCAAAGGACAAACTAGAGAACATGATCCTCTGACCTCTCTGTTTGTTACCCACTTTACTACCACTTTCCATTGCGTGTCCTGATCATAAACTGCGCCCAGCTCCAACTCTGTATTAATTAAGGTAATGTCAGATTGATTTAGAGAAAAACAAGTGATGTGTTGAGTTTTGCCATTTTTTATTTAACTCATGGTAAAACTCATTTTTGATTGAATCCTAGGCAAAAAGGCAGCGAAGACAACTACATTATGGAGCCAAGCACCAAAAAATTACACAATTTGTTTTAAATTTAAAGTCATCAAATAGATTAATTCAACAACTCTGTGGTTATTTTAAAAACCGTTTATAGAAATGACTTTAGGCTTAATAATTAATTTCCTTACTCCTCAAGACCTTAGGTTATGTTTATATTTCACACATTTCTTTGCTATATTTCTAACATTTAAACACTTTGGTTTCCTCACACATCATAAACCCCACTAATGTGACTCCTATTATCAGTTTCATGGTGAGCACATGCACTATGGTGAACTCTTTCACATTAAAGAGTGGAAAAAATGATTTGATTTAATTTGAAATTCTAAATAAGTGAAGGTGAAGTAAACATCATCAGTCAGTGTAAAACTGATCAGTTTGACGTTCACACCTTAAAACCTAATGCCATTTCCTGTTTCTTTCTCACAGGGGGGGTCATCCACCTCATCCTCATTTGTCCAGATGCCAGGTGAGACTCTGTTAACTTTTTAACTTTAACACCATCTGAATCTGAAAGTGGCCTAATGTTGTAAGTACACTGTTCCTCTCTGCAGGGTCTCATATGCTGCCTAGCTACTATGGCATGAGGCGTCCCTACATCTCTGACTCAGAATTCTGCCCGTCCACCAAGCAGTTCTCCCCTGAAGTCTACTCCTCCACCCTTGGGGGTAAACCACTGGGCTGTGAACCCTCCACCATGAGCAGTTATTCCTCCCTCATCGACAGTTACTACCCAGAGACCTTTGGGGATTACCGCAGTGCTGCTGCCTTCTCCAGCTCTGGAGGATCCTTCCTCCCATCGTCAGCCCTCTCGTCCCTGCTGCCTCCGTTTAGTGGAGAGTCCTCACATTTATTTCTGGTAGGATTCAGGATCACATGCATTTGGAGTTTCAGCACATGCTCAGAAGTATACAAACAGTGTCAAAAGCTACACATACACATTTAGCTAAATGTCCCTGACTGAATTTCACCTTTTGATTCATCAAGCTTCTGGCAGAACTCTTTTGGATATATGTCCACTGATTTTGGCAGAACTTTTTAGAGCCCAATTAAATTTGTTGGATGTGGCACAGACCAGAGTTTCAGAGATAGTCCATATATTTTTGATTTGGTTGAGGTCAGGACGTTGTTCCAAACACAGCTCTGATGTATATTTGGGGTCACTGTCCTGTTGAAACATCCAACTGTATTCACGTTTTACTTCGACTGAATCCACAGACAAGCTTGAAGGGGTTTATTTTGGAGCAGGTGCTTTTTTCTTGAGTGGCAGCCTTTCTGGCCATGAATATGGAAGATCTCTGCCATGAACAGATTTCTGGGGTTTTTCTTTGATACCTATGTCCTGCTCACTGAGCAAGAGAGTTAAATCTTCTTCCAGACTTAAGAATGTGGCTCCACCTCACAATAACCTGTATTTATGCACAATTGTTTGAACTGGTGATGTTGGAAATGGCTCCCAGAGACATCCTAGACTTGTGTAACTCTGCTACCCTCTGGTCTGAGCTCCTTGGACTATACCATTGCTTTGTGTGTTTCTCAATTCAACAGCTTCTCTCAAACAAATCATTTTTTGTGCAGTCAATCATTTTCATAATTATTAGTAGGAAGGTCTTGACAATTGTTGAGAGTTCACAGCTTTCTGCACCGCCGAAGTAACAATCTGACGAGTGTATGTGCAATTTACACCAGTTTTAAAACTCTTTCAAAAAAGATTTAAAGCCCAAAGTCAGTCACCACCTTTTGAAAAGGAGGTCACTTAAAGACTAGAAAAGTTCTGAAATGTTAAATAAAAACACATGGTGGAAAATCTTACAGCTTAATTGGCAACAGGTCCATTACATGACTTTGTAGAAAAAGATCATTTCTTTTGTTTATCAGAGCACAATTTAAGAGTCAGTGTCTGTGATAGTGAGGATGCATTAATGAACACAGAATAATAAACTTCCAAACATATGCAGGCTTCATTAATGCTGAATGACATATAACAGCGCTGTCATCCAGACCCTGACTTTTTCAGTGAAGGACTTATTTCTGCAACACAATGCCAAACCACATTCTGCACATATTACAACAGCTTGGATCAGTGGCAAAAGAATCCAGGTGCTCAGCTGGCCTGTCTCCAGTCCAGAGCTGTCGTAACATTCGTAACAATATAAGGTGAAAAACATGACAAAAGCCGCTAAAATCCTGGTTACAAATGGAATGTGAAATGAATCTGCTTTCAGAATGAAAATTAATGGTCCTGAGCATATAAGAAATAGATAGATAGATAGTAGATAGTAATATAAATATCATCGTCATCATCATCAACATTATTGTTTTTATTATTTCACCTTCACTATACGACATGTGGACATTTTCCAAAAAACTAGGACAAAGAATTTTCTGTTCACAGTTCATGTAAAATGAGAAATTATTAAGAAACAGGTGACCTGTGTAATTTTGTTCAGAGGAAATAAAATGACATTGGATCTTTACAAAACCACACCTGTTGTGAAATGAAGCTGCCGTTGCGACAGTATCTGATAGCATGTTTCCTTTTATCAGCACAGGAAATAAGTGAATGAGTGACTCATCCTCTCCTCTCTTCCTGTTTCAGAGAGATTCATGGGACCAGTCAGTTCCTGAACCAGTATCTCAGGTGGACCCTCTTTGTCCGGACAGCTTGGCTGCCATCAGCGTCCCGCCATCCATGCCCAGCCCAGAGCCCCCTAGTAGCCCCTCACAGTACCGAGCCCCCAGCCGTGGCTCTTCCAGCAGCCAGGCCTACACCCTGCACTCCCTGGAGGATGCCCACTACCACCCTCTAACTTCCAGCAGCTCCTACTCTGTCCCCTCCTCCTCCTCCTTCCCCTGCCCTCCCTACATGGGCAGCTCCGTCAGCGACCTGGTCTCCAAGATGGTGACGGATGAGGCAGATAGCCACGGTGGCCTCCCACCTGGTAGTGAGGCACATGCCTCCTGGGCTAAAGAGGACGGGGTGAGCTCATGGTCACCCTATGAGATCAGGAGGGCCTATTGACTGGATGACAAGCCTCAGGTTCAGACTTAAGAGGAAGAAGGAGCTTTCATAGATAGTAAAACATTTTACTTCATAAGCACTTGACAAGTAAAGAGAAAATTCACTGTGACATGTTTTGTTAATGGGACAATTTCAGTGCTTTCCAAAGCATCACATTATCTATATTATCAGTGAAATTACTTATTGTGAAAAGGTTTGTTTGTCTGTGTTGTTTGATTTGTGTAAAAATGAGTGAAAAATAAGCACTTGACCAGAAAACCCAACTCAGTGGTGTAGTGAAGTTAGACAATGTGAACATATTACTGGAAAAAGATGCTGCAGAAGGTGCGGGCAGCTCAACTTATTTGGAAAGTCTGGAAATTGTGCTTAAGTGAAATGTGCAGTAGCCTGTATACTGTATGTACACATATCAGTGTGTAGGGAAGAATAAAGTAGGGTTTCGGGATGGGTGTGAGGCTGATCTTTGACGCCACCTGCTGTGCTTGCAAAAATATGTTAGTACAGGAGCAGAGAAGCCAAGATATACATAGTTCAAATGTCTAATGTCAGGGAAGAAAACATGGTGTTTTAGCATATGGATATCAATTTATCCACATCATGAAAACATCTCTGCATAAGATAATTAATTCAGAATGTGGATTTGAAGAGAAGAAGAAAGCTTTCATTGATTTCATTCAAAGAGTGAAAAATTATTTGAACCTAAATGTTTGAAAACAAATAATTTAATGAATACAAATCCAGATAATTTGTGCCCCATGTGAACCGTCACACACACCCAGTCTCCATAGTAAAATTAAAAATTGACACCTCCATGCTTTACTCTAGCTTTGGTGTTCTTTGGATGGTGAGCTGTATTGTCCTTTCACCAGATGTACCTGGCATTGAGGCCACAGAGTCTCCTCTGACCATGGCACTTTTTTGGAAAAAATGCTCCTCAGAAAATGGAGGTGCTGTGTTGCAGAACTTAAAGAGGATTCATTTGTTGCATGATGTCATCATTTGCACACAGTGACCACATGAAGTCCTACACCTCCTTCAAAGGTATAGAACTCTGAGCAGACCAAATTCCTCCTCCCCATTACTGGGTGCAGTCATTGTAAGGCCAAACACGTTCCTATTTTTTATTATAGACTCACAGATTTACAGGTGATCATTTTCTAAATCAAGTTATTCCAGTTTTTTCCATTAGTCTTTAGAGCTGTTGCAACTTTTTTCTTCAGTTGTATGTTGAAATCTGCACTGCACTCTGTTTATTTCTTTGTTTGTTTTTGCGAGTTCTCAGTTCAGACTATGGAACTAAAAAAGTGAATTGCAAGCAACAACCAAAAGTAAAAATAATCTTTATGCAGTTTGGATCATTTCAAATCAGTGAAAATGATTCATGATGCATTCATGTGTTCCTCACTTTAATGTTGCAGCTTGTAACAAAGGATCTGATTTTACCTACTTTATACATTGAAGATGTTGTTAGCTTGTGAATTTCACACCCAGCATCTGGAAAGTCTGATACTCCTTTTGAATATTTAATTAGAGGTAATTACAGTTGTCAGATGAGTGTAGTACAATATTTGCCTAGGTTTTAAATGTATTCAAGTTGATCTTGGAAAAATTCAAGTAAATAGGGAATTCTCTAGTTCCTTTGTAAATTGTTAATTTCCACCACTGAAAATGATATTTAACAACTTTGATTTCTGCTGGATGCCATCCTGCTAACCAGTGAACTCCTTCTTTTTATCAATAAAACACATGAAGACGAGTCAGCTTTTTTCAGTAAACCTGTGTCTCTGAGTGGGTTTATCTGCACCCATCGTCTCTCTTTGTGTAGAATTCACAGTGTGGCGGTGGTTGAAACATGTTGAATCCACACTTTTCCTGAAAGTCTTGTTTCCAGGAAAAGTTCAGCAAAACTGGGACAGTGTTTTAAGTAACGTGGGACACTTTATGTTTCAGCCTGTTTTTCTACTGTGCTAGAATGTCATGAACAAGACTGATGTAAAGACTGATGTTTTATTGACATATTGACTGGATTTTACAGTGTGTTCCAATGAATTTATTAACTGCCTAAACACACACACACTAATTTAAAGGCATGTTTAAAAAGAATAAAAATCGTTTCAGTTAAGACTTGAGTACATATTTAAAAAATTATCCAAAACCCATTAAGTGTTTGTAGATCAGTTCTGAGGGTTCCATGGAGTGTGGTCAGTAAAAACATGAAACAATTAAACAATAATAAATAATGTGTACAGGTTCATATTGTTGGGGCCTAAAGGCTTTTAGACGTTATCTTTCAACTAACAGCTAAATGAAATGTGTTATAGTCAAGCTTATGTTTGGTACATGCGTTATAATATTCAAACACATCAAATAAGAGAGCATTACTTTATTCAGCTTTAGATTTTTTTTTTTTTATGTAGCACACGGTTTCAGGAGAAATCCCTTCACCAGTGAAATAGTCATCTATGAAGTTAGGGGCAACTGTGTAGAGAAAGTCAGAAAGTAAGTCTAAAAATCTGCAGATAAATTAAACAAGACAGCGCACTGTCAAACGTATTGTTTCCGTTTTCAATGATATTATTATTTTAATTTTATCTGTGATCCTGGCCACCTTATTCAATGGGGGTCAGCGGGGACAAGAAGTTGTGTGTTTTGACCACGAGGTGGAGCCTCTGCATCGCTGCTGCAGCAGGAGGAGAGGAGCTGCTGAGTGGGAAGAGGCTGCTAGAAAAAAAAAGAAAGAGAGCAACATGGATGTGATGGAGACAATAGAAGATGAGTGAAGAAGTCTTGGTCCGTGTTACTCAGTGAAGAGGGAAGTTTGTAAAAAGCGGCTGAGCGCTTCAAAGAAAGTGCCGAATGCGAGATGAAACAATAAATATTAGTGTGGACGTCAACTTGTCTTTATGGACCGTTTGGCCTGCTGCAAATATTTAGTCTGTTAATATAGACGTAGTAATATGTTATAATAATTATGATGATTGCAGTAATATTTCTACCTAGGTTTAGGCTGATGAGTTGCATTCTATTAGTATAAGAGACCAAATTACTCCATATGTATACAGAACGCAAGCAATGATTGCATATTTTAAAATATGTCCAAACTGTGTATATCTGCTGTAATTTCTTATCATTAAATAATAATCATATGCAGCCCTTCTAACAGTAACTAAACATATATTATAACACTATATTAAACTGACATTAACATTTAGTTGATGGCTCCTACAGAAAGATTATATGTATTTTTTTTCCAATTATCAACATTTTAATATAATGTTTTTTAATTTTAACTAACATTTATAAGTTCAGATGAAAGTGATTAAGTTACAAATAAAGAAGATGCGTTTAAATATTAGTAATATGTCTGAGATTTTGGAGGGAAAATCATTTTTATAGAATTTATATTTCTTTCTTATATATGTATATAAACTCTCCAAATGATAATGGTATAAAGTGTAGGAGCTGCACAGTCCCCTCTCTGCAGACTCACACAACACTAGCTGTAGGAGCTCAAGGCCTGCGAAGCCAAAGATGGCTACTGTCCTTTGCCACGCCCACTTCTCTCCCACTTTTATGTGTTTTTCCTGCGAAATAAAGCTTAAAAATATGTTTGAACTTATCAGTGACATGCAGATTACTCTTACCAAGCGTGTGACTGCAAATTGAAGGTGATTAAAGGTGTTAAATTTGCGCACATGAAGCACCCAGAGCTGTAGAGCTTAATGAGGGGGTGTGATGCTGTGACATTGCAAAAGGAAGATAAAATTAATAAAAGTATGGTTTCCTTTTGGTCAAATTGCAAAATTCAACTATATTACATTAAAGTAGATTTTATACAAAGTCCAGGCGTAGTGATTTTTGTTGAAAAAATGTTATAAGTCGGTTGCCTCTGAATATTCAAATTGAAAGTAACGCGCAATCAAATCATTGTCAAATCATTGAGTTCTAGGGGTTTTAAATAGTAGGCATGGAGGGAGAAAATCTCAAACTAATATGTCCCCAGCTATATTACTAAGGTGTTGTATGCCCTGACTCTGCTCTAAGACATTTGCGGTGACATTTTTGGAGACTTTTGCACAAATTTCGTTCTTGGCCATTTTGCTGAGGCAGAAAAAGACGTAGTGGAGTCCCATTGGTCTTCTCCAGAGAGCCTGTCCTCATCCCTGCCATCATGTCTGGTGAGTTTCACATTGGATTTCTTTGCATTTCTGGAAATCAATTTGTAGCATTTTCACCTGTTGGAAAAGAGAAGAGCAGAAAAAATATATATATTTATTAGCAAAGTTAAAAGGACATCAGAGTGATCTGTCAAATGAATGGAGTTTTTCCTCTCAAGATCTTTGAGTTCATCACAGATTTAAATCAGAGTATAAAATAACTAACAATAACAGTCGTACGGTAGTTTATAGCTCATGTTTAATCACACCAATTTCCTCACTGATGGAAGGATTAGGATGGTCGATTTTTCCCCATTCACACATTAACATGGAGGAGTAGCGAGTTTTATGGATTCATTGTGTGTTTAAGTGTAACAATCACCGGCTACTGACACACGTCAGGACATGTGCGTGATCATTTTTCAAAGACTTTTTTTTTTGGTAAATAAAGATGAATTTCTGGAATTAACATTTCAGCCGTGTCCCCTGAGCCGGGTGCGTAACAGAACGTTATGAGTAACCGTGTTTGAGTGGGATGTGTCTGCTGTGTAATTTCGGATCACTGTTTGCCACATTTAAGACAAATCATGAAGTAGCATTTAGCTGTATGAATATTTATCAGGTGAGGTTTCGCAGCCGAGGCTTCGTCTCTTATCAAATCGCCTTTTCCCCAAACGGCTCGTCACTGCCAACTGCTTTAAATTACGCCTTTAGGCATTAATTATGTGCACCTATGCGAGAAGTTCTTTCAGAGTACCTCAATCTAGCTTCACCTAAAGAAAAATTGCGACCAATCGTTAGTTCCAGTGAAAGCGCCATAGTATTTTTCTGTCACATCTCCAACATAGAGGCAGTGTTGATTTGAATAAACTAATAAAGATTGGGGGCTGAATTATGAACCGCGTGTGGCTGAATTCGCTGCCTAAGGTTTCTACATGACAATGTGATCAGTCCTAAACTTTTATTACATGAACGGACATAGGCAACGTGGCGATCGAATGGATTCGATTGTTTATGTTAGTAATCCAAACTTTCACATCAGCTCTCATATACAATGCTTGCTCAGATCAAAAACTCCAACGAGTTTACTGCTAAATGTTTTATGTTTTAATCAAGGATCGTTTCACAGCACTGCGCCGCAGCCCTTTGTCGCCCAGACCACATTTATCTATCTTTGCTAAAGGATCATACGCGTATTTCAATCTCCCAGAACGATCTATGTTTATTGTTTCATCCTTTCATCGGATCTGCGTTGACAATCAAAATTCTATACTTACCGTGGCGCATTTTTGTGTCGTTTTCCTCTATTGTTGACTTGGGCGGGGTGGCTCAGGAACGCAAATCGCACACAAGCTGCAGTGAAAGACTAAACTGACGGCGTATTGGGATACATGTGGTGCCGTAAAGAGTGTCCCTTGACCGGGAGCAATGGGGGGTTTTAGATGGGAACAAGACGTCGTAAAAAGCCAGAGCCGAAGCGCCCAGCGAGCGCAGAATGATGCGCTTTTACGCACCGATAATTGGGACACAACTGTGGACAGTGAGGCAGTACGCACAATTCGAATTATTAGTTGTTGTTTTAATAACATTTTTTATGTGTCAGTCAAAGAAAAGAAACTTCAACAACATAATTCAGCAGTTTATTTGGTTTAACATTAGTTTAACATTAGTACTGGATGGCATCATGATCCCTTTTTGGAGAGAGAGTAGTTTTAAAAAATAATCATGCAGAACATTTTTCGTTGTTTGAAAGAGATACAGGGGAGGGTCAAAGCAATGTGAGGTGGACTGGAGAGTCAGGGTGCTATTGTTCATTGGATGAGTGTTTAGTCAACATTTGTCTTCAAGCAGACAAACCGAGGGTGTACCTGGGCGTCCGAGTGAAGACAACGGTCAAAGAGCTGCTGCAGAGGCAAAGAGCACGAGAGGCTAACAGCAAAAAAGTGAAAACGGTAATGGCCCTTCTCCCTCCCTCTCTCTCTCCACTCCCACCCCCTCCACTCCTTCTCTCTCATTCCCATATCTTTTGCTATTACTCCACCTTTTTTAACTGTCACACAATGCGGAGAGAAAAACACTCTCTGAGCAGAGGAACAAACTGCCCCAGTAAATAATCGACTTTTCCTTCCAGGAATCATCCAAACGTTGCTCACAAGCACACGCACGAGAAGACGCATTCAGATTAAAACAAAACATACATACAATGCCATAGTAAAAAGTTGTCAAAATTTCAAGCAAATCCTATGATTGAAAAACACACATAATCTAAGAGTCTTGTCTTTTCTTCCTCTTCCTCCTCTTTTTTGTGAACAGATATCATCCCAGGATGGTTCGGATCTTCAGGATGTTTGTGCGTCCATTTATCCAAGTAAGTTCCCCCAGCAGCAAAATCCACGTTTAGTGTTTTAAAAAAATGAATCCACCAGAGCCACTACTGTTGCATTAAAATCCACCCTGACCTCCAGTAATCACAGGTTGCAAGTTTAAATTTGCATGCAGCTTGCAATGATCCAAATCAAAAATCTAGCCATAGCTACAATTATAATCCCTTTGTTTGGTACGCTGAGAAAAAAAAAGTCCATACTGGTTGGAGCTAGACAATTGAAGCAGATAAATCATCTAAAAGACACACAAAGTGTACAGTAGTCCTTAATAACAGACAGTAACCTACTGTGACCCAGCAAAAATAGTAACAAAACCAAGAGTTGGCAGCTACATTCCTTAAGTGCCGGGGCCCTTCTTATAAACCTAGGCTACATTCAAATGTGTTGGCTGATGGTGCAATGACATCACTCCGTTAACCTATAGGCCTATTTAAATATCTGCCTGCGATCGGTTCCATGCAGAGACCACAGAGCACTTCTGTCCGGTCGCCCTTGTAGATGTCCATATTTATTTTCTATACCAGTAGAAAGTGGGTCAGGAAAAGAAATGCAAATTCAATTGAATTTAGAAAACAAATCAACACACTTTAATTTAATGCAACATAAGCCTTTTGTACACAGAACCTAATGATGCAACAGTATTTAATATGATTATTATTTCTACTCGCACCTGCACATATTTGATCGGCAGTTTTATATTTTATTGTGGTAGGTCGCTATGTGGACCCTCCTTCCGCATTTCCCCCAGCGGACGCGAGCGGCTGTGGCGCGCGAGCCCTTCAGCCGCGCACCGCGTCGTTCCCTGTTCAGGACGGCTCGTGCACTACTCACATGCAAGTGGGGACGTTAAACGAGATGCAGCAGCAGTTCGGGGACACGTTGTTGGCCAGTCACGGCTACAGCGGCAACAGCAACAACAGCAACAACAACAACATCAGCAACACCACCGGCGGCGGCGACTACAGCGCCTCCCTGCCCCCCCCTCCCTCCCTCCCGCTGCCCTGGTGCCACGGACTCTCCTCAGATGCGGACTACTATGGACATGAGATGGTAGGTTTGTTCCACTGACACTCTCCAAACTCTTTAAAAACTCGTGTAGGTGTGTAGAAAGATGAGCTCACCTGTCTCCCTTACAGCCCCTAATAAAGCATTTCCACAATAACTTCATGAAATTGTTAAATTTCAGCGTATAGGCAGGAACAACTCAGTCAAATGTCCTTAAAAGTAGAATCTGTAGAATGTGTTGCTAAAGGCTGAACAGGGGAGTGGTTTCCATTAATTGGTAAACTCCTGTGGTTTTAAAGTAATTAGAACTAAATCCTTAAGCAACATCAAATTGCATAGCTGTTAAATAGATTTTTGGTGTGGCTGTTTGTCCATACCACAGACTTGTGTTGGGGCTTGAATGCAGCACGTTGCCTAGCAATTAGAATTGTATATGTACATCCAGAGCAGCTTTTGTGTTTGGTTTGGAACCAGAGCTGTCTTTGCCCTGACAAATTAATGCAGCACGCGCACATAACAGCAGGTAACAAAGTACTTACACAAGCAGAAATCAACTCACTTAAGTCATGTACACAGCACTGGAGAGAAAGATTATTGTAGTAGCTTTAATGAAGCCAAATTCACAGTGAAAACTAAAACAAAAACACCACTCACAGGCATCTCCGCTGAGCCTGTGGCCTAGTATCACTTTGATGTCCCATGACACATTTGCAAACTCCTGCTCAAATTAATCCTCATGATCCTTAACGTCTTCTTCTCTGCTAAGGCTCCCTGCTCCCCACCAGAATCGCTGAAGCTCTGCAGCCCCATGCATCACAACAGCTACTCGCCGCAGGACTCTTTCTCCTCCTCCTCTTCCTCCTGCTATGACTCACCCACCCGGATGGAGTCCAGCTACCACGGCTTTGCCTCAGAGCACTACCAGCACTGCAGTGTCCAAGACTGTTACTGCCTGCCCCACTGCTGGCCGGGTCAGCAGGAGAGCTTCCCTGCCCCTGAATATGCACCTTATTACAACCCCACAGACTATCCATACACCTACCCTGTGGAGGAGGACTGTTTTAAAAGGGATTTGCAGATGAGCTCTGAAATGTGTTCCAATGTACTATGGTGAGACCTTCAACAGTATTGTTTTGTTTTGTTTTTGTTTTGTTTTTTTTGGGGGGGGGGGTGTAAATATAACTCAATGTAAGTGAGTGAGGCTGTTTTCTTGATGATCCCCTTTGCATTTTAGCGTGCACCTTCTAACTTTTGCTTTCTTAGAGTGAAAATGATGAATGGTGAGTGGATGGAAAAGACAATATTTTTGCATCAGTGACCATTTTTTATTGCTTAAATTTATTTTCAAAGGCTTTCATTTTTACTTAATAAAATCTTCTAAATTGCCAGTGTCCTTCGGTTCTTTAAAATGCAATAATCTAAATGTAGCTCTTTGATTCTTGTTTCTGTGAATTCACAATCTTGGTCATTTTCATCATCTGCAGTTTATTTCGTTAACGAAACTACAGCTTTCTTCTAAGTTGTGTGAGATTAATTCTTTTACATTTATGATGTAGCTGTCACAGAAAAGGCCAGAAATGTTGGAAACAAACACAGATAACAAGTTAGAGCAGAGCTGTGCAGAACAAACAACAAGGAATTTAGTCATCTGCAGATGTTTACTACCAATAACAAGAATATGTCAGGATTTACTTGATTCTGACTTTAACTTAGTATATGAGAATCATGTCATTTTAGATAAACACTAAAATTACAATTTTTTCACATAGCAAACCAAATGCTTTGAGAAAACGGGTTATATTTAAAACTCACAGCTGAGTATGACAGCACACAGTCATAAGCTCAAGAAAGCTGCACGTCTTCTCGTTAGCTTATATTTAGAAAAGTCAAGTGGGTCATTGGCCAGAATCTGCCGTCCCTCGAAGATATGCAATTCCAGGAGCCTGAAGCTTATTATAACTGTGATTATTGTATATTTTTCACATCTTTTCGAGGTTTTGCATAACACGTACTTTGCAATAAGCCTGTGTATGATAAGCACATGCACAAAGACAAAGATGCCTTAAAGATACTTGACTTGTCCTTTCAGTCCAGCCTTTTTCCCTTTTTCTTTAGCCATCAAAACTATCACAGCTTAAAGTTGTTCATAGATGGCAGCTGCAATCCTTCACATCAGTAAGAAACTGTCATTTTGTACTTGGTAATAATTCTGAAAAATAAGAACAACAACATGCACAAGAAAACAAAAACAAAGCTTCTGAAGTAGATGGTAATACAAAGAAATCAGCTGCTGATGCCAGAACAATCTAGTGTGCTCAGTCTGTACACAGTTTCTACCAGTAAGCATAAAAAAAATTAAATTGGCCAACACTTATCTTTAATGATATAAAAGTAAACAATATTAAACTGTAAACTGACTGCAAATGCAAAATCCTAAAAAAAGGTCAGAATTCTGAGAAGAGTCAGAATTTAAATCAGAATAGGTCAGACTAAACATCAAATTCAAAATTTACATCAGAATTCTGAGAAAAAAAAATCATCAGAGAGAAGCAGAACTCTCAGGGGAAAAGTCAGACTTAAAGTCAGAATTCAGTTTAATGTCAGAATCCTAAGAAACAAATAAGAATCTATGCTGCTTTACACCAGTGAGGACAATGAGGCCATGACCTTAGTAAGATGCCTGGAAATCGGAGTTTAACCACATAAATAATGCAATTGAAACAGGCTTCTCAGACGGACAAGGGCAAAAGACAAAAGTTTTGATTGAGCAGGTATTTTGCGATGAATACACAGCAGTCGCAGATTTATTGTAGTCTCAGTATTTAAAAAAAAATACAAATTCTGACTCCTGTTTTCAGTGATTTATGTCAACACCACACATTTTCACGACTGTAACCTACAGGCAACACAAAAAAGATAAAGGCCGCAAATCACCTGTCCTTCTTAGTAAACGATGATAACATGCAAATAAGCAGCACATTGTGTTTAAATCACTACTTAAACCTCTTTTAGGTGAGTAAATAAACAAGAAAATAGTAAAGAGTTTTATTTAACTTTAAAATGCATAAAATTAATCATTTCAAGCTTTAAAAATGTAAGAAATATATGAGTTAATCATAGACTTACACAATATGAATTAATAATACAAAATATGAAAATCTTGTGTGACAGTTACCTTTAACAACAGGATTGGGGCTACTATAAAAATGTATTTAAATTCTGACATTAAAGTCATATAAATCAAAGAAAAGGCTGAATTTTTAAAAGGAAAGATTGACTTATTTGAATTTTACACAATATCATAAGGTTGCACGTTTGAAATAAGCTTTGTGGCATTTGTTGCACAGGTTTTTAAAAGGTTTATTTTACTTGTTGAAAAAGTAAAAATTTTCTTAACATTAATAACCAAGGGTTAATAAGATCAGCAACAATAACAATAAAAACGTGTCAGGTTTTAAATGAACATACGGTATTTCACTTAGAGCTGCTGCCTCCTTGAGCTGCAGACTCACCAGTGATGTGACAGCAGGTTGGAGCTGGAGACAGCCCACCTTCTTCCTCCCTCAGACAGTGGAGGCTGCTAAACTGCTGGCATGGGCAATAAATCTGGCAAAAAATGGCCTTTGGGTGTATTCATTCTTGTCTCTGTGTAGAGAGTGTACTTAAACACATTCATTTGCGTGTTGGTACCTGACTTATAATTAGTAGAAATTTGAGTCATCCGAAACGGAGAGTGAAATGAAAAATGTGTTTTCACACAAAGATTTTTGTTCACTTGTCCCCTCTTAAATGCCAAGCTTGACGTGGCATTTTTTGTAGACGTTAATAGGCAGAAGCATGAATTTACTCAGTGAGGACCCAGATATTTTACTTGGTTCATACCCAAGCTTAAACTTTACCTGATGGAGTGTGTCCACATAAATCACTAACATCACCTCATCACCAATCTTATAACCCATTTTTGTACCTCAGAGACTAGCTGAAAGCTGAGCGTCAAACTGTAATCCCCTGCAAGGCGCATAGTAATCTGCTGCAGACAGAGACGAGGTTAAAATTCTCAAGCATTGAAGCCCCATGGCCAGGGAATGTTAACACCAGCACAGTGGAGTTTGAACAGATCGAGATCTGATCCGTCTGCAGCTCATCACACTGATCTCTTACTGTAAACAAACCGGAAGTCTGCTCTAGTGTCCCCAGTTTACCTCGAGGGACACTTTTGCTGTAATGTTGAGACTGGCATGTGATTCAACAAGGCTGTGCAAGATGGAAGATGTCTATATGTGTCTGTGTTACTGCGTGTGTTGAAACATTTCATCCCTTTAGGGTTCTGATAAGGCTCTAATAATCTCCGAGAATTATAGTACAGGCATCTGCGCCTAAATTTTGTCCCTGAGCTACGGAGCTACTCCTAAGGAGGAGGATTTATAAACTTCACAATCTCTTTAAATAGGGTGACTCCTGATTGTGCTCAAAAAAACAAACTGGACCAAGTTGCTGAAATCTTTTGTATACAATAAAATAACGTATTTCAACCACTGTCCAGGATTAGCTGTTAATTAGCCAAGTTTCCATGCACATGCAGCACAAATTTCCTATTAGGTATCTTTCCAAATGTTTCAATGTTTTTTGTGCTGACTGCCTGGATTTTGTTTTCTTTCTGAGCCACAAAGGGAGGATTGTACAATCTTTAGTTTCCAACAGTTAAAACACTGTGTAAAATGGCAATAATAGCAGGGACATGCACCAGTTTGCAAATCATGTAAAACTTATATTTAAGGGGAAAATAGTACAACCACATTTAACATGTGGGACACATGGAGAAATTTGAAATTTGTGTTATACTCACAAAAGGTTACAAAAGAGTAATAATTCAAATTTGAATCCTCCCTGTTCTATCCTGTACCATATTCCTCCCAGTGCCACAGAAAGGTATTACTGTGAAATCATAATGAAGGATAATGCTGCAAACGTACTCATCAAGCAGAAATAACCAAAATTATCTTATTGTTAGAATGACAAGCCTGATTCATTTTTAGCAAACATCCCAGCACTGCTTTACGTGGTGAAACTGTAAACACTTTGGCCATCTAAGGGTCCAGGACCCCCCTGGGGCAGTTCCCTTGTTTTCCTTGTTAGTAGTCTTGCCTTAATCGAGTCATGACAAGATAACAATTAAACCAGATTATCTTCTTGGCAGGTCCAACTGAAAGCTAAGGCATCTGGAAAGGGGTAGAATTTTGTACTGGTGTTTTGTTTAAATTCTTTTTTTCACCCCATATAATTTCAGCCTTCTTTGGGCGGGGCCATTTCTCTGTGGAGTTTGCAAATTCTCGCCACATGTGCCTGACTGCTCTCTGTATGTAAATGGTAAATGGTCTGCACTTATATGGCACTTTCCCACCTACTTGTACTCAAAAGTGCTTTACACTGCTTCTCATTCACCCATTTGCACTTACAAGCGCACACCAATTATCTATAATAAGTGCCACAACCCTGTAATAGACTGTTCTGGGTCCACCGTGCCTTTCGAAAGCTGAGACTACCTCCAGCCTTTACGCGACAAGCTTCACAGCTAATGAATGGATGGATAGATGGATGGATGGATGGATGGATGGATGGATGGATGGAGGGATGGATGGGGATGTGTTTTTTTTTTGCTATCGCTGGCTCACATGGTGATATGAGATAGCGTTCACAATCTATTTTTCCTTTTGTGGAAGGTTTTACTCTGGCCTGTGGGCTTTTGCTCCATAATCCATTATCAGATAAATAAAGCTGCAGAACAGGTATGCCATATATTTTTCTGCTGGTGTCAAACGACAAGTTGGATCTAGTTATAAAAACTGAAGCATGATTACTTTTTTAGACAAGTGTGTTCTTGACCTTTAGTGTCCCACAACCTCATCTGTGCTGAACAAGTTCAGCGTATTGAAATGGCTTTTGTCAAGTCTGCAAAGTCTTGGTGTGTGTGTGTGTGTGTGTGTGTGTGTGTATAGAGTGTATGTCACACATCCAGTTGGAACACTATTGGAGCACTTCTGGAAATCCCCCTGGAGAGCCTTGGCAGCACGCCTGCACTCACGCCACAGCACAGCTCTTCTATCAGATTTTATTTTCCAGGACTGGCGGTTTCAGCATGCAACAAAAACAACAATCTATTTTTTTACGACAATTCTTGCATATAACCCTTGTCTGTGTATACCTAGTCTCCATAAACACTGCTTATTCATTTACAGACCTGTGAACAGACGGCCATTGTTCACTTTGTTATTGATCTGCAGTAGCTATCTGTGCAACTTTATGCAGCATGTAAAATAAATGTTTAATGTCAATACTTTAGTTACACCATAAAACTTGTAATGTAACTTCTTTCAGTCCTCATTTCATTTTAGTTTTAATACTCAACTTTGATAACTGTCTAACATCTGCAGAGGTTTCTTAGGTTTCAAATTGAGCATCTGGATTTTGCAGCATTTTCACTGCTTATAAACACATTTTACTTGTGGCCACCCCACCTGGTGATCTGTTCAGAGTCAGGCATGGCAAACTCTAGTTGCTTAGCAATGCACATCAGTTTGAGTGACACAGAGGACCAACGAAAAACAACCTTCCAACTGTTTAGAGCCTATCAGAATGTAGAGACAGCTCTTTCTAAACCCTCCTACTCTTGATGCCTTTGCACGCAGATTCATTCCACTCGCTTTACTTACCCATGTTGTCAGGAAATGCGCCAAGAGGAGATGTTCCAGCAGGGAGAAATGTGTAGCCTAAGCTTTTCCTCCATCTGAAAAGAACATTTCAGATGTCACCCCTTTGTAATTGGTAACATTTTTAATTAGTAACTCTAATTTATTTACATAATTATAACTGTAACTGATTACAGTTGCATTTATTTCGTAATTAAATAACATGCACAGAGACTAGTTGGGCTGAATCAAAATAGATTCTGTGGTCTACTGAAGATTGCCTTTTTGCATCCCCAACTGTTCCTGAGCTAGCTGGGCTAGCTTCACTAACATTACATAACACATTTTATGCAAACTTATTTATTGTCTTCATATTTAATTTTTTATTTTTAACATTTGTGCTCTTGCTTCGCTTTGGATTCTTTGTCTTAAAAAAAACGTTGGGCCACGAAGGATAGACATGTAGAAGCCTTTGTTGCCTGCAGTTGCCAGGGGAAAAGGCTGAAATTAAAGCAAACTTTGAAATGTGTCTTGACCCAACTGGTCTTTAAATGCAGCTTTTAAAGAATGCAGCTCCTGAGTTGAGACAAGTTGTTACGCTTATCCTCTTAATCAAACTGGAGCGTTTCACACAGAGATGATGTAGTACACATTTATCTGACTCCTTTGAAGTTTTATAATCGCATTTATGGAGTCAGAGCCTTTGTGTCTGGACAGTGTTCCTCTTTGTTCTTTGTTAATATTTAAGCAACAGGATGACTGCATTTCTATTCATTGCAGAAAATTGGTGCCACGTATCCATAGGCCTCTGATTACTGGACAGAGCAGATATAAAAACATTTTCTATCAGACTCGCACTTAAAACCTTGGCAACCTTCAAATGAAACGTTATCACAGTTGGGTGGTGAACAGCGTCAATAACCTTACAATGTATTTCGCAACAGCTGATAAATGAGCCCTTCACCTGTGTGTATTCATACCAGAGAAAGTATTGAGTAAATCAATGGGTGTTTACACTGATTCACACACGCACAGGCGTGTTAACAGAACATTGGAACGGCAGGTCACACACTGTGCAGCCACACTGAGAGAGTGACAGAAACATTCTATTTACACATCAAACAGAAGGAAATAGAGAGTGAAAACACCTGAAGGGGATATAAGCGTGTTTTACTTGGGAAGTAAGCTGGTCTACACTATTAAAGTCCCAGTTATCATGTAAATACAGAACAACAAACTGAATCAACCTGTATTCAGTTTCATTCACAGCTTTGTTTTTTTGTGTTTGGTGCCTCGTGGGGTTTTTCGCAGAACAATCCACTGTCATTTTTCAGGAAAAAGGAGGAGAGTCAACCTGTGAGGCGTTTTATAATAATATTGTGACAACAGTGGTGGGATTTAAGCCCCTTTTTATCTAAACTAAAACATTCTTGGAATTAAGACTCCACCTGCATTGCCCCTCTTATGAGATAACTGTAGAGATCCCCAAATGTGAGGCTGTTGAAAACATCACAAAAGGTGAGAAAACAATAACATGGAGGCTTCTTAGAATCTCTTTCCCATTTCTTTTTGCGACCTGCTATCTTGATCTATGTCATCTTGGAGTGTGAAGGAGGATAACCTTTAAATTAAGCCTTCTGAGAGCTGAGCAGGAATAACAGGCATCAACATGACAGCACTGGCTCCAGCACTACTTTTGTTGATGTTGTGCCTGCTGCATAAGGCTGTTTTTCATCATAGATGTAAACCAAGATAAGGCCGACGTCCAAGTAGTAAAAGAAGTAATGATAATGAGCATGTATTGCACAGCTGAGGGTGCACAACGTTGCAGAACACAGATATTATGTGGCCTTGTCAGAGATCACTCAGTGGACATCATGTGTCTAAAAACATCACATACCACTCCATGAAAGGCAACGTTCAACATTTTAGAACATACCCTTAGGAAAAATGACAACATTTGGAAACTGGAAATAAGGAAACCAACTGTTCTGCTCACTGAATGTCTTTTTTTCTTTGTACCAAAACTGAATCATGTCAAGCATTATTCATTTGACCTCTGCACACCAGCTTATCTTTGAGTCTAAGTAGGTGCTTGGGTTAGATTCAAGGAAATTCCCTTAAGACGTTCCTGCCTTATGTTCAAAAGAATGGGACAGATATGAGGTCCCACTGACCTTGACTTCTGACCTCCAAGTCCCAACTTGAAGAAGTTCATCTGTGAGTCTAAGGGGATTTTCTCGGGAATTGAAGTCACAGTGACTTTAACCTTTGGCCTGAGTTCAAGTGAATGTTTGTGCCAATTTTTAAGAAATTTCTTCCAAACATTACTGTCATATTAGATTTACAAGAATAGGAACACACAGAGGGAAAGACATGACAGTTATTTTCACCTTTGACCTCCAAAGCTCAGGGACTTTATACATGAGTCCATTTGGAGGCTTCTTTCGAATTTATACAAATTGCAACAATTAATGTCAAGAAATTATATTCTAAATAAAAGAGGGCTGTGAAATTGCGCTGACCGTGACCTTTGAACTTTGTCCCCACTATCGAATAGGTTCATGCTTGAGTCCTGTTGGACATTTGTGATGAATTTGAAGAAGCTCCGCCAAGGCGTTCCTGAGATATCAGGTTCACAATACTGAGACGAACGGACAGCCTGAAAACATTATGCCTCTGGCTATAAAAAAGACACCAGTGTTTGAATTATGGAGAGGCTGGGAGTGGGCTGACCGCCCTTACAATAGACCTGACATCAAATTAAAATGTAATTTCATGTCACTGAGAGTTTAATAATGTGTAACTTTGCCCCAATTGCATCCATTCTTTCATTCTTTCCTTTTCTTTTTTGGTGTGCCTATTGTTTTGGTGTGAGTTTGACTGACAGTTCTGAATGACCTGCTACTGAAGAGCACCTCCACCTGAAGGTGCTTTCAGTACAGCAGCCCCCGCCCCCCTCTCCTTGGCTGAGTACTCTGTCAGTCAGCTGCAGTTGAGCATTTGCTGCCCCTCCAGATAACACATCTTTAGAGAGCAGGTTTCACGTGTCTACTTAGTGCCTAGTTCTGACAGGTTCGTGAGACAGATGTATTACCTCCAAAACTAGAGTTATGATCTGACTTTGGAATAGGCTTTCTCCTAACTTTACAGAGCAGGTTCCATCCATTTGATGTTTTTTACATGCATGGGAAACATTTCTGAGAGACTTCTTTCAGCTTATTCATTGTATATTACAAATTACAAAATAAATGAAAACACAGAATAAATTGAAGAAACATAGCAAATGTACGTGCACTGCATGGCACATCTGAGCAATAAATCATCATAAACCTATGAAATCGCTGTTGCCCTCTCCTGACCTAAACTGCATGCAAAATAATTTGTTAAAGAACTCTGACAGAGACAAATTGTCAAATCTGTTTCCACAGTCCCCTTGGAGTGCTCATATGTAAAAACCTGCAGCGCTGCTTTTCCATGAAAACATCTAGTGGGAGCTCTGTGTATCTTGCCTCCCCACCACCACCACTCACACACAAATGCACACAGACACACACACACGTCAAAGGTGCTGCACAGGCATGTTTCTGCAAAAACTTAACACGACAAGTGGAGCTCTTTAAAGGGATTCTCAGGGATCAGGCCCACCACTACCCCGAGTCTGCCCCAGAGATAAAATAAACATTTAGGCTGATGACCTATGAGAAAACACTGTACTGTGAAAACACAGACAATAATAAGCAAAGTGTCACACACAACGTCACCTTTCAACGCCATTTATCTCTCCCATAGCTGCTAAAGCACCCTGAGGACATGAGCTGTGTCAGCCGTGCAGAATGGAGCCAGGTGCTCCTTCTTCACTCCACAGGGAAGATTCAGTTTTGCCATAAACTGGCTCCAAGATGCTAACTGACTGAGTCACCAGATAAATAATTTTCTAAGAAGTGCAGAAAGCAGATGATGAGAGATTCTTTCGAACAAGTTTACACAAGCAACACTTGTGCAAAATAACACTGACGACTCTGATTAAGAGTTGCATCCTGACATTGCTGTGATATTAGTGGTTCTGTATTTTCTTTCACCTTGAAAGAACACAATCCTGTCAGCTCTAAATTTATTATCTTTAGTTCAATATTTTCACAATGAATCTGTTACATTCCTGCTTAGATAAATAACATATACTTGCATAACACTTTCTATTTTCTGGATTTTATACAAACCCTCTTACCCATGAGAATGATGTAATTTCTCCAGTTTTGGCTACACTACATTCACATCATTTTTATTTTCTCTTTCCTGTTCTCCGGTTTAATCCGGTAATGTCACCTATATAGTCCCAGCATTTGTTCTGTTTTTATACTTTGTTATTCAATATGAGAAACCACAGCATCACCTGACACTTTTTGTCCCATGTGATACGATCTCAGGTGTTTCAGGTGTTTCCAGGTGTGTTTGACAGATGAACTGCAGCCCCCCCTTACATTGGCAGTTTTCCCTGAGGGAAAACCCCTGAGACTCAGACGACTTTACGGCCAAGAGCAAGAATTAGTACTGGGGGACAAAGTTGTGAGCTCAGGATCCGGTGCAGTGTGGCACATTTAAAAATGCTACAAGGGGATGGAATAAAGGACAGTTTAAACTAACTTGCATGTTGTTGCTTGAAGAACCTTAAAGAAATGTTCATTTAAGCAGAAATGTTTGTTGAAGTTCAAAGCTGCAACCAAGTGCTGGCATCTCGTCAGCTCCAAATGGCAGAAAGATGAACTGCAAATGAAAAATTTGACCTTTCATGCATAAAACTGTGCACTACTTAAAAATAGGTTATTTTAATGACAGTCTTTTAAAAAAATGTTTGTTTCCATAGTAATGTGTCTCTTTTAACTAACCTAATTATAATTTCTCCTACCACTCATTTCATTTTTTATTTACATTTCATTGCTTTTCACTAATTTTCACTAAAAATTTTACCGTGTCCTTCTCCGTCAGGAATGGATTTGTATTATATGATATGCTTTATATTTCTCACAGAATGGTCATATATCATATTTCACCTGCCGTGACAAATGTATGTTCCACTTTGCTCCTGCCATTACACAAAAAGAAGGAGAACTTCAAAATTAATAAATATGATGTCAACGTCTGACTTATATATATGAGGATACAACCATAGCAACAATCATCAGGAGAGTTAATAGCATATTTTTGTATGTTGTTTTGAAAATAGCCATTAGTAACTTATACTAAATTAATATTATAAATAAAACTGAACCAACCAGTTCTCATCCTCTGTCTTCCACTCTCTGGAACTCCTACAGGTATCCCCACTTATTCCCCCAATCTAAATTGTTTCCTGTTTCCAGAGTGCACTTGCTTTTTTTCGCTCTCTACTCTTAGCCCAACGGTCAGTGCAGATGGCTGCCCTCCCTGATCCTGTTCCTCTGGGAAGTTTCTTCCAGTACAGGAAGTTGTTCCTCCCACGCATCGCCTTTCTACTTGCTCAGGGGGCATTAGTTAAGGGATCTGTTGTTCCTTATTTTTCTGGTCCTGACATCACTATGGGAACTGACACTGCTATACTGTTCCTAATTTTTCATGTTAAGGTTTAAGGTTGTTTAAGTCACAGAGAGAAGTGGGGGGCTTGTAGGTGCTGCAGCCCCCTGTTGGCCCCAGTTTAGCAGTGGAAAACCTTATTAGGCCCAATTATTGTTAAAACCTCATGCTACTCTTATGTACAAAGTGCTACCCAATTGTCCCCCTCTTGCCCTGTCCCTAAATTACACAGTTCCAGGCAAATTTGTTTGTCATCTACAAACCCTTATTCTACCTAGCACAAGACTCTGAATACCTGGGGCAATTAGTGGTGGGCGAATCAATGTAAATATCAATAATATCTGTTGCTTTTGTTGCTCTTTTCTTTTCTCACTTCACATTCCACTCACCCCCACTGGTCAAGGCAGATGGCCGCCCACCATGAGCCTGGTTCTGCTGGAGGTTCCTTCTGTTAAAGGGAGTTTTTCCTCTCCACTGTTGCCTGTAGCTGCTCAATGGGGACTTGGGTTCGGTTGGGTTGTGTCTCTACATATTTGTATAATCTTGACTTTGTTATGTCAGTTGCCTTGAGATGGCGTTGTTGAATTTGTTGAATTGATTGATATTTCAATTTCTGATGCATTGATAAAACGAAGGTGAACAGGACAAAAAGACACAGGACTTTTCCACAGATGGCCAGGGTTCGACTCTAGTGCGAGAAGTTGTGTGCTTTAATGATGATCATAACACAAAATTCCTCTAGTAGTACATGTGTGACAAAGTCACTGTAGTAGACCAGCACTGGTGGTGGGGGATGATGCTTTCCATCCTGTGTACTGCAGCCCTCCCTCAGCCGCTGCAGCTGACGACTCAGCTGTGGTGCCAGCAGTAGCATCAGCGCCAAAGATGGCTGAATTTTAAACATGTGTGTACACATGCTTTTAGTTACAGGAATCGGTTTGGTAAATGTGTCAGGTAACTTTTACATGCAGTTGTTATGAATAAACAAATACCTTGTGTGTAAGCAGACTGGTGGTTGTGTGAAACCACATCCTAAGGGAACAAAAGATGACATAAATTAAAAATAGGTTATTTTAATGACAGTCTTTTAAAAAAATGTTTGTTTCCATAGTAATGTGTCTCTTTTAACTAACCTAATTATAATTTCTCCTACCACTCATTTCATTTTTTATTTACATTTTATTGCTTTTCACTAATTTTCACTAATAATTTTACCGTGTTCCCTCTCTGGAATGGATTTGTATTATATCATATACTTTGTATTTCTCACAGAATGGTCATATATCATATTTCACCTGCCGTGACAAATGTATGTTCCACTTTTCTCCTGCCATTACACAAAAAGAAGGAGAACTTCAAAATTAATAAATATGATGTCAACGTCTGACTTATATATATGAGGATACAACCATAGCAACAATCATCAGGAGAGTTAATAGCATATTTTTGTATGTTGTTTTGAAAATAGCCATTAGTGACTTATACTAAATTAATATTATAAATAAAACTGAACCAACCAGTTCTCATCCTCTGTCTTCCACTCTCTGGAACTCCTACAGGTATCCCCACTTATTCCGCCAATCCAAATTGTTTCCTGTTTCCAGAGTGCACTTGCTTTTTTTCGCTCTCTACTCTTAGCCCAACGGTCAGTGCAGATGGCTGCCCTCCCTGATCCTGTTTCTCTGGGAAGTTTCTTCCAGTAAAGGAAGTTGTTCCTCCCACGCATGGCAGTGGAGTTTAGCAGTGGAAAACCTTATTAGGCCCAATTATTGTTAAAACCTCAAGCTACTCTTATGTACAAAGTGCTACAAGTGCTTGTTAAGTCAGTTGCTTTGAGATGGTGTTGTTGAATTTGTTGAATTGATTGGCATTTCAATTTCTGATGCATTGATAAAATGAAGGTGAACAGGACAAGACACAGGACTTTTCCACAGATGGCCAGGGTTCGACTCTAGTGTGAGAAGTTGTGTGCTTTAATGATGATCATAACACAAAATTCCTCTAGTAGTACATGTGTGACAAAGTCACTGTAGTGGTACCATATCATCCTACTAGACCACTTCGGTCCCAAAATGCAGGCCTACTTGTGGTTCCCAGAATTTCCAAAAATAGAATCGGAGGCAGAGCCTTTAGCTATCAAGCTCCTCTCCTGTGGAACCAGCTCCCAGTCCAGATTCGGGAAGCAGACACCCTCTCTACTTTTAAGACTAGGCTCAAAACCTTCCTTTTTGATCAAGCTTATAGTTGGTTATAGTCATGCTGCTATAGGCTTAGACTGCTGGGGGACTCTGCACTGAGCCACTTCCTCTTCTCTTCATTCTCTCCTCTCACCCCACATCTATAATGTCACCACCGTATGACATTAACTCTGTATCTTCTTTGTCCCGTAGTCATCTTTCTCCCTCTCTGTCCCCCTCTTTCTGTCCGTGTCTTCAGGTGTCCCCGGATTTGGCGCTGTGTGTCCTCCAGTGTGCAGCTACTGGTGCTACTAACCTGCTCAATGTTTTGTTGCTGCTTTTGTTGCTCTGTTCTTTTCTGTCTCCACTTTCCACTCAGCCCAACCGGTCAAGGCAGATGGCCATCCACCCTGAGCCTGGTTCTGCTGGAGGTTTCTTCCGGTAAAGGGAGTTTTTCCTCTCCACTGTTGCCTATGGCTTGCTCAAGGGGGATTTGTTGGGTTTTCTCTCAATGTTTGTATAGTCTTGACTTTATTATGACTTTATTATTAAGTAAAGTGCCCTGAGATGACCTTGTTGTAAATTGGCGCTATATAAATAAAGTTGAATTGAATTGAATTGGTTTGTTTTATGTAATTTACCTTTTAACTTAACCTTACTAACCTTACTTTTCTGTAACCCTAAAACACTTTTGTGTGTGTGTAAATAAAGCTGTTCCCATGGCATCAAAAGGTTGCACTTCTGGAGTGTCTAACAGTAACACCAAAGGGTACATGTGGCTTCGATATGATACGTCAATGGATACAAAAAAGCGGCACAATTCGACGTCTTATGATGCGTCATTATTTGACGCTATGGTATAAGAACGTGATGGCATAGATACTTGCCAGCCCACCCTACTAAAACATGTTCCTCTCCGCTTGGTTCAACTTAAATCCTCTGACCCTTAGAAGACTTAGAAGTATGTGAATGCAAAGATAGTAACAGTTATGAAGAAAGCTAAAAGCATATTTTTGGCAGGAAGTTGATTTGAAAATACTCGTAATTGACTTATTTCTATAAACCTCCAATATTAAATGAAACCATTCTCTGTCATTAAGTATCACCCCCCTGCCTGCTTCTCATTGTAACTGCGTGCAAATGTTCCTACCTATTCTATCCAGCTAAATTGTTTCCTGTTTCCAGTGTGCAGTTGCTGCCTGCTCTATGTTTCTGTCTATTGTTTTTTGTTGCGCATTTGTTTTTTTTTTGTTGCTAAACTTACTCCAAACAGTCAAGGCACATGGTTAACTGTCCTGATCCTGGTTCTGTAGAAGCTTCACTAATAAAGAAATATCTCCCTCTCCCACTCATTTCCTTTTATTTGGTACAGGGGGGTTTGTTAGGGGATTTCTTGCTTTGTGTTTTTCTGAAAGGTCCTGACTTCACTATAGCGGGTGTTTTGCTATCCAGTGCATTGAGTCCCTTTAAACCAATTTGTTTCTTCCTACTGTTGCTTAGTATGTTACTGAACCCGGAGAAGAAAGTGTGTGGAGTCAAATAATGATGTTGACTAACATGTTACAGTAAAACTAGCACGGTGACACTGTGATGTCTGATGTATTGTGCGCGTTAACCACAGAATTTCGATAACTATTAACCTTACAAAACTTGAATTACCTTGACAAAAAGTGAAACTTTTAAGAAAACAACAAGACTAATACATCACAGATTATCACACCCTATGTCCCATTAGTGTGTTTTTTGAAGTGTTTATGACCTAATTCTGTGACGGAGCTATGTGGTTCCATTGAGTGTTATGCAGCTCTCGAGAGATGGCTATGCGACGGGACTCCAAAGTTCCATACTGCAACAATTGAGGATCCAGGTGATAACAGAGAGGCCATTTGACCTAATATAAGTCAGTGTACCATCAAGCAGTTTTTTAATCTAAAAAATACATAATAGGGTTTTACCACAATAATCAGGTGCCATATGAACAGTAAGAGGTTTTTGCATAAATATGCCTCCTGTTAATACAGGCCACAGCAATATTGCTTCTTCAACCCTTTTCATTAAAGGTGGGGCAAAAAACAACACAAATAAAGTTAAATGTTTATCTATAGCTAATATGAGTCCATTAAATCACACTAATATCATGCAAAGACTTTTAGAGTGAAATTTCCTCTTTGTGTTTCTCTGTTGAGTTGCAATAAAAGGTAAGTAACAAAACAGGAGCTCTTCTTTCACCATAAAATATTTTAAAATATTACTACCCGAACTGTGTTTTGTAAACATCAGATGCTATGTACAGTTTTCTTGGGAAATGTGTGGTCATAACAGACATTTTGATTTTCATTGCGCTCTATTGGTGCATTGTACTAAACTATTTTATAATGAAATTATATACCGCAATGTAATTTTTACAGACAAACAGGCTCCAGTGCCAGCGGCTCTGAGGCTTTGGCCACAGCTAAAACATTTAGAGCCCAGCAATAATAAACTGCAATTATTTTTTATGTTTCATTTAGTTGCAGCAGTGGTCCAGAATGCATGTACAGCTGGAGCACTGTTACACTTAAACACATGTCAAGCATTATTAGTCAAAATAACTCAAACTAATGTCCATAAAAACATTGACCCTGAGAATACAAGAGGAGTAAAAATAAAATCTACAGACAAAATAATGACTCATATTTTCAGACATTTTCTATGAAAAGTGAGTTGCTGTATGAGTCTTTGTCCTCCTCTTCACCATTTGCCTTGTTATCCTCCAGAAGTTTATCCAGAAGGTTTGGTGACTCCCGCTCCACCCCCTGATCTTCATCCAGAGTCTGACCTTGTGGTTCAGGCTCCAGGTGGTGGTCTGGACGCTGTGGGAGGTCCAGGATCTGGGGATGAGGGTCTGCACTCTGAGCCTCCAGTTGAGGGATCATGGTGGTCAAAGACATAGATAAAGGCATGTGCACCAGAGGTGACGCAGGCAGAGCTGCAGAGCTGGGACCAAATTGAACCCCTGGGTTAGGCATAGTAGATATGGTGGTGAGGGGCTGGGCCCAAGGGAGATAGGTCAGTCCCGAATCTGGAAGCTCCATCTGAGGAAGGGAGGCTGGGGAAGGGCTCACCGGTATGGTCTATATAAAATAAAAAATAACACAAAACTGTAAATGTTGATCGCAAAGGAACAAAAACTATTTGGCTGTGGCTCTTCTTTGGAGCAGAGAGCAGCTGCAACAAGGGAAATTAATTTCCCTCTGGAATTAATAAAAAAGTTGACTCTTGCATCTTGAAAATGGTAAATGAAAATGCTAAGCTAATTGCTCATTTTAATGAAACCTTAAACATACGTTTGTCTACAGAGTTACATATATTGTACTTACCCCAAAATTAGTAAGCAGTGGTGTGTGAGTGTAGGTCAGCATGGTGTAGCTGGGGCACAGAGTCTGCATATACACATCTGCAGTCAGGGTGGGGGTTGTTGGGTAGGCCAGAGTCTGAGCTGAGAGGTCTTGTTGGGTGTATTCCGGTGAAGACCATGGTGTCATGGCAGACTGTAGACCAGCACTGGTGGTGGGGGATGATGCTTTCCATCCTGTGTACTGCAGCACTCCATCAGCCGCTGCAGCTGACGACTCAGCTGTGGTGCCAGCAGTAGCATCAGCGCCAAAGATGGCTAAATTTTAAACATGTGGGTACACATGCTTTTAGTTACAGGAATCGGTTTGGTAAATGTGTCAGGTAACTTTTACATGCAGTTGTTATGAATAAACAAATACCTTGTGTGTAAGCAGACTGGTGGTTATGTGAAACCACATCCTAAGGGAACAAAAAGATGACATAAATTAAAATGAGAGTTGATTATGTCAATATTGCAATAATTGCACCAGAACTATAATCAAATGTAACTGTGGCGAAAGTACAGCAGATCACATGTTACTGTTGATATATAAATATGCAGTATTTACACTGGAACTGATCAAGTCCAGGTGTGAGCAACCACCGAGTTAAGAATGTAATTGAAGTGTGTGTGTGTGTGTGTGTGTGTGTGTGTGTGTGTGTGTGTGTGTGTGTGTGTGTGTGTGTGTGTATGTGTGTATGTGTGTGTGTGTGTGTGTGTGTTTCTTAGAGATTTAAAAATAAATCTAACACTTAAATAACATATACGTAGTTAGGAATTTCTTGAGATGCAAAATTAGTGTTGAAGGCACAGTCAGAACACAGATGATTATGTTTTAAGCACTTTATTCAGATTTGGTTAGACCTGATTTAATCCTAGGCATATTCAGGTCGACGAGGAACCTGTCTACTATGAAAGTGTTTTGTGTAAAGAAATCATCAAGATTTTCAGATCCACCAATCATTTTTGATGAGTTTTAATCTAAATACTGCAAAACTTCTTCAAACCAAAAAATAATTTTAGCAATTTAATCAATACAACCAGATTATTTAACATAAATCTAAAATTATTATGTGAACGCTCAATTAAGGGGAATTTAAGAATGTATTTCTTATATATTATATCCACTTAAACATAAATATAAATAACAATGAGGATGTTTTTTGGGTTAAAAATAAAAATTTTGTTTAACAGGCGGCTTCTTTTTTCTACTTCATTGATTTCTCCTTCTTGACAGATTAGGCACAGATATAGCATATTGCCACCCTCCTCAGTTTCTATACATTTCTTGTCTTTGTGTAATTAGCACAATGAATCAAGGCGTGTTTTACAGCTTTATTTTCACCACACACATATTTGCATTCTGGGTGTTTTTCATCCAAAGCCAGCCCACAGAATCCAAAGCACAGCCTCGTTTACTTTCCTTGGATTATTGTTCCCTCTCCAGAGGCTGCAACAATCCAATGAACACATTGTTATAATGAAAAGTAGAATCTTTTTTATCAGTATCCCATGTTTTGTGCCAGATTTGACAAATCCCAGTTTAAGGGGAACGTTTCTTGCCATTACTTCAACATCCAGAAGGGATATTGTTAATTTAGTTTTTTCATCAGCATTTTCATTACTTTCTATTGAGCAGAAAGCCACAAAATCCCACACCAGCTTTTTTGGAATTCTACATATCAACATTATTTTTTTTACTATCATACTGGGGCAGGCCTTTAACCTCCCTTGACATATGAGCTGCCAGTGATTCACTGAAGCTTGTTGCTCCTTTGGGTCACATCTTGTCTTTCCATTAACGGGCCCCTAGGATACGTAATATTCAATGAATACACCATATGCTGTTTTTCAAGTTACAAAGTACTAAAGCTATTAGTGTATATTTGTTGGCAAGAGGGCCATGCCTCATTTTGATGCTCACTACTGGATCTCCAAAGCTTTCTTCTTTGATAAATGTAAATAATTTTATATCTTTTAGGTTGTGGTATCAGCAATGTACACTACAGGAATGTTTTTTTATTAAAGCATATTTGTACTGACACAATTGCACTCATACATAAATCTTCCTGCATCTACTCGCATTTTTTGCCCTGCTTGATGGTACTACTTTTCTTTAAAACAAAGATTTATTTGTCAGAAATCTGTCAAAAAGACTTTTGTCAAATTTCTTGAAATTCCTTTTTTGCAGTGTAGCTTATTATTATTGCTCCACATCCACATCTGGAATGCCTTACGTAAATCATCTTTCCCGAATGGTCCTTCTGCTCATAAGCAACATTTCATCACTTTAACACAGTTTGTGTAGAAAACTGTGTTTCAGTGGTTAAAAGTTAACAAAATAATAGATAATACAATTTAAAATGTTGTTCAGAGTTCAACGTAGCACAAAAACATCACTGATTAAAGTCGCCAACGATCTTCTTCTGCCTTCTCAAATCTCTGTACTAGTTTTGTTAGACCTTAGTGCTGCATTTGACACCACTGATCACAAAATATTATTACAGAGGGTAGAACATGTAATTGGGATTAAAGGAACTGCACTGAGATGGTTTAAATCTTATCTATCAGATAATTCTATACTTATTGTTTATTATTATTGTTGCCTATGGTTGCCTAATGGGAAATTGTTGGGTTGTCTCTAAATGTCTGTATAGTCTTGACTTTATGTGCCTTGAGTTTACATTGTTTTGAGTTTGTTCTATATAAATTAAATTGAATTTAATTTATTTAAGGTTGAATTGACAATGTTATATCAGCCCAACCGGTCAAGGCAGATGGTCGTCCACCCTGAGCCTGGTTCTGCTGGAGGTTTCTTCCGTTAAAGGGAGTTTTTCCTCTCCACTGTTGCCAATAGCTGCTCAAGGGGGATTTGTTGGGTTTTCTCTACATGTTTGTATAGTCTTGACTTTATTAAGTAAAGTGCCTTGAGATGACCTTGTTGTAAATTGGCGCTATATAAATAATGTTAAATTGAAAACTGAATTGAACAGACTTTATGAAAAGTCATCTAGCGGGGATTGTAATGAGTTAAATACACAGGATACTTAAAATAATTATGTCAAATTCAGAGGAATACCCACTGAGTAATATATCTTGTTTTTTTAATAAGGAGCCCCACACTGGGTACAAGACACAGATTAGCCACAACATTGATACCACCAAGTGGTAATAAGGTTTTGGCTGCTTAAATTAAAATGGCATCACCTTAAACAAACTTGTTTTTATATGTTTTAAAAACGTATCCTACTAAAACATCACGTAAAGCGTGGGTCTCAATCGGAAGTAGTTGGTCTAACACATGTCAGTGGTTATTTATTGCTGTTTCTTACTGCTATTATTTACTATAGAGTGGCAACACAAAACATGTTTCCTCCGTTGCACATCTATAAGCCACAAGAACAGATGTTAGATCTTAACAGTGCAGAAGAAATTGGATAATTGTTTTCCATAAAAAACTCTTTACTGGGTAGTTTCAACCCGCAACTATTAATTAATCAGGCTGCGTAGGTGGACATTACATTGACAAAGAGCACCTCTATAAACTGATTCATGATTCTTTTTTCACACAAATAGCTAAATTATATGGTTATTTCCACTATGGTGGCCTATTTTATAATCCACACAAGGAACTAATGTTATAATCTCACATTCTGAGCTGTTCCATTTATCTATCTCACTATTTACATTTCCCAATTTTGCCCTTTTATAATTGAACTGTCTTGTCAATATTCAAATTCTTGACCAGTGTTCTTCCAAATATGTTCAATAGAACAGGATCGCTACACATCACATTTTTAGCTTACTGACTGGTTTGGAGACCTTTCATACCATAAATTGATATAATGAGTAGTGTTATGATTAACGTCTGACAGGGAGTGATAAGGAATTATATAAAAAAGGAACAATCAGTGATTACTATTTAATGTTTTGAGTAACGAGCCCAACACTGGAAACAATAAGCAGATCAGTCACAATATTAACACACCAAGTGCTAATAAGGTTTTGGCTGACTGTGTTAAAATTACATGAAACATGAAGTGAAAAGAATTAGCTTTTTTTTTTTCCAAAAAACGATGCCATTAAATCATCATCATATGAGGTCTATAGGTCTCAGTGGGACAGGGCAGGTCTAACACATGTCGATGGTTATTTATTGCTGTTTTTATTTTTGGTGTGCCAACAGAAAAATAGTTGCACAACTGTCAGTCAGAAGAATAGATGTTGGATGTGTGGTGCAGAATAAAGTGGATAATTGTTTCCCCCAAACCACTATGTACTGGTTTCAAGCTGCAACTTATTATTTAATAAGTTGGACATTACACTGCCAGAAAGCACACTCTATAAAGTGATTCATGGGTTTAGAAGGTAACACTTCAAATGAAGATGTTTTCCATCCTTAAAAATTATGCTGGTTTCATGTACACATTTTAGGAGTTTCTGGTAGAAATGCTGCCACAATCTAGAATACTGACCAACATTCTTTGAACTGTCCTCAGAGTTAGAACGTGATCGTGAACCTATCATTATCATTTAATGGATTATTTCTATCCATGTTCATGTCCACTGCAGCACATAAAACATTAGTGAAAACCTCAAAAACATCTAGATCTTCCTAATTCTTTTGCTCCTGTCTTTTTCCCCTTGTGATCGTTCTTCAGAGTCTTGTGAGAATGTTATTGCCCATGCCTCTTGTGGGGTTATCCCCATTATTCCCAACAGTCTCTTTTCTGAAGAAACTTTTTTGACTGACTTATTTTTGGCCACTACTATAGAGTTTTCACATTGGCTCTGCCAGTTATGCAAAGAAAGATTTGTTGCTCTCAGGAGATGTATACTCGTTTCCAGGGAATTTTAACAGCTAGATGTGATCTTTACTCATTTTATTTACTCGTACTTGTTTTACATATTAAACAGCCAAACGATGCCAGGCACTCTTCCCCACAATCCCCAGTTCTATAGAATTGGGGCACTCCCTCTCATAGTGACCCTCACTACATCATCTACCACTACACTGGCTTTGTTAGTTCTAAATAATCTTTTATCTCTTAATGGAGCACTGGGTTCTTATTTTCATTTGTTCCATATGTTTCAGCTTGCCCTGGGATTAAATACATTACCCACTTCCTCCTTTGGAGCTTTTGAATGCTCTAAAAGATCCAAAAACCTGATCCCCCTTAATATCAATTCCTTTTTTCCCAGCCACCTTGCGTGACTTAGTGACCTGATAAACTTAGTGATCCGATAAACTTAGTGATCCTGAGTTATAACCTCAACAACACTCTAAAAAGGAATAACTAAGTAGATTAGTCTCTATCTTTGTCTTGACATTTGATGTTCCTGATAACCTCTTTAGTATGGTTGTTGTTGTTTTTGTCACTAACACTTCATTTACCCTCATGAACACCCTCCCCCTTATCAAGTAGTATCTCAACCTGCATGAATGGGCTGCCTCTTATGTCTAAATGATAAATGGCAGCTTATATGGTGCTTTCATCCAAAGCACTTTACAATGTTGCTTCTCATTCACAAATACACTCACATACCAGTTGTGGTGGCTGCCATGCAGGGTGCTCATCTGACCTGCAATTTGGGATTCAGTGTCTTGTCCAGGGACACCTCAACATCTAACTAAGTGGAGCTGGGGATCAAACTACTGACCCTGTGATCTGTAAACAACTGCCTTACCAACAGAGCTACAAGCCACCCACTTGCCCACTACATCGACAATGGTGTTGAGTTGTATTGTATGAATTCTTTGCTCATACAATTTTCCCCCAAACCAAATCTCGTCACACCCCCTGAATTATTAGTAGAATTTTATGACTTATTGGGTTAGGGTCAAGAGAGAGTTTTTATGTTTTAATCTTCACCATAAAATTCATTAGTAAATACCCCACTTGTGCTATTCTGAGTTTTATGTGTCATAAACAAGGCAGTTGCTAACAGGTACCTATATGAGAATGCAGAGGTTCAGGCACTTTGTTGGAAAACAACAAAATATGAATTAAAGAAGCTGTGACCAAATGAAAATGGCATCTCCCAGAATTACCATACAGCTGCTACTGCTATAAAGCTAAACAGACCCACAGCAGCTGCAGACTCCACACACGATTCTGTCAGTACAACCAACAACCACTACAGCTATTATCACAACAAAAGCAGACATACTATACTGTGCCCATGTTGGAAACTACTTTGTCTTCTTCCCTCAGTTAAAGCTGCCCTAAGTGCATTATAAAAAGGCTGATGTGTAAATCTAGCATACTTTTTAAATGGGTTTCGTCATTGTATCTGTTTGTGAAACATTCAGTTGTTTTTTTCAACATTATTCATCAGTATTATGCTTTGTGCATATTTTGTAGATCAGGTCACAGCTCTGTTAAGAGTCATAATGTTACATGTGAAGCAGAAGGTTCTCTTCACAAACATAATGATTGTAGATTCTGGCAGCCCTCACAGTATTTGAAAGTTTTTAAAATTAGATTAACATACCAGGTCTTAAGTGTTATTATTCCGAAAACAAGGAAAACAATTTTTCCTCTGCTAGTTGCATAGTTTCAGCCTATTACTTGTTACGTCTTGTTCAAAATAGTTTTCCTAAATTTAGCTAGTTTTTCTAAAAAAAAGTGGTTGATAAGAATTTTTTTATATAATAAAATAAAGACTTATTTCCCATAAACAAGGTTTTGGGCTTATAAAGCTTTTGTTTCCTTAAAATTCCCCTTTTTTTATTGTTTTTATATTTTGTTTTGCAGTATAGCTTCTTATCATTATTGCCACTCAAAACCACAGATATTAATATCTCTAGAATCTCTAGAACAGCCTTCTTCCACCTAAGATACATTGCCAAAATGAGGAGCATCCTCTCTCAAAGCGATGCTGAAAAACTGGTTCATGCATTCATTACTTTTAGATTGGACTACTGTAATTCTCAACTTTCAGGCTGCCCCAGTAACTCTCTAAAAAGCCTCCAATTAATCCAAAATGCTGCAGCAAGATCATATTTCACCTTCATTAGCTTCCCTCCATTGGCTTCCAATTAAATGTAGAATAGAATTTAAAACCCTTCTTCTTACCTATAAAGCTCTAAGCAGTCAAGCTCCATCATACCTAAAAGATCTCCTAGTATCATATCATCCCACTAACCAAAATGCAGGCCTACTTATGGTTCCCAGAATTTCATAAAGTACAATGGGAGGCAGAGCCTTTAGCTATCAAGCTCCTCTCCTGTGGAACCAGCTCCCAGTCCAGATTCGGGAAGCAGACACCCTCACTACTTTTAAGACTAGGCTCAAAACTTTCCTCTTCGATAAAGCTTATAGTTGGTTATAGTCATGCTGCTATAGGCTTAGACTGCTGGGCGACTCTGCACTGAGCCACTTTCCTCTTCTCTTCATTCTCTCCTCTCACCCCACATCATGTCACCACTGTATGACATTAACTCTGTATCTTCTTTGTCCCGTAGTCATTTTTCTCCCTCTCTGTCCCCCTCTCTCAGTCCCTGTCTTCAGGTGTCCCTGGATTTGGTGCTGTGTGTCCTCCAGTGTGCAGCTATTGGTCCCACTAACCTGCTCAATGTTTTGTTGTTGCTTTTGTTGCTCTGTTCTTTTCTCTCTCCACTTTCCACTCAGCCCAACCAGTCAAGGCAGATGGCCGTCCACCCTGAGCCTGGTTCTGCTGTAGGTTTCTTCCGTTAAAGGGAGTTTTTCCTCCACTGTTGCCTATGGCTGCTCAAGGGGGGATTTGTTGGGTTTTCTCTCAATGTTTGTATAGTCTTGACTTTATTATGTAAAGTGCCTTGAGATGACTTTGCTGTAAATTGGCGCTATATGAATAAAGTTGAATTAAATTGAATATTATTATTAGATAAATTATCTTCCCCAGCTGTTCCTTCTAATCATAAACAACATTCCACCACTTTATGTGTACCAAATTACTCTGTAAGTCGCTTTGGATAAAAGCGTCTGCCAAAAACTTAATGTAAAAGTAACACAATTTGTGTAACCTTACTGAAAGTTTATACCCATACACATTACACGAACAGTATTCACACAAGAATTTAAATTTGTTTTGTGGAAAATGATTTCTGATTTGAGTCCCAAAAAATTTTGAGTATTGGACGATTTTTAGCATTCGACAATACGCAGATTAATAATATTGTGGCTGATCAGGTTGAAATTTATTTTGATTTGAATTTACTTAAATGATTGGTTTATTTGAAAAAATGCTCAAACCTAGGTATGGGTATAGAACTGAACAAATGTCGGATATAATTATATACTCAGAAAATACACACACAACAACTTGCATGAGTATTTTAAAGCGAATTGAAACCAAACTTAAATGTTAGGTTAACTAATTTAACTTTATATTACAACAACTTTTAAATTAAAAGTAAATTGATTAAAACACACTCTTAGAGGTCAATGTTAATAATGTTCATTGCACTAGAACAAATAGGATGTAGGTTTTACTTAACATGCATGCAAGTTGTTAAGTAAAGCCAGCAAATGAGTTTTAGAGTGCACAGTGGAGACACATGTCCAACACTAGATGAGACTGTTCAAAGAGAGAGGGTGGAGTCTGGCTGCACCCACGGGTGAAAGCAGATCAGAAAGATTACAAACAATTCTCAGATCATAAAGAGCCCTGACGAGTGAAGTTTATGTTTCACAACAAGATCTCAGATTGAGGTTAAACAAATTCTCAACTCTCAACAGCTCTTAGAGGACAGAGCCACACCAGAATGCGTTCCCAGCAGAAACTATAATTAGGCCATTTTACTAAATTAAATGTTTCGCAGTTACTGAAAATATCTCTTACTTTGTTAGTAAAACCGCAGCACAAAAGCACAAAGTTGGTGTGACTAAAACAAAGTGTTAAACACTAATAGAAGCTTCAGCTAAAGTCTGCGGATTAGTCACCCTTTATTTACACGGAAATTGCTTTGCAGCCACTATGGAATGCAAGAACAGTCACAGTACAGTGACAAACAACACATATGTGAATGCGAGTACTTATTACATAGATTTACCTCACATTTAATCTCACGTTTTGCTTCATTTTGTTATTGAGCAGTTAAGTGGAATCAATCAGCCGCAACATTAACACCAGTGATGGTCTTGTTATTTAATAATTTTAACATATTACCAATTGGCTGTTCCTCTTTTTTAAAAGGGGTCCTGACAAAACCCACTGATGTTATGATTCACCCTAACTTCAAAAAGTCATGTGCACGTGTGCACGATCTTCTGGTGCATGATCTTCTGGTGTGTATATGATGATTCAGGGGAACTGGGCTGACATTTGTTCAAATGTCTTACACCAGGACTTGTTAGTGGAGTGGTGTATGTGGTTGATTTGTTTTTTAAAATATTTTGGACAATAATAAAGGTTTATAACACAAATGAATAGTCAAATTCAAGCGACAGACAGACAATGCGAATAGAGACAATTTATTTTTGGTTCTTGTGTGTGTATAGAAGTTGTTGAAAATATATTTATTTAGAAAATGACCCAAGCTACTCTTTAGCACTGGCTTATTAGCAGTTGTTTTAGTTGGTATGAATGATAGGGACTATTTTTGATATGTTGAAAAAAATGAAATCTCCGTCACCTAAAGAACATCCTGTAATGTGACTGAAACTTCCACAACGGCTACTACCAGCCCTTAAATTGGGATTATTTTGCCAGCTGCTCTCTCCAAGGTCAAGAACAAACCTTATCTCTTAATTGGTTTGGAGTGTTGATGTTTAAAGCCATGAGTGCCAGTCCGTGCAGTGTTGGCTACTGAGCTGTGAAGATGTTATCTGATCAAAACAGTCAATACCTACTGAAAATACCTTCACAGAAACAAAAATTTGAAACGTATTTATTTATTTGTTGTATTACACTTTATATTTGGCTAGAATATTTGGGGATTTTTACATAAGTAAAGCTGTAAATATGCTTAAATTACCCAAAAAGTTACTTTTCATGTGTACTGTACTTCCGGTCCTGTGATTCAAACTGTTTTCTGAATGTTTGTCTATATTTTAGCTTGATTAAAAGCACTGAAAAGTTTAACTTCATGAGGATGCAACTGACATTTTAGAAACAACCTTTATTAGAAACAGCTCCATTTGTCATTGTACAGTGAAGGATACATATTTCACTGGATTCTTTGACCTGTTTAAAATTAGAATGTAGCTATATGTTTGTAGATGCAAAAGGACAGTAACCTGTTTCAGATAACTTAGTTTGTTTTTTTCTATATATATTTATTGAGGGAAGTTTCACTGGGAGGCTACAAAGATCAAATGTTGCATCAGCTCATATTTCCTTTGGCTGATGATCCAAAAAAAGTGGCATTTGAACACACCACACAAGCCAATAGCCAATTAACATTGATGTTCTGGGTCTGTGTCAAAGCAGAGAAAGTGTAAGATTTGTGACTGCAGATATGCACTCCACCCAAAGAAGCTTTAACATTTTGACACCACTCTGACTCACCACTGACTAAGTTTAAAGCTACTTCTAAGTGATAATAAGTCTGATAACTTATCAGTTGTAATACCATTGTTAACATGGTAAATGGTCTTCACTTATGTAGCGCTTTACACTGCTTTTTATTTACCCATTTGCACTCACAATTACACACATTCATGCACCAATGGGGGAGCTGCTATGCAGCTGGCCAACACTCACCAGGAGCAACTGAGTAGGAGTTCACTTCAGCAGAAAACATTATACTTGCAGTATACTTCAAGTTGCACTTCCATAAACGTCCCACAAAGTACTAGAATAGTAGATGAACAGGTATACCAGTGGTGCGTATGTACTATATTCTTAGCGCAAAAAGTAAAATACTTGGGAAATACTTACTTAAATATTGGTTCAGTTTACTTGACGAAGTGAACTTTATGAACTTTCAGGGTATAAAGGTTATTTATTCAAGGGTTGCAAGGAAACACCCTTGAATAAAGAAAGGATAAACAATGAGTTCTCCATTGAAAGACAAGTGTTTGCACAGACTGTACACAAAACTGTAGTGTTTTTGGACTTAATGACCCATTTAAGGGCGACTTGCATAGTCAGTGAATGATCTGCACAGTACAGCCTTCGGTGAGAAAACATTTAGAAGGAATAAGAGATGCAGAAGCAGCAGAGGTGGCCATGCTGACAGCTTTAGTCAGTGATGGGACGCTGCTTGGGCAGCGTGCTGCCTGCCGTCAGCCAGCATGCAGGCAACATTCACAGGCAGCAGAGCATGTACTTTAGAAAGGAGCTAGTTAGTGTGGAGCTTTGACAAAGAATTATAGTTCCCCATCAGACAGATCATATTCTTAAGTGACAAGAGTGTGAGAAAAGTTTATCTTAAACAAATTATATTTTAAAAAAGAAAAGCATGTTTGCGTAGAAATTACCTTGCACATGTTAAGACATCACCTAACAATTAAACAGATTTACTGCCCACCAATTTGGTGCTTGTGGAAAGGCTGATGAGTCAATAATAAAGCAGCATAATACCTGTTGTGGTAAGGTCAGTGTTTAGCGTGAAATTAGTGCATTTGAACAAGACAGATTTACAAACACCAGCATGTGTTGTAAATCCGGGATCAAACCAAATCCGGTTCAACTGTAATCTTCAGTATGTTATGTCAACCTGTAGCATCAGGTTCATCAAATCTTCAAAACAAGAAAAAAGAATGAGATCTCTAATATGTAATGTATCTACAACTGCTTTGTTACTGTACTTAAGTACATTTTTCTCGTAGCTGTACTTGAATTAGATTTATTTATGGATACTTTGACTTTTACTCCACTCTTTCTGCAAACAAATACATTTAAGCTACTACACATCTAATCAAAGTTCCAAATAAGTTACATGTTACAATGATGTTTACACATTTAACATCGCAGATTTTTTTTTTTTTTTTATGAAAACAAACTAATAGCAAGACAGGAAAAAATTCACAAAACGGGTCAGTGCATGCATAGTGTTAGTCTTTCCATCCTTTCATATTGATAAAATAGATGGCGAAACTATATTTTCAGTTGTCCCGAAATGAATTTATGAGATTTGCACACTCACATAAATGAGAGTGAAATCCTGGCTGTAGTGAAAATCTGGCAAAAGCTCTGTTTTAACATCAGTGCCTGCTCCAGGTGATGTGTTTAATGCCACTTAATCAGCTAGAATGTTTTGTTTTTTGGCCATCGAGTACAATAATTTGAATAGATATGAACCCTTTAACAGCTAATTTAGAAATAACTATTTAATCTTTGTCATTGTTTTGTTTAAAAGTATTTCAGATTGCAAGTAACAAAACATTTTTTTTAATAAACTATGTACTTTTGTTTGCGTATTTGTACTTGCATTTTTAAGTACTTCATCCACCACTGTTGACTTCCAGCACCACTTAAGCTCTTTTTTCTGACTGGGTGTGTATGAAGGGAATTAGGCATTTTGTGTGGTTGTGTGTTGTGTGCCGTGTGTGTTTGTGTGTGAGTGCTGTGTCTTTCCTCTTCTGGTCTGGTAGATGTAATAAATAGGTGGGAGGGCTCTTTGGCAAAGCTGCAAGTTATTTTGCATAGGGCTGCGTGCCCAGCCCTGGAGCAATGTAGGGAATGGCTCTAACTGCCACAGAAAAACACCTGGATTATATAAGGACAAAATCCCCCCCTGCTCTGGGATAGCCCCTGGGTCCTGACTGCTAACAGCCTGATGTCCCTGCAGGGACCCTTTCTTTAAGCTATTTGGATTGCCATGAAGTACCCACTGCCAAAATGACACCCATTTTCTGCTCCACTGATCATTCTGGATCTGTAATGTTGTAGTTTCTGCTCATCTGAGTAAACTTTTTATATCTAGTACATGTGTATAACAGTGGACCTCACAAACATTGACTGATTTCACCTTCACGACAGTTCATAAGAGTGAAAAATGTCATCTGGAAATGAATCATGACCACATAATCACAGTCATATTATTACAATGGCAACACAGTACCATGGCAACATTATTTCAGAAATAAAACTTGCCAATATGTTAATTAGTATGTCACAAGAACTATTCTACGAAATACCCCCCACCCAAAGAGTAAATAGTTCATGACCTTGACTTCAGCTAAAATCTTACAACTGTAACACTCAAAGATGTTGTTTTCCAGATAAATGTTTCTAAATGTAATTCTGCTCGTGTGTGTGTGTATGAAAGAACACTGAAAATCACAAAGCACAGGGTTGCAATGTTTGATTAGTCCAACAGCAGTTAATCCTGGGTAATAACTCCACCATTCTGTGACTGTTGCTACAGTAATTCATGTTCTGCATATTTGCTTAATGACTAATGATGCTGTGATAAAGATACAGGGAAAAAGGTGGAGTTAAATTCTTTGGAAAGGGCAGAGGCCCACCATACATTTCTGAAAAAGATGGGGAACTGAAGTTTAAAATGCGGCAGTTTATTAATTATTTTCAAACTTACAGCAAGTACAGCGCATTAAAATTTCTATAACCTTTTGCACATTTTAATGTTTTAACCTTAATTTGAAATTGAAAAATAACCACATTTTAATAAATAATTTTAAAAATGTGTAAAACATATTTGTACCATTGATTACAGTAATTATGGCAAAACACGTACAGTAATAATTTTTTAATTAGGGTCACTGTCGATAAAAGTGGAGCAGATTTAAACAACTTTATGTGTTGACAGGTGGTTGACAAGTTTTTTGTTTTTTGTAAAAAACATATTATTTTTTTATATTACAACCAAGCTGTATTAATGTTGTGGCCAACTGGCCAATTAGTGTATATTAATCTTTCAAAGTGCACGATATAAAGTATCATGTGGCCTCCATACAAATATTATGTGTCCTTACCACAGTAGGGGGTGCTGTTTTGGTGCTGTGTGTCTCCAGACTCCTCTTCCTCCTCAGCAGCTCTTTGACCGGATCCCTGACTCGAACACCTTGGTATGGTCTGGAGCGAGTCAGTGCTGCTGGTGGTGCTTCAAAGGTCAGAAACACAGAGACAAATAAAGATGGATACGACTTTGTGTCTCCCAGGTTGTCTTTTAGATGGTCCCTGGAATGACTATAAAGGGTTCACTGAGTTCATTAACGGCATTTTAGCTCTTTGAGGTGAAAATGTTCTGACCGTGAACATGGATAGGAGGAGAGTTTGAAATGAGAGAATGTGTTGTTTGCATTATTGGTTTCAAATGCAGGAGATGAAATAATAAGACTACATTCTAATTGAAAAGGAATACATCTGCTGATCATGTCACTTTCAAACTTACATTTAGAACAGTACTGTTAGTCAAAAATGTTCTTTCAATTTTCATACTTCTAGTTATTTACAAATAAATGTATTATTTATTTAATTGCATTGAGTCTCTGTGAACCCATTATACTCAAGTTTCAGGATGCCTCAGTACCTCCCTTAAAAGCCTTAAATTAATTCAAAATGCTGCGGCAAGATTACTGACTGACTTAGAGAGATCATATTTCACCTTCATTAGCTTCTCTCCATTGGCTTACCATTAAATGTAGAATCGAATTTAAAAACCTTCTTCTTACCTATAAAGCTCTAAACAGTCAAGCTCCATCCTACCTAAAAGATGTCCTTGTACCCAGAATTTCCAAAAGAAATTGGAGGCATAGCCTTTAGCTATCAAGCTCCTCTCCTGTGGAACCAGCTCCCAGTCCAGATTTGGTCACCACTGTATAATAACTCTCCCTCTCTGTCCATGTCTTCAGGTGTTCCCGGCCTTGGAGCTGTGTGTCTCCCTTTGCACAGCTACTGGTCCTACTAACCTGCCCAACATTTTGTTGTTGCTTTTGTTGCTCTTTTCTTTTCTCTCACCCCAACGGTTGGGGTGCTGGAGGTTTCTTCAGTTAAGGGGAGTTTTTCCTCTCCACTGTTGCCTATAGCTGCCCAATGAGGAATTGTTGAGTTTCTCTAAATGTATAGTCTTGACTTGTAATAATAATATCTAATAATAATTGTGTTTATTTATATAAATACAGTTGAATTGAAAATTGTATTGAATATATCATCACTGAAATCATAATATAACATTGGTTTATACAACATAATAATGGTAAAAAATGATTATAGCAATTGTTATTATTTTTGCATTAAAATGCATGTTATGACAGAGTAGTAGTTTGTTAATGTATGCAAAAATAACATACTTTTTTTTATTTAGAAAAAAATGAAACTTAGTGATAATTAGATTTTTGTCTATGGTGGCAACTGATTTCCACCACCACATTAGAGATTTTCTGTACATGTGCACTATATCTATTTGAATATTTAACTGATAAACCTGTTTTCTGTGGAGACACTCTGACATAGATTCATGCTTAATTGCCTCCCAGTACATCCAAATTTTTACATCCAGTCAAGCATTAGAAGGAAAATGATCTGACAGCAAGGAGTTTTTTTTTTAAATAAGCTCAAACAGCACATATGAAACTACTGCAGACACTGTAGTTAGTCAGTACAGCCCAAAGCTATAAAGTCACTAAAAATCATGGCATTTCCCCCACACAACAGATTGGGGAAATTTCTGCAGTTGGAGAATCATCTACTTAAATACACCTAAACAACTTGAGTGGTAATCCCATGTTATTAGTAGAAATGTAAATAAAATGGACAGAATTTGATCTGAGAATTTTCTCTAAGCTTCCTATCTCAGATGTCTCAGTGACTCAGATGTATAAAAACACCCTGTAGTAATCCATCGATATTAATCGATATATTAATATTTATGAGCACAGACAAGGGAATTGCCACTGTATGTGTCATAGATGAACATTATCATTGTTTTTTATGCTGTACATGTTTGGTGCCAGTATTGTGCTGAGTGTGTCATGAATACCCATCCTATTTATTTCGGTGAAGCTGCATACCTCTACATTAGGGGAGTGATTGGCACAAGGTTTAAGTTTAAGCACTTCATTGCTGTGAGCTGAAGGCATGGCGCACACATTATGATTAAGCAGGTTCATGGCTTACACAGAATTTTCTTCACTTTAATTTTCCTGCTTAGGCTGGAAACTGGAAGTTCTCCTCTTAGATTTTGAGATGAAATGCCAGTTAGCTAATATGTTACTGTTTTCACTCAATTCAACTCTGAAATGCACTGTTGTAAGTCTGTAAGATATTTATTCTAGACTCAATTTAGATTTGGATTATGTCAGACCAAAGACAAACTGAGGACTACCGTATGGCAGTATACAACTGTAGGACAATGATGGTGTTTCACAAAAAATGCGTTCCAAAACTGAATATTTTTAGGTAGACAAATGTGATCCATACGTAATTTTTTAGGTACATTTGTAAAGTGTCATATATCCAGGATGCTGCACATTTAAAAATAAGAAAAAAACGAATGAGATACAAAGATAAATGCTAAAGTATTAATCACGGAAATGAAACTCAGCTGAACCAAACATGCTGTTGTCCTTCAGCTTGTTCAGTTTCAAACAGTGATACACAGAAACAGACAGACAAACAATATCCATGGCATATGCACAAGGACAACACAAAAGAGGAAGCTCCACAGCTGTGCAGTATTTTACTGCCTGCCACCATTTTGCATATCAAGATTACAGCTCCAATACCAACACACAGGCAATTTTCAAACTACTACCTTCCTCTTTCTGACTCTGACACAGTTCACAGCAAGAAAAGTTATTACAGTCTTGGTTTCTATCTGTTAGCATTATTACAAAGATTCACAAACATTTCTAATTGCACCATTGATTTGCTCATTCGGGTGGGAGAATTACATATACATATACGTGCAAAGCTGTCTAAAAATGATTAGGCACAGTACACGACTGGGTGCCTGCGTTTTAAAAAGTTTAGCGGAGAAAGCTTCAAAAACCCAACTGTGCCTGGGCAAAATCATTGATGGAAATGTAGTGATTGAGATCGATTGGAGCAACATTTTTTAAAATAGTTTCAACCAATTGGTTTGGAATGAAGAACCATGTCACTCTGTGATGTGGCATGTCATGCTAATGTACTTTTAATCACTCTTGGACGACAACAGAGGTCAAAAAGACAAAGACAAACAAGCTAATTGTACTTTTACTGACTTGAGACACTTCATTGCTGTTTAAAATGTCTCTGAAATATCTTTGAAAACTGCGAATAGTTCAGAAAATTACCAAGCTATCATGTAAAATTATTAAATACAGCGGGGTAAAAACAACCCCAAACATTTTAACTTCACATATATTAAATTTCTATTGTATATTCACTGTATTAAAAAATACGGATATTTTTTGTTTTTAAAGCTTTTTTGCTGGACTCCATTGTATGACACTGAAAAACAGGCAGCTCAGGGTTCGGTGTCAACCACCTTAAGTAAAAACCATACAACATTGTACAAATGATAAAAAAAAAAATGCCTTTTTTTAACTAGTTTTATGATACAAAAAAATCTTATTACCACTTTCACTAGAGTCATAGTAGATTTAATAGCTCACAATTGTTAATTGTGCATATAGGACACTGCAAGAATGCAAGAACGCAACAGGTAGTGGTGAGGATTTTACAGTCTGTGTGTGTCATGTAAATAAAACAGCAATGCTGCATTATTTTGTACTTACATTTTTCCCAGTGCATACTGCCAATATCTTGTAAGTAAACTGACGAAAATCAAAGTGGCGGGTTGTCTGACATGCTTTATAGCAGCCTGCAGCAAGCTAGCAATCCCCCTGGGAGGCCACAGCTTCTCCAACCACAAGTGTCCCTCATGCATTTAGTTTCACTGTTTATGCTGTTTTAGCTGAATCTTAACTACAACATATAAAACACATCTAAAAGCAAAACAGAAAAGGCCCCAGCGATGCGAAGTGAAACACAGCTGAACACATGAATGGAAATGGCACGGGTACATTTAAATGCATCACAGACACACAAAGAAGACACAGTGTTTTATGTGCTCCTAGGCCTTCTTTATTCAAAACTCAATTTGTCTAAGGCTCTTAGTTGTTGCTGTAGAGGAACTGCCTGAAATCTGATAAATGTCCCCAACTCAAGTCAGTCTCGGCTCGTGATGAAGAAAAAAATGTGAGGGAATGTTGGGGGGCATAAAGTTAGAAAGAGTAGAGCAGAGTCGACAGGCTTCACATTGCTGCTCAAAACTACAGCAGCTCAGCATTAGCTTAGCTGCAACAAGCATGAGAAGCCCAAATCAATAGTACTTTGTCATTATTCCTATTAGGTTTGTATTTTCATTAATCAGTAGACTAATGAAGGTTATAATTGTAATGTTTTATCTCCTAATGATTTGTAGTTATTTATGAGCACAAATTATAAAACTAAATCACATCAAACTGTATTTATACCCAGCACACAGGGGTTTTTAGCCTAATTTATTGAGATGACTGACATATATAAACATCCCTTCCAATATATAACAATATAATTCTTGAAAAGGAAACACAAGATTTTGAAAAGCACTATCGTTCTGATGTAGATGGTTAACAGTTCTTTGGTCAGACCCAATTTTAATGCAGATTCATGAGAGTACGTCAGGGAAAAAGGATGTTTAAAAAAGGCTACACAAGCCTTCTTTAAACAACACTCCTCAATCATCGATTCCTCAGGGGGAGATACGGGGGTCCATTTAGGGGCATCCACCATATGTTGATTCTACCTCCAATGGAACCTGTTAGTAGAACAAAAAGGTGGACCTCAACCGGAAGTAGTGGTTATTTGCCAGAAGTTACTAATCTGGTTAAAAAAGTTTTTAAAACTTAGACCTTAACCGATAGAAGGGTAGGGATAAGAATGGTGTTGAATGGTTATAGTTAGGGAAAACCAGGAGAAAAAAGTCAAGGTGAGAAAGGCGAGTCCCAGAAACATGCTTAAAAGACTGACTTTAAGAGATGATGAACTTTTAGCCAAGTTTGAAAAATCTTATCAGCACTCAGCAATCTTTGGCTACAGCCAGATGCATCTTCATACCTCTGTAAGTGACAATGACATTAGTATCGTACAGGAAGCTTAACATGTTTTTTTCAGTCAAGTTTTTTTTTTTTTGATTGATTCAGCACATAGACGCCCTTAGTGGTTACTTGGAATGTTCCTCCTTCACATTGAAAGTTTCCTTCAACTCATCTATATGTCATCACCACATTCAGTACTAGCTTTGTCTATTTCTACAGGCATTATCTATATTTTTCTGAGGTATGACCACGTATCAAATTCACTTCTGTATGTGAACAATCACAGTATACTTCACAAGTCACATTGTTTTAGGTAAAAATAGTTTTAGTTAAAATAAACTCTGGATACATAGCATGAAAACAAACATTCAGGGCAATTTGGAAAAGTGTCATATGAGGACTCGGATCAGATGTCCTGACACTCCTCGTGAAAATTAAGGGAGATGAAGTTGCTAATATAAGTTGGGGCTTGTTCAGGAAGCACTTTGTACATAATCAGCAGCACATAAAAAAAAAACTGAAGTAAAGTGGAGCCAGCATGGGAGTGATATGAGCCCTGCAGCCGGATCTGTCTGAGTATCATATCTGTTTGTAGCATTTTCAACAAGAATGTTTGCTCTGACCTGTTTAGGCATGTGAATAAGGAGCTAGTCCACCTAGTACTGAACATGCAGCATAATCAGAAGATCTTGATAGGAGACAACCGGTTTTAATTTAGCAAAGTGTCTCAGTAAAGAAAACAGAGGTGAATCAACCCTGATGTCCGGATTAAAGCTGGGCAGGTCAGAAATTACACCTAGTGCCGACAAAGAATGACTAAAGTGCAAGTTCTGCCAGGGTCAGAAACAAGTTTTTTTTAAGTCACTGGTCGAAAGGTTTTATTTTATTTTATTTAATGTTTAACTGTTGTAAGAAAAGCCCAATGTACAGAGGTCACTACTTTTACTTCAAATTAAACTCAGCTAGATTAAAGACTAAACTTCAAACCAAACTCAGCTGGATTAGAGACTAGAGACAGGGACCAACTACTGTACGATTTTTGGACAACCGCGCTACCTACTGAACCACCAGTCGCCATCCTGCCACTTAGCAACATCTGGCAGCTGTCCAGAAAATTACACTGTGACGTTGCATTTAAACCATCCAAAGATTGTCAGAGAGTAGGCTGGGGTTGTAAACAGACAGACAAAGGATTTTCACACAGGAGACCTGATTTTGAGTCCAGAGGGAAATAACTATTCTTGCAACAGTCACGTAAAGCATGTTACAGTAATTGTGAGACGATGTTAAAGGAAATACACCTTTTCAAGGCAGACCACAACATCATTATTTTTAAGTGCTTTATCCTAACCTAACCAACACTTGACGAATTTGTGCCTAAGCCCAATCAAACTGCTGTGAAACTGGGCACCATTTTGGCTCCTTTGTATGCAGTGGTTGTCAGTGTGATGCAAAGGGCAACAAATGGTTCACTGGGGAGTGTACAGGGGTTCAAACATGTTCAAACAACCCCTGTGGGTGTTAAAATTTGAGGACTTGTTGGACATTGACATGATGCTGACACCCACATTGATGATTCTTGAGCTGGAGAATCAAAGGAATCAACAAACATCTATGTAGCTACTGCAAAAGTGATACAACTAGTGCAGAATTACAATTATTACAGGGTGGAAAGATGGGTGGCAAAACACAAATTTGTGTGACGTCATCAGACCATCTTTCGTTTCTAACCAATGAGCCAATCATTAATAAGAAGGCACCGCTAGAATGACACCAAATTTCAAATATCAACAGGGGTCAACAGGACATAATTGTTGCGGGATTGCACCAACTTCCACAGGAAACATGAATAAAGCATAAAGATGTAACTGTTACTGTGATATATACGAAACACTGCCCTGGAAAAATGTTGACTGAACCTGGTAGGGTCTTCAATCTGGTGGAAATCTTTAGCATTTAATTTGAACGAGTTGAACAACACAAAGTTTTCTAAAAACACCTGTAGGGTAGTGTTGGTACAAGCCCTAACGTCCAAAGAATCCTTTTTCTTTTAGACGATAGTTTAAGAGATAAATACATGAAACCAACAAATGTATCTACAGATAAGACAATATTAGCTGTAACAACATGCCGCTCTGGCATTTTTACCATAGTGAAAAAACGCCAAATTCTTTTTAATGTCATTATTGCTGATTCAAGGCAGCCTGGTGGCACCATCCAGACAACTGCCTAACAAGCTGCCACACTTCATGCCAAAGTTCTCATTTGTTTATTTATTTATTGTTAAATTGTTGGGTTTTATTTACTTCTCATTATCTTGTTTTATTTGAATATTTTATGCCTTAACTTGTACAGCACTTTGTTCAACCTTGTTGTTTTAAAGGGCTTAACAAATAAAGTTACAGTTACAGTTACAGTTACAGTTTGTGGTAATTATGTTAATATCTCTTAATGACTGTGGTTACATGTTACATGTTACACAGAGCTATATGGTGCAGATACTGCCAAACTTTAAATCTTAAAAAATTATTTAAATATTACTTTTATTACATACTATTATGTCTGCAATAGACACGAATGATAACACAAAATGAAATTACCTATAGACATACAGCAGATTGCATGAGTTTGATTTGCTATTTTCATGTGCATCAGAATTTCAAGTTTACAGTTACAATAACATCCTTTGTTTTTTTGAGCATTTTGTATCAAATGGACGATGATCCTCTAGTGAAAGCTGTTTCAGGCAGGTGCAAGTTTAAAAAAAAATCTTTTAGATCAGCTGTCTTTCTGATATGGTAGGCAGTTGTTTACAGTCATTTCATTGTGGCCAACTTCCTCTATTTGAGATTTTGAAGAGTCTTGAAAGAGAGCAACAAGATTTTACCACAAAACAATCATGATGTGTTTCTCATTTTTATCATTCACTCAAAAAATAATCCTAAAAAGCCAGCCAGGTATAGACTGATAAATGTATTTTTTGTCCAAACACAAATTCTACATTAAAAATGAAACAGTCAGATTTTCCTACAATTTACTGAAATTACTCCAAAAAAAAAATGTTTACAATATTAGTAATCTGATCTGTTCAAAAATACATAAACTCACGAGTAACTATTATGTAGTAAATGTGCGATGTAGCAGACGGTTAATTGATCTTTCAGTTGAAGCAGAACCAAGTAACGGCCTTAGGTCAAATCTCTCTGGCTGGGTTAAAATTTTGTAAATCAAAACCAGAGAAGCAGGTTGAAATTATGCAGCTGAAAAATGCACAGGTAGTAGACGCTGAAGAGAGATAGTTTGGTGGCCGACCGGGGACTGACATGGCCACAAATGCACGTACCTAAACCAATCACGGACCAAAATTGGGTTTTCCAGAGAAGCATTAAACATTTAAAATCCAGAGAAGCCTACCAACTATTTGAATTTGTCTATGAATTACAACTAAGGTTTGAAACCAGTTAATTTTTTTTCTATTATCCATTAAGAAAACAAAAACACAACAGAAAAAACTGCAACAATCTGAAGGCTAAAATCAGTTATGAGTGAAGCATGAGTATGAAACTGGCCTGGGTAGGTCTACATAGCAGCACAGCAGGGAAACACCTGCATGTTCTTCAAGGTTCATCAACCAGCAACGCACAAAAACCACAAGTAAAACTCTTACAATAGTCAGCCTTGAAAAGTCCTCGTGTTTCTGTGCCTGATTAAATAGTAGGCTTGAATTGGTTTGCTGGCTTAAAATCTTTAATTTGTTTTATAATTTCAAAGAATTTTAAAACTCCACATTTTTCTAGTTGTCTATTTGGTCAAATCTCAAATTTTTCTTTCAATTCACAGCCGGTGAGGATAAAAACAACAGCCAGTGACAATGCATTGAAAACTGTAAGCCTTTAAATCCCACACTTTATTAAGGCTCTTTAGATTCCAGGAAATGAAAACTTAATAAACTGGACCATGCCCCTCAACCAAATCCATAACTCGGCCCTAAACTTTCTTCCTTAAGCATGATGCTAATGGCTAAACAGTGAAAGATGCAGAGAAATATTAACTACAACTTACATGTTCACATGTGTCAGTTTCATGGCAGTTCCAACAAGTTCATAACTCTACGTGTGCGACTAAGACTTTTGTTGCTGCTGGATTTTGAATGTGTGCAGTGAGTGATGCAAAGTGTGGTTCAGAGTAGATGGCTAATGCAAAGAGGTTTTAACGACGAAAGTGCTCTGGCACAATGGTGTTTAAATAAGGTGAATGTAGTTCATCAGTGTGTCAGACTAATTGACCTTGAAGTGTGTGTGCAAGAGGGCTAGTGATGGTGGTAGCAAGGTGGGGGGGGGGGACAAAGGAGCCTGAAACTGAAGAGACTGAAAGTTAAGGCTGAAAAAAGTGAGTGAAACAGAGACAAATGAAGCCATCACTGCATGAAACAGTTATTTCTCATTGTGACCCTCGTTTGTCAGTTTAGCCTATGGGGTACGTTTCAGCACTGATTATATCTGCACTACGTTTGGTACGCTTAAAGGGCCACAGCTGCTATCTGCTGTCAATATCTAAGCCAGACAAAACAAAGACAGCGCTTGAAGACACGAAGGATTCTCAACACAGCCAATCCTACCTACCTGAGGTGAGGTGTGTCACCTTTTGAAGCTTGAATTCATGTTTGCCACACTGGCACTATACAGTTTTCCACCAGAGGCTGATGTTACATTAGCAATTATGTAATGCCTGCAATAAAAAAGACAAAAGGCAGCGCTATAAACAGTAAACATGTCACACCAGATAGCATCTTACTGTGCGTAAGAAGAAAAGTGCCTCAAGCCTTTTGCAAAGGACAGTACGCGTACATTCCTCTAGAGGTCAACAAGAGCTAACCCACTGTCATCTCACGTCTTTTTAACAACATTAGCAGTAATGTTCATTCAGGTAAAGGTAATTATAGATCGGGTTAGATATGAAGTCAGAGGACTGGCCTAAAAATGAGAGAAATTGCTTGATGATTTAGAAGGAAACACAGTAGACTAAGCAAATGCTGTTTGACAAAACCTTAATTTAACAGTCTCAGAAGAATATGACTCCTGGACAGTATATATAGATGATATCTCAAAATGTAAATGCTCAAAGGTGGAATTCTTCTTTAGGCAACGTGTTTCTTTGTTTAGGACCTGACTAACCTTTTTTTGGCAATGTACCAAAACCTACATGCGTTTACTGTTTTCTTTAGACCCTAATTCCTGGAAGGGCTTATGAACCATGGAAAACTTAAGCTCTGCATCTAGAATGGGATAATAATACTGATAATGATACAGTCACAGGCAGTTATCCGCGTGCCTAAACACATGGTGAGTATAATTAACTGGTGGTAACCATGTAGTCCAAAACGTACAGAAAAGGATTTTAATAATTGTGAGTTTAAACTCAGATTTTTGACATTGAAGTCACAATCGTGAGGCAAAAAGTAAGAGTTATGAAAAAAATAAGACAAAATCAAATATAATTTTTAGAGTGACCTGCTCATAGTGAAAAAGACATATTACCAAATGTTTAGCTTCACATAATCTGCAAAGGCTGCAGCTTGATGCAGTAAACAGTGGAGCTTTATTTGTATGTTACAGGTAAAAAAAATTCACTATTCAACACTTGTTGTACCTCTCGACATGAAATAATTTGATATGGTTTGTTGACTTCATGCACAAACACAACTACTGTAGGTTAGGGTTAGGCACAAAAACTTTAAAGTAAGGTCACGTTAAAAGATAAACCACAGACAGTCTTTTTCTTTTTTTGGCTAGCCCCTTTACAGGAGCAGATCCTCCTATTTGCATGAACCTCGTCCTCGGGTTTCCTCTTCTCCTCCTCTCCAGCAGCTTCATCCTCAATATGTCCTACGTCCCTCCTCTGCACATGGGGTTGCTATATAAGCGCAGACCATTTACCATTTACATGCCTAAACCATACACGTCTTGCTTCTCTCACTTTGCCTCAATCTGTCTTACCTGTGCTGTCCCTCTGATGTACTTAACCCTAATCCTGTCCGATCTTGTCACTCCCTGTGAAAATACAGGATATTTAACTCTGCCACCTCAACCTTTGGCTCTCTCTTTCTTTTTGTCAATGACACTGTCCCCAGGCCGTCCAACATGGCTTGTCTCACTACCACGTTGTAAATTTTGCCTTTTACTCTTGCAGATTCCTTTCTATCACAGGTCAGTCCTTACACTCTTATCTATCCCCTCCACCCTTTCACACCCCTTTATTAACATCTCTGCCACATTCTCCAGGACTTTGAACAGTTGATCCTAGGTCTTTAAACTCATCCACCTTTACCAACTCTCATTCCAACATCCTCTGCAAACATTATAATCCATGGAGACTTCTGTCTGACCTTGTCGATCAACTTGTCTGCCAGCATTGCAAAGAGGAAGGAGCTGGGAGCTGACCCTTGATACAAACCCATGTCCCATGACTTGAAAAAGTCATATCTCCTGCACACCTCACTGCCGTCACACTGTTCTTGTACATTTCCTATACCACTCTCACATAATTCTTTGCCATTCCGATTTTCTCATGCAGTACCACAACTCCTTTCTCTGTACGCTGTCAACTGCTTTTTCTAATACTACAAACACACAATGTTGGCCTCGGTTGTACTTCTCTATCAAAACGCATCTGCTCGGCTCTTCCTTGCAATCAAGCCATATTGCTGCTTGCTGCTTAAATACATCCTGTAGACCAACATCCAGGGCTCTCCAGCAACAGTGTGACCTGCCACCATCTTACAGTCTCTGATCTGTTTCAGGTTGCATCTCCTGTATAGAAAATAGTTTACCTGTACCTATACTTCTTATAATCTGTACTCATCACTGTACTCATGCAATGTCCAAAAACAAATGCCATCCACAGTCCTTAACACTGTACCTACCCATCACCTCCCAAGCAATACTTTCTCTTCTATCTCAGACACAACTTGATGACATTTATTATTACGCCTTCAAATTTTGCTTTTACACTCTTGATCCTCTCAGACCATCTGTTCACCAGTAAACTACATGCTATACTCTTACTTCAGGATTAGCCCTGCATCATTTCTCTTCCTATTTATTATGGATTTATTTTACCATGCTAGACCAGTTTGAACCCACCTTCAATGGTCCTGGCCTTACTGCCCTTCCACTTGGTCTCTTGTCCAACACACTACGTCTTCCTTTCTCATCTCCATCATATCAGCCAACTCTGTCTACCCATCGTAGTTCCAACACTCAAAGTTTCTAGTCTCTCCTCCACTTACTCTTCTCCTGCTGCCTCTTGACACACCTTTCCCCTCTCCCCCTCTCTTTCTCCTCCTATGTCCAACTTTTGGCAGTTGTTGGTTAGGTGAGCCTCACCAGGTTCAATATGAAAATCTGTTTAATGATCTGCATATTTGATTTGGCACAGGTTTTACACCAGATGCCTTCCTGAGACAACCCTCCTCATTTATCTGGACCTGCGACCAGCACTAAGAATGCAATGGGAGATCGAGCTGGCCATAAAGAAAATATGGTAGCAGAGTAGCATGTTTCTCTAACATCATAATAAAGAGTGAAACAGCTAGCAGCTGAAAAGCTCAGCTGTGTATTTTTGGCCTATACAGGATGTTCGTGACTCTTCTTGTATGTGATTCACCCTAACAGCCTTTACCAGAGAGACTGTTCTGGTATACATTTAAAAGACAGAAACTTTCAATTATTTGCATTGGCATGTTGGCAACTTTCTGTCAAGCTCAGAATGAAACAACAGCTGTTGTTTGCTGAATATTAATGGATCTCCTTCTTCTTTTGTAACTCTGTTTTGCACCAAGTTGCTAAAAATATATAAACTGAAAGCTGCACAGTCAAAAGTACAGTATCAAGTCAAGTTTAGGTTTAGTGACACTTTACTGCAGATCTGTTGCACTACAGTGTAAATGTGAACAGAAAAACTATCTGTGTCTGTCATGTCTCACTGTTGTCCACTTATACGACCAAGTCTAGCTTAGGAACTGTAGATTTTGCACTTATTTCAATATTCTTCAATGTATTTGGTTTTAAAATAATTTTACATTTTAGCAGTATTTGTAACTCTAACTACACATGTTGAAGTAAGCAATGCTTTTTCTGTGTATACAGAAAACCATACTTGCTCATTAGAGAACCCACCACTGGTACACATCATTGGCATACAGTTGTCTCCATGCATTTTTCTCATCTTATTTCTTCATACAACATTGTTTTCTGTTACAGCTCTACAGGCAGCTGGGTCCTGCAAATGATGGAACACAGATAAAGAGCCCATCAGACATCTCACCAGTAACTCCTGTAGGATGATCGAGAGGTCTGTGAAGAAGCTCACAGACATGTGAGTTACTCCATTTTGCATCATACGAAGAGTTGTTAATTTCATCTGATCCTTTTTTACAATTGAGACTAAGTTGAACAGAAACACCTCTTTGTATAAAGGTGTTCAGTCGGCCATATGAGTGTGTACAGATATAGCAGTCCAAATCTGCTGTGTGATTCACAGCTAAATTCATCCGGATGAGTAAGGTGTTCCATCCAGATTGTAGGCTAAATTATCATGAGGTAATAAAATCAAAAACTCCTAATGTACTGTACCAGAAGAAGAAACACATCAACAGAGCGCCACAGTTGCCCCCACCTCAGCTGAGGACGCTGAGGTGTGGTCACGTTGTGTCTCAGTTTTAGACTGCTACATCTGCACACACTAATACAGCTGTCTTCAGCTGAGGACGCTGAGGTGTGAGTAGGCAGTGCAGTTGTCCACCAATCCTACAGTTGTTGGTTCACTCCCCAGGCACTCCAGTCACATGTCAAAATAAAGTGCTTTGAGTAAGAACAGGTAGAAAGCCCTATAAAAGTGCAGGCTATTTATTTGTGTGTTACAACATTAGTCTTAATGAAACCATCCAAAAATATGTTTGAAATAATGTTTATGTCTATGATTTACTGCTTCAATGTATATTTTCTTCTGTGGTATGATCAGCATTTATGCTTTCAAAATACTTCAATTTTGGGACATTGAAGTTTTAACAACTACAAACAGGAAACAAGCTATAACATTATAAATAAACTCTCTTTTGCTGTAAAACTTGATTATTACAGAAGAACTAGAATAAGTAATTTAGCAGACAGTATAGTGAGTCTGTTACACAGAGGAAGTTGAGTTTTGGCAGTACTTTTCCAAATAGTATCAGTGACCAGAATCTCCAACCTTACTGCTACTATTGAGGAGTTCATGCTAAACTTTGGCACTAAGCCTCTGCTCCGGAGTGTGCAGTCACAATTTCTATTAAGTTCATTCAAACATAATGGTTAGCGTTTACATAAGTGAGAAATGTGTATGCATACATTTTTCAGTCTGCAATGATTCGAAGAGAAAATTAATAAAAAATTATTCCATGGACAGCCCGAAGATGCAGACATAATTGTCTCCGTTTAAAAGCAAATGTAACATACAGCATCAACCACCAAGCTGTAGATGATTTTAATTTAAAGCTACCCCCAAACCGAGATTTTCAGACATGTCAGAAACCATAATTTTCTGATTACTTTCTAAATCACAAATGAATACAGTCATACATCCACACAACCCTGCAGTAAGGATTTTGTGTGGATGCAAATTAACCAAACACTTGTGTGTGTGAAGCCTGTTTGCCCTACAGCTGTGTGTGTGTATTCACTTGTAGCTCGTGGTCAGACACAGACTTGAAAGTGAATGTATGGAATGCTTACAATCCAGAGCACTGACATTAATGATGTGCTACTAGACCAAACACACATATATGTGAAAATAAATTACATTATTGAGACGATGAAGTTTGACAAAAATTAGTTGTTCTTAGTTATTGATGAAAAAAACTAGTAATCCCCAACCACTCATAGAAACATAAAGAAAATAATAATAAAATGATAAGTCATTTGTAACAGCACTTATAGGCACGAATAGACATAGCATAAAAGCCAGCTCCTCTTAAAAAGGTCTAGGTCCCATATGCAAATAGGTTTACCTACGAGTACTTGAATTCAACACTGCCCTTTATCATGGGTAGCATTCTTTCATTATTGTGAACATGACTTATTCACACTACAAAAAGAATCTCTGAAATGTCTTGCATCTCAAACAATTCATGCTGGGAAGTCTGCTGGTTTTGTTTTTCAAAAACTTAATTTAATCAACCTCATCAATTAATTTAATCAACTAATCATTTCACATTAAAAGACTTCAAGTCAAATAAACTTTGAAAATAAAATCTATTAATCTTAAATATAATGAACTTCAAACTATAAAAGTATCTGCATGATGGTTTATATTGTGGTGAGGAGAAGATGCTTCTAGTAAGATGCGGAATGACCACATAAAAGAAAATCATTGGGACTGTTGTTGCTGGTCATGTCCTGATGGGTTGAGAGAATCAGCCAATCAGCTGGCAATGTATTGCAGTAGGTGTGGTCCAGGTGAAAACTAAATTAAATTAAATTACTTCAATTCAAAGATGTTAGTGAAGCCAACATGCAAACGTGCAACATGCAATGCAAACTCCTCTGTGTCATATACTTTAACTGGTTAAGTTATGACTTTAAGGTCAGCACTATGAATGAACAATTACTAACATTGTTACTTGCTGTAAAGCAGTGTGATGGCTATAGCCATATTATAAACTCAACATTTTTTCTTTATCTAGTTGCCTTGTTTAGGTTTACCTATTGAGGTTTGCTATTTGCATTTCCAGTGTGGATTATTATGGATGATTCTAAATACTAGTTATTACTATTTTCTAAGTGTATTACTATATATTTTCTTAGTCTTTATTTTTACGGTGGATAATTTGAGCAGCATTAAATTCAGTACTGTTCAGGATACATGATTATTGCTTTTACTTTTGTGCTTTAAATAAATTGTGAAGCATGTACCTGTTATTTTTATTTCTGTAAGAGATTTAGAAGTGGTATCAACTTCTATTATGTATGTTTTTATATTTTAAGTATTCACACTTTTGAGTAGCGTGAGTTTGTGTGTTCATACCTACTGCGCACTACTCTGAGGTCATTATATCTGTTGTAGCATAAGAGAAAAAAACTGAACAATGTGGTCCTTTTTTGTGTGTGTAACTTATGTAACTTTCAATCCATGGACCACTAGGGTGAGTGTGTATGTGTGTGCCAGGCTCGAGTTTTGCTTGGTTATGACCTGTGTGTACATGCCAAGCCTTTAAAAGGCTTCAAACATGCCTCAACCTGGAGAGCAAACACAATCTGTTCTGGGGGCTGTGGCTCCTCTTTCACCTTTCACTTACTGAGTCACACTCTCACTCTCCCTTATTCTCTCATGTACACTCAATACTCACTCATGTTCATGTCATGAGTGTCAGGTTGTAATGTGGAAGGACAGTTCTGGTCTTTCACCAGTTCAGACTTGAGTTCAGAAGGCATGAATGAAACACTTGGACAGGAGACTGCTGTAAAGTGCATGCATGGCTGCACTTGTTGGATATATCACCAAACACAAAAATATCCAGTAGTTTGTGTATGTAAGAAAAGTGTTTTCTTGTTCTGATGATGTCAGTATCTATGAGTTTATAAGAGATCATATGTGACTAATTAGACTGTACTTATGTATAGTTTTTAGGTACTTGTAATTTGCAGAACTGTTTCCAATATGTGTTATTTTCACTTTTAATCCACGGAAATTCAATTTTATTTAATTAACTTTCTCACCATGGTAAAAATTGTGCACCATTGCCAGTTTGATCTGCATGTAGTCTCTATGGTAATATTAGTAAATAATAGTCATTTTTTTCCACCCTTTCAAGTTTGACAAGTTGTTTGTTCACTTTACACAGCCATACTTTGTGACTTGAAGTAAAGTTTAGAGAATATGCTTAGTACTTCCTTTTAAGAAAGCGGCAGTTGTTTCTGCCACTTGTTAAATAATTTAAGTGCAAAATCTATTTTCTTCCTGCACACTAGGCCATTGTCTAACATACTCTATGGTCACTTAACAGGCTACACTTCTAAATTCCAATGTGACCCGATACAACAGCTGTAGACAATTTCATTAATTTTAGAATAGATCAGATTCTACTAAAACATTCAGAAATGTGTTAATTCACTATTGGGCTTCATTACTGAGATTTTACTAAGTGTTCTGTTTTAGAGGACGTAAAAAGTCACTCAGATTTTCCAGTGAAAGTGTCCATCAGAATGAAACATTACTTTAGGAAATTATATAGGAAATTATATAGAATTCAATTTGCGGGTGTAGAGGAGACCAGACAGCTTTGCAACGCTGGGTTAGTTGTCTAATTGTCCACAGTCAGTTTGACCAATTAGAAAGGAGCTGCAATAAAATAAAATTTGATTGCATGTCCAGTTGCATTTTGAGCTGATGAGAGAAATGACATGCATTATATTTTGTTACAGTGCACTATGGTTCTTGGTGTGGTCCACAGAGAATTGTAGAGAATAGAGGTAGGAAACTGGAGTACCCAGAAGAGCCCACACAGCCACAGGGAGAGCATGCAAACTCCAACACAAAGGCCATAGCCGGATCGAATCAAAGCTGTGAGCGCTTAGCACTAACTTCTCCACCACAGTTCTTCCCTTAGGAGAATTAAGCATTTCAAAATCACTAGAAGCACTGTATTGAAGCGTGTTGCACGTGCCTGTTGAATGAACAAACGTCTGGTTTTAGAGGCAAAACTTACAATACAACAACAAAGAGGGGGAGCTGTGGAGGTGCGCTTTAGCTGATCTATGCACATTAATTATATACTGTAGATGCAAAAAAGCAACACATCAAAGCAGCCAGTGACTGATACCATATAAAGTCAGATACACTGACAGAGGCACAGGTGCACAAATCTTAAGTCATCAACAATGGAATATTAGATCCTACATTTTATGGATTTAATTTTTATTCACTGAATTTCTTTTATCATTTTATGATTATTGAGAAGCCTGCGCACACACAAAACTTTAGATTATGTTCTCTCTGAGGGAGATCAGGTGCCTTTGCAGGGGAGCTGAACTCTTCGTGGTTCCACTGTATTTTGAATACTGAAACAGGCCTATTGTCAAGTGCAAATCAATCGACCATTACTTCCTTTAGCTATCATAACTAAGTTACAAGGAAAGTTAATTATCCACATATTTAGCCAGGGACCAACAAATGTGCACACAGGTGCCACTAACTTTACTGGCTTTATTACTTTGTATTTTTCAGAAAGTCAACAAAACTCCCCTTTTAATATTTATTGAAGTGCAAAAAAGCATGTCTGGGATAGTTAAACAGCTATTGGCTAAATTTATTTTGTATCATAGAGTAAAATTTCTTGACCTTTAGAACAATTTTTAAAAATCTATAGACTTTCCACTGATTTGTGAATGGAATATTTAGTTTACTTGTTGCTTTTGTTTGAGTTAAGGATCAGAATACTTTATCTAATTCTGATGTTGGGTTTGATGCTGTAAGTATGTAGTGGGGCGTCGCAGTTGGAGGATCAGCATCAGAACCACAGAGTCCTTTAAAACTCTTCTACTCCTTAACCTGTTGAGCAATTAGGCCACTAATTTACTACTACTGGCAAAAAATATATATAATAAACACATTGCCCACTAAAATGCTGATAAAGTAAATGAAAACTTTTGCTATTAAAAGGGAACATCTTGAATCCATCAAGACGTCCCTTAGGATGGCAGCCATATTACGGAAGTTATGGAACTTCCCTTTTTGTTTTCTAAGCAGGGGCCCGGGTAACTGTGCCAGGTGCTTTTACAGTTTATCTTGGTTAAACATCAGCTTCACTTAGAACTGCCCTAGCTAATCACTCACATGCACAGGACATGAAGACAGGTTGTTCTCAAACTGCACAGACTTGTCTTCCAATCTTATTAATAAAGAGAAAATTTGAACTGGGGGGTTCAAAAGATACTTTTTTTATGATAATTCATGTAATGTGAAAAGTAGATGATTCACAGGTCAGACCAGGTCAAGTGAGGTGGGGCACAAAAATATGATTTTGTAAGAATGAGTCATATTTCAGTAGTGGGTGAGTTTTCATTAGATTAGTAGTTGTGAAAGGTTCGGGCATGCACTTCGTCTAACTAGTACTAAAAGTGATGTTTAATATAAATATATATATATATATATATATATTTATATATTTTTATATATATATATATATATATATATATATATATATATATAAAACAATCACTATACTGTGTGTGTGTGTATTGACTTCTACAATTTACATGAAAAACAAAAGGAAGTCTTATAAAGGGTTTTCCCCAAAAGGTCTGACTGCACATTCTTGCCCTTTGAACATCACTGTCTGTCTTTGCCATGTTAATTTATTATAAACTTTTCTGGGTTAAATATTCAAAGATTGAGTAACCGCTTTAGAAATTAATATCTTAATGAAAAGTGAGAAACATCACGTGTTGTTTGTGATGAATCAATCCCTGTGTCAGGGTTTAATGCAGTAATTACAAGGAAGTAGTCGTGTGGTACATACTACTCCTCAGGTGCAGTGAAACACCAGCTACACAGGGACTCGTTCAGTGAATACACCTTGACACAAGTGAGGGCTTGCACAGTTTCCAGAGCAGAATAGTAAACTGTGACCTGAGACTGCGCAGGCACGCACACACATTAATGTTCACACTATATAAAGACACAATTGTGTATGCACTGCTCCTATTTACCACTGATGCATGGTTGTTTGACTAATATCAAACAAATGTCATAACTTGCATTTCATTATCCAGGTTTTCAGAGACAAATCCACTGTATAATGCACTATTTTGTCTGTGTATACACACATACACACATCTGAAACAGCTCTTTGTATTATTGACAGTGTCAAAACTAAGCAATTCAAGTGAAATGAACAAAGAATTGAATTTCACCATAATGCAGATGGGCCTCAGAAACTCTCAAATAGGGGCCAATCCCAGTTGGAAAAAGCCAGTGAGGTGTTTACTGAGGTGTTGAGTTTTATACACTACTGCAACCCAGTGGTCATCCTTCATTACTGCAGCTCAAGCATAAAAAAAGACTGTGAGAATATCTATAAACACTGCATGGCGCCACAGGACTACAATCACGGTTTGCTAAACTTTGGAAAAATTAAGGATGATATTTTCGGTTGTAGCAAAATTTCAGGGCAGGTGGATGCGTGACATTCAAAAACTCTATACTGCATAGCAAATAGTCTAACAAATGTTCATCAAGGATTAAAAAGCAAAGTTAACTCAAAATTAAAGAATTTCTATAGCTATTTCACTCTACTGCTCTGGTTACTTTTTGCTGATGTCCATCCAACTGAAAAATTATGATGCATTATTATTAACTATTAGAGGACATAAAATGGTTAAAATCTGCTCCCCTCTCAATAGTAACACAAATCTTTTCAAATGTTTTACTTCTACAAATACTGGAAACATCTGTTTTGCTGATTTCTCATGTATAATTTAAAATTTGTTGAATAAATCTCACTAGTCTTGTACATTCATGTTATCAGCTACATCAAATTTACCACTGTTTACCTGTCCTTGTAACTTTTAAAGCACATACTTTAAGTAGAGTGAAGAATTTGAAGGAATCATTATGTGTTGCAACACTTGATCCATTTCATACCAAAAGGAAAACCTATTGTCCTGGACTAAGACCAAGAGAAAAAGCCTAAGTGTTACCCAATTCTCCATTATGCATAAAAAAAAACACAGAGGCTCTCTAAACATAAAAACCATAAAAAAATGTGTATGAAGGCTAATTATTTTGTGTTGACCACTTTTTAAGTACATTAATCTTACATCTAATAATGTATATTTTACAATCTGAACACTAAATACTATATATAAGTATTTTATAAGCTTCATTGTGCACACTGTGCAAACTTGGAATTGCCATCTGGAACGCTGGTGGGGAGCCAGTTAGCTGCTTTATGATTAGTTTTAGAGTTTAAAATATGCCAATGGAACTGGACAATATTTTTAAATTATTTTTAATATTCCTGCATTTTAAAATCTTTCTACTGCATTTTTAATCCAGATGTATTTATACTGCCTATCAGCACATTTTTGGTACACATGTGCACATGTGTTTTTGTCTGATAGTTTCCTATATATATATCTGTTATCAATATATCCATAAGTCGTCATAACTTACTTTGAATTTAAGATGCTTTTATTTTTAGGACTGTAAGAGGGATTAAGCATTGTTGTTCAAAATGACCAACAAAAAAAAAAAGTCTGGGGCCATGATGGTACTCTGCCCCGGTGACTAGGTTTCTAATCGGCTTTCTCCAACTGCGCATGGGCGTAACAACAGGCTGCAGACAGTAAACTGCACGCGAAAAAAAAGAATGAACGGAAAGATGCCACCACATTTTAAAATGAGGGATTAAAACAAAGTCCGCCAAAGCTTCATATCAAATTTAAATTTAGACAAAGTGTCTCATAGAAGTCTAAATGAATCACTTTTTAAAACTCATACTGTTGAGGATCAGCTGCATGTGTCTTTCCTTTCTCTCCGCTTGAGCTGTCAATCTGCGTGGCGGGTTCAGGAGGCAACCTGAGCGTAACCAGGTTACGCTTGTGCTGCAAGAAACCCGCTTACGTTTCCCTTAAGCGGGTTTCTTAAGCTCATTACCTGAGAAAGCGGATTTCTCTGAGTAACTTGATTACTTAAGCTCGTATAAACGCACTGTGTATTGGTCCTTTGGCCTGTTCAGGATGGCCCCGCCTCTCAAGCCATAACAGCGGCGATAGGCTCCAGTTACTGAATATATCTAAATAATAAATCACTAAAATGTTGTAAGTTATAATTATTTGTTTCAACATTAACATGACAGCAAAAATTGAGAATAAGAGTTCTGTTCTAATGTTTGTGACAGAAAGGAGACATTTTTCCCCAAAGAAATCCATCATAAGAGTTCTGGAATTACTTCTTTTGACTTTGGTTTAGATGAGAAAATATATATGGAAGCACTGCTAGTGACACTTCTCTATGACTAATCTTTACCTCACCGTACTTGCTTGGAAACGTATTGGTTGTGATACCAAAACGTATTGTGTCAGATATTATCCACGACTTTTTCCCCTATGGAAAGTAGAACACAGTTTTACTAGAGTCAACCTGAGCTGTTCTATGTGGATGGAAAGCACAGTGAAAGGACGTATCCAATTGTTTTTGGGAGGGGACGGTGCCACCATGCCAGGTGCAGCCAGACCCAAATCCACCTGAGCTGAAATCTGTTTTTGTGTACTGCAAGTGGTGGCTTGTTAAAGTAGAATAAAAATGTTGTGTTATTTTCATTTATTTACTGAATAAACAAGTATTAATTTTTGATATCATATATCATATTTTCAACTGCAACTGCAACTTCAAGTGCAACTGTTTGTTTTTTTATGTAATTTTCAAACGTCCCTCCCAGATTTGTTTGGCAGTGATTTCGCACGCACCTGAGCAGTGGGCGTGGTCCCTCAGTGAATACACACCACGTCCACGTCCTCACCGTGCGGATGTGGAGCAGGTGGAGTGAGTGACGGAGCAGCAGCTCAGCCATTCGCCGACGCGACCAAGAGACGTGTACACGATCTGCTGCGGTAACAGTGGTTTACTTTGAACTTTTAATACTGAAACTGATCGAGGTACAGCTTTGTCTGCTAGAGCTCATCTGAACATTTTCCCCATGTTTCCTTTTCAGACGTTGTAAAAGATGAGAGGAAGATACAAAAGAAAGGACAAGAAAGAAAAAAGCGCTGCAGGAGCAGACATCTTCGCTGGGTCTTCCCCTCCTCGGCCGAGCCAAGCTGCGGCGGGTTTGGCTGAGCCAGACATAAAGCTGCCTGCTCCTGCTTTGGGTGGTGGAAGAAAAGGTGGAGGGTTCTGTTGTTCTATTTTACCTTAACGACCTTAGCTCGTTAAGCTAACTTGGCTACTGTGATTTCAAATTATTAAACGTTGGTTGGCTAACGTTAAGCTAGCTCAACCTAAAGCTATTCAGTTTTTAAAATTTATTATATGCTATATTGGAGATGTTAAGTAAGACTGACCCTCAGGCCTCTCAAAAATATTTACAGCTTCAGAAGTTAACTAACTAGAGAATGAGTGTATCTCTATAAAAAGACATTCTGGCTGTGAAACCTTTCATTAAGGTAAAATAAGCAGAGCTGATGTAACATTATTACTTTTGGATCACTGTACTTAGACTATCAAACTGCTAAGTGAAAAACGGCCAAGTATACGCACCTGTCAGGTGACAGAACAAATACATTTGTTTTCCTAGATTGTGGTGAATATGTTTGTGTTAAATGAACAGAGAAAACATCAGCTGAGTACAAGTAATTAAAGTTAAATTAAAATTACAGGCACTTCAGCATGTGTATGTACTTTTCATTATTGATCAAAGTTTGTAATTATCGGGCATTTTTTAATTAATGCCATAACTTATTTATGTCCATTTACAGGTATCCAAAGAACTTGCTCTACAGGTGCTCAACATTCCAACAAACGACACCTCAAAAACAGAGCAGTTTGTCAGATTAATTAAATCTTTCTGACAGCAAATAACTGGCCGTTTTGCTTTACTCAACAAGACCTAATCCTACAGGCATGGGGCACTGGAAGCAAAACCTTGCATCAGACATGAAAAAAACAATTATTCTGTCTCAGGTAATTTAAATGTGTGATAAGGGTTCGTCATCTTTATTTCCATTTCCAGGTATGAGATGCTCTCTTTATGGTGGTGACAAGGTCTACCTTGGAGTACGTGTCAAAATGCCAGTAAGGGATCTACTGAAAAATATCCGTCTTGCAAAAGGTTGTGAGCCTCACAATTTTCAGGTAATACAATTTTTACTCTGACAAAAAATAGAAGGTCATTTTAAGCTGTGGTTCTATGCTTAGTTTTACTGTAATGCAAAAATTAAGCAACATTTCAGATTTAAAAGACACCCAACTGTAGAATGACCCAGACAGTAGCACAATTAATTATATTATTAATTAACTTATTAATTATATGTTTTTTTTCATGTTGTAATGTGAACATTAATTTGCTGTTTCAAATGTCCAAAATTGTGTTCTCATCCTTAAAACATGTAAACCACTTTTCCCCACCTGATCACTTTATTGCTGTGGTCTCTTGCATCCATATTAGTTGCTAAAATGTGAATAAACAATAATAAACATATAAATGGGACCCTTCAATATATGCTATCTGGCTATCAGGCGACAAGTTTTTATTGGTAATTTAGTTACTTGCTTACTTGCTTTAGACATGAGTCTGCACTGTTTAGTTTTACATTTATTTTTGTATTTCCAAAGCATATAGAAAATACTGTAGTTTACACTGATGCAGCTCATATTTTCTTTTCTTTTCCCACCACACTGCTGTGCAAATGCAGACCTGCAGTAAAACAGCCAAAGGTCAGTAAAACTGAGATAATTTTGGTTCTGTGTAGATTCTGTTTCCACAATAGGTAATGTCCTTTGAGATACTAAAATGACTGATTACTCTTAGTATAGACTGTGAGTGATTGGTAGCATTTTATTTTTGTATTTATTTGTTTTAAAGATTGTTCTTTTTTGTGCAACTACAAAAAAAGAAAATCTGTGCGTCAATGGTGAAATTCTGAACAGATGTAGCTGTGGCAACAGGAAAGCAAAGCAAACACAAGACAACAAACATTTTTTTGGAACATGGTCTCCCCATTTCAGCACCCTGCATCCTTTTGATACAGATAATAGTAAAACAAAACCTATTCCTACTACAGGGGTCCCACAACATGACCAGAAAAACGACAGCAACTACTGTCACGGAACAGAGTGAATGAGAGCACAGTGGAAAAACATGCCACTTGACACTAGAAACCCATGAAATGAGTGAGCACAAAGTACTGTAGCCCTTAGGTGTGTCTGAAATAATTTTTACGCAGTGTTTAATTAATTATTCTGTTTATCATGCTCTAGTTGCCTTATATTTTTAGTGGAGAAACACGTCCAAGCTCCTAACTTTAATCTTAACATCAAATTAAGTTATTAATCCACAACTAGTTAAAAACACACTTCTGCACTGTTACAGTAATGTATGCATTTCATATTACACAGTGAATGAAGGCCTGATGAGGTAGAAGGGCCACAAAACAGTTATCACATAATCAGATTGGTCTGTTGAGTGCAATTAACATTAAATAGGTTTAAACAGGATAAGATGTGTCTAAGTAGTGTTGCACAAATAAAAAATGAACAATTTCCTGTGTAAAACTACTTAAAATGTATCTGTGATATAACAACTTTATAACAGTGTATCATGTAATGATGAAATCAGCATTGATTAGAATAAGAGATATAGGTCAAAGTCATGTTTTGTGTATGGCATTTTATTCTTCGTCATTTCTTACTATATCTATCTGAGCCTATGGAGCCCTGCTAAGTTTAAAATGCTCCTGTACACTTATTATCTAAGTGACTTGATGGCAAAAGTGAAATGTTAGCCTGAAGCTAGTATACCCTCATTAAGAAATAAAAACTATGGGACACAAGCCTGCAGTGTGCGAAATAAAGTCTGGCTCTAGTTTGGGGGCAAACGTATTCTCAGGCTTAAACTTGAATTTTTCTTCCACAGGAGATAAGAAACGAGTCAAAACTCGCAGAGCATCCCATACCACCAAGGTGAGTGTTGAAAAACACAGACCAAGGTTCTCCCCAGAAGCTACACTGTGCTTTACGTAAGAGATCGCTATAAATCACATTTCAGTTTTAAAGACCAGTTCATATAAGGCTGCATTCCTCTGGCTTTCAGAGAAAATGCCCTACAAAAAGCCTGGAGGAGCTAGCAATTATTGTTGAGGTGCTGGAGGAGGATCTTAGGACCTGCAATACCCACTGCTCTGCATCCCAAACACTGTCCTCCAGTCCTCAAGTGTCTCCTGAGTTGTTTCCATCAGGTAAGTCTCAAGGACAAGATCAACTTGACTGTGTACAGTGACTCTTTAATAATTAAATTTGATAAATACTGTATGTTGACAGCAACTGCCTGCACTTCTCCTCAAATGCCATACCTTTTTCACTTAGGTGCAGAGTACTACGGAGACAAGTCTGACGAAATGATCCCCAGTCCCCAGTCTTACATGACCTACTCACCAGGCAGCTTAGAGTATCATCAGGCCCTTTCTCCTAGCATCATGCACAGTAGCCTTCAGCTCTCCACCTTTACAAACATGGGAGGAGAGGGTGGAAAAGTGGAGGAGTGTTTTGATCTTCAGAACTACAGCTGGAACCTTAACAGCTCTGCTTTTTTCTGGACTCAGCTGCAGAAAGAAGAGGACCAGCTAAGGGGCATCTCTGATGCAGTACTGCTGGACACAGATGAACTCGGTAGAACGTAAGTGAAGGACAACAAGATAAAACAAAGTTCCTTTTAACAGCATGAAATGTCTGAATTAAATAAATTCACAGTCGAAAGCAAATTAGTTTCAGTTTTCATTAAACCTGAGGTGTTTTTTGGGTATCTTTAATCCAGCCACTTCACTCCACTTCCACTACTTTTCCTGTCTGTCCTTTTGTTACAGAAAGCACTCTCAGAAAAAGCTGATTAAAACACAATTATACACATACGTGGAAGAAAAATTGGCACGCTCTAGTAGAAATCTACACGGCAAAATTAGGTTCCTCTAATTCCCCACCCTGTTTAAAGAAAACTGGTTTCTTGTTTTTGTGACGGTTATGAAATTGTTCTACTGGTGAAAGCCAAATTTAATTGGGTTAATGCATGTAAATCACTTAAGTAACAACTATTAGTAAGGCATGCACGACTCTACTAGCAAACTGTTTACAGTTTGAGCAACAAACAGTTGCTCAACTGTTGTAATGTAATTTGTTGTAATTTGTTGTAATGTAACTCAACTGTTTGTTGAAACAGTTGAGTTACATTACAACAAATAGTCATACAGTCTGTTTTTGTGTCAGAGTCAGCATGCTAGTTTACCTTCACCCTTATGTAATTATATTTATGATCATATCATTTTTTATATTATCATTTCAATTTGTACTTACCTGCCAGCACCTGAGCATTTCAGGCATTGGTAGTGCACCTGAAAAAGGCAGGTCATAATTAATAAGTGACATAGGGTTCAGTCTTTCAAGGCAGTTGTTAAAAGACATAACCAGTTTTAATAATAGGCTTGAAGTTGTGCTATGAAAATGATGTAGGTCAGTTTGTTGAGCTCACCCCAGCCCTCAGGCTCTTGCAGTTCATTCCCGCTCTCTGTTTACTTATACATATATAGACATACAAACGTGTTCAAACTTGTTTTCATCTTACTATATTGTATACTGCGTTGTTCTGTCGTCATCCATGGATACTCTTTCAGGTCATGGTTTACTGAAAACCTCTCACCCGAAAGCCTTCATCAGGCCTAATGAGAGGTGAAACTGTTTCCCAAAATAAAAGTCCAGTTGCCAGTGAACAGCCTTTTCTCGGATCTCAAGTTTTCAGTACTATATACCCATACCACTGAGAGGCACTGAAAGTAAAAATAAAATCCTCTGAGGGAATTTAAAAATTCATTGGCTCTAATAGCATTTGTGACTGTTTGATTGATGTTGCAATGTATGTGTTTTAAATGTGATGCTTATTTGTATTTTAAAATAATCAGTTATGTTCCAAATCTTTATGTTCTGTATGCAGTTTACATGTGTGATTTGCTCCCAAGTTTGTTATGCAAAAAAATCTCAGTGAGGTTTAAAGAAAGCTTTACTAACTACATATTGGAATGTGCTCTTCTCTCCAGACCTCTGCATAACGTGGCATGTATTGGGAGGAGGGCACTAGGCTATGCCATCGCTAAAAGGATGGCTGCACTCAACAGCCTGGACCTCAAAGATGCTGATGGAATGGTACAGCACAAAAACATTTAAAATGTATATTTCTTGTTTGTTTGTTTTTATGTGTGTGTATATAAATCTCTTTTTATTATGTTTTCTATGATTACCACCTCTAAACTGTAGCAGAGTTTAAATCTTATTATTGTGGTACTTAAGGTTACAATTATTACTGCCAGAACCCCATACACAATGTTTGAAAAAATATTCTTTATGAAAACGTGGAAAAAGTGCATTTCTCGCATCATTGGAGTTTAATTATATTTTTCTTTTCCCAGACAGCCCTCCTCCATGCAGCAAAGCACAACCATCACCTTATGGTCGCAGATTTGATTCATTTAGGGGCCAACATCAATGAGAAAAACAATTCAGGAAAGTCTTGTCTCCACCTCAGCGCTGAGAAAGGCTACTTCAGGGTCCTGGAGGTTAGAGCTTTTTTCCCTCTCTGCTGGGTTCAGTATGGAATCCCATTTTTCCTAATATGAAAAAAACAAAGAAAATTGCAAGTCTAAAACCTTGTAATATGTAATTTCACAACTGTAAGATTTAAAAAGTCAAAAGTAGGACATAGTGAGTTGCATAAAACATGAACAAGTGATGACACTAACAGACTGCAGATTACTTGTCAAATTTCAGAAAATTTCACTTTAGATATTAGAATGTATAACTACCAGGAGCTATATGCAAAAAAACTGGCCTGTCAGTTTGCCAAGAAAATCATTACACGTGGGCCATCTTGTTTACATTTAACCAGGTCACTCAAAGAAATCATCTCTAGTAATGACGGAATGGAGTTTACATGCTCTTAAATGTGGTTAATGGAAATCATGTATAGTTGTCCCCCACTTTTGACTTATTTTTGAATTATGTCTCAAAGGTTTTAACTGAGGTGAGAGAGAATAAGAAAGAAGAGAGGGCCACAGCTGATATAATTTTTTATTTTTTTTATTTTGGAAACCAGCTTTCCCATTATGTTTAAAAAGCAGCTTTCTTGAGAAAGCGCATAGAAACTTGGTTACTTAGGTGCATTTAAAGACAATGTTTTTATGCTGCCCATGGTAACAGGTTATTAAGGTATTGTGTGTCCGTATTGGGTTTTATATTATTAAGATTTCATCTGTGTTGGAATTAGTAAATTAAATCTTTTGAAAGGTCAGAGGAAAACTGATTAAAAAAAACAGTACAGGTTTTGTAAGTCACACAAGGTCTGCATAGTGTATCATTTTGTAAAACTTTTTGGGTTATTCATTAGCACTACCATGTGTTGTTTCATGCCTGTACTATGCATGACAAAAAAAATCACCTAGTTTATTGTATCTATCATTTTAGGATGCTTCTCAGTGCTTAGCTCATGTTGTAGTTATGTACAAAAGCCGAGCAATTTAGGTAACCTGTCATTATCCTTTAAAGCACATTTTCACTTTTATTTACAGTATAATTCAGATCTATCCAGCAAAAGATGTCTCACAAAGATAGCTTAAGTCTTGAGCAACTTCACAGAAACCAAGCATCAAGCTTTTTCCAATTAAACTGTAAAGCCTCCTAGTTAATGTAGTTCAGATTATGAGGATTATAGATGACGTTGGGATGTCAATGCTGTCAGCAGATATTGGATACAGGGAGCACGGTTCAATATGAAAGTCCCCACTCGCCCCTTGCTTCCTTGGGGTGGTCTTGTTCCTTCCTCCAAACTCGGGTGCTCTACCAGAGGCCTGGGAGTTTGAGGGTCCTGCGCAGTATCTTAGTCGTTCCTAGCACTGCACTCTTCTGGACAGAGATCTCGATGTTCCTGTACACTATGCCTGCCATTTGGTTATGGCATTCCATGTATGCTCTGCCTGCTAGTGTCTTGCACCCTGCTGTTATGTGGGATTGTCCTCTGATGCCTCTGAGACAAAGATTGTCTCAGAGGCATCTTTGCACAGACTGCATCTGGGGGATTTGGGGTGAAACCCTCCATGCATTGTAAGGACCTTCCTCTTCTAGATTTCAGTGGTTTCCATCTCCTCTTTTGGCCAGCTTATTATACCAGCAGGATACCTGATGACCAGGAGGGCGTAGGTATTGATCGCCCAGACTTTTCTTTCCATTCAGCTGACTTCTCAGGACCTCACTCTTTGGAGGTACTTAACCTGGTTACCATTTGCCTGTAGGATCCCAATGTATTTGTAGATATCATCAACATCTGCTATCTTGCCTTCTGGTAGTTCAATCCCCTCAGTTCTGACTACCCTCTCCTTGCTACCACCCGACCACCTTTATCTAGTCCGAATTACATGCCGATGTCTTGGCTGTATATCCTTGTGCTATGTATCAGCGAGTCGATGTCTTGTTTGCTCCTGGCATACAGCTTGGTGTTATCCATGTAGAGGAGGTGGCTGATGGTTGCACTATTCCATAGTTGATATCCGTCACCACTCTTGGTGATTATCTGGCTGAGGGGGTTCAGGCCTACGCAGGAAAGCAGCGAGGACAGACCATCTCCTTGGTATATGCCAGATCATAGGAATTGGTTTGCTAACAAATGACTGAACTTCTGTCTTTAACCAGTGTGTTTTGTTTTTTTTAGGTTTTAAAACATGCAATGATGGATGGTGTTTACGTTGATGTTGAAGCCACCGATAACTCTGGTACGTACTGGAACCTTCTATCTTTAAAAAATTTTATCATTTATAATTTAAAAGCTCTATAGCTCTTTCCAAAATGGGGACATTTTAAACAGTAAAAACACATCTACAACATCACAAAAGATTAAAATGGTCAAAAGACAAGGACAATTGCCCAAGTAGAAAATTGGGAGAGTGTTTAAAATGTAAATGATAAAAGATGTCGAATCTAATGTCTATATTTTAAGCTCTAACAACTAAGGAGGTTAATTGGCAACAGGTCAGTGTCATAATTGGGTATTTCAAAAAAAGTATCCCAGAGGGTTTTTTTAGAAGTAAGAACGGAGCGAGGTGCATCACTTTTTGAAAGATTGGGATAAATACTTCACAGAATTAAGCATTTTCACTAAAATAGTCAGTATAGGAAATTTATCTTTTTAGTTTATATATATTTATAATTTCAAGATGTTGAGAAATCCAGAGAAAACACTGCAACAAAATGGACAAAGAACAGAAACTAATTCATATTGAAGGTTATCTTCAGCTTCAGCAGGTTATTTTCTGGTAGCACTGCAAAAAAAACCTGATGTGATTTGGATTCTGCCATTACTGCATGGGCTCAAGGACACCTCTTAAATCATTGTCAATTAACACAGCCTGTCTCTCCCTCCGCAAATTCAAGTTAAAACTCTACCATAAGATCCAGAATCACTGCTGCTCTATTTGTACCTTACTAACTTAAAATTGACTTTTCATTGTTCTAGAAAGTGAGATTTATAAAATATCTTTTAATCAAGGAGACGGGTCTTCTGGCTTGTTAAAAGATAATTTGCAATCTATAGAGGCTCTAGTAATGCTTAACCATGCATACTGGTTTTGGATATATGCTGCCATCCAGATTATGTCTTTTTCAGAGAAGATCTTGATGAATTTACACATTCAGTTTGTATTGCAGCATTTAGGCCCATATTATATTTTTGTTGCATTATGAAGCAAAGGTTCCAACTTTCAACCTTGTGTGTCTTTTATGTTCTCAGGAATGAGTGTCTTTCAGTGTGCTTCACTGGCTCTGAAGGCTACAGTACGTGAGCTGGAAAGTGGTAAATCCCCCAATCTTGACGCACTCCACCAAGAACAGATGATGGAGACCCTAGAGTGTCTACTGCAGATGGGCAGCTACCTTCACACCATGGTATGGCCCTCATAACAGCTGAGAATTTTGCCTTTTTGTCATGTTGCACGTTGAAAAGAAAATTGAATAGGCCGTGGCTATGTGTTCAGTTCTGTTGTTGTGAACTTGATAAACAAAATGTACTAATACCTAACAACAAACCTGTAGGTCGGGTAACTCCCTGTTTTATTGTCACTTAGCTTGTGAAGTATGCAACTCTAACGTCTTTTTTAATTAGGCTGGTATGCATTGGACGTCTTCTACAGATAATTAGATTAATGATAGCAGTGATAGCCAAATTCTGCATAATGAAGTTAGGTTTATTCCCAGGTTGGTAAAGCTGTACATCAATTGTTCTTTGCTTTGCTTCTGGACTAACTGGTCTATTTTTAGATGTACTTGCTGCATTGTTGCCCTTTAGGGAATGAAATGTGCCTCCTCCTGTAAAACTGGAACTCAAGAATGAACAATCTTAACACTAGAACACAGTGACGGTAGACCAGTACACACAGAATAAAAACGTATTGTTTCTGGTCAGTACCGGTCCAATACTTGTCATGATTACTGCCTCTAAAACTTTCTCACTAGATTAGTCTTGTGTGCCAGGGCTTTTTAACCAGTGGCCCACGGCCCCCTAGTGGTCTGTGAAGTTATTGTACGTGTTTACAAGTATGTGGTGGATGCCATTGTTGTTGTAAAAGCCATGGTGAATATCAAAATTAAAATAAAAATGCTCATTTAGTCTACCTACTATCTCACACGCCACAACATTGGCTTTGAGGTTGCTTCTTTGTCTCAATAGTGGCCCATGTGTCACAACTACTAGAAAGGACATAAATTCTTCTTTAGGAAAAAAATTGCACTAGTGTTACTACTACTATTATCAAGATTCCTGCCAGAATATGTTAAAGTCATAGGCATCAGCATGTTAAGTTGTTATCCATATACTTGATTAATAACATTTTATTTTCTTTTGTCTTCTTTTTTCCCTTCTTCTTTCAGGGGAGCCAGGCTGTGCATGCTGTAATTTGCTGATCTCCTTGCAAACTGGCCCAGCAAGGCATCTTGAAACCCAACAGTAATGTTCTGAGTTGGTACAGGTTTGACTTTGTCACAGAGAGGCCATCATTTTGGTGTTCTTATCTCTCTCAGGATGAGTTCAGACCTCTTATGTAAAGCATCTTATGTTTTGTGTTGAGTAAAATGCCTGACTTGCCATCAGGTATTTGTTGTAATCTGCACAAAAACATGAGGTGAACATTAGCTGGTTTCTGTGAAACTTCCATTGTTTGTTACATTGGAGTAACAAATTTTCCTCAGTCGTGTCTGTGGAGATCCAGTTTTAAAATCTTATAAAAATATGTTATATTATAGAAATTCTTTGCATTTCCAGCCACTTCATACGTATTACTATTATTATAGAAGTCCAGCCCTTAAATACAAGTGTTTTAGTTAGTTTTATACTATTTCAGCGGCAGTGTCACAGTTTAAGTACTAGTAGTTACTTGCTTAGTATACAGTCCTAAAAGTCACTTTAGTGCCAGTGGCTGGGTTGTATCAGCTTGAAGGTTGAAAGTCAAGTATGTAGCACAAAATTCCACTTCAAAAATCTGTGTTATTTTCCAGAAAAAATTAAAATAAGAAATGGCTCTCAATCTTTTTTGAGAGCTCTACAGATATGCTTATTCCACTCTGGTTGTTACAGAGTTATCCCTCTCACTGTGTATATATACAGTACAGTCTTTGGCAAAGACAGTGATGTTCAAACCGGTTTCTCCGCTAACGTGCAGAGAGCAAACACACTGACAAAACATTTAATTTTTCCTGTTAACAATTTAAATCCAGGAGTTGACCCTGCTGGCAACTGATCTGAGCTGCTTTTCACATTTTAGGGAGCAAATAAATAGTCTACAGGTGTGTTAGATAGTTCTCTAATTGATCTAATTGTGTGTAAGTGAAACAAGTCCTGAAGTTACTCACATAAAAAGTTATTTAAATCAACATTCATCCATTGTAAGCATGTCTCTCCCACAGACCTTAGTGAAAGTGTCTGTCAGAAGTCAGATACTTATTCTTGCAAAGGGTTTTTTAAGAGATACAGAATTTGTTAAAATATAGTTAAATAAAGAGCACATAGCAGTTGCCCCTGGTGTTTGCTCTAGTCTTATAAGTTGCTTTGAATAAGAGTCTTCTAAATGACTAAATTGTAATTGTAAAGATACTAAAATCAGCAAACAATTACATTTTCAATTCAACTTTATCTATATAGCACCAATTCACAACAGAGTCATCTGAAGTCACTTTACATAATAAAGTCAAGACTATACAGACATTTGGAGAAAACCCCAAAATTCCCCCCTGAGCAGCTATAAGTATAGAGGAGAAACTCCCTTTTAACGGAAGAAACCAATCCAGGCTCAGGGTGGGCGCGTCAGTGGAAAGTGGAGAGAGGATAGAAAAGAGCAACAGAAATTTGCTTAAATTTGATGGATAACTGACAAATTGTTTATTAAAAACGGAAAAATATTTAATTTTTTAAAGTTCCTTATACTTACTTACTTAATTATTTTGAGTTATACATGAAAATAACAGATTTTTCATGTGGACCTGATGTAACAAACATTTTGCTGTACACCCGAGCATTATTCAGTCACTTGGAGTGTCAGTAATTTGTAGCCAAGTATATTTAGGGCAGACTTTTAATATACTGTACTGGATCTTTGAAATAACTTTTGTACTTGAGGACATTTTAGTATTGTATTGTATGGAGATGAGGATTAAAATCTGTTTCATTTGACAGTTTTCGTACCTTTTTACCTTTAAGTTATGCAGGTTTGAAGTTTATGTACTGTCACTCTTTGTACTGAACACAGATATAAATTGAAAAAAAACGTATCTAACTTGCTAAAGCAGCAGAACATGTTTTAACTTGAGCATATTCCTTTCTAACCAGGGTATTGGGACACTGTAGTCCATGTAAAAGACCAGCAGCATATTATTTCTTGTTCCACTTGTAGAAGCTTTAGCAACTTGATTGTGCCTCAGATCAATTTTAATTTGATCTTTGTAATGGCTAATAATAATATACAGCTTTTTTCCTCCCCCTCCTGTAGTTTATTTGCTTTTTTACCCTTGTTGTGTTAAGTCATTATCAATTATATGCTTAAAGGGGCTTAGATATGGGCAAAGGTTTTATATGATATGGGCATAGTTGCTAAATAAAGTATGACGATGTTATGCAAGAAAATATGTAACTTTGAATAAGAAATCTAGTATTAGAATAAGACAAGTTAGGTTTTATTTACTTAATAAAGAGACACTAATTAGCTAAAGTGTTCATTGAGGGCTATTTTATTTAGTCATGTATAGTAAGTGATATATCTTATGTTATAATCTAAGGTCAAGAGAAATCTATTTCAAGAAAAAGCTATTCAAGAAAAATCTGCTGTTAGATGTGTGAAATAGGAGTGGGGAATAACTATCACAATGTCATGAGGAATCATTGAGTCAGTTTTTAGACTTTATAGATGTTACCAGTTTTAACTTCAGCTTGTTTTTGTATTGCATTATCAACAATGTGTCAGAAATTATGCCATAGTTTTAACCACTGGTTTTACTAAAGATGATTAAAACAACATTGACATGTTTAATCAAACAAAATCCTGTAATTTACCATTTTCTTTATTTTGGGATTAGTTCATTATCAGAATTTTTGCTTCTGTATCATTATATGCATTTTATTCCTAAAGAATTTAATAAAGCTGTGGGTTCCATAAAGGTTGTCTTTCTACATATTTTTATTCCTGCACATAAAGGTGCATCTAAGGTGATCACAACAAATTCCTTTCTTATGAGGTATCGTTGATAATTATCACTACATAATCTAATTTAAGATATTTAACTTAAAGATGCGGAGGAACCTTTCTTTATTTGCTGCTCTTTACTTTCCAAAATCTAAACATATTTGATGGAGGCTGCATTGTGAGACCCCCCCAGAATTAACCTTTTTAGCCAGCTGTGTAACACAGCGACCAGCGATCAGAGAACTTGAAGTGTTAGACCGTCCAGCTGAAACAATACAAACTTCAAAGCAGTTGGACCACACACCCCTCGAGCTGTCAGCTTCTTTCATGAGCTTGAGCAACGAGAACTCTTAAATACTGGATTTGTCAGGGCTTGCTGGGCTGGCGTGCCTAGGTGGCAGCTTAGTGCAAGAGTTCTATAGTAAACAACTTACCTGGGAATGAGTATCTTTAAACCCTTTTAAACCTTCTCGACATAACATGACTTACTGCCAAAAGAGATCAAGTTTAGTCACCATTTTACACAGAAACACTTCATGAGTACTGTCTCGCCAGGTTTCTCGTAAGTTTGGTGGTTCTTAAGACAAACTAGGAGACACAAACGATTAAAAAATTGCGTGGGATAGGAAGAGGTCATACGGTTGAGGTTAAAGCAATAAGTCTCTGAACTGAGAATATTGTATTCACAAATACTAGAAAACCTGTTCAAATGTAACAAGTGGCTATCAAACCCTGGGCTACTGTAGGCTTTGTGTTTCACACATATTTATTGTGTGCTGCACACAGAATACAGGTGATTAAGAATTGTAGTTTATTATAAGAATATAATTTAAAAAAAAATGTTTTTCATCTGCAAAAAAAGTAGTGTAAAAATGTATTCAATATTATTATTTCTTTGGAAATATTTTATGCATATCAAGTTTTGTTCAGTATTTACGTTACTTTTTACATTGCACAGGACATTTTGTCACTGAAGATTCTCTGAAAGGAGTCCGTGAAAGTCAAAGCACATGTGTGAAGTGATATAACTTGTTTGTCACAAGTTTTTCACTTCCGCAGAGAACCTGTAGTAGTTCATTTAAGAGCTGATATTATTGCCAAAAATAAGCAACTTTTATATATCTTCAATGTAATTTAATCTCATTGGAATTGTTGTAGTTGGTTGATATAGGCATCTGCCAGCAGTGATACACCGCAGCCATTAATTAATTTTGTATCTGGCTTGTGCTTGAATGAGTTTGAGACAAAAGGTAATTTCAGTATAAACTTGTCAAACCATGTGTCTGATTATTTGAAATACAACATTTTCTAAAATGTCTTTCAAATTCTTGACTCTCCAAACTAATCTAAAACATCTTGCTAAATCCTCTTTGATTTATTCTCCCTGATGTGTATTTACTGCTGCAAATATCCAAACAGTAAACCTATACATAATTGTAAAATAACATTTTAAGAGGGTTTCTGCTCAAGGTTTTTTGCGTAAGGTACAACAGAGAGTTAAAGTCAGGAGAAGCAGAATCTGCTAATAACCTAATTATATGAGGGGAGACCCACCAGACTAATGAAACTTTCCTGAACAAGATCTTGTAATACTTGAGACTTACTTCAAGCCAAGTGAACAATTCAAAATGAACTGCAGCAGTTACCTAGTACCGAGACGCTTTGTTCCTGCTGTTGTTCTGCATAGGACGGAACACCAGTGGGAGCCATATCAGTCACATCATCACCTGGCAGATCAAATGAGTGGATTCTGTGAGACTTCCAGATCCAAACTGACAAAGCAGCTGGACATAGTAGTTGTGGACAAATAGAAGGAGGAGGCTGTATGATAGAATACAATTCAGAGTGACAGAACCCTGAGAAATCCCAAGGGCTGACAAAAGAGTCAGCCCTTGGCAAATTGGGGTGAAGGTGATACTGGTCGAGTGGTTTCAGCAGATGTTACGAACAACCCATAAATTCCTGATTCACCCCTCTTTCAGGGTGGTCTCGTTTTATTTATTTACAGGTCGTTTTACATTTGTTCATTTGTTTTTGCTAAGAATTTTTGTTTTTATCTGATGGTCTACACCAAAGTACATTAAACCTGTCACATTTCTAGGAACAGACCATTGGGGGTGTTTCAGCTCCTAATGTGAATGTTACACACAGTCCTAATGCTAATTAAACTTTTTTACTGCACAACGATTATTACACAAATCAGTTTCATACGTTGATTTACAACAATACTAATAATTGCTCTTGATAAGTGTTACACCATTTTTTTAAATTAGAACTGGAATATGCCGTTCACAAAAGTATTCAATCGTTTTGACTTTGTATAACCTCAATTCTACATTAGATCTGGTAGTAAAAACAGTAAAAACCTCTTATTTTTTAAAAAGATACCAAATAATCTGAAACCTACCTGAACGTTGATTTACAAAGCCAGCATTAACTGAATAAAGTAAACACTTAGAGAGCATGGGGGCTGCTCCTTGATCTTTTATGTCTTTGGGCAGAACTCCAAGCTTTATTTTTGTCAAACACTGTTGAACACGGCTCATCTCCGGATATTACTGCGTCTACAGTAATGCATGGTGAATGCAGTGTCATACTGTGATGGTTCTGTTGATTTATTCTTTCAGCTTAACGCATGCGAAATGACAATGATTGTGTAATAAAAAACTAATGCTTGATATTAGAGAGGTGCACCACTATGCTGTTCTTCTGCGTTTCCATCCAGGCATGGCCCGCTCTGAGACCCCCCTTCTGCAAAAACTCACCCAGTTTCTTAAAGGATAACTCCCACCTCCTAAGCTCCTCCTAGGGCTCCATGCGGCTGCTCAGGATGAATTTTAAACTTGCTTGCTGGTACATCGCCTCAAACAGAGTTGCAGGCTATTCTGCAACACTGAGCTTCAGCTCATCCACATATTTCCACCACTACCGAGAGCTCACTTTGCTGCTTCTATCTGCTCCTCCTCCTCTTTTACACCAACCTGCTTGACATGAGATGACTCTATCAAATGAAACATATTTTATCATGTTTTGCATTTAGATTCATTCAATTCAACCAAGTGTTCCATGCTCTCGTACAGTAAATCAGGCAGTCATGGTTTACATGAATTTACAATGAACGATGGATATGTAAAACCACTGACATTCTCTGATTGGTCTTGCTCTTAGGAGTGAATTTCTCTGCACTGTATCTGATGCTGTTCAATGAGTCTGACTATAAAGGAGGAGCTGACAGCATCTCCCCACAAACATTGACAGTTTTCCTTTCCAGAATTTGGAATGTATTGGTTTACATAATGCTTTAATGTTAGATCTTTCCTTCCTGAGTTTGTAATATATGTCTTTGAACTGTATTCACACATAATAATAGCATAATAATAACAAATTATTAAACAAATATTCATTCTTAGCACTTCTTGGCAATAGGTGCATTGAATTTGATATTTATGACCAATTGCTTTGAAATAATAAGGGTATTATAAATAAACATATTTGATAACAGGATTTTGGTGCCCACCCAGATGACTGAACATGGGCAGAGTTTGGCAAAAAAGTAGCAAAGTAGAAAACCTTTAAAAAATGCATGTGAGTCTGGAAAAATGTAGTAAATATGATGACTCATCTTCTGTAATGTGTCAAAAATGCCAGGAACAGCATTACCTCCTTATTTCCACTTAATGTGGTCATGTCCACTGATTACATCATTCATACAAAGACACAGATACAGACAAGCAGAGACGATCTTAGCTCTTGAGACACATCCAACTACTTTATGAATCTGTTAGTTTTCCCCTTTGAGAAGCTGCCAAATGCATTAGTGTTAAGAACATTAGATAAATATGGCAAAGAAGTGTTGTGCTTCAGTTCATTCTGTAGCTTCATATAAACCCCTCCTACATGATAGAAAATGTATAGAATTATTAATTATGTAATTATTAATTATTTTGTATTATTATTAATCATTTTAAGAATCTAGATAATTTATCATTTTAACCTTTAAGATCAGTTTTGCTGTATCAAATAAAATCCTGCAAATGCTGGTGATACCCCAACATTTCATCTGTTAATGTGTGAAACATCCTGACAACTGTGGGAATTGAACCCCTCACCTTCTCCAGGCTGAAGTTTTCCATTTTGTACCATCAGACTAAAGCATGTGTTACTTCACTGCGTGTTGCCCAATAAGCAGGGAGCGAGTCTTTATTGCCACATCCCTTCACATTTGATAAACCTCTGTGATAACCTCTGTAGTTTTTCAGGTAGCACAACATGAGGGCAACATCGGGCTGATTCACTTGAATGCCAGCTGGAACCTCTAAAGAGTTCCCTGAAAGTAGCTCATACGTGCACAGGCATTATTACAGATTAGATCTGCTTTTTATTCATTTACTGTTCTGTGGTATCAATCATAAATGCCCTTACTGTAAGATTTTGAATGTAGTGATTTCACTTGAAATGGAGTATTTGTACTTGGGCAATTAATATTTTGAACAAAAGATGTTAATACTCCTTCTGGCAGTGCTGCTCTAGTTTTTTGTCCTCATCCATCTTTTGTTGTCGTTCTTCAGCTGCTGGGACACTTTCACATTCCTCTGTGGGATCGGTGCATTTCATTGCACTTGTTATGCACAACTTAAGCAAACAACATAAAATCCACATGGAACATCATCAATAAACTATTAGACAAAAACAAGAAAACTTTTTTCTCTTCACTGTGAAATGAATTGAATCTCTGAATGAATTGATCAGAGATCCATATCAAAGTTCAAGTGGTTTTAATATTTTTTGCAAATGTCGGTGCTTCTCTCTTTTGTAAAATCCATCCTACTGCAGTTCAGCTGGTCATTATGAAATCAGTAATTTAATAGTTAGAACCTGTCACTCATATTCTTGATCAATCCAGAAGTTTCCTAAAGATCCCATAAGATCCCAAAATCATTATATATATAAACTTCATTATATTCTGGTGATCGTGATAATTGTACACATTATTGTCTCAAATCCATTTGATCTTCTTTCTTGAAAATACTGGAAAACAAATTATGAATTCTTAAAGATTCAACACTTTATTTTTCTATGATTTGTCCTTTTTAAATATTTGTTAGGAAAACACACTCATCTAAACCCACTTTTTAAATGCAAAAGATGTTTATGAGTTTAGATGTGTTTTTCTAAATGAGTACACAGGCTCTATATCTTCTTTTAGTATTTTCGATAGATAACTATCTTTTTTATTTTTATTAATACTAGACATCATTAGACATTGTTGTCATCTGCATTTTTATAAAATCAGTCGGTGCGGGTGAAGAAAGAGTACATTTTACCAGAAGCTCATTATCCTTAGAGAGTCAATGAATAATTAAATATCAATACATTTGGTGTAGGATGTGTATTTGGGCGTTGTTTTCTTTTTTGTGAAAAGATTATAATTGATATTAAACTGTTGTGTTTATTTTTGTTTTTGTATTTGTTGTTTTGTTGTGCGAAGTGATGAAATTTGTGTTGCATCCTTTTTACAAGCTTGCAGTGTCTCGGCCTCTCCAGTCCTATTTATTTAGTGTTTTTGTGTCTATGGTTTCTTTACATATAGAGACGACCTAAAATTTAAAAAAACACTCACACACTGACATTAAAGGTGAACTGACACCACAGTTACATTTTACAAATGACACTTAAAGAGAAACACAGCTGCAGCCTGTCTCTTTTCCAAAGCTTAGGACGACACCTGGTGGCAATGCAGCTCAGGGGGCAGCATTTTACTGGAATCTTCCACAAGAAACGACATTGTTTTTAAAGCTCGTTAGTAGTTAATTTGTTAGTTTACCAAAATTTGTGTATTTTGTTTAAATTTGTATTGCACATAAAAATGTAGTTCGCATACCTAATGAATGTATTATTGCAATAAATAATTTAATTTATATAGTTCATGTTATTTAATTGGTGTGAGGTATTTGAGGATAGTGTGATTATAATGTAACAGAAAAATCCACTTTTAGACATATTAATTCTTCACACATATAGTTGATGTTGGCATGAGGCTTACATTTAATCCATATCTAAATACTGTAGGTTTTTATGCTTTTTTGGACTCTGAGCCCATATAGTTTCATGTCATTGTAAGTAAGAAAACAATCATCACATCTAAAATGTTTCAATGTTATAGTGAAGACTTTTATTGCAAAATCAGATAATATACATCACACATGTGCATTTTACAGTTGCTGTTTAAGTTGTATCAAATAAATAGAAAGGAGCTTGAATCAACAGATTTAGTGGCATTCTCTATCAACCCACTACTTTTTTATTCTGATAGTTCACTTGCATCCTCCTGCTGCAAGTATTGTGTGATATTGCCTCATGCACTTGAAAGGCCTACGACTGCTAGGAGAGATACCAGGAGATTTCACACACAACACACACACATTCACACACCCTCCATGAGCTGGGAGATGAGATAGGCAACTTATGTTGTCTGTTGACTGCCAGAGCCTGATACAGCTCCACTCAGCCCCAAGGATCAATCGTAGTGCAGAACTTAGTATTTAAATGTTGTTTTTTAAAAAAAAAAAAAAGCATGAATAGTTGCTTTATGTCTCCAAACATTTTCCCCCATTGCTTCGCTATTTGGACAAGCTGGCTCCTGAAACTTAAAGAACAGCAACTAGTTTTGAAGCAGAAGGGTCAGCTGTCAATCAAAGCATGCCTTGATGTGCTGCCGACCAGTGGCGAGTTTTGGGAAATAAGTGGTGGACTGCATTGCAGCCTCCCAAAAAAAAGAGGGCTGGAACAAACTGTTAAAGGGTAGGGCAAAGAGAAGAGGGACGGGTGGTGGGTTTATTCTCCATCTCTATCTCTTAATCCCACTGTCTTTTTATTCAGTGTGTGCGCTGTTCTTGATGCAGGTCATGGAATGTGCGAGGCGCTTTAATGGCAGCAGAATGAATGCATAATGAAAAGCAAGCAGTGAAAAACAGTCCACAGGCAGAGATGAATGATACTACATTACTTCTTTTTATTTGGCTGTAATTTACCTGATGTAGAATTTCCTGACATAGACATTGATTATTAAAAGGAACCTGAATTTCAGATACATCAAATTGATTAATTGTTAGAAAAAAAATTCTCATCAAGTCGTACCGTTACCCAACAACGATTTATTGTTGCGTCAACAGGTGATTGTTTGTTCGCAAAATACAGCCGAGAGAGAGAAGAGAAAGCAAAGAAGCCAGTGAACGTTTCTGTTTCTCCAAGCGGAAAAGCAAAACCTGAGCATGAATCACGGCTGGCGAGAAGTCGAGAGCAAAGTCGCCAGCTGACGAGAAGAAGAAAGTCAACTCAGATAAACTGACGCGGTGGAGATCTTGAAGCCATGCAGTTAACAGAATATTGCCTTCAAATAACACTCGCACATGCTTTTCCAAAATCAAACATGCATTGGGTATTTCAGTGGGGTAAAGAAGTGTAAATACTCAACATTTTAGCAATACAAATTTCAAAATGTTTCTGATGATGAATATTTGTGGAGCATGTTACACAAGTTTTCCAGCAATCCCTTTATTCAGTAGATTGTTTAAGCAAATGATAAATGAACATTATTAAGTGAAAATAAAATAGAAAATATATATTTAATAGTTATGCGTCTGTCTCGATGCTGTCAATGTGTGTCACAAAAACCACAGGAAGTTTCAATCACTACTACTAATTCAAAGAGCATTTTGTAAACGATCAATCGTTGCAAGCGTAAAACTCAGTCATCATCACAAGGCTGTGAGTGCAGTTCAGATCACAGTGGTCACGGACAAGTTCAGCATCTCCTCTAGAAGCCACCTCACTAAGGCTTGTTATAGTGTAGTCACCCATTTGGAAACTTCTTTTCTTTTTTTTTTAAGGAAAGCTGTTTTTTGTTTGGCCATCCTCTTGGAACAATTTTATATATATGTATATATAAATATTTTTTTAGAAAAGAACTACCAAAATCATGCAACTATCATTTCATTTTTGTGAGACAAAACCAGTGGATTTCCCTCTTGGTGCTGGTTGGGAGGTTTGGAGGTGAGGTCAGCATGGGCGTTTTAGGCACTGCCATCCTGTTTGAGCCGCTGACTGCGAGCCTTGTAGACCTCGATCAGTAAATCTTTGACATACTGGATTTCTCGCTCCACAGACTCTGCTTTGTCACGAAGCTCCCGGTTCTGCCCCTCGAGGCCATGCAGCTCCTCCTCCAAAGAGTCAAGCTCCGCCCTCTTACGCAGCCTATACCTGCAACAAGAACAATTGCATTTGATTGGTTTTGCAGGTTTTCAAGTGAAAGCGACCTCTGAGCTGTGTCGAATGGATTACTCTCACAGTTCAGACATCCCTCCTTTGAGACATGATGTGGTGTTTATTTTACTTAATGCAGTGTTTACGACCTATACATTTCTACCGTAAAAACATTTTTTGTGTATGTTATTTTACACAATAGTGAATCAATGAAACAGGCAAACCACACTTGGTTAGGTGGGGCTGGATTTGGCTGGGAGTGAGGGACTTTCCACTCTTCTCCTACACTCTGCATGACATTTAAAGCACTGGGGTGGCTGGTTTTTGTAACACTCCCATCACATCAAAGTGTAAAATGAAAGTATTTGGTGACATCGATTGATACATAAGCTAAAAAAAATTATTAATAATAATCCACGTAATCCACCGAAACAATAAAAACTAACTTTGCCTACCAATGCCTGTGAATGATAAAATTTATGTATTATAAACCATTTCCATTACTGTCTTATCAGACTAAAAACAAGATAATAATCTATTACACATTGTTCCTGAGGTTTTACGGGAAAAAGAAAAGAAGACAAGATGATATCAAAATCAACAAGAATAAATCACTGCTTTACCTGTGAGCAGCCGTTTTGTTCTGGTCTCTCTTTTTCTGCTTTCTCTCTCCACTGCTGGTATCCAGAGACACGGCGCCCATCACCAGAGATGGCTTCATGGAGCAGGGCTCGTCCTTTAGCCTGTGAGTTGGGCGGTGGATGGGGGTGCCCATTAGCGGCCCTTCGCCCTCACCTCTGGACAGACATTCGTAGCTTTGGTCTGCAAGGCATTCTGGATAGAGGTAGTGGCCATGTTGGGGCTCTACAGCCTGTGCTTGTGATGGCTGATCTAGGTCACCTATAAAGCTATGGTAAGGCTCTGTGCTGGCCATGGATTGGTGGAAGTAGCCATCACCGGCCACCATTGTCTCTTGGGGAATACTTCCAGAAAGTCCTCCATCTTTGTTGCAGTGTAAGACATCAAGCCCTGTGCTGTCGTAACTTACATTGACCTTTACATTGTGCATCAACTGTCCCTCACGCTTGTGGTGGCTGTCGTATGAGCCCCCAAGACAAAAACCTCGAGCAATCTCTTCGCTGCAAAACATTCCTTCTGAAAAACAATAACTGTCCTCTTCCTTCAACGATAAAGCACATTCTCTCACCTTCTTAACATTACCAAGGCTGTTCTTACTCACTGTCTTCAGTGTGGAGTAGTGGTTCACAGACAACTCTGTGCTTCCTGAGTAACTTCCCCTGGAGCCCCATGTATCAAGTCCAACTTCCTCCCCAACTTTCACAGCTTCACTGATTATTCTTCGCCCGTTGTTGTGGTGGTAGCGATGATGGTAGTTGTAAGGAGCGGGTCGAGCAATTTTGGTTCTTCCGATGGGACCACCACAGAAGCTGGCCAGGTCCAGTTCCCCTGTTGCCAAGGTAACAACCACAGGGCTGGTTTCTGATTGGCTGGTCCCGTACGAGCCATAGGGTAACTGATAATAAGACTGGGAGCCCATGGCTTGGGCACCCTTGTCACATTTTGAGGATTTGTCCAACTTGTTTGTTGTGGATGTGGACTCAGAACGGAAGTAGTCCTCCAGCTGAGCCAGCTCCTCCTGCAATAGAGAGGTCATGACCTCCAGATCTGAGGGCACCTTGACATCTTGTTCTAGTGGCGAGGGTGGAAGTGATGAGCTCGGAGAAGACTCGGTCGTCGACACAAATGAAGACAAATCAACTTTTTCCGTCATCCAATCTGAGTGACCATCACCTATAAAAGTTAAAAATAATAACGATATAAAACACGGTAAGTAAAACAATCCATTGTTTCATTCAGGTGCTTGTTTAGAATAACTGAAATAAAAAGTACAAGTTCAGGAAAAAATCTTAAATCGCTCATGGCGTAGAGGATAAATGTAAAAAAAAGCTTAAATTAAAATCAAGCAATACATCCAAAAATTCCAAGTGAACAACTAACCGATCATCTGAAAATGATTGAACAGCATCGTCTGCATTCGATAAATATCCACTTAGCTGTACTCACTGTACGACATTAGCCCCGTGCTGCACTGCGGCTCCGACCTCGGGATGTGGAAAAATAAAAAAGCGTCTTGGCGAAACTCACCAATTAAGTGCTGCCTCTCCGCTGGCTCCACCCCTGTCCCGGGCCGTGATTGGCTGTGACTGCTAGCCTGTCGGAGAAGGGGAGCGCCAAGCTCGCCTGTGGAAATGGGAGGAATTTTGCTGCGAAGGATCGATGCCGCCATTGTTTCGTCTGCGTCGGTCGAATTGTTCAAAAGCACAAATTGTGCACTGAGTGGATGACAGAGCCGTGGAAGACCTGTGGATGGAAATTAACAAAATATACAATTGTTTATTCTGCCTTAAAATGTCCCATTTCAATTAATAAAAGGTGTTTATTACTCAAAATAAACTGATAATTAACTTTAAAAAATTTTAAAACATTATTAATTATAAATATTTAAAAATGTAATTACAAAATTACTTTGTAATCAAGATTTACTGAGTTCAAATTAACCCCATTCACCTGTCACCCCCTGCTGTGAAGCCATAATTAACTGATCATTAACTAATTAACAAGCAATAATGTGAACTAACAGTAATCTAGCACACTTTAAGAAACAGACTATGATAAAATACATAATAAAACTTTTATATGACTTGAAAACTTTACACACATATAAAAGTTATTATACACAATGAAAGTCATAGAAACGTTTTAAAACGTATTAAAACCTGTATGAAGAAGCAGAAAACAACAGTTCTCAATTTTTTCCCATGAAAAAAACTACTTTGATATGGCTCCTTTAAAATAGTAATATTGTCTGAGACAAGCCCGTAAATGACATAAATAAACAACTGAAGTCACGCACACGATATATTCGGTGATATTGTGCTTGTTAAATAGTGTCAGGGCTACTTTGTTAGCTAAAAGAGCAAATGTCACTGTTATTTATTCGGCTCCAGAAGCTGGAAAACTGTTTACTTACCCCATAGTTTCTGAATATTCTTGGGAAGTGCGTTGCAGGAGCAAAGCACAAGAAGCTTTACGACGAGCAGGAGGACGGTCGCAGTTTACAAAGCCATGTTTTCCCCTTTTGGAAGTCAGGGACTCTTCATGAAGGGCTTTTTCGACGAACAGAATAGCAGACAGAAAGTTTTTAAATCCGCTACTTCTGCAACTCCTAACGCCAGGACCTGATCACAGCAGACCAAATTAATCCGCAGTTTGCAGAGTTCACCCGGTCGTTACGTCATCAGTGTGGGGACTTTCCCATTATCCAGAGAGCAGAGTGTGTGTGTGTCTGTGTGTGTGTGTGTGTGCTACACACACTCCTCCTAACAAGTAAGTGTGTTTTATTTGCTTTATTTTAATGTACTTTTTCTGCGTTTTGCTTTTCAATAAGAACCCTTATTAGAAAAAATGATCTTTTCCGCCTACAAAACAGTCCTAAAAGTAAAAGAAAATCCCTCTTTGTGTCATATACTCATACAGATAATACAGCAGTGTGTTAAATGCGATATGAAAATCATAAACACATCTGTTCACACCAACCGTGGTAAAAACTGCTCGGCTTTAACGGTACAGCCAGCGCTAGTTCTCGGTTTGCCGTAGCGGAAGGATACCGTGTTGCAGTTCGAAGGTGTAACTTTAGTTGCAGCCCTGTTGCATCAGATCCGCAGGGGATTCGCTGAGCGCTGTAACAATGTGGCCACACCATTGGCTTGTCTGGGGGAACTTTTCTATTTCTATTGGCCTGCTATCACTCTTACACTGATTGCTAATCATTACACATTAGCACCGACCCGGGACTGGACAAATGTGTTATAAGCAGTGAGAATGTGGCAAAAAGCAACCACGACTTCCAGCTGGGATTATAATGAGACAATTATACACTTAAAATTAATTACAGTTTCGTATGTGGTTATTTTCAGCTAGTATGATAAAGCATCACTTCCATCAATTTGTCTAATTTACTTTGTGTAGCTTCCTGTGTGAATAAACCAGAAGTAAACTAAGCTCATACTAGTAATAAAGTAAGTAATAAAGTAATAAATTCCTTTTAAACACTTTTTTATGTGGCGTCTTTTAATATGTAAGTTAAAAACTTTTGGGGGGGGGGGCAGTATCTCTGAAGAAATGTGAATTAAAAAAATCAGTGATTTAAAAGCAGGTTTGTGAAGTAAATGTTACACAATGAAGAAGCTATACTGTAAATATGTTTCTTCATCACGTACATATATAAAAAATGAAAAGTACATTAAAATTTACCCATTTACCCACAATTGCCTGTGGGTAAATCCCGTCTCTCCTCTCTTCTCATCCAGTCTATAGGAGCATATTTTGACCGTACAGTAACACTTGTGTCTTGTGTGGGGCTTAGACATTTAGAATCAACATGACAGCGAATATACAAAGCCTTCACAAACAAACATTTTATTTAAACATGCAGTTTGACAAGTATCCAAATATTCACATTTCACGTTTTTTCTTTTTAATTTACATTCTTTGACATTAAGGACACATCAAAAATATTTGCCATCAATGATTAGTATGTAGTTAGGTTATTAAAGAAAAGCTGTGTTTCCACAATCTACAGACTCTAGGGCCACGAGAGACCTTAAACCATCTCAGTATCACAACAGAAAGTCTTGGTATCATGTTGTCCAGTTTACTGTACAGTAAATCCTTTATAGCCACTGACAACAAAATATAAGTGTTATGTCCTGAAACCAAAATGTCCACTTTACGGTTGAAGCTGGATGTCTTCACCCACGGCAGCGTGAAGAAATGAGACACTGAGTGATCAGCAAAGAGAAACTAAATAATACAGCTTTAAAGACATGCAGGCACAAAATGATGAAAACATTTGATGAAAAAATTGTATATGAATAAAGATACATTTCCTGCTTGGTTTTTGACAATCTTTTTTAAATAAAAATTTAAAAATGTACAAGCCAAACATTGGTCTATAAAGACTTTGTTCAACTTAACATTATTATGTTTCCAGGAAATTTGGAAACTTTAATCATTAAAATCATGTTTTAATATTAGATTAATACACACAAAATCTGAGTGCAACTTACATGTATATGCTGAATATAGAGATCTAACAATCTATAACAACATAATGTTAATTATGTAAATGTTTATTATTATCTTGACCATTACTCTTCCTGTGGGCGTCCAGAGCAGGAGTATAAATAGACACTAAATGGCAAAATAGTGAAAACACAGATACAATGCCATTTCATATAATGTATATTAAAGTGCCCTGATGTCCGTCCATGTCCAGTATTACGTCATATAGTAAACTCACTCAACAAAAAGTAGGTTGTCCATCCTTGATATTCTAACTAATAAATAAAAATTGATTTGCAATAATCAGCATCAACACAGTGTATATATTCATAAATAGATATTGATCATAACTCTCTTCAACACAAAAAGTATTTAAAACGTTATAAACAGACTGTTGTAAACCAAGTCAGTTGCAAGTGAAAGGATATATTACATTTAAATGACATGACATTCTATGAGCAAAAGTAAAATTAAAATAAATAAAAACAAAAATGTTTAATTTGTAAGACAAATTTTAACAAATTTAGTTTAACACTAAATGCTGAAAATAAAACATGAGCTTAAAAAAGTCCTTGTGTAATCTGAAGCTGTGTGATGACATCAGCCACGTAACCCAGTCTAAATCAGCTTGATTTTAGCCAAATTTCTTTAATGTTTGAAATGTGTGTGGCATAGTAAAGACTGCAATAAACGTTGTAAAGCTTAAGGCCCTCAAACCCTACTTATGATATTATACTATTTCTAACAACACACAGATCATGATTATTATAGACTGTCAAACACATTGATCATCTGAGAACATATCAGGTGCCTCAGTACAGACGGCTGCTCGTTAGCCCTGCTTCAATATATGATCCTACTCTAATGATCCGCTACAGTCTGAAACACTATGTCTCAATAAAAAGATTAGGTTTCAGTTAAAATAATTTCACAAACAATAATAAACATTTCAGTCATTTAGTAAAATGACAATATGACTTATATAAACGTATTTACTTTCTGAAGCTGCCCTGTTTCTCATTTTCTTGGTGCATCGAGCGACTGCTACTCCACAACATGTAGACACACAGGGAGCAGCTCTGCACTTTCTGCAGTCTTATGTATTTATCTATAAACGGTTACTATTGGTTGCATATAGAGCAACTCACTGTGTAATGATTTGGGTTGCTGAAATTTGTGACTGCACTATAACTTGATATTTAACAAGACTTACATTATCACATAGTTTAGTCATTTGTGTCAAACAAATGTGAAAACCATATAAACTGGCTCTGCTGCGGGCTTTCCATGTAGGTTTGGATGATTTCAAAACTTGTTTTAATCAGTTTCCAAAGTGTGATCCTTTAAATTCAGTGTGGAAAATAACCGTTCACTAACTTGTCACAGTCATACTCTCATGCTGCACCTGAAATAAAAAAAAAACATCCTGTAACAAAAGTAAAACGATGCAGGCCTGAGTCTTGGGAGCCTGAAACAAATGACTGCTTCAGGGCAGCTTGGCCTCGGCCTTATTAAAACCACACACTGTCATATTTTGATGATGTAGTCAAGTCTGCAGACAGTGGCAATAAAGCTGGTGGTGGTGACAATTTCAAGCAAATAAAATGTGTATAGAATTTGAGTGATAATGCATTTGTAAGCACTGCCTCATGCCTACAATCCATCTGTAATGTACCACCAAATCTGTTTTATAGCCCAGCAGCTAAGAACAGTTTGTCTGTAATCGAATGTGTTTATCATCTCGCTCACCAGCCTGTCACTTTGGGGTTTTTAAACCTGACCTCCTGGCTGATGTGATGGGCTGCCCGTCATGACAGGTAGGACGCGTGGAGGTCGGTCAGGGCAGCTGACACACAGCGGGGGTCCCGTTACCCTCATTAGTAAAACCAGAACAGCTCTGCCTGGCTCCTTGGCTGGAGCTCCTCCGCCAACCCCTGCCTCCCCAACAAACCAAGAGCTGATTGAAGCAGCCAGGTCTTCCTGTTGCTATAGTAATAGGCAACACTGGCTCACCCCTCTGGAAAACATGTTTTTGGCACCCATGTAGCCATGGGTTTTTACGGCCTCCCCCTCAGAGTTCTTACTCCCCCATTGTTTACACTGCTCGTCTTCCTGTTTTTGCAGACAGGGCAGTTTTCATTATGCATGATGCACCTCTTTAGTCGCGCATGAATTTGTAATCATCCTGGGTCGCGGAGATCAGGAACAGTGGTGGTAAAATGTGCAATGCCCCTGCAAGAATATTATATTTAATCTGCTCTGTACTTGCTAGCAAATCACTCATGAAGATCAATTACTGGATGCATCGTGTTTTTTTTAACAATGTTGACTTGAAAACTTGAAAACGATATTATTACCTCCATACGTACCATCACTAAAATCAACACATTCACTACAAAATATTACACTTACAATTTTATTTTTGACAAATTGTAGAACATTTTTCATAGTGGTTGAAGATTTCAAGAAAAAATGTATATTTGCATTTGAAAATAATAAAATTTTCAGTGACCTTGGCTCCCAAATCCCTTATTCTCTTTGATGTGAACATCCCGCTGTATATATTTACAGTAGAGTCTACAGATTTCAGCGCTGTGTGCAATAGTGAATCTACAATGAATTCCTTAACTTGCAGCCGTTTTCTGTGTTGCGGCAAAACGATTGCCTGCTTTTTGTGCAGTATTGCCCTCCATCTGTCCGTTTGTACTGTACAACCATACAGGAGCCCTCTCCAGCAGAGCATCGTGGGATGGGAAGAGCCTCCTTCAAAGACGCAGGCGGCCGTGCACTTCTCTACTTTGGCACATTGGTATCAGTTACACCATAATTTCATCACCAGCAGCTCCCTGTGAATCCTGCTTACATTAACTTTTTACAGGGATTGGCAACACAGAGGCAGAGATGCATGGCAGTGCCGGCACTTGAGCCCATTTAGACTCAGCCTCCCCATTCAATAGTTGGACCCAAGATATTGTTATTTGTTGATGAAGTGTTGTATTTGTATGAACAAATGGTCTGAATTGTGGAGAATCCCTGCGGTTACAGCGGGATTACATTGAGAAAAAAGGCAAGGAAGGATTAAAAAAACAAGAGGACGGGGAGACTTCAAAGTGGCAAAGTGTGCAGGGCTGTGTTTGAATGATGGCTGGCATATTGTTTTGATAAGTGTTCCCTGAGGAGAACATGTGAAGCAGCATGTCACTTTCTCCTCTCATCTCTGCAACGGGGAGCCGGGCACCGAAGGAGTGTCAGAAAAACCAGCTGCAATTACTGCGTTCAGACAATAATACTGCAGCGCTGAGGGCTCACACAGCAGCCCAAGCACACACACTCACAAACACGCATTTGAATTAATTTCTTTTAAACATGAAGATAAATGAACATGTTCGACCTGGAAATGGTGATAATAATACTGGTGCTCAGGGAGCGAGCAACAATATCAAATGTAGACAATTTATTTCAATGCCCATGATACACACACATGTGCTTTCATCATTATTCACTGACATATTTTCAGTTTCTGTGGGAGGCTGTTAGGAGACAAAGCACAGCAATGTCACAACATTGAATGTTTCCATATTTGTTTACTCCAAGATTTTAATTCACGTTACATGAAAACACACAAATGAATGAAGACATTACTTTGGCCAGTAATGCATTTTAGATGTAGAAACAATAATTATCATTAGAGCCCTTATTATTAAATCTGTTTGTTGTGACATTTTGACTTAGATTTGATTGAATACTGTCAGTAAAAGCTGGTGGCTCCACACATATTCAAAAAAAGACAAAATGAAGGTAATAACCCATGTCTTAAATTAAACATAATCTTGTTGCATGTTTTCCTCCCTTAAATACAGGATTATTGAATTATTATTAGTAGTAGTATTATTTTTATTTTGTCTCTGATCTTAAAGCCACTGGAAGTGACACAGAATTTATTTAACAGAAGCTTCTCCACAAGAGATTTGGGAGGAGGTCCTGACCGATTAAAGCAAAAATTAAACTACCGTTAGTCTGCCGCAATGGTCAGGACCCCACCCAAAGGTTCAGGGCCCCACATGGAGACGATATTACTTTAATTATCCCAAATGGGAATTTGTGCCAACTTGCTCAGTTTGCAGAGTATATTAAATATTTACAGAAAAAGTAAAATTCAAGTTGCATATATATGATCATTAAATATGATAACTACAAGTGTTTGTCATGCAGAATATCAGATGGTAGACAAACAGAAAATAAAGAGAAATTGTTGCAAGTGTTTTTCTTTTCAGAATCTGCAATTTTCTCTGGAATTACTGCATAGTTTTATTTCTTCAGATATCAAAAAAACATTCCAATGACATAGTATTAAAGGGTTTACAATAAGGTTAAGTCCAGTATGTATCTGAGGGGAGCAAAAAAAATGAGAAAAGAGGAGGAGAAATCAATAAAATGCACAAAATAAATCACAGCACATTTTTTTTAATTTATTTTCCTAAAAACCTGTCAAATAAAAATGAAAAATAAAAAATAGGGTTAAAGCTCACCATCCGACACTGGTCACAGGTCTTTGTTGTGCGTCACCTTCCCCTCTACCTGCATTTCCTGTCAGTAGCCATCATGTCAAAACAAAGGCAAAGCGCCAAGATAATATAATAGTGTCTAAAAAAGGAAAAGTAGGTTCTTACACAGACATGAATAGATGACAGCAACACAAAGACACCCACACCCACACACAAACACAGTGTGCTTTATGCTATATATTAAATTACCATAAACTGATGTGAACAAATGAGGTTTATTGAGCAAGACAACCCATCCACTGGTGTCTGAATTGAGAAAAAGTAGGTGTGATGGACAAAGAACATTACTTCACAGCCCCTCCTTCGTGGCTGGAATACTTATCATTATAAAGTTATTTACTGAATAGGGCACTCTTTTTAATTTTTTTTTTCAGTATCTCCACGGTTTTCGAGCCGAATCACACACACACACAGAGAACCAAAGCCAAGCAGATGAGTTTACATCCAGAGAAACCCACATTACTAGATTACTGTTGTTTTTCTCAGGGTGTTCCACCGCAGCCTCTCATAACAATGTTGTGGTTGAGGGAGACCAAGCCATCGCAGCTATTTCAAGTCATTGTGGTCTCATTACAGCAGGCTGTTGGTAATCCTCTGCCTTTGATCTGGGAGCTGAAGGGAGCTGTGTTTTACTATAGTTCAAACAACGTTTCCCCTGCTCCCTCAGCACCTCCACCAGCAGCAGCCGTCCTGTGGTAGCTGCAGAACCACAGTCTGATGATGAGAAACATTTGCTTTTTAGCTAAATACAGGTGAGACAGAAAAACAATTTGTTGGAGGTGTGTGAGTTAAATTGAAGTTAACCAGAAGGAGATTCGCTCCACTGGGGAAAACAAAACTGGGGTCAGATGGGATGTGCTTTATTTGACATGTTTCATTTGTGCTTTAAAGTATGATTAGTCCACAAATACTGAGAGACCAGAGTTATCCATGAACAGACAAATGGTTTGTTTCCATTAGAGGAACTTAGGGAGAGACTTTTGAGGACTTTTGTTCCTCTACCTGTGTTTCCATCCCAGTAATATGGGCTTGAATTTAGTTCCTGGATGTAATTCTGTCCCACAAAAAAGACCTTGGCTGTCTGAAGGTAAGGTCCTGCTGTGAAAATACAAATCACACTTACTTTAGGGGCAGGTGTCCACAGACCACAGGGTCAGTGGCTTGATTCCCTGTCTGTCCTTGGCTATGTGCCAATCTGTCCTTGAGCAAGGGACTGAACCCCAAGTTGTTACCAGTGGGTCAGGTGAGCACCCTGCAAAGCAACCACTGCCATCAGTGTGTGAGTGTGAATGGGTGAATAAAAAACAACACTGCAAAGTACCTTATTAGCAGATATTTACCACGGACGTTTCCTAAACTTTGGTTCCTGGCAAAGAAAGAAAAGCTGATTTTTTTTCAGTGGAAAGGGAAAATTTTATTTATGAATTAATATGAAATGTACTGTTTGCTTATCGGTGTGTTCTCTGAGAAATCACCTCTCAGTTACGTGAAGTGTGATACTCTGTGCTGCACTTTTCACAAAGCATCAACATCCCGTTTCAATCTGACAAAGATAACTGACAACATCATCGATCAGTGAACTCCTGAGACCCAGATATCTGCAAGAGATTGAGTCTAGGTGATTAAACACCTGTAGCTTCATCACACAGCAGTTCCTCAATTAGTGAGACACGTTTAGTGTCTCTGCTTTGACAGCGGGAGTGTGTGTAACTGAGGAGAAAGCAGCATAAAGCTTATTTATTTAAATCTTTTTCATGAAAGCAAATATCCATTTGGCTCCTATTAATTGTGTAAATATATTAAACCTATATGATTTGCAGTAAAACAAAATGATGTGTCCTTCTGGATATAATAAAAAATACTTTATGCAGTACAATGGAGAGTGCAGGCGATTCTATGAGAACAATGTAGACGACAAAAGAAACAAGTCATCAAAAACTAAATGGGATGTCAGAAAATGATGAAATCTAACAATATGATTGTATGTGAGGGGTAGTTTTCCTTTAAATCCTAAGGCACAAAAGGCACGCCAAAGCTCAAAGGCTCTGTCCGAGTCTCTGGTCCGCCCATGGGTGAACAAACTCTGAAATCAAAAAGCAGCCAGCTCTATGCTGTGTCCACCACCTGGAGCTCAGCACATCCCTGCTCGCACTCTGTAGGCATACGCAGAGACAAACACACACAACACGGGTTTAGTTATAGCAGTATGGGATCACACAGTCTGATAGGGCCACGCTGACAAAAATGCTCAGGGATTGTGCTCATCGTTGGCTCGTGTAGCTACCGCTGCTGTGGGCTTCTGTTTGTCCCTGATCTTGGTATCTTTGGTCGAAGTGTGGATTCCAATAAAGGCTTGTTAAACAACAGATTTCATTCTCTGACTCAAGAGGGCCTCGCATGGCCCAGAGGCGTAAGCTGCTCCTTTGAACATCTAAATCCCCGTGCAGCATCTGACTTCCCTTTGTTATTCACTGGTGGATGTTCCTCCACTGTTTTTCCCTGTGTGCTATCACTCTGGAAAGGCTCCAGTGGACTGAGTAGAGGGAGCTTTTAGCTCTGAAAGATTATCTTATTGAGATCATCAAGCCCCAGTTAATTGAACTGTTATATGGAATCTTTGTAGAAGCACGGAGTGAACATGTTTTTTTGATAAAGAATTCATTAGCCACAGCTAGGGAGCCTGATTTAATGAACTCCTCCCTGGGTTTTGAGATGAGAGACACGGAACAAACGGTCTGCTCTCAGCCCGAATGTCTGCTGCCCTCTCCTGCCTACTGCTGTGAACACACATCAAATACCTCACAGCAGTGTGAAGCCCGTACATGCTTTCAGTACCAAATTACGGGCTATTTATTAGTACTTGTGCATTTAATTTAAAAGACAGAAGCAACCAGATATACAGTGATATAAAACTGTATTATATGCCCCAGATTCACTGCGCCTCTCCATGTTTTCGTAAATTTGTTAATTGCACATTTATTACAGAATTTGAATAAAAAAACAAATACAGTGGTCAAAGGGATTTGAGTCTAAATTCAGCATAATAATCAAATTTACTGCATTCAGTCTACAAGACAGGGGAGTGCACCTTTGCTCAGTCTCATTTAGATGATAAGTAATCAGAACTCCTGACCATTGCTGTTTTAGCAAACAAATGCACAATTTATTAACTAACAAACAGAGAAGTGTAATAAAGGTCCATATTTAAGAACCAGCAAAGCTTTTATTAGTGAGATTTCATATTTTGCTTTTTAAAGCTTGTTTTTTGTCGATGACAGACTCCATTCTCCTGTGTGGGTTGATACCAGTCAAATCAAAGATGCGCTCTGCAAATTATTCTTTTCAGGTCCTCTGTGTCAGGGGTGTTTGTTACACAGCTTAAAACAGTCAGCGGACATACCAGGGACTCATCTTTTCACTCAGTTTACAAATGTGCATTCATGTTGTAATTAAAAATACCACATTTCCTACATGCTTTGCACTTATGCAGCTTCCTGTCAGTATGCTACCACCTCCACAGTTCATCATCAGCACTTTGCTGTCACTGTAATATTCCCGGTCAGCCCTTGGCCAAACATACTGGACACTATCTGATTCATACCTTGCCAGTGTTTAACAGTCTTGTTTTTCTGAGTATTTGGCAAAGTTAGACAGTTTTCACTAGGTCCTCAGAGTAAATATGTACAGTATTTATAGTACTGGTTAAAATATACCTTGACAATCATTTGACATTATGTGGCAAGCATATATTTCAGCATTTTGTTTTAGTTGAGATGCTAAATATTTCATACATGAGCGATGAGTGGCACCATATAATTTTTTTCTTAATGCTTTGGCATCTCAAGGACACAGGGTGGAGCAGGGTTTTGTGCCGGAAATAAACATTGCTAAATACGGTCATTCAACAACAACATACTAGACGAATGGAATGAATAAAACTCTTTGTGGCAATTTTTTTTCAATTACTACTAGTGACCTCTGAAACCAGAAGAAAGAAGGGAGAAGACCTTATGAGAGTGGTTGTGGTGTTTATGTTATTTAGTAATTGTTTCCAGTAATAAGTTATTAATTGTTTCTAATACTGGAAACAATTAGGGAGGCTGTAGCTCATTTGGTAAGGTAGTCCACGAAGCACAGGGTCAGTGGCTCGATCCTTCTTGGCTACATGCTGGGCAAGAAACTGAACCCAAAGTTGCCCCTGGTGGGAACATTTTAAAGCACATTGGAGTGGCCATTTAAGTAAAATCTAACAAAAATAAAAGTAGTCATGTGAATAAGCTGTGAGCAAGGACTCCTCGATGTTTTTATTGAAGGAGCTGTTTTCTTAAAACCTGCTACTAAAACCTTAACCTGAATCTATCATGATGATAGTATTAAACAAGCTCATTCAAACCCATTTAAGTACAAAAGCCACAACAGCAGCAATACAATTACCCCTAAGCAATCTTTACTGACCAACTTGAATCCTGTAAATTGTAAAGTTTCATTCCTTCCTTTGCTACATTATGAAGCAGAGCAGCACTGTGCTTAAATGTTAAAAGCGTTGGACACAGTCAGGCTCAAGCACTGTACTGCACTCTAATTTTGGTTCCATTCGGTCCTTTATTTGATTGATTTTGGGAGCGGCAGAGATCAAAGACGGCAGGAGACAAAAGATAAAAGGAGATAAAAGACGAGCTGGGGAGAAGAAAACTGTCGCCGTGTCACCTCCAGTAGTGGCAAATAGCTTCCACAACGCAGCTGAAATGAATGAAAATTGTTCCCTATATGTATTGTTAAGTAAGTGCAGTCAATTTAAAACTGCTGTAACCTCTGCACACTTCACTGCGATGTGAATTTAATTTGAAATGGAATAAATCTGACTCTCTTTAAGCTTTGGAACGCTGAACAATGCCATTTGTCCTGACAGATATTTTTGAGCTCAGTCAGATGAGCATGACTGCCCTTCCCATGCGTCACAGTAAGGAGGATTTTAACCAGGTGATCATCAGAGCCGGGTGTTTATCAGACGTAGTTCTTTCCATACAGGTAAATTTAGCCCCGTGCAACCACAAAATATTTGTCCTCGTGTCCCCAAAAATCTGACTGATGAGTGACTATGAGACAATCGTCCTTCTGCAGTTTCTCTTCTTTCTGCAGAGGATTTTTAAAGCTTGTTGAGTTCCTGGTCACCGCCCTGAAGACCCTTCTTGTCCACTTTGGCTGGACTAAACCTGCCCTCATCTATTCCTCACAAATGTTTATCACAGGGTTCTTTCAGACTACATAGCTTTTTTTTATGTGACTATAGACAGACTTGTGCCTTTCTAAACTATGTTCATTCACTCACATCCTGGATTGATTTAAAAGTGAACCAACTAGAATACAAATGCGATTGCTTTTATAAAAATTGTTTTTGTTATTTAACACAAAAACTTATGTGTTTTCGTTATTATGGGTTATTGTGTGCAGATCTTTTTTCATCAGTTTAAATTTACAAACAGTGTCAGGAAAACTTCCCGAAGTGACTGTATCTCTTTCTGTGAATGATGATTTACTTCTATTTGTAAACTGGGAAAGCCAGATCGAACCTTGTTTGCCTTGTGGTAAATGCTCATTTGCTTGTTTCGTCATACAGGAATGATCAGAACCTTTAATATCGTAAGAAAAACTTACCTCATGTTTACCCTCACCTGGTGTCCCACAGGATGAGTCACACATGGTACACAGTGTCTTCTTCCAGACTCCTCTAGTTGTGTGTATAAACAGCTCACCTCCTTCTGGCTATTGGTTTATTCGAGTTGTTGCCATCAGGGTCAAAATACTTTACAACAATTTCCTGATGCTGTAGAAAGATGAGGCTGTCATCTCATATTGTTGACAGATGTATAATTTCCTCTGCGGGTTAGGGAAGAGATCTGTTCCATGGCTGTAGTTTTAGCTATTAACTTTTCTATAAGTGTTCACCTCAAAATTAAAATTAGTTAATAGACACAAACTTACAATCTAGTTTATAAATTATAGTCAGTGATTATGTTGAAAGATTGATCTAACAGCTAAGTATACTGTATCCTCCATTCATGCCGCCTCAGTAATATTTCTGTAGTAACACCGTAACAGGATTCTCATGTTAAAAATAATATATATAGGTAATATCATGATCTCATCAATTAATTATTAATTAGGAGCAGCTAACATACTACACAGAACTCTCAGACTGCCGGGCCTCTAGTAGAGGACCCAGATTGAGGAAGATAGGTAATGGAACTATTTAAGTAATGAAAGAAAAAATCACCTTCTTTAGATCATCACCTCTTCATTCTTGTGGTTTTGTAGTGTTGCTCCTGTAAGCACGTCTCATCTTGCCTGTCAATCAAGTCTCAAAGCCATTTGAAATAAAGCAGTGTGACACTACAACACCACAACTCATACGCACTCCCTGTAAATAAATCTTTGCTCATTGGTCCATTGTAAAATTATGACAAACATATAATTGGAAACAAGATGTCCCTGTGAAGAACATGATGGACATGTGAACTAGAGGAGATACTGTATGTAGTGCCACATGAAAGGTGCAACAAGACCCAGACACAACTTGCCACAATAATTATGTTACCAACTTACACTAACATGGACATGACTTTAATAGTTTTTGTTGACCTTGATCTTAAACCGAATGCTATGTTACAAGAGACATTAATCAGCTGATTAATGGACAAGAGAAACTGGAACTGGTGGAATGTCCCAATTAGAGAGGGTCCATGAAACATATGAGGGAATATCTAAGGTCGAGTGAGAAACAGCTATTTACCCAGCACTTCAAAACAGAGAAGATGAAGGTACTCCGACAGCTTCAGATTACCCAACTACACGTCACGACCCAGACAAATGATGACCTCGAAACACAACTGTGTGTTGTGTGCACACAGCGCAACAACAGAGGCTGGACCTCACCAACCAGACCCATTCCAATAGAAGTGACAGCAGCTGACCCGAGGCAAAAAGTAATGGATAAACTGGCAGCAGTTAATGCTTGAGACCAAATACCAAGACTTGGTGGGAAATTACCCACAGACACTATCTGGCAGATGCCAACAAAGCCATAAAAAAACAAAAGCTCCCAGCGCTGGCAAGTAGGCTGAGGAGATCCAGTATATAGGACCACAGAGGAAGTGGTAAAAAGGGTAAATGGCCTGTTTTTAAAGAACCATCCAAGGTGCACTGGCTGTTAGGGTAGAACAGACACATCGAAAGCGTTTGCCAAAGCAAACGGTAATCCAGGCCTACTTGCTTAAGAACCCAAGAGTCACTTGAATGTAGCAGCACCGATGGCAAATGGTCTGCACTTTTATGGCACTTTGAGTCAAAGCACTGTACACTGCTTCTCATTTACCTATTCACAACTAAGTCAAGGTTCAGTGTCTTGCTCAGGGGCACTTTGACCTGTGACCAGAGTAGCCGGGGACCGAACCAACAACTGTAGGATTGGTGGACAACTGTGCATGGAGTACCAATAGGTGGAAAAGTGCTATATATGTGCAGACCATTTACCATAATGAGGAGGCAAGAATGACAGCAACATCCAAAAACATCCTAATGGCCCTGACACGCCAGCTCAGTGGGCATGCCTACTTAACCGGCCAAAAGAGGACATGGAGACTGCACTGCAAGATGAAAGCAGCACCAGTGTAAACCAAACAGTGCAACTGAGTGGCTGCTGGGGTGTAGAGGATCCTGTGTAGTATGGTCTGGATCTTCCCAAGTCAAGATGCGAGGGACTGAAAGAGGGACTGGAGAGGATTTGGAAAATGAAGGCCCAATTAGTTCCAGTGGTGGTAGGAGCACTCAGGGCTGTGGCTGCTAAACTGGATAAATGGCTCCAACATTTCCCAGGAACAGCGTCGGAACATTCAGTACAGGAGCAGGCAGTGCTAGGAGCAGCTACAATACTATGCACAACTCTCAAACTGCAGTAGATTAAGGAAGACAAACCACCCGTAGAGCTGAAAAAGCTTTTTTCTCTTAAGTATAAAATAATATAAAATATATATAAAGTAATATAAAATTGCCCAATAATGAGAACACATACAGGTAGGAAGTCACTGGCGACAGCTGCTTTGTATTAAGTTTACTGCATTTCTAAACCTGTACTCCAGTGTTAAGGGCAATAATGTTACATCTGTTTCACCAAGGACCACTGGAGATGGGAGAGCATGTTGGAAATCTACGAGAAGCACCGCACAATAAGAAATGATTCTGTTTCAAAAGTTTTATTTCTTATTTGTAATTATGAAAAAAAAAATGCTACATTGAGAGAAAAGATGAGTGTGGCTGCAGGAACAAATGCAAAGTCCAAGGTGCTCTAGGTAATCTGACAACAAATGTGTGCACACGTGTCATTCATAGACACATTATAACACATGAAAGAAAGAACAGGGCTGTGTTTAAATACCCACACTCACAGGGGTCACAGAGCCTAATGATCAGCCAGTTACAAGTGAATTGGCCTTAGGGGACAGACAGGGAAAATATTATGCAATGGAGTTTGTCACAGCATGAGGTGGACTTGGAGCGACAGGAGAATTGGTCATGTAAATTAAACATTAGGGATAGAATTTCATGACACACATCAGATTCTGTTCATGGAGTGTCCTATTGCTACACATGATCAAATAAAACACAATGACCAAAGCAACGGAAATGTAACCACATGAGCAGAAAACACTACCAAAGCTTGTTGTGACTGAATGAGAGCTCACAGGCTCAGCTAAGGACGCTACACTCCTAAGTAGCTCCATCATAGTTTAAAAAACAGCTTCTTAAATTTTTGGAGAGAGACAGGAACATGCTGTATTTGACGCAACGCAGTCGAATCTTGACTATCAGCCTCCTTTCATGGGGGCTTTGACCACAGTTAGTGATTTGGAGTCTTCAGGAGTGGACGCACATTTTGATTGGTCTAAAATGTTTGCACACAGGTAAATGGCAGACTGAGAGGGGCCCCATGTAAAAAAGGTCATGGGAAGGGAAAGCTAATCACGCATTTGTGTTCTCTGCTGATTACAGGCGCTCTGTTAAATTTTCCTACCTTAGATCTTCAGACAGTGTGAGTCTGTCACTGGATCCCTGTCAGGGATTTTATACTGATCTGCAGAAAACAAAGGAGAACTGCTAAAAAGTAAACATTTTTCTAACTTTTTTTAACTTTATTATCTGTTTCTTTCAACCTTTTAGACCTGCCGCTGTACTTAAAGTCACTATTAAAGATCCAGCTTCAAGTTCCCCGAGACATTTTACAAATGTAATCACTGAGGCTTGAGCAGGGAATGAATTTGGGTTACATATGGATAGAGTTTTGTGTGTGAAAAGTGATGACACAAGCTTCATCGTGGCTTCTCTAATGATCACAGGGGGCCTCGCTGGGACACAGGGATTTTCCTTTCTTAGGGGACATTTTCCTCTTTGCTGTTGTTGCTCAACAGTGCCCAAAAAAGTGTACGGTCACCATGCCTGAATTAGACAATGGCTCTTGTATTTTCACCTTTACACCCTCCTTTTTTTCACCCCACACACTCTCAGATTCTTTGGAAACAGCAGAGTTACTGCTGGCAGCAGGCAGGACTGCGTGATTCAACTTTTGGGAAGTGAAAGTCTTTGGGGAATAGGGAGGAGGCTGCAAAGGTCCAACGAACTTAGGGGGGAGTGACTGAAGGGGGAGTGGGTGGCGTTGGTTTTTGGAGGTATAAACAGCAAACCACCGTCACCAGTGTGGATCGCGGGCTGGGAAGCGCGTCCTAATCTCTGGGTGCACTCCTCCAGGACTCTCCTCTGCAGACATGGCACCTGTCCTCCAAATATGTGCCGTCGTCCTCGCATCAGCGCTCCTCCACGCTGCGACATCGGCCCATCTCAACGACACGTAAGTAAAAGCACTTTTTGGATGGATCTGCTGCGTCACGCCGCTAGACGCCGAGTGCGCGCGTTCGCTTGCGCGTGATTAAGTTCTTAAAAAGTTGCACAAGTGTTTGTGAATTCGTGGTGTATCGTAGTACACAGGGACCAACATCCAGCATCGTCCCACCAGAGAGAGCCAGAAAGTTTAGTGGTTGGCCTCAGGATAGGGTTATGCAATCAGCAGACAGCCAGTCTCAGCAGTGTGTGTACATACACTGTGTGTGTGTGTGTGTGTGTGTGTGTGTCTCCATCTGTTACCACTTAGTCCTATTTGATTAACAATCAGCTCATATCTGCTAAAATTATCTGGACAGGCTGAAACGATTCCAGATGATGGATAAGCCTTGTTTGGTTACTCTGCTCAAATCACCCAAAGTTGTTACCACACGCTGGAAATGGCAAAGTTCTCCTCATGATGCACTTTTATCACAGCATTGATTGTGTATACACACACAAACTTACAGTCTCTGGATATTGATTTGTAATCAGGTCTTTCTTTTGCAATCCTGGCTGTTATCTGAACTGTGCTCACCATGACTCAAATGCCTTTCATAGTTTAGTGTCTGTGTCAAATGACTTTTCATCATCACGCAACCATCTCCAGCTAACAAGTCATCAATATTCTCAGGAGCACCACCCAAAACTCAATTAAATGTGTCCTTTATTTCTCATTGGCAGCAGCAGGCCCCTGTGTGCCAGCCAGCCTCAAACGAGTCATTGGCTGAATAACGTGCTTGTTTAGGATGTCCTTCAGTGCACGAAACACCACATTCCAATTACTGATTTGCATGTGTTTTACAGTGGTGGAAGAAGTACTCTGATAATTACTATACTGCATTTTCAATATAAAAATAACTGTTCTTCAAATGACAAATCTAGTAGTTTACTGTTGTATTAGACATGAGGGCAGCTTGGAAAAAATTTATGTTGGGCCCAGTGTCAGCACACATGATGTATCGCATTTTGTCCTAATGCTGACCCATGTTCACCACAGTATTAAAACCAGCACGTTTGAATTTTCTTCTCTATCGGGAAGAGAGAGTGGCCTTCTTTTGGTTACTGTTAAACCACCCCAGTTTAAAGTGGCGTCTGCTGCTAGGAAATTTCGACAAGTGACATATCTGAGGAATTGTTGTATGCCACTTATTTTCTCTGTCATATTTCTGCACAAGATGAGGATATTGCAGCGAAGAGAGATCACAAAATAATGCAGAGTTGGGTAAGACTTCTGAAGCAGGGTAAAAAAACAGGCAAACCATTATTACAGGGTGCATGCAAAGATGAGGAAACAAAAATATGTGACTATATGAAAAGGTGACGTTACCAACAGGTGCACAGCAGCTTCATGATTTATAGACAAGATACCAGTTTCGTGCCAGATATGTTTTAAAAGCTCTTTAAAATGTTGACTCTGAGGCCAAAAACAGCTCTGCCTCAAATGTGTGCATTTCACACTTTGCCACCACGGGTGATGTGAACTCAAGCAGCACAGCTTTGCATGAGCCACAGATGTTACAGCACATTTGTGCAGAGATGATCAAATGAAGATCTCTCCAATGGGGCTTTCTTGGAAACATTACATTCCTTTCTACATGATCTTATAACAACGAGTACTCTGTTCTTGGGGTCACACAAAGATCATAGGTATTAAATGGGAGCTGTTTACCTTCAGGCAATCAGCTCAAACCTACAAAGCAAACAGCCAGACTTCTGATGGTGGAGCTCATTGGAAAAACTTCCTGACCCTGACACACATTGCCTGCACTTATTGATAGCCTCAACCTTTTCATCTTTCTTTGTGAATGTAGTAAAGTTGAACTCACTGTATGATATAGGCTCTGCTCCTGTACCGAGGCATCATGCCCTTTTCCAACTAATGTCATGTGCTTCCTCTACCTGCAGTATTTTTGCAGTGACCGTGAGCTCCCGCGTGACAGGAGGCAAACAAGAGACCCTTTGTGCCCAGATCCACGGCCCCACGGAGCCCGTCTCTCTGACCGTCTCCCTCGACTTGAACTCAGACAGAACAGTCATACTGGAGGAGGCCGTCAACCAGGACTTTTACCGTTGCTTACACTTCCAGGTCTGAATACATACAGTATAAATGAATACCATTTTTTTCAAAGTATTTGCTTCTGGTTTCCGACTGGCACCAACAGAGCAGAACTCAATTTGTAAAGTGTTGTAGTATTAAAAAGCATGGGCTTTCCAGACACAGAGCACAGTGAATTCCTCTCCTTTCCCTCTAAGCCTCCATTAAACTAATGGTACAAACCCTGCTGTCATTATGTGCCTAATTATCCCACCGGGGCCATGACTACAGCTGTCAACACCACTGGTGCTCTGTAAATGGCTGCTCTGCTTTCTGTCACACCTGTGCTCATTGTTACGCAACTTGCAGCCCTTGCTTAATATTGAAGTGAAATGGGCCCCCGGCCCCAGTCAGCCCCGTGACACCAGTACTTAGCTTCACTTCATTCCCCAGTGTTGGGCCCTGCTGCAGGACTGGTCTGGAATTTGTCTATCAGCAACCAAACAAAGGCTGCTTTATGCCCAAGGCAAGCCATGTATCTGCTTTCTCCTGAAAACATCTTCTGCCCCTTTCTCTCAGTCTCCCAACACACACATACTAAACACCACCCCAACAAATGTTAGAAGTGCTTCCAGTCTCTGTTATGTAATGGCAGCAAGTGGAAACATATGTTATACAAGCATGGTGGTGTTTCATAGTTACCCTTGTAGTGGAGGTGCTCTGTTGTTGCTCAGTATCGACACAGCTCGGATGGAGTTACCTCTGAGTTTTGACAGATAATGAGAAAATGGGTCCCTAGAGCACAGTCCTCTCCTACATGGACCCCCGGACTGACTGAGACCCATTTGTTTCAGTTTTAGTCTCTCTGGAATCATTTTTTAGTATTTTTTTTTCCCCTTTGGGATTGTTTTGTGTCTGTTTTTTGGTTGTAATTTGGTGTCTTAACTGAGCGCTGACATTAAGGCTAATGTTAACACAGTTTGTACATTACTTTGTGAGTACACCTAACAAATGTTTCACAGTCAACACACTCTAAAGAACAAGCTGTAGAAAATAAATTTAACATGAATTGTGGTTCCACAGGAAACAGCTTTGAAAGTGCTTCTTTCCTGAGTCCTGTCTGACTAGTGTTTTCTGGTATTACAGCCCCCTACTGTGCCCAGCAGAACTGTGGCAACCATTATTGTCACTGTTCAGGGTGAGAGTGCCTCAATGAACAAGAAGACCAAAATTGTCATTGAGCCTCCTGCTTTCATCCATATCATCCAGACTGATAAACCCATCTACAAACCTGGACAGACTGGTAAGTAGCTCCAATCACAATCAACCAGGAAGAAGTTAGAGTGAGATAAATGGGAGAAATACTCCCACTGTGAGTCTTCCCTACATGGCACTGCTTACCAATTCAGCTGCACTTGCACAATGTTGGACTACTTTTTATTATCTGCATAATGCTGAGCCACCACTTGAAAACTTCAGCAATTATGTCAATATTAAGCTTCAGAAGAATGGTGATTCCTTTAGAGTTCTTGGCAGAGGTTGTTAGGAATCCACAGGATGTATTTATTAAAAACTAATTCAAAGCAATGTCTTATGTATACTGGGCCATCAGTATAATCTTGATGATAATCATTTCACACAACGGTTCAGTCAGCTCGTCTCTAACTTATATCAGTTCTAATTTAACAATTGGTATTCTCTAAAGAGTTGCATATATTGGGCATTTTTCAAACTGATTCTAAAAATGGTCCAAATCGAAACCCTGGCGACAGCATTTGTATTAATTCTTTATTAGCCGTGCAACATCATCTACAACATGTATCACAATATATGGGTCACTCTTTGATTTACTGCAGTAGCACAAGTAAGATGATGTACTAATCAACCACAAAAAAAGTTGTAGTTTTGTGCGATCAGAGCAACAGAAAATCTGTCCCGTCATCAGGGGTTTAAGCACAGCCCAAAACAAACAATATTTTGCACTATAAAATGATAATTTAGTGTTTTTGAGAATCGATGCAGTATCACAACACTCCACTGTATTGATATTTGTTTTCACAGCCATCTGATAATGCCACTCAGTCTGGGAATAAACTGTTGTACAAGAATTTCCATGTAAAATTAAAATGGCCACTGCAGATCATTTTTTCATGTAAATTGACATAGTTTTGAAAGTTCAAGTTAAGCTTGTTTACAGTTGCAGGATTGTACAGTAGGTCTGAATAAAATAATGATGTCATGGTGATGTCATTAGGGTGTCTTTGCTTGGTCCTAGAGACAACTGATTTTAAACAGGAAGTCAGCAGCACAGATGTGTATATAAAGTAAACAGGATTCTAAGAAACAGATTACTAAGGTGCATCATGGGAAATGTCGTTTTGGAACAAGCCCCAGCTGGCCTTTTGTGATTTTGTTTTACTTTTATTGTTTAACGACTGTGTCTCAACTTTGTGAAAGTGACAAAATAAATTACTGGGATGTCTCATAGTCTTGTTTCTAATAAACCAAGTCTTATTGCTCTTTTTACTACAATGAAATATTAGGGCCTTTTAACAAAAAAAAAGTCTTAGTATTTTGACAAAGGAAATAATCACTATTTTAAAGTAAAGTGTGGATTCCGAAGTTAAATTTCACTAGTTTCACCAGTAAGACATTTTGTAGAAACCAAATATGCCAAAGATTTTAGTTTGAAATGTTTATTCAACATTTTTACTTTGTCAAAACTCTGCAAATTTGGCAAAGTCCAGTTCCACAAGGCCGTTTGTAAAACTGAAACTATTATTTTACTCTCAAGATTGATTTTAATCATTAAATGTTAAGCTTTATTCTGGAAATTTTCAGCTTTATTTTCAAATATTACAAGAAAAACTTCCTTTTTTTATTTTAAGTAATGTGGCCCTTACATTATGTTATATACTATTATGTAGCCTTTGTTTTTGATTTGTTTGTGTCAAAATACAGAAAGAGGCTTGTAGGGTGTTTTTTTTTTTTTTCGCTGTTAAATAATTAATTTCAGTACATGTCTTAGAGTGTTTCAAAAAGGGAATTTGAAGATGGACTAATTAATTGTTTTTCTCCTTTCTTTCAAGTCCACTTCCGAATCGTCTCTATGGATGACAATTTCATTCCTGTAAATCGGGAGGTACGTTTCCTTTGTTATCATCTGAACCATGTGATGGTGAACTCTGTAGTCTGGTGCGCTTTCTACTAAGCAGTTGTTAAATCTTAAGCACAAGTCTATTTCGGTTCAGGAGAGTGGGAGGTGAAAGGAGGGCTGTTTGTTGATTTTGAAGACCGCGTGGGTGTGAAGCGCTGTGTGGAGTAGTGTGATAAACAGGCTGTCAGAGTTCATTTGGCACACACTGCTTTTGACCCAAACATCTGAATCAATATGGGCTCAAGGCCTTTTCCATTTGTGACAAGAACCTGAAAACATATCTGTGTGTGCAGTGAACGTGAAATCCACTCAAATGAATCACTTGATCGAAGGCAGCTTTCTAGAAAGCGGCAAATTTCATCAGTTATAAAGGCAAATTCAAATGTGATCTATCAAATCTAAACATTCTTCCACTCTGTGACTGTATTACACATAACACAGCTGCACCTTGTTCAGCCTTTCATCCAAGCTATGATTATTTGAAGTAAAATGTATTGTTTTTGTAATGTTTTGAGTAAATCACGTTTTTCTGACAAATACTCACTAATATTCTACACTTGTGCGGTTCTTCAAAAACATTACATCATTGAACATTTATGTGGCAGCTTTACAGATGTATTTTAAATGCACATGGGTGTCTCCTGTGCAAATACTTTATGTAGGCGACTAAGCAGCTTTGACATAAATATTTTGTGTCTTTTCTTTCAGTACAAAGTGGTGGAGCTCCAGGTAAGACACAGTTTGCATTGGAAATTGACTGAGACAATATTGGCACCAGCTGGTGGCTTTTAAAAAAATATTTCTGACATATTTTGCCTTTGTTTAGGGGTTATGACATACAACAAAATCCTGGGGCTGGATTAAAACCAGGAATGTTAGAGCTTCTATAACGAAACACATTTCTGAGTAAAACAGTATGTGGTGAGCTCACAAAGGGATATTTCTTAAAACCATTCCGGGATTTATTGGCAAAGGTTATTTTTATTGGGGGAACGAGGAAGATGCTAAATTCTGGATGGCCAACAATCACACATCATCCTTACAGCACACTGATAAAATCATTTGAGATGAATAATTAGTATATGTATGGTTCACAATGAACTGATATGAACATTTTAGAACGTAGAATGTAGTGTAGTGTAAAGAATATTTTTGATAGAAAAAAAGATTGCAGGTAAACAAAAACTTTGCTCAAAGTTCTCAGTTCCTCAGATCCAGGTGGATTTGTAAAGACTGGAGAATGTTAAAAATGGATAACCCTGGTTTTCACATGAATTTTTCTTATCGTATTAGCATAATTTGATTAAAGCATTGCATGACACATTTATGTGTATAGGAGCTGTAATATGATACAGAATGAAACATTCTGGGAATGTGCTGCTGTCTTTACTGTATGTAGGACCCCAGTTTCAATCGCATTGCCCAGTGGTTGGATAAGTCCACTGGTAGTGGCATCCTCGATTTTTCCCACACCATGATTCCTGAGGCAGTACAAGGATTGTACAGGATCACTGCAACAACGGAAAAAGGAGAGCAAATATCCCACAGCTTTGACATCAAGGAATATGGTCAGTTGCAGATACATATAAAAATGTCATGAACTTTATTAAAATGAGAGTGAACTGTGAAAAGTCTCAGCTGTATGGTTCTTGCTTCTGTTTGCTTTGCTTTAGTTTTGCCAAAATATGAGGTGAAGGTTCACCTCCCCAGTGTCATCACCATCCTGGACCAAGAAGCAACAATAAGGATTTGTGGAAAGTGAGTGGGAATTATTGCAAGAGGGTCATTAACAAGTGGCGCTGTATGAACCAGCTTCTGTTTTTTTAGCCAGTGCTGACTGTCGGCAGGAGGTCGTTTTCAGCTGTTGCTCATGAACATCCTTTCCAAACTTCTGTGTCTGTATGCTCCTGCAGATACACCTATGGGAAGCCAGTGGCTGGTTCAGTAAAGGCAGTGTTTTGCAGAAAATTCATACCGTTTTACTGGTATTCAAGTCCTCAAGACAAGGACATCTGCAAGAATTACAAACTTACTGTAAGTGTTCAGGATGAAAACTTTTCTTAATGCTGTTTTTAGTTATGTTTTATTAACCCTTGTTATCATCTTGTAGACGGACAGAAGTGGTTGTGCTGCACAAACCGTGAGCTTGGGAGAGTTTTTCCTCAACAAAGGCATGTACCATGACAGTTTAGAGGTGAATGCTGAAATAGAAGAGTTTGGCACAGGTACGTTCAAATCAGTCAAATGTACAACATTGTTTATCGAGTGGCTAGATGCACTTCTCGATGAGCTGTGACCTTTAATTTATATTTGCTACCATCCAGGGGTCATTCTTAAAGGAAGTGGGCAGGTCAGCTTTAGCAGTACCATTAGAACCGTCACCTTTGAGGATACACCTGAAACATACAAGCCTGGGATCCCGTTTGAAGGAAAGGTAATTTTTCTGGAAGCTATAGCCTGCTTTCACCACAGCATGAAGATGATGTTTCTGTTGCATGAAGTTCTGGGTATCCTTGTCTTTTTTGTGACCCCTTATATTAATTGAACTTGACCACATCAACAACAAGGTTACCACAAATTTACCAAGGCCCATGAAAGATCCCAGAGGTTTACACTTCAATGGCCATCAAAGGGAGAGATTCTAATAATACACATGAAATATCAATGTGTCTTGGACTTCTAATAGCCATGGTCACATTCATAGCCAAAGGATGACTCCTGCAAAAAGGGGTGTAATATCAAATAGGTAAGTAATTACCCCCTTAGTTACTACATCCAAAAAATAACCAAAGTGAAATCATCCCTCTGGGAAGGATTACAAAGCCATTTCTAAAGCTTTGGGACTCCACACATCCATGGAGACAATAACTGCCTAAAAATTGAGAACACGTAAAACAATAGCGAACCTTCTGAGAACTAACGTGGGGGTGCTCTGCTTTGTCAGTGCCAAAGCAACTTACCATAATTGATGGAAGCATGAATTCTGCTTTCTACCAGAGAATCCTTAAGGAGGACCTAGTCAAAGCTTTTTAACTTTTTTTTTTTTAAGCCCACTAGAATAGTTTGTCTTCTTTTTTTTTTTGTGAGCTTCTACTTTCTGTCTTGTTGCAGGTCAAAGTCATCGGCCCAAACAACAAGGCTGTTGCCAATGAGGCAGTTTACCTGTTCGCCAGTAACTCACAAGACGTGGTACTCACTACAGACACTAAAGGCATGGCTTCATTTTCCCTGGACACCTCTCTCTGGAAGGGCACTCTAACTCTGAAGGCCAGTTTCTGCTCCTCTCCGGTCATTTGTTTTCTACCTGTTTGTTTATGGTAGAGTCAGTTCAGTTGCAGTAACAGCCAGTTCGCTAATAATCCTTTGGACATCTAACATCTTAAGTCTGATTACAGAAACATTTATCATATCCATCGTGTTGAAGGTGGTCCACACAGGCCTACATTCTATTTAGATGACTTAGTTTGAAGTTGGCTCATGGTTGTGCTTTTGGAACTGACTGTGAAATTGAAGTTTGACTTGTCACTGTTTTGTCAACAGGCGAGTTCCAAAAATACAACGATGGATGAACCATACGTGCCAAATGTCCGTACGCCAGAGTACAGGAGGGCCTATCTCCAAGTCACAACCTTTTATTCCAAGAGCAGTAGTTTCCTGAAGCTCATGCAGGTCAGCGAGATGATCTCCTGTGACAATGATGCAACTGTGCGTGCACAGTACATCATCCAGGGAAAGGAGCTAAAGGAGACACAGGAAGTTCTGGACTTCTTTTATCTGGTATGTGTTATAAGCTTGAAGTATTGTAACACCCTTTTGGTACCACGCAAGTGACCTAATGCGAAAACCACATTAATAATACCACGTTATGTGTGCCTGTATTTTCTTTTTTGTAGGTGATTTCCAGAGGAGGGATTGTGCAGCACGGCCGGGTCCCTGTCGCTGTTAAAGCTGATACTGGTACACACTAATGTTTTAGGAACCTGAAGCCCATGAAAACCACAAACTACAATAGGTCCTGTTGATCAGCTGAATTTATATTTGAAATTATATCTGCACCCAAAGCCTCTTTGTCTCTTACCACTTATGGCCCTAAAGTGGAGCCTAATGTATTTATTAGGAATAAAACATGAAGGGCTGGAAAGAGAGTAGCAGGGAAGGGACAAGGGCAGAAGAGTGGATTAGACGGATTTTGAGTCTCAATCTAATGCTGGACTTTCTAAAATCATTGTTGGTCATGTAAATATAGGAAACTGTTTTGGATCTGCATCATTAAGTAAAAGATAAGTCATAATTTCACTTGGGTGTGTGATGCAACTGTTGGCCATCAGTGAATGTCTGTCACCTTAGTTCTCAGTGTGTCTTGCACCTACGGCTCTAGTCTAACCCCAGTTGGTGTTTGGTGTAGTAAGAGAGACCACTGATTGTGGTGGGCCGAAGTTCTTCGGTTCTTGGTCTCTGGCTTTCTCTTGTGCCACTTTTTGGCCGAGGCAAAAGAACAAAAATGATTACTTTGCTTGGTTGGCTTAAGGTTCACCTAGCACCATGTGAAGTAAAGAATAGTATTTAATACAAAAATATTGGAAAAGGAATAATCTGATTTACAGAAACCTGTGACATTCTGTGACACATTTCTTTGTCTGTCTCTGTTTCGTTCCTTAGTCAACAAAGGAGAGTTGTCTGTTGCTCTCCACCAGGTGACAGACCTGGCACCCTTTGCCCAGGTGGTTGTTTACACTGTGATGCCCAGTGGAGAGGCTGTGGCCGACAGCCAGGACTTCCCTATTCAACGCTGCCTCAACAACAAGGTAACTCCTGACCTTTCTATATAAGGGAACTGAGAATTTCATTTTCAAGCATCTGACAGTAGAATGGAGTCTTCCGATCTGCTCTCAGACTCACCAGCTTGCTGTCTTCTGTGCAGGTGTTTTTGAAGTTCTCCTCGCTCCAGAAGCTTCCGGCAGAGAAGACCAGTTTGAGTCTGCAGGCTCACCCAGGATCCTTGTGCTCTGTCAGGGCCATCGACCAGAGCATCCTCCTGCTGAAGCCAGAGCAGGAGCTCACTGTGGATTATGTACGACTCCAGTCCTCAGTTACTTTGAAACATGTTAAGCTGTGTATGCCATGACCTTAACATAATGTTTGTCTCAACCCCAGAGATACGAAAAGTGGAAATGGTCGTGCTTTATTTACAGAATACAGTGATTGATAATTCACATGGGTGTTTTGTGCAGGTGTACAACCAGCTGCCGTTACAGAAGCTGTCAGGATACACTCCTGATGTTGAAGACTTTGAGCCATATCCCTGCTGGCCTGTCCTAGTGCCAAACGCTGTGCCGGAACCAGAAGCAGTAGTAGAAGTGGAAGAGATTGTCAATGACACTTCACCTGGTCGAGCTGCTCGCTCAATTTACTTTGGACCACCTGAACAGAAGAATGATGTCTACAGCATATTTAAAGTATAAAACTGGTCATTTTGAGCTGTTAAAACGTAGCTCTGTATTTAAAAAAAAATGTCTCTACCTGTCATTCTTCTGATTATCTTTTTACAATCTTCAAATTTTATTCCATAATTTTTCTACAGCTAAATTTATTTTGTTTTCTATTTGTCTATATCTGGGTTATTATATCTTTAAAAAGTGCTGACTGAAGGATTGCTAAACCGTACAAATCAAATCCTGAACAGCATACGACTTTACAATATTGAGTTTGTCTTTTTTGTCTCCTTCTAGGATATTGGAATAAAAATTGTGACCAACTCGGATGTGAAAAAGCCATACCACTGCCATCATTTCAGATATGAGTCATTAGATGATATTGGTATGTCTTATGGTGAAGCTTGTTGACTTCATTGTCCATTGACACTCACCCCAAACAGCCTTTATACTGTGAACCTCCTTTAGCAAATTTTCCAGTTGCTGAGATGCTCCCGTGGCTTCCTGGTGCTGATCGAGCTGGAAAGACCAAGAAGACTATTAGAACATACTTCCCTGAGACCTGGATCTGGGAGCTGGTTTCTGTTGGGTAAGTTTAGTTGTGTAATTAAATTTGTTTTATCCATGTGTTTATAGATTTCCTAGACTCTCCTGTTCCCATGGCCTTCAACATGATGCCACAGAGTTCAGGTGGGCTGAAAGGTAAAGAGGAAGAGAAGAAGGAAACCGTCAGAACATTCTTCCCTGAGACCTGGATCTGGGACCTAGTTACTGTGGGGTAATAATAATATTGTATCCTAAAAAAGGATCAAATCTTTATACGTTGTTTTTTTGCGTGAAATAACCAAAGAGTCCTGACTGTGGCAGAAACTGCGTGTTCATGCAGGGCCGTTTCACCCCCAAACTTAGACTCTGCCACTACTACAAAGTGTGGTGCAGGGAGTCAGCTTGGTCATGTTTAAGTGAATGAGCCACAATCTACTAGACAGTCCCTCCAGGAATGTTGCAAAACAGTAATTTTGTTGCTATTCAATTGCTATTTAAAACGTCATAGCAAAATACACAATATTATTTTTTTGGAAAAAGCTGCAGAAAAATCTGGCAATTTAGGCCACAAAAAAGCAAAAGCTCTACAAATCCCGGAGGGACTGACAGTAAAGTCCTCTTTTCCAAAAGAGTTGGGACACTGTAAAATGTGAGTAGAGAATGCAGTGATGTGCAGATTGTTTAAAAATAATATTTAATTGGAAATGGTATCATGTAAAGAGATGTTTTTTTTTTTTTTATGATGACGATGCCAGGAACACATTTCAAAAAGTTTGGACAGGGGCATGATTACTGCTGTGTTTTACCACTCCTCCCTTAGCTGCTCAACAGCTCAGGGCTTTCTTTGCCATTTTTTTCATCTCACAACCCACCAGATGTTAACAGTAGGTGACAGGTCTACCGCAGGCAGGCCAATTTAGCACCGAGCCACTTTACTACCGAGTTGTGCTGTTGTAATACTTGCAGAATGTGGTTTGTTTGTTGATGAAGTAAGCAGGACCCCTGAGAAATACCTCATTTGGAACCTGTACATGTAGAACAACAGTGGAGCCTTTACAGATGCGCTGTGTAACTTTTTGTAATTGGCTTCGGAAAAAAATTATTTCTGGATCTTGTTTATATATGGTTGTTTCTTTGCATTGTGGAGTTTTAACTGACATTTGTTGATATAGCAGCACACTGACACTGTTTCGCAGAGGTCTTTCGAAGGCCAGTCTTTGGTTGCTTATCCTAACTTTACTGAAACATCTCGCCAGAATCCATGGCGATTTTGAATGCAAAATCACCAAACATTTTGCTTCCCCTTTTTTTTTTAGTCAGCTTTCAAACAGTTTGGTAACCATTGCGTTCTCTTTAATTACATTTTACAATGTCTCACCTGCTTTGGAAACAAAGTTGAACAAATTGATTGTTAATAGACACATTACAATAATATTTAAAAGTTGGCCTTTACAGGTCGGTGCTTCTCCTTTGCTCACTGTCTAAAGCCAAGAACATAACTTCAGCTCATCACACATTCAAACCATTGTCGTATTTTTATTTTACTTCTATAACTTTAGGGGGAATCCCATGAATAACTGAATGTTTTAATTGGACTTTAATTGGATGTTTTAATTATGTGACTGTACAGAGACAGTGGGTCAGTGGAAGTAGAGAAGACAGTCCCTGATACTATCACTAAGTGGGCAGCTGGAGCTTTCTGCGTTTCCTCTGTGGGCTTCGGCGTGTCGCCGAACACTGGACTGACTGCCTTCCAGCCATTCTTCGTCAGTCTCACCTTGCCCTACTCTGTGATCCGTGGGGAGGTCTTTACACTCAAAGCCACTGTCTTCAACTATCTCTCCAAATGCATCATGGTAAATATTTAAATTAGGACTTTAGGTGATTCACAGGCCCTGGATGATGATGTGGTCTGTGGGATTAATTTGACTTGTGGTTGCCAGCTACTTGAAATAACATTTTATATATACCTGGTAACGCAACATGTCCGAAATATTTTATTTGTGAAGCTGAGGAGTGTTTGTCTTCTGTACACAGGTGAATGTAACACTGGCGGAATCTGAGCTGTACACCTTCAGAAACTGTGATGGCTGTCAGTACAGTGTGTGTGTGTGTGGAGAGGAGAGCACAACTTTCTCCTGGATTGTTACCCCAACATCTCTTGGTAATTTGCAGCCCACTGACAACTCATATAGACATTATTAATAATGATGAAAACAATCAATGACATATGAAAACAGAATATTCTTTGGCAAAAATGAAAGCAGACACATAAATCCAGATTAGCCAGTGAACTCATTAGTCAACTGATGCTCAGAAAAACATCTTGCTTTAAAGGCATTTTAAAAATGGACCCCAATAGTGGGCAGTTACCTGAAGTATATGAAAACCCACATTTGCTAATCTCAAAACATTATGTTGATCAGTCAAGTATGATCTCATTGTGTGAAACAAGATGAGATGATACCAACATGTGAACTGTCACCAATATACTACATATCACCCATATCCCTACTAACACTATTATATTACTGCTGGCCTTAAGAAAATGAGCAGGAGTAAAGCAAAACACACACACACACACACACCAGTTGTTTTGGGTTTCTAATTCCCTTTCAGAGCATTTTTACTCAATTCACTGTTTTTTCTTTTAAATTATTTTTATGTTCGTGAAATCACAGATCAATCTGCATCAGTTTCAATACTGATTGAAAACTATGTTAAACAGTGTCAGCCAGTCACCTCCCGCCTCCTTATTACCACAGAGAAAGGGTTGCTGTTTACTGGTAATTACCATCAGCAACAAGATAATGCAATTATCTCGTCTTTGAAATGTATTACTGATGTTGTTTGTTGGGTCCAATACGAGCTTCTACTTTCAACTATAAAGATGAGAAAAAGAACAAGCTCATTCCTCCGTATTAAGAGCCCTGATGACTGTTGTGTTTGCGATGCTGGGAGAAAAGGATGGTTGGATGATAGCTGAGGATTTCTATCAGCCTCCATCAGCAGAGATGGAGATGAGGCTGTGATGAATGTCAAACTGAACTCCACTAACACCCCCTTAGCGGAATGCTGACAATCACTTGTACTAACAAGTCAGGTAGTATCTCTGACGAAACACTCAGAAACCTCTCCCTTGGGGGGTGATCTGTACTTGTCCTCTATGTGAAGGATTGTGGGCTGTGAAGGAAAGAAAGGAGGAGGCGGTAGATTGAGCTGTATGGAGGAGAGGCAGTTTAATAAGGCAACAAATAGGGATTAATGAGGGCAGATAAGATAGGAAACGGGGGAGGAAGGAAAACACAGAGAGGAGGCGATGGAGGAACGGGGAGGATAATGAGTCGGGTTGTTTTGCCTCCGTATGCAGAAAGTGACAGAGAGGCAGAGTGTTAATCGATACAGCCCTGCTTTCACAATAAAAGTATATACTTGTTTGCACACAGGTGAGGTGAACCTGAAGGTCAGCGCCGAGGCGCTGAAGTCTGATATTCTATGTGGCAACGAGGTGGCCACCGTCCCCGACACGGGCCGAGTCGACACCGTGATCCGCACCCTGCTAGTGCAGGTCAGTGAGTGTCACAGTGGCACACAAAGCAGCAGATTTTTTTTTTTTTTTTTTGGGTTCAACAGAATATTTTAATTTGTTTTACAAATGAAAATGACCCAGACGGATTTGCAAGAAACAATATGAAAGGAAAAATATGTCATTTGTTCTAATTAAATTAGAGTAAATAGTCACACTGCTGTTTGGTTTATGTTCATTGTATTATTTAAAATATTCTGTTCATAAAATCAGGATTAAAAAATCTTCAATTAAAGTTTTTTTACTTTTGTTAAATGTTCAAAAGTACAAGAATCATGCTATGAACTAGACTACAATTATGAATCTCAAAATTACTTAAACAGCTACTGAAATGCAATCTGATAAATATTATCTTCAACATTTTATTGCATATTTTGCCTTGAGGATTACGAAATGTTACATTTGCCACCAGTTTAAAAGGCACAGATCATTTTGTACTTTTTGGTTTGTGTTTGCCAAACTCTGAAGCGGAAAAGACCTAATCTGAAATCAAGGAATTGATACAATTTTTTACCTGCGTCCCACAATAAAATTTATAAATGTAAAAACTAACACTATAATAAAGTCAGATTTTTATTATACAAACTTGCATATCAGTGGTTTGGATATTATTTTTATGGTTGAGGCACGCACAGAGGAGGCAGTGCACTTTCCTGCTCCCACTTTCACACGGTTCCACTGACTGACAGTCGGTGATACTAATGTATCGAGAAGCAGTAACGTGCCAAACACACTGAAGACTAAGTTAGCAAACAGCAATAGAGGCCATGAACTGCATTCTGTATGAGGCTTTGATACAGACACAGCACTACTAGAATTTGTCAGCCATATGTGTTAATGAAACAACGGTATTCACTAACCTCTTTGTGTCTCTCTGCACAAGGCTGAGGGAACGCCACAGATGGTCAGTCACAATGCTCTGCTCTGCCCTGCAGGTGAGCATTAACAAACAGCCCAATTATCCTCACACTGTCATTCTGTCACAGCCCTCACACTTCTTCAGAGTGAACAGATTCTTATTGGCTGCACTGTTAGGTGCAGTTTGTTTGTTTGTATCTGAAGGTAATTCATTGTTTAACCTGTTTCCAGAGGGACCGATAGAGAAGAATATCTCTCTACTGATGCCTGAGATGTTTGTGGCTGGATCAGCCAGGGCCTCCGTCTCTGTTCTGGGTCAGTTGACACTTGAAGCTTATGTGCCTTTTTTTTTTTTTTCTGATCTTAGTCCTCTGCTTCTGCAGGTGACCTGATGGGCCGGGCCATGAAGAACCTGGGAAAGCTCCTGGCCATGCCTTACGGTTGTGGGGAACAGAACATGGTGCTGTTTGCTCCCAACATCTTCATCCTCAACTACCTGAAAAGCACTGGCCAACTGACCCAGGAGATTCAGGACAAGGCAACTCGCTTCCTGGAGAGTGGTGAGTTCTTTCTCTGAAGTTATTAATGCATGTTCCCATCTCATTCAGTCCTTCAATCAGGGTGGTTCTGATGAATGACTTGTTGATATGGTATATCAAATCATGCCAATTTGCTGAAAAGGTCATGTTGCATTTATTATAGACAGTAATGCAGCATTAAAACAAAATGTATTATGTGTCTGGTTGGTAATCAGGAAAAGTGCACACATTGCTGATAACCCTGTCTATGTCAAAATATATTGGTCTTTTATTCCATCCTGATTTGGTTATTAAATAAAATGTGAAGCTTAACAGAATATTTCAATATTTGGCTTAAATGTTTCCTAGCTCTTACAAGATGCAGGTTATTCCATCCTAGCAGGCTCCATGTGTTGCTTTCTTGACTTGCCTGTTCAAGGTTGGCTCATGTGTTGTTTCATGTGCCCATTTTAAATTGAATGCAAACTGGCAAAAACTGGCACCGTCCACCTACTGGAAACAGACAGTGCAGTAGTCACAGCCACAGGAGAGAACATTAATACGTCCTTTATCTTTAACCACTTATCCAGATCCTCTAACTCAGGGCCATAAAAAATGACAAACTGCACACAGACAGAGACTATGTTATCACCTTCACATGAACATACTACAAAAATGAAATTGCAGCCTTTTCTTGTTGTACAATTGCACAGACTTATATCACACTTGTGATTAGATTAATCATGCAGCTCTGTGATGGATAAAAACTGAACCTATGACTCTTGAAAATGTAGACTTTTATTTGAGAAAAAAAAGCTTAAGGTCACATCATTGAGGTATGTTTGTGTCTGAGTCGCACATCTGGTGGGTGATTGTTACTAAGTGAATATGTTTTTGTGTGTGTGTCTGTGTAGGATATCAGAGGGAACTCACCTACAAACATGATGATGGTTCTTACAGTGCCTTTGGGAAAAGTGATGCATCTGGAAACACATGGTTAGTAAAAAGTCAGACACTAATAAAAAAAAAACTCACTGTATAGCCCTTTAATAAAATGCCTCTGTCTAACGGTGCTCCAGCATTCATTTTAAACACGTACCTACACTCTGGCACCAGTGACATTATGCTTAGTGTGAGGTCAGATTATTAAAATAATGATATTTACAACCAGATTCTGACTCAGACCATGTTGCAGTGCGTGGAGTACAACATAACCATAAATCATGGTCACAGACTCTTTTGTTTGTGTGATGGGAAGCTGGAGGGGAAACTGGGAGACCCTTCAGGACCCCTGCAGCATGCAGCTCCAAAATAGGTCGAGATAATTGTTCAGAAGTAGTAAGGTGGGGGTCAAATCAAGCATAATAACACATGACTGTTTTGTTTTAATGAAATTGGTATTGGTGCCTCACAGCATGGATTAAGCCTCCGGATGTTCCTGAGTCCTCCTACATTCCTACATGCAGGTTGGGTTCACTGGCCAGTCTCACTCACTCTGTTACTTACACACCTATCAAGACATACTTATTCAAAGAATAAGACCATTATTATATAATGGACTGGTAGCACTACAGTTGCATCACTAGTCATAGAACATTTTAAAACATTTATCTAGAGCTGTGCTGATAAATGAAATATTTTCAGCTCAAATCTCACACAATTTAAGGAGAAAATAAAGATGACAAGCAGACACAGTGGGAGGTAGATGTACAAACACACACACACACACACACACACAGTGTCCTCGCTGCTGTTTGGCTCCAGCAAGCATCCTAATAATTTACTTTATTGGGAACCTGCCAGAAAATATTAATATTTTCATTTAATGGGCTGAAAGCACAGTGCCTGAAGGGATTTAACAAACCCACTGCTGTGTTGAAAGGGTGTTGGGCACTTTGGCAGTATGTGAGTGTGTGTGGGTGTGTGTTTGTGGTTAGGGGAAACTAGGCCCCTCGAGTGTTTTAATTATGTTAGAATTCCATCAGGATACTAGATGAAATTGTGGAAATCACTTGAAAATTCCACATCAATTTTTCAGAACAGAGCCCAACTATGATTTACGCTGCACTAATCAGTGTTTTCATATGAACAAAGGCTCAAAGGACCATGTGTAACACTGAGGGGAAAAAAGGCCAAGAGGAATTTACAAAAAAAACTCGGCAATTCTCCTCACTACTTTTTCAACATCTTTTAGGTATTTTAGTTCTTTGTTTACCTTGTTCTTGTTAACCTTGGTTCCAGATGTTGTAGCTGTTTATCAGTAGAAACAGTCAGATTTTTAGTTTTTTGTTTTTTGGAAACCAAAATGCTGAGTGAAATGAATGAGTGGTTTATCATGTTGTTTAATGTGTAATACGCCAAATACTGCACACAGCTTTAAAGCTGTGCCACTGATTTATTTAACATATTGTAAATAAAGACTGTGTAATGTGAACAAAACATCGCTTATGGCTGTGTTAGCTTATTGTTTTGACAATAAACCCGTTTGGGTTCAATCTTTAATCAATGCTGTTTTCAGCTGAAGTAGCTGCAGTTATAGTGAAAAATCTGTAATAAAATGAGCATTACCTGCTAAATAGGCAAAAATGTTTACAGCCAAGCAGGCATGATTCTGTAGTGGAAATCACTGCATTGGCTCAGGAACAAATCTGAAAAGCATATACAATCCTAATAAACAATCATATATAAAGTTGAGTTTCAGCAACACAAACACCCAGACACATTCTGAACATAGTACAGCATGGATCAGTTGTACAGTAAAAGTTCAGGTGATAAACTGACCTCCCTACAGTCCGGACCTGTCGCCCATTGAAAACACGTGGAGCATTGTAAAGCAGAAAATATGACAAAGGAGACCGTATCCTGTCGCACAAGCTGAAAGGCTATATCAAGCAAGAATGGAAAAACATTTTGCCTTCAAGGTTAAACCACTTGTTCTCTACAATTCCCAAAAACCGACTGAATTACTGAATAACTAAAAATGTTTTGAAAATGATTTGCAAATTATTGCATTCTCTAGTTATTTAGATTTGACACAGAATCCAAATTCTATGGAAAGTCAGAAAACTGTGCTGCTGCAGCCCAGAGCAAACAGCATTATCAGTGAGACAGGAGACTGTTATGTAAATGACCTGAAGCTGGGTTCATTTTGGGGTTAACAGCACAGAAACCCGATTACATTTATTTTCTGTGTGTGTGACTTTGCAGGCTCACTTCTTTTGTGATGAAGTCGTTTGGTGGAGCGAGACCTTACATCTTCGTGCATCCTGATCACATTAATGAGGCAAGGAGGTGGCTGTCAGAACTCCAGCAACCTGACGGCTGCATCAAATCAGTCGGAAAACTCTTCCACAATGGCATGAAGGTAACGACATCAGTTTTAAATAAAGGTAACTGTTAGATTAATATCATATCTAATAAAATTCTCAAGTAGATCAATGTCAGCAATAAATAGGAGGGTTTTACTGAGCTGTGGATGTGGATGTGCAGAGGTTGGAGATTGCCCCAGGCCTGCAGGAGAGAAGCGCACACACACGTTTGTCTTTCTATACTTGTACGGACACTGACTGACATAACACAATCCCTAGCCCCTTCCCCTATCCATCGCAACTGAATGCCAAACCCTAACCGTAACCAAAATCTAATTCTAACTGTGACCCCAAAACCTAGTCTTGACCCTTTTGAAGTTCTGTGGACCAGCTAAAATGTCCTCACAACAATAGTATTGAAACAAAATTTGTCCACAGAAGGCTATAAACACAAGCCGGCACACACACACACACACACACACACACAGAGCAAAGGAAGTATCCTATACAAATTTTTGCTCTCCAGTCTCTATCTGCCATGACAAGTGCTTGTCTGAGGAACAGAATAATTGCATCCACAGATTCGCCCAGGGCAAGTACAGTTTAATGGTATAGGTGCTTGCACATAGCTTCCAATCAACAGTAGCTGCTTTGCCTCAGCTACTGAGGGAAACAAACACACACATTTAGAGCTCACTACAACCACTCATAATTTTACACATTGTTCCATAATTGCATGGGTTCACTGATGAGTTGAAGAACTGAAATTTCCCAGTGTAGTGACATAAAGTGGAAACAAAAAGCTTCATGTGAAGCTCAAAGTGTGACACTGCTCTGCTTCTCCCAACCACGCTGCTGTGTCCACCAGGGAGGCGTGAGTGACGATGTGTCCCTGACAGCCTACATAACCACCGCCCTGCTCGAGCTAGACACAAACGTCATGGTGAGTCTGTCACTCTCTGCCTCATTTCATTTGACGCTGAGAGGTATCCACATATTGAATTTATTGGCATGCCCTTTTAATAAAAAATAATTTTTGATTGAAATCCTTGCGTGGCCATCACTACAGTTCTTGATTTACTTTTCCTGAACCAGTGTTTATGTTACAATAAGTGACATTTTTATTAGAAAGCATCATTGTAGGTCAAACAACGTAATTGTTTACTGTTTAAAAGTGAGCCAACACACACACACCTGTGAGAGCCGTGAGGATTAATCCTGAACAAATACCTCAGCAGCTTTGCTTGCTTTGCGACAGGATCCCATGGTGCAGAAGTGTCTGAGCTGTCTGAAGGAGGCTGTAGGTGCCCAGCTGGACAACCTGTACACCACCGCCCTGCTGTCCTACACCTTCACTCTGGCTGGAGATGAGGAGATGAGGGGCAAGCTCATCACATACCTCCACCTAAAGTCAAACACACAAGGTGACATTGACATTTAAAAGTATTTTTAGCTTTATTTGCAGATGAAACAGGTGAAATATGACATCATCAACAGCCTCTTTCTGACCTTTGAATTATCCCCTGGACCAAGAAGGGAAAGTCTGTCCAATAAATAGTAAAGGTTGTTCTGTGTTAAATCCCCTGTCACCTTCCTGACTGCACTGTCCTGACTGGCAGGAGGCACCCGCCACTGGAACAGAGCAGCTGCTACCGGGAAAACCCTGGACTCTCTGGAGGTGGAGATGACTGCTTATGTCCTACTGGCTCTGCTCTCCGGTCCAGCCCTGCCAGACTTTGGTTTAGACTACTCCTCTGGAATAGTGCGTTGGCTAACCCAGCAGCAGAACCCGTACGGCGGCTTTTCTTCCACACAGGTAGCACAGATCACACTCCTTTACACAAAGTAAAACCCTTTTAATCCTGAAGTTTCTCTAATAGCACATTTAACCTCCTACTCCTCAGGACACAGTGGTGGCCCTTCAGGCACTGGCTAAGTATGGAGCTGCCACCTACAGCGAGGAGGGCAGTACTACAGTGACGGTGACGTCATTGGGAGGCCTGAGCAAAGAGTTCACGGTGGATCAGAGGAACAGGCTGCTGTACCAGGAAGAGAAGCTGACTGAGGTCCCCGGAGAGTACACGATCAAAGCCCAGGGCCCGAGCTGCGTGCTGGCACAGGTACACTAGTGCAGTTCAAAGTGCTTTACAAAAGACAGACAACAGGGGTGGAGTAGAGGAGGAGTTTAGGGGGGTGGAACAGAGCCCCAAAATCCCAATGGCCGCCCCTGGTTGGTTTTCATGTCAGTGAACACAATGATCCTGTAACCAGATATGACTTAAAGCACTTATCCCTCAAGTATGTATTAAAGTGAAGAGATAACAATAATGTTCCATTGAACTACATTTTTGTTGCATTATTGCACAGATATCTGCCCTTAGGCTTCAACACAGTTGTGGCAGTGTTTCTTAAAAACTACATTCAGCTACAAATGATCGTATGTGCTGCTGACAGCATAAGTCGGATTATTTGTTGGTATTAAACTCCACTCTTTCCTAAAAGTGGAGTTTTCTGTGGTGTTCTGTGTGATCAGCAACAGAGCCACAGGCAGCAGGAGCTCACTCCGTCTAGCTGACATGTTGAGTCTATGAAGGATGCGATGATGTTTGTGATGCTCCACAGATCTCCATGCATTACAACATCCCTCCTCCACCTGACTTCTCTGCCTTCATCATCTCTTCTAACACCATGCCCAAGTGCAATGTCAGCAGGCCTCAACTCATCCTCTTTGTGCACATCAGGTAATGTGTGTGTGTGTGTGGGCATGTCTTTGTAGTTTTCTGTGGACTAATTTCGTTTCAGTACCATTGTGGTGAGGACATTTTAGCTGCTCCACACAACTTCAGAAGGATTTTTTGAGGGTCAGGGTTAGAATTAGGTTTTTGTTAGGGTTAGGCGTTGTGATTGTTAGGATTAGAGATTGTTAGGGTTAGAGGTATTGTGTCATCGACTATCCTCACAAGTATAGAAAGACAAACGTGTGTGTGTTCCTGTACATACTACTTAGGACATTTTTGTAAAGTGAGAACATTTTGGCCGATCCTCACAATTTTTGGCCCTCAAAAAAGGATTTTTGAGGGTCAAAAATATTGTGTGTGAGTGTATGAGACATTTGATAATTCTGGGGTTTAGTGGAGACTTTCAACATGAAATCTGAGCCTGATGTTGATAAAAAAAAATTTGACATAGTCATTTATGTGGTTGTGTGTGTGTGTGTGTGTGTTTTCAGGTACCAGGGCAGGAGAGAGGAAACCAACATGGTGATCATCAACATCAAACTGCTGTCTGGCTACATTCTGGATAAGAGCTCCCTCAACCTGGTTAGTTGTTGAACAAGAGCTAAAACTGCCAGTGACCAAGTTCCTGTTCTGTTTTCTGATGTTTGACTTCTACTTATGGTGACCTGTCCTGTTGTAGCTGAAGAAGGATAACTCTGTGAAACGTGTGGACGTGGAGGAAGGATTCATTAACATCTACCTAGACGGGGTAGGAAGCACCGAAGGAATGACTCTTGGTGGTTTTTTTTTCTGTAATCGTAGTACATTAATAATAATCTTCATGTGTGATTGCAGCTCAAGAAGGATGAGACCAAGATTTACAGTGTTACACTAGAGGAAGATGTCCCCGTCAGGAACCTGAAACCAGCCGTGGTCAAAGTCTATGATTACTACCAGACAAGTGAGATTCTTACTCTTTTTGTCATCTTTTTCTTTTTTTTTTTACTATAATTAATAAGTACATATTTGACTCTCTGACACAGACTTACCTTTCTGTTCTCACTTACTGTCAGTTACTGCTGTATGTCTAATCAAGGTTTGTTTTTATTTGCAGGTGATGAAGCAGTCACCGACTACACTTCCCCCTGTGCAGAGAGTACGTTGCATTTCTTAATATTTGTCTTGAAATAATTTGTATTGTATCTTTCAGCTAGTGTGTCACTTAAAGGATCAAACCTGAAATGTCATAGTTGATAGGAGCACAGGTGTAAGTAAAACAATCAATAATGGCCAAACTACTTTTCAGCTGCTTCAATTGATTTGCTGAACGTAATCAGTCACTGCAGTTTTTATATTTAAATGAACGTGTGTAGTATAAAGGTTATTAACAGTTTCTTTCCCTTCCAGCCGACAGCATTAACGAGCTGTGAAAATCCACTTGGAAAACCTGCAAAGTCCCAACTGGACTTCTGTCAGCTAGAAGAGTAACTGTGTGAAAAACAAGAAACTGCTAGATGTTTATTTTTTTAGACTGTTTCTTTATTTTTTATTAAACTCCTTTTAAACCTTTTAGCTGTTTCATTGTGAAAAGTTTCACTTTTGTGTAAGTCTAGGAAGAAATGTTTAATTTCCCATTTTTTCTATTGTTCTACTTTGTGTTTCATGATACACTTGTACTTTTATGAAAGGTTAGTAATGAAACGATCAGTAGTCTGCATGGGAATCTGTATAGTAGCTGCTCTGTCTCCACAGCACTGGAACCTTCACTTTATAACCCACTGGATTGAAGAAAAGCAAACAAGACCCTGCAACAGTTCTGCTTTTAATACATTTGATTCATACATGTAAGTGACACATGAGACATACAGGGTACCAATAACACAGTACAGTTTTCGTGTGTGTTTGTGTGTGAAACCGGAACTATATTGTAGGGAGGAAAATGTCTTGAGTGCCAGGTGAGCTATTCTGTGTGTGCGCGCATTTGTGTGTGTGTGTGTTTCTGTTGTATCAGTAAAAAGAAGGTAGACTGATACATCACTACCATATAATTTGAAGTGTAACTGACAATAAAATTTCTAAACTGACAAAAATAAGTAAAAATTGTACTTCTTTTCATAAGATACAGTTTCATTTCAATAGTAAGAATATTTTCATTCAGGCATCCTTGCAGAATATTAAGTTTCCTCTCTTATCAAAGCAGAGAACAGTCATGTTTACACTGTACCATCTATTATCGACAAACATAATTTACCGGCCTCACCAGTGTTGAATAGTTTGGTTTGCACATGTTAAAAGGCAAGGGAGACAGAATATATTAAGGTTTTTTCACTAGTCTTCTATCTTATTTTTAGAAGTAAATATGTCACTATCTCAGGCACCACAACCATAAATTATCCTTACTGTACTGACACATGAAACTAAACAACAGTTCCACATGCTCCATAAATCACAGCGTTATGTCTGTCCCCTGCTTCCACAAAACAGAAGACAAGTCCGGGATCTGTTGACACCAAACAGTTCACGGCCGATAAATGGATTTACAATGTTATGATCACCACTACAGCTAGATACCAGGTGAGCCCTGGTCAGTGACAGTCTGTTAAAGCTGATGATCCAACTTTCCTTTTTCTGTCCTGGTGCATACAGGCCTCAGCTCACATTGGAGATTCAACACAGGAAGTTTCTGTTAGGGGCTTGATGGAATGTAGTGACATTGCAGCAAATGTAAATGCATTTCCAGTGTGACAGTGGCACTAATAAAACCATTTGCTTTTATATCTCCTTTTTGAAAATGAGTTCATCTGTTGCTGACCGTACAAAATATTAGGTTTTGGAATCTGCTGGTTTTTGCCTCGTCTTCTGTTCTCCCATTTTTCTGACATGTAAAGATGGGTTCTAAAAAATGTGTGCATGTCAGGAGGGAGAGGGACTGCTATATATTTTTTAAAAATCACAATTTAGGAGATACTGGACTTGATTTCTAAAATGCATCAAGAATATTATATAGATTTTCCTAATTGGTCAATTGGTAAACTTCCACATTGTTCAAACAAGTCATCCATTTGTGGTGTAGGCTTTGTTTTACTTTTGTAGGCCCCACTTTAAAACCAAGATAATGATTACATCAATATTATCAGGGTTATTTTTTTAACCTCAACAATGCTCTTCCATACCCATATAAGACCCTCTGTTTTAATGGGCGCCTCATGTGATTGTAAAATTAAAATGGAAACACGCTCATTTAATCACAAACTGATGTGGTTAATATTTTGTACAATCATAATTTAATAAATGATTGGTAATTAGTTGATTCCCCAATGTGACCAGTGTGGCCTCTGGTATCGGATGTCTCCATAATAAAGTAGAAAAACATATGCAAATCTGTCCACATGCTGCATTACAGCTTGGAAACACAAATTAAAATGCACTGATATAATTGTAGCCTTCCAGCGAGGCTGTACTTGAGTCAAGACACAGCATCAATAACAACACAAATTCAAGGCACAGTTCTGAATTGCATTAGTCTGTATTGTTGATCCTGTGTTGATGTGGTCACTGTAGTAGTTGTTGCTTTAGGCTGGCAGTGATGATGGCTGCTTCCTAGCTGTGTACTCGCATCATCAACTTAGCTAAAGGCTACTTGGCTAACACACAAGCTTCTTATGTGCGGATGTGTGAACACACAGATGTGCCGTTCGCACCATCAGTGGGCAACACGACAGCATCCAACAGACATAGCGAACATATTCCCATTCAACATATGCGTAAGTACACTGACAATGTAGCGGCTATGGTCCGACCGGTACACAGGGTTTTCTGAAGTCAACTTCTGAGTGCTGGGCATAATCTGTCAGCTGACACCATGAAACAAACACTTTCTTATGTAGTGTGACGTAGTATGTTTGGCCAAGCTTATTGTGAGCAGAGATGGAAACCCCTTGATCAAAGGCAAAAAGCTTTACTTCAATGCTGACAAACTAGTACTTTAAAAAAAAAAGTCTGTTTCTCAAAATTTTAAACTTTTCAGTTAGAAAAAAAAAATTACTAATTAGGATTTTGAAGATTAAGAGTTACCAGGCCATTAGCTTAACCTATGACAAAGATGAAAATGTGAAAAATTAGTTACTTTCAAGATAAAAATATGTACCCACTAATTTTTCAAGCAATATATAACATGTAAATAAATTATTTTTAAAACAGAGACAGGCTTTCTTTTACCACTCAGTCTGTATGTTAAGCTAAGCTAAATAGCTGCTAGCTATAGATTCATATTCAGCTTAAAGGTATCAGGAGTCAACATTTAGCAAGAAAGCAGCAGTAGCAAAGAGACAGTTAGCTTAGCTTAGCATTAAGACTGCAAGGAAGAGTCCACCATTAACCTAGCCAATAAATCCCTGCTTTTTTTGGGTTACTCTTCACAGAGCCAGGCTAACTGCTTCTCCCTGTATCCAGACTTTACCGAAATTAAGCAAATTGTCCTAGCTTAGCTCAGAATGACACTGGCTTTCCCTAAATATTTAATTGTCCTTCAAAGTATGCCAAGCCTGATGTAAGATGAAGCCTTTTGTCTTCGGTAAGGTAACGTCAGTCGCTGCCTTATCCACTGTGTATTGGTCAGACCATAGAGAGAACTGCAGAGTGAACTCCTGAGCTGTAGTGGGTTAAAGTTGAACAAAATGCCTCTATTTACTTTGGTAAACCTATGTGAAGTAACATGAGTAGGATGTAGCACTTGATGTGCTGTATGATGTCATCGTCGATTTAGTGTTAGTATTCCTACCTAAGAGCAGCACTGAGGTGAAGTGGAGGCTGTAGTGCTTTACAGTGTTTCAGTGACACGAATGAGCTGGACTGTCTGACAGATCATCTCCAGTACCTGATGACTGACTCACTGATTGGTTTCTGACAGATTGTACAACATTTTGAATGAGATGCTTTCAAACAGATTTCTAAAACCATTACAACTTTTGATTAAAGATTTTTTAAAACGTTCTGTCTGAACTGAACATAGTCATGATGGAACACTCAAAAAGATTGGCATTATGTCATTTGGCAATTGTCTCTGTAAAAAAAAAAAATTATAATAATACAAAACGTTTAATAAACAGTAACTACAATATCTCCATTTGGCAATATAGAAAGGTCTCTTTTTAAGTCTTTGATATTTTGGTTTATGTACAGAATCGTGTGTAAGTGTATGTGTCCTCCAAGGGCTCCCTTTTTCTATCCAAACAGAATCACACTGAAAATGTGATGGTGAAAACATCTACATAATAAAATCAAACTGAGATTAAAATTAAAAAAAATAACAAGGCGTTGTGTCCTCTGTGGACTGGAAACAGGAAGGGTCTGTAGAATCTGTGATGGTAAGAGTCCCTGCCGTATCTGCTCATCACCTGCACTCCCACCACTGTCTATTAGTTCATGAACTGTGTGTACCCCTCTGCTCCTGTGACGATAACGTCCATCCAGATTCTCATGGTCTCTGCTGAGGGGGCAACCATGTAGTAGAGCCGGTCATGTGTCTTCACGCAGAAGGTTAGAGAGGGGTTTGGGCTCTGATGGGGGGGAACCAAAAAGAAAAACACAATGAAATGTTTATGTGCACCTTTAGTCTCATTTCCACTACTGTAAAATTCCCCAGGAATCCTTTTAAACAACGTATTTCATCTACCGGCATTTTTACCAGAGGAACCAGGGTCTAAATGTAGCCCCAGCCCAACCCAACCCCAGCCCAAGTTCTAAAAGAGAAGGAAATACTGGAGTGGGGCAAAATGGCGCACAGCATTTTAAGCCCCATTTTTACTAACTGAGACTCTGTTCTCCGTTTTTCACTGTTGCCTTATAACATTTGTCAGATGTGGAGGCCATAAACAAATTAGTGCAAAGTTGTTACGTTTAGAGAAACAATTAATTTCATGCTAAACTATTTTAAACGTATTTATGCCTGTTCTGAGTGCATTATTAGAGACTGTTTGTTTTTTTCTGTGACACTGGAAAAGACAAAGAAAATTTAAGTTCTGGAGTTGATCAGGACCACACAGTTTTACCTTGTAGCAGGCCATCAAACACACACGAACAGACACAGAGAAGATGAGGATGCAGCAGCTCAGCATTATGTTAGACATTAAAAAGGACAAAACATGGGAATCAAAAATATGGCCTGTGTATTAACAGTGTTACTTTTTCTGGACAAAGAGATATTTTACGTATTGATTGTATTTATAATTGTATTAAGGGTACTTTTTCTGTTTGCAGTAAAATGATCTGAATAATGCATAAGAAAGGCTTCTATTTTAACCACTCCACGGGTTTACACTGGGATCACTGGGATAGACAGGGGGCTCAAGCAGGATTAGCATTTCAAGTTTCAAACTGACATGAAACAAATCAGTGTTCTTTCTGCTCACGCCTTTAAATACACTCCACAAGCATGCATAGTCAGGATTTGAGTGTCTGTTTGCTAATGGCCACAAACAGGGTCAGAGGGGTGAAGAAAAAGTGCTGATCCTTACACTGGTCATATTCAATTTGAAAAATCCTTTCTGTGAGAGCAGACAGCCAAAGCATAAGCAGAAACGGAGAAAAGACGCAAAAACCAGAAGATGTGGAGGAAAAAGTGTTGAAATAAAAGAGAACCAATAAAAATTGATAAACTGAAATAAATGAGAGCAAACGACTCCATTTAAAGCGTACCTTTGTGGCACTGCGGAGGTGGTCGTAATACACCTCTTCTATTGCCTGGAAGTATATCACACCCTTCAGCTTGGTCTCATGTTTGTCTGTGGGAAGGAAAACAACGTGGGTTTGGTCAAAGACTCAAATGTACAGGCAATGACAGACTTTGCTTAGTTAAAAGAGCCAAAGCACATCACTTCCATGTCACCTTAAATAATGACAAGAATAACACAAGATGTGGTTGTTAAAAAAAAAGGAAAGAAAATAGAGAAAATCAAACTTTGATCATGACCAATTTATGCTTCGTGGTGATAGATGAAAAAAGACAAGCACAGCACTTTTTCTTGTTTTTAAACCAATGGTGCTCTCATTGTATTTTCAGACTTAACTGCATTCTTACGCTACTCTGGTACATCATTGCAGTTTGTTTCATCAGCCACTGCAGAACTGCAGTAAGGAACCGGTGGGGAACTCAACACCCCTCTCTACCTTCAGGCACAAACACTCTACAAGCCAACTTAAGAGTAGTAGGTAGAAAACGCAGCACTTCATTTCGAGGAATAACACTTTCCTTTTAATACGCAGTCATTATCTTCTAATGACCTCTTTAGCATTCAAATAGCCCTGCATTTGCATCTCGTTTGACTTCATCGGCAAACTACCAACACTCTGGATGTTACTCTGATGTGGCTGAGGCCAATTACTGTGAATTAGCGGCCGCTCGTGACTTATTATCGTCCCTGCTCATTTCTCACCATCCAAGGTCAAATGACAAGGGCGAGCGATGCAGCTCAATCAGCCTCCTCAGAGAGCACGGCGCTATGTGCATTTCAACTACTGCCAAAGTAATCTCAGTACACCTCCTCACCCTGGCTCACTTTCAACAAGGTATGATTTAAGCAGCTTTAAGCGGAACCTTCTGAGGACTTCAAAGACCTGACAGCAAATAAGTGTCTCAGAGCTCACAGCAGCAGGATCAATTTCCACTGCCGTGCACGCTACATGCATGTACTGCTGCTCAAGGTCTGGAGGACACATGCGCTCCCTGTCTTTCATTCACAGCAGAACATTCAGCCCCTGAAAATGTGAAATATAAAGGCTCATTTGACCAGTTTACCATTTGTAAGGACTGAAATTCCCATACAGCTGCTCTGACACAAACTTCTAACACACAGGCATCAATGCAGCACAGCATCACAACACAGGGTGGACAAATGCTATCCGTAGTAGACTGTATAATTAGTACCATTTGTATTTGGACAGTAAGATGATTTTTTTATTTTGGCTGCGGTGTCTGACTGTACATTTACATTTAGTAATTTGGCAGAACTTTTTATCCAAAGCGATCTTATTTACGTGTCGTTCTAAAATTTTAGATGAACCATGTACAATACTTATATAAGGTCCCAATTTGAAGGTACCGTAAATTCTGGACTATAGAGCGCACCTAAATTTAAGCCGCCCCCGCTAAAATTTAAAAGAAATATATATTTTGTCACATATAAACCGCATCGGACTATAAGCCGCCAATATCCAGGCTGAGAAATAATATCTGTTGTATGCGCTCCTACTCATTGTTCACAGTAGGCATGAGGATGTTCTGTGCGCTGTTTTACCGGCATTACGGTAAAGAGTGCGTTTACGTGTATGTGTGGCTGGTATAACACATGTCGAATGTACAGAGCAGACACAAACGTCCTTGTTATAAATAAACGGCTTGTTCCATAGCCAAAGGAGAAGACGTCTCTTATTCTTCAGGAATTACGCAGGAGTTGCTGCGCTCAACAAAAGATTTTGTACCATAAGTGTTTATTCATACACCTGAACCTGAATGGTGCCTGTAACACGGCAGTAAAAGTGCTGATGTTTGCTGTTGTGCGTCTTGGGTTGCATGCGCGAAGAATAAAAACTGGCGCTTTTTTGTTTGCACTGACTTCCATCTACAGCGCCCATCTGAGGGCTGCAGAAAAATTCATAGAAAAGCCGCATCTCTGTAAAAGCCGCATGGTTCAAAACGTCGGAAAAAAGTAGCGGCTTATGGTCCGAAAAATACGGTATTTAATAGTATTTGGACAAACTAATATAACCATAAATAAAAGTTTTACCTTTAATACTAAATAGCAAATCCATTTAAGCCAATGACAGTTCTTTAGAGGGTTCAAGGTTGTTTTGGGACAGTGTTTTGTTTGTCATTTATCAGTCATCTGATGCATGCCCCTTCTGGGAGGCAAAATGCCGTCAAAAACATACTGATTGGTAATGCATTTTTTTTGTTAACATTATTATGCTTTTTAACTTCATGATAATAGGTTTGTATTCATTAATTTATTTAATTTCTTTCTCTTTGTGTGAGTGTGCGTATGTGTTGTCCCATTGTTATTGGTCTAGCAGGTTTAACCCCATCTTCTGTAAGTGTATATTCCACGATGGAACATTAATTATACAAAAAACATTTGTATCTGTGTTGGTCATGAAAGTTGTATTATTACCAAACCTACACACCGCTGCAATATGAGTTGCTGAAACACAGCAGTAATGAGCACATAGTGCTAAGAACAAGAATCTTGTGTATCAACTCTCCTTACCAACATAGTAGGAGAAGGTCCTTTTGAGTCGGTCAAAGACAAACCAGCGTTTCTTCCAGGACTTGATTTTTCCTCCCATCTTGACCAGGTAGCCCTTGCACATCTTCTCAGTGAGGATGACTTGATAACAGGTCTCTACACTGTGGCCTGATGACTCAATATGAGAGCGCAGGTCGAACTCCTCCTTCCTAATGGGCAGGTAGCGAGTCATAGGACGAGCCTGTACAAACACAAAGAGGGTAAACAACAGTATTAATATATTACTGAATAGAATTAATGTGACACAATTTGATTAGTTTAAGGTTTTTCACATGGAAACACTAAAATACTTAACTAAAATGTTGATTGGAGATTCTAGTGAATAGCGACAAAAAGTATCTCAATGTAGTGGCAATACCAGTAAAAAAAAAAAAAATCTGTTTACCCTGCGGCCACCACATCTGTGAAAACTGTTAGGTTGTCAGCAGGCAGGTGAAGTCATGTTACACCTTTTTACCATGCAGACTCAATTAAGTCTCATTTTATTCACCTGGGAGAAATTCTTGGCCCTCATCTTGACCTCCTTTTCTACTAGCTGCTGCCGATGGTAAGTTTCATCCTGTAGCCGTTTCTCCGCCTCCTCCCTTCTCCTCCTCTCCTCCTCAAGCATTTGACGGCGAGTCAGGCTCTCTCTTTCCTAAAGGAGAACATGTTCATTAATAGTTTTTCATCCTTGCATGGGGTTGACTGGGCAATGCATGCTCTGGGCTTTCCAGCCAAAGCTAAATTTCACATTCATACATTTATTCACATTTTTCACTGCTGGGAGTTGCCCACAAGCTCACACTGCTAGGCACCATGCTGTTCCACCAAACTGGTTAATTATTTAGACAGAAAGCTTTCAGTTATTTGGAGAAGTAATGATTGATTCTGTAGACACATGCACTGGGTATGTACAGAGCAACTGAATGCAGAAGACAACCACAAGTTTTAAGCACACTCTTCTAAAAATAAGGAATCTGTAGGGAAAGAGCATAAAAATAGAGAAAATGTGAAAAGAAGCTAAGAAAAGTAACAAAAGAAAGACCACAAAGAGCATCAGGGCACAAAGAACTGAGGATGATACAAAGATCTCAATAAAAATGAATACATTTATTGAGCTGCTGTCATGACCCTTTATATTTCAAATGTACACTCAGTTTAAAGCTACTGAGGCTGCAAGAGCTCTCATCAATCATTACATATGGATTTGGGATAATCAAGTTCTGATGAAGCAACATTCATTCAAAGTTGTGTCTTACCCGTGATTCAATAAGTCTGGCTTTCTCCAGTTGGGCCTCCTTCAGCATTTTCTCCATCTCCTCAATCCTCAGTGCATCCATTCCACCAGCACTGTGTCCAAGGCAACAACACAGAGTTTTCAAATGCTGTAAAATTCAACTTTATTGAAGAAAATTTGACCAAAAACTCACATTTAAGCTTTTAACATGAAGCTTTACATCAGTAAATTATAAAATTCTAAAAGATTCAACCTTAATCATTCACTGTGCATCAGGAGTGGCTAGATCAGAACAAAAAGTTATCAATCATCTCAGAATAGCAAATACGACTAATAGACCAAAACTTCTCTCAGGGGCAGACATTGAGCCCTACTTTTAGGAGCATCAGCATCTGATCAACAACCATAACTAAAGAAATTATATCTCTCCCATCTTTGTCATGTTCTGACAGAAACACGCAGATGGTGTGGGAGGAGAGATGTTTCGAAACTTATAACATGGAGCTCATTAAAAACATTATTCGGACAACAATGCAGCAGTTTTGTTGAAAGTTTAGTATGGGATGTGATCCCGCTATCAGAAACTGCTGTGTACACAGAAACCACTGTCATTGCAACTTTATGTTTTTCATTAACACAAGATTAGCCAATTTGCTAACACTTTGGTCCATTGAAAAACTAAGCACAGCATAGAGATTGTGTACATTTATTGCACTACCATACAACCTGAAGTCAGGACTTATTCTAGGCAGTGGCCAGAGGGAGCCTTAGTTAAAAATCGTGAAGTGAAAGGTGAAGCAGTTTCTCACTTCATTTACATGACATAATAGATTCTTTATCTATTAGTTCAGAAATAGATAAGTATAATAGAACAAAGTTCCTAAAACCTCTTTAAAAAAAGCAACGAAGAGAGCCCTCTAGTCCATTTATGCTAATGGATTGTTTAAATGGCCTACACATTACATTAACTACCTATAGCACCGATGGGAATGCTTATGGAAATCAAACGTTTTCACAGCAACGCTTTAGTGGTTGTACATATGAAATACGTGATGTACGAGAAGGACAAATGTACCAGGTCCATTGATGCCTCCGGCGTAAAAGTTCCTATTACCCATGTAGGGAAAGGTTATTGGATTGTGTTGAAGTGGGTACATTCACATAGTGATTACAGCATCAATATCAAAGTGGTTTTCCACTGAACATCTCCTGCTACGGCTACAAAATGATCAGAAGGCACTTCACTAAAGCCTTTAATGACTGTGTTCTTTAAAGGCTTTTAAAGGCTAAAGGGAGTCCAGATCGATCTGCACAAAACAATCTCCTATCTCTTCCAGTCTTAGGTAAAATGTAGAGCACAGACAAACAAATACCTTCCTCAACACAAACAACAAGTTTCAATTATAAAAACACTTCCATAAGAAGACAACTTCCATATCCTAATCCTGGATGATTCAACATGGACTTATTCTATCTTTGTCTTAAGAGACTGGCAGCAACAAGTTTAAATACATGCAAAGAGCTCAAATGTTGAGTTTGAGCAAAAGGGTTTTCTTGTTTCTGATCTGTTGTTACAGTCTGACTAAGGATGTGAGAGCAACAAAATGTTTTATTCCCTCTACTGTTTCATTCGTTTGTCTTGAGCCAGATTATTTCACCTTTAGAAAAATGAGTTGAGGATCAAATTCAATCATGGACCAGTGTGGTGAGAAAAATGTACAGGAACTTTTAGAGACAGCATCTTGATTTTCTTTAGAGGGAGATCACTAGTTACTTGCTGATATGAGAAGATTTGTTTCAGATGCTGTCATGTTTATATAAGCCTTCCTTGGCCATTAAGTATACCTAAACCTAGGGTTTATCTGGCCACGACTCTGCGTGTGTCTTTCCGTTAGTTGTACCTGAACGCGTTATCTGGTGAGCAGGCTGAGTTGTTCCCAGTGGACACGCTGGTGTCCATGCTGTCAGAGCTCTCCAGGCTCAGTGTGTCGTAAGGCTGCTCTCCGGCTGATGGGGGCTGGTGGTGCAGGATGGAGTGGTGGACCATTGGAGGGGGTCCCAAAGCACTATGGCTCACTGTAGAGCTGTAGGCCATGACAGGGGAGTAGGAGGGTGAAGAGGAGGGTGAAGTCATGAGGTGGGGCTGAGAGCCGTGGAGGGCCTCCCACTGGCACTGAGCCTCTGCTGCAGCTCTCTGTTTGAGCTCAGCCAGGCGACGACGCTGTTCCTCAATCACTTGCTGACCTGGAGGGAGAAGAGTGGGATCTGATCAGTGGGTTTGTTATGATTTTGGTCCATAGTGGGAAATTGCACCCTACAGGAAACACATTCAACAATTAAAGGTCTCTTTGTTTCCTACACAAACTGATAAGCTAGCTGAAGAGCAGGTCATCCCAAGCAACAAAACTGAAGGCAAACTAACTTTACAATAAGCACCAGCCCATAAACAACTAATTTATAAACCATGCCTCACACATACAGATCAAGTATGTGCTCTCACAGAATCACAAGCTCAGAGATAAACATGAACACCAAAAAAGCTACGCATCTAACTTCTCACATTTCAAATCCATGCTGCTGGGCGCCTGATAACGGGCAGATAAATGTGGAAAAAGGTGCCTGGGTCGGTAACTCCAAAGGAGGAGCGCACTGAACTGATCATGCAAGATTTATTCTTCACTAGCAGAACCATTCATAGAAGATTGATGATTGATGCTACAGACAAAGGGAAAGATCAAAAGAAATCTTTTGGGGAGAAGAATTAATGAAACAGCCGAGATGGAAGAAAGATCAGGACGAAGAGAGGAGGGTTAGATGAAGACAGCATCTGAAATTAACAGCTGCCAAGTGTCAAGCTCTGGTGAATGTTAACTTTGATAGATAAATCAATAGAAGTAACCTGTCAAACTGGCTTTATGTTTGGATAAGACTTGAGTTTTTTTAAGTCACTACTGTCTTTGGTCTTTACCAAAGTCTAAAGACAGGCTTCTGATTGGCTGTGCTTCTGAATGGTGTTTTCTGCAAAACAATGATATTTAAATATCTGCTTCTGTGCTGTTTGGGCTGTTAACTGGGGACATGACATCTTAAACTTACTATTTTATCAGAACAATTAATTAAAACTGTTAAAGTTAACTGACATGTCTTTTCTCTGTTGGCAGCATCTAAATAAGTGATTTTTGTTGCTCATTTAGTCTGGTGACCCCTTAGCAGAAAATAAAAAAGTTAATTTCAGACACTGCATGTTCAAGGACAGAAGAGGTAAAAACCTGGATAAATCCCACTAAAAAAAATGAAGAAAAAAAAAAACACTCCTGGAAACTGCAATCCATCTACCTGCCGAGCTTTCCTCTATGGGGTTCTGTCTGGAGGTCTGGGGCTCTGTGGTGCAAAAGTGCAGGAAGAGACAAAGCCACAGACAAAGACAAGACAGACATGAGGAAAATCTGAGCAGCAGATGCCAAAAAAATATGACCAGCGCCAGATTCCAACCCAGCACCCATGGGCAGAAGCCAGCTGAGCTAAAACCCAATACTGCTTGGAGTCAAACACCAACATAGAACTGTTTTCTCAAAAGCACCACTGACAACATCAGTGGTGCTTTTCCTACATATCAGCTACATATAGACAGCACAGTGAAGAATGGCAGGGTAAGAAGGCCCAACAAGTTACGTTATCATGAATTAATAGGTTACTCATCGTTTAAAATGAATCCATGCTTTATTTACACATCATGCACAAATAATAAATACATAGTGAAAACACAGTGAAGGACCAAAGTGCACAGGGGCTTCATAGCTTTGCTTAAGTGCTCAGGACGGCTGTTTTGGTTGGTTTTCATTTTCAGGCCAGTTACCTTTCTGTTGCAGAGCAAGCTGTCTCTTTGTCTCAATGTCCTGCAGCGTTGTAGCCAGGTTTCTGGGCAGGCTGCCTGTACGGTTGGTCACCAGCAGGGGGCTCTGCTGGGTCAGAGGCAAGCAGCAAGTAGCATGATCACATTTCAAAGACAGGTTGCGTTTAGGGTTTGAGTATTAAAATTGGACATTTATTTAGTTAGACCCTTGTCTGGATCAAGAATTAGGGTAAGCTTCTAAATAAAAACCCACCTTGGAGCTGGTGTTGCGTCCCATTGTTGCTGCTCCATGCTGTAGAGGGGATGCAGAGCCTGATTTAGGTTGATAGAGAGATAGGCCTGGATCACTGTCCAGCTTGGACCGAAACACCTAAGAGTAGAAGCATAAAGGACGAAGATATCAGGATTAGTACTGAAAATACATGTTAACAGAAACCCATGTTATTGTAGATGGAAATTATATCATAAATCCAACTTTGATTCTCCATGAGTGAGTTGTAATCATCTGCTGAAAGAGGCGAACAATAGTTAAAGGCATTATTAACATGTTGAAATATACAGGTGTCAAAGTTAATAAATAGGAAAAGCTCGAATCCACAGCTTTTTTAGTATCTAAGCCTTTGTGCAGAATATCAAAGAGCAGACAATACACAAGTTAGAAACAACAGCCAAATACATTTTACTGAACAGCTCTTTGATCAGGACACTTAAGTTAATGTTGCATTCAGTGCTAAGAGATCTGCGTGGAATAACTTGATGTTCAAAGTCAGGACTAGAGGATGTTTCACAGATTCTAACTTATTTAAAGCACTGATTGAAGTTGTTCTGTGAACATCTGCTACTGGCAATTACTCTGAGCTTTATTCCAACCCTGAGCACATGCAGTGACTTCATGTTTTACACCAAAGCAAAAACTGAACTTAACAATAAAAAGCTCTATCATGCAGCATCTCTTTAAAAAACCTAGGGCCACAAAATAATAAATTATTAAGGTTTGCTTTCATTTCTTAGACTTATTTTGACAACTTCTTGTATTAAAGTCCCTCCCAAAAGTATTGGAACAGCAAGGCCAATTCATTTGTTTTTGCTGTACATTGAAGTCATGTGGGTACATTCTAGTACTTTTGAAGTGCTACTTCACATGAGCATTTGATATCACAATTGTTCAGTTTTAAAGCTGAGATTGTGTAATTTAGTAGTTTTCAATAGGCTTCAAAGGGGACAAGTGTCATTGCCATCTTGTGGATACAAGGGAATACAGCATTATTTAAGCCGGGACATGACATAATGTAGTTTTTTTTCTCCTCTTTAATTTACTCAAATATAACACACATAAGCCAACTCATTCTGCACATGTAAGACAATAACAGCAGGTTGAAGGTTGCAGCATTACAGAGCAGCAGCAGTGTAAGTGGAGGGGGGTAAAAAAGGGACAAAAGAAGGAAGAAGGTGCTCTACCTGCAGCACAGACCTGCGGCCTGAGACACACTTGACTGGTAGAGGAGGAGGAGGACAAAGCTGGCTGGAACCAACCATCAGCTCCTGGTACCACTGTTCTAAATCTAGTTTGGGAAGGTGAGGTCTACTGATCTCAGTCTGGTACTGGAGAACACAGAGGGGCAGCAGAGTGAAACGGAAGAGAAGAAAGAACAAAAAAAGAGACAAGAAAAGATCAGAAAGCATTAAAAGACAGTGGGTAGAGGTTTGAAACATTTGTTTTTTTCTACACCTTTCAAGCTGTAATTAACATTGTCATTCTTTGGAAAAACTTCTTAAATATCTGCTATATATTTTTGTTTCCAGGGTTGTTGCTGTGTTACACTAATGCTTCAACCCCCCCAGCAGCTAAATCGTTGTATATGCCTGTATTTTAATTAAATGTTTCTCCTGCAATGACCCAGTTTCTTTCTTTCTTTCTTTCTTTCATTTCTTTTATGTTTTACTTTCCATCAGCTTTTCCGTAGTCCCTAATATCTTCAGTATATCCATACTGTATTTCAGAAAGTACAGTATTGGAAGGAATTAAGAGTTGCATATGTTTTCTCGCTGCCTACTGTGATATCCATCCAAGTCACATGCACTCTGACTTTTTTTTATCAAAAGCACAGCTGACTGAGTTAAGCTGCTCACAGAGTACAGCTGTTACTAACATGACGATTATGCATCCTAGAGCCATGTTAAACACAATTGTTCTAATTGTTTTTTCCCCCAAATACGGTTTCTGTCTCTTGGCGGAAGTGAAGATAAAAAAAGCTATCTTAAGTCAAGCTAATTCAGCTCTGGCTTACACACTGTAATTTTAAGTTGTAGATGAAAATGAAGGGGAAAATTTATCAAATATGAGTTTACATTGCCAAAGACTACGACTACCAGACACTTAGAAGACCCCTGGATACAATGAGGGTCGGTGACTTTAGGCAAACCTGAAGAACAGCAGTGGTACTGAGTTTTTATGTGCTTGAATGGTAACAGAAAAAAGGCCGGTAAGGCATGTAGAGTTACTACCGACCGTAAAAAGGAGAAAAGAGAGGTTTCTGAAAGACAGAAGGAATATTCCCCCCAAAGGATCCCTTATGATTCTGCGTCTAATAAAGGATTACATTTGATTTTCAGAATAAAAGCACTTCAGTGTAGCTCTGACCCATTTTGAATTGAATAACTCAGACACAACTTTCCAGCATTTTTCAGATGATGCATTCTTAGATATTAGTGACAGACAGATAAAGAGTGTGGCTGTACAGTCCAGACCATACAACCTCACACCATAACACAAACTACTAGCCAATACTGTCTAAGAAGTGCACCCACACAATATTTAGGAGGAGAAAAAGAGGGAAGGACAGCACACACCTCTGCAGGGAGAGACAAGGAGGAACCATGAGGAGAGGGGAGGCATGATAAGGCAGGGTCCACTGCTCCGGACTGCAGTGGCTGGCGAAGCGGGGAGGTAGGGGATGATTCCACCTTTGGCATCCCATAAATCTGATTTAACTGGCCCACAGTCACATATTCCTACGCAGAGGAGTCACACGCAGGATAACAGAGGAGGGGAAGAGAAAAAGATAAAGCACTGAAGACTTTCAGCAAGACAGGCAGCAGGAGGGAAAACAGGTTAAGTACACTAAGTGGCCTTCTGCAAGGAAGGAGGGTCGGAAAGGAAACATCGACCAGCTTATAGCAAACACACAGAGACACAGACACACACACACACAGGTGGTACATGTACACTCACTTAAGTAAAAGTGCAAACGGTTGGCTTAAAAAAAAACTCCACTACAAGCAAAAGTAAATTCTTTACTTAAGTTACTTTAGAGTTAAAGTAAAATTGTACTTACAGTGCACTATGTACAATATTCCTCTAAGACATACATTATTCTGAGAATCAAATTAATTTAAAAAGCGCTACTAATTTAAAAAAATATATATACTACTACTACTTCTCTTTTGGCTTTTCCCATCAGGGGACTCACAGAGAATCATCCTTTTCCACTTCACTCTATCCAGGACATCTTCCTCTCTGACACAAGCTAACCTCATGTCCTCTGTTAGAACGTCCATATATCTCATCCTTGGTCGTCCTCTCGCCCTCTTGCCTGGCAGCTCCATCTCCAACATCCTTCTACCAATATATTCACTGTCCCTCCTCTGCACATGTCCAAACCATCTCAATCCGCCCTCTCTGACTTTGTTGCTAACACAGGCAACGTGCGCTGTCCCTCTGATGAGCTCGTTCCTAATTCTGTCCAACCTTGTCACTCCTAAGGAGAACCTCAACATCTTCATCTCTGCCTCTTGTCTCTTTCTCACTGCTACTGTCTCTGACCCATAGAGCAAAGCTGGTCTCATCACTGTCCTGTACACCTTTCCTTTGAGTCTTGCTGACACTCTTCTGTCACACAACACTCCTGACACTTTCCTCCACCCACTCCAACCCGCCTGCACTCGCCTCTTCACCTCTTTTCCACACTCCCCATCACACTGAACTGTTGACCCCAAGTACTTAAACTCCTGCACCTTCTTCACCTCAGCCCCGTAACCTCACGCTTCTACCTTGCTCCCTCTCGTTTACACACATGTATTCTGTCTTACTACGACTGACTTTCATGCCTCTTCTTTCCAGAGCAAACCTCCACCTCTCCCGCTGTTCCTCCACCTGCTCTCTACTCTCACTGCAAATCACAATGTCATCTGCAAACATCATTGCCCAGGGAGATTTCTGTCTGCCCTCATCTGTCAACCTGTCCATCAGCATAGCAAACAAGAAGGGACTCAAAGCTGATCCTTGGTGTAGTCCCACCTCCACCTTGAACTCCTCTGTCTGACCTACGGCACATCTCACCACAGTCATGCTCCTCTCATACATGTCCTGGACTAATCTGACGTACTTCTCTGCCACTCCCGACATCCTCATACAGTACCACAGCTCCTCCCTCGGCACCCTGTCATACGCCTTCTTTAAATCCACAAAGACACAATGTATCTCCTTCTGACCATCTCTGTACTTTTCCATCAACAATCTCAAAGCGAAAATGGCATCAGTGGTGCTCTTACGGGGCATGAAACCATACTGCTGCTCACAAATCTCCACCTCCTTTCTAAGCCTGGCTTCCACTACTCTTTCCCACAGCTTCATTGTGTGGCTCATCAGCTTTATTCCTCTGTAGTTGCTGCAGTTCTGCGTGTCACCCTTGTTCTTAAAGATCAGCACCAGAACGCTTCTCCTACATTCCTCAGGCATCTTCTCACTCTCTAAAATCCTGTTAAACAGACTGGTTAGAAAGTCCACAGCTGTCTCTCCTAGACACTTCCACACCTCCACAGGTATGTCATCAGGGCCAAAAGCCTTTCCACTCTTCCTCACCTCTTCCTTTCTAATCTCTGCTATTTCCTGCTCCACATCTTCCTCCCTTCTTTCCCTGTCATTTTCCTCATTCATCAGCTCTTCAAAATACTCCTTCCATCTTCTCTGCACACTCTCCTGGCTTGTTAGCACCTTTCCAACTCTGTCTTTAATCACCCTTATCTGTTGCACATCCCATCTCTATCTCTCTCTCTGGCTATCCTGTACAAGTCCTTCTCTCCTTCCTTCGTGTCTAACCTGTCATACAGCTCATCGTAAGATTTCTGTTTTGCCTTTGCCACCTCCCTCTTCACTCTGCGCTGCACTTCCTTGTACTCTTGTCTACTTTCCTCAGTCCTTTCTACATCCCACTTGCTTTTAGCCAACCTCTTCCTCAGGATGCAGTCCTGTACTTCCTCATTCCACCACCAAGTGTATTTATCTTCTTTCCTCTTTCCAGATGACACACCAAGCACCTTCCTACCCGTTATCCCGATTACCTCTGCTGTCCTCTTAGCAAAGTCCACTACCATCTGTCCTTCTGGATTCCTTTCCTTTACACCAAACCTCCTCATCACCTCTGTTCCCCTCACCAACATGACCATTGAAGTCTGCTCCAACAACTAGTGTCTCTACTCTTGGGATACTCTCTATGACATCATCAAACTCACTCCAGAATCTCTCCTTCTCTTCTAACTCACAGCCAACTTGTGGAGCATACCCACTGACTATGTTCACAATCAACCCCTTCGATTTCTAGCTTTAGGCTCACCCTGTCTGAGACTCTTTTCACCTCTAGAACATTGTTAAACTCCCCGTTCAGGATGACTCCTACTCCGTTTCTCTTCCTATCCACACCATGGTAGAACATAACTTAAAAAAACATATATGTTTTAGTAATTAAAACTGTAAATATAGAGACTTGGCGTAAAACAAGACAAGCAGCAGGTAAAAGTGGAGCTGATTTTAAATGATTTATGTACTCACAGCTGCTTAACCCATTAATATTACATCATTACAAATTGTTTAATATCAGGCAAGGGTTACTGTTCATATAAGTTTTTCCCACACAACGTTTTTATCACAGGTTGCTCATTTAGTTTGCCAGTAAATATAAACAGAATATGGGAAATATAAGCATTAATTAAAGTTTTCATAAAAGTATTGTGTAGTGCAATGTGTGTTAGAGCACTAACTATCTCTGTTCACTCTCACATCCTGTCACCTTGCTAATTTCAGCAATAAAATAAATACATTAAGTGCTAAAAGCATGTTTGTAAAATACCTTCTTTTAGCAGTTGTGTCAAAACTCAGCTAAGAATATGATTTGAACATGAAATATTTTGGGCATGTGATTTTACAGTTTACCACCTGCAGTTATGAATAAAAGTACAATTTCTTTGTTAAACCTACACTTATCAATCCAACCTTATTTAAAGTCTTTGTGTTACTAATTTGACTCAGTCACACCGTCCTCTGTGTCTACTAAAAATGAACACTGCCTAACAGCTACAGAAAGGGTGAGCACAAGCTGCTACCTTCAGGGGCTTAAGTAGCACTGAGCAAAGCCAAGAGTACAGTCAGTGTGATTATCTGCAAACCAGCAGAGGGAGCAGCGTGACATGAAAATGAAAAGATGGAGAAGCAAAGATCAGACAACACAGACAGAACAAGTAAGGAAAAGGGAAGACATGAAGTGATGGTACCTTGCAAGCGCCAGTTACTGCATCATCTACAGCAAACAAGTGGCTGTGTGAGGGAGGCTCGCTGCCATCGAAGTGGCTACAGCTACCGTACATCTTATAGACATCCGACAGCTTCAAGTACTCCTAAGTACCAGGCAACAGTTGATAACAGACGGACAGGATGAAAAGCCACGAGGATTGTTGGCCACTACCAATGCGTGGCACATTATAACACACACACACACACACAAAAGCAAAGCACCGAGCTAGGTGCTTTGAACTTTGTAGCTTGGAGATTACAACTTGAGACATCTTTGCATCCAACAACCATGCATGTCTATTATTTATCTAATGCCTAAAAGGTGCTTAATGCATGTGAGAACACACAAACAAGAACACACTCAGCAACATCATGTATCCTTAGCAATACAATTGGCTGACACACAAGTAGGTCACAGACATTGGTTTTCTGTCACCTGTGCTTGATTCTAACACACTGAACGAGTAGGGAAGGATTGTGGTAACTCTACTGAAGACAAAGGGTGAGCAAAGGAACATTTTAGGTGGATTAAGCGGACAAAGCCCACCTTTATTAGAAAGCTACTGAGCTGGGTCCCCTTGCTTAGAGGAAAAAAAACAGCTGGGCTCCCACAGTAATGCGCAGGTGCTTTGAGAGTCACAGTGCAACAAGGACACTGACAAGTGCAATGTGTGACCTTTAGGATGAGTCTAAGATGATGACAGAAGAAGCAGTGGGCTTCATGCAGGGGTCGTTAGTCGGGGTTACCTCCGTGGGACTGCTGGAGTACAGCTGATAAGGAGGGAAGGGACGTAAGTAGGAAGCAGAGACTCGATGGAGGGAATGCTGGGAGGAGTGGACATCCTCCGACAGCAGGTCAGGCTCGCTGATATGGAGCATTTCCTGTTTCGACAGTCCCCAGGTTAGTGCTTCAATGCCTACAGAAAACCTATAGCACACTGTATAAATTGGTCTCCACAAAAATTAGGGGACTTGCAACCCTCTGCTGTTCTACAGTATGTTTTGTGCTCTACACACCTAAACTATCAAGAGCTCAACATTAATAAACATCACTTAAATTATCGTCAATGTTTTGATTAGTCTGTTAACACCATGCACAATGAACAGTGTGCACACTAACAAATTACAGCCAGTTATAGAGGTAAATATTTGGAGGATTCAGCTGTGAGTCACCAGAACTCAGGAGAGTGTGAATACACACACACACGCATACACAAACACAAGGTTTAGTAGTAGAATTTCCATCTCACCTCTCTCATTGTAGTCGTGGATTTGGGGAAGCTCTTTCCTCCACTCAGACTGTGAAACCTCTTCTCTAGAGATGATAGTCGCTCCTTCTCCTGAAACAAAGTCAGTTCCCAAACTCTTTAAATTCATTTAATAAAATTTACTTTTAATATAATCAAATGATTTAATCATACAGTAAGAATAAATACGTAAACTTTCAAACCTTTTGGAGCATTTGCAGTGCGAGGGTTCTATCTTTAGCGAGCCGCTCGACCTCCTGTGAGGCCTGCAGGCCCAGCTGGTTGGCCTGGTTCTCCAGAGCAGACACCTTCTCCTATCAAAACAATATGGAAATGATTAAATCTTCAATGCAAACTGCAACAACTGCAAAGTAAGTGTTTAAATACCAGAGTTGATGTGTGCACAAAGGAAAGACAAAGTCTTTGCTGGGATTTTATTCGTTTTTAAAATTTATAGTGAGGTTGCATCTACAGTGTATGATGATGAAGCTTAATTGGCATTTGTCTTAAACGCCTTCGTCTGGAGTGTCTAAAGATGTTTTGAAGGATGAAAATAGTACCTACTTTTCCACTGGCAATTTTAACTTCTATGGGTGAAAAACAAAATCCATTGAGTAGCTTCTTGGGTTCCTTACCTTCCTCTTGGCCACACTGCTCTGGTACTGTGCTCTCTCCTGCAGCAGCTGCTGACTGATGGTTTCTCTTTCCTCCTCTAAACTACTTTCTCTTTCCAGCTGCTGGAACTCTAGGTCTTCAAATTTTTTGGTTCCTGCTTCCAACACCTCTCCATCCTGATCAGAAAACACAAACACACAGACACACACACACACACACAAACACAAACATTCATCGGTTACAGAAAAACTGTGTATATGCACAATTCATTTCAAAGCCATCTGCTATGCTGAGGTTAGCATAACTGCTAACAGCAAAGCAAATATTCATATTTCCTTTTTAAAGTGGTTAAAATATTTTCCCAACAACTAAAGCTTTTTTCCTTTATGAAAACAGGCTGAGCTTTGACAAACAACAAGGAACCAGCCAGTGAAAACATGCATTTCTGCAAAAGTTACTGGGGGGTTGTGAAATGTAGTTTAATATATACAATTTAAAAAAATGTACATGTAAAATGTACATACATATACATAATTTATTTTAATACATATGTCACAGTGGTAGTATATGGTCAAAACACACAGTCACTTTTACTCTGCTCTTTAACTAAAGGAAATGTGTAATTACATAACACTGCTGGCTTCAATGTAAATACATATTACAACTGTGTATTAAAGACATATATCTAATTTTTGCTATGAAGCTGCTGACAAGTGTGGGTTTTACAGGAATTCTTTCAGGAGTAGGGAGAAGATGTTCCTGAGAGCCTGTGCAGTGCTTTCGAAAGACCCTAACAGATAACCCCTCTTTTTGTTAAAATCTGAAAAGCTACTTTTGTTCTTTGCTTGGTCTTTGTAACACAGACTGTACTGAGTATGAAATTCACAACATGAATAAATGGCAAAACCAAATCTCAGACATTGTTACCTGCTGGTTGCTGTGCTTTATGAATGTGAGCCAAAAAAAAGAGCTCTTGCTCCAGATGTAGATATACTACACTGTGACTTTGACATAGTTACAGAGGCAACTGATATTTTAACCAATCAACATATCATACAATTATTTAAGCTATTCAAAACATTCTTTGAAGAAAAACAACAACATTTATTCATTTATAAAAGGGATGAAAAAGATGGGAGTAAGAAAGACCAAAGAAGATGCAGATCTGGTTAGGGCTTGTGTTAAACGATTAGTGAGCGTTTATACAGCACAAATTAATGCAAGCCATGACAAATCACAGAAACGATGCACACCAGATTCACACATGCAGTGCAGTGAATTTTCCCGAAATGTATCACTAGCAGCTGGAGCATTTGTGTGCTCTCACAGGCTCCAGTAGCATGTAGGTGTCGTGTGGACAAGAATTTCTGCTGCTTGTGGCAACAGCAGGTCTCTGAGGAGAGCTGAGAGGACTAAGGGGATCATAAATACACTGACATATACTGAGTGTATGTGTGTGTTTGTGTCAAATAACCTAATGTAGTAGGTCCCTGCTAAAGGGTTAAAGGTACCAGTATTACTATGTGCTGAGTGCAACCCCATACAGAGTAATATAACTTCAGAACTAGCAAAAGGGGGGAAAAACAAATAAATACATTTTTGTGTCACATCTCATTTCTGCCTTACAATGCAATAAACAGGTTAATGTTATTAAACACCAGAAAAAAATTAAATGTAAAAAAAAGTAAAAGTAGAATCAGGCCTACGTGCCTCACTTGTTTACTAAAGTAACTCATGTTACTAAGCAATTCAGTGGGATTTAATTGTGATTTTAGAGACGATGAGGCTGGGGTGCATCAGGTTTAGGTTTTGTAGTTTTTTTATATGCAAGGGTGGTCTAGGTGCTTCTGCTTGACCGAAGACCCACCCTTTTGAGCTGTTCCTGCAGCTGTTCCCGCAAAGACTCAGGACAGTTATGAAGCTGGTTCTTCAGCTCAGCGTAGCCCTCTTGGAGGATCTGCAGGGCTTGGCGTTCAGCTTCAACATTAGCCCTCTCCTAAAAAGACACAACATGCACCCACGCAAGCACACACCAAGCACACACACACAGGGTAGATGGGTATGAGGAGAGAGACAGACAGAAAAAGACACTGCTCAAAATCCACACCATGCAAATAAAAACTGCAAGGTGTCAGTAGCAGTCTGATTGATTTTCAGGGTTCGGCAGGGCACAGAAAGTAGATACTAATCTGAAGACATGTTACAACTATGACTCTATGCTCAGAACTAGTGTGTGAGCCAGACACAGACCAAAAAGGACGATCCGTAAAGCGTAGAGCAATTAGGAAACATTGATTATATTCATTCTTTTTTGTAATAAAATGCCAAAAATCTGTGTGTTTTTAAGAATGTCTCTTCGAATTTTCCACTGACACACATGCCAAACGCTGATCCAATTTAATGAGAAGGAATTACACATAAAAGGATTTGTGTTCTTGGTCATAATCAGGCTCAAAATTCCAAGACAGATTTATATTGTAGGAGGACACAAACCACTGAGACATGTGATCAAGACGGAAACATCTGATCAAGCCAGCATAAACAACACTTTTATTTCTATCATTAGGAGCCCTCTGAGCACTTACATTCAGTGGTGGTCTAGGTGCACTTAGACCTAGCCCTAGAAATTAAATAAACTATTGACTTTTACAATAGTTGATTTATTTACAAAAAACATCAAGAAACCAGGCTGGTAAATGTGCTTTTTCTCCAAGCATCATTTCTTCCCACTGCTAAATCACAACTGAAAGGACCACATCGAAGCTAGCAGTTTTACCTATCCTTTATTAGGTTTAAAAAAAACTGCAGAACCAGTGCACTACCCATCCTGGCATACAGGATCTGTTATACAGACAGTGAATTTAAGGCAAGCAAAGCAGATCAGAGATACTGTAACTGCTGAGGCTAAGAAAATATTAGAAGTTAAAGGATGTTGTTTAGTTAGTAGAAGTCAAGCTGAGGAGTAAACAGACCACTTCATTTAAAAAAAATGGCTTAAAATTCTGTAAATATTTTTGTACTCAATTTAAATCTCCAAGACGTTTAGTACAAATGCAAATGCTGGCTTATGAAGGGACATCAACAGTGATGAACCAGGAGGAAAGCAGACCACACAGACCAAAGACTTCAGACTGTAAAAGGAACTGGGTGTGTGGTGAGCTCAATAATGGACAAAACCTGAGCAAATATTTGAATGTAGTTTACTTGGATATAATTGGTAGATTCAACTACAGCATATCAAACACCGTTTATCCTCTGTACCTTATCTTTTTCCCTTTGGATGGCAGTCTCAAGCTCATCTAGTTTTTGCTGCAGCTGAGTGATGACGTCCATTTCAGCATCTATCTGCTCAAGCTCTGCCTGCCTCTCGCCCTGCAGCAAGGCCCGCTCCATCTCTGCCTGAAAGAAAGAAAACCAAGTCACACCTCCCAGCCTGATACGTAATAATACTGTAGCCATGAGATGCATTCATAGGGTGCAGACTGATGTTGTGGAAAATGTGTCTCTTCTACAAGAATGATATACAACTTTGCTTCCAAAAGTTGGTACACTGCAAATCATTCGAAAACTATTTTTGATTTTAAAAAGTACAAGACAACAAACGGAACATAGAAATCTGATTGATTGAAAGAATTTGATGCCAGCAACACTTTAATTCAAACACAAATTAAAATTATTTTAAAAAGTCTATATTTCAACTATAAAAAGCATGGTTTAAAAAGCATGTTCTATTATCAAAACAATGTTAAAAAAAAATAATTTTCCAATTATTCCTTTCTTTAATTTACACAAAATCCAAACTCTGGAAAAAGGATTGTAACTAGTGTTTGACCTAATTCAACGTTTACATTGTTGAATTAATGTATTATTGTTACAAATAATATTCTATTAGCACTTTCGTTACCTCCTGTTTTGACTCCCGAATCTGTTGTTCCAGCTCGCTCAGCCGGGCTTTGAGTTCATCGATGCGCGCAAGAACACTAACCCGCTCATCCTCCAGATAACCCATCTCCAGACAGCCTGCACTGCAAGAACTGGAGTCCTCGTGCTGCATGGAGAGAAAACAGAAGAGGCCTTTAAAAGGTGAAAAAAAGCCGGGCAGTCATACAGTATTAAACATAAAAATCATATTTGTTTACCCATAAACATTTCTGTTGTGATTTCTTTTAATACTCTAATAGAGATTTACATAGTAATCATCAAGTCTTTGATCTAAATACAGAAGTAAATACCAAACTCCTTTTTGATACAAAAATTAGACACACAAAAACAGATAGACTTGGTTATGTAGCATCTTCAGGATACTAACCTGCCTAGGTCTGGGTCTAACCCGCCAACTGCTGGCTTACAGCTGACACTGTCATGCACTGATTAATATAGGCAGTGAATAGTAGTATGTTTTTCCTTTTCCCCAAGGTAGAACCCCTGTTGTTGCTGAACCTCACTTTAAGACCCACTTATTAAGCAAAGCCAGGCACATTACTTGCACATGCTGGATCCACAGCGGCATGCAGTGAAAGCATCTTTGACAGGAAAAAAGCATTTCCTCTAACCTGTCTGTCTCCATTGTGCAGTGCTGATGCTGTGCTGGGAGCGGGAGATGTCCTCACCTCCTGATGAGTGCTCTCTGTACTACTACATTCCTCCCTTAGATTCTCCTCATCATTGTCCCTCTGCCTCTGTGCCAGGCGTAGTGCAGCTGGGGATGATGGTACTCCCAGGACATTCTCTAAGGACTGTCTTTGCCCAGAGCCATCTGCCAGACCTGTCCTTCCCAGGCCCAGAGGGTCCAGACCGGCGCTTTCTCCTTTGTTGTATTCAGCGCAGAGGTTTAGGATTGTCTCTAGTCGCTGTCTCTCCTGTGGAAAAACATAAAAACAAACACATTTAAGAAAGGAAATTAGATTACAGTTGGGACAGGTGGAGGCATCGAAAACAGAAGTGCAGCACTTTGTTTTCTCTTCTCCATTTCCTTTTTTTTTTGTGTGGCAACAACATTTGCACCTAAAAACACATCAGACTTTTAAAAATAATGTAGCCTGTAACAAATGAAAGTCAGAAACTGCTGATAAAAAAATACCCCTGATTAAAATATTATGAATATCACTGATTAGCTGTATTAATGCAAACATTAGCTTCGTATTTTATCACAGTCATTGATCTGACCAAAGCAACTGCGTACCACAACCAGCTGCTAACACCACATAACAGAGACTTATACATAGATTATATAGATCCATACAGACTTTCTACTACACTTGTGCAGTATGTCTATGTGGGCAGTAACAATGCGACAGTGAGAGAGAGAGAGAGAGAGAGAGAGAGAGAGAGAGAGAGAGAGATTCTAATGTTTTGGCCACCATTTTAAAATGCAGGGGGCAACACAATAAAGCCCGCTCTAACATTCCAACACCCACTATAAACTACATTTATAATAAACACATTTACAAACTGAGAAATTATAACTTTGTAAACATAGAAATTATGGCATAACTGCTGTACAGGACTGCACTACACCTGCAGCTATTGTTGTGGCTTATAAGTATAAAAAATTCTGTCTCATCCATGTAGTTGGGTTCCTTTTATCTAGTTTTAGGTCAAGCATTAAATCTAATCAGCTTATGTCATATAATGTGAAGTTATAACACAAAACAAAAAAAGGAAGATTTTAGGATTGATCCACCCCAAAGTCTCAGTTTGACTAAGAGCTGACATGATGTCTTTTAAGACTCTACATACCCCTGAAACAGCAGTCCAGTCAATGTCCTCTCCCAGCGACATTGTCTGGACTGCTCTGGCACTCAGACTCTGTGACTGGTTGTTCAGCTGTCACTATAAGGGGCAGTGCACTTACAGGCACCCCCAGCAGACTGGGACAACAGAGTGACCCCTGAATTTTAAACTACAGCTGCTGTCTTCTGCTGGACCCCTATGCTACAGACACAGTGTCTCTGAAGCCTGCTGACCCACACAGGGTGCCACTGCATAGCACTGTGGCACATAAAGGCACATACCAAGTCTTCAGAAATGAGCCTTGCTGCTCAGCTTATACTGTGTGTTTAGTGTTGAAAAATACAAATGTAAAAAATACAAATATTATATATATATATATATATATATATATATATATATATATACACAAATTAACTTGCTGCTGTACACGCCTACTTGCATGAACATTTTAAAAAGGTCAGATTTCACCACTTTTATATTGTTTACCATTAATCTTAGTTGAACAATTTTTCCTTCACATAAAATGGTCGAATTTGAAAACAAAAAGTGAACACACAACTGGCAATTCAAATCAAAGATATCAGAATGTGAGAAGAAACTTGAGGAATTTCAACGGAAACTCATGAGAAACAACGCCAACACAACAATTAATATTACTTGTTCTAAAACTGAATAGAGTTTTGGAATCAAAGAAGCGCTTTGTTTTTTTATACTCTTTGGATTTAATTAAGGCCCAATCCGCTTCTCGTCATGCAGGAACACTTGGCAAAGCAAACTGTTCTCACCCACAAATAAACTCCCCGGCATATTTTCTCCCACAGACTGCAGTAAGCAAAGCTTTCTCACTGAGGGAGCATCTGCGTGATTAGACACCACAGCCACATCATTAGCTTTAACCTGTAATCTGGGACCGGTTAGCTGTGAGTGGGTGGGAGTAAAAGGCCCCTTTAGGGGTGTATATTCACTAGAAAAGTCAAACTTTAAATATTTACTGGCAAGTCTACAACTACTCATGAGTCCTCCCCCTCAACATCTGCTCGAACATACACACAGATTAGACTACTCAGCATTCAGATCCCTGTCTGGTATTATTCGAAAAAAATAATGACCTGTGATGGAGAGGCACCTTGGAGTTGCTCTGGGTTGGACATTATGGGCCATTAAATGTCAAGACCACCAGACCTCTCTATTGTTTCTCCCTAATAAACAGGCTCCCTCCCCAGGGTTTGGGAAAAAAAGCTGCGAGCCAGTCCTCACCTGTTGGGCTTGAAAGCGACTCGGAGCTAGAGAAAAGACAAGTCAGCTCCACACAAACACACCAGCTCGACCACCCTGGAGCCCCAATCAACAATTCCTCATATTGGGACCCAATCCCACCAGGCTTTGAGTTATGTATGACTATTTTATTTTATTTCATTTTTTTTTCTCTATTAGTTAACGTATTTGACTGTATTAATCCAACTTTATAGCTCCCTCATGTTATCAAAAATAACAATTACACAATGTACATTCTTGGAACATGTTACTAGCCTTAATATGCATATTTCAGTCCTGTACATTCCATTAAGCTGCCTAACTGTCATTTTATTCTGTGTCTCCTTACTACCTCTCCTTAGTGCACAAACCTTTATGCATGTCTTGTCTCTTTGTGTTATCTAACACGAACTGTTATGTTTTGTATTGTGTTGTGTTAATTGTATTGTTTTTTTGTTGTTAATAAAAAAATACTGAAAAAAGCCCCTAAAAAGCCAGCACTATTGTTGTCTCATTTGATTGCCAGACAGCCAGATCTCAGACATATTTTTCACCATTAAAAGGTGTTTGGTATGAGCATTAATTAAGAGGTGGCTGCTACCAGAAGCTCTACAAACACTTTAGTTGTTTAGGTGTTGAGCTCTTTAGGTGTCTCTGTAGATAGGATTACCAGGTCCATTAGCTTGCTGTGAGGGAACAACAGGTCTGTGTGTTAATCCATCGTTACTAGATGCCAAGCTCCCATATCCTAGTTGGAAAGAAGGTTTTGGCAGCAAGATATTTTGACAGTTGTTGAATAAAACTATCCCAGTGCAGGCCTTGAATTTGTAGTGTTAAATAACAATGTTCCAGTATGAACTAACCTAATTTAAAATTAAAATTACTTGATGAGCCTAGTTTTCAAACTATTAACAAATACATTTTTACACAGTGACACTAGAAGGCAAAATGCAAAAAATAATACGAGTTATAAAAAACTGGGATTTACTCACTCTCATGATGGGCAGCTTGTGAGCTAATCACTCAAACCTTGAAATGAACAACACATTCAAAGTAAGCCAGCTTGGCCAAAAGACAGATGAACAAATACTGGGCTGAAAGCTAGTAACACCCACAATCCCTGACACCACAATAACAACAAACCCCCCACCTCCACCCATCCTCTGGGCAGTTTGACAGAGCTCCCAGGCAACCGTCTTCAATGCTGGCATATGGCAGGTGTGCAGGAGGAGGAACTGTTCAACTAATGGTGAACCAACTGACTTCATATGTACTGCATTGGTGACAAAAATAAGCTACATAGACTAAACTTAATAGAAATTAATTATAAAGCCTATGAACAGCAAATGCAGCTAATGGACACTGGAAAGTTAGGAGACAGTCAAAAGAAAAACTTCAGTTACACATGTATAATCTGTTGACTGAGCAAACATTCAGAAGAAAATGACCCTGGAAAAGCTCTAGATAAGCATAATTAAAAACACAGTGGCAGTGTAGGCTGAAAGAAGCAGGATAGTTTAGTTTTACTGCTGTAAGTTGGATATAAGTACATTTGCCACACTATGTAAATGTAAAAATGCTGTACATGTATAATGCAAATATATACATTTTTCTATGTATTTAGCCTAAAGTGTCCAATTTGTGGTCTTACCCCCCGACAGTAACTAGAGATTGAGCTAAAGGCTGGTTTATACTTCTGCGTTGATACATGTAAACGGCAAAGCGGAAAAGTTCACGCGTTCTTTTTATACTTGCACGTAGACATGTGTGTCCACAAGAGGGCAGTATCGCATTTAGCAAATCGCAAGTAGCTGAAAAAGAAGAAACAATCCAGAAACAGAAACTAACTTACTGTGTTGTAAAATTCACAACACTCTGCGTCTCTAACGGCAAACACGGATTCCAGTTTCTTATATTTTTCTTATTTTCGTTTTTGGAAACAAAAAGTCGTAGTTGACATACGCACCTTAAAACAAAGTGAAAACAAAATGAATGCACTTTCCCCTTTTCCTGTACAAACACAGACACAAACTGCCCTTTAATAATTCATCAATAATCTGATTTCAATGTAATGTAATAGCATCTGACTCAGTGCTTTCCTAAAGATAGTAGAAGAAATAAACAGTCTACAATTAAGTAGATGCTACAATATAGAAACTACACTTTTGTTATTGGATTATAGTGATTCTTTAAAACAAAGCAGTATAATCTTACAGTAGGTCTTCAGAGGTGCAACATTAAACTGTTGAATGCAGCTACTATAAATAACATGCACAGTTTTTGAGCATCTAAATACAAGGAGAATATTCTCTAGACTTAATGTCTGTTGGAAGCTAGAGGGTGATACTTCAAAAATAACATGTTGGATCGCCTGGGTCCCAATGTCTCCAAGCTGCATTGAACACCAAAAACCACTCACCACGTGCAGCGGGATGTCCTCATGATGACTGGGTTTGGGAAAGAGTATGAGTCTAAAGCTGAGGCTACTGATGTGCTACTGCAAAACAATCCATATGAAATTTTACAAACATTTCTTTATTAGCCATTATATGCTTTTGACCCATCAGACTAAGCAATATTATTGTATAGAAGTCTCACGAAGCTGAGAAGTTGGGTATTTTAAATGCAATATAGCGTAAGTTAACAGTTGGCTCCTCTTTGTGGTACTTTAATTATCACAATTAGTGCAGTCCTGTTTTGTTAAAGAGGACCACAAGGAGTTTTAAATGTACAATATGTGGTGTAGACAGTTTTCTAACATGAACTCTGTCAGTTCTCATTTAGTCAGTATGCTCCCTTCACTTTACTGTATTCTTCCTAGCAGTCAGCATTTCTTCTCAATATTTCCCTCCTTTAATGTTTCTCTTAACTCCTCTCTGAGTGCCTGAGGCTGTTTTCACTGTGTGTACCTTTGATCAGAGCCGTTACTGTATAACTGTATAGTCTTTGTCTTATTTGCAGTCTTCATCTACGTCAGAGGCGTAAATATGAATCTCACATGCATGGTATTTCAAGGGTAAACTGAGAAAGTTTAACAAAGCCCTATTCTCAACATATATCTGAGGGCGGAGGGGAAGATTCACACACAGTGTCCCCTTAACAGTCTGCAAAACAAACCCCATTCATGATCATATTCTGATCCTTAGAGGGTCAGAAATATAATATTTCTGTTTTGTGTTTTGTTGCTGCTCTTTGTCTCCCCTGTGTAACAGATAAACACCAAAGCCAGGCATGGTGAACAGAAAAATTAGGCTCTCCAGCAGCAACCACTCTGGATAAAAAGCTGGTAGTCCCCCCACACTGAGTTTGCTGGCACCGATTTTAAGATACGACTGCAGACATGGTACTCCCAGTGGGGGTGATCTGGCAGTTAAAATTGTGAGGCCTCCTCTTTAAATGCAATCCAAGTCCTGGAGGCATCCTGTAAAGTAAAGACTGGGTTCCAGCTCTCATGTCAAACACCTCCAGCATAGAGTTTATTACATCAAAGACTAGATGGGATTCACATTTTTACACTCTCTAAACACTGCTGGAGATAACAAGCAGGCTTATGGCTTGATAACTGTTATGGGATAAAGACACAACTATGCCTGCAACATGTGCAGCCAGTTGCATCAGCTTTGTTAGGTTAAATCATTTGCAAAAAAAACATGAGATTAAATATCAATATCCTACAAAAAACTATAAAGTCAGTATCAGGTGGTTTGTACAGTAGTGCACTTTTGCATTAAATATCCATGTGAGTCTGTTTAGCTAGAGGAGATTTACAGAGGGAATGTCATCCAAGGTAAACAGCAAACAAGCGCCCAGCTGGAAGATTCAAAATACAGCTGCCTAGAGCTCAACTGCGAGGTTTCCACTCAAAAAATTTACATGGCACATGACAGAATATTTGAATATCGATGAGACCATGACACAACCAAAAAAAATAATAATAATAAAAATCAATGTTAGATTTAAATGAAATCAAATTGTAGCCAACTGTAGCCTGTTTTACTATTATTTTTAATCATGACATTAATATCCATGAAAAATCTACCTTCTAATATCAAATGCTTTCCATGTAGACTCTTAACTGTTAAATAACAGTGAATCCAAACACTGGAATTAACTCACACAAAAGTAAATGTACTAAAAAAAACCTTAAATAGTCAAGTTAACTTTGACAAGAGCATAACACATATCGCTGCATGCTGACACTTGTTTGAGGGTTGTTTTAATAAACTAATTTTTATTGGCTTATTTGCAGAGCTCACACTACAGAATGGATTGTTTCATCTGTCCCCTACAGCCAACATTTGTGCATCATCTAGTCATTCAGTTCTTTGGCCTGTGTGACGCTCAGCTCTGCCCTGGGCCACACAAATGTTGATAACAGACCGCATCATTACCACCATAACTATATTTTCACATTTGTTAATCTCACTCACGCTTTTCATCAAGTGCTAACAAAATGCTGAGAATCAGTCAGCTGGCATACTCTGGGTCACACCTGCACACTTTCTATAGTCACATGCTCTAATAGTCAGTTGCATATGTAAAACGTTTGCGCCGCGTTTGTCCGGGCCAGCTTAGGAATCAAATTTTATATGCAATGACCAGATGTCTTTGAATACACAACAGGATCAAAGCTGTTTGGTCTGTCCTATAAAAGTAGTAAGGTTCCAAACAACACATTCCATTGTCCCTCTGGTGTCCATGAACGTCATAACACATCCGCCAAATCTGCCTCACGTCCGTCGCTCTGCAAAAATCACATCCTTTTTTGAGTAATTTAAATAAAACTCCACCAATGCAGGCCAGTACATTGTTTTATATTTGTCAAATGTCTGTCTGAGCATGGTCGTAGCCTTCAGAACTAAGCTTCCACTTACATTGTGTGGTTATCAAGTCACTTAATAGTTATTCTAGTATTCACTTCATTGCTGAGGCTTACAGTACTTTAGGCAAATGGATCAATACCATTCTCATATACTATATTTGCGGTATGTAAAATACGAAGCAACAGGTACCTGCTGAGTAGCATAGCTTATCATATTGACTGTAAAAGAAAGAAACTGAAAATCTTTGTCAGTTTCCAGTCTTAGCTAGGCTGCCTCTCAGCTATATTTTGCAGAGATGACTGATGTTTATTCCTTCCATCTGATCGTTATCCAGACAGCAAACAAGAGTATCCAAAAATAAAAGCTTTTCTTAAGCTTTCTAAGTTTTCCAAACTAAGCTTGTGACTGGAAGGTCTTTGGTTGGAGTTCTGTATAACTATTTGAATAAAATCTTGGCCTTCTGTTCTTAAAAAAAAAGATATGTTTTACAAATATACTAAATGTGGACTAGCTTAGGACATTTGTTGACAAAGAGACTCCTGATTATGTCACATTTCAGAACATCCTCTGTGCCTACAAGTTCATTACACAAATGAAATGTTCACACACTTCAGTCAATGCCATGTCACCTGTACAAATGTGAATAATAGTACAGTGTTTCTCTTACTAAAGCAGACTGAAGGTTCTGTGTTAATGACACTAACAGCTAAAAGCTGGACTCACATGGCATCACATGTATTCAGCAGGCGCAAGAAAGCGTGTCTTAACTAAATAAAAAGCAGACCACAACCAATAGAACATCCAGAATCTATTAGAAATCCAGTCAGAGAGTGACAGCTGGCGAGGCTTACCTTCATGAATGCTGCAACACTACTGAGAAAGAGCGGCTTCTCTTTGGCCAGAGTGAGCAGATACACTAGGGCCTTCTCCCTGCTCTGACACCATCTCAGCACAGGAACAGTCCTGTTTCCCCCCAGCACATGATACCACTCCGTGTCTGTCTCTCTTTCGGTCCTCGGTCTCTCTCGCTCTCTTGCTCTCTCTCTCTCACACACACACACACACACACACAAAACTGGCTACTGATTTCTAAACTGGCTGTTCTACTTTAGGAAGGATGAAGAGCAGACCCTACATCCCATCTTAGCCCCCACGTACTCAGGTCTTTTAAGAAGTGTAGAACTGGGGTGGAGTTAGAGATCAGCATGTATAAGGACTTCTTGGAATAGAGCAGGCGTTCTAAGAAAAGCAAATGGGCTAACTTTGTATACCAAGCAGAACTTTATACTGTATGCACCAAAGGGATTTCATGGTACTAGAAATTTGGTATCAATTCTCATTACCAATTTTGACATGTCAGAAATTAAATACTCTAACTAATGCATTTAAACATTAAAAGTAAAAAAAAGTAACCCTTACCCATTAATTGTATTAAAAACGAAATATTTTGCAGACAAACCTCCAGGTAGATACCGGAACTTTAAACTACTGTTAAACCTATGTAAACTTCCTACTATAAATACTCTTAAGTGTCATTAATGCAGGATAAAAGTTTGTGATGCATTAAGCAAAAGCATAAAAGAAAACATAGACAAGCGGTTATCTACAACTTTAAGGAGTGGTGTGTATCTGCATGGGCACTCTGCCTGGTGTGCAGGCCCAAACACAGATATCACAATGCTCGGTGTTGCTCTGACCCCTGTCCACTACAACATGGTGATTCAAATGTAGACTCATCAGTAGGTTTGCAGGAGTCAGTGAGTTGCGATGTTGCATGAAGGAGGGAGGCGACAGACCAACATGTTGCGTACCATTTTAAGACTCTTAAATGCAGCTGAACTGAAATAATAAAATGACCAATTTAGCCCTGGTAGTTAATCATATTCACATTACATTTAGATACGCTGAATTGGTGAGTGATATTGATGTGGGTGAGATAATACAGTTTTGTTAGCAGGAGGTTAGAAGAGATTTAGTTGGTTTAATGATGTGAAGAAATAAATTTGCAGTGTGCCTCTCAACAGTTAGATGACCCCCTCTAGTGGAGAAGTCACAAACAGTCACAAGGCATCATGAACGAATACAGTGATTACAGGTTATTTCAAAACGGCACATTCTCAAAAAGAAAAAATTAACTCTCTAGTCAAAGCCTCACCAACAGAGATTCGCCAGCCACAATAAATTAACTAGCAAGAGTACAACACTACTGCATCAAGTGATAAGGAATCCTAATCTGGCTGTTGTTTTCAGTAGAGAAAATCCACATGCGACATATTTGTTGTCTCAAGACTGGATTACTGCAGCTTTCGTTTGGAACGGCAGGCAAAGGAACAGATTTATCGACGTCCCAGATAAAGAGCCACAAAATTTACTCATCCATCTCATCTGTCCAAGCTTGCCTTTCCTTTCCTGTTTAGTCCTGTATTTAAGAATTTAAGCAAAACACTCAGTCCCGTCATCTGCCTCTGCCCTGCAGATGAACACAGTGATCCTTAGGTCTAAATATTTACCGCTTCCTCTTCTTCCTGTCTGCCGTGAATTTCACAAATCCTACTCTGCTTAAACTTCACTTCATTCGATGGATAGTGGGTATACGCAGCACTTTGTATCAGTGTAGGTGCAGGATATTTTTGGCAGCTTGGGTGGGCAGTTTTAGTGTCCCCACAGTAGCTGGATATATTTGGTCATGCCTTACAAGATGCTGTTTGACAAGTGCAAAGGTATATTTGCTCTGCTAATCCTCACGAACAGTAGCAAAGACGCAAACCATGCAGCAAAGACTTTTCTGCCTGGCATGCCACCCCATTTCTGACATCCTGACAGGGCAGAGCAGACGCAAAAGAACAAAGAGCAGCTGGCTCAGGTAGCAAGTGGCTTTATGAAGATGATAAAGGTTGAACATACTTTTCAAGTCCCACTAAATTAAATCTTTGCCTAAGGAAAAATATTCAGAACTGGAATCCTGATGCCTGACATTTCACAATGAATTAATCTAGAGAAAGAGTTGTGCTTCTGACAAAATGACTTTATTAAAGATGCATTAAGCAATTTATGACCTTTACGAACTCTCAGCAGGGACTGCAACAACAGACTTCCACACCACAGGACTCTGGTTCAGGCAACGTCCTCTCACACATCACATGACCAAGTAAGGTTGGGGGAATTAGAGTGTAAATAAAACAGGAGTTCTGCACAAAAAGATACATTATTATTTGTTATTCTGGGTGAGGATAGAAGCTTTATGCCAAAAGAATGGTCGCTACAAATGCTCATTTCTAACAAGTTGACATACGCTGTTCCAATACAAAAAGTAACTGCTCATTAATAACAAAGGCGCAAAGTTAACGTCACAAAAAAATACGAGGTCATCTTTAGGGGCCAAACGGTGTCTCTCTGTGTGTGCTACAGACGAAGCATGCTGCGGCTCCCTTTATATGCCAAGTGTGTTTGGCAAGAGGGGTGTCAGTCAGATGGCCATGTGGAAAGATTAGAGCCAGGCCGGAGAGCTTGGATCAGATGGCCACTGGAAACCCCATCTTCCCTGGCAGACTATCCATTGGAGAGGGCTTACCTCCAATCCCAAAGGTAAACATACACCCACTACTCGCAAAATGTTAGGGATATATTGGACTTTCGGACATTTTTTAATACATCCAAAATGCACCTTTTGAACTTCTCTAAACCTTTGATTGCACATGTCCAACTGTTCAGTATTTGTTCTGATCCATGAATCAACCATTAAATGTTCTGGTTCAATGACAATTTGTATTTACACACAGTCTTATTCATCAAGCTGGTCACATTTTGAAATTATGAGACCAAGACCGACGACCCCAAACAACTGACAAGTTATTGAGATGTTTTTTTGTTGTAGTTAACCCACCATTGTTGTTAGCTTTTGTTTCAATAAATTGTATGACATGAACAAATTATCGTTGCAAGCTTCTACTTAAATGCCCTTCTTTCAAGGTATAATATTACTGTAGCATTTTCCATAAATTTCACCCAAAATTTAAATATCCCTAACCTTGATTAAGTAGTGTATATTAGCCAGAATACATCATTTTTAGGGAGCTGATACCAGTATCATGAACTCATTTTGGTACTTTAACAATAATGCCAACATTTCCTAATTCAGACAAGTACACAGTTTTAAATTGGACTATTCTCTGTTCCCAAGAGTAGAAAACTCTGTTATTTCGGAAAATCTTCAGGTTAAAGAGGACCTCTTGCAGTGAAGTACTGCACTTCCTCAAAAAAAGGAACTTTCAAAAGATAGACCAAAAAAATAATGCTTTTTAAATCCTATTTCGAGCCAAGCTCCAAAAACATTGTACCATACATTTCAAAGAATGCATTTCAGTATAAGCATGTCTTTAAACATCTCTGTTTTGTAATGTCCTTTAAACTTTACTCCCTCAATTTTGATGTTTTTTGTTAAATACTAGAAAGGGCAATTTCACTAGTGATATCTTAATGGTTCTCTCCATTACAAATAAGCTGATCTAAATGTTTAAAATTGGTGGAGCGTTCGTTTAGAGGTTCCTTTAATCAACAAGTAGATTAGATGTTTTCTATGTGTTTCGCAATGTTTGATTGATCTATTTGCATTCTTTTGCCACCCGGCTCACTTTTTTAAAGTACTTGATTTATGGTGCTACTATTCAGATTATGTTTTTAACAAATTTGACCATATTGATTTTAAAATTGATTAAAATAAAGTTATTCTATGCTGGAAAACTCATGACATAGTGCCCCTAAAAGATGATAAGTCAGATCAACTATTAGACACCCGGTTGGCAACAGCCAAATTTGGATCACACAGAATATCGTCTCAGTTCTGAAGCCTGTGGTCACTCACTTTCTGTCACAAAACATAAATGCTTTGGGGGCGAGTCCTCAAAGCAGTAGCAGTATGCAAGCCACAGTTCTAGTACCATGAATGAAACTTTTAGTTTCTTTTTTTTTTACTTGTTCTTAATGTTAAAATATATACTATATACAAGTATACCCAGGTGTTGCCTGTCTCAATAGATAAATTCGTATAGTAGCCCAACAAATTTCACTGAGTTCTTCAGTAAAAATGACTTTTATATTGTTAACAAAAATATTGGGAATTTTGCTGCTGCATTATCATTCATCCTAATTTTACCAACTCAAAACACAAAAACGTACACAAAGAGAATGCAGTGTATATACATTTTCACCATTAACAACATCTTCAGTGGAGACAAAAGTGTTAGAGCAACATTAGCACCATTTAAGGGTCCAGGATTAAACGTTAACTTGACTAGTCAACCTGAAAGAGTCTATATATAAAGAGTACTGCCAACCTGTAAAACACCATTATCATCATATAAAAGCAAATGTCATGGATCTCTTGAATGGCACGTGCCCTTTAAAATAAAGAATGAAAAAACAGCAAGCAATTAAGCTGAGCTTCAGTCATCACAGTGTCTTGACAAGCACTACATTTCTGCCACCAAGAAACTATCAGTTGAGATGTTGGAGCTTCACATTTTGACTTGTGGAGACATTCAAAATCTAGGATCAGGGTAATCAGCTAATATATGTAGCTGTAGCTGTAGCTGTAGCTGTAATGTCCCTGCAGCCTCCTGTTGCCTCTGAGCTGTATCCTCCTGTTGGTTTCACGACATGATTCTTTTTCCCGAATAAACATCTTTGGGACTCGCTGCTCATATAACTTTGTTTTTTGGTAATCAGTTGTGTGAATGAGTAGCAGGCTGTGTGTGAAATGCTTTAAATGCAAAAGCTCTGGGGCAAGAAAAAACTGTGATGACAGTGAGTAAACTGTGACTAATTACAGGCCTTGCAGCTCCACGCCCTGCCTCTTTAGAGAGCTGGGAGTTTCTAAGCTGGAAAAATAGAAGAATTCAACAGGCAGGAGGAGTAATGCCTTGAAGTCTCAGGCATCCCTTGCTGTTCCCTGTATGTTTTACCTACTTGGAATAAATGTGCTATTGACATTGTATGACATGGGCAATGTCCAGGTATCTAATGTAAATATTATTTTGTCTGCCTGTAGTTGTACCAGTCCAAAGGTTGTTGTGACGGATGACAATTCATTGAGAACAAAGGATTGAGATTTGACTGATGGGGAGAGTGCAGTACAACATGCCCAACAGTTTATCATGCTGTTATATAACTTTTCCAACAAATCCTAGTCAGTTGGAGTACTCTAAGAATTTAATATCTTGAAAAGTTAACTACCAAAAATAGCAATGAACAAGTAAAATAATGAACAGTGTAAAGAAAACACAGGCTGATTTAAAATTTTAGAAAACTGATATTCCATCACAGGCTAGCTCCTGTTTTAGCAGTTTCTACAACACAGCTCATTTTCATTAAAGGGCCAAAGAGTAATGCCTTGCTTATTGATAGATCTAGACAAACATTTAGGGCATGCACCTTTTTTACGTTTATACTACAATTAAGGATATAGACGTTCCACACAAGCTCACTACAAAACATGACAGCATCTCTGGAGAGTAGCAACAGCCAGAAGAAGTGCTACTTTGTGTCAAGGATGTCGAAGCAACATGAAGTAATGTTACAGACCTTCTGTTTGCACAGGTGTCGGAAAAGCAAACTAGAGGCTTATTTCAGTCAATGAAGTGGAGCTGCAGACAGTCCGTGTGGGCACAAATTTTTGCCACGCATGCAGTTGTCCGCAGAAAGTCCATCTGGCAAGCAAACATGAATATGACTAGGCCTTAGGGGTTTCGTTCAGTGCTTGCAATTTGCAAAAAGGTGAAATTTGTGTCCAGTGTTTACTACTAATATTCTAAGATGACAGCGTATCTACTACAGAGCTTGTTAGAATAATAATCTTGTATTATACTTACTTTGTTTGCATACACAAAACTACTTTTCCCCAATGTTAAAGACTGAGCACAATATACATTAATCTAAACAGTTTCATCTATGGTGTTGAGCAACCTGGTAGTGCAATGGATCATATACGAACTATGCGGGATCAAATTCCAGCCTACCCATTAAAAAATGATTTTTAAAAAAATCCCCAGCCTAACCACCAGGTGTGTCCCGGAGCAAGACACTCAGGCTCACTGGGTGCCGGTGGCAGCAGCCCAATGCTCCCCTAGAGGGACAGGTCAAAGGACAAATTTCACTGTTACCTGTTTGTGCAAATGCTTATGTGCTCAAGTGACAAATAAAGGTTGTTCTTCTTCTTCTACTCTCATCCTTTTAACATTTGTTGTAGTCTATACTGCAAAAATTAATTCCATGCAACGGACCTTCCCTGTTCATTTCTTGTAGCAGGCAATATTCTAGTCTAGTTTGTTGCAATGTTTTAATACTTCTGTAAAATTACCCAAGTTCAGATGCAAATGCAGAATATTTCTACAGTGAATATATGATGATTCTTTATTTAAGTACTTCTTCCCAACTCTCTGTGACCTCTGCAATCCCAACATTAACCCACAACTGGATCATTACTAACATAAACCTTAGGCAAACAACCAAAAATATATATTATTATAAAAATAATCAGCTATGCGGCAGCAGGTTGTATCTTCAAAATAACGTTATTGAGAAGAGAAACCAGGGTTTGGACTCTTACTTCAAGGTTTGCGCAGGGAACAATATGTGAATATAAGTGGGATGTAACCTCAGCCCTAGTTCTGCTGACAGCTACAACACCACGAGACACAGTACAGAAAGAATAAGGAAATGCCATGTGAAGTTGGAAAAGCTTCACTGCATTTGTGGTAAATTCAACTGCTTTTCGTAGAAAATTATCAAAATTTCAAATTTGCCAACAGCTACTAACAGTATAAATGGTCTGCACTTATATAGCACTTTTCTACCTGTTGGTACTCAAAGCGCTTTACACTGCTTCTTATCTACCCATTCACACTCACCCTCACGCACACATTCATACACCAATGGGGAGCTGCTATGCTGGCCAACACTCACCGGGAGCAACTAAGTGGGGTTCAGTGTCTTGCTTAAGGACACTTCGACATGTGTCCAACAATCCAACAACTGTAGGATTGGTGGACGACCACGCTACCAACTGCGCCACAGTTGCCCTAAGAAAACATTGGCACAGAAAGTCTGTCCTGATAAAAAAAAACTTCACGGCAGGGTTAAATTCATATGTCTTGGTGTAAAGAGACAGGCAAACTTTCTCATGCCATCTACTGAGATGGCTTCACTAAGCTCCACACTGTAAAAACACACACTTTCTAAGATATAAGGTGGAAAAACATCTTTCTACATAGACATGAGGACATACCGTATAATGAGTTATACAGTATAAAGACTTTGTTTCAGCAGTTTCATTCTGACTAGTAGAGAAGTTCAAGATACCTACTGCCGCTCCCCTGCCCCCTCTGTTAGGTTCAGAAAAAAAACAATGAGGTTGCTATGGACTCATCTGGGTGCCCTGAGACCGCATGGCAGCAGCAGCTTAGACAGCCAGACAGTTCAATGACATGGTTTACAGGCTGGGTGACTCCTCCTTTTTCAAACAAACACGAAGATACTGCAATCATTACATTCCCTTTCTTCAGGAGGTCAGACAGATTAGAGTCGCACAAAGCCACTGCAAGAATATATGTGTAAACAACAACTTTTCCTATGACAATCCTGGCAAAGAAATTCCTTCAGATTAGTAAGTAGGCAGTTTGAGATTTTTCTCCAATACTCAGTAAAACCTTCAAACATAGCATTACTTTGCTATGTGTGTGGACAAAAACTGCATTACGCCAATTTCAGACATTGACACTCTTTTTAACAAGATCAAAAAGGTTAGCAAAAATGTACTTGTGCAGTATAATGTAACCCACCAACGTTGCGATTACTGTTCAGACTAATTTCTCAACCAGGTTTCCCTTTTTTTGTTTAGCACTTCAGACTTCATGATAGAAATTTTACATTAATCATTTAAATTATTTACCAAGAGTAATATCAAAATCATCCCCTGGGTTATAGCTGTTGGGGAATTTTCTCTCATTTGAACAGAGCCAGGCTCAGAAATATTTCACATTAAGCTCTTACGATGGCTGTTTAACAGTTTTCAGATTAAACAAGAATTTGAATCTGAAGATCTGTGTAGAATATGTGGATGGGTAGAATAAAATTAAATAAATTAATTAAATTAACAGACTACGTCAAGATTGCAACACAAAGAATGTCTATCTGGGGCTAAATATACCTGATAGTTTTTGGGTTAAATTACATACATTTAATTTGAAAAACACTAGAGTCCTGTTGATGTGTTTTATTCACTCACCAGTCTCTCCATTTCCTGCTCTCTGAGCCTCTCCTCTCTCTGTCTCCGGTGGTACTCCAGGAGCTCATCTTCATTGTCACTGATCTCTGTGATGCTGTTCTTCCTTTCCCTCATCCCAGGATGGGGTCTCCCGGCAGACATCTTCCTTTGGGTCCTGGGGCTAGCTGCAGGGGACGAGCCGGGGAGGGAACCCAGACTGTAAGCGGGAGACAGGGAATTTCCAAAGCTTGCCTTACGTACCCCTGCACCACCTCCACCACCTCCACCACTACTGCTCTCTAATATCATAGAGGTAGGTGATGGACTGCGGGCTCTGATCCCCCTGCTGCACATTGTCTCCTCAGATGTGGATCCACTTTTGCGACGAAGCCTGGGACTCTCTGGAACAAGCTTGTGAAGACCTGAAGGGCTATCTGGAGTCCTCAAGCTGGGGACTGTCCCTGGTAGTGCCCCTGGGAGTACCGGTACCCCCCTCCGAGCTAAGGAGGGGCTAAGAGGGGGAAGCTCTCTCATACTGCTGCTTGCTCCACTGCTCCCGTTCATCTCCAGGTTTCTCCTGGCCAAGCGAGGGCTTTCAGGAGGTTGCAGTGATCGTGAATGCTGCTGAAGCGGTGATCCCTGGATGATGTGTACAATGGGGTCTAAGGGAGGCTGATAGCCTCTGGTGGGTTGGGAAAGCTGCCGTGAGGGGCTGGAGGTAAGTGAGCGATCAGATAGACTGGTTTGCTCTCTGAAAGGGCTCGCTGGCCTTTCCTGGAGCACTGTGGCTGTCTTGGTCCTGGGGCTGGAAGGTGAAGGGGATGGACAGGTAGAAAATTTGGGAGTCAGTCTGGGGCTACTTGGCACAATGTTTCTAGTACTGAGAGATTCGTTAGAGGATAGAAGAGGAGTCTGTCGAGGGCTCTCAGATCCATCTTGCCCTAGTCCTCTGCGGCTTGGCTTGGGGCTTGGAGGAGTCTCTGACAAGAGCTTCCTCTGTACCCGGGGGCTTTCCTGAACCTTGTGGCCTGCACCACTGCTGCTGAAGTTAGGCAGTATGGTCCGAGGCTGGGGTACAGGTGGCTGGGAGGTGAAGTTGTAGCTAGAGGAGCGTACAGGCACTGGCGGCAGAGAAGAACTCTGGTCCTGGGGTCCTCCACTAGGAGATGGGCTGGTAAAGCTACCACTGCTGGCTGCTGAGGGCGAGGAGAGGGGGGAAAAGGGAGGGGACGTATTCTCATAGCTGGAACCCACGGACATGGCCCCTGGGCTGGTAGGAGGGGACAGCAAATACCTGCCCCCTCCATTGACCATGGGTGTTAGAGGAGAGTGGGGAAGAAGCTGGCCTCCAGGAGGTTTTTTGGCCTCTGAGGAAGAAGACTGGAGGTCATCCATGACTAGGGAGTCCATAATATCCTGCAGGTCCTTCTCAATAGAGCTGACAATTGCACTGTGCTCAGACTGGACTCTCTCTCCAGGAGCTGGGGAAGACAGGGCTGTGTTGGCCTGATGATTCCCATTGACCAAGCTCTCTGGGTCTGATGGAAGAGAGGGCAGATAACCAAGATCAAAATCTCCCCTCAAAAACACAAAGATACAATGAGCATGAAATACAATGTTTTATTTTTTAAACAACAAACTGGTCTTCTTAAACAAGTAACTTCAATAGCTCTTCAAAAGTGAAATGCTACATTTTCTTATGAGGGTTATTGTGGAGCTACTTGGCACAAGGTTTCTACAACTGATAGATGTATTAGAGGACAGGGGGAGTCTGTTAAAGTGCCTTCATGATTGCAAAATGTTTTTCCATTCCTGTTTTGGTTGGGTTGTTTTCTATGCAGAAGATACAAAGCTAACAATCTGGATTAATCCCCAATTGTAACATTGCATTGACTTGATAAAATGTAATATCTTACAATATTTCAGAACCTCTGTGACCACTTTTGACCTTGCTCTTACTATTCAAGTTGCAGAAAATCTCATCAAATCTATCTCTGTGTAGGAACCTGGCAAAACAAGTAGGCATGAGGGCAATAGAAGGTGGTGACAAAAGAAGGGTAAAAAAAGAGAGTGCACTGGAGAGAGCTCAGGAGAAAATGTGCCTATATAACCCAATTACTGAGTGGCTGAAAGCAACGTAGGACAAAGGCTGGGCAATCTAATCTCTACAGTCTCAATTTAATGTCAGCATAGTAGATTATTAGAACATACATGAACAGCCATGTGGCAGATTTACCAGAGTGGCCTTGAGGCAGGAATCAGTCAGTGTTTAAAGTAACTTGTTTGAGTATTGCTGCAACATGGAATCATCAGTCAGAGGTAAAATAATACAACTCTACTGTATTTCTTCTGTGGTCGTGTTTAGTAGTGTTTTAATAACACCAAAAATCATGTAACAAAATAGAGTTCAATATAAAATGTCAAAAATATAGCTGTAACATAAAGAAGACTCAAAAATAATGCATTTGGCTGCGCATGATTCCTGCCTGCTCCACTATAATGACTCTGCCACACAACGAAGCTCAGCCTCCATGTCAGCCTGACCACAATATATTTTCATGGAAATTATACAGCAGTTAGCTGTCACAGTAATAATCCATTGTATCCGTTAGGCTCCGCGTCAATTTCCATGTCACATCGCTTCTCATAGAAAACAAAACACTTTTGATTCTTATGTACAAACGATGGGGGGGGAGGGGATGAAAAAATTATAAATGTAACCGTTTGCCGAGGGGAAGCCCAGAGATGATGTCATGGGGTACAAGTCGAACTATCGCCTTCAGCAAACAACGCCAAAAGTCGTTTGAAAATGTGACGATTTTGTGTTACTTACAGTTCCTATTAATCTGCATGTCTAATAAAATACGACTTGAAAGACGCTAAGGACGTCTACAATTCGGCATCAATGTCATCATCAATAAGGTTTACATAAGCGCAGCATACGTTAGGATCTTCTGCCATTCACTCCCTTTCACCCCATGAGAGCACACTAAGCTACTATGACCCAGCAAAGCTAATTCCCGATTGGAGACTGTATTTATTGACCATTTGTGAACCGAATAAAAACCGAAGTGTCAATGAATAATTCCATGGCTATGTGATGTCCTCCGCTGTCGTTGTCTTATCATATAAGCAAATAAATATTAAACCTGACAGAATCTGAATGGAGTCTGGCGGATGACTGGTTCGTATCACTCCTCTCGCCCTAAGCTTCGGCATTAAGCGATAGGGTTACTCACATGAAGCAATATTACTGCGACCCGGTTAGTATCAGTGCTGTTCACCTGCTACATGAAAGACATTTAGGCCCCCATCCTCTGGACGCCGCTAACAGACCGGGTGTGAAAGAGCCCTGCCGTGCCTGGCTTCACCGGGCTCCGCACACACCGAAGGAGACTCACCACCGAGGTGATGGTTGTGCCGTGGGTTGTGGTGTTAGGCTGTGCCACTGCAGTCAAGCCCATAAGAAAGTTACAGTGCATTTCCGGCCAGACCCACTAAAATAAAACCTACAACGGAATCGTGTCTGACTCATACATTTTCTGGTTTTCGTCTCCGTGTGAACGTTTATCATACGCACTGACTGGGGCAAATACAACAGTATTCCCAAGGTTCTCGTTGGTTTTTGCCCTGTACATTTAAGGGCCACGAAGATTAACTTATGCCAGCACAGAAGACAACCCCCATCAAACGATTAAATGAGTTGACTTGTTTTGAAGGTCTTACATCCGGTGTCATGGCTACCTTGACGTTGCTGTTTCTTTACTTGTGCAGTGAACTAAGTCGAGATAAAAATTTTAAAAAACTACTGCGATTTAGAGCACTGTTTCAAAGACTCAAAGCAGTGGAATTAATGACATATGACAATTTATATCTCTCTCTAACGCGGATCGTGCCACTTTTATTTGAGACTGGAAAAAGTATTTACAAAGTGTCCTGCTGAGCTACATGTAATTATAATTTACTGAACATTTAAGTATGAAAAAAATATTTTCTACATCGAGTGGGTAGTTTCGGATTATGAATAAAACTTACAATAAACTACTGGCATCTTTTGTCAATTAAAGGCCACAGCTGAGCTTTTTTTATGTGGTCTGATCACAACAAATTGCCGTCACTCTGCATTAATACAGTATCTGAAGCCTCAGTCATACTTTAATTGGTTGCTACACCCTTTACGACTGCAGAGCCAAATATAATTTATATGTGACGACTGGTTGGTCGTAGTTTGCCTTGGTTGCTGCCGGTCTGTCAGTCGGTGCTGACAGTAAGTAGAGTAAATTGTTGAGTGTCCTGTGCAAAGACTTTAGTCTTTAGTACCAGTTGATCCCAGTCACTCTCTTCCTAACAACTGACACAGACAACGATTTTTAGCACAACTGAACAGTGGACAGTTTTGTTAACTGGTGTGAGCACAATCATCTCCAGCTCAACATCAGTAAAACAAAGGAACTGCTGGTGGACCTTGGGAAGTCCAGCACTCTTGTCAATCCTCTCTCTATACAGGGACATGGGGTGGAAGTGGTTTCGGAGTACCAATACCTGGGTGTCCACCTGGACAATACTGGTCAGTTGATGCAGCATTCATATACAGGAAAACACACGGCAGGCTGTATTTCATTAGGAGACTAAGGTCCTACAACATCTGCAGCACCACACTACAGATGTTTTATGAGTCCGTGGTAGCCAATGCCATCTATGTTGTGGTTTGCTGGGGCAGCAATATGAAGGTGGCAGACAGTAACAGACTGGAAAAACTAATAAGGGAGGCTGGTTCTGTGGGAGAGAGACAATAACGACAGCTTTATGGGAATTAAGTTTTGCTTTACAAAGTTAATGTGGCTCCAACTTTCTCTGTAGTTCTACGTACTGCGTTGTCCACACCTACCCATCTAGGGTTTCACCCAAACCCTTTTCTTCTATCTTTTTTAGAAGCAAATTGCACTGCATGTAAAGCCCATTAACACATTATATAAACAGAGCAATTTGCTGACTGCCTACATGTTTGTTTTGGTAAATGCATGATAATTTTTGTTCTGCCGGGATTTGTGGCTTTATAACTGTCAGGCCGTCCAGTCATTACTGACCAGTGATTAGGGTGATACATGCAGTTATCAAGCACATGCTCCTTCCCATCCCCAGAGACTAGAGATATGTGCAAGTTGGAGGAATCAGTTAAGTGCGAACCGTCTGATTTTTCTAAGTCTTACTTAGTCTTCGGTTATGTCCCCAGTAAAATGTACTTTTAGTTGAAATGTAACGGTTTCAAGTCTCATACTACTGTAGTTTGACTGCCAAAAGTCACATATTGTCACTTTAAGCAGAAACTGTTTACTAGATTATATGTCATTCATTTTGGTTGAACTCCCCCATGTAAAATACAGAATGAAATCAAATTAAATTAATCCTATGCAATAAAAATAGAGACCTGATTGAAATTGTAAAGAAGATGTAAAATTTTATAGGATCTATATTTTTAAAAAATGGAAAATGAAAGACATAGGAGATCTATAGGTATTTAAAATGAAAAAGGCTGTTGTTGCTGAGTCTTCCGATACATATTTTTAATTGCATAAATAAAAAAAAAGGGAACAGCGACATTTCAACAGGTGCTGGTGCCATACTGCATAGATTCTAAGCAGTTACATCATGCACCTTCAATTCTATTTAGCTTTGTCTTTAAAGACTGTCAAAGAGCCAGTGGCCAATAAGCTAAATCACATGAAGATAAAGGCTGTTTATTGAAAAGCAAAGCTAACAAACAGAGAACTGGTGAATTGGTGCGGTAACAGCCCAAAGGGAAAACCTAGAAAGGGAGGGTTGGTAGATAACACACAGTAGCAAGAAGCTGTGGATTTATAAATAGTCCTTGTAACCCCAGCCGTCTGCCACTTTAAGTAAGCAGCTCAGGACCACAAAGCTGACTGGTGGCCTGGCAGAGGCACGGGAAGCGTTGAATCAGTGAAGCGGTGATAGCTGAACGCTGTAAAATAGGTGGTCAGTGGACTGTCACTGACCTGGCGAAACTTGCCTAAACAAAACAACTGACAGGTGAACATACTGTATCTCTGATACATCTGATAAATCACTGTAGAGCTGCTGAACAGTTACAGCACAAATGCCTAGTCAGAAGTCAATGATACAGGTCCAGCTGGTCTATATAAACTTTAACTTAGCTTAATACAGACTGTCTTGGCAACAAGAGTTTTTATCAAAATATTTATAACCTATTGTCTGATTATATTTAAATATGCTGTTTTTCTCTCTTTATTTCAAAAATTTCTGTGTATGATTTCACAAAGTAATTACAGTGTATGGCATTTTCTTTTTGATGCATGCATGTTTAAACTATTAAATAAGCAAAATATAAAAAATGCTTAGATGTTAATTCTTTAATTCACACTTAAATTCACTTCGAATTCTGAAATCTGAACACCTGGCCTGACCACTAGCATGTTTCAGTCTCAATAAATGTGTATTACAACTGATACCATACCTTTATTCCAGCTAGAAAGCTTGCAAATAAATATAATTTTTATATTTAAAAACAGGTCATTGAGGTTCAGTTGGTTTTGTCCAATTTTCTAGACTTCATACACAGATAGCAGCGAAATTTGAAGAGCAGCAGATATGAAAGATATGCAGACTTCACAGGAGGGAGCCTTAATCTGAATTCTTCTCAGGAATGTATAATTGAAGAAAATGGTATGTTTCTAAACAACGGAAAGCTTTCATTACTGGTTGCGGAAGTCCACAGCCGCCAGCATGCCTGTGTGCTAAACTTAACCCCTGGTGACAGGGAACATCAACATTAAAAGATGGGAAATAACAAGATGCTATGACAGATTCCTGGTAGTGGAGCCAGCCAAGAAGAAGCACACTTACATTTGAGAGTCTGCCAGAAGTAGCATTTAGAACACACACACACAAACTAAAAAAACTTTGCCTGGAGACATGAGGAAGGAGATGCCCATAAAACATGCATGGTGCGAACTCTGGCACCAGATCCCACATGGGCATCATTCAGGCTACAGGGTTCAACGGGTGCTGCTCATATTGACAGTCTTGAAAACAACTGGGGAGTGAAAAATCCTTCAACTAATTGAAACCTTAATGTTGGTTTACTGTGTTTACAGCAGTGACTAGGTTACAGTGTTCACTGAAAAGGTATGAATGGCCAAGTAAAAAAAAACAAAAAACATTTTAGCCCATGCAAACTGATACTACACTTCCTCCTTCCAACCCAGGCAGTAGAAATGGAAATATGCGTGAGGAATATGCAGTGTAAACCACACTACTCCATCTCTTTACCTGTGCACTGGGCTCCATTCATCCATACAAGCTTAGTTGTAATTGGAAACTTCAGGAGGAAAAGGCTCATTTTCGGCCTTATTATTCATCTGACAAAAGGTCAACTTGTTTTATTCACGCTGGCCCTGTGTTTCTGGAAAATACACTGAAGTGAGAACCATACTGTACCTGCACAAAGTCTGTAGTCTGTGCTTGTGTGATTTCCTCCCTGCGGCATCATGCTCTTCATTTTGAAGGCTTCTTCTGGGTGGTTGAAGCGAAAGAAGGCTGACTGGCCAAAACACAGCATACACCCTAAAAATAGCACATGTAGACAGTTTTATTTATTTGTTCCACAAAAGAAACTTGAAAGAGTCCACCTAGTTTTAAGTGGTTAATTCAATGTACACAACAAATGTGATTCACTATTTCTTTGAATAAAATACCATATTTAGTTGAAATAAATCATAATTTTGCGATTAGATGTTTTCTTGAATTAGATAGAAGACTGATAAGTCTACTTACTCTCATGCCTGTACCCTTGTTACAAAATTATGGCCAGTTAGTTTAATTTAGCATAAAAACACGAAAGAGGGTAAGACAGCCAACCTGACTCAGTACATATTTGCTTACCAGAACCTCTTAAAAAATTCACAACTATAACACTATGTTAGGCTCTACTGAACCACAACTAGAGATTTTAACATTTTTATTTCTGTACCAACATAATTATAAAATGTATTATTTTGGGGTTTAGACAGTGGCCATTTCCCTCTGCTTTAGTTTTATGCTATGCTGAGCAAAAACACACATTTCTCAAAATGTTAAATTATGCATTTAACTTTTCCAGTGGAACAATCACACAAAAACCTGTGTATGTGATTCTTAACAGCATTAAGCAGCATTAACATATTAGAGATGGACAGAGAGGCAAAGAAAGGCAGGGAGAGTTGGAAAACATGGAGAAGAGGTTCCTTAAGGTCCAGGATTGAGAACCATTGACACAGAAGATGTAGTGTAGCTCTATTTTCCATTCATAAAGATAATCAAAAAGACAGTGGTGTACTCCAGCTGCCTGAGGGGCAGTGGCAAAAATAAATCTAAAGGGCAGCTGATATCAAACAACCATGCATGTTTGCGTCATAGTGTTTGATAAGGAAATTATTCTGACAGTGTTATAACATGTGACAGAAGGGTTTTTCTCCCCCTAACAGACAATGCACAAAATAATAAAAAAATAGTTTTTAAACAATTAAAATACAGCCAAAATCGGATCCAGCCATCAAATATCTGACCTGCTTATAGCATTGGGCAGGTCATTGGGAAAGATGCAAAGACGCCCTGGACATGCCAAATCCATGTCATTCAGAACTGTAGACTGTGCAGTTTACGGCACATGAAGTAGCAAATAACAATTAAGTCAATTAAAACGGGCAAAATTTTAATTTCATAGCCTACCATGCCAATGTGGAAAAAAAAAACAAAGAAAGATATAGGAAGGGACAAACGTAAGATGCAGAGCTACAGATCTTCACCCCAGTTTAAATGTGCTGTTAGAGGGCACTTTATCACGTCTGCCCTATTCTAAGGACACCTCATGATGGATCTTAGGATCCATATGCTTCCTGGTAGGCATGAAGCTTCTTGAGGGGAGCATTTACATTCTTAATTAGTAAACCAACTCCCTCATCACCTCTCTCTGAACTTAATCAATGTAGACAGCTGAACTATCTGTTCTGCCTCACCCAACATCCTGTTTGTACAGGAAATCATCCAATTAAGGAGAGAAGATACTCTCTCCTTAACTGGATGACTTTGTAGACATTCAGACCCACACTAAAGAAAATGTTGACAGACTGAATCTTCTATTTAAAAACTTTCGAATCAGACATTTTAAAGCATACTAAAACTGTCATGTGCCCATTATTGATGAAATCCACACAGCCAGCAACTCATTTTAGGTTTCATTTTTATCAGTTAGATTTAAAAATTTGAAATACATGCACCTGAGGTTGTGGCAGTTAAGGCTACAACAATTGGAACGGTTTAAAGTTGTACTAATTATTTATGGAAGAGCATTTATGCATTAAATGACTGTGTAAAATGAAACTGTCACTTATAGTGATGAACCCACAGACTACCTATTCGGCAGTTCCCTGTGGCTCTGTAGAGGACTTTTGTCACACTGTCACTGCCCTGATGGGCTTTATTTACAGCCACAGCAGGCAGCAGTTTTCTGTAAGAAGGCTCTGACAAACCCACTGCATGCTAACTGTCTGGCAACACACAGCACACAGACAAAGTCAGCTGATGAACATAGTGGAGAATTTAGCAGCTTAACAGCAACATATTGCTCCATAGCTGCTGGATTTGCAAATTTTGCTAACACGTGTGTCATTTGTAAATCAGGCAGTGCGTTTCTACTACTGTTTATTACAAAAAGCTATGATGCATGATTTATTGCTGTTACTGATAGCAAATATTCATCCACACTTCCACTCACACAACACCCAAGAGAAACATTGGGTAATGAAACATAGTTTGCGGACTGAAATAACAAAAGAGTTTGTACACACATTAGAAAAGGATATAAGTCATAAATGTGCTCGAACAACAGCACAAATTTATTTTGCAGTATTCGATATGAACTATTCAAATCTTTTCCACATGCTGTGCATACTGTGTTTTGCACACAAGTTAAGATGTCATCAGCTTCTAAAGAATTGCTGACTAGTATAGTGGTGGTGAGAAACACCACTTCATTTGATACTTGATATTGGGTAAAATAAATGCCACATGCCACATAGTTTATCCAAATGCAGAGTTGTACTTTTTTCGCATTAGCATTTATTTTAACCATAAGTATCTGGATAGAATGGTACAGAGGCAGTTTCCATCAGCGTTCTGTTCAGTGGTATCCGCAGCATAATTTTGGTTGGTATTTTCCACAGCTTAAATAGTTTCTCCTGATATCCAAGTGTCTTGTCAGCGGGAAAATGAACACACCATCAGTTTGGTCACGAAAGGGAAAAAAAGATATATGAAAGAAGTCATTGGGATATTAATACTGTGGTTTGCGAGCCACATCAGCTCAGCCTTGTTCTTCATCCTCTCCGCAAACCCAAAGACCAAACTCCTGTTTCCTCTGGATTCTGCCAGCAGCCCTCTCCTCCCTCCGCCTCCCTGACAGCACACACTCTTACATCTGACATGCACAGACATGATTTCCTTGGTAAAGATCAATTCAGGCACTTCCAAAGAAATTGCTGGTTAAAAGAATATAGCTTGGAGCAGTGAATATCTGACATAGTCATGACAAACTCATTGCTCACTTTGAGAGCTGGAAGGGTTTGGTGAACGCTTTTACTGAGCAGTTCTGTCAAAAAGTGAGAGAACATTTTGGAGAACAATGATGACTAGGTCTTGTAACTGCATCCCTTACATTTTTTTGTTAGTTTTTCTGTTAATATACTATATTTTTTTCCAGGAAATCTAAATGTATTCATGATATTCACAATAGAGCGTAGGAGATAACACTCCAACATATCATTGAGTTACATTTAATGTGTCTGTCCAGTCTGTGAGTTAATCTTGTTGTTATGGGGCTTATGAACATTGTAAACACTACCTTCACCTGTTAAACCTTAGCCTGTCAGCAATAACAATGTTAACATGTTAGCAAGCTGCTGTTAGAATTTTAGTTCAAACTCTAAAAGCACATAAAATGTCTGTAAGACCTTTATTCTTCTTTCACACAAAACCGTGGATTTGTTTCAAGTTAAAATGATACTGCTGGTAGTAGTAATATCGTGTAACTTGTATTACTAACATTACTTATTTTCTAGCTGCAGTTAATTTAAAACATAATACACATATTCCACATCAAAATACATTTTAACCAGCTTTGAAAGATTCTTTCTGATATCGTACACATTTATTCATGACTGTGTTCACCACAAACTGAGAATGTATTTGCAGTGGCTGTAGATACTGGACTAACAACTACAGCCTTTTTGCAACCGTAGATCACAAGAACTGCATAAAATAAATTACCTCCAGACTTCGCAAATATCACTTGACTGAAATGAATAATTTCTGACAAATATTTTCAATCTGAAGAAATATACATATTCTTCTAATTATTGTGCAGAAAGGAAAAGGCTTTTAGGACCAGGGAACACTGGTGCAGAGGCTGCTGTAGGCTGATGGATGAGAGGAGCCCTCTCTGCACCAACATCTGACACCAAGTTGCTGACGGTCTCCTTGCTGCCCCCAGGGGAGCCTGACCCTACACCTCAGCAACCTCAGGGCCCTTGGTATGTGTGTGGTCACTGACAGGAGAGACGTCCCTATGGATCAGCACATCAGCAAAACAAAGCTCACACACACAGAGTCTAGGGTAACCACACACTGTAGCACCAGGCCACTGATCACAGGCAACAGCTTTTAAATTAGCTTTAACTTAACCACCAAAAAATTTTGTAAGTTCTATTAATAAAATAAGTCCTATATTAGAATTACATTAATTAATCTTAGTTATAATCAAGACTCGTTTTTTGCTTGTTTACTACCAACTACCACGGTTTTTACTTTATGACACTGACATAGCTATCACTGTTTCTGCTAAGTCTACTGTAGGAAAGTGATATTTTGGCTGTAGGGTAGCTTAACATCATTGCAATATTAGTATTCTGCTTCTAGTGCTTTACATTAAAAGCATTTCACAAGTCTAAAAGAAATGGGCTTTTCATAGACAATTTAAGTTGATCTGAGATTTCAAACAAACAAAAAACCATTATATCTCAATAATCCTGAATGCAGATACCTTTAATAATACTTTGAAACAATAATTCATCTCTCATTTTAAGGAAAATTGATTTATAACTGAAACACACAAGAAAGTCAGTGTCATCAGCATCAGCAATATATAGGCTGCACTTTAGGTTAAAAGTGAAATGCTACCAGAGAAGGCCACTGATACCAATTAGTACACATCAATTCAGCCGTTACAACACTGCACAACTACTTATCGTGATGGACCCCCCACACACACACAGTAAAGATATACACTTCAAAAGCGCATCACACAAAAGATCAACAAAATTACTGTAGATTTATGGTCCTTTGGGAATTGTGGTATTTATCATTGTCCCTGGGATGGGTCAAAATATGTAGACGCCGTAAATGGGCCATGTATCATACTCAGTGGGGAGAAGATGGATAGGGCTGGCTCATAAATCATGCATTTATTCATTACAGAGCACCCATGCTGTGTTGACAATGAGAAACTGCAGCGCTTCGTTTTTACAAATACAGCAATGAAAGGTAATTTAATGGAAGCACGAGGTGCAGTGTCAATAAAATAGATATGATGAATTTATGAAGTGAGGTCTCCTGGGACATTTCCAAAATAAACAACAGGAGCTTGCAGATAACTTTTAACTTATCCTTCATGGTTCATAGAAAGGGCATCTGTTTCTGGTATCAAACATTAGTCTCCACCCAAGCAATGGGGGTTTTCCCACCTTATCTCCAACACTAAACAGATCTGCTGTAAACATCGCATTCTCATATTAAACAGATGCTGGGCATGGTTGTTAGTGAGATGACAGAGACACCAAACCTTTAACTAACCAGAGAAATTAACCACACCTTAAACCACTTAAGCCGTTTATTTAGACTGGGAGGGTTTTAAGCGAAATACACTTGGCATGAGTCTTTTTTCTGGCACATATGCATGTTGCTCAACATATTTGTCATTTCATCTCCATGAGAACTATACCTCACATTCAGTTGATCTACCCCAAGATGCGTCTTGGCAAATGAAGGACTAATATTGAAAAGAGAGCTGGGTTTCACTGACACAGAATGGGGCTGAACGGGGTCTTATGACTTTGGCTACAATGTATTAACACATGTAGCAGCCATAGAAAAACATTTCCAATTGTTTTTCGGATACGCTGACAGATGATTTCTTCGCTTCTAAATGCTTTAATGTGTTCGGCAGCCAGCTTCTAACTTTTTAACAGAAAACATCTGCCTCCCTTAGCTAGAAACAAATTTAATGAAAGTGAATGCGAGACTGAACCAAAAAAATAGGGGTTAGAAGACAATTAAATAAAAATAAAAAAACACCCAAAAAAAAGCTGTTAACACACTTAACCATGAAGGTAGCTGCATTTTTCTACTGTAAATATTACATGCACGTCGCTTGTATCAAAATATTAATTAGTGCGGTTTCACATTTTGTTTTTAGGTCAATTAAAATATATTTTTTTAAACTAATAAAATACACTGTCTCAGTGACTATGTTTTTCTCCCCTTTACCTCACTGGAACTTTTCCATGGTGCACATATCACATAGCATTTTATTAATATATATATTTTTTAAAGTATATACTGATACACATCTATGAAAAGACTGAAGACCTTCACTGACAAAAAATGTCTAGCTTAGTGCCCCTGTTGAGGAACTCATGAAAATTCCAGCTCTTACACAAGAACACACATTTAATACTTTGTGTGTCAAATCTAACTGAATTATTAAAGGCTTGCATTAAACAAATGGCTACACAACTTTTCTTTTTGTTCTTTTGTTTTAACTTTTTTTTTGCTACTTTTCCTCTGTATTTGTAAACAAATAGAAAGTACTAATACAAATTTTAACCAATAAAACCTTTACGGTTGCTTTGTATACTCTATTTTGTTCCCCACAAAATCCATTTCAAATACTTGAATGACCTTTTTAACACAATAATAACTTGATTCAGCCAAGGCTGTAGACATAACTCTGTGTTATCTCTGTGTTTATTCACAATGTCAACAGCACCTACAATAGCAGTCAACATATCACGTTCAAATGTTAGTGTTTGAAGTAAAGAACACAAAACTTTGTTATATATGGTTTTGCAAAGGTCCCTCTAAATTCTTCCTATTAATAAATACGAAATAAATAAATGTCAATAATTGACAATTTCTCACGTACCTCTTCGAATGTGTTCTTCAAATGCCAGTTTTCTTTACCTTTCACTGGTATCGCAATTTGGAACTGAACCCAAATCAAAACTTTAAACCTTGTTCCCATCTATTAGCCTTTCATCAACCTTTGAAAAGTAGTGATTTTGGATGACCTCTAACTGCTTGGTTTCAGGTGAGGCAATGAAATATCCGTTTCATATCTGGCATGACCTTAGTTACATGGGTACCCAGTATCTCTTTTGCAGCTCCTTTATAAGACCCAGGATTAGTAGGAAAAATCATTTTTCCCCCCAAGAACTTGCAGTTCACAAACATCTCAGGATTAGTTTTCTGAAAGGCTGAGCTCAGCAAAATGAGCTAAGTAAACACAGACATCTGTTTTATTAACAGCTGTGCGTCACACTCTTTCCAGGAGGGAAATATGACACATTGCTATTTTCATAATTACGATCAATGCAGTCATATAGGAAAGCACAGGCAAGGTTGGTAAGAGTGATTGCATTTACAGAGAAGAGAAGGACGAGTGAGTAGTGTGTGTGTGTGTGTGTGTGTGTGTGTGTCCAGTTAATCAGTTAGATTGATTCCCTGACCTGTGTATGAGAACAATTTCTTCCCCAACACTCTAGGGACAAACCACCTAATCAGAGCCTTCATCACAGAGAGTGAGTATTCCTGCAAGCACAGCACTTTTAGCTGTGCACAGTGCTTCAGGGGCACCACTCTCACCAAGAAACAACCAAACACTAACCAGGAATTTGAGGTAAGAGAACACCATAGAAATTAGGCTCAAATAATGCTGTCAAAACAGGATATTTCTACAGAGATGAAACAATGCAAATATCTTTGTACAAGGTCATTATAACCCAAATCTCTAAATAAAGTGTGAGTAAAAGTAAGTTGATTTTAGAGTATATACTGTATAAGGACATTCAGTTTGAGTCAATATATATATATTGTACTTTTCAAGGTTTAAATCACAATCACAATCTGTCAACTGGCAATGGTGCAAAATGCATTTATAATTCCCCATAGCCTAACATACACACTTATCATTCCATAAAGAAACATATTAGGTGAAACACATTAAACCTTTAATAAGAAATCAGGAACATCTATGAAAAGACTGACCTAATACCAGCACTGACAAGAATAATAATTTTAAACCTTTGTGAGTATTTTTTTGGGACCATTCAGGCCAGTAATTGTTATTGTCACATTCTGCCTCCGGGTTATTGTGGCATTAAAGGTAGAACTGGTTAGGAGACTTAGACTGTATCTGAAGTGTGTCTATGAGCCAAATCTTCTATCATTTCTTTAATAACATCTCTGTGCACTTTTTTTCTCTAGTCCGGTATGACCACATTAGATCTTTCCAGTGTGTCGGCTTAGCCTCAAGTACATTTCCCAGAAGATTTCATCAGAGGAACCAGAGGTGGTCAGAAAGAGAAGATTTCACATACTAGCGGAATGAGCTCATGCAGAGTTAAAGAGGCAGTTACACGTATCATGACAAAAAAAGGCTGTTATTGCATGTTAATAAATGCTAGTAAGTAGTGTTGTAGTACTCGAGATTGGTCATTAAGACTGGTCTTAAGATCACTTTTTTAAGGTCTTGGTCGCATTTTTGCATTATCTTGTCTTAGTCTCAGACAAGGCAGTCTGAGAAGACCTGCAAATGGCTATCCGTTTTTATCAGCTTTGTTGATCTTCAACTATTAAAGAGTGGGGCGTTTACTGTAGGTACTCTCATTCCTGACCACATAATAGTTGTCTCGTCATTAAACTGTTCTCGAAAAAAGAAAAAAGGCATGGATGAGATTAAAGCTGTTTTGCTCTACAAAAATAAAAATGGACACCAATGATCAAGTGATAGTACAAATATCAAAATCAGTGCAGTTAACAACTTCATCTTTATCCACTGGCAATCTACCCAACTGGACAAAAACACAAAATGCTTCCCAGTGCTTCCCAAACCTAATAGCACAAATGAAAGTGAAATGACAGTAGAGTCTGTTTTTAAGTCTATATCGTAGGTAGATGTAAGGCCACTGCAGCCACAAGTGGCATTCAAACATTGCTGTCAGATTGCAGTACCAGCGTACAGAAAATGTACATTTTTACTTTAATACTGTATGGAGATGAGTGCTTCTATTTGCTGAGCTTCTCTACATTTCACTAATTTTCTCAGCCAAAATACATACTCTTCACCATATTTTAACCGTTTATTCACAATTACTGAACTTTGGGAATAAACTTTCATCAAAGGTAATTTTGTGATACCACTAAACCACCAGCCAGGGACGTCGGTAAAGTTGTGGAGAAGCTACAGACAAAAGGATGCCCACAACTCTAGCACAAGGTTGCTATGGAAAGCTAATGGTTTACAACCTCAGAAAAAGGCCAGGGAGTCAGACCTACCAGTTAATCAAGGACTGGCTTTTGCACAAGCAGAGGGCCATCAAAAACAGAAGCACATACAAGAGGAAGATATGGAATTGGTTTAAAAGGAGTGCACTGCAAAAAAGAGTAGGAGGCGCAGGAGGGGAAGGGAAAGTCTAACCCTGCATTACCAACATGCAGGGGGAAAAAGTCTGAGTAAATAAAAGGTTGGAAGAAGTGATCACATGTTTGAACTTCTCTGACGCCAGCAGGATATCATGATGAAGAAATCTGGAGACAGTGGTTGCTCCTGGGCAACTGCTTCACACACATATGCTTTTAAGTTTTGCTATGCAACAAATTCAATTATGTAGAAAGTGGGTTACACACCAACATTTACAAGGAAGTTGTGCAGAATGGCATTTTACTAACTGTCCAGAAACATTTGGTGGTGGTTTGACAAGAATCTCTCATTCCTGACCATTTTGCTAGTGAATTTCAGTGAATTTGTAAAATCAAATAACGTCTACTGCTATACCCCTAGGCCCTAAAAAACATTTACGTCATCCATGTTGAGAAAGTTCAATTGAATTTTTTAAACAAGAAAGCTCACATTTACATTTTCAGGGAGCATAGGGTCTGATGTAACTGTTTCAAAGAATGGTTCATAGGACTATAAAGGGGCATGCATGCAATTACCAAGCTAAGACTGAGAATTAAAATATGTGATGAAAGGACTTGAAGCATTCTGCAACTCTACTCAATCTTAACAGAAAAGATTGTGTTCATCAAAATCTACTTTGACAGTAAAGCAGTAAGAGAGTGGTTTTAATATTGTACCCCTTTTAAGTTGGGGTACTGACAGGAACCAGATTACACAGTCAAAGGTTTAAATCTAATCAGAAAAACCCAACAAATTCTGATTTCAAGCCCTTAAAAACACTAAAACCATCTCTTCATTGACCTAAATGGAACTAATTACCATGTTACGAAGCTCCTTCAGCACCACACAAGAATTACACAATTAACCTCTTGTTGAGTCAACTGAATCTCACGTGGAAAATTAGTAAGTGCCCCTTTAAAACATTTAATTGAAATCATAATTGAAAAACCTCCTGCTGTTTACAGCATCCACATCGTACAGACCAGATGCAGCATCCAGCAGCTTTTCAGCTGCTGTCTGCTGCAATACCCATCACAATAACATGTTGGAGGCCAGTTATCACTTGTCCGAACAGATGTCGTCCCTCCACTCGCCTTCCCTCCCCTCCCTCCCTCCCTCCCTCCCTCCCTTTTGTCAGTACAACTACGACCAATCCCCCTGCCATTAAACAAGCTCCCTGAGGCAGATGGCTGCAGGATCAGGCAGTACCAAACTAAACTATGTGATCTACAAGTGGTTAGAGATGTGACAAGAATCTTTTTTGAGCGTTTTCTAATTGCTGGATTTCTATCTTTTTGTACAGATTGTCTCTGATGTTGACAATTCTCATATTAAGAGCAAAAGCACACAGCAAAACATTTAACTCCATAGCTTTGAGCATGTTCATGTTGAATATAACCACAATAAATTGCCAAATTCAACATAGCTGCATCATTTTAATATTGTTGCTTGTTTAATTAATCTAACTCAATCAGCTCTGATCTTGGTGCTTTGCATTTAAATTACCTGCTCTGTTGACTCAAATCAAAGTGGTCCAATATTCTCAACATTCTCCAGTCAAATTTGTATTTGCTTAAGGCAGTCTGATATATTTTATTGAGACTAATACAATGCAAACATGTGGAGCTGCATCTAAATTAATTCCCTATAAAACAATAAAGTGAGTAGTAAAATAACATTTCAGATACTTATGAATCATTTTGTGTCATCACTGACAGCTGCAAAAGATCTTTCGATCTATTAAATGCAACACATTGCACAGTAGAATCGTAGCCTGCATATGACGGATACTACAGGTTTCTAATAAGATGACTGTTTTGGACATTAGCTAGTGCATATATTTCAAACCTGGCTGACTCAAACTACATTTGTATTTGCAGTATTTAACCAGTGTCTCATTTAGACACACTGCACTGACCTTGGCGTAGTAAGAGGATGTATGGTTAAAGACTGTGTCAGCAACAACGAGCAGGAACACCCACACACTGACCCAACGTTTGCACACCAGCTGTTACCAACCTCTTTCCTCCCTCTCTGTCCGCTGTGATTCCCCCTCATCCCTTACACATTTCTGACCTCTGCTTCAGGCCAGGGGGGACCCCAATCACATTCACTAAGGGCTGATGAGTGTTTGCAGAGGGGCGTTTCTCTGACTCCTCACATCCGTTCCTTGCACTGGGGTCAATGCAATGACAGACAGAAGTGACAGATGTTGACGAAGCGCAGTGGTGGAGAAATAATGTGTACACCACAATGGCTAAGAAAAGAGTTGGGATTGAATTGTCTCATATAGTCCGAACTAGTGGACCCAGTGTCCTCTGAATAAGCAGAATGCATGAAAGCTCTTTTCTTTTCCAGTTGCCAGCCCTTGGTTAGGTCACACTGGTTACCAGGAATAGCAGTGTAACAGTAGACAGACACAGTGAGGTCTGGTCATGCCAAGCTGGATGGGGGGTATCTGCAGACTTGGCAGACTTGTATATGTTTGTAGTCTATAAACAGAACTCACATGGAGACGTGTGGGGGGGGGGGGGGGGGGTAGATAGGACTACTTGGGAATACTGGGGTTTTCAGGTGCAGGTTTCCAGGCTGAATTTGGGAAGTGACGGGACAAAACCACAAAATCGACTAAACATGCTTATGTTATGAACTGTTTTAAACTGTTTTCTAATGTCAAACGCATAATTTGAACAATTCGGCGTTAAGAAAAGCTGAAGGCTGCAAGTTAGTTTTTTAAATAAAAGCTAAATTTACTAGCTAAAACGACTAGCTAAGCTAGCGGTTAAACTACCTGTCACCTGAGTAAAGTCTGGTGGGAGATAGAGTTGTGGAAAAGGACATAATAAAAATGAGGGTTTTTTTAAGCTGGGTTAATATTTAATGTTAAAACTGAATGGCTTGAAGTTAAATTATAGAAAAACCTGTTCTGTTACGTATTATTTAGCAACAAAACACGAAACTTAACGCTATTTCCAATTGAACCGTCCTCATCATGCTAATCACATAAGTTAGCTTAACGTTCCAAGAAGCTGTTTCCTGCCGTTCAGTGAGTGTCATCCGCCGGCTGAAACCCAACAAGCCGCGTGCCGCAACCACCGACGCCAAACCGGTGAAAACCTACAAGCCGCACGGCCAAACAGAGCAACTTACTTTAAGTCCGATGAATGAACGTCCTGTCTCCCTGCGTCGTTCTCATCGCCTCTGTTCCTTTAAATAAAGCCACGTGTTTGTTCTCCGTGTCTTCCTGTTGTTCCAAAACAGGAGCATTTATGCCGTTTTGTCCCGACGCGCTTTTGTTATGCTAATCCTAACCTCTAATATATTCTGCACTACTAAAAGTTCACAAAAGCAGCTGTCTGCCTGGCCACTTGTTCCAACACGGGCTCATCCACTGACGCTGTCGGTCTATCCCAGTTCATTCAAACCAGTGCGGGAGTTTACAGGCATTGTAATCCACGTCCATTGTCTCCGTCCCTGCTATTCACGTAGTAAAGACGCTATCTCATCCTCACTCCCGTCCCTCTCAGCCCGCACGGTGAGAGAGAGAGAGAGAGAGAGTCGAAACTGTCACAGAGTAAAAACACGGAGAAGTGGGAGAGGAGGAGCAGGAGGAAGGAAAGAAGGTGGAGATCCTGAGTCAGAGCTGTGCAATGAGAGAGGAACATGAAGTGGAGGGACAAGGGGTGCACACAGACCTCAGGCTGTTCTGTTGTGGACACGTTCACTCGGGTTTAATCTGGCACGTCAATAAATCTGATTTTAATCTGACATGGAGGCAGAGGGAGTGAACACAGCCAGGTGTGTCTCTCTAACAGTCTATACTCCACTGTGAGAACAAAGGTGAGGCCTTAAATATTACCAAGCCATAATATAATAGCATACACATCAAATGGAGCAGTCAGGATAAGAGCTTTACTGAAGCACACCAGCCTCTGCAATAAAATGAATGTTATCAGTTATCTGCTTGATGTTCATTGGTCTGCCCCACTGACACACATTATTCCAGGAACAAACATCTGGATTTATTCTTGATTTATAGCTGACTAGCATTATCTTTTACTGTTACCCAAACTGCTAACTCAGCAGCTTCACACCCGGCAAAATTATTGAGGACAGAAGAGCTTCCTTAAAAAAAAAGAACATTTTCTTCTCTTTCTATAAGTCACTTATTTTTTCTCAACTGAAAATGTTATCTTCTCATGGCATTTTGCTTTCAGTAGCTTATCTCTGACACTTATTTGTCAGGTACTTATGATGTCTAAATTATTTAATATCTGAAGGTTTTTAAAGTACATTGGGCATTTTGATTTATTTAAATTTGGAAGAACAATACAACTAAACATTGTTACATCAAAGCAACCAATGCCGTGTCTACAGGGCACACAGGGCAAAGTTGATTTGCCGCCCCTGTCTGATTAAATGTAACACAGAATTATTCTTTGTCTTCTTTGTGCCATTTTTTGTACTTTAAAACTAACATATAAGTCATAAACTGCTAATTACAGTTATTAGCAACAACAATTGTGCTTTAAATATTTTTGAATAAAATTTTAAGGTAGCTATAAATGCATATGCAATAGGTGGTTGTGGTAGGGCTGTGTACTTTTTAAACCAGTGGGTAGTTTCTATTAGAATGTGTAATTTTTTAAATTAAATCTTTAATAATACCAAGCACTGTATTGTGAAACATACAGTAGTTAGTAGACATTAAGCAAAGTAAAAATGTACTTAAATTAAGTCTTTAATTAAAGATTAAAAATTCAGCCAAAGTAATATTGCTGTACTAGCAATTGGATAAAAATGAACAATCAGGTGACTCCAGCATCTTTATATTTAACTTATATAACATTAGGGGACTTACAAGAGACATAGTAAAAATGGACTGAGTCAAAAAGAATCCTCTATTTTCCATAAAGTCAAGTCATTTTTTTTTCCTCTTACCCTCCCTGAATCTCTCACACACCACAAATAAGGTTGATATTGGTCCCTGTCTTCAGGCTCAAACTAATATCCATTAACCCTGGCATTATTAATATGGCACCATTATGGTTGCAGATTTGACATTTGAAGTTCTTCCATAGCCACAGAAAACATGATAAAATGTAGTGAAATGATGCAATAATAGTCTTTTAATGGGATAAAAAGCCTCCTTGTGACCCATTAACTGAACTTGACAGCTTTACAGACATTATTATACATGTGACTACACACTGTATTTACAGTAATAACTTACCAAAGGGTTTTAGATGTTTCGCCTCAAAGCAACCAGTCTTAGTTTCTTCCACAGCTAATATGGAGATTTTCATCTGATCCTACTCTGTATTGTAAGTTTTTTATTTTTTATCCCCTAAAAACATCCACTCATGCCACGTTGAACAAACTGGCTTAGTTTTTAGATGCCATATTATCGCTGGGATTTCCCTCCTCTGGCTCATCTGATTTATGTAGTAAATCCAGGAGGATTACTATCAAACATTAGTTGGGCACATTTTCATTGGGTAATAAAACTGACTTGTTGCTGCTTGATTTTTTACCAACTGTACTGCTGACAATTCAAAACCATTTGAGGTGTAGACTGTTTGTTTGCAGTGTAGAAACGCAGATATTGTTAAGTTACCTGTGACTCACATCAACCCAGCCTTACTATGATGCACCCTACAATACTTCACTTGTGTCAGAGAGAACGTTTACAACCTGTAAAGTATTACTCACTAACCAATTAAGTCTCGTCTACTTCCGTTGGACCAACACTTGTGTCAACAATAAAGGAAGCCATTTGTAAGCACCCAAAAACTCTTCCTTTCAGAACTACTTCACTTTTCTCCATGTGCAGGAACTGGACAGTGAACTCAGGTTTCACCTCACCCTCATTCTTCAACCTGAAACCCCCTGTGGTACTAAAGTTGGATCTGTTCCGGGCATGGGGAGCTGTATAAATAGCCCAGTGTACCCACTCAGGTTACGCAGCCAGGGTCCAGGTTGAAATACCAAAAGACAGAAGCACACATCCAAACATCACATAGTCGTGCAGGACACGATGTGCAGGGAGCATTAGGAAAAGCTCAGTAACAGGGCATGCTGTTTGGGCTATTAGCGTGTTTGAGCGGCCGTCTGAGGATGAGAAATAACACAACAGTTTGTGATTACACAGCAGTGCAGTGGGAAGTTCATATCCTACTAACAGTGTTAGTCATGAGCAAGCTACTGTCCCTTTAACTCATTCTCATAACACACTGGACTTCCCCAAAGGCTCTGATGTAAGCGTCTATGAATCTCTGTGACTAAATTGTGACAGTTACAAAGTTTGAAGTTTTACTTCCTCCCTGGATGATTGAAGCAGCAATAGAATAATGTAGAAATGACTTCATCAGACAGACAACTCATAAAACCTGAAATATTGCTGGTATTAGGTCACTTGATTTCTGTACTGTACAGAAACTGGGTTTCAGGTAACCTCAAGAGTACCCCAAACAGAGTGCATTATGGGACAGATGTTGAAGCTGAGTCCTACCTTGTGACAGGCGGACGGGCTTTGTGACTTGGAGCCCGTCAACAGCACAAAGGTTCCCACAGGGGTGCAACGTAATGACTCCAGACCTGTTCTCAATGTAGCAGTGTTGGGCAGCCACCCCTGGACCCTGGATACTGATGTCCATAGGCCCATGACCCACAGTGGTCCGACCTACCGGAAAGAAGAAGAATTAGAGTACAGTCTAATGAACAGGTATACTCCTCCCTTGAATATATAGATGTAACATTTTCATAGATTTAGTTATGGAGATCTAAAATTCCATTATTTTAATTGTGTTTGGAAGTTCAGTCCTGTCCTTGGTTTAAAAAGCGAACTTATCTTGACAATATTTCAAAATAATGACAAAAACACAGTTGAGCTGTAAAGCACTTCAAGAGGAGATGCCAAGATCCAATAGAATGTCACACGCAAGTGTAACAAGCACACAAACACGCACACACACTCCTTGACTCTCCTTGAGTGAACACAGCCCTTGATAGGGGAATCTTTCCACATGCCAGCCTGAAGAGAAAGAGGCAGAGACAGGAGGGCCAGCAGACACACAGATACCCACAGTCAGACCGATGGGAAATCATACAAACAGAAATGATCAGGTGAAACCCTCATTATAGGTGCTCTGCAATACAGATGGACAAGAATAAAGACAGCTATGGAAGTCTTAATATGGTCAGAATAACACAAATACAGAACAAGTGTCTGTGTTTGTGCTCCCTTGTAAATCCTATAACAGTGATTCATTAATAATAATCTTGATGTAATTACACCAATATCATATCAGCTTTTATTTTGAAAATTCAACCCACTAAATGGCTTACATTAAAGATAGAATTATACTCTTGCATTCTGCAAATATGTGAATGTTTGCCAGTCATATTGTGAAATGTTCCCGTTTTCGAACTTAAATGACGTTAAAAAGGTGATTTATAACCAGTTAATGAGCTTTGCACTTATGCATTATCGAGGTTTGGAAGACGTGCACGTCGAGCCTCTGCAACCTGTGATAACCCATTACACCTTGCTCTAGTATGTCTGCGAAGACATTTACATGTATTCAGGAAGAGGTATAATTTCGACTTGAGTTTGTTTAAGCAGGTTATTTTCAAACAGTAGGATAATTCAGAATGTTAGTGTAACTTCCTGTTACTAACTAGTTCTTTTTATTTTTAAAAACTTGGTGTACTTCAGACCATCCTGTTGACTTTCATTTTCTGCCATCCATAACTTACTATATCTATGACTGTTCAGTACTTTTGCTGGATGAATTAACATAACATAACACTAACATAATTTGTTGCATTTTTTCCCAAAACTAACAGGTGTGATTGTGTCAAAGCAGCTCTCACCCTCAGGCAGGGGCAGCAGTGTGATGGCGGTGCTCAGACGTCCACTTCCTAGGCTGACCAGGTGTGGGCGCTCTGCCTGGAACTTCAGCCCTTTTCCAGTTTCAATTAGGTCCAGTGGGGTACCCTGTAGATGAGATCAAAGGTCACAATACATAATTGTATGTTACTTTTATCATTTAAAAAGGTTTTGTACCATGTCAGAGAAAAATAAATCCTGTCCAAGGTGCAGCATGATCTCAGTCACAGACCACGATCTGTCATTGTTCTCTAAGTATTTTGTGTCAGATTTTATGTATAGGTATTGTTTTAGTGCCAGAGTGGGAAAAATCACCATCAAACATGTGTCACGCTCATCTTTGGAGTCGTTGAGCTTCATCAGACCTGCAAAGATAGGCTGATAGCAGACTCATAGTCTAATGTTTTCACTATGGGAGGTCATTTCCATAACTGGCTGTTTCAATAATTCTCTACACTGAAGGAAGTGTCTGTGTCTGTGAGACTGTGTCTGTCAGAGTGTGTGTTTGTGTGTAGTCTCCCTCCTTTCTCCTTTACTATGTGCTCCTGGCTCAGCAAGGGGGAAGGGGTGTTGCCATAGCAACTGTACTCTGCAATTAAGAAACACGAAGCTCCTGGAGGGGGTTCAGTGACTTAACTTGTGATGAGCACTTTTCAGCACAGCGATGCCTGAACATGAACACTATTCTGCTTTTGGGTCGTCTTTTTATTGTTCAATGCCCTCTGCACAGACGCAACAAAATGTGCTGTTGTGTTCCTTCCCTACCTCAATTGTGCCATGGGGTTTTCCATAAAATAAAATAGAGGAGGACATTTATTATTCTAAAAACAGAATACCCAGACTAAAATGACTTAATGGATTTGAGCTTTATTTTGATATTGAACCTGAACTTCCTTCTGTGACATATCCAAATGTCTTCAGGCAAAATGCCCCGAGATGTTGAGGTTACAGCACCTTTTCCCAGTGTTTGAGCCTCTGACGCTTAAAACTGAAGCAATGTGCGTATGCAAACAAAACTCTTCACCGTCCTTTATTTAGACTGTTGTGACCAGGGGATGTCAATGTGTAATAAAAAGCAATGTTTAAGAACTCGAGATTTTTCTGATTTCCAGAATTTGTGTGCTTAGGAATACAAATCTTGACTGCTTAGGATTATTTCCACCTTGACTGAATTAAAATATAAATATATCAGGCTCAAATGACCACATAAAGCATCACCACAGCAAGATTAATATATAAATTAATGATTAAGAACGCTGAGCAGCATTCTTGGCCATTAAAGCACTGGACTGGACTTAAAATCCAGTATACACTCAGCATGCCCGTAGGCCTCGATAGGCTTGATGATTCAACAGCCATTTATCTTAACAATTAATAATTTACTTTAACCTGAAAAACACAGACTAGTGCTGATAACACTCTGTGCACAGTCAAGTGTAAAATAAACTCATCCATTTGTCCCATTTTTGAGCTTTTGCATTTCCTCTACGCCACCAATCACCGACTCAATGTCTCAGCTGGTTAGTAGCTGTGTGTGTGTCCTAATAGGATTATCTGATTGTGGTGGGGTGGGGTCAAGGCTAAGAAGATTGCTAAGATTGAGGCTGGCTGGGAAACACTATAGGAAGCTTACTGGGAATGATGGGAGGAGAGAGGTGCCAGTGGGGCCACGCTGCAGGATTCAGAGCTGCATCTGTTGTGTGCTGCTGCTCCCATGTGGCTCACAGAGCTACAGCTTGTTTCTCTGCGTACAGTATCTCTGCATGCCCAGTCGGACAAACTGGGCACTTTCACTGCAAACTCTTTAAATCTCTTAATGAATACTTTTGGTGTAATCAGTTGATTTGAATTTTATCCAAAGAATTTGGAGTGTATATTTTGCATGTTTTATTGTTTCGGGCTGCAGCATACTGGTGTGAATCCTTCCGTGCTTAATTGTCTTGTGTTTCTTGTAATCTTTCAAGTTTTTATTGTTTTAGGCAGATTAGACACAAAATATAATTAGTAACATTTGTTAAAAATACAACTTATCATATAAAACGTGATGTAGAAAAGAAAGGAAAAAAATATAATAAAAACACACCAAAAAAAAGTCATTGCTGGTCAAAAAGCTGGTTAAGCTGGTTAACTTCCTGTCTTAAATTTAACAATTTAAGAATTGGCATATTCTCTTTTACTACTTTACAGATTATTGACATTTGATACTGAAACATAATTAAAATATTAAAATCATTATAGACAAATCAGTATAATTTTCAATAAAAATGGAAGTTCCACATAAAAATGCTGAAACTACTACAAACAGTAAATACTGATGATATACAGTATATGTTAAGAATTTACTGAAACACACCCTGCGAGACATAAGTCCAACTCCTCAAAAACTCGTTCAGTTTCAATTCACTAAGCATCATATTTTCATTAACCTAAGGTTCCCTGATTAGATGTGGTTGATTTTTAGCCAGCATTGAAAAATATAACCTTCTCAATGAATAAGTAATTGTTTCATCTCACAAAGGTTTTGCAGACATCTGCTGGTCACGCTATGTTCCACTTTTGCAGTGTGTTTTCTGTATTCTTATTTCAGTTCCTGTTTTCCTTTTATTATTTGCAGCACTGCCCCAGTTTCTCCACAGAAGGCATTAAAGTTTAATATAGTTTTATCTTCCATTTCTTGCTCATCCAAATGCACGCACAACAAAGAATTGAACACACACACACCGGCCCCCTTTTAATGCCTGATAGGATTCTCTGACCCAGCAGGTGTGTATGTGTGTGTGTGTGTGGGGGGGGGGGTTAATCTAGCATCCAGTCTCCAGGCTGTCTAATTACTGAGGATACTTTACACTCTGTGACATATGCTTTCACAACACGTCACCACCATGTTGCCTGAGCTAACCTTCTGTCTCCTCACTGAGTTGGCTCCGCAACTGTGTATTTATCATCCACAGAGCTTTTTTCAAGCCCGAAGTCTGTCAGAGGAGCCAATTGCAATAACATTCAATGCAAGATGCAGTAATCAGAAGAAGAGTGTGCACGCTGTGTGTGAGAGGACACACACTGGAAACAGGCAACAAACCTGACACTGTAGTGACATATGACTGGGTTTTTCTGTGAAGGCTGTGACGTTACATGAGAAGAATAAACTTCTCTCTGTCATCCTGACTCATGTCTGTTCTCTTCTTACTCCATCTCACTCCCATCCCCCACCTACTTAAAACACCCATGGACATGCTTACCTGTAGCACCTGGTGGGTTTGCCGGCCACACTCAGGCATGTTCCTGTTCAGGCGGTCCATGTCCACTGCAGTGTCTATGGCTTCCTGCGACACATGAGAATCCTGAGGGAGGAAATTACATATAAGCCATAAAACAAGTAACAAGAGCCACCATGGCTAACTCAAAACAATAGTTAGACGTCAAAATGTAGTTTGCTTTGTATTAGAAATACAGTATAAAAGTTTTCAAAAAGACACAAAGCCAGAGCTGTTCCACAGTGAATAAAGAAAGCGAACCCCCCCCCCCCCCCCACCCTATGTCACTCAGTATGAAAATACACACTGCACCCAAATTCCTCTATTCTTACGCAGTCATTTTTAGATATTTCCATCAAGTCAGCACAGAGCAAATAGCTATAAATAGTCTGCATGCTTAGTTAATGCTGTATAAGGGTGAATATGTGTTAGAAAACACTTCTGCAGTCATTGTGTGAGATGTGAGTGAGGCTTGCGGTTGCGCGGAACTACAGAAAACCACACAGTTATAACAGAATCCCAGTGTACCCGCAGTCGTTTGCACGCCTAAAATGCTGTGCAGCGGGGATAGAAAATAAGATTCTGATGTACTGTGCCCTCAGGATAACAAAACATTGCTGCAGTATCATCATATTTGCTCTTCTGACAGACCTGTGAAATGATATTCATCGGCCTCAAGCAAGCCTCAAACAGTAAATCACAACACAGCCAGAAAATAAAAATAAATGTTGAAGCATTTCATCTGTAAACCTCTTTCATACATTAGGAAGGGGGAAGAAGTAGTTTTCCCCTCTCAGGTTCTGTCTTCTGTAATCTTTCACAATTTCATCCAAATCTTTAAGGATATAAGCCGCCTTTTGTCATGTTGTTGTGTGAAGATTACCTTTCCCCAGGTGTCCGGCAAACGCATAGCCTCCATGACAAAGAGCTGCTCCTGGCTGCTGACTCGATCCTATCAGTGTGAACTTAATTGATCGGGACAACTCCAACACAGTGCAGTAAATTCTACACACGTTCTGCAACTCCTTTTCTTTTGTCCTGAGCTGTCTGTGCTGTATATCCTCTGCAAACTCTTTTTCAGGAGGTGGACCTGTTGCTGCTTGCTCCACTAAACTAAGACCTACATTCCTGACTGGCAGCACCAGAGTCCTACATATCAGAGAGACATGTGTGTGTGTGAGAGAGAGAGAGAGCGACTGAGAGACCTGTGATCAAAGAAGAACGCAAGTAGAGTGATGAGTGAATTACATGATAAATATTATGGGTCAGAAATAAAGTAGCAAACATGTTAAAACAAAAAGGAAGAGCTTTTATTGTGCACAATATAAATATAGCACATCTAAGCCACTATGAATAGACCAGCATAAGACATATACGCAGTAGTAGATCTTCTTTAGACAGACAGGTAACACAGGTGACAAGATAATATCTGACTGTTATCAGAAAAAAATTTATACCCTCAATGTGACAGCTTTTCACAGTAAACACATGGTTTATACAGTACATTGCACCTGTCATGTAAGACTTAGATAAGATCATTACACTCTCCCTGTTGCAGTAAAAAAAAAAAAAAAATCCAATCTGGAGCATGTGGGGCAACATTTGCATGACCAGCTGTTTTGGAATGAAGACAGATTTCATGTGGTTGAGCAGTGAGTCTGACTGATGCGTTTGAAAGAGATCTGTGACACAAACAAACAAGCTAATCCAGGCTGCAGGCAGAAAACTGACCCAACATGGGTGAAAATCTTTTTTTCAAAAGTTTGTTTTTAGCGCCTGTACAGTCATTGTTCAAAATGTGGGAGGATGGATTTGAAGACAAAGTGTCAGAATCTGAAGATGACATGGAATAGAATCCAGACCAAGAACGGAGTGATGGAATCCAGTGATGAAGACCATGCTGAGGCTGCTGTCACATTCAAGTCAAACATAGGAACTTATCCTGGTTTTCCTCCCCACCTGGGAATCAAATTAGGCATTCACCTAAAAATGTCATCAGGATGACAACAGGACCTAAAAATATGATATATCCTGGACTGTTGACATTAAGTCCTGCTTTGAACTGTTCCTGACTGAGTCCAATAAAACCACTGTGGTACATAGTGGTAAACATGACCAATTTAGAGGGAAAACATATCGTAAGACAATCGGAAGGAGGTAACTTAGAGATCTAAACATACATGGGTCCAGAAATTAATCTATCAGCAGTTAAGATGCAGAATCTGGCCGGCTAATTTTTCGGGCCACCATGTTACTCGAGAAATTTCACATATCATATTCATATTCACATATATTTGATTTGCGATAATCTCCTTTAAACACAAATAAAATCTTTCTGGTATCTTTCGACCAGGATCAAAACAGGTGTTACTTTTTGTGACTGTATAAAAATTTTTAATGGTTTCAAAACAAATGCCCTTGGTAACTTTGATCCAAGGTAGTATGTGATCAACAGGGTTCATCAGATTTTTTGTTATAGCCAGAATAATTTTATTAATTTGAATGCTAGATGTATAAGCTCTAATCAATAATATATACAGACCACACCAACAAATTGTATTTAAAAACTTTGTTTTTTTTGTTTTTTATCTTAATGGATCGTCCTTTTTGACTGGAAACACTAAGTTGTTTACCATGCAACGAATACAGCATGAAAGTTAAAGTCTTTGTTTTGAAATACTGTAAATATTCACAGCTGTGCATGTTGAATTGGCTTAACATGAACTACAGTGCTCGTGTTTATCCTGTGACTCCTGTGACTTGTCCCCAGTACAATAGTAACTCAAGTAACCCAGGAACATTTTAGTGAGTTAACAAGCAGTAACCAACACTGATGAAGGGTTCTTATTATTAGCCAGTGATCTGATATCTTACCTAAAGAACATAGGATGTTTTGTAGAATGTAAATACAATAATAATCTAATTATCTGCAAATAACTGAGATGTTAAAACTGAGAAATTCAGTTTCAAAAGGCTCGGTGGAATGTGTCATAGCTAATGGGTTGTATTGCTGGTCACCATGAGTCTTTCAGAATATGTTAAGTACCGTGGGATAAAGTTTCTCAACATTGCAGAGAATTTGTGAATTTCATTATCTACAGTTGAAGCATTAAGAGAATCAGGAGAAATATCTGTATAAGTCCAAGAACCAATGGCTGTGATCTTCAGACCCTCGGGCACCACGCCATTAAAACAGACATGATTCTGCATTGGAAATGACAAAATTGAACATTCCTCTTGAAAATCATGCACACTGTGGGACCACCTTATTTCTTATTACTGGGCAGATCAAAAGCCAACATCTGTGATGATGTGGGGATGTATTAGTGCACCCAGCATGAGTAACTTACACGTCAGTGCTGGATGGCAATGCAAGTTTTGGAGCATCGTATGCTGCCATACAGGCGACGTGTTTATTTAGGGACAGCCTTGGCTTATTTCAGCAACACAATGTCAAACCACAATCCTTTGGCTTTGTTTCTGATTGTTTATCATGAGTTGTGTCTTGTTTAGTTGATTGTAGGTTGTTGTGTTGGTTCACTTCGGTTTGTGCTGCTGTTGTTTTGTCGTTGTCACTGGTTTCTGCATATGAAAATTAGCTTTAAGTTGTGTCAAAAGCATCAAATACAGAGATGTTATGTTTAATATTAGACACAATGTCTTTGAAAAAGTTAATCAATGAAATAAACAATACTAAATGATCCAGGTGCTAAACAGGCCGTGCAGTACAGACCTGTGGCCGTCTGAAAACATTTGCAGCTAAGAAAATACGACAAAGGAGGCCCCCAGCAGCTAAATGGAGAATGGGGAACGTTTTTGCTTTCCAAACTAGAACAACTGCTCCCAAACGCATTTTCCATCTCGTATCCTTTATCCACTGTTCTGTAAGTGGGGTTTGTAATTTGGCAGGAATCTTTTGTTCTTACATTTACTTTCCTAAATGGAGCACAAGTATCTGTTCCCATCGCATCACAGTCCACTTCTATTAGAGTGTGGGGGGGACATCAGCAGCTTGTCTGTCCCTCACATCCACTCTCACTGGACACACAAAGACCTTTCAATCTTTCTATTTTTTTCTCTCTCACTCACCCACTTTACTCTCTCAGGCCCAGGCAAAAAGGCTGACATTGTTTCCTGTTGAGCAGGCATGGATCTCTCTTTTTTTTTTTTTTTTTTTTTGGGGCAAAGCAAATGAGGGAGGCTAACTATTGACTTGGAATGCAAAAGGCGCAGTGAGTGAAGCCACCACGCCTGCCAACTAGCTGGGAAATAAAAATGTTGCTTTAATTATTTCTTTTTTATTAAAAATGCACAATATTACGATGCCATCACAACACTTCTTTGCCTTTCTAAACAACAAATTCACAACTTGTTGAGATTTTTTTGACTATAAGCAAAGTTTCTCCCAGCAGTGTATTTAAATTGATTGAGATTTAACTGGAGTCCTTTTTTTGGGAGCAATAATGAGCACAGCAAAAAACAATTTCACGAATAATGGAAAAGATTAAATATAGGCAGTGCTACAAGACAGACAAAAATGGACAAAAGCTTCATCCTCCGAGAAGTATGATCAAAACAAACATGAAGAGACACCTGTGAATGAGGTGTGTCTGTTTAAAGGACATACAACAGACCCAACAGCAGTCATTCTGGGACCATTAAACTGGCCATTTAAACTGGCTGAGGCCCATCTCCAAGAATGTGGAAATAATCAGGAATGTGGAGACAAAGACAAGGGGGCATCATTTCATACTCATCTTTGGAGCGTTCATACCACTTCTCTTCTATCTGTGTGATATGTCGTTTTGGCCATTATACTGCTCAGAAAATGCTGTGCAATTATTCTGTTTCAAATCTATGCCAAACAGTCAGTGATGGAACAAATCCTACGTTTTCCAAAATTACTGATTTCTAAAATCATAGAAGACGGTGCATAGAGTTATAGCCTAATAGTTTATTTAATAGAATGACACACTTGTATCTGGTGTTTATCCTCTGCTAAAAAGCAAATGCCCAGATCAATGTGAGCTTTCAACAGATGACTTACAAGATGTGTTCTAATCAGTCATGCACACACACACACACACACACACACACACACACACACACACACACACACACACACACAAACCTTCTATCAACATCTTCAAGCCAATAACTTTAGGAATTTAACATGAAATTCTTCTTTTGCTTTTTTTTGGTCTCCATTCTATCAACTTCTTCATGTCGTGACCGGCCTGTTACATACACAGGTTTAGTAGTGAAATGATTTGGCCTTAGAATAGAAGCTGATTGCAGCCACAGGCAAGACACTGTGCCAGGGAGACTCTTTATGATAACGGCACAAAAATGCAGAAGTGCTTGGAACAGAACTGAGGATGCAATTCAAAGGAAAGGAAGGAGGCATTAGGGCTGTGCAGGTGTGTCGTCCATGCAAACACACCTGGCTGCTCTGTGGCAATGCGCCAGACAATGGGCTGTGAGCAAATAATGCAAACCCACTTGAAGAGACAAAGACGCTAAGAAAATGTGAAATGGTCTTTATTCCTTAAGAAGCTTTGTTCAAAAACAGGAAGTTCTGACTCAACATGGGGTCTGAGGGGGCAGTGTCCTCGTCAGTCAGCATCATGGGTCGACCTTTTTCCTTTTGGTCTCAACAAAAATCTGTCAAGTATTTTGTTTGGTTCAACAAACTGGAGCTCATACAGTGTCCGTTATATACAATCAACATGTAAACCGGTAGCATTAGCTACCAATAGTGTCTCTCTCCTAATTAGCCATGACACAATTTCTAGTTTTACTTTGCTGCTTTGTTTGCAATTAATAGGCAAGTGCTTTTGTCTTCCTGCTGGTGTTGTTTTTCTGATCCTTTGCTTTGTTGGTGGCTACCTAGCTATTGTTATGTGCATAGGCAAACGCTGATGAGGCGTAACATTATGACCAACCGTCTATAACCCGTCTATGCTGTGTGTTAGGAACGAACCCAACAGTGAAATAGAGCGAGGGATACTGTGTGTAAAGTTGAGCTTTATTCAGAAAAACAAGGGGAACGGACAAAACAACAGAAACACAGTCCTAGAGAATGTTACAAGTACGCAAATAACACTCAAGTCTAGAAAGGGGCACGAAAGAACATAAGAGACTCAGGAAATAACACAATACATGGCAAAACACAAAACTAGGGTGGTGGGTGAACAATAACTGAACCCAAGTACAAAACTCAGACTACAGAAACCAAGGATCCAAACAAGCTATGAAAAGAATACAAACCAGATGTTGCGAAAGTGAGAGGCTGGACTAAAGTATTAAAACAAAATAATAGCAGAAAGTGTGGTGTGGGTCAGGGAACGTAATCAAAGAATGCGAGGGTGAGATATTACCAGGTTGTGTGAGAACACAGAGTATCTTAAAGGAAAGCTAAAAATCACTCCAGGTAGGAAGACAGAGGCTGACTCAGGCGTAGAGAAATAATAATTCAAAATTCGTGCAAAAAACTAATCAGGATAGGACTTAATACGAGATAGACTGCGATAATAGACAATTGACAAAAGTACAGAGAAGTGAGGCACAGACAAAGAACAGGTGTGGAACTGACTGTCAGCATTCTGGACTTTTTGTTAACCCAGCTATTGTTTATTTCCTGTTGTGGCCTTTTATTTTGTAGTATTGCTTTTTCTTTCCTGTTAGTTTCTTTTGGTTGCTTCACTTTTCTCGTTTCACCTGTCTTCCCATTTCTTTAAACCCTGTTCTCCCTTCACAGTTTGTTGGCTCGTCTCTCACTCACAAAGACTCTCACACACTCTCACACTGTTGGTTTGTTTGTTCGTGCCCGTTTGCTGCGCTTGGTCTGAGGTTTAGTTCCCTCGTTTGCTTCTTTGTTTGATTACTTGTTTGTATCTGTTTATCGTCCCCACCTCTGAGTTAGTCTGGTCACCTTCTGTCTTACTTTGTTTAGTCCTTTTTTTTTTTGTTCTTTTCTGCATTTTTTGTTAGTCTGTTTGTTGTTGTAAGGGTTTTTGTTGGGTCACTTGTTTTCTCTTGTTTTAGCTGAACTTTGGGTTAAGTTAGTTTCCTTGTTCTTTTATTATTTTCTTGATTAGAGATTACTCAGGTTATTCCCTTTATTTCAGTTTGACTACTTGTTCTTGTCCTTGGTTGGTTAGTTCGTTAAGTTTCTATGTGCAGTCCTGTTTAGTTTATTTCTCCCCCAGTTAGATCATCAGTTCTTACTTACTTTATTCCCTTAGTTTTTTTTGGTGATTTTATTTGTCCCCGTAGCTTGTCTGGTTCGTTTAAGATTTGTTTGTATGTTTCTGGTCCTCCCATTGGGAAAGACTTTTAGTTTTTGTTATTTAAATAAATTATTGTTTTACACACCCCACTGTTGTCACCACCCTGGGTCCTTACCAACGTCCAATACTGGAGGTACCTCCAATTCTGACACTGGGAGCTGTAACATAAGAATGAAAACCATAGAGCTGGAAATACAACAAATAATGAAGGAAGACATCACGGGGCAGACTAGAAATGGGCATAAACAACTAACTGTAAAAAAAAATACTTTTCTGTTAAATAAACAGTAATGTTTCATTTGTTGATCAACTGAACGTACTTGTTATTGAGGATGTCGACAGTTAGATGCAAGATACTTTAGAAGTGTAGTTATTAACATAGGATTGCATCAACTGAATTACATATGTGGTAGAAAAACTTTCACTACACTTTACTAGAAACAATTTTTCAAAAATTGGTTGCATATTAAAGTGCTTGTATTTGTTTAGAGGCCAGACTTAATTACTGTGCCAGTGTTGACATAGATTCCTGGAAACAATGCATTATCTACATATATTACGTCTACAGATTATAGGGTCCATAGTTAGGGCCCAAATTGTGCTTCCTTATCGCAAAAATGCCACCATTGTTTAAATCTAAATGCTAATGCTAAATCCAAATCTAACTGCTAATTAGCACATATCAACAGGTAGCACAAGGAGAGGTAAAAGATCAGGCATCCCCACAATGTTACTACATTAATGCACTGAAAACTTCATGTAAGCAATGGCCAGTTTGCACGAGTATTCACATCTTATTGGTGCATGGAAAAGAAAACCAGAGTGACTAAAAGTCTACGACAAGATCATTATTTTGTTCCTTAAGCTGCATGAATCCCAAGTAATGTGTTGGGAATTTGATCAACAATGACCTGTAAGCCCATTCAAATGACAACTCAACAAATCCGTTGAATTGCATGTAGACACAGAAAATGTCAAATCCACAATTTGGAGGAATTTAGTGACCATCCGGTACCTGGCTTAGTCTTTTCACTGAACACAGCTCTCCAGACGTCTGCAAAAACATCTAAAACGTAAAGTAAGGCAGTAAACCAAGGTAACCCCCAAATGTTAAAGAAATACAGGTTTACTCAAAAACCATCATCGTCTGGACCAAACTAAGAACATTTAACTCGTCACATTATAGATGGCCACACTATGTACACAATGTGTGTTGAGTCGTGCTATGATCCATTCTCCAGCTACAGCATTTAGACGGGAGATAAAGGCCTCCAACATAGCTGGCATAGCAGCCACGAGCACATCGTTTCTCTAAAGCAGGGGTGTTACTGACTCCAAATGAGACAGCTGAGAGCCAGTGAAGGGGGACGGCGGAGGAGAGATAACAGGATGATGGAGGAGGAATATTAGGGTTGACATAGAAGAAGAGCTGATACGTCCTCTCTTGGTTCTATCATGTGAAGCCAGCTGCCACCACACAGATCTGCTGTGGTCTCCTGAGTTCTGATAGTGAAGCCTGCTGGGAAATACTCCTCCTGCAGGGACCGTTTTTCCATCCTTCCACATTTCTCTGTCTGTTTATCATTTGTCTTTCACTTCTTCATGTTCATTCTTATCATTTTAATGCCTGCTATTGGCCTGTCTCTGGCCTTGGGATACACACACAGAAATTGGCGGTGTAATGCTTCTTTGTCCAGATTGTGCCAGAATTGCACAAGTTTAATATCTTAGATGACAGTAAGGGGGAGTTGGAGTGTACTAAAGCATGGAGCAATTCAGACACAACAGAAAGTTGTAGAAAGACAAATGTCTGTTTGTCTGGTAGCCATGGTTGACATCACAGTCCCCAGCTCAGGAAAATAACTCATTTTCTGTGCGATGTAAGAATTCATCGCACAGAAAATGGGTACAGACAGAAGACTGCACAACATTTTTCTGTGTTGGTGTAGCTAAAGTCAAACGACATTTGGACTTTTAGAAAGAAACCACAGAAATGCAGTAAGCGTTATCTGTGTGAGGATTTGTTGGAGCCTCTAAAGTTTATTTTTTTTACAAGACACACGCACATTTGACATAAAAACTATTTACACAGGAAGCAAACATACAAAACTGCGAAATTGTCAGGCACAAGCGGTTCTTTCAGCTCTATTTACATGGCTCAGCTGTGTGTTAGAAACTAATGGGATGTGATGAGGTAAGTGATTTAGATACAACATCATAACAAAAATGACAATATATTTAAACAGCTAAAAGCCACAAAACATAAATTTTACATGTCGTCTTCCAGAAATACACCAGCTGACATCAGCTCTGAGGGAATTTATGTGAGGAGGTGTCAGAACAGCTCACACAAATCCTATAGGTAACCACAGTCTGTCACCGCCCAGGAGACAGCCTTCATCAAGAAAACCACAGACCCTCATGGTCTGGTTCTACTGAGGAATCCAAAACCCCATCCCTCCCAATGAGGGTTTTTTATTTTTCATTTGCAAATATAGCAGAGTATAAATAGCAACATGCAGCAATTACCAGAATAGAACACAGAAAACATAGCAAGAAAAGAACAAAATTAAACTTATGTTGTATGGCAATTACACAGTCATTTACAGGAGTCTTTAAAAAAACAAACCTAACAATAAAATACACGTAAAGCGAATTTTCGTCTCTTGCCACATTTCTATCAAGTCAGTAAAAACTGCAAAATTGCATTTGAAACTTCTAAACAATATACTGTCATTGAGAAAGCCAACAGGCAGCAAACAGCAACCAGTGTCTTTGATGGTTTACTGAGTTGCAAATCCATCAAATACTGTGTCAGGGAAAAAAAATGAACAAGCAAATTCGTTACTAAAACATTTATACTCCTCTAACCATGAGAAAGTATAGTTTTGTCCTTTTATTTTCATTTATCTCAAGATTTACACCAAACTAAAAGACAAGTACGGTAAAAAAAAAAAGACCAAAAGGAAGAAAATATGTTGCAATTCTGTAATTGTGTAATTTATTTGTTTAATTGCCTTTAAACAGCACACGTGCATTTGTGATCAGACAGAAGAAGAGCATGTGTCGATATACTGAGACTTCCTGTACAGCAAGATGAGCCAGGAACCATTTCCTGTTAGCGGTGGCCCAAGGTCATGGTTGGTCTATGCTGTATCACAGAACTGACCTCAGATATGAAAAGTAAGAATGATTGTTATTATCACATCTTTACAGGAAGTGGGGAAACTGGTGGTTGAAGGGAAAAAGTGAAGAAAATTGTATCAGCTGATGATACTTTCCTCTTATATTCACAAAATTACCCATCAGCAGACATGTTAAACTAGTGCAACAGTTTGAGTCTGTTTGAGTTCTTCCTGAAACTGAATGAATGATGCTAATAATCTGTGAGGTAGTGCAGGTAAATAACGTTACGTTGCTGGTTAGTGATCTAAAGCTGGAGCTGGTGGAGGCCAAAGCAGAGATAAAAGAAGACTACAGTAAGTATTTACCCATGTCTGCTGGATGTGTGGCCAAGTCTTTGTTACTGCATTGGCCTGAACCACTTTTTTAAAGAGACATATCAAATCTACTTGCTGCAATGGCTGCTGGAATGTATATCAATATTTCTGCCATATTGCACCGGGCAAGACTGGCCAGGAAACAAATTCAAGAGGACGCAAGAGCTCAATTGTTTTAAATAAAGAGCACTGTAAAGTTTACGTTTGTAAACTGATTTCACAAAATTCAAATTATATCAAAGAGGATAGAGTGAAGTGGAAAAGGATGATTCGCTGTGGCGACCCCTGATGGGAAAGCCGAAAGAGAAGTAGTAGTAGTAGATCAAAGAGGTAATGATCAAAGTGTAGTCCACACAATGTTGTGCCAACAGTTACTAAATCTTAGTAGTAATTTAGGTGTTAGGTGACACTCATAAAAAGTGTGTGTGCATAGTGAATTAATTATTGTACCTGTTGGAAAATGATATCATGTCATAAGAAGCAACAAATATCATGTTTGTCAAGCACAATATGCCCTACATGCCAAAAAAGCTAAATAAAAAAAGAGATGAATATGGCATTAATATTATTATTCTTACTATATTCACTGTTTCATATTTGATTTACTGTGTCACACTTATTATATTATTCACAACAATTATCTAATAAAATACATCATATTGGTACAATAATATTATAGTACACTCATACTATACCTTATTTTATTATTATTATATACTACGCTGCTGTACAAAACTGCTTACTGTTCTCACTTTTATTCCACACTATTTACACTGAGCAATATTTTTGTATTTTTATACATTCATATATATATACACACACACACACACACACACACACACACACACACACACACACACACACGTTCAGTGTTATTGTATCATTATTTTGTGTGATACTTATTTAACTGTTTTTAGAAGTTCATGTGTTTAATAATCCTCCTGCACTCTTGGTGTGTCTCAGCTTCTGCTTTTGGGTCCTATAGTTACAGTATCCAGTTAAGGAACCATTACAGATTAACATCTGTACTTGGGTCTGAATTAGAATACCCGTTTTGCTTTTATAAACAATTTCCGTTGACACAACATCAACCTGACTAGAAAACCTCCTTCAGTTTATTGGTCAGAAATTTGGTACATGTAAGGATTTCTTCTGGCATGTGCTCACATAGCAAGTAAATTAGGTTTGGATGCAAACCACAGACAAACCAGCCCACTAGCATACTCTTGTACCAGTTAATGAATTTTGGACTAATATTAAACTGTATCAAACATTCAATTGCTCCAGGAGTCAAACTAAAACCTTTGAATTTGTATAAAGCCACATTGTGACCTTTTCACCCCAGAACCGAACTGGTTTGGATGATGAATCACATGTTGTTGCTCACATAAACGCAGATAACATTGAGCCTTACCGCTGCACATTAAAATGCTAATGTGTGCACACTGAGATACCAGCATATCCCTCATAGCCTGAATGAGTAAAAACAGAGTCATTACGCCGCACGTTGGAGAGACGCCATTATCAGCAGGCAGCTAAACGCACCAGCTGCCACATCTCTGTGGTATGAACACAAACATGCATAGCTGATACAAATACAGCACCATATAGACTACAGAACACATAAATCTTGTTGAATCCTTGAACTACCTCAAACCTTCCTCATTTACTAATATTGAGATGATTAAAACACTATTCCATTGTCTAATTTGTGTAAATGTGCGGTTGTGTATGATGGAAAATTAACATCAGGCTCAACATTCCAAAGAGGGATACACGTTACAGTGTAAAAACAACCTGCTGGACTTTCTGTTGCTTGTCATTAAAATTACGAAATCACTGCAAGCAGACACATGTGAGTCTGCAGCTCAGCAGTTCTGAGGATCAGAGGGTCTGTCATTACCAGATTATCGTGTCTGGTGACAGCAGAAAGCACACCTCAAAACCTCCCATAAAAAATGTGTTGTCATTATGCAAACCACTGTTGTCCAAAACATCCAAACGATAAATTGGACCACAACACTGAGTCTGAGCAACTGGCATGAGTCAATATGTTTCTCTGAGGGTTTACTTATGAAAAAATTGGAAAGTTTGTAAAATATATTATATATATTTCCGTTTTTTGCAACAAATTATTAATTTTATTAATTCCCACTCAGGCTGCAGCTTTATTGCATTAACCCAATATTTGCTTTGCTACTAATTTCATCTCTAACTCATTCCAACACTGAAAACAAGCGTCTTTGTGAGGAAGGAAGCTACTAACTTAATTAAACTAGTTGTCATGTCAGTTTAATTCTTCTGTGAGCTCACGCTAATGGCAATTGCTGCAGTCCTCAAATAATAGTGATTATAGTCCTGTGCCAACACATGCACAGAGCATGACTAATGATGTAAATGAAGGTCAAGAGTAACAGGACCAGCTTAAAAGGGGCGACTGTCACAATTGGTAGTGCGGTCGTCCACCAACCCTGCAGTTGTTGGTTTGATCCCCGGCTCCTCTGGTCACATGTGTCAGACAGCTGCATAGCAGCTCCCCCATCAGTGTATGAATGTGTGTCAATGGGTAGATAAGAAGCAGTGTAAAGCACTTTGAGTATCAACAGGTAGAAAAGCGCTATATAACTGCAGACCATTTACCATTTAAAACTAGGGTTAATCACAGCATGCATATATATCCTCTGCAAAAATAGGCTGACAACTTACATGAATGCTCTTCTTACTCCTTGAAATCTGGACTGTGATTCAAGCTTTGCCAGAAACTTTCGAGTCTCTTCTGGTTAATGACAGCGGCCAATTCAGTCACAGCAGACTGAATTCTGAGGCCAATACTAACATGTTTTAAGCAGCTTTTGCTCCAATGGAAACAAGAGCAAAGGCTGAAGAAATGCCTCCTCTCTCACCTCTAAACTTATCAAGGCACTGCAATTAGCCTGAAACGTTCTTGTGTTTTAGCATCTTTCAGCTCTTTGTTTTGATTTTATGACAGACACTTTTTACTCTTTTGGTTTGCGCTCAAAGTGCTCTTTCTGCTCATTGTCAGCAACAGCAGGAAAAATATCTCCGACACAGACACTGTTTCCTACCTGTCTCACACCAAACTGCTGATAAGAGCACAACAATCTGGTGGAAACGTTCCACACTACTTACAAAAAGCTATGAGGCAATCATTTGCTTGCATTTTTAGGGTACAGCGTGCGGAGTGATGTACATCCAAACACCTGGGATACAGCAGCAAGACTACTACAAATCCCTACTGTCACTTCTTCAGCACCTCTTTAGGCACATTAGGGACATTAAAGGGACTAGAACTGTGGTTTTCTATTGCTCACTGGTTCCGTTGACTTTTGACTCAGTGTTTCCCAAATATGTGGAGCTGGACGGGCAGCCCAGCCTTTCTAGGACAAAGAGACTCTTTCAACAACAGTAATCCCCTGGAGGAGGAGTGGGAATGCTACTGGTCTGCTCCTGCATACAGGACTACAGGGTCCATACAAAGGTTCACACACACTGAATGACCATAACACACTAGAGGGGACAGGGACATGTGTTTCTGCATATGAAGGTTAGACCAGCGTTACTGTAGAATATATATGAATCCAGAACTGGGCTTTTATCAAATACAATATATGAATTTAATATACAACATTTCAAGCTCTGATATTGTTTAAATTTCAAGTTGTTTCATAATTTCAACCCAGCTTTACAGAAAAAGCTGGAAGTATCTATAAATAATCCAAAATGACAAAAACTATTGAAATGGTATTTTACTAGCCATAGTAATAAACATACTGTACCTGTGTCACAGCATTGTTGTGTCATGATATTAAGTCAACGGCTGATTTAGTCACATAAACGAACGTGCCACAAATGATTCTGTTACGTTATTACATATTGCTCCAGTTATCAGCTGTTGTTGTTATCCTTGGCTGACCATTTGCTCAGTACACCAGTAATTTCTTTCTTTTTGAGACTTTCCGTAATGTTATATTTTGTGCAATGCTTTACAATTATTGCTTCTCACACCTCAATAGATCTCTGGTTGTCTTTTGCTCACTTAGAATTTGGGACACATGATAAAAAAATGTTGTTTATATACTTTGTAAATACCATCAAATAGAAGATGAAATTGTGGACTCATATCGATCCTTCAGTATGCAAAAAAAATGACATTTGCAGGGAATTGTACATGATTGGTATTAAACTTAGCTCAACGTTTATTCATTTGCCTTTACCAGAAAAGCTGTTGTCTATAGGAGTTTTAGATATAGTCATCTTGAGGAGTTTTGTAGATCGCTAAAAACTACAACCCAACTTTGACCAACAGACGACATCATCTACTCTGACAAACAAATGTTCTTCAGATGACATTATTTGGAAGAGGCTTTAACAACAAGTAGGGATATGTTTATATAGAGAAGGTAGAGGTATATTTAATACTACAGACAGCACGTTAAAAATCAATACAGTTGCCCTTTAAGGAGATACAGGTAAGTGGCACATAATGACGAATTATGTACTTTTGTTGTTTTAGTTTAAATCAACAAAATATGTAATTTGCCCAGATTTACCCACACCTTTACATTCTTTGTAAAACGGGACTGATAAAACACACTAAATTCCTTCAGTCAATCCCTGGATAGAAACAAAAAAGCACAACTGATGGGTTATAATACAAATATAACACAACAAGAACCAAATATATCCACCACATAGGCGCCAAATGGAACTGACTTGACCAGCTGTAAAAAAGGGCTGATATGCATCTGTTAACTGATGTAAATATTTGCTGCATATCCAACATTACTTTTTAGAAGTTTACTTATGAGAAGCCGTCCCCACACAAACACAGCAGCATGCTTTTCTACCAGCCTGGTGCAGCACCTTGATCTTCAAACGTCAGACACGCCGACATTCACACACTCACCCTGACATTCACGGTTTCACTCCTCCTCCGCTCGCCGATGCTCTCCTTCACCACTTTCAGCTTAGTCAGTCGCAAGCTTTAAAACCCATCCCGTATCCATATTCCAGCACTCTCCAAATTCATCGCCCTGATGCACCAAACGTTGTTGGTGGTAAACTATGAAAGAAGGGAGTGAAGGAGAAGGGGGTGGAGGGAAGGGAAGGGAAAGGAAGGGGAAGGCTGGAGGTAGCGTGGGGATATCCCTTTGAGTCATGGAAACTGATCCAAAGAGCAGACATGCTAACACACAGCCAAGCAGCTTTCTGTGTCTCTTTGTATTGTCCTGGCATTTGGCATCGTTACACTGTGAGGACATTCAACTGCCGCTGGAAACACTTACTGCACTTCCTCATGGGTCAGTCTTTGGAAAACGTTGATAATATTACTATTCAGCGCAGCTTGTCAACATAATGTAATGCACATATTTTCTTCATCTTCTTCTACAAATTCTCATTTGTCTCTAGTAAATGTTGTGTTTGTATAATCTTATTTTGTCCTTTTTACTTTATATGCACTAATAACTTCATACTTTTTTTTAAAAGACATTTTTCATATTTGACATATCATAATGATTGTTTATTTGACTAAAACACGCTATTTACATTAACATTTTCTTGACTGCATCACATGGTTTGTGCAGTATATGAATAGTTAATCTTTTTGTTTATGACACATCCAGAAAAATTAATGCACCAGGATTTTCCAGCCAAGCAGCCAGACAAAGAGAGCCACTGTGTGTGTGTGTCAATGTGTGTGTGTTTATGTGCCTGTGTGTGTGTGTATGTGTGTGTGCCTCCAAATGGGCCAGGTGAAAATCAGGAGCAGCAGCCAATAACCATGATCTCATCTTTTACCAGACTGCTCCTTTGCCAAATCCTCTGTTACCGTGGCAACCTCTTGGGAGAGGGGGGACCTCAGTGATAAGTGTCTACGACTGTGGCACAATGCTTTGGCAGAATTTGCAAAACGTCTGAAAATAGTTTTATACGCCAACAGTATCTCAGATTGTCTTTTGCTTCGAGTGTGGGAGTACCAGAGCATGAAAGAGGAAAAGACTTTCAGAGGACGTGGTGGAGTGAGGTGAGGTGAACAGTCTGAGAATGATTATGTCTTTGTATTGGGATGAATCGCTGGCCTGAAGGCATGCTGCAGATGAAAGACCAAAACAATAAAGGGAGGAAATGATGGGGGACTTAAAAAAGAAAGGCAGAGAAATCTGCAGAGGTCATTTCCCAATCTGCAGATGACATGCGTTCTGACTGTCTGTCTGCTTCTGCAAGTGTGTGTGTGTTTGTGTGTGTGTTGCTTGTATGAGCTGCAGCTGTGAGCACAGCCCTACTGTGACCTAGGTTAACCTCTACTGTCTCATCCTCGCCACTTCTTTTAGGACGCAGTCAATAATTGATTCCTCGCTAAATTAAATTCAATTTTTTTTTATTTCTTTACTTTTACAACATTGTGTGCTGCCCTATATGTCTCATTCAGTAAAATAAACTCCAATTAAAGTACATTAACTCCATTTTACCTGATAAAGTTGTCATCATATAATCATTCTTCACAAGTTAGTTTAATTGAACCTCTTGCACCTCTCGATTGGTTAGATGCTCGGCTTCATTGCACATATTTAAGAACTAGCTGCTAACTTTGTGTTGTTGCCTTTTGGTGGTGACTAGGTTTGGGACAGTGGGTTTATCAAATCTGGGGCTATAAATAATTAGAAAGGTGAAACTAACCTAAATATTAAAGCCATGGCCTGTAAAACCGAAACAAAAAACTAAAAGGTGCTAAAGGGTGACAGCCACAGTATCAAGTGTTAATCCTCTGCAGATTTTTTATCATCAACAACACCTCACACATAGTAATCATATCTTGCTCATATAAACATACTGATTGGTGCAGCTTCAAAGTGATCTTCCATTTTACTAACTGGGAGTTAATTTTGTGTTTCCTCTCCAGTTTAACTTCTTTTAAGATGTGTTGCAGACTGACACTTTCAGGAATAAACGTAATGGGTATAATCCAGTAATGCACTCAGGATTTTAATTTTCTAAAATACAGTTCTGTTGATGGATATGTCCCATTTTTGTTCACGTTTTCATTTTCTATACATTTATATTTGCATCACTCTCACTCGAGCTATTTTTTTAATCCGCAGCCCAGAGCAACGTGTATCCTTCATTACGTCTTGAGATGTTTCCAGTCAGCCACAGTCAGTTAGTGTCATATATAATGAATGAACACAGCCCCAGTCTGCAGCTCACAGCCACTCCAGTTTACACTCAGAGCATCATTATGGTTCAAACTGCTTCTCATCACTGATAAAAAAAAAAAAAACCTGCACCCACACCACGATGATAATTGAGTGGCTCTGATACAAATTGAATACATGTAATGACGACTCCATATGTCAGACCAACAACTGCCAGCGTTTGCTAATTTTGCCACTAGAAATTCATTCATGTCCCACGGGTCTTAGACTAAGCAGCCATGCTACATTGAAATTATAAGCTTATTACAGTCCTGTGGTGGTGAATATCCAATGAGGCTGCCACTCTTGCTCTCTCAGTCCAAAACACGTCACAGAATGAACATATTCAAGGTCAAGTGGAGCACCCTGAGGAGCCATTAAGACCCAACACAGGGGTGCCAGAGAGTGAAACTGGGTGGATCCTATGCGTGTGGGTGATGGGTCTCTGTGTTGGCCTGATTATTCTCTCACCAGAATGAGCTCACATAACAAAGGATTTATTATCACTAGCTATAGAGAGTTGCTGCAGACTGGGAAATCAGGCCCAGGCATTTTCTTTCTCTCTGCCAGGCGTCCAAAAATGTGGGTCCAGCTCTACTTTGGTTTGTGGGGTTCAAACAACAACAAACCCTGTATGTCTCTCTCTCTCTCTCTCTCTCTCTCTCTCTCTCACACACACACACACACACACACACACACACACTTTCCCTCAATGCAGCTAGTGTTTGAGGAGGGAGGGAAGATCAAGAAACTAACCTGGCAGACAGTGAGAGAGAGAGAACTGCCTCTCATACACCCAGAGCTTTTTCTGTTTTCCTCGCCATCCATAAATTATTTTCATACAGGCATAGCAAGGCTATTTATAATGTTTTTTTCTTTTATTAAAGTGCGACAGTGCAACGCTAGAGCCTGGGGAGCCCCAGAACTGTGCTGAGGAGGTCGTGTGAGAACTTTCGTAGGAAGCATGTTCTGGCCCTTAAGGGGTTTTGGGTGCACTGTATAGTTCCTTAATGGGAGGTTTAAGGGGATTTATTGCCATTATTGCAAAATATGCCCCTTTCTTCCAGATGTGTTTGACGGGGGAAAACACTTGCCTGGTTTGCCTCTCCTCATGGAAGGCCTGTAGGTGAGTATAGTAGAGATTGTTTGGTGAAAGCAGCTGCCTGTTTCTTGTTTCAAACAGGAAATGAACCAAACCTGAAAAGATTCATGCAGTAAAACCACGACACATGACTCCAATGTGAAAATACTGATTAGTGCAGCTTTGAACATAGCCTGTTTAACTCTGTGTGTGATTTAACACCATAGCCAGCCTCAGCTAAGTGTTGTGTGCCTCCCAAAGAGCAGACTCCACCTGACAAACTAAGCCTGTTGTGTCTGGACTGATGATAAACCAGGGACACACTGAACCTCTACAGAACTGAACATTCTCAAGATCCCACACAGGAACAAGACAATATAAACATTGTGGTGACTGATTTGTGATGAAGTCAATGCAGGTTTATAGTTAAGTTTGTTGATGTTGGTTCTTTTCACATTTTCAGTAGCTTCTATTGTCTCATCATAACCTCTGCATGTTATAAGAAATATAATAAAAAAAATATGACACCAAGGGCAAGTCCACAAACGAGAAAAGATAAGAAGGTGTTACAAAATCATCTGAAAATGCATTGTTTACACACAGACACAGACAGACAGACACACACACAAACACACTAACACAGACACACACACACACACACACACTCTCATGTTCGTACCTCTATAGAATGAGACTGCTGCTGCAGGTGTCCCAAAAATTCAGACACAAAGAAGAAGACGAAACCCAAACCAATCAGGTGTCCAGTGAGGAGCCTTTCTCTGCTGTGTTTTCTCTCTCCTCAGTCATCAGGGTCGGCCACTGTCCTCAACACACACTCACAGACACAAAACGACGTCTGTGGCTGTCATAACACATACTGGGCTAAAGCCATGTGGCCGACACTCCTGCTGCGCGTCTCCTCCTTCTCACTCTCTCTTGACTCTCATGATCGCTCATTCACTCTCTCTCTCTGCATTACTCACACGCACACACACACACACACACACACACACACACACTCACACACACGCTCTGCACAGGCCTACCCTCTCTCAGTTTTCCAGTACGGTCAGCCTCGCCCCAACACAGGGACACAAGGCTCTCATTCTTCTGCATAAAGAAATCCTGTGTTGTTCATGAAGACCTGCAGAAATGTCAACCTTAGCCTGGACTCACAGGCAACCAAGGTGCTGGACATGGGTGAGACACGGCCAGTGAGAGACTTTTCACTGACTCATCAAAGTGATTTATTCTTTGCCCCATTTTCCCTTGTGATCATTTCTCTGTACTGAGTATATTCTTTGTCAGTTTGTATATTATAGAATATTTAAATTGGGGAGACACTGCAATACGTCTATGTGCTTTTATGCTTTTGTTCCTAAAATAGCTACAGTAGAAAAAAAATATTACAAAATATTACAATTCTGATTTAAGCTTAAGTAGGTCTACAGACTTGTCTTCGTTCTACTTTAGGGGGAATCGACATAAATAAATGTCCACATAGACCAAAAACGCAGACTGAGGTCACACAAACATGCCCATTTACAGCCACAATGGCATGTGGAAATTACACTGGTGTCTCAACAGCTACTTTTGTTGATGTAAAGAGTTATAAGGACACAGAAGTCGAATCAACATGTTGATTTACACAGCTTAGAGTGAAATGGGTTTCTGTTTTTCTGGTATTCTAAGCCTCAGTTGATGCATCCAGCTGTGAACGACACAACTGCTGCAGAGTGTCATCAGCTGTGCAATGCTGGTGGTTTCCCTTTATACAAACTAGTTATTTGGATCTCACTATACTCCCAAAGATACTGGCTGCTGCATGAATTTTGTATGGGTGTGTGTGTGTTAATGTATATGAAATACATGTGTGTCCCAATTTTGTAAAACTTTATTTTGAATTATGTGACAGCCTGCAAATGCCAAAGATTCCTGGAAGGCTGGGTGGGCTTTTCGATGATATATAAGACATTTATCTGTCAAAATCCCACATTTGGGCTCTCGCAGAGAAACACATCTAAACAAACAGACTGAGACACAACATATTTAACCTGTTTATCCAAAGGAATTCCGACGTGGTTATGGCAACGGGTGGGAAATGATCTCTGCAGACACACACAGTGTATAACAGCTAGAATACATCTATGTGGGAGTGTTAATCACTCCCAAAGAAGTCTGGCTTTCTGCTCTTTCTCCATTTGGAAAGATGCTTTAACTCCCATCATGAATATGACACAAGTTCAGCAATGCTACAAAAATGCATCACCCTTTTCTTCTAATATCAGCCTCTTACTTTTTCCCTTTACTTTTTTATTTTTCTACTTCTGCTCTTTTTCTAAACATATTGGCTGTAATTAGCGAGTGCACACATACTATTGGGAACGTAAAGGTTTATGATGTGCCACATTTCATACTTTCTTTTGGCATTATTAAGACCTCTGGTCTGATTTGCCTCTGCTTTGCTCTTCATGCTCCTCCATGCTCTGACCAGCCATTCATTTAATATTAAAGGGCAACTTCACCAATTTTCAACTTGCCTTCTATGGCTTTAATTTAGGTGTACATGTACATTAATGCTTTTAAACTTCCCTCTGACATCCCTTACAAACATTTCTCTGCGTCTATAGCTAAAAACTTCACCTGGGGGAATTTTTCATCGTTACAAGTTCAGACAATGTCATCTGGGGCAGCTCTGAAAAAACAGGTTGTGCATGATTACAACCTCCATAGTGTGAGAAACACATGACCTAATATGAAATTAAGGTTCCTTTTAAGTTATGTCATTTGGAGGGATTTTTCAGATAGACGTAGAGAGATATTTTAATACAGGGCAGTCAAAGGGAAGATTAATGGCATTTGTGTACATGTACTACCTAAACTAGAACAGAAGGAGTGAGTTAAATATCAGTAAAGATGTGAAGTTTTAGTTGGTCAGAAGGATAAGCAATGCTCAAAAAGCAATAAGAGGCAAATATCTTTGGCAGTGCTGTTAATTATGGACAAAGATATAGACAAAATGGGGACCCACAGATTGCTCAGTACATTAGCGCCAAACAAGGGCCAAACTGCTCAGCAGGTCTCAGGGTTACTTTGGTTATTCTGTGTCACTAGATGTGCCATCATTTAGATTAGATCCATTGACACAGGATTGTAAATTCAGTGCAGAGGCAGGATAAGGATCTATCTGTAAACAGCATCTGTAATGGGATTTAGGGCTTCAGAGGCTGGAAAAGAAAACTTAATGCCATTTTCTCTCTGATTTTGTGCAGTGTTGCTGTGAGCAGCTTTAATACGCGTGGAGTGAATTTACAAAGGAGAGCCGCAATTGTCCTTTACATTTTTCTAGCATCAGTTTAGTCAATACGACATGGCACAGAGCATCATAACTTGTTGTTCCTGCGGTGACCAGGCACCAGGCCATGCCTCGGGTATCCACAGATCACTGGGGGTCAAAGGTAAATTTTTCTTTTATGTCTACACACACACACACACACACACACACACACTTAGCATAAACAGGCGTCTGAGACAGTAAAAGCTCCCTCTCTCCTTTCATCTTTAATGAAAAGCATATTTGGTTGTGCTCCCCTCCTCCCCCTGCACCACACGAGCACCCACACACCCATTCAAATCCTAACGCCTTTATAGAAACATACAGTGAGTGCTGCAGGGCTGAGCTGACGGAAGCGCTCATTATGAACATCAAAGGACTAGATGGGCGCTGACTTGATCCTTTGAGATGATTGGAGCATCTCACTTGGTGAACAAAAGCCTAGGACGTCTCTGTATTCCTCTGATACTGTCAGCCGGTATGGAAATTCAATTACCAAGTGATTCAGGGCCGGCAGAGGGGGAGGAATGTAAAGATTTGAAGGAAATGGGTCATCAATTTTGCCAGGATGTGTTTGCAGTTGATGGGTGGTAGATCAAACTCCCACATGTTGCCCCTGCAGCCTGGGGCCATACTGAAGGAAGCTGCAGCTCTGTTGTGGGCCCACAAAATGACACCAGAGAAGCATCTTATTGAACGGCACTATTGCTGAGTGACTGACTATTCCTGCGATAATTGCCATGTCAATTTTCATGTCATGCTCCGGCTTTCAGTATCAAAATGTTGTTCCCATTTTTGACAATGGCCAGCAGTGGTTTAATATAGACAAATGTCTGGGAGTGCTGCTGTTCTGAGGGATTACTGAGAGTTTAGCTTCAGGCATCCTTTCTTTATGATTCCCCCTACTCGCTGAGCTGGTTAGCACTAGGCAAGCAGAGCATGAGTGCCATCTAGTGCTGCTGAGGAGCAATGCTTCCTCCTATTGATAATAAACTGTGTTTGGAGGCCAACAATGAAACAATATGTAAAAGATTTACCAGCAAAGATGGAATCATTGAGACAGGGGAACTGAATTCATGTACTTAATTTGTTTGCTTCATGAATTTCGTATTTACAGAACTGGCAAAATAAAAGCAATGGGCCCATATATTGTTGTATCAACAGCTTTTAAAGGAATTATTCCATTTTACTATTGGCCACAGATGACGTATAATTTCCTTCTTCTAAACTCAGATAAAACTGAAGTTATTGTATTTGGGCCTAAAAGTCTAAGAAACATGTTTTCTAACCATATTGCTACTTTAGATGACATAACTCTTGCCCCCAGTAGTACTGCAAGGAATCTCGGAGTCATTTTTGACCAGCCTTCTTCCACCTAAGGAACATTGCCAAAATTAGGAGCATCCTCTCTCAAAGCAATGCTGAAAAATTGGTTCATGCATTTGTTACTTCTAGATTGGACTACTGTAATTCTCTACTTTCACAGTAACTCTCTAATAAGCCTCCAATTAATCCAAAATGCTGCAGCATCCGTGCAGGTTTTATTATTATTTTTACCTTAATCTTAATGTTAGCATGTCAACAAAGAGATACAGATGTTGAGCAGATACAGGCAAATGAGCGACAGAAGGACTTTATGGTTTACAGTCTTTACAGTCTTAACCTAACTCAACACCTTATGGGAGATTTTGGACCAGGACTCCATCATCACCACCATCATAACACCAGTGAGGGAAATCAATTTGTAAGAATAGTTTTTAATGTCTTCCAGAATCACCAAAGCTCTTGTGGTGGCACGCAAAACATTTCATGATGGCTGTTTGCTCCCTATTCAAATCAATTATTTATGAATTTTTTGTTTGCATGCTTGTATTTTTTAAAATTCATTCATTCATATTAATTTTAAAAGAAACAACCTCAGACTGGATGTTTACGTGATCCTGTTGTTTAGGAGACGGTGGTGGACAGAATGTAGCAGAGCAGTGTGACAAAACCAAAAGCTGCTGTGGACAGTCTGACAGTCAGCCACTCTGCGGCTGTTTGAACTGTTTGTCACACAAAGGAAATTCCACATACAGACACAGAATTCATCCAATATCCTCTCTGAAGAAGTGTGTTTTTTTCCTTTGGCATATTTTACTCTTTGAAAAGGAAATAAACTAAAACAAAAGTGGAGTCCTATGTTTTTATGTTGTACCAAAAAGTCACACAGAAACACTGAAACTATGAAAATATACAGCATGTGATCACTAATCCACCATCGTGCATTTCTTTTTGTTATGCACTGTTTTTGTGACTTGGTCCCGCTCACTCTCACGTGTATTGTGTCTCACACTGCCTGGGAAAAGCCTCACCTCTCAGGATGGACAGAACAGCTGGCAACAACAGGTGGGAGTGTAAAGAAAACACCGTAAGAGAAATGTTCCCGTAACCCTGTCCTTTATCATTTAAAACAAGCTCAATATGATGAGAGATTGTAATATGAAAATACAAATGTGATACAGAATATGAAAATATGTTGACCGAAGAGCGGTTCCACGCATGATGTGCCAGTGCATCATATGACATATGTCAGCAGCAAACGTTTCACGTTTAAAGTTGGTGAGAAGCAGTAGCTCCTGATCTCTTGTTCCTGTCACTGTGCTGTAATTATCGTCTCAGTGTCACCACACAGCCTGAGCAGCAGGCAGCAGCTTTCCCCTTTGAACTGCAGGCAGCCAAGCCTAAGACAACTACGTTTACTCACAGAGTTTTGTAAAAGAGATGAGAGACAAAGCTGGTGGATTGACACTGATTCCACTTTAGTAGCTATACCTGGACACTATAACAAAATCCAGTAAAGCATCCATGCTATCAATTCTACTTTTACGACGTCATCATTTCTCAGTTTTTGAGATAAAACTGTCAGACAAATGATGATACTACTCTCTGATTATAGTTTAGGTCTCAATATGTAGTGGAGTCATACCGGAGTGCATTATAAGAAGAGAGCAGAGCTGCTGTATTAGATTGTTCTGATGTTCCTAATAAAGAGGGCGCTGACTTTGGATGGTTATATTGGTTATTTATAGTGCACTGTAAATGATCATACTGGAATTCTGGGAAATCAGCCAATGAACTTAATGGAAATAACTTTGAATGTTTTCAAATTAATTTAACATTTTTGAATGTTACATGGTCTGCACTTATATAGAACACCTGCTGGCATTCAAAGTGCTTTACACTGATTCTTATTTACCCATTCACACACACAATCACACACACTCCCTTATGAGCTACTATGCAGCTGACCAACGGTCACCAGGGGCGTAAGGAGGGGGTCAGTGTCTTGCTCATGGACACTTTAACCTGTGATCGCAGGAGCCAGGGATCAAACCACCAACTGTAGGATTGGTGGAAGCCTGCGGTGCTTACTGCCCTACAGTTGCCCGCAAGTTTTTTGTTCAAACTTATAAAGATGAGTTGAATTCATTAACCTTGAATAGATGAGTAGAATTAATTAACTTGCTCACTCAACTCATTCTATTTAAAGAAAGAAAACTAGTGTATTAAGAGACCGAAGATACTTTGTTCAAGAGTTAGATTTCTTCACAATGTGTAGAAAACAAACACGGTGGAGGTTTGGAGAAGGTTACTGAAGAATTCACTTCCTTTAGCCTTTTCGTTTCACATGATCATTCAAGTTCATCATGGGAGATAAAGAACTGTGGTTATGTCTTACACAAATACACAAATATTTAAATCAAAGACAAACAAAACATGCCACCTTTAATCAGGATAATGTTTTGTTGGTAATGTTAAAAGGAAAGCTTGCATTTTTGACTTGATGTAAAATATAAAGCATTTGTATTCATGTTTTAACTCTGGAACAACAGCATTTATTTTAGAGCGTGATTTTTTTTCTTATTGATTTGAACTTGAACTGGTACTTTTACTTCTGAAGTCGACGGTTTTCAGTACTTTTCAGTTTTTTCTATACTTTCTAAAACTAAAGTAAAACATCACTTCCTTCCAGACAGAGGATTTCCCCAGGAAAGAGCTACAACCCATAAAGAGTCTTGAATAGCGCCTGGAAAAGACTCATGAAGCTAATATTGGTTGAAGGAGAAAAATTCTGTGATACAGAACATAAATATTCCTACCTTGAAACGCACTTTCTTGAGCATCATCCTTGAATCCAGGTGAGCAGATGGTGATGGAGACAAGACGTAAGTTCACAAAACTCCACTCTCCATTCGGAAAAACAACACTGAAACTCAAACTAGTGGATCTGTCGCCTCCAAATCCAGTCAAAGCATCCAAAGTGAAGGACCGTGTGCTCGGCCGTAGAAGTGCTCTGCCTGCCGGCTGTGTGTTTAACACACCAAAGACAACAGTGTCTGCTTCAGTGTCGCCCCGCTCCTCTACCCCCCCTTCCTCTGAGACCCTTCACAAAGCTTATCAGCCTGCTCATTCATTCGGAAACAGACACACCCTCTTTTTATGACTGGAGGGCTGCTATTAACACCCCCCCTTCCCCCTACACCCACAGTCCAAATATGGGTGCTGCTAAGCTCTCTTGAACTCACCCTCTCTGACCCTTTAAAGACCCGCACCCCCCCTCCCAAAAAAAAAAACTAGCCCACCCCCTCACACTCTTCACCTCTCAGCATTTACCCATCTGCTGTCTTTGTCTTAATAATCTCATCTTCATGGCTCTACAGCTTCATCTGCCCCATAATCCATCAGTATAAAATGTATAGAGTCCACTTATAAAAAAAGACAATTTATTCTGCAGTGCATTCACACTCACGTCACTTTGGAACATTGCTCTGACCTTTTTACCACCTATGAGATAAACACAATGAGATGAGAAGGCCTCTTTTCGACATTTGAAGAGGTGTTTGTTTGACCTTTGACCCCATGTGCTTCTGCAAACACAAACACAAAAAAGTGCCTAGTTCACAGCAGCAGTCACTGTAATCAGCTTTCAACATCACTGTCATCTCCCTCCACTCCCATTGTTTTTTGCAAAAAGGTTCAACCTCTGTCATGTTGGACAAGGATCATGAGTGGTTTCAAGACCAGCCACAAATTCTCATTTGGATTTCAGTCTGAGCTCCAGAACTACATCCTTGGGTTTATCATCTTGCTGAACAAAAAGCTGCAGCTCTCTCACAGACTGCATCATTTTTCTCCCCACAGCATGATCTTGCCACCACCAGGCTTTACGGTGGGGATGGTGTGTTTGTGATGACGTGCAGCGTTTGGTTTATATCAAACACAGCATCAAGTCTGATGATCAATAAACCTAATCAATTTTAAGGTCATCAGACTGGAAAAAATTCTTCCACTTCAGAGTTCCCCACATGCCTTCTGGCAAATTCTAGCTTAGATTTAATTTGACCTTTTTCCTCTATGCCACTCTTGCTTTAAATTTTGACGGCTGAAAAACACAATGTAGCCCAGAGGAATCATAAGCATCTTAGTGGCCTCCCTCATTAGTCTCCTTGCATGCCTTCCCAGATTTTGAGGTCGGCCTGTACTTACTTCCATTTTTTAATGACTTTACTGCAGTCCAAGAGATAATTACTAACTAACCAATGTCTCCTCTTCAATGCACTTTCTGTGAAGTGAAGTCTTTTGATGTACAGTGTATGTGCACCTTTTATATATTTACCACTTTGAAACATGGTCAATATAATTTGACTTTGTTGACAAGATTTTACTAAAAAAGACTTATGCTGAAGTTAAAAACAGATCTTTTAAAAGTAATATAACATTGAAAATCAATGAGTGAAGTAACTCACAAATCATCACTGGTGCAGCCAGTTGGTTTCCAAAGTCACACATTTTGTTAAATGAGGATCACATAAACTACAGTCTTGACTGTGATTTAATGTTCACAAGAATTACAAGAAAGAGGGATGGTTCGTTTTTATAAGCACTGTAGCACGTTCATGTGCAGCTTTCTCCAGTCCATCTGCACAACATGGTGCTTATAAAACTGTGGTGCATTCATGTACGTGGCATGAAATTAATGGGGCCTGGCAGGGATTTTCACTCAATCAAAGCAACATTAAGTACACTTGTACAATCTAATTTAATCCAATCGAGCAGCTCTGAAATAAATTCTACTTTTACAAGGCTATATTTTCTCAGGTTTTAGGTTGAATGTGTCAGAAAGGGGATTCAGGTCATAGAAGCTGGTGGAGTTGTACTGTAGTGCATTGTGTTAAGAGGTGGTCCTATTGTTTTGGTCACCCTGTGACCAAAGTGATGAGGGAAAAAGCTGAGAATTCATTCAGCTTGCTTCTCCTGTGAGAAAGTTGGGTGCAAAAGTTTGCATTGTCTTAATTTGACTAAGAATAAAACTAAAGATTTTCATTAACATACAGTAATATTTGATGCACATTCAGCTACTTTGAATGACGATCAGAAATTAAACTTTTAAATAAATTATGAAAAGGGGATGCAAACTTTTGTTAAATATATTTTTTCTTACTACAATCGTTTTTTATATACACACATTTCTTGACCCTTTTTTGTTACCCCTGCATGTCCATTATGGTGTTAGGTTTAGGGATAAGTTCACACCTCCTTACACGCATTTCAACACAACAGGATTTAAACCAATGCCCTCATCCAATAATTGCTGGTTTGTTCATCACCAATACTTCAAAATCTACGTATATATATTCCAACGTCCATAATTTGTGATTAGTGCAAATTGGCAAATGTTGAGAATAGGCTTAACAGAGATGAACACGGTAAAAAAGCTGGGTATAACAATTATGATGTTGGCACTGGGACATTAGGATTCAGCCAACAGCTCAGCCGTCTTAAGTTGCTGCCATGGCTGTTGACTGTAGTTTTTTTGTGACTTTTTTGATAATCTATTCAGTTGTTCAATCCATTCAGGAAATGAGCAAAAAAGAAATAACATATTTCGAGTCACGGTTAATGGTGGTGGGTGATGATTTGCATGACTGAAGAGGATGTATAATTAACAAAAGTGGTTAAATATGACTGGTTAGTTGAATGAAATACAAATTTCAATGTAGGGAATCCCAGAAATACATGCTTTTATAGTAAAAACTAAGAGGGATAATGTCATTCCTCCAAGTTCCACGTTCCAGTAGTGGTTTATAGGGCAATTCCTTACACTAATTAAGACAAGTATTTTCAGTGCAATACTAGAGAAAAAAAACAAGTCAGGCTTACATGTTCAATAATACATTTTATTCCATTAAAGATTTTCTTCTAATTGTACACTGGAATGTTAAGATTCCCCTTCGATAATTTTGTTAAAAATGCTTAATCTAGCCATTTTCAACCCCACATCCACACAAAACCATTGCTAAATTGAAATTTGTGTAGAACATATGAAAAAATAATAGGAAAAGATGTTATTTTGTTGAATAATGCTGATGTACTCTGAGAATGTAAGTAAAGGATGACTGGGTGAATGAACAGGGGTGTGGACAGAGTTTAGGGCGAAGGTTCCAATAGTTGCCCTGCTCACCCTGTGACGTGAGGGGAGTGGGTTAAATATTAGGCTGGCAGTCTCTGATCCCTGGTGTGTGTGTGTGTGTTTGTTTTTTTAAATCATGCCTACACACATCCACGCCCCTCTCGGATCTTTCAGATAGGGGCTTTGGATGTTGTTTCTGGGTCGAATTCAAAGTACTTATTACTACTAAGGGTCGTATCTGAGGCCTGATCACCAGGCCTAAACGGAGCAGGGTGAAAAATGCCCTTTCTTTTAGACAAAGTGAGGAGTGGCTGCAATGGTGTTTGCGGTATGACAAAAAGATAAAATGAAAGTCACGAGATGCAATAGTCAAATATATTCACTGGTAGTTAACTTTTCCCTGCAGCTACGAAATCCCTTACAAAGACCTGCTCTTCACTGTCAAATCTCTAATTCCACATTAGTGGTAAACAATGACAAATTATGACAGCAAACAGGAAAAAATATCAGTTAAAAATAAAAGTTTTTTGACGATAACCGCAAAAAGTTGACATGTTGAGTACAGAGCCACATTTTGCTTTTCAGTAAAGAACCAATGCGTTACCTCTCTACAAAACTAAGAAAATCCAAGTTTTTTCACAATAAACGACAATCATCTGAAGTGTATTATCAATAGAGCAAATCACAATAGCTTAACAATGAAAGAGTAACAGGCTTATAATGATTGAGGCAGCTACAATTCTGCAGTTATAATTGATAAGAAAATGTGAAAAGAAGGGAAAACAAAAGCGATCAAGAACTGACGAATCACTGTAATGAGAGTGTGAAGACAAGTTGTGGAGGATGCATGATTCTCAAGGGATGCTAAACTACCAGCGCTCATTCTGGTGGCCTCAGGTCCCTGGTTTGCCTCTCTACCTGCTGGCAGGGTTCTTACTCATAGACTGACCATAAGACAGCCACCGGCCTCTCCTGCACCCCCGTAGTCATCCTCTACTTAGTCTCTTTACAGTTCTGTTTGGCGAACACGACAGCATCACTCTAGGTTTTTTTTGTTGTTTCAATTAACCCTATATATAGATGATCCTCTCATACAAACATATAAATACACCACTGCTGCTCTGCTCCACCACTGGAAGAGGCTCTGGCCAGAGGGCTGACGCAATCCTGTCGACGAAACAGTCTCTGAAATAGTATACAGGGTGGGCAGGCAAGAAATCTTCAATCGTTCTCTGTAGCATAGATTTTTTTTGTTGTTGGTGTTTTTTTTAGTATATCTTTTGCTGTTTTTGTGTTTTTTTTTACAGGATTTCATATTTGTCAACAACAAAAGAGGTTTCTGAAGAGAATCTAATGGAGCTGTCGCCATCTACATGAGTCACTTTGGTAACCTGGGAAAAAAACAAAAACAATCATGAGTAAAAGCAATTCTGTTATTTGTGTGGATCTTCTTTCTTCTTTGATCCACCATAACACAATAACTGCTTATAACTTTTACACAAATGCAAAAATTTCCCTGCCTGCCCTCTCCCCTCAAAGACCTTTATCTACACAGTATTTGTCAGAATTCGATCCATTCGTAGTGGAATTAGAATAGAATTACTCCCATCAAAACATTTTTGTTTCACAAACTGAACTGAAAGTTTTACTTTCTATACTGAAAATTGCCAAGTCTCTGCTAAAGAGAAACATCCCCACAACAGGATGCTACCAACGCCAAGCTTTACTGTAGCTACTGTCCTTTGACCAGAGATACCATTTAGCATTGAGTCTCATCATAGCACCTTTTTCCATTTGGCATCAGAATCATCCATCATCAAGTATAAGGGAACCTGGTTGCGGACAAAGATGGTGGACTACCAACCTCAGCCAGAAATAGTCTATATTAACCTATAAATCTCTGCAAAACATTAACCTCCAGACAAAAGTTAGGGTTTGACAATTAAATGAAGTAGTCGGGGTTAAAGAAACCCATTTGTCAAGCCAATAAGATATATTCTGGGAACAACTGGCAACTTGTGGCTGAGGTTGTCTGTGACTTAGCAGTTTGCACAATAGCAACAGCCTGCAACTTACAATTACTTTCATGGTCAATTTATCAGTTCTTTTTACATTATGTTAGAAGAAGAAAAAAGAAAAGTAAGTGTTCCCCACATCTCATTCCCGATCACATAGTTGCAAATTAAATTTCTGCTGCGCAATTAAATAAAATAAGGAAATAATGGCTTCACAATTCTACACTACCTTCAACGCCACTGTTGAGATTACGCCAACGCTCAGGAAGACAGTGCTACAAAGCTTTCATGGGGTAACATCTCAGTTCAGTAACCCACCTGGATGTCGCAGTAGTTGCGCTTGGACACAAAGGACACATTGATAGGGAAGAAGTCATTGGGCTGTCCGGCAATGCTGAACTCCAGGCTGCCAGTCTTGTTGTTGGCATCGATGACAGGTAGGCACCACTCCAGTACATTTCGCCTGCTGTCGTGTTTGTACTCACCATCCAAATCACCAATTACAGGAGCTCCCACACCAGACCTGCCAAAGACATTAATTCAAACCAGGATGTCAGGTGAGGCTAATAATCATTGATTTATTGAAGATCATTGATTAACTATCAATAAAGCTTAACTTCACAAAACTGCAAAAAGCAGTTTCAACAGGTCATCTTTATTTATGCAGAAAACTATAGCTACGTGAGCCTAAAGCCAGCTATATCCTTAAGCCCCAATATTTTATACATTTAAGTATCCACTTAAAATTTTTTGATAGTAAACTGACTTGGCATAGGGCAAATGGCTTCTCTGGCTTTGTCCACTGCACACTGAGAAGCCAAATTACTCAATTATGAAGATATGGAGTCCTGCCCCAATTTTTATGGCACTGTACAAGAATATGCTAACTCTGTGTTCCCCTAAAATAAAATCCATCCAACATGGCACAAAATGGCAGATGCAGCAGAAAGGCAATAAATTAAGGTTTCATGAAAGAGAATCATACTCATACAGTAGGGGGAGACAAACTGTACAACTACAAAATCCAGTGTGTTCGGGTTTTCATGTGCAATATCCAGTTAGTCCAGTAATTTGAAATGTCACGACTGCAACAATTAATTCAACTGATCCCCCATAAATTCTGTGTGACCTTGCATTTTAAAAACATTGTCAGGCATTTTAGGTCCAATGTTTCGCAAAACCTGGAGGGACTGAATATCAAACTCCTTCACAGTTAACTTATCATCCTCTATTTAGACTGAGAAGTTATACTAAATAACATAAATGATAGGAGTGAATATGAGTAAATATCATAGCACATACTGTATATGGACACTTTTCACCTTTCTGACGACTAAATTGGCTATAAATTAATAACAACAATAATTAGAAACAAGTCTATTCAAACTGTAGGCAACACATGGTTAAAAAAATGTTTTTTTGGCAGACAAAGCTCAACTTAGAAGACTTTGTACACCACATTTTCTGCCAATTGTTTTCCTCTGGAAAATTATAAATGTAACCCCCCCAGGATAGAGCATCATCAAAACCTGTGTATTAACACCAGTTTTATAAATGACCAAATCTACAATCAAAAGACATGGTACTCACGGTAAAGGGATGCTGATAACCACATCATTGAGCTCAAGGCTCTCCTCCTGCAGCTCATATTCAATGTTGACATCACAGCCAGTACCACTCTCTGAAGGCCAGCAGTTTACTGTGACACAAAAAAAGAGTACAGTAGGTTGGAATGTCATACTAAATTTATTACACCACAATCAACGCTACTACACTGGATTGAAAAGAGGAAACCCACAGCAATTACGCTTGCATACTACACAGTCTAAAAGTGTCAAATTATGACCATTTACTTCAGACCACCAAATGAAATAACCAGAGCAGGAGACTTGCGTCAAACTGTGAGTTTGTAGAAAAAGCCCAGTACAACATGCCACAAGACTTGTTTTAACATAGGGGAAAATGTGTAAGTTAATCCACTCTTATTACTTACTGGTTAGAGGTATGAGGGACTCGTCTGTGGTCTGTAGTCTCCACTTCAACACACCAACATCACTGTTGAGAGGGAATGACTTCTCTGGGTTCTTCAGACCAATCACTGACTCTGATGTGAACAACTTCTTGTCCACATTGGGATGTGTCTATTACAGGAGACAAAGAAATATTAAACTCACTGTGGCATCATTTGTTGGGCAAGACAATGAACCACAACCTGCTCTCTGTGAGTCAGGCCAGTCCTTGCATGGCTGAGGTATGTTAGTGTGTGCAAAGTGGAGAATGACAAGCAAATTGTAAAGAGCAAGTCCCTTTTCTGGTTGTCCTACCTGCAGCTGCAAACCTTTGTTGTCGGTGTTGTTGATTACAAGTCGAATACGTCCATTCTTCTCGTCTGTGACCCGGAGTAACACCATGCCCAGCACCTCCATGTTCTGTAGACCACCGTCACGGCCGCAAGTGAGTGAGATCTTCTCCTCCACACGCATATGTACACTGTTTAAACAAATAAAACTTCATCATTTAGTAATTTGGTTGAGTATGCTTCTTAAACACACACACTGCAAGCAGTGAAATTGATAAAGAGAAACCGATGAGAGAAGACAAGTCAAACATCTTTCCAAAAATGCTTGACCTAAGTCCATTGATTATGTCATTAGTTTGATCTTAGTGGCCTAATGATAATTATAAACGTATCGAATCATGTTAGAACTGCTGAAGATAACAGTGGAATGAACTTTAGTTCATCATAAAGACAATGGTATGTCTGTTACCTCTCCATATTGACTGGTGGAGGCAGAACCTTTGATACGTCTGAGCCTCTTTTTCCTGTGGAGGGCATGATGGTTTCACCCTCAGACTTGAGCTTGTCAACAAAGTTGTCGACCTCTTTCCCTTTAGCTCCCAGTTTCAGAGCCTTACTGGGTCCACTTGGTCTGAAAAGACACCCAAACAGTGAGTTTCTTCAAAAGTACAATGTGTAGCTAATGCATATAAAAAGCTACTGATCGGAGTGTGTCTCTGGGATGTACCTGACTGGAGCAGAGGTGATCTTGGGCTTCTCAGGTTCGACAATGGTGTCTGTGATGATGGATGCTGGAGAGACGCTGGTCATGCCAGCGCTGCCAAAGCCGCCAAAAGCAGGGACCTTCTTTCCAGAGCGCTCAGCGTCCCTCCTAGCCTGCTGGAGCTCCTTGGCCTTCCTCCTCATCTCTGCCTTGGCCTCCCTTTCCTGGGTCTGTTAAATTAAAAACGAAAAAAAAAGAAAAAAGATTTTTTTTTTAACACAAAGATAAGTCTAGATAGAACTAACTATGATATTATTGCTTTAATGAAAATCCTCTCTTTGTTTCTTTGTCATAGTCTCTGTGATCTTACCTCTCTGACAGCACGGAAAACCTTTTCCTCATGGGAGTCCATTTCTGTGAAGGTGCGGATCTGAGCAAGGTTGACATTCTCTCTGTAGCCTAATGCCACAATTTCATCAAAAGCAAAGATCAGGTCAAAGCAGTGCTCCGAGATTTCGCTCTCTTCCAGCACTCGACAGTATTCTGGGATCTGAACAGGTAAGGGGGGAACAAAATTAATACAAAAAACCTTCTTAACCAGAGCAACATTCTCATATCTGCTGTGAGAAATAGAAGTGAACTTTTACTAAAGTATTACATAATGACAGTCTAGAATAAATATTTGACTGCTGACAACTGCACTATTATGATGGAGCTAATCTTCAATAAAAATATTAAATTTTATTAGATTTTATTTAGGGGTGGGTTCTTTTTGCTAAATTTAACAGTGCTTGTTTTTTGATTATTTATGTGACATATATGCACCACTACAAAAATTTGAGTTGCTGTACAGTAGTAACAGCAAAGCTCTGAAGCGCTTAATATTAAAATCGATGTCAATCGATCCACATCACATGCATTAAGTGATAAAAAGGTAAAACATGTTAAATGTTTAATTAAAGTTTTTTATTTAATGGGTGATTTGGTGATCTAGACAACCAAAAAAATAAAAAATACCCTGAATTAAGAGATGTTCCTATCTAAGCCGAGAACAATGCCCAATCAAATAAACTGAAACTGAATCTGAAAAGGTCAAAAAAGTGCCATTTTACTTCTGCAGCATTGACATTTATCAGGCAATAAAGGAAGAAGACAGTGCACAATGCTTTGCTGTTCCAGTTGCCAACACTTTTATTTGAAGGACTGAGCTGCCTGCTTAGTGAGCTAATTACTAAAGGGCGTAGCTGTACAACTATCTCGTGGCATATAGGCATGTACCATTTTGTTAAGCTTTTAATTCATCAATAATAAAATATAAAAGTGAGGGAGCACTGAAAATGTATATACTGTCTTTTTTCTCCAGTTTTCTTTTTTTGCACTACACGACAGCATGTCTGCCAGGGTTAAAAACATAACATTAAAGCTACTTTTTCTAATACAGAATAAATATTTGCTCTAACTTTATCTCAATGTGGAGACGCACTGTCTAAGTCTCATGTAGTACAGAGGCACACAAAAGCACTTCTAAAGGTTTTTTTGGGTGAGACCCATCCTCCTGATCCATCAGATAATTTCTTTTACATTTGCATTACTGGAATTTTTAATATTAGTATTTGGTTTTGAAGCAATCCTATTTATTACAATTTACAATTACATCTCCCCAGATATTGAGGCTTTAAAATCAGGACAAAAAATGATAATGTCAGTTTTTGTACAAACACAACGTGAAACATCTCTGTAGTTTTAGATACAGTTGGTGCTGTTGAACATTTGTTTTTTACTGTATTGCGTTATTTTAAAAGTGCCCATTATGCACAAGCTGAAGGCCGTTTTAACAAAAGGTAAACATAATAGCATTATTCAGAATAGGATTAGGTGAGCATTTACATCAGGACAGCTGGATCACATTGCATTACTTATAGCCAAGTGTACCTAATAAACTGCCCCATGATTGGATATCACTATTGCAGTAGCAGTGGGATGCTGATGGATGTGGATGTGATGTGTGAAAAAGTATGAATTTTATTCACCTTGATTAGAAAAATACTGTTTATTAATAACACTAGTACACTTATAAACATAAATGCTACAATTTTAAGTGTTGTCCAAATATTCCCTTAAAGTTAGTTTTCATATACTCTTAACACTGTCAGATGAAACACTAGAGAAATTCTACATCATGCTAACTTTTTATCAGAAACAAAAAGTATGACTTCTTACCACACGAGAGAAAAGTCTGAGTGTCTCTAAGTCTTCCAGGATGTTGCTGTTCTTGGTGGTGATGAGGACCATGTAGAGTTTCTCCAGTGGCTGGTACACATAGCGAACGCTGTCCGTTTCGACAAAGGTGTGCTGCTTGCCCGTATTCATAAGTTTAGGGAATGCAGCAAGGAGACCCTCAATACGCGTTCTGGTCATTTCTACAAACTGTCGTGATACAATGGCCTTGCCGGCCTTGGTGCATACCGCCGCTGCCAACAGCACCTGAAGGTTTGGAGGAAACATGATTATTATTTTGCTTACACACTATTTGTGAAGATCCATTCCCATTTAACACAGTTTACATGCACAAATGCAATGTTCTGTTTCATTTCCAATTACTTTAGGCCTAACAGGAGTGACAGTTCCCATGTTTGTAACCGTAACTTCTGTTCCATCAATTTTTGGTAAAGCAAAATTCAAATTCACGTATTGAATAAAAACAAAATTCACATCTTGAAAGTGCTTGTGCATGTCTAGCTTGCATTTAACACAGTTAACTCAGTACTACCTGCATAGGACTAAATCATGTAGAGTACGCCCTACAGAATTTGGCATAGACAACATCTATACCAAATATAGATTCTTACGAGGTGATTGCCTGTTTAGAAGCACATTTCAAAATCATCAAATAATTTAAATGGTATTAGCTGAGGTGTCCCTATCTCACAAGGGACAACAGCATCTACTGTAAACAGATACGTTTGTCCAACACTAATCTAACACGCAATGCATGTAGTTTAACGTTAATCATAGCTAACTTGAGAGTTAAAACACTTTCGTCCCTGTGGCAAATGCAACCGCGTTCAACCCACAATGGCTGAAGCCGAGAATGAAAGACGCCGAGTGCAATGGATCTGAATTGACACACGCAAGAACCTGGGGCTAACGCTGCTGACACAAAACACACGTTGTCGCAGATGTTTAATTACAACCACTGTGTTTTATCAGACCCGTGTCCAGCGTTGTCTTGCTGGGGACAATCTGACAGCAGATCTAACAAGGTTAGTCGCCTGGATCCGGCTAGTGACAGAAGCTAACCTCGGCGCTAGCTTGTGAAGCTAGTTAACGTCAGCAACGTCTGCACACTGAGAGCCGCCTGTCCGCCTGAAAACAGGATCTGTGTAATTCAACGACAGTCTTAGCAACTCATTAAAACGCCGGGGCTGCCAACACAAAGGGAGGAAATACTCTGAATTCTGCCCATTTCGCTTTTGTACGAACTAGCTAACTAAAACCTAGCTTTAGCGACTTGCCATGATAGCCAATGTTATGATAATTGCTAGGCCCGATAACTAACAGCGAAATATGCAGATTTTCGACGCTCACTTACCATTTTGGTCTCTCTCTATGGTAGGGCGATCTTCAGTGTCGCGCGTTGCTTGCCTCGGGGATCTTTAGTCACTTTGGAATAGCAAGTTGCGAATGTACAGCTGACTTCAAGTTGTGTGATTGTTAGCTAGCGTCAATATGGCAGCAGCACAGAGCCACGTCTCCACCGGAAGAGCAGCGCTGGATCAGCCCACCGCGGAAAGCAGTGACGTGTGCCCCAACATGTTGGCCGGCTGGCAGGAGGACGGCACTTTGTCTTATTATCGCTTCTTATTTGCTCTTTTCTCATGTGCCAATAAGCTCCAAGTTTATTTTTTACACATTTCTCATGATTTCCTCGGTTTGTGGCGTATAGACGATGGTTATGGCACATACTGAAACACAATTTATACACTTTCAAATGTTTCGTTTGTTACTGTGTAAAGTGAAAACAAACTGATAATTTAGATCCTTTCATTTTTTTTAGATGAGATTCTTCGTTTAACCAGGTAAGAAACTCACTGAGACTTTAAATCTCATTTTCAGGAAAGACTTAAGAGACAGCGGCATTAATAAAGTCCCAAAACAGTACAAACCCCAATGATACATAAAAAGCAAAAATCTTAAATGCTGTTTTACCAAATTCAATGCAAGATCTTGAACTTTAAACAAGAAAGATTTTTGAGCATTCATAATTACGACACAAAGCTTTTACAGAATCCATAAGGACCCCCAAATATGATGGCAACATCTTTAGGATGAACTAAACAATAATTCGTACAGCAAATGATGATCGACCAGCAAAAGAAAATAACTTTTAACCAACACTCATGAGGTTTTCATACATGCATAAACCAACTTTTTTCTTGCTTCAAAGGAGTTTGTTAATGCTAAAGTAAAATCCAAGTTTTAGTCCTAGTTTTTTGATGAGTAATGGTACTGTGAGCTGTCATAATAATATACAATATTGGTTGGATTACTCACATGACATTAGACAAAATGTGTAATGAAGTTTTTAATGACATCACATTAGTACTTTACTTTAAATTATTTACTTAAGTTCAGGCTATTACGTACATGCTGTAAGAATTAAATACTGGACTAAAAAACAATTAAACAATTTAAATGTGATACTGTTATAAAACGAATTTACAAATCTTGGCTTAATTGTTCAACCACAGGTGGTACATATGGCTAAGAAGAATTTCCCGTAGGCCAAATTAATAAGCCAAACATTTGTGTTTCTATGTCAACTACTTCAGGGGGAACAAAAAACAGCTGTCCATAAAGCTGATTTTAAGCAATTAATGTACTGAAGGTAATTTATAATAATATAACATTGTTTACCAGCAGATTATATTTTGTATTAAGAATGTGTATCTGCGATATAACTAGTAACTTAAGGTGTGAAATAAATGTAATGGAGGAAAAATTGCCAATATTTCCCTTTAAAATGTAGTACAAATTAAAAAGAAATACAACAAAGTATAAGTAGAATGCACCGCCATGTCAGCTAGGTGGGTGTTTGGCTTTCGACCTGATAGGTCCCTTCTGTGTAAGTTTAACTAAATCTAGTCCTAGACCTGAATCATCATTACTGCATATCTGCAGATTATTAGTATAAAATCCTTAATCAAACTAGATAATATTATATTACTGAATGCATAGACAAGTATTAATGTTATGGCTTTCAGGATACAAACAGAACTGCCAGTGACACTGAGTTTAACAGTTAAAAATGTGAAATAGTCCCAGTGAGGCAATAAAAGCCTGTGGTCGCCAGAGGTCTCCATTTCCTTTCTTCCCTGAAGACTACAGGAAGCTTTGCCTGCCATTTTCTCGGGAATCCAAGGTGTGGCACAAGATACACAAGTTCTAAGCTAAAATACCAGCAGTATTTACCCTATCATTAAGTTACATCTTAATGAAAAATAATCTATGGGAGCTTTAAATGTTTCTTCTGTTGATCTTCTGTCGGATTTTGTACATCAGCTATTACTCTATATTGTGAACTATTCAAACACTGAACACACAATTACAGAAAATACAAATGTACAGTTCACACACACTCAGCAACATTTTACCTTTTATAACAAAAGCAACACACAGCACTGAATATGTTTTCAAATTAGTATAAATATATATTTGTGTCATCCACCCAACTCTTTCAGTACCTATGTACAGGCTGAACTATAAACGTCCTTGTTTGACTGGATAAGAATATTCAGATATTCTTATATCTTATATCAGATCTAGTCTATTTTAGAGTTCTTTGAGTCTCATTTTTATATTAATTACTGTACATGTTGTGCCATAATTACCAAAGTCAGTATTCTTTAATATAAATTGTTTTCTTAGTGGAGGTCCTTTTACTCCTGTACTTAAACATCTACATTAAAATAGTGGTAATCTGCAAAGTACTTCTATTTGAGCAAAATAATGTGTAGTGCATTGTGTTGTGGCCAATACTTAGACCTAAGAAACTAACTTGTAAAGGGAAAATTCCACCTAGCGAGGCTGGACTTTAATGGCCAGAGGGAAATACTGGTTTTAAATGCCAAAGATGCTCATGCTGGTTGTAGTGGACTTAGTTGTAGCGTTAAACCCCACATGTTTATAACAGTCTGTTTATTTTATTCTGAAAAGTTGTCAGATATTTTACCATGTCCTTGTTTCTCTATTCTATACGCCAAAGCTTTTCTCGATTCTCTGAACAATATTTGAAAAAAGTGGTGTTTACACAGTTAAAACCCTAAAATTAGACAATATTGTTTAATTTAGAATTTTAATTTAATTTGGAGGACTTTGTAAAAACAGCACAACTGAATTATAAGTTTTAATTTCAACTCAAACTGCAAACAACAAACACAAAATGCAGAGATTCCAAATTTATTAAAAATAAATCAATTAAAATTGGTCATCAAAATCTAAATCTTAAGCGTTCAAATGTTATGACCTTGTGTCATAGTTTGTAACCAGTTTTGTCCTGTTTTGTAGCAGTGCATAAAACGCCTAAGCATCTTATTATTTTCAGTGAAAACTCAAACATAAGGTTTGAGCATAAGATAATTCTCCTCCACAGAAGAAAACAGTTGAACTTTGTTGCAGTGGTACTTGTGTATGTTACCCGTGATGTTGTGTATGTTACACATAAACTTACAAACTATTTCAACTATTCTGCTGTTAAGAAAACGTTAAGCATTTTTAACTGTGTCTATAAAAACTATATTACTATTAAAAAAAGTCATATCATATCAAGAATCATATTTAATGTTTTTTAATTTGTTTTTATTGAACAGTTTTCATGTTAAAGTATGAGTGCTGGTAACACATGTCCTATGAACAAAATGTAACACTGGAATTAGTCTGTCTGACTAGCTACACAAATCAAAGTGTTACGAAGTACTTTCCACCCTCTGCTGAAGAAGTGACATACTCTTTTACCAAAGGTCTTCCGTTGAGCTCCATCAGGATTTGTCCTTGGGTCATTGTGGAGTTGTTCTTGTACCAAGAGATTGGACAGGGCAGAGTAATATTGGGATTCATAACCAGAGGTGCCGTCTGAACCTGACTGTTTGTCCCAGGATCTTTCTTTACCATCATCTGCGTGCCAGGACTGTGGCCGGATTGAATTCTCCTCAATGGGACTGTTAGGTTGTAAATAATGTCTGTGTGGAGGGAAAGGAGAGGGCCCTGGTTGTAGATCTGAATTAGAAGGGGTAGCACCATTTAGGCAGGAAGTGGAACTTTCACCTTGCAGGTGAATCATTGTAATGAAGCTATGACTCAAGGCTTGCCATGGCGTGATTCTCCTCTGAGCGTCCACTGTCAGGCAGCATTTTAGGAGGCTTAAAAATGCTATTTGATCATCCATTTCAGCAACACTGAATTTTCTGGAGCCTTTCAGTACTGCCTGCTCCAAGCTCTTCACAGTTTGGAAAAACTTTTTTGAAATGTACGGCGTTTGACCAGTGTATTTCCGGTACTCCTCTGGTGTATTGAATCGCATACCTTGATTATTCTTGGTGAAAAAAACCCATGTGTATCCTCCTGCAGCCAACAGATGTGCATCTGGCTGCCCCAACAGGTGGAGTAATACCTTCATCCAGTTGTACTCACAGTTGTTGGGAAAGAGGGGGCTTCCAAAATACATGTGTGCCAAATTGCAGCCCAAACTCCACATGTCAATAGCAGTTGTCAAAGGAAGGCCTAAAGTTACTTCTGGTGCTCTGTAGGTGAGATGTTGCATAATCATTCCAAGCTTCACTTTGCTCTCTGGGAGGGCCAAACCAAAATCAATGAGTTTGATTTTTAGCGGCTGTTTGCTGTGGTTGATGAGCATGATGTTATCAAATTTTAGGTCGCAATAAAGGATTCCCAGACCTTTCAGGGCGTCAAAGGCCACGAGTACCTGCTGTGTTATCGTTCGAATTTCGTTCAGACTCAGCGGTGCCCAATTTCTCTCATTCATCAGATCCCACAAGCTCTTGTCAAGCATTTCAAACACAAGACAAGACAGCTCCTGAAATCTGAAGTACTCAATGAATTTGACAATGTTCTTTTTGTCTGGGTCAAGAGCCTGCACTACTTTGAGTATGGCGATCTCGTCTTTTAGGATGTCTTCATTACCCTTCTTTGGAATTTTAACTGCAACGAGATTGCCAGTTGCTACGTTTAAACACTTGGCAACTGTTCCAAAAGCCCCCTTTCCAATCCAGTCCATCACTTGGTAGCATGCAGCATTGCTGCAGAGTATGCCATTAGCAACCTGACTTGTTGCTTGTGTTTTCTCCATGTTTTGTAAAACATTTCCAAGCATTGTGCAAATGTTTGTACAGGAAATGTGTCTTGTGTAAGTACAGGTAAAATGAAATTTTAAAGATGCCTTCGCTCTACAACTGCATTAACCGACCGTGGGAGTTGTTTAAAAGTTTCTCACCCCGTGACAGCTGGGCGAGGCTCCAGCCCCCACCAAGTATCATAAGCGGTTACAGTTAATGGATGGATGGATAGACTTGGTCAGTCAATGTTGACAACATGTTGTCATAGCAACTTTCCGCAATATCCAAGCCAAAATAGACATCAAAGGTAAATGTTAATGTTCAGATTTTTATATTGAATTATTAAAAAATTGGTAAAAAATTGTGTTATGAGGTTTGCTATGAGGTGATTTTCATATAGATTAGCATTAATTAGTGATTGCTTTCCGCAGCCACACTAATTAAACTAATAATTCTAATTGTTTCCAGTATTTCTTCTTCTTATTATTATTAATACGGATTATTCTGGGGTTTTTTTCAGGCTACTATTAACATTATAAAGATGGAACCATGTTCCATCTTTATGGATCTTTATGGTTTCATCTTTATGAATGTTAAGCTGATATGTGAGATGTGTACTGTTAGCTAATGTACAATAATTTCTATGAATATTTTTATGAATTTCTATTATGAATGGTGGTCCACGGGAGTGCCACCTGCTGGAACCTAATGAAATTGCAAACGTCTGATCCCAGCGTTAAGTTCCAGAAGACTGAATGTAGAACAGCCATTAGGGAGCTAAGGAGAGAGAACTAAGGTAGAAGAATAAGAGGGATGTGATACTTTGACACTGTCATAGTCAGTGTTGGATTGTAAAATACAAATATAATTCTACAAGCAGAAATACTGAATCCTTTCAACAAAATGTTACATTAACATTTCTAGGCATACACCATCATTTATTGCTACAATTCTCTGCTACAGCTGTAAAGGCTGTTTTCATCTTAAGTGAAACTTCAGCTGTACTGCACATATTAGAATAACGCATTCATGTACTGAGGTGAAATAGTCCTGTTAGCAAAGAAGGTATGTCTATTCATTCATTCATCATCCTGAAATACACCATTTAAGTTAGAACAAATCCTTTTTCTGCAAGAAATATGATTCTCAGGTTACCAGTTATGTATATCTGACATTAGACAACCAGTGCATGTACAGCAAAATCACCAGGGTGAAATCAACTCTTTAAGTGGTAAATTAAATGTGTACATATTGTGTTCACTCTTTGGAGTTTTAAATTAACATTTTTGAACATGTTACTTGTTACGTGGCTGCTTTAAATATCTTAAAGCAGGTAGAATAATAAGAAACTCCTCATTTACAATAGTTAAACATTTAAGTAGCAGAGCTCTGGAGCTATCATAGCTCTCTTTAGTAAATGTAGAATATTGGATTTCTTTGAAGACAGATTGAATATGATGGACAGGTTACAATTTATGTTAATCCTAAGGAAAAACATAGACATAGACCTGAGTAAAACTACACACAGATTCCTTTGTAAACACTGATGGCTTAAAAAAGAATTTGTAATATGAAGGTTAAAGAGGATTAAAGACGAACATTTTTAGTTCCTGTATAGTTGATGTGTTATTAGTCACATGAGCTGATATCTTTATGAGAATTATTCCACAATTATATTAATAATCCCTTTTCACTTACATACGTTCCTTATTGTTGTAGCTCTAAAAAAAAAACGTGACTCTTATTTTTATTTAAATGTGACCTCGGTAAGAGGAAACTGAGAGACGGAACAAGGAAATGACCTTTGCCGAGTCCAATGAGATAGAGGGGTTGTCGTTTTTTCATATGGCTGCACTTCGAGAGCAGCAGTCTGCCGGATAACAAGGATTTTGTGTTTTGTTATGAAACCGGTATCGCACAAAACGCGTTGTTGATTCCTGCAACACTGGCAGAGTGAAACGGAGCAGCGTCATGTCGGAGGAAGCAGGTTCTCAGGTCGGTGTTTAATAAACTGAGCCGGTGAAGGCTCCACGAAGGGCTCGCCATGACAAGCATGGTGAGCGCCACTTCCGCTTACGACGTCATGTGGATCGCGGCGATTGGTTCATATACGCGTCTGTTATATTATTTAGCTTCCCATTGGGTGGAAGTACTGCGGCGTGCTGTCAAATAGACAGGAGCTCAGAGCCAAAGCAAACTCAATGTTAAACATTAAACGTGTTGAAGCACATCAGGAGATGACTTTGGAGTTATGTCGTATAGACGAACTATGTCAATCTATTGTCTGAATAGACCTTTTTTCAACGCTATAAAGGCAAAACGTTCAGTCGAAGAGTCGTAGTCAAAACACGGTGGCTTTGCCAAGACATGAAACATTTATGGTTATTGTTACCAAGCGCACCAGTTTTGTACTTCTGATGCTTTTTATGCATTAAAACCCAGTAGTAAGAACAAGTTTTAATCTATTTTTAGATTGGGTCACGTCTTATCTGCAGCATTATTGCTGAATGAATGTTCCAAAAACTGGAACCATAGTAATTATGTTTTATGATTTAACCTGAGTCTCTCCCAGTGGCACTTTTATTTTATTAAATGTTTTCACGACAGTCCATTCATTGAGCCTTCAGCCAATCACAAGCCCCAAGCCTCTTTCATATTCAATAAAATAAAATTATGCACGACTGTCACCAAATGATTTTTTTAAATGAAGGGATTCAGCATAGTCAGAGTTTTCACTGATTATTGCCAGGTCCCACTGATGACACATTAACTAGTTTGTACATGGTTAATGCTATTCTTTCATACACATAGTTTTTTAAATCTTTTCCACCCTCCATCAAAGAAAGCTCAGTCAGAACCCTGCTTTAAATGTTAACTTGTGTTGTTTCATTCTGGTCTGTGGCAGCTAGCCTGGTAATGCTGGCTGAACATTTAGAAGTAGCGTAACAAAAGGAAGGTCTGTGACAGATGACCACACCTCGCATCCAACACCCTCTTAGCTGCCCCTCCCTGCCACTTATAACGGACTCAGTGAATTGACAGCCTTATCTTTTGGAACCAGAGATATCTTGGGGTGGAGGTATCTGGGTATCTTAGGAAGGAAAAAAAGCCTACTGTTCAGTTTCCAGAGGCTATATGACCTCAGCACTGCTCCTCACTGAGACACAGTAGACAGTTCCAGCCACACAGCGGACACAATAGCCTCTACAGTGCAGACGCTCAGCACAGGCACACAGAGTTATGGAAGAAGGACCTTACAAGTACATCAGGGTGAGGCGAGCACAGCTGGAGATGGGATCGTAAATGTGCTGAGTTCATTGTCACTTTGAAAACTTTTTTGACTAACTTCTCTTTTCTCACTGCAGGAAGGGAATGGCAAAGTTAGTCGGGTCATCCGCATTGGAACCCGAAAAAGTCAGGTAAAGTATTTAATTCAGAGCTTTATGTCAGTTATGTTCTTGGAAATTGAACAGAGCTCATTTAGAACAATTCAGTTAGTTGGGAATTATCTGATGCACCATTGCTCCATGCTGCTTTAGATACAGCAGAGCATGGTGTCTGGGGCTCTTTTTGCATAGATAACATAGTTCTTGCTCACCAATATCTTTTTACGATAACAGTTCCCTCTTCGGCCTGTCATAGTGATTTGATGGTCACTGACTCTTAATGGATTTATGTTTAACAAGCAACAGTAATTAAAGTCAAGTGATGCTCTTTTCTCGTATCCCAGTTGGCTCGCATCCAGACTGACAGCGTGGCCGACAAGTTAAAAGAACTGTACCCTGATATCCACTTGGAAATAGGTGAGAATCATACCAAAGTTTAATTTTCTTTAGTGGTTATCTGTGTATCATGTATTAGCCCCATTACCGAGATCTTGCTGCTTTCTGTGTTTGTTTTACCATTAAGTTTTGATTGAAAAGTCGGAAGTCTAGCTTATTTCATGATAAGTCACAGCATTTAGTCCTATTCATTGTTAGACAATGAAATTGCAGCCGTTTAGCTGAAAATGAACTGCTGTTGTTTCACTTATGTCTAATTTCCTGAGACCAGTTGAACAGAATGTCACAGTCCATTTCTGAGTTGTTCGCACTGTTTTTACTGATTATTTGTCATTAGGCATGTTATTGAATCAAGCGGTCTTCTGTCTTTTAGTTGCCATGTCAACAACTGGAGACAAAATCCTAGACACAGCTTTATCCAAGGTGAGCCTTGTTCACATGGGTTTTTACATATTTTGGATTGGAACTAAATATTATGTTTTAATTTAAAGCTGCTGATTTTCAGTAAATCCTGTTGTTTATAACATGTCCAGAAATTGTAAAAAAATAGTTTTTTCAGTTACACAGTGAAAAATGTTGTTTTTCATATTATAGTAGACTGACAACAATAAATCAGTCAAAATTGATTTTAGTCAGTGTTTAAATAATTTTCCTGCCAGTTTAGTATCAAGCTTTTACACACCTAAAAATGTCAAGTCTACTTTTTTACTTACTTTAAACAACAAACTTAACAAACCCGTTTTTCACTGCAGATTGGAGAGAAGAGTTTGTTCACCAAAGAGCTGGAGAATGCTCTGGACAGGAATGAGTAAGTGGGACTAGTGGGATCTGTGGCTGACACTGACCCAAACATGGTGTAGATACTGTTTGACTAAGAATAAAATACTGATATAAGCCCCAGTAACCCAAGCCATCATTCACCAGGGCTTTTTATTTCCAGTTGACATCACCCTCTCAAAAATCCATAAGAGTAAAACCCATGCACGGGGAAGCCCTTTGATTCAGTCTCAGAAGTAGCAGGTGTCTGTTGTGTAGCTGCTGTGAAGATATCAAATATGCCACTGAATGGTCGTATTATACCACCAAACATAAAAGAGGCACATACACATGTGTGTTCCTCTGTCCCGCAGGGTCGATCTGGTCGTTCACTCCCTGAAGGACCTTCCCACCGCTCTGCCTCCAGGATTCACCATCGGAGCTGTGCTCAAGTAAGCGCTCTCACACTGGTGGAGTGTCAGCACACATTTAAACTTTGTTGGTTTGTAGGTGGAGAGGTGAATTGCTGCTCCTGCTGCTGTTTATGAAAATCACTTTTCCAGCCTGTACCCTGCAATTGAGTATGAATAATTCTACCTTTGTTCTAAAGCGTCACCTCAGTCTAACATTTACACAGAAAGTTTACCTGGCTTTTTTTTTTACCCTCTTAATTTTGTGTAAGTAAAGCATATTAACACTAATATATAAATACGTCCATTGTTCAAAAAATAAAGAAATGAATGAACCTACTTCAAATATTAGCATGATGTGTAACATGCTTGGAAGCACTTTGGAGCCCCGCATAGCCTACAAGCATTGATTAACAACATTTTTTTACTCCTTTTCCACAAGAACAAGCTGACTGGCTATTGACACTTACCAGTTTCAAACCCCTGCTTAACACAGAGAATTTGTCAGGACCACTGTGGTAGAAGCTTGTTAGCTTTGGTACAGAGGTGGACATAACCCACTGACTCTGATGGCTCAGTGGATGAAGAAGCCATCTAACTTGTGTTAGTTGGATTCGGGTTTGCTTTTGGTAAATGATCAGTGTTAGCACAGATGAGTTTCAGCAGCAGATGAACCCCAGTTTTTATGCAGCCCCTTAAAGGATTAACTGAACGATTGATTGAACCAATTTGTGTCTGTGGGTGTGTAGAGGTGTATTGATTCAAGTCCAACATTTTTCATTCATGTCATGATCTTCCTGAGCATGCACAAAAACACATGGGTGACACATCCAACTGTAAACAGTTAGTGGCACCTAGCAAAGTGCAAAGAAAAGAAAATTCAAAAGGCTTCACAATTTCGAAGTCCTTATGTAAGTAATGAAGGAAAAAATCTCCAGTGCTCCATCTGTGCAGAAATTTATTAAAATTATAATCCGACAAGAAAAATTTTATTCACATTAAATGAATATCATCCAAAGTTGCAGATTTTGCAGTCCAAAATGTGTGACTTTCTGTCCAACTCAGCAGGAAGCACCAGGAAACATAAAGAGGCAATTCAACTAAAAAGTCTGATTCACTTGATTTAGTTTATTCAAACTGTGTAGGTTTTTGTAGAGAACAAGGTGTGAGGATGTTGGGCCGCTCTGCTTTCATTAAAAAACAGTCTCTCTGTGACCTTTAGTCTTAGTGAACCTCAGTCACATTTTAGATTCATCCATTTTGCACATTGCTGCCGTAACAGTTGCGTAATCTTGTTAGTAGTTGTTTTTTGACGAGTTGTTACTAATCACTGCCCTTTGCTTTTTGTGTGCTTTCAGGAGAGAAAGTCCCTATGATGCAGTGGTTTTACATCCAAAGAATGTCGGGAAAACTCTTGACAGCCTGCCAGAGAACAGGTACAGTCCAACAGACTGTAAAAGCGGCACTTTTCACTCACACCATACATATGGATAACTTACTGTGTGTTGTGTGCAGTGTGATCGGCACCAGTTCACTGCGCCGTGCCGCTCAGCTGAAGAAAAGGTTTCCCCACCTGGAGTTCAAAGATATTGTATCCTTTGAAAAGAAATTGTGTGAACGTGGAAACAGCCACACTGACTCATGAGGGAGGGGGGAACAGCTTGTGTTTCTGTCCTTAGCTGTAATCTTCAGCGTGGGAATCTAAACACGCGTCTGAAGAAGCTGGATGAGAAAGAAGACTTTGCTGCCATCATCCTGGCTGCTGCCGGCCTCAAGAGAATGGGCTGGGAGAACCGGATCAGCCAGGTACAGTCCACGATCAGATCAAGTCCTTAGTGTGAAGTCTCTGTGATTTCCCCTCTAACAGCCAAAATGTGTGTATTCTCCTTGTAGATCCTGGAGCCTGAAGACTGTATGTATGCTGTAGGACAGGTGAGAGCACGAAAGAAAAAATAATTCATAAACGTTTATAATTACACACTACATCCCTGTGTCAAAACTCTTGCAAAAAAACTGTGTGTGTGTGTTTTTCAGGGGGCTCTGGCAATTGAGGTTCGGGCCAGAGATGCAGATATCCTGGAGATGGTGTCTGTCCTCCATGACAATGACACTGTCCTGCGCTGCATAGCTGAGAGAGCCTTTCTCAAACACCTGGTACACACACACTTTCGATAAATAATGTCTTTAACTGTAATTCCTCCAGTACATTTTACTGAACATTGCAACATTCGTAGGAGGGTGGATGCAGCGTTCCAGTGGCCGTACACACCGAAGTGAAAGACTCCCAGGTAAGCACGCTAAAAAGCATTACCACTGCACTGAATAGCAGAAAGAGAAGCTGCCATGACATGTTGTAATCTTTGACAACAAACTGCAACCCACTGTTAAACATGAACAAACAGTAACTGGCTTATGAGTGTCTCCCTGCTATGTCCCAGGTCACCATAAAAACAACAAACCTGGTTTCCCCAAGTCAGTTGTTTGTCCAGTTTTCATATCTGTTCATGGGTACAGCAGCAAACTAGCTAGAAAGTGTTAAAGTTTAAGACCGTTTATTGTTGGTTTTTCCAGCTCTACCTGACGGGGGCAGTGTACAGCCTGGATGGATCAGACAGCCTGAAGGAAACCATGCAGACAAGCATCGCTGCTGACAACAAGGTAACCGCTGGGTGTCCAAACTTGCATCTAAAACTTTTGTGTCAAGCCACACACATTAACAGACTGGATGGAACATATACTAACTGTAAAATTATGTTTCATATTCCTTACCGGGCCTAATGCTGTTAATGTGTGTGTGTGTGTGTGTGACAGAATTTGGAAGAAGTGGATGAAAGAGTCCAGCGAGTGGGGGTCACAGCCCACAAGATCTCAGGAGAAGTCCAAGATCGAGCTGAGCGTCTGGGGGTCGACCTGGCTAACTTACTGCTGAGCAAAGGAGCCAAGGAGATCCTGACGGTGGCCCGGCAGCTCAACGATTCCAGATAATCCTGCTCCATCAAGGAGCGGGAGTGTGCAAGGTGACCAGGTCTTTGAGTGCAGCCAGTCACAGCCTTGTGTCAAGTAAAAACTTGAATTCCTTTTAACACTACTTGCACCAAAGTTGTACCTGTGGCAAAATGCTGCTCAGTTGACTGCATGACACATCACTGCAGCCTGTGTCACTCTTGGTCTTGGTTCCAGTCTGTATTTCTGTACAGTACCTCATGGAACCATCACCTGAGCCTTACTGGGGAACACAGAAATCACAAAATTGCCTTCAAACATTGTTCTCAGCATTTCTTTTACATTATCAGCATGGTTTCATTTTTAGTAAATGCCACTAAAATGTATCACTGTAGAAATTTTGTCCCTAATGTTATCAGTGTCATAATTGGTCAGGAATCAGGTGAGCGATGAAATTCCACCAGAGTTAAAAAAGCGGACTTTTGATGCTACCAAAGATGAATTTCCAAGCATGTGGACACATGGTTCTGGTTTAGAGAAAGTGGCTCCTTTAGGTCTAAAAATTTATTATGTCGAGCCTTCTGAAGCAAAAGTACTCATGCCAAATCTGATGCACCATTTTTAACTGGTTTATATACATATACATAACCATAAACTGTTGGGAAAATTTTGTTTCACTTCACCTGTGGCACAGCTGAGCTTGTACAGCTTTATACTGAGCAACATTGGTGTTCACTTTCAATAAGTGATTGGAGAATACCTGATACAAGCCTACAGCAAAGCCCTGCACCTGTTTCTTGCTCTGATTTGTTTTCCACTTTCACTAGGCTGAACACTTAGTCCTGTTTGTGCTTTGATGATAATTTCTTCCTAAAAAATTGATGTAATATCAGAAGAGTTTGTACTACCACTCTAGGTATCAACTGTGAGCTGTATGTGTGTATGTGTTTACTAGGTCCACCCATCCATTATGTTAGCCATGGCTAACAAAATGGATGGATGAAAAATAATTTGCCACAATGGCTCACTTATGCTGATAGTACTTGTATGTCCACATTTTAGCAGGTCACACTTTTTTTTTTATACAAACATTAAATCTTTGCATTTGCTGGACTGCAAGATGCTGTACTCCTCATCAAAACTCAGTTGTTTTCAAAAGCAGCATGCTTACCTTGTCTTTTGTAATAAACACGTCTGCAATGCCATATTTGTTTTTCTTAGTTTCTGTGCCATCTCAATCAGTGTATAATTTTTGCCTGAGTAAACTATATTTGCTCAACATAGACAATAATGTTTTCTTCAAAAATCGGTGTCAGTAAATATATTTCTTAAAATTTATTGGTCTCTATTGTATATTATAATTATTATTTAAACCTGTGTGAGGTAATGTTAGCCATATTTCTTTCAGCTTTGATTTCCATGAGTTTACCTGAAGTGTTTCTCTGTTTTTAATCCCAATAGTTAGTCTGTTAATGATAAAATGTTACTTTGTTTTGTGACTTCTGTCAAAATCTCATTGAATTAAAAACACTGATGTCAAAAAAGTTAATAAAGGTATTTGTGTTTAAATCTGTCCAGTCTTTTGTGTGTTACACCTGTCCTCTTTATTGATTACATTAATTTGTTCGCAAGAACATAGGACAATCATCCAACTATTATGAAAATGACTATGATAAAACAGGAAAATGTATTTTGAGCTTTTGTCAGGTGATGTTAAAATGTAAAAATAAAAATCTAAAGTTAAAGTCACCATTAAATATCACTTAGTGCCTGTTTACTGTTAGTCAGTACTGCAGAGGCCTCAGCTGTGAGGCTGTTCTGATCCACAGCAAAACCTGGTGCTACATGTTGAAATTATATTCACCATGCAAATAGTAATTTCATTACTCATTAATACCAATAATTTGGTCATAAACAAATTGGTACATGGACATTTTGACCTGATGGAATTATGTTGCTACAATTGATCCTGTATGACCAGGTGGCAAAACATTCAGTAGTAGTAAAAGCTGCTGCACCACAGCCAAAAGGTCACTGACAAGCTCCAATGAACATTCAGCGGCTTGGCAGCCAATTAATGAATCATAAAGCTAAAGCCAAAATTGTTTTATTTTCTAGCCCACAGCCTATTTGTGTCATTTCAAAAAGGTTTCCCATCTTAAAAATATAGCAAAATTTTATTTAGCTGGTGCTACTTCATATAACAATGTTATAAAACGCAGCAGTGTGAAACACGTGGAAGTTAAAGATGCCATGTTCTGTGCAGTAGTTTTGATTTGGTTGGACTGTGTTTCCTTGAGCTCAGACACACGTTGAATGCAATTCGTTCCTCAAACCACTGTGTACATCCAGAAACACGTATCTGAGAAATGTGGAGAAAATCTATTCATATTTTCCCTGGATGTAACTTTCTAACCCTTGCGCTAAAGCAAATATTTCAATTCTCAGCCATGTGTCAGCATAACCTGCACATTAACTGAATCACTCCCAAAACAGGATGTATAGATTTATTGGATTTGTTGTCTTTTACAATCAAGCGGATAAACTGCAACTTTGCACAGCTGTTCTTATAATGTTATTGCCGTGAAGGATATGATTTTTTTTTCCTGCTGTCAGGAATAATTTGCCTGTGCATATTATATCAACACGTTATTTTTCTTCCTCAACATATGAAAATAATTCCACAGTTTTAAAAGGAGTAACTTAACCCACAAACACAGGAACAAGTTAAATCCAAAACAAATATAAATTTTACATTTAGCTGGCAGACACAAATACATTTTGATTCAAAAATCGGTAACATTAAATTATCTGTTTGTGATATGTTAAGACAATAAATAAAGTAAACACAACATGGCTTCTTCCTTGGTTCTTTCTTCAAAACATTATATCCTTTTCTATAGATACACATTCTTTAAAAATGTTTTATACAATTTGCTCCTCCTGTATAACTAAATAATAAAAAATTACAAAAAGCAAAAACCTTTTACATTTCAGTGTGTTTCCCGGGAACATCTGAATCAACCTCTCGCTGTGTCAAAGTATTTACAACAGTTGTGCAGCAGAATTGCATTCTAATTGCATTCAATGACTGGTTTGCAGATCAGAGGGAAGGGAAGACATGGGGCTGGCTGTTCTGAGTCTCTCAATTAAATGTCTGATGTTCCAAGACATGAATATTTACTGTATCATGATGGATTTGAAGATGAGGCTTGTAAAAGGCTGATGTTCAGTGACAACTCAATTTAAGCAAAACTATGACAGTAGAGAAACCTGCAGGACTATAGTTACATCCTGAAACTGGAGTCTTGGTGTGTACAAATTCAACAATACATGTTAATTCCTTTTCACTTTCATTTTATTGAAGTGATGACAACTAATATTTTTTCATGAATTGAGTGTTAACTGCAATCCCCAGCCTACCCACCAGGTGTGTCCCTGAGCAAGACTCAGCACTAGCTCGCCGGCTGTGGCAGCCCACTGCTCCCTTCAGAGGGACGGGTTAAATGCAAAGGTCAAATTCCACTATAACTTGTATGTGCAAACGTATATGTGCTCAGTGGCGAATAAAGGTTCTTCTTACAATTCTACTCACGGCTCTTTTTGTTTAAATTATGATGGTAATTATGATAAAAGGCAGTGCTGACTTCTACCTTGAGACACTTGGAAGTTAGCAGATAAAGAACTGAATCTCTAGTTCTCATCCAAAGAAATGTCAGAGGAAAGGATATCTGCAATAATTTCATTTGTCTACTCCATCCAATTAAAGTTTTAAGTTTTATGTCACTTTAACTTAAAACGTTTAGTTTCAGACTGAAACATTTTAAAGTCAAATGTTTTCACACAAGATTCTACTAACGTTAGGAATGAAGGTGTCTTGTGATCATCTGTTAACTTTGGTCAGAGACAGACTAAGCTAAAGCCAATCGCCTGCCAGCTATACTGTCACACTTAGTCTACGCTAACCGCTAAGACTGGTTATTTGCAGCTGCTTTAGGTGGAACTATGACACAGTCGGCACCCACAGAAAATCACTATTACCTTAGCAACAGAAGATTCACCACCACCAGGGGCGGATCTAGAACTTTTTTTGTTTGGTGGCCAGACTGGGGTACAAACTCAAAATGGGGTGGCACATTTGGAAAACCATTTAAAGATTTTAAACCCAAATTGAAAACCCAACTTGAAACACCCCAGGACAATCCTCTGACTCATCCCAGACCACCACTGAGCAACCACGTGGGGGGGCGGTTGTTGTCGAGCTAAGCTGGATCGCTTTTATTTTAACATGTACAGCCTTTGTCCTCCTTCCTATTTTTTCTTTCCCAAGTAGAAAAATGCTTCCTGATGTTTCCTTTATTATAACATGTGTCAGAGGCATTGCAAATATAAAGATTACAATGTAAAGCTACAGTATTATTGAGAGGTAACTGAACCTTAAACCTTAAAACCATATTGTCCATGATAATGAAATCATTTAAGACAATTTACAATCTCACTAGTTTATTTTTCTTTTAATGGACCTGCAGTACCTGACCATCAGCTGTTTTTAATGGTTCCTTTAGGGCCTCTCTTGTGCTGAATCCACTCTGTACTGACTGCCCACCTTGTGGAAGCCTGCAGAATGGATGGGCACGTGGACACAAAACAGAAGTCAATTTACGGGCTGATGGTGTTTCTTTGTAGGACGTTTCTTTTGTGTCTTTTCTTTAACATACTGTGGCTCAGCTCGTGCTTTAAAGCTAAAAATTCAAAAAATGCATATAAAATATGATTTTTTTCATGACAAACGACATTTTTAGGACAAAAAATCGTCTCCCATTTTTGCAGATGTAGTTCTTTAAGGACAAAGTCCTGAAAATTCAAACCGTGCAAATTTTATGATAAAATTTTTGAAAGTAAACTGCAGCAAACATAACATGGAGTTCAAAACTTCAACAGCTACGAGTCAGAAAACATCACTTTAATTCCAAGAGGCACCCACAGCAAAATAGCCACTGTCAAACAAACAGTTTTCAGATCTGCATATACGCTCGCTGTAAATGCTGTTAACACCTGAGATACAGAGCATAAAGTCTTGCATGCTTGTAACATGTGAAAGAAAGTTTTATAAATAAATAGAAATAAAACTTGGAAGACTTTTCAAAATATGATTATTTACAGTTACTCTGAAAGCTTGAATACCCCCCCCCCCCCACACCCGCCAAACACACTTCAGTTACTAATTTGATTCTATTTTCATATGCAGATTGGGATGACTATAAAAGTCCTTGAATCTTTGAAACTCACACATACACACACACACACACACACACACACACACAGAATGGTACTGGACCAGAATAAAGGCGCTGCTATATGATTGTCAACTGTGGAGCTTGTGCTGTGTCAGCAGTTCCATGTTTTACATACACTGCATGAATAGTAGAAGAAAAAAGTGAACTGTCTGTGCTACATGTAGCGCAAAAATGGACACAACATGACAGTTTATGGAAGCGTATAAACAAAATATTTGAGAGAGCACAAAACTCATTTTAAATGCTTCGCATTCTGCAGGTCAACATTTGAGACTGGATCTGCGATCAACTCAGATGTGCATTCAGGTGGAATTGTGAGTGTAACACATAATCTGCACACATTTCAGCAGTTTTGTAGTTGTGTTGCAACTGATCAACAGTCTGGCAACGTGAATCCTGACTAATGAGTAGTATTTAAGCCACTGTGGCAGAGCAGATTATAGGTCAAATAAATTAAAAATAACTTCCATATTTATGACAGATGGCCGCTCGGCCTAAGTCTGGTTCTGTCAGTGCTTTTTCTAAGTTAAAACTGAATATTTCCTACTACTGAAAGGGAATCTGTTGGGTTTGTCTTGAAGTCTTTAAGGTCTTGACCATGCAAAGCAAAGCGCCTTAAGATTGTGTTGTGATTTGGTGCTATGTAAATAAACTGAACTGAAGTATATAATTACTTCATAGTCAAACTTTTACTCAAAGGCTAATTCTGTGATGAACGACCCAAAATTACTCCGGAGCTACAGGCCACATTACTTAACTTGTATGTCAATTTTTTTTCTAAATAATGTAAACAACTCAAACGTCGACTTGTATACTGAGTGAGGTTCAAATTGTGGCTCTCTCAAAACTTTTGTTGTCAAAGAACGTCCACAATGGGCCACACTATATCTGAACAAGCCTTGACAAAGACTTGAAACCACATGTAGGCAGACCTGATCTGTTTTGCCTCGGCATTTGTTCTCAGAGAATTTACATGATCTGTTTTCACTGTGGTCTGGGGTTCATTGTTTCAAACTGGGAGGGATCAACAGCGCATGTGTACGTGGCGCTGGGATCTGTGCAGGTAAGCAGTACAGTTATAATGTGACACATCATTACAATTTCTCAATAGTCCAATTACATTTTGCAAAATAAGCACAAATTCTAGTGCATTTCAGAGATTGTGGAAATGATTTGTATTAAGTTACATTTTGTTTCCTACCACACATCTTTGCAACCTACTGAGGCTGTAATGCACATAACACACCAGAAAATAAAGTTCTTGGATGAATCACCAAACTTTGCTATGATCATTAGCACTAGCAGACAAAATGGTTTTGTCTTTAAGGAGGACATGCTCACACTGCACGTTATCAGGCTTACAGGCTTAATGCTAACAGTTAGCATTTTAGCAGGCAACACTTTTCACGATAGCATGACGGTATGCTAACATGGTCAGTCTAGTTACAAACACCAGCACGGTTACATGGTAATGCTAATTCAGCTATGGATGCTACACATTATGACAAGCTAACTTGAGCTGTTTAATATATTAGCATACTAATATTGTTTGTGTAATAGCCACGTGTATAGTGTCACACTGCTATTGCTGCTATTATAGTCACAACATTAGTCAACTTACGATGTGTCCAACATCACTATGTCCCATCTAGTGCGATTGTCCAAATTGTACATTATCTACTTTGCAGTGTCCTCAAAACTTTAAGCACAACATGTACAAAGGTTTACCTCCAAAATGGAATGTGTCAGATATGACTGACGCCACAACCTTACCCACCGCTCACCAAGGTGAAGCTACATTATGTACCTTCATTTCTAACACATTTTAAGTACAAGAAATTGGCTCCAAAACGTATTTTAAAAGGCAACTCCAGTCTCTTCTTTTCAGCGTACTTTCCTCGGGTTCGGCAGTGTTTTCCACAAGCTTTTTAGTGACTATGGAGGATGGACCTTGGACACTGGAGGTGGTTCTGGGACATGCTTCTCCATTAGAACATTTTATACTGTGGAAGCAAAATGAACAATCTAGATCTATGAAGAACTGTGTGCTCTTGTAAAGACATTAGTGCAATTTAGTAATTTTATCATTAATACATTTGTGAAATTGATATGAAATGTTACATAAATATGTATTTATTTCCCAATAACTGCTTGATTTAAATACTGAAATTTCCGACTCAAACATGATAAGGCAGCTGATGTGAAATGAGACACTCACACTACAGAAACAATCCACCCTAAATGTTAACGGAAGTGATGCATCTTATTGCTGAAAGACACAGCGGTGGCGCGTGGAAGCCTGTTTGTTTCTCTCTTGCACCCACACACACACCAGAAGACACGTTTAGTTTGGCCTGTCACTGGTTGAAGACGGAGTTAGAGAGCACAATGTTAGAGGTCTTTTGTATTATTCTCTGTCAAGATATATTTACTAAGAAACCGTGGCAGTAAAAATTTGTTTTTCAGTTCAGATGATGGTGTGTGGTTGCTCATACTACAAAAGTTGTAGTCTTAGATGACCTACAGATGATGATGTTATCAGGAATTTATCATTGAGAAACAGAGGGAAATTTTACTACATGGCTGGATAGGATGGCAGAATGAAAATGCATATGCTTGACAAATGACAATCATAGGATGCCAGCTGAAAGTCTGTGAAGTTGCCGTTTAAATGTGGTGAGGTCTGACAGTCTGCTGTGACAGAAGTGCAGAGATTTTCTTTTCTAAGGGTTGGATACCGCAGCTTCAAACGTAGTTTAAATTTAGAAAACTGCCAATGTTTGACTTTGAATATGAGACATGATAAGTGAACCTTACTAAGGGGTTAGAAGCAAAACCCAAACATCCAAGATGAAAGTAAAGCAAGCTAAACTTCCATCCTCAGCTTTCAGTGGTTTTACAATTCAATCCTGCTTACTTTACGTAATACATTCATGTTTAAAAAACTGTTTCTCTTTCTGATCATGCTCAGAGGTGCCATAGCTAATTTCACAAAACTTCCTGAGACTCGACTGATAATATCAAAGTTTGAATGCGAGTGAGAGCTCTCCCAAACAGTGCGGCTAACATGCAGCCATGCTGCCCAAATGTCGCCTTCCTTCTTTCAAAAAAAAAAAAGAATCCAATGAAGCCTGAGTGTTGACAGCTGTTAATTCAATACTGAAACCAGCCACAGGGGAATGCAGTCAGTTCACCCACCATTCAGCGACTGGGACTCGGCTCCTCATTTTTAGGCAGGAAACTGCTTAAACTGCCGCTGTGCAATGAGGTGGAAACGATCCAGTACTATAGGTCACTGGTCTGATAAATGGGTGTAAAGTATGATCCGGCTGGGGAAGCTGGGATCGGGCAGATGTCATTCTTGCAGAAGTGTCTCCCTCCAATCAAAGGTGTGGTTTGGTCCGTGTGTGAGGGGGGGGATTGGAGGATCCACTAACTGCCACACCCCCGTGTCTCCCTGCTCCTCACAGGAGCAGAGGCCCAGATATGGAATCTGTGAAAGCAGAGGTAAAACAGAGGAATTAATGAATAATGTTTGTTTGTTTGTTTTTTTAAATAAATTACAGTATTATTTACATTACACTAGGTCACAAGATGACCAAACAATTTTAAAACCACAAATGTGAATAATAAGTGTTGAACTAAAAAAAAAAGCTTACAGTAAAACATCTTAAAAAAATACAAATACACACTCTAACTTGTGTTTATTATGAACACATTTATTGTGAGGAATAGGTGTTCCTATAGGAAATTTGCCTGCCATATTGAAATCAAGTCACAAGAATATTGCAGAGAGCATAGATTGGCCAATAACAAATACAAGTTTTCATGAGGAGGTGAGAGGGAGCAAAGTTAATATATACAAAGAAATGGTCATTAAACATGTGTGTTCAATTTACATAAAACACTTATATAACGCTTTTCTACCTGTTGGTCCTCAAAGCACTTTACGCTCCTTCTAATCTACCCATTCACACACATACACCGATGGGGGAGCTGTTATGCAGCTGGCCCATGCTCACTGGAGGCAGATAAGTAGGGGTTCAGGGACTTGTTCAAAGACACTTTGACATGTGACCAGAGGAGCCGGGGAGTCAACCAACAACTGTAGGATTGGTGGACAGCCGCGCTACCAACTGCACCCCCACCATGACACATATATGGCAACGTGACACTGACCTGATTTAAGAATGCTTGCAACCCCCACTCTCTCTCACTAATACCCAATGAGCTCAACAACAACAACAAAAAACACTACCTAAACATTAAGTATAATCTGGTAGAAATACACAAACAGATTTACTAGATGTCACTAAATGCACCATTAGCGTCCACCAACAGACACCAGCGATGTCTGCAGGTGTACAGAAACAAAAAGCATTTCTCCATCTCTACATGTGGATTTCTTACATCTGGTGGTTTAGTAGTAGTCGAATAGACAGTAAATTGGGATGTATAGAAGGAAAAAAATCCTATTTGTGGTGAACAGACCTTACGCACTACTTGGATGAAGTCTTTGGTGCTCTGTGGGCTGCGGCCCTGCAGCTGTCGTGTGCAGGCCTCTAAGGAAGAAGCGTGGGCGACAATCAGCACATTGTTTCCTACAGAGAAGACAAATATATGAGCATATAAAAAAGTAGAGCTTCACCTGTTTAAGCCTGTTTCACATATGAGCTCAGAACAATGTGAAGTCTTAGGCACATAATACTATATTGTTTAGGATAAAGCCTGCTTAATGTCGGGTGCATCTCATTTGGACATTTTTGTTCAAATACACCCTCTCTGGACAAAGTCAGGGGAATGTCAAGATTCAAGTGTAACAAAATCAAGTTTTCTAAAAGCCCAAAAGAGCTTTGCTGTGTTACTCTCACCAGTGTTTTTGCAATCTGACAGGATATCCTTGGTTACTTGGTAGCTCCGACTCATGTAGTTCTCATACGATTCAGACACAGCGAGCTTGCTGACTGGAATCAGAGGTCTACATGGAGACAGACACCAGTTAAGAAAACCCCCAGCACACATAGGCACACATAAGAACTATGTTGTTTACATCTGATTTGTAATTCTGTGTTATAAATGAAAAGTTGATTTCATTCATCAAGATTGATTGATTGAATTAACCGCAAATTAACTTTGGACAATTAGATCAAACTCTCTATATAACTTTAAGACAAACAACACTCAGATTACTATGGATAGATTCCCCAAACTGGACAGTTTTAATCGATGGTGAGGTTGTTGACAGCTGACAGGTCAGTATCATGACTGGGTATAAAAAGAGTATCCCAGAGAAGATAAACTTGTGGTGACGTTCATCACACAAATTGTGTTCAACGCGTTGAGAAATTGTGGTCCTCTATGCTAATGAGGAAATGTATCAGCTAACTTGATATCAGTGCACAGTTTAAGCTGCACCTATGACTTTATTAGGGTGCAATTATGCACATGGCCTGATTCATTTACACATTTCTAAAGGCTACATTAATGCTGAAAGATACATACTGGGTTTTGGAACAAACACTGTTGTCTTCCAAATTAACATTTTTCAGTGTAGTAGGACTTCTAGATTCTGCATTTATTATAACAGCGTGGCTCAATAACTGACCTGTCTGAAGTCCAGACCCATTACCCATTTATATTATCACCAATTTTTGGAAACATCATGATTTTACAAATATGAGACACGAGGCTTAGAACTGTTAAGCAGCTGAAATCCTAGTTCAGTTTTCTTTTTATTTACATTTTACAGTGTTCCAACTGTTTTGCTAATGGGGCTTGTATGTAAGATATTTTTCAACGATGAAAACATTCACATAATTGACATATAACTAAATGCACAGTATTTCATTTGCTTTGAGATATTTGTATCACCTGTACATTGTGTCCACACTGAAATGTGCTGCTGCCAGCTCAGTGGGGGGTATCCATGCAGGCAGAGAGCTCCCAGTAACCCACTTGGTCCATTCAAAAAGCCCTGGTTCCACCCTCACTTTCAGCTTACCATCCTGCTGTAGACCTGTTTGACACAAAGGCAACTGATCAGAACTGGTCTTCGAGCAAATGACACCTGGTCACCCTTCTTAATGCCAGGGACATTAAGAAAGAACCAGCTCCCAGTCCAGATTGGGGAAGCTGCTCAAGGAGGATTTGTTGGGTTTTTTCTAAATGTCAGTATAGTCTTGACATTATTATATAAAATGCCTTGAGATGAATCTGTTGTAAATTGGCGCTATATAAATAAAGTTGAGTTGAATTTAGTTGATTAAAATAAGTGCGTCTTCTCACCTTTCAGGATGTTCTGTGCAGTCTGAACACATCGCAGAGAGGGGGAGCAGTACACAAAATCTATCACTGTGTTACTCTCTAACAGGGCCTCACCTGGAAAAAGACATATTTAACTCACAAACATTTTATAAACAAAACGGCACATGACTCCATTCCTTATCAGACATGATACAGTACATCATGATTACTCTAGGTGACACTACTGACCCACTAGTCGAGCCTGCATCGATCCAAATACAGTGATAGGAGCGTCCATGTCATAGTCTCTCTGTCCCCCCCACAGTGGCAAACTGGGAGGCATGTTCAGATTGGAACGTACATATCTTCCTGTAAACACATACACATATTTCCAAATGTTACAGGGCTGCCACTTTTTTCTTTACTTATTTCTACTTGAATTATCAAGGATGTTCACAAATAGTGGTGTGTGTTCGTCCACTATGAACATCTTTTTCAGCACGTTTTGAATGAAGACGTGACTGGTTTAGTTAGGTCAAGCTAAGGTATTCAGAGTTGCGAGTACTCACCTTTACTGTCTGAGCAGAGGGAAAGCCACTGTTTGCCAAAGACCACATCCATTCTCTCACCATGCCGGCAGACAAAAAGTGTTCGCTTAGGCTGTCGAGAGTGACTACCGCTCATCCGCAGGACCTGCTGGAAATATATGGCTTCGATAAGTCTCAGGACAACATGAAAGCTTTAATGACGTGTTCTTAAACAGGAGAAATCAACATGGAGACCACTGAGCTGTCTATGGAAGAAAAGAATGTAATTTTAAATTGAAAGTGAGAAAATATGGAAAATCAAACAAACTCACTGCAGACGCACAAACACTGGACAAGTTTGAATTTCCTAAAAAACCTAACAAGGCAGCCAATCGTGTACTGAGTAACAAACCCTGAAGAGGTAGGTCAAGGAAAGCAGCAGTTGGGGGACAAAAATTTACTTCTACCAATGTGATGAAAAGGCCACAGTGTAGAGGAAGAAAGAATTGACATCTATCACATCTATCCAATACTTCTGCTTGCTTAATATATGCATGAATTTATTTTAAAAAATGGTTGTGTTCTACATTTTTTATATATTTAAACTAAATTTTGGCTAATATCCATCTCTGACCAGAGGTGCCTTCAACGTACATCCATCACGAAACTGGCCTTGCTGTTCCAATACTTTTTAGGTGGAATATATATATGTTTTATTAATTTGAATACATTTAAAAAAAATACCTGTCAAATAAACAATTCTTAGTTAGAAACATAAAAATACCTGCATTGGATGGCAAATAAGACTGAGGGTGGGGGTGTCTCCTGGACTCGTGTTGTCGGGGCGTCGGCTGTCCAGCAGTCCATCGAACATCCACTTGTCCTTACTGGTCTTGTCACTAGGCCCACAGCTAAAGAAGGAATGGGAGCTGTGGTGGAAGGAAGGAACAATCAGTACTGCAGTAAAAACTGGATTTTTTTTTTCAGTCAAATCACTTGGAGGCAGTACTATTTAACATATTAACAAAGACTTAACGGAAGAATTCTTGGTCGTTTATGCGTATTTGTATTATAATGTCAGTGTCTATTCATTTGTTGAGTTTGTGCTGCCTGTACAAGTACAGAGTTACTTGCTCACCCATGGAACACCCAGGTATCACACTCATCAGCTAAGCTAACGTAGTTCTCGGGCAGCAGGCCTGACAAACCGGTGGCCATTGAGGTTCCGTACACCCAGCCCTCACTCGTACTGCCCTGCTCCACCGGAGACATGAAAACAAAATCTCCAGGAACCAGCTCCATCTCATCCTCGTTCTGGGGTATGTAGGGGTACATCACTCGCAGGGTCTGCACACGTGACAGTTAGACTTACTTAGGGTTGGTTTTACTCAGCATCTTTCAATACTGATAATAGATATGATTGATCTTAAAAGATAACAGCTACCTCATGGTTAGCAAAACGAATGTCCCGGGAAAACAGAACGGCTAGCCAATCACAGCCCAGCTTTACTTCGATGCCCTTGGCCAGTTTCTCCAGAGACGAGAGGTGATCAGAGGTGAAGTTGTAGGCCAGAGTTACATGGAGCTGCTTCTTGTGAGGCTCCACATGAACTTCTGAAGAAGACAAGAAGAAAAGATGAACAACACAGGAGACATCCTTTTTTATTTATTTTTGTGCTAATGCGCCATTTTTGTGGCTGAGGATAACAAAATGTTTATTTACACGACCGCAGCAGAACCAACACGTCATTAAAATGGGAAAAGATGGATGTGTTACAGAGAACTACATCCACCCAGATGGCACTCAATTCATTTTTATCAAAGTACAGGAATGGCACATACTCCCCAAAATTATTCCTGTTTATTCTGGATTCTGGGCATAAAAACCCCCCAAAGTAAAACATGTTCAATAAATTACTGCTCTGCTATTACTGTTGGGGTGGAGCTTATACAGACTGGACAGCGGTTAAACTCAGACGTTACTGTTTATTTTCTTGTTTCTGTTTGCACATTAATAATGGTGACTAGAAAGCCAGTGAAAGTAGCTTATAAAAACACTGTTGTTTAAGCTCCAACTCTAACATTTTCATTGCAACCCTAAAGTCTTTTATGTTCTCTTAAAATGTTCAGCTTGTACACGTGCTCCTAGAATTTCTGCTATTTGGCTTTGAAGTCTGCAGCATGTTAGTTGTGTAAAAACACAGAACTAACATCCATACTTTAATAATTATTCATTCCGACACTTGTATCATCACAATACCAAATATTATTGGAGAATTTTCTCACATCACAAAGGTTTGATGGGATATAATTACACCATCCTACAGTCCCTACAGACCAGAAAAAATATACTAGATGTTTGTGGGGTTTGTGATTGCACTGGTCTACATGTGTTTCTTTTCCAGTGATTGTGGTTTTGTAAAATATTTAATAGGCAAGTGTATGACGTGTGTTAAATACTGAATTTGTTACTGCTACCACTATCCCAACTGCTTTAAAGCCCGTTTGAAGCAGTTCTTCACAGCTCAGAAATAACTCGCTTTCTAAAAAACACAGAGTTTTGGATGGTGCTGTGTGTCACACCAACAATACGCTGACAGCACATTGATTAATATTAAAAGCTTCTGCAGTAGGCTTAAATTGCACAGACTATTATCAGTGATGAAACCTGCTGAGTAAAACCAACCCTAAATATTTCCACATCTGATACTGATGACTCGCTCTTATCTGGCTCTCCGCACAAAAGGAGAAACATGACGGTGCATTAACACCAAAAACCACAGCCTTTAATCTGACTTGGCACCAAGTTGCCTTAAATACCATTTGCGAGTCAGTCTCACTCCGGCCTGTGTTTAAAACAGCTTACAGTGACAGACTGAGGGAGTGCTGTACTAAATAAATATGACCAGTAAATTAACTGTCTACGCATGTTTCTAAGGAAATGTAAGCGTGTTGCCTGTGATTCCTACCTGCCTTCCTGGCAGCCTCAGTGGCAAAATCAGCTGCAAACTGCCTGATCATATCAGCTGCATGGTCCCCCACGAAAAGACCAATAAAATTGGAAGATGTGTAGAGTTCTAGAGGCAGCGGGCTAGGAAATCGACCCCGCCACTGCTGTACAGTTGCCTGGAGAGCTTCAGATAGAAGTTCTACTTTGTGGTCTGCACACTGTGTAGAAGGAAGTATAAATGTGGTTTTCATTTACATTACTCTCTTATGCAAACATGCTCAACATGTTCATTACAGATTTATTCAGACACAAAGAGACATTTTGAAAACAGCAACAGAGTATATGATAATAATATTAACAAGAGTGCGTGCAAGTAAAATTTGGCTTCTGGTGTGTGACAGGGAGCAGAATTACTGTTCTCAGAAAAATGGTGCGTTTGACAGTTTTGATTTGAAGGTAGGAAAGTCATGATGTGAATCTAAAAAAAATACACATTTTGCTGCGAAAGTCACATTGAATAAACATCATACACTTCAGTAATTTGCAATTGATTAAGGTATTACACAAAGTAGGGCTGGGTGACGGGAAAAATGTTGCCACCATAAATATTTCCACATCAGTTGATGTCTATGATTGTCACTATATAATCTATCTACTTAAAGATGCTAACAAGCAAAACGTTTGTTACTGTTGTTGCTCTAAAATCTGCCACGATATCCTCACATTATTGTGTTTGTGGTGGAGGAACGAATCTGACATGTTTCCACCTTGTGTGGTTTTGGAAACATAACAACTTTCATATCTGATTTATTGCTGAACATTTTCCGAATGACAGATGAAATCTAAACTCTACCATGGTGTGAACCTGACCTTGTACCGCACCTGTTCTGTTAGTCAGCTCTATCGATGTTAACAGCAAAGTTGTGATCAACAATATGGTCAGTTTCACAGTATGACAAATTCCAATATTTATAATATACAACACGATGATGCAATATAGCACAGCTATTGTGCAAAAGATTGTACAGTAGCTATGCACCACCAGTGACAACAAAGAAGACTCCCACCTAGTAAAAAACTATGAAAACTTCATACAATTTACATTTAACATCTTGACTCTGCTAATGGTTAAGTAGCACAAAAACACACAATATGTTTTGGTGCGTATCAAACAACTTTGTTCGCCAACCAGAAAATTCAACAAGGCCCGTAAAGTTCACATATTCCTATTTGCACCGTATGGTGGTGGAGCACTTAGAGCTGTGACCTGACGCATTTGGTCAAAATGACCAGCTGTTACTAGTTTCCTGACAGTAAGTCAGCTGTCATGTCTTTTACGATAAAGTGACTCAACACTGTCAACTCATGTGGAAATCTGAAAGAGGTCTTACACACAATGACGTAGAAGATATGCATAAATAAAATCCAACTAAGTGGGCTCTAGTTCATTCGACTCACCATAAAGAACTGACAGAGGGTAATGTGGGGGAAAATGTTATGGGCTTTATTTTTGCCGCATGTGACCCGGCTCTGCTGCCAGAAGTGTGAGAGCTGGTTCTGTAGTGGTCCACTGGGTCGCAGGTAGAGGACAAACTCTCTGGGCAGCGGGTCATCCAGGAATGGGTCATCAACATGTGAAAACAGCCTTTGAATAGAATCAAGAAACAAATACTCACTTGCATAGCTTTCAAAAGGTTTGTGCCCATTTTTGTGTGGCACACATAAAACCTAAAAAGAAGAGCCGGGTAAGAAAACAGCCCTGGATGCAAATTATTTTAGCTGTACGACCAGTTCACCACGACTGGCACATTTCAGCCTTAAAGCTACTTTTTAATTGGAACATCTTCTGTTCTGAACTGTGATCCTGGGCTAGGAAACTATGTTTTGCTGCCTTGTTTGCTGGTAATATTGACCCCTGCAGCAATTACCGCAGTTTGAATGAATAAAATCCTCTGCCTTTATTCAAGATTTCAAAAAATCTTATTTGTTCTACAATAATGTTTGGGAACTTAATGTTTACCAGCCAAATACCTTCAGCTGATTTAATGGGCATAATACGCTTTACTCTTTGACCTCTTGTACATCTATGTTGGACATGATTAATTGACATTTTTTTCTAAGAATGATTTTAGAATCAAGATGGCACTGTCTTGTCTAGTTCTCTCTTGGACTTGTGATATATATATAGTTTGTTTGTATTAAAACAAGTAAATATGGCCTTGGTTCATTTTTTAAATTATTGGACAATTTTAAAAAAGCGATCTGGAATCAGTTACCTAGAGGACTGTTTCTTTTTTTCTTCTCCTACTTGTTTCTGCTTAAAACAGCAGCTCAGACTTTAACTGCACAAAATAAATGAATGACAGCACGTTTAAAACGTGTTGCAGGTGTGTGTTCTCTCCGCACATTTGTGTGCCAAAGATTGTCTATATAATGTAAATCTCTCTATGAACAAACACAATAGACCTGCTGGATGCTAAAAATGTAATGAGATGTCTTCACTAGTAAAACTAACAGCCAGTCAACGTGCACTATAAGTTTTAGACTCTCCAAGTAGAAATGTCCATATAGTGCTATTAAATATTTTGTAGCTTTGAGCCAGGACCTTCTGAAAAGGTTTGCCAAAGTCAGAGGAGGCTGAGTAAATGCAAACATGCAGCATCAATTCTTTTTTTTTCTGCTAATACAGGTGACTACAGTTTAGCAAATGTTTTGTATTATTTGCACTAAACATCTTTGGCACAAATATTTGATAAACTCAAATAAAAAGATATTCACTGTAGTGACCCCTGCATCTTAGTTGGTTACCACCATATATATAAGTATAATCACAATGAATTGCATTGAATTAAAACACTGGCTTGAGTGGTAAGTGTTATTGCATTCATTTTAAGTTTACTGGGAAAAGTATAGGGCTAACGGCTAAGGTGAAGGGAGTGATTGAAGAATTGTTGTACTAGCCTGATTTGTAAAAGACAATAGACAATATTGCGGCTTTGGCATTAAATTTTAAAAATGTCTGGCATTTGGCCAAAGGGCTAAAGTTCCTCTGGAGTCTCTGGGCAGGTTGATGTTAAACATGAAGCACAGACACACACACACAAAAAACACACAAAAAAAAACAACCAGTGTCAATCACGCATAACATAAGTGAATGAAAATCACATAAAAATGTCACAAAGTGGAGGCAGCTGTCACCTGTTATAAATGGGGTAGTTTACTTGATAAATATTGGAAGTGATCACAGCTGGCATTGTGTGAGACACCCTGGACAGGTGGCCCTAAGTTACGTGATGACACGTTCATTACTACAATGAAAGCTGTGAGTAATTTAAGGACAAAAAATAACCTAACCTGCACGTATTTGGTAGTAAAGGGGAAAACTAGGAAGGTACAAGGAGAAAAACTAAATTTCTCTTTAGTTTACACAGTTCATCTTGCAATCACATTACACAAAGAACGTACTGTATATGTACAAGGTGTCTGTCCAGTGCACAGACAGAGATGAGACAGACATAGACATTTCTTTTATACATGTAGGGAATGAAAGCTTTTACTTTTTTAACCTCTTTAGTTAATATTGATTTTTCACAGTCAATATCAACTTTGTTCTGTTAAAGACCCTTTTCAACCTTCCACAGGAGAGGGCAGTATAACACACTGTGTTTTTCCTTGGCTTGTTGTAGAAGCCAAGGAGAAAGAAAATCACCGCCTGAATCTAACTAAGCAAATAGGTAAGATCCTTCCACCGGATAATTATTGCACTCATTCATATGTCTTAGCTGGTAAGACGTTATTCAGCCCTAACTGATGCAGTTAGTAGCTCAATACCTGAATGATCACTTTTTCTTCCTGATAGCACAGGTTGACAATGCTGCCATTCATTGGGCTGAAATAGTGAAAGAGAGCTGCAGGAAGCATGAGGCATTATTTTTATGTATTGATTTGCCGCCTTAACTTCAGCGAGAATCTTTGGAGTTGTAACTACACTATCATCAATTTATTGATGAATAATTAATGCAACTCTGGTCGGAAATATGCGTTATTGACATTGCATAAGCACACCATAATGTTCGCAAACGGCGAATGTGTGTCATAATCAAAGTTAAAAGCAGTCCAGCAAACAATTGTACTGTATCCACATTTGCTGTAACTTACCAGTCACATGCTGCTTGTACACTCCGACCTCCTGTTGATACGAGAGCTTTCAGTCTATAAAAGAGCACAAAAGAGAATATAATTATAAATGTGTTGAGCATTTGTATTATAAATACACTGACTGAACAGGTCGTGGAACATCGTAAAAACAGTGACATATAGTAATCTCATCCTGTGAAGTTGCTTTAGTGCCAAAACTTGCCGATTTACCCAGTCAGCAAAAACGGAACAACATTAGTGTTGGTGTGTCCACACGAAGAATATAAGGCCAGGTTTCCCTCTGGTTTACAGTGTCCCCTAATCCGAAGGGCAACATCTGGCTCTTTGGCTGCTAAATGCTCTCACTGTGTTCATCAGTTGGACGACATTGGTTTCTGTATTTATAAGAGGCTTTTCTCTAAAAATATTTGCATGCTGCAGCTAACACGGTTAATAAAGTTCCACAGAGGCTCTTTTTGATGCGATAAAAAGAACTTCAGTCAACTGCTGTCAAGATTTTAAGACACTTGTTGCTGAAAAGGCTATAAAACCAAACCAGCTAAAGTAGCTTTTACTGTCTAACTTGTCATTAGGAAAAGCACAGATGTACAAGTAATTATGAACACCCATTATTAACAATGGATACACTTATTTACATATTTTAAAATGTTGTTACGTTGTCACAATTTAACATTTAAGCATTTTTCACACAGTGCATTGATATGATGAGACCAATATCAAAATGAACACTCTGAAACTCTTTCTTTTTATTGGTGGACTGCAGTAACATGTGGTGTGGTACCTCAGTACCTTTTAGTGTCCCACAAGTGATAGAAATGAAAGTTATTTAGTTTTGTTTCCCACTAAATCGTACTACTCAACCTATTTAAAAGCCACAACACATTTAGCCACAGAAGGAAATAGTTTTTTGTATTTTTTTCCAGTCACACCCTTTGTTTCAAAAGTCTGGAAGTGAGAATGTATGTTTCACCGAGAAATGAGAAAAAGTGAGCAAAGCACAGACGAAGAGCAAACAAAGGCTGGGGGTCGGACAGATGATACATAACGTGTGGGAAGGCATTAACATCAATTCCATTCCTTTAAAAGAGGCGCGGCCTAAGCAAGTGTGAACAACCATGGAGGGTGACTCCTCTTAACCAAACCTAAGGACCCGATATTTGTGAAACAATAGCAAATGAATGATTCATCTGTATAAAGTGTGGCACACTATGTTGTCAGTAAACAACTTCACAGGGTCATCGAGAGTAACTGAGTTCATTCTTCACTTACTATCTGGCTAAAAAGCCAAAGAGATTGTCAGTCAGTGACAAAAAACATAATGCAGTACTGTTCTGTAGCTGTTTTCTGAATTGTATGAAGGTTCTTCAGGCTTTACCTCACAAAACAAACGAGGTTGCACTGAATGATAAGGACAGTTGTCTCAGTTTCCAAATAATCATGGAAATTTCAGAAGCCTATATTCTGTGGGTTGTGTTATTCATTAACAGAGATCAAAGGCTGGCTTATCCCTTCACACCTCTGTCCTTACCTCAGCAACAGCTGGGGGCTCGGCTGATAAGCAGGAGAAGGAATGGAACATCAGATTATTCATACGAGAGCCACAAAAACTAATTAACCGCTGCCCAAAAGATAAGAACTTGTAGATGCTAATCTGGTTTTTTCTCTCGGGAGTGAGCTTCCTTTGAATCCCATCAGATGTTGTTCCTTTATGGCTGGGCAATGAGGTGTACCAAAGTCGATGTTTGCCGATGTTGCCAATAGGAATTGCTTCTTTGGATTAAAAAGGAATGACTTGCTTGTGCAGTGCATCAATATTCTGTATATATTAATTAAACCAACTACTTTTTTGTGGCGCAGCATGCTGGTGGAGTGGTTATCTCACTGTGGTTCCCCCCACACTCCCTTTAACGGAAGAAACCTCCAGCAGAACCAGGCTCAGGGTGGGCGCCTTGACCAGTTGGGCCCTAAAACAGACATGTCCAGGGTGTACCCCATCTCTCGCCCTTTGACAGCTGGAATACAGACTACCCCCTCCAAAACCCTGAACAGGATAAGTGGTTACAGACGATGGATGGATAGATGGGTTTTATATGTTTAGTTTTTTGCTTGTTCTGGAATTCTTCTGCCCTCTATTGGCCAAACAACTGCCATAAACTGTGATGGTGACTTCGGTGCTCAAACCAACACACTTAAACCAACTTAAAGAATATACATCCAGTGCTCTGGCTACAATTAAAGGCCAACGTATACTTGAATGAATGCATCACCACTGCAGTGTATGGATGATCGCATCAAGCTGCACTTGTTGATTCGGGTTTTTGATTAAGATAAAGAAATATTGCATGAGGCTACCTGTACAGCACCAAATGTATAACATCATACAAAGCACAAGGACCTAGCTAGTAAAGAAATGTCCAACCTCTATCACTATCAAAAGAACTGTGAAAATTGTTGTAGTCAGGTGGTCAGAAACACAAATCCTATTAAATGTTATGTTGTGTCTTTTTAATGTACACACTAACAAATTGCAATAAAAGTCAACCAACTTGAATCATATAAAGGGGGGAATAACCTGATCGTAGCTCTACTTTTAATGTATCTATATATCAAAATGCAAATCATCTTCACAGAGACAAAAAAAAAGAAAAAAAGAGTCCTCTGGCAAGACAAGCAACCGCAAGTTCCTCAAGGCGGGTCAGGCAATGCGTTGCTTAGTGTGTGTGGGTGTGTGTCTAAATGTTAGGCAAGCGAACTGGGTATCAATAAGGTGAAAAAGCGCTAAATAAGTACAGACCATTTACCGCTTTTATGCAACTTTCCCACAATGAGATCAGTAAGCAGCAGTGTCCTGACCACAGTCAAAGCATCAGAGTCAGCTTCCTGCTGTAACAGCAGCTGGTTGGGTTTTTACGAAGCTGCTGTGTCCCACAGGTGTAGACCTACATACTACTGCATATATGTGTGAGAAAATCTGAAAGGAGGAAGAGAGAGCAAGAAGTGGTGGCCTGAGGAAAGCCGTTTAAGGAAAAGGTCTCAAACCACTTTAACATTCACCCACCCACCAACAAACAGTCCATTAAGGCAGAGATGGAGAACATTAAGGAAAGTGATGCCACACGCTAAAAACGAAGGTTACATTTAGCATCGCTGATGATCCTGCCTGAAACACAGTGACTCTCGCATCATGACGACAAACTGGGAAGATATCGTGGTTCCCGTCCAAATTTGTCAGCATGTTTTGTTGGTATGTTAAACAGTATCACTTCTTGTAGATAACTACTGAAATGTAATTTCAATATGTGAATACAGGAAGTAGGAAATATTGAAAACGACATACATACATGAGCATTATGGAGATTCTGTATATCACAACTTGTCTCTTCAAGGCAAGTCTTGGAATAAGCCTTGAAGAAGACCAGTTGTGATTTACAGAATCCAGGTGAAATGATGATAAAATAAACTTTGTTTGTCTGACATGAAAATTGCAAAGCTAAACTGAGAAGGAACTTATGGAAAAAATGTGCAACATTTTTAAGATATTCATTTAAAAAATACTCAGGAAATGAAAGCACGGATCTGAACTTTCTCTTATATAGATTATTTGACATTGTCAACTCCAGCAAAACTTCAACATTCATAAAATCTGGGATATTAACGGTTATTAGATAATGTACATTTTTACAGCTGTTAAAATTTCTCTAAGACGTAGGTTATAGGCACTACCTGCATGTAGCTCTGCACCTGTTGGTGGGACTGTCTGCAAATTACTGATAGTTGTAACAAGGAAAGATCATCAAATAAATCTGCTACTATAATTGCTTTAAGCTAATTCTATTTTAATTTCCTGTTTAAGTAGTTTCTAAATTCACATTCATGTTACTTTTGTGGGCTTGGGTCTAATAAAAGACTGAATAACACTCCTGCTTGTATCCATCCTATTATGGATTATTCATAGGCCTCCTGCTCTCACTGATGTCACGTCCGTGTTTGAAGCTGCAAAAAAATGTGTGAATCACGTCGTTCAGTATTTGGATGAATTAGCTTGTTAAGTATAAAATGTAAAGTACAACTACATAAGTTGTTTATATGTGTCAGTCACAGTTAACAAACTTTCTCATTCTGATTTTGTCATGACCTGTCACTCGCATCTATGCTTCATTATAACCCTATAATATTTTGGCCATCAAAATCAATAAAAAATACAGGTACAGCAATAAATCTTATCTTTTTTGTTTTACATTTATTACAAAAGCTCATGTCTAAAGACAAATTCAGTTGATTCAACTGATTCAAAACAAAAATCCCTTAATAACAGGAAAAACACTTTTTCACATACTTTTTAATGCCCCTGATATTAGATATTTGCCGCAACATTTATTTTAAAATAATTTTGAACTTTTGTATTGTTTTTACATCAAAATATTATGTTTTGTATGTTAATGCAATGCAATAAGTGTCCATAATGCCTGTTTATTTCAGGTAGTTCTTAATAAAAGGCCCACATTTTCTATGTAGGAAAAGAAGGTTTGACTATTGGGTGAGTAATGCATCTCCGCAACTTGTTCAAAAATGTTTAATGTCAAGTCCGGACAAAAGAAACTTCAGATATAATAGCATACCTGGGATTATGGAGGCACAGCAACCACCAACAATAGAAGCAACATTAGTGGCGCTTGCCTCCACTTTCGTTTGAGGAAGTTCAGCAGCCGAAGTTAAGCTTGTGAAACACATAGTGTGAAATATATTCGCTGTCTCGCTCGTTCAAGCATATGAGCTAAGCAGCTAAACACGTTTATTAGAATAAAATATATAATCATACTAACAATAAAGAACTAACTAGCTTTGCACTGTAAGCAAAACAGAATTTAGGGGACCTTTTAACAAGGAAATCTTGTTGTAATCACAATGTAATTCATTCAGCCAAACAAGCAACATGCATATGCACAGCAACACTATTTAACACAACTACAGTATAATTAATGTTAGCATGAGCTAAGTCGCTCAGACTGTGTCGCATCTCAATGCAGCAGTAAGGTGAAGAACAGGATACTGCTCTTCCCCAGTCGAGTTGAGTAAATGTACTCCTGTAGGTCGCTATAACATCTGATGAACATAAAGCAAGTGTGTCGTACATTTTTTAGGAAGTCACAGAAAAACACGCATCAAGACTTCTACACCAACTCATCCACCCACAGTTTATGACAAAAATTACAGCAAGACATAGGTAGTTGATTAGTAAGACAAACATGAGATTTAAATGTGTAACACTTGAACGATTTTTCAAATGTTTGAACTCGGTGAGCTGATGAGTCAGAGTGGATCTGTGGCTAACAGGGCCCCTGTTGAGTCTGGTGAAAAGCAAACACAACAGTGGGCGGCAAGACCTGTGGCGGCAGCGACGTCTCATTCTGAAGGGAATGAGCTTCACAAAGACCTGCATGACTCTGACTCGTCCCAGCATTTTGCTCTATGTGAGAGAATCCTGCTGAATCACATCTGGCCATGGGTTCCGAGGCTAAAGCAAAAGCAACACATGGTCAGAAGGCAAGAGAGTTATCCGAAAGAAACTGGATAGTCTCCATCTGCGTCGCTGAAGAACAAGTACAGCTTTGAAACACAAAATCCAAGCAATGCAAGCTGCTTGGAAGCAAACAGATTTCAGTGAACTTAGGTAAATGTGTATATAGCTGTGTATAACGGGTCCAAATCCCTTAACAACACTGTGGTCTTCAGCTGCACGCAATGTTGCTAAATGTCATGTAACCAGTTGCTAAATGCAAATGAGGCATTACTTTAGCACACAGGGACATGTTTTATTGCATAATTTGCCCAAATAAAAAAATTAATAAATTCAAGGATTAAGGGTGCAATAAATCACACTTTGTATTTTGTAGTTTTTGTTGCTTGCCTGTTTTGTTTTAGCTTTGGCACATTTAGTGTAAAGCTTGATATAAAAGCAGAATTGAATAAAAGTCTTGACTTGAGCTTTTCATTTAAAAAGTGACCTTTTTTGGGCTGACACATCATTAAGAAGGTTCACGCAATGTCATTCTTTGTAGTATAACTGAGTAAGTCTGCCAAAGAGGCAGCTAGTACCTAAATGAAAGGCTGACTGCTCTTTCTTCAAAACATTTTGTACCTTTTTCTCGAATCACGACTTGCCTACCACGATAGTAAAAAAAAAAAAAAAAACATGAAAATGCTGTATTATGATTCGCCTTGACTACATCTGTTTCTTTCAGCTTTAACTACCTCTCAGGGTTTCCATAGCTGTGGGTTTTTCTTTCATAAGGCAAACCCTAAGCTGAGTCAAACATGCCGATTACAGGCTACAGGGGACTCGTGTGTAAACACAGCAACAAGCCGTTTGGGTGCAAACAGTTTCAGCTGAAATTATGAGAGGAATCAAGTCCTTTTAGAAAGCTATTGGTAAAGCAGCCTAAGCCAAGACGGCCGATCAAAAGCATGGAATGATCACTCACTAAAGCCTCAAAGGCCAGCTACTTACCACTCCCTGTCGTCATGATGACACTTCAAACAACAATGAATTGGAGCAGCAAAATAAAAGCAAATAAGTACGAGCTCCTGCACGGAAGTGTGAACTTAGGCAAATGTACATATACCTGTATATAATGGGTCCTGTGGTGTTTGGCTGCACGCAATATTGCCAAATGTCGTGTAACCAGTTGCTAAATGCAAATGAGGCAATACTTTAGCACACAGGGACATGTTTTATTGCATAAAGTGCCCAAATAAATAGTAAATAAATAAATCATCCAAGAATCATCGGTGGATCATGGATGAACAGGAATTGTCTAGTCTTAGTTAATATGCAACTTGATTTAGTTTGTTGGTGATATGCTGTCGACCGATTCCATAATTTTTTTAGATTTAAGCAATTTTTTTACAAAAACAAAACAAAAAAAACAAACAAAAACTTTATCAATATAGGCTATTGTGAATAAATTAATATAAAAAGTTGTTCCATTTTAGAATTTATATTTGTCGTATTTTGTTATTTTAATGTTCATTTACAGTACCAGAAACTATTTATAGTTTGTGTTGTGATGACCAAAGCCTTTGAACAGTTTTGGGATTTACTCTACTTTTTAATCAAAAAGTTTTTTTCTTTTTTGCTACCAGCTGTATTCCTCACTGAGAGGCTGCATCTCTTTCAGATAAACGCCCTGATCGTTCTTACAAATTTCAACACACACACACCAGAGCAGGTGGAATAAAGGGCACCAGAACGTCAAAACAGCTCATGTCAATTCTGTTCGTGTGTTTTTAAATGTGCAGATACTCCAGATGTCTATACCTCATTAAAAATAAAGTTATGTACATACTTAGATGTCACTATCAAAATGAATTAACCCCCCAAAAATGTACTAAAATGAACATTCATTATCTTGACAGTTAATTACACCAACTTGCCAATATGAACTGCTTTATCAATACAATGACAAACTGAATAAATATTTATTATGAAAGCATATATGTCAATTTTTTTATAATTGCAGATGTTCTGACAAAAATTTGCATTTAACATTTTACAACTTGTTAATTAATCAACAGAACATTTGTCATCAATCAACTTCACTTTTAAGGAATCATATATATGATGTGCTTAGCTAGTGACCACTCCCCGGCTCCCATGATATACAAATTGCAGCTGTTTCACTGACAGTGGAACAAACACTCAGAGCTTCGCCACCTCTGAATTAGCAGAAAAGTGTGGGCTGAAAGCAGACTGAACAAAAGGTCTTTGTAGGTAAATGTTCCCCGGTGATGATTTTCTCCATCGCAAATTAAAAAAATGAGGAAACAATCTAAGTAAATACAGGCTGAGAAAGCTGCAGTGTGTCATTTTAACTTAGAAGGTAAAGAGCGAAGAGGCTGTTTCAACTGGAGCTGCTGTAGCCATTCATTGGTCAAAGTTGTTATATGAAACATTAGATTACATACAGTCAGTATAATCATTTCCTGACTGAAAACTTTCTTCTTCTTTAGCTCAAGCATCAATTTTTGAAGTTGTATACAATGACATGCAACAGCTCATGTGTCACCTAATAAACAGTCAACCTACGGTTTTAAATATATTTACTGTGAGAAAACCACAAGGTTGTTCTGTCCACAGAGATGTAAAAGCAAGTTTTCCAACCATAGATAGATCCTCTGTTAACAGCTCGACTCACAGAAAGACAGGAAGAGAAACAGACAAGGCAGTGAGCAAAACGCCCACGCAACATCACACTGCTCAGATCTATATGTCAGGCACCACTTTGTTTAACTTAAGTGAAACTACATATTACAGCATGGCCCACATATATCACAATAACTAATCGTAAAATGTGCAGTGTGAAGATGTTAAACGTTATTTTGAAGGGTGAATCCTGGACTAAATGAAGGTGGCTCTGATTAAAAACTATATAAGATTTACTCTTGATCAATAATGGAATCATGTATAAACAACTGATGTATGTTTGCTATACACATCAGCACTAGTTGAGAAAAAATGGAAACCGTAGTACGTGAAAATGTTCGTAGCCTCTTCCAGCTACACTTGACTTCAGATATGGGTTTGCTTTTGTTTAAATCACCAACAATTTGGAAAAGTCTATGGCCCCGGACTGTATGGCAGACCTAAACTGCGTGCTGTCAGATAGATAGTTCCCTTTACGCCTTCTAAGAAACACACTGCTTTCTAAATGTAAAGCCTGTACATAAAGACATGTGATAGATCCTCTTTCAGTTTATACTGCAGCAAAACGCTGACCATCAAGGAGTCTCTGATAATATGTAAGAGATTTTTGAAAATTCCAGTAGAGCTAAGAGGCAGCGGGTTAGAGAAGTAGGGGGAGAATTATGTATTATTGGTTTTAAAAAAGTATAGTACCTGTTGTATCAATAATTTTGGTGGAGAAGGCAAGTTTGGAAAAAACTGTGTCAAACCTTTACTGGTAGGAATTCGGCATAATTTCAGCATAACAGATTTTTCTGACAACAACTAATAATGAAGAAATGATGGAGTAAGTAGTAAATTGACGAATAAATTGTGTTTAAAATGCATCACTTTGAGAACTTGTGAACTGGCTTAGGCAGTTCACAATATTTTAAAAGCTTAACATTTTTATTTATTATTCAGTCAAGCACCAGACATCTTGTATCTAGTAGGAAGTGGGGCTTTGTTGCCATCATGGAGTAACATGACTCACTGCAATGAGAAAATATATCCCCTCTTTAAAGAAAGGATAAAGGCTTACCTTTCCTCACCTTTTCACCCACGTCTTTCGTCATTTATTTTCCATACTACTAAGTTGTAACAAACCCCCAAAATGTTCCAAATTCACTTCAAGACATTTAGCTCCATTTTCTGAATCAGAGATGCATCATAACCTTTCAGGAATTAAAAGGGTAAAAAAAAAAAGCAAAGCAAAAGCTAAAACTCTAAGTAATTGACTATGCTGTATTTTCAGGACCACTACTGCAAATGTTCAGCTAGTTGGACTCTCAATTACCTTTATGCAGGCATTCATTAACCCCCCCTTAAAGAATACATGAAGGTTAATATACAAATATATACATATACATATACAGTCGTATATACAATATATGCAGCAAAGAGGCAACATCTTAAAGGTCAACTCCACCAGTTAAACAAGTCAAATTTGTTTGCAGTTGACTTGTTGTATTTAGTTGCATAAAAACTGGCTTCAAAAGGATTTGTGTCTTCAGAGGGAGCTACAGTCAGTCTCATGAATGTCCTCAGATGACATCATTTGAGTCAGTGTAGGTTGGGGCTGGCAGGTTTAAAAATCTGGGGGAGTGGAGTTAGTTTATCTAACCACTGTAGCATGTTCTTTATCTGCGCTTGCACCTTTTAGAACACAAGTTACAAGCCAGTTGTAGAAATGTTTTTAGCATCTAAAGTCCACACACATATGAGCATGTGTGAGCTGTGCCGTGGACATGGAGGCTCTTGTGCGACCACAAAACGCAATAGTTTGATGGGGTTTGAATGTGCTTGGGGGCCCCAACAAAGCATGTCTTAGCAGCATTTGCCTGTCTTCTGCTGCACACAGCAGCTGTTAGTTGACTTCCACATAAGGAAATTAAAGTCAGAGTAAATCAGAAGTATTTCTACATATATATTTTTTTGTCATGTGGAAGATGCACAGAAACAGTGGTAACAACAAAGAAATAAAAACATGGAACTGCTGTAATGAGCTTTTGGAAGCAGTTGTCAGTGATGATGGCTGCTTATTAGGGATGCTCTGAGCCCCTCCCTTCTTTTTCTGACAACTGCTCAACTTTAATTTGCCTCGCCTGCTCCCACAGGCTAATGTAACACATGTGCAAACAGGCCCTGACACTACCAATTACACAGACACACATGCCCAAAACTTCAGCGGGTAGATATCGGGCTGCGAATAAAACTGAGAGCTAATTTAGGATTAGGGAATAAACACTGTCACATTTTACTCTAGTAACTCAACTTTCTGTCGGTCTCATACATTTTATCAGCTGTTTAGAATTTACACCGGCCACAAGTGAGCCCACCCATCTAAAAGGAAACACAGGCACACAAACCACCCACTCGCGGGAAGCCTCTTTCAGCTGAGCAGCTCTGTCACTGTGGGAAATCCCAGAGCACTGTGTCCTCTGACTGCATGCATCCTCACACTTCCTGTTTACAAATCTGACAACACACACACACACACACACTTGCAAGAGGCACACATGCACCCACCCACACACACACATGCAAGGAGACAGGCATATCAAGGCCATTCTAGAAGATATACATGCATACGTATATCCAGATTTATGAGGCAGGTCACACAGTAAAAACACGGGATCTCATTGCACTACATACCGACACACTGGGAAGAGAGAGAACATATTCGCATGGTTCCCAAACTTTGTGATCTAAAGACAGAGCGACACTGGATGTTTGTGTCAGCTGCACGCAGTTTATCTAAATGGTGACATTGGTTCTCAGACTCTTTCACGTAATCACTGACTTCTACATTCACTACTAGTTTGAATACTACACAGGCACATGTCAGTATTTAACCAGAAAGATGAATCAAATGTCAGTATAATTAACAAGACTTCATTTTACTTACAAGTAACCTTGAGACCCTCGAGTTAGAAACCAATCATAAGAGTATGTTGGAATTCCTGTCTGAGTTATGTGTTCCACCACCATATTGAGGTATGCTTATTAATAAACTATCCTTTTTGAAAGTGTTGAACTAATAGTTACAGTAAAAGAAACCATAAACAACTTTAAGTTTTCAGGTCCCCATAAATCTTTTAGTACTGTTTTATTTTCCAGCTTCGTGCTTTATGTCATTGATTATTGTAAAAAAAAGGGTTGGATACCTTCTGCAAAGCATTTCTGCCAACCAGACGAATATCAATTAGTAATTACTTAGTTCTTGTGGTGGAAACAAGCTTTTAAAAATCCTGTATGTTTGGGATATTACAAAACCGGGTAGCAGGTAGAGTAGCAGAACGTTCACTAAAACCATTAAAGTATGAGCCCAAAAAACTGGAGAAAATGAAAAGATCTAATTTTGTGCTGACTAAATAAAAATATAGATTGGCAGTAAGGCGGGCTAGCACTTTCTGCTCCGTACACATATTTTTGTTCTGTATATTTAAAATAAATATTGCAAAACCTTCATAGCTTGTATTGTTGCTTCATAGCTTGTAGGCACTACTCCGCAAGTAATAAAGATAAACTGAATTATAATATGTTCATCAGATCAACATGCTTCTTAAATTTGCATGTTCTTAGAGATACCTGACACAGAGTCAACACGGTGGAGTAAATAGGTGCTTTTTAAGTTGCTAAGCTGCGTCAGTGATTCTGCTTGTATTGGCAAGGTGTGTGTTTGTTCTCAGAAACTCCGTTACTATACTGAGCCAGCATTGTGCTGTGTGTGGCGGATGGGGATACAAACTTCCGTCCTCACAATAACAGAAGTGATAATCTTTTTCCTGTGTTACTGTACATTGTTCCAGGGAGTCTTCAGCTGGACAAAAGCACACACGCTCAAACCTAACCCGGTAACTTGAGATCAGCACAAATCCTCAGAAACATATATTTGGATTTTTGTTGCTTATAGCTTGAAAGTTTAATTTCTTTAATTTTGTTTTAATAAAGTTGCATGGAAACCATACTCTAAACTGAAGTCAGGCACACTAAAGGAACAAATGAAATTAGGGATTCATTCACATTAATGTGCAAATCTGCATGAATTTTTTGTGTGATGTAAATAGCTTCCAATAAACGTAGTTATAATTCTAATTTGAAGAGTTATTATTATCAACTTATATAACACATTCTAAAGTTGAACATTTTATAAATACTACTTTAGAGATGTACTATACTGTTTACAAAACTATAATAGTACTATACTGTACCAGAATGAACAACAAATCATGAAATAATTTAAGATACTAATAAATCACCAATTAGTTTCTTTTTTTTACATTTTATTTCATACGATTCATACTGTGGCGTTAATGGCCACCACCCCCTCAACTTTCAGCATGTCACCAACAATGAACATGGTATCAAATGTACCCAGTTACTGTAGCAGCATTAGTTATGTGCAAAAAGAATCAGCATTTAAAATTTTACAATGTAAAGAAAGTTTAAGGTTTAAATTACAGATGAATTTTTGCTTTTGACTTTTACAGCATTAATGAGATTCTGGGATCTAATATTTTTATGTCTTGTGGTCAGTGGGATGGAAATAAAATTTTTAACATCAAGCTAATGAATTTTTGATCTAGATATCTAAATTGACTGGATCCAAACTCTTTTACTATTTTATTATACAACATTAATAGTTTATAGTATTTTACAATACCAGTATTTCATTTATTTTTAACGACTAGATAAAATAGACTCAGTGGAATTTACTCATTAGCAGTCATCCATCTTTTATACCAGACGGCCTTTCCTGTTCAGGAACATGGGGGACTGGAGCCCCTCTGGACAGGTCTCCAGTCTATGTCAGGGCCAACACAGAAAGGCATACACACTTACATTCACATCTACTGTGTGGACAATTTAGAGTCACCAGTGAATCTAACATGCATGTCTTTGAACTGTGGGAGGAAACCAGATTACCCAGAGGAAACCTCCGCATAAAAAGACCATGCAAACTCCACAGAGAAAGACTGAAGCTTAAAGTGGATTTTAACCCAGAACTTCTAGCTGCGAAGGCAATTTGGAATAAACCAACAACTGAAAGCTGCTTAGACACACATTTTATTACAAATGTTGCACATGGCATACCTGGCTAACAAGTTAGTCTGGGCTGTGAATGTGGTTTACTGCTCAGCATCAAAGTGCAAAAATCTGTGTTAACAGCAGCACACATTTTTGAATGTAAACATCCTCGCAGGAAGATCACTTTTCAAAGTTGAAAAATACAAATTAGTATTACTCTGTGGTCACTAATGTCAAGAGGGGCCCGTCAGTTTAGACAATTTAGACCTTTCTTGTCCTCCAAAAGACAAACAGCGATATCAAATGCATTTTCTTACAACTTTATGTCTAGAGTTATACAAGACACATTCCTGACAAAAACTGGAAATTACAAGCTTCATTAAGGTAGTATTTGTTGTTGAACTCTTGCATTTTGGTGTGTTATACAAATGTTTTAACTAAAAAAAAAATTGATTGAGAAAGCCTGAACAGATGTGAGCTTTGGCCCTGCTGTGAAATGGCTTCTGGGCCAGCTCTGGCTCCAGGAAATGTTTGTAGAGCTAAAACTCTGCTCAGTATTAAGAGGAGATTAAGGCTGTTTGTTATTTGTGGTGAAAATGAAGTCAGGGTTTAGAGCCTTTTGTTGATGTCTTCAGGGATACAATGAGCATCTTTCTTCACAACTCATTTCTGTGTCGTTTGTCTTCCCAACTCATTAATCCTAATTGGTCCTCCAGCTGCCCGAACCCACAGAGATTGCTCAGTGTTCAGACAGCTTATTCACGCTCTGATCCAACTCCAATTATGCATACAAAGCAACTAGTTACTAGTGTGCATACCCATACACATACACAAATAGCAAGAAATATCTCAAACCGTTAAAACCTGCAATGACCTGCCAACCACTTTTCTTATTGGCCCTCATCTGGGACTGTGTTTACATCCATTTCAGGAACCAGGTTACTCAGAAAAAGCAGCTTTTTCTTGTAATGAGCAAATGTAGTTTACATGCACTTGAGACACCTGATTACTGGAAATCCACGTATATAAAGGCAGCAGACGAGTAATCAAATGTCTCTTCTACGTCGGACTTAATGTGGAACGATGACTCACTAACACTATTGGTTCTGTGTTTCTGTCAGAGAAAAAAGAGAACTGCCTGAATAAAAAACTGAATGAATACAATACCACTTCTGTAATTGCTATGAGGTTTAAATAGATTAGAATACAATAGAATACAATAGAATACAATAGCCTTTATTGTCACTGTATATCATATGTATACAATTACATTGGATGAGCTCTTGGTGCAAACAATGCAAGAAAATAATAAAATATAAATACTAAATAAAATATAAATTTTAGTTTGCTACTTGGTACATCCAAAGGTACACCCATTTATTCTACAACGGTATATTCTACATATCAGAATGACAATAAACCTAGTGACAATCAAACAAACTATTTATCTGCCTCTAATTGGAGGTTGAAATATGGTTATGTCAATGGCTGGCGCCTGTGCTGACATTAAGATACCAAGGATGTTGGTGACAACGAAGAGACAGATTTGGTCACCTAAATGGAAATTTGATTGATTGAAAATGTCTGAATTATTTAAAAAACTAATTTAAAATACAAAATGCAGTGAGAAAACTAAATAAATTCAGAACCAGATTAAAAATAATTTCTCCTTAAAAATGTTATTTGTAGAGCAGCCACAACTATTTTTAAATCATCAAATACTAAGTTGCGTAAACATGCTGAAACTAATCATCTCTAATAAATCCTTCACTTTTTAAAGGTTACAATGTTCAGGTTTAACTGTTTCATATGGGCTTAGTAAAAATTATTTCTTTCTGCAACATTCAACAATGTTAACTAAAGATATAATAGACACTACAGTACAGTAGCCTACTTACAGTCACCTTTCAGTTGACATTTTAAATAACAAATAAGTAGTCTACATGCGGCCAAATATACAGCGACACAAGAGTGTGTGGGAAACGGTGATTTGTTAGTCCATTATATTTTGCATTGTAACAACCTGCAGCTAGTAGTACCTAATGCTGTAAAAAAATCTCACAATATTTTTCTCCTGACTGACTTTAGTGGAGTAAATGTAGCCTTAGGGCCATGGCAGACCCAGCCGTTCATCCACCACTGTTGGGTCGTCAGGGAGCGGTTGGTCAACTTCAGGCAATAAATTTGGCTGATTTTTGACAAGTTTATATCTACTGGCATTGACTGATGTCGGCGCTCAGGCTAGTGGATTAATAAAAAAAATGCTTCCAGACATGTCTGCAAGCTATACCTTGAGCGCTTCAATCAAACGTGCTAGGAAATTAAAACGTGCAAATGTAACATTTTAAGGGTGCATTAGCGTCAATGACACAACCAGGTGTATTTCTTTTGAAGAGAGAAGAGAAGGATTCTAGAGGACCTGAAAGTTTAGTTGTGGTGTTCATGGTGCAGTCTCTCATCTCTGTCTGCTCTTTGTGACCGTGGGCGGCACTCAGCTGCTCCTTCCCCACACGAGATTTCAATGTTAGTTTACAATTTCATCTTTGTACATGCACCTTGTTTTTACTGCAAGTATATAGTAATTTGCTTATCAGTATATATATGTTGAAGAAGTAAAAATCTCAAAAGAGTGGTAATATCAGCACTGCGCTTGGTCCCCTATCCACCGATGTGTTAATCACATGAGCTAATTGGTGAATTGTTAATTACTGTCTTCGTGCTTAAGCAAAAGCTTTCAAGCGTTCAATTCTTGTGGACTTTCTTACTGACAGCAGACCACAATCCCAAACCTACCCCTCCCACTGCCAAAATTAGACTACCTGCTCAGCAGAGTCACATGGTCCAGATTGTGCTGGTACAATTTGGAACTTGTTATCAGACACATACTTGATCAGAAGTACTGAACTGAACATGCTTCTGCCAGCCCACACACACGTTTGTACCTCTATCCTTGTGAGGACACTTATTGATGTAAGGCAATCCCTAGCCCCTTCCTCTAACCATAACCATCACAACTAAATGTCTAACCCTAACCAAAACCTAATTCTAACCCTAAAAACCAGTCTTGACCCTCAAAAATCCCTTTTTTAGGGCCAAAATTAGGACGGCCAAAATGTCCTCACTTCACAAAAATGTCCTCACTCTGTTGTTTAAAAAAACAAAATGTGGTCCTCACTAAGTAGTATCTACAGGAACACACACAAACACACACACACAAAATAGACAAGTCAAGGAGTCAAAATCTCTCTTCAAGAGAAGTACTTAAAATCTGCCCGACAATGGGCTAGATTCGTCACTGTCGCTTGTTAAGGCCATATTTCCATAGGCAATGAGCTAAGAGGAATAAAACGGCAACTTGGTGTGGATGACTAATGTCTCAGTGCATATCATTTTGACCCCTTTGACGAATGCATGACATTTAGTCAGTGTTAATATCAAACAATGATTAATACGGCTTTCGCCTCTCTGAGGAATCAGTTGAAGTTGAGTTAACCCACTCATGAGTTAACGGAGATAAAACATTCACATGGGTTAATGAATTCACACCCTGAGCAACAGCCAATTGAACAGGTTGTGGTTGCGTGACAGAACACAACCACGGTTTAACAACTCTGTTCCAGCTCACATAAAGCACTTGAAAGAAAATGGAAAAAGACAGAGAAAACAAGAGGTGTATCATATAATTAAACAGAACTGCTATGATAAGGCCATACCGACTTCAAGACAAAACTCATGCTCGCAAGATAATCACAGATAACATTGCAGAGTGAAGATTATTATCTTCTCTAAGGAGCCAGTTAAATGCTGGCCCTTGATCACGCATAAAAACTGGGCTTATTTTACACTTAAAGATGCAAAGCCTAAAGTTGGACAGTTCAAAATGGAGTGGGATAATTTAGGGGAGACCAGGGCGAGTCATGTGTTATGATTTATTGGAACAAATGCCGTTTCCAGTTCTGTTCTTCTTCATATGCAATTAGAAGAAACTAACTTGTTTAAAAAACAGCAAACAATTCAATACACAGTGGTGGAAGGTTAGTACGTTTACTAAAGAAGTAAATACAGTTTTGATTTACTTTCATTTATGTTACTTCTACTCCACACCAATTCACTGAGAAATATTCGAATTTTTAATTTTTAACCAACAGTTTTATATGACAGGCCCATGGTACTCTGCAGATATACTTTTCAAAATTTAAATTATGATCAGTCTATAAATTAACATAAAACAGTTTACCCTAACTTTAACAGTTGCAACATGTTTACACATTAATGCATTGTGGTAACAGTGAGTACTTTTGCTATGATAGTAATACTTTTGTACGCTTACTTACTCTAAGTAAAGTGAACACAGTATCTTTTGAACAGTACCTACACATCACACAGGTAGATCTACCCTGTGGTAATCATACGATATTCTTAAACAGTATTTATACATTCTGCAAAGTTACAGCTTTCTTAGTGACAGTTCTCTCACGCAGGATATTGATATACAACATGGTATGTCATAAAGGTCACAGCAGAATAGAATAATATGCACACAGCACATTTGTTAGAAGCCATTGATGTTTGTTTGTGTCTTGATTGAGAAGAAAGGTACTGATTATTAAATGAATGCCCCATGAAAATATTTCAATGCAAATAAAGGTTTTACAGTATTGCCTGTTTTTCATTACTTTTCCAAGCCTAGCAGATAAAATCAAAACACATGCACAGCATCATTTACATTTGACATTTCAAAAAGGTTCAGTGCTGTTTATGTAAAAGCAAATTTTGTTTGTGCTGAACAAGACGCTTTAGACTGAACCACTGGTAAATACTTTAAAATGCAAACTGAGTAAAATAAAACCGTTGCAGGAAAGATATTGATGGGAAAAGTCGTATTTTCTTTATTCACTTAATTATGGTTTTGTCTTTTCAAACTAAAGATATGTTTTTAGCTACCAGCTAGCTACCTTTTTATCTCACTTCATGTCAAAAAACAATGTGAGAGATTACATTCAGCTGCTTTTCCTTTCAAGAAAAGGCACTCTTCGTTTCATGTATCTAAAAATGACACGCAGTAGAAGTTTTTCTCCAAATCAGCATTGTCATCCTGAGTCACAGCAAAATTGGTACCGCTTTTTTATTTTAGACTCTTTCTCTGTTGTATTTAAAAATGCACTATGCTTCTGTTGGTGGATTATAGCAGGTGTTATTGGTAGACTAATAAAGACTCACTAATGTAAGAAAATGCAATGGAGCTGTCTAATATTTGTTTTCATAAATGATATAAACTATAAAATACTAAAGGGTAAAATCAGCATTTACAGTGTGGTAAATGAAAACACTCATTAACAGCAGCAATGGCCACATCCACGCAGGCCTGTAATTAAATGCCTCATCAGATCTATTTTCCTTCACAATGATTTCAGTCATCCCACTGGATTACTGGAGCGCAGTTGGGGATGGGGGTGGGGGAGAGGGATGGAGCAGCAAACTGGTCCAAGATGGAGGTGCTCCCTGTCACACAAAGTGAATATGAGGGCAGACGGCAGGAGCTGGAGGACACTGGCTGCTGGAGTTACTCCAGTTGCTGCATTGGCAAAGGTACATGCACAGATGGCACAGACATCAGTGAACACACACATGTAAAAGCTCCTTACCAGAAGATGACACGTGAGTGCATGCGCATGCAAAAAGCAACAAATAAGTACCAAGCACTGAAGTGCACAGCCACTCACCCACACACCCACAAACACACACAGAGCGTCAACATCAAATTGGGCGTGAGATTAAATGCCACATCAAATCTGCATTAGTTCTTGATCCTTTCAACCCTGAGTGCCCTCCTTTATAAAACCTAAATAAAAACAGCAACTGTGTTCACAGATTAGTTGCATGTTTGTATATGTGTGTTCACGTGCTTAGTATAGAGAGAGGAAGAGAGACAGAGAAGCCTGCTGAAACCGACAGATGCATCATGGGACAAAGACTCATTCTTCTTTTCTAAAATGTAGCCACCTAGACGTAGCTGTGCTGTAAACAGAAAACACAGAACAGTCTGACTTTACTTTTAATTTGCACTTACGGAGCAGATGCAGAGTTTGCTTTCTACCCACCAGGCAGCTGCATGGTTTATGAATTTCATCTTGCTCAGTACAACTTAAAAACTGAGAAAGAGAAAATGAATGTTTAAAATGCACTGGAGTTCATGGAGAGTCGGTTCATGTGCAGAGGCACCATGGCTGGGTCTGAATAAGGGCTGCTTGAAAGTTGATACGGATATCTTTGAAGGGAACTGCTCAGAGCAACTGTTTCACAGCAATATTTTCAGGACAAAATGAAATAATACATTTCTAGACACAGAAACATACTTCAATAAGACAACCACTTTTTAGCACTTTTGCAATACTTTTTAAATGACTTCATTATATTAATCCTATTAAATGCGGACAAAATTGACTTTCTGTCGAGCTAATTTCAAGACTGACTGAAAAGCAGATCAAAGTGGGCTCAAGATCATGTTATGAATGAAACTGCTGTGTGGTTCACGTTGAATGCCAATAGTAATATGACTTCATAAAAAATTGAATTGTGTTAGGGACAATGCATATTTGCTCTAATGATAAATAATTTAGAACAACTGTGATTACTCTTTGGGAAAAAATGTTGGAAAAAGACAGTCAGAGTGAAAACAGCTATGAGATATGAAAAGTAAAAAAAAAAAAACAAGTCAGCATGCAAACGCACAACATGAGATGTCTAAGTCAAAAAACCCAAGAGATATATTGAGTGAAAATGCCCATGACCAAGAGAAGTCCAAGTCAACACATGTCCACAAGACAAGTCCAAACCAAACCACCCGTGAGACAAGTCTGAAGCCCATTGTGCACTACCTGTTCAAGGCAGGATTTTTTCCCAAATCTGTAAAATACCAGCAGGGGTGGGGGTTGGTCATTGTGTACAACGTGTTGAGGCTTACGTTCAGATTTGGATTAGTTTGAGCAACATGTTTGAGGACACGCTATATTTTACTAGAAGAAAAACTGGGACACTCTCAGTGACCACTATGAATTGCAAATGTCTGGACAAAGGCAGCCAAAGAAGGCAGTCAACTACTTTTCGGTTGACCACCCAGTCGAATGGTATGTTTAAACTCACCTCTTATTTTCGCCCTAACCAGCTACCTCTGCCCACTCTGGAGCGTTACGGAATTGAAAATTATAAGGGTTCTTGAGAATCTCACATCTTGTCCTTTCTCTTATAATGCAAATATGTTGCTTGCTGAATCTGTTGCCATAAGGACTGATATGTTGGGTTGAATCTGAACCATGTCGTAAATGTGCAGAACTGTCAGGAAAAAAAAGGATACATTATTGTTCTGAAAGCAAAATGCAATGTACAGTACTACAAATTTATAAATTGCATTAAGTTTCAAATCTTTAATACAGGAGTGCCAGCAGATTTGCTAAAAGACAACTGGGATGGCATTTTCCCAGTATAGAGTAAATACCAAAATGTTCCTCAAAAAAATGTACTACATAGCTAATATCTTTGTCTATAAATGTCTTAAAATGCACACAAAACACAGACAAGTCTAAGTAAAAACACCCATGAGGAGAAACAACTTCCATTTAAACGAAAAATCAAATTAGTAGAACTAAGAAGTCACTTAAACATGATAGTTTGTCAGCCCGCTTTTTCACATGAAATTGGAAACAGGAAGACGGAAAGTTTCAAGAGTCTTTTCTTAAGTATGGTAGACATTTGAAGACTAGGTGTGAATCCAATGATGACTGACCTTATTGAATAAACTGTCGACAACAGAATAGACAACTGCCAATCCTGCAACAACAAAAATTCTCACGTGTTCTAAAATAAACTTTTATTTATTATAGTGTGTTTATTTGTACCCAAAAAAAAAAAAACTAAAATGTGGTGGGTAACCTGGATGGGGCGGTCAGAACAACAGGGACTGTAGATCCCACGTAGGGATTTGGAGTTGATCAGGAGTTGCTGATGTGAGTTTTAAATCAAAAATTTTACACCGCAGGCGCTGGTCAGCACCAACTGAGCCAGACTGGCACTGACCCAGGCCAACCAGGACCAACTAGTTATCACATCCAAATTATATTCATAACAGGCTCCATAGTTGGTATGAATGCAGAAAGTTTCTTCATAGAGTCACAAAAAGTTTCTCCCAATGTGCTTATCCACAGGACACCAAAGGCCATTTTACAATGTTACTGCATCATCTTCAGGATTCTCAGTATGAATCAAGGTAAGATTTTGTGAGGCAAAAATAAGCTTTTTTGCAATCACATAAAGCAAATGTTTGATCGTGGTCGGTTTACCTGATCTGGGTAAATAGCTAGTGTTCATGCACAAGCTTAATGTGTGGCTGCAAGACATCAACACCATAATATGCACTAAAGTAAAGGTCTCAATTGTTATAAAAAAACTGTGAGGTCACCTTTTACCATTATAGTGAACCTGACACTATATTTAATTTTATATAGTCATAGAGATCAAAGCGTTCAAATGTTCAGCACAGTGTGTTCTGGTAAACATACGATTCACATGTTAAAATGTTGAACAGAAAAATAAGGAAATAAGCCTTCACCATGCATGAGTGTTAATATAGCAATAATTCACACATCTATCAAAAAATATGAGATTATTAGAAGACCTGAAAATTGTGCAGTAGCTGCTAAAAGCACTGGGACTTCTGCGAACTGAAAAGAAGCCTACAGTATATTTCAAAAAAAGTCTGAGTGACTCATTTACACAAATGAGGTTTTAGTTCATGCTTGGTGTGAGACATAGTGAGATATTGTTTTTACTGAGCAGATGAGTAGACTATTGTTACAAGGCATTTCAAAAATAGGGGGCCATACAAAACAAAGAATCTTATTTGAAGCATTGTTTGTCATCAGTCAGCTGGAGGGAAACCTGAGACTGAAAAGATTTGCACCTCAGTGCTAGAGTAGTACTCTATCACAGGGTATTCTGCATTAAGATTTGGGGAAATCCCAGCAACTTGGCACTGAAAAATTTAATTTAAGGTCAAACCAACATAACAGAGTTAATGAAGTGGTTAGTGATATGTATATAGATATATATTATATATCACTAATTTTTATATATATGTGTGTGTGTGTATGTATGTATGTATAAAATGTGCAACATATGGTTTGACAAAACCAGTAATATATTACTGCATTTCCTATTAAATAAAAAAACAATATATTGCTAAAGGTTCAGTAAGTGAATCATAAATTGTGTTTGTATAATGCAAGCATTATTTTACAATGAAACTAGCTCATGTATTAACACAGTTGTACCAATAAGATGTGTTGAATGTGACAGGTTGTGCCCCCCTTTTTAAAATAAATGGATTTTAAAACTTTGTGAGATTTATGTCTATCAAAATACCTCCTGGCCATGTGCTTCAGTCACGAACACGCACATCTTACTAGCTTTTTTATCTGATTTAGACGGGTTTCACATTGAGAGTGTAATGGTCTATTTACATTCGATTTGCATTCCGAGCTGGTTGGCACAATCCACTGCTTTGCAACTCTCAGGGGCACTGCAATAGACACCGCTCACTCGCTAATGTTGACATAACTGTCTTTTCTTGTCTCTTTTCTTGTCTCTTGTCCATCTTCAGTTCAATGACGTCAAGCTGTACAATGGGGGACTTTCTCTGTTCCAATTTAAGTGCATTTTAAAACCCTGTAAAAGGTTCATAGTTTTCTTCATTCATGGGATTTTTACAAATTATCAGCTGCCTCTCGGGGTAAAAGCAATTTGAAGGTATCCGTTTGAGCTCTGGTACTTTCAACTGCTGTTGGTTGGCTGTATTAAACTTTGGTATATTATTTCTGTCATCAAAGTACAAAGCTGAGCAGAAGAAACATGGCAGTGGTGGGAGTACTGTGGTTCGGAGGCAGGAGGGTTGTAGTGGGAGGCAGAGGACAGCTGTCAATCACAGCACTCTCCAGAAATCTGAAAATAAAACCTGCTGTTGGCAGAGCAGCTGTATAGTGGCCAACAGAACTTTGGTTTATTGTATGACAGCAGAGGAAAGAAATGCACATTCATTTGTATTTACTTTGTGGATTTTCTGATGCATCATTAAACATTTGGGTCGACACCTGAATACTGTTTTGCCAATACAACCCATTAATCAATTTCTTTCCTTCTGAATATTTTCAAAATAAATACTTTTCCTAATTAGGCTTTAAAAGGCTTAAGTCCTGATCAAAGAGAGCTGAGTTATTAACCTTTTTTAATCAGGCCAAGTTTAACAGGAACTTCATCTGGCTTTTAACTCTCAAACCACTAAGTCAATTGTTTGAGAAACAGTTTCAATTTTCTCAAAATTATGAAGAGTATACCCGTATTGTCAACACTCTGCTTCAGAGGGATTTCTACCTTACATGAATAACATTAAAAATACCTTTATTTAAACAAACAAGCATTCATAAATGGTTTGGGAAATCAAATTTTTATGTTTCGTAATTAAGGCAATCTATTTATAATTGAAAACTAGTAATGTAACTGGCACAAATTAACAGAAATATCCAGCAACAACTGGCATTTTGCTAACTTATCAGCCATGAAAAATCTATAACGCTTAATCCCCAGTCTATAATCCTGTATAATTGCTACTTTTGCCTGCTCATCACCACCAGCGCCCTGAGTCTCATATTGAATATAATACTTTTAATGCAATAATTTAGGAAAACTAGCAAGACCAAGTAAATACTTTTAATTACTACAAATTTCTAAGAATGTTATGACAGAAATCAGGGATAAAATACCACAAACAAGGTTCTGCGTATAAAACAATGCAACAGAAGAGGATTTTTAAATAAACCCTATTTAGAGGAGGCTCTACTTCTATTTTATTAGGGAGGACATTTGTTTGTGGGTAATTTGTAATGCAAACCTGCCTGCACCAAGGCAGTTGTGCTACCTTGAATTTCATTCAGCCACAGTGAGATATGTGAGTGGAGACAATGGCCCCATAATCTGATAGTGCTGTCTGTTTCCCTGCTTCCGGACAGAGCTTCAAATGAACCATGATATGATCACTGAGCAGCACTGGAAGTGCACCAGTGAACAACAGCAGCTATATCCAGACAGTGATGCACCTCTCCTATTTCAGGAAGGAGACTAATGACACTTATATGACCTTGTTAGAGGCTCACCATTGAGGCAGACATATAAAGATGACACATCAAATATCATAATAGGTATATCATTTTGATTTTACAATCACCTTTTAATAGTCCCAAAGAGCTGGAACCAATTTAAGAAGGCAGAATGTAAGTCAGCCTTCAGAAAGAGCTCATATTCATCTGCTTTTAAAAGATACTGGGCAAAAAACAAGTGAATGACTGAATAATTCACGAGTTACCACCTCCGCAGCACTTTAGAGATCTCGTAGCTGGGGTTTACTGTATGCAGCTCTCACAAATGTACTGTATGACATTTTCATTTCCTCCTTCAAAATCAGCAAATATGCAATGATGCTGGGCTAAGAAAAATGCAGGTCCTATGTTAACAAATGTAATAGAAGGGGAGAGAAGATTAAGTTAAATCAACACTGAGAAAGTGTTGCGCAAACATAGAACCATAAATGCAAATATGCTGGTTGCCCATCCGTGACACCATTTTCAACTGCACATCTGTGGTCCGGAAGATACATATATGGTGTGCAATAAAATGTTCAGTGTGAACACATACATTTCAGTAAAGCAATGTAAAAACAAAACAAAACACTGTACACTATCTGTACAGGAAGTGTGTGGGTGTCCATCTGACAGAACTGAAGAACTTAAATTTAAATTTTATAAACTGACAACTGTTGTGGCAAAATTGCAAGGCAAGCTTAGGAGGCAAAAGCAGCTTAAAAATCATATTTATATTGAGGTTTACTGGTCAAAAGAGAAACAGCAGATCACTCGAGTGGGTCAATCCCATTGATAAGGGACAGGTTGCATTTGGTTCTTTAACCACTCAGCTCAACAGCGGAGTTCATGCAAAAGAACAAAGGAATAAGTCAAATGCAAATAAATGCAAATGAACCTTACAGAACATACATACAGGTGAATACACAGTGTTCAGGAACCTAAATGAAAGTATGTGCATCTATTCATCTTCCCTGCAGGGACAGTACGTCTCCTGAGGAAGTACTGGTCTAAAGAAAACGTAGACAGTGTGCAACAATTACACTTTTTTTTTTTTTACATATTTCTGAAAGAAAGTTTTTATTTACAATGTAAATAATTACTTGAGATGCAGAGGTACATTTTGAATCTGAGATAAGTCTAAAACAGCAGTGTGTTGTCAAGACACAACTGTAGAGATTTACTGTAGAACGCAGATTACTTTGCTTTTTCATTATAACTAACGTAATGCAGTAAAAAAAAACAGGCATCCATTATCTGTAACGGTTTATCCTGTTTGGGGTTGCAGGCGGCTGGAGCCTATCCTAGCTGTCATATGGTGAGAGGAGGGGTGCACCCCGGACAGGTCGCCAGTCAATCTCAGGGCAAACACAGAGACACATCTACAGACAGACAACTATTTACACTCATTTTTTACACCTGCAGGCAATTCAGAGTCACCAGTTAAGCTATTTAACACATTGACAAATCCAACAGAAAAAAAGTTCATTCAGTATTAGATCATTTTGTTAAGCTAAAGAGTCAAATGGAGAGTTAAAGTAAAAATAATGCTTTAAACTTTGAAGTCCAATCAGTTCATTACGAATAATTACAGTAAATGTTTTTTGGTCTTTTACTACAAATTAGTGGATTGTTTTCGTTTTAATTTAGTTTACATTTTTTTTAAGTCAGTATTTGATGTTATTCTTCATCTATTCTCGTTTTCCTTTTAGTCTTGGCAAATATTTTGCCATTTTTCTATAGTGCTCTCGTGATTTCTCAATGAATGCATAAAAAAACTAAAATGGTCATGTGTTTTTCATGCTAGTTCTATAACTAGGTAAATGAATTCCACTTAAACATATTAGAATAAAGTAGCAAGACGTCCTGGTCCAGAGGCATCAAAGCAGGCTCAAATCATGGTACTACCACTAGGTTTGGCAGATGGGATAAGATTCTTTGGCTGGAATTGTGTATTTGTTTGTTACAAATTGGGTCTTGATGCAGAAGGCTGCAGGGTCGAATCCCACCCCAACAGGTGTGGCCCGCACCCAGCCACCAAAGGCCACCTTGGTGCCGGTCCAGAGAACGGATAAAATGGGGGTGGGTTATTAACGTGCGGAACATATTTCGCTGTGGCAACCCTTTAAGGGACAAGCCAAAAGCCCATGATCAATTTTTTGCGCTGCACTGATTGTATAAAAGCAGGAAATATGTAGGCAGCTACCTAGGGCACAAAATGCCAGCAGATACCATGCAAGATTTCCACCCCCAGACGTGATATATGACTATTATTCAATGTCATTTTCAATGTCATTACTCCTTTAGGTATGCATCAATAGATCCATATCAGGACATCCACACGGCACCACGCCAGAGTGAACCTGCTGCTTCAGCCTCACAGCGTTGGCACGGAGACATTTCTACTGTAATCTACTGTACGGTAGATTTATTAACCTAAATAATTTCCTGCACAACAAACAGGTAATGGTCAGTGAAATAAAATTAAGGTTTAGTTGAGTACCATTGAAGCTGTCGTACTTCCAGTAAAACCTAATATTTTTTCTTTGTAGTGCTGTTTTGTGTTTAAGTGCTAGTTTAAATAAATGTTCCTCTTGCTGTGGAATCATGTTTTGTATTGCAATCTGTACGTGTATTCACGCACACATTTTCCAGACATTTCCTTATTTAGTAATAATATAATTTGTCAGAGGGCAAGCCGAAAACAGGAAGTTGACGGGTGTAGAAGCCATTGCTATAATGTAAAGGCTAAATGTACGGCATCAGTTGCCAGTGGGTCATGGAGGTGTCTTAAGACCCCTTGGTAGAAACCTGTACTCAGTAGGAAGTCCCGACAGATATTGTCAAGCTGTCAGACTGCATGGTTGCAAAAGATGTATCGTAAAACTGTTGGATTTATAGAACATTTATACATTTGTGGACTTGTGGATATGTGGCGTCTTTAACTTAAAAGTTATGGACACACTATATGTCACATAGTGTGTGACATATAGGCAATTCTTCTAAAAACAAGCACAACACTACTTGTTTCATGTATAATTAAACATTACATTAAGACTTGGATGACACACAAAACTGTCATTTACAGTGTCAGGGTGATGCAAGCACCTAGTGACTTGCTGGAAACACCCTTTCTCTGCAGATAGGGGTAATATGTGCTATCCATTTGGTTTTCTGAGGGATTTAACCTGGGGACAGTGCACAGTAAACCTAGGGAGTTCCTGGTCTCAAGTTAATCAGCTCAGCTCTAATAGTAACAATAATATATATATATATAAAACACATTTATGATCTTATTTGGGTCAACAATAATATGAAATGCCACATTAGCTCCATTGTTAGCGCGAATAATTTAAATTAATGCCCATTTCAGTCTATTTACTGTACCTCTAGGCTTTTAAAGGTAACCTGCACAATCCTTGATATTATCTTTTCATTTAGAACTTGGCAAGTATGTGACCAATATTAGTTTGATATTTTGGTCCAATCTGAATTGCATGTCATTTACAATATTGTTGGTTTGGAATAAAGCCTACAGATTTTGCTGTGCTGCTTTTGAGAGTCATCATTAACTACCAACATTTTTTTAAACATCTGATGTCTAAAAAAATCTGTCTGGCAAAGAAAATAATGCCAGCTTTCATGTTTGGGTGTTATTGACACATTTTCATCAATTCTCAATAAGCTAAAGCATCCAAAAAGCAGCCAGTCATATTCCGGGGCATAGTTACATTATTCATGGTGTCTTCCTTTAACTGCTATCACTAAGCTTTATTCTATAAAACCCATGGGTATCCACTCTCTTTTGTTTAAACAATGGGAGCCGATAACAACAGCAGATAAATTTAATCTCTCTACAGAGAAATAATATTACAGCAGAACCAGGACACCTGAAGTTGGTCAGGAAATTTAGTGGGTCAATTTCTTTCGAGAGAAAAAAGACGGAGATGGATGGACAGAGAAAGGGAATTAATAAGTCACTGTATCAAGGCCAAGCAGTCGGGGGCTGATATAAAAGAGCTTGTGGCTTCCCTCAGGGAGTGTGTTGAAGGCCAGCAATGGCTTGCCTGGGGGGCTATCATTGTCCACTGTGTCCATTCAGCAAACCACAGCACACTTCCTGACATATACACGCACAATCCCTTACACATTCACACAAACAGTGTTGACATGTTACATCTGTCTGGGTGAAAGGGGTGGAAAGACTCTGAGACTGAAAAAAAGAGAAGTGTTGAGAGATTGTCCCCTGACTTTAGATAGGTTTAAGCATACTGATGGAGAACTCATTCCTTGGGAAATCTTGTACACAAACTTTTATTCAGAATAAGACATTGACGTTTATATATATGGTGTCAACCACAATAACACCAGCATCATGATTAAAGTTTGTCTCATTTATTATTCACTTGTATGATGTCCGATTGATCAAAAATGCCGATCATGTTTCCTAAACACTCTTAAGTAGAGGATCCTTGTCAAAATTAGCAGAAAACAATTAAATCTGAATAAGTAATAACTCGTTTTTCTCAAAGGAAGAAGTTTTAGTTTTTAAATGGTTATGTCAATATTCTTTACCTATGTCAATCATGCTGTATTAGTTTGTCATTATTAGCGCTACAATAGAAGCCTTGTATATTGACAAGATGATTAGCAGAACAGATCCAGGATAAACTAAACACTTTTGGTTGTGTGCTGTTTTTTGGACTAATGTAAAAATAGGAAGACCTTGTGTTTTGGGGAATTATAATAAGCATGTTTCGCTATTTCCTTATACAAAATATTAAATTGAATTAAGAAAATTATTCTATTGATTAATGGATAGTGATAGTTAAATGCTGCCATACTCTGTTTTCTTTACTACTTGCCACAATTGATGGTAAAAATAACACAAGCAGTTAACAAATAGTTTGTTAATATTTAAATCTTTCTTCTGTTGTTCTGCTTCAACAGAACTTGCACTTCCTTAATGCTGCAAAAATTGATAAATCTATTGTATATTAACATTGGACTCAATGATTTTGTGCGATCTCCCTTATTTCAAAGAGAATTACAGCTCAGTTGTAAAAGGTTTTCAGTCAGTTTTACATAACTATATTGATTTTCCAACCAACATATGTCGTCGTCTTTCATCATTCATTTTTGGCCCTGTTAGGGAGCTGTTTTTAGCAAACAAAATCTCTCATAATCCCACTGTGTACAAACTAGCCTGCATCAAACAACAGACCAAGTTAGTGTCTGGCTACAGTAGGAAGCACATTGGAGCATTTATGAACCACATACACTATCTCCCTCAGGTGTTGGTGGAGGCATAACGTCAGAGGAGAAGGAAAATCAGGCCCACAAAAAATGTGAGGAAAGGCTCCTCCACTGGCTAGTCTTATGGGCACATTATGCAGTGACAACTAACCCCTATAAACCTCCCATTAAGGCGTTATACAGGCACTATGTGGGGCACCACTATGTGCGGGGGGAATCAAAAACTGAGATAAAAGAACAGCTAATCCGGCGGCTTTCATGCTGTTGAATAAATGCTACAATCAAGGTTATAAGATATGTGCTCAAACCTACATGTCCGGTACTGCAGCTGTAACTGCGCTGACTCAGTGTCAGGGTCACACACTGACCTGGGATCAGGGCCAGGAATCAATTCACCACTAACCAGCTGGTGACATGGTCAGTGCCGTGTTTACAGCGCGAGCTGTGGACGGGACAGATGTGAACTCACTTAGCTGGCCAAGTCAGAGACAGTCCTTCCATTCAGTAACGGCACCCCACCCACACACACACACACACACACACATTTAAAGTTAGATGTGCTAATAGAAAGTCATTTGGATGCTAACGTTACAATCTGGCTAACTCTCGCGCACGCTAACACGGTTCACTCCCGAGCTCTGGTCACTTACACAGAAACTGTGTCACAACACACCGTTAGTCTCTTCTTCTACTCTCCGCTTGTGTGTAGTTGTGGACGGGAAACACCAGCTACAGTGGAAACCTTTGCGTTTGGAGCGACGGATTCAACGCGTCCCTCAACCGAACGTTTCACTAAGTCCCGCAACAAAACGTTACTTTCTGTTCACACAAAGAGACCGACCAGCAGCTGTCCCGTAGTCCCGGTGCCCCCGTCAGAACTCGGCACGACCTTTGACATGCACGTCGTTATCAGCACAGAAACACGCGCGCACACGGTGTTCGGGTCGCACTACTTACGCCCTTGGTCTGGGGAAGCCCATGGACAACAACACGTCCAGGTTCGAGCCACATTTCACGGAGCCCGACCGGTTCTGGCGGAGCCTCCGAGGCAGGATTTTACTGTAGAGGTCCTCTTTGGCTGCCATGGTCCACCGGGTCACACAGTCCGCTGCAAAGCCCGATACACTGTCCACCAGCAGACCTGCTGTTAGTCCGACAGATTCAAGTGAGTCCGCATGAGTGAAGAGGTGACGGCAGCGGCAGCAGCACGGAGCGAAGCGGCGAGCAGCGCGGTGCGGTCAGACAGAGGCAGAGCGCTGCTGCTCCACCCACCGCTCACTGCGCGCAACACACACACACACACACAGACACAGACGTGTTTGCGGGAAAGCGTTTCAGTGAAAAATGCGTTTATTTTAAGAACTATTCCTGAAATTATACAGCATATGATAAAAATTATACAATATATGATATAAAAGTTTATTCTATATAAACATTACTTAAAATTACATTGTTTATTAACATTGGATTATGTCAACACAATTGACATCACATAATATAGAATAATTTGACGTGTGTGCATGAAACATCGGACATATGAGCATCAACTGATCGTATCTAAATTACTCGGTAACAGCCCCTAATCTCGCAGAAGCTGCAAGAAAGTTTGAAACTTGCAGAGTCACTCATTGTCTAGTAAACGTTTCGGCAGAAAATTATTTGGTAAATTTGGTGAATGACTGCAAATCATTATAGTACCCTTAACTGATCTTGTCTGTAGGTTTTAATAATTGTCTCGCAATTTTAACAATAAATCCTGTTAGATAACACGAGGAACAATGAGGGCCACACTGTGTCACATCCAAGCAATGGCCGCGAGTTGGCCTTGAGTCGTCTGGCGGCGTCATGGGGAGATGTGAGGTTAGTGTTGGCCACCGACAGGGCTGGCAGATGGGTTGTGTGGCACGATGACACAGAAGACACAGCCTGCCTCCTGGAAAGCTTGTCTCATCTCCGCCTAGTGGGACAAACACAGACTGCATCAGTCAGCAGCGATGCCAAAGGCACAAATACAGTATCATCCTTCCACAGAACTTTAATCTCACATTAAGTGAACTGTTTTATATAATAATATCAGTCAACCTTATGTCAGGGAAGAATTATATGAAGAGAAGAAGAACTGAAATGAAACTAGATGGTGCTATGTAAATGTTCAAATATTTATAGAATAAATTCGGTCCCAGCCATAAAACATTGCAAGCTGACTTTCATACATAGTTTTGTCTACATCTGCCTTCTCTTTTCACGTCCTCTTAATGTCAGCATGACTGCAAGTCAGCTGCAATAATAAAAAGGTTCGCCTGGGTAGATGCATTTAACTACTTTGTTTTTCTCCAGTAAATAAACAATAAGAAAATGTAACTTTGCATCTGCTTCGTTCATTTGCTTGGCAGGAGAGCATATTCAAGGTTGCATTAACTTTTCTTGAGGATACAAAAAGAGTAGACTTCATTTTCTGATCAAGCAGTGTCATAAATATTAACATCTGTAGAGCTTCCCTTAGGATAGAAATGGTCCATATATGTCAACATAAAGCTACAAATGCATAGGGCCTGTCAGCTAAACACAACTACTTTAACGTGGTGCACTTACCAATCTCGCTTGGTCCAGACACAGACCCACTACGGCCCCCCCACTGCCTGGTAACTTCACCGCTGAGCCAAACTACAAGAGACAGCAGAAATGTGCGCATCAACAGAAAAACACTCCTGCAGGCAGGCACAGATGGAGATAAAGAAAAGCGTGAATACTGTTCAGTGTTCAAAGATGCTCTTAGTAGGCAGCGGAACCCTCGAGCACCTACCTGCCTCGCCAGCTGAACCATCTTAAGATTCCCAGGACCCAGACAGTCATCAGTGTAGACAGACCTGTGGGATATGACACTACTTTAGCTCAGAGCGTGACAGTAGCATTAATATGAATACCTAACTGTTTACCTCCTCAGCTCAAAGTTTTGGTCCATCAACTGTGCCAGGAGGCTCCAGTCTCTCTCCAGCAAAGCCGTCCTAAGAGCACAGTTTGTCATCATAGTGGTAGCAAGCAAACACTTTGAATACGGTGTCTGGATGTGGGTAAACATTTTACACAACAATTCAGAAAGCCCCGGGTCACTTTGACACTGTTATGCAAAGGCTAAATATAATCGATCATGGGATTAATTGTATTCAGCCTCGGCCCTTGACACAACCTCCACAGATATTTACTGCATAAATTCTTAAGCAGGCCGACGTACTTAAGCCCACCTTGCTTTATCAGTGAGCTCAGCAAAGCTTTTCATGGCCTCAACGACGAGAGGTTCCTCTGTGGAGAGACATAAAAATAAAAGCTGATCAACAAAGACGTCAATATGTTTCCGTTCTTTAAAACCCTTAATGGAACAGAAGGAATCACAGTAAATACACACAAGGGCTAATTGTGTTAAAAAATAGGGCTGAAGGACTTTTGTTGCTCTTTATATGTTCTCTACTCAGTGGAGAACACGTTCTGACACCGAATATAGAAGAGTTATCTCTATTGAGGACATGCTTTATGCTAAATGCCAAATTTAACATACTAACACACTAACATAACATTTCTAATGTTTCAATGTCCATTAAAATGATCCACAGACATCAAAGTGGTACTGGCTTTCTCTTTGGAGAGGAAGTCATTTGTTTGGTGGAACGTGAGAGTTTGCAGTGTATTGCACTTTTCAGATGAATCTATGGATAGACCATGTTGCTGTTCCAATTGTAAAATCTTATTATGTTTTTTTTTTATATATTAATCTATGGGGAATACAAATGCAATTGCTGAAAGTACCAAAAGTGTATGATCCTTATAAATCAGGATTTTCTTTTATTGCCATCAGTCCAAAAACAGTCAAACCATTTCACATACAGCAAAAGCATTAGATGAAAAGTCAGGACATCATGAAAGTTCATAGGATTCATCTTCCGAGAACCACAAATTATATATCATTTCTACATCAAATTTAGAAACGTTCTGGCAATCTATGGGATATTTCAGTCTGGACCAAAGTAGTGATCCGATAGACCAACGTTGAATGTAATGTTCGATATGAAGGAGTACCATTGAGCCAGCGTTGTCGGATGTTGCTGTGGATACGTCCAGAGTCACTGGGGTCGCTCAGGTAGGCCAGCCAGAAGGATGGAAGCTCACTCGTATCCATTGGAACATAATTCCCTGAGAATGGAAAACACATAACCTTAAAAAAAAGAATTTGTCACACAAACTTGGCAACTACTGACACAAACTTCAGTACCGTATCCCTGCTCCTCCATGAGCTTCTTACTGAAATCCATGTAGACTAAGCCTTCATAGACCTGCACAGGGACAATCCCTTGTGTGTGAAATATGCAGTGGTACAGCTCATGTGCAGTATTTGAGTGTTGACTTAAAGCGATTTAAAGTGACTAACCTGAACAACTCTGTCCTGCAGGCCAGCAGTAATAAAAAGTTCATCAGTTTCTACGTTGAGGATGAAGTTGGCTCGGATTGGTTTTGGGAGATCCTGAAGAATAAAGGAACAGAAATTTGCATACAACAACATTTATGCTATATAAACCTGTATTATCAGCATCTACATGGAAATGACAATATAAGAAAAACAGCCTCCAAGTACTTTTTCTCCTGTAACCACAGTGACTTTAAAGAGAAATCTGCTGGATTTCCTGTACAGAACAGGTGTCAAGCCATGAACCATTTACAAAAATTCCTTTTTCTATCAGTAGATTAACAAAAATATAGATGTAAAATATATTTTAACAATGACAAACAAGATAAAAACAGTAAATAACTTATATTACATTCTCTGTGATGTTGTAGAATTTCATAAGACACTTCAGGGTAGCTGACACAATGGCACTGCACAAAACAAAAAATGGAAAGTTGGTACTGTAATGTGTAATACTTTGGATTAAGGAGATAAGAAATCTATGAAGAGGACATTTTACCTGCTCCCAGCAAGGCCCTTTATAAAACAGAGACAAACAAATGATCAGTCAAGTGATTTTACATCAAGGAGACAGTGGCCATGAGAGTACAACTTAAGAAAACACATGCACATACACAAAACAAGAACAAAAAAAAAACATTTACAAACTCAATAACAATATTAATCCATCTATCATCTGTAACCACTTATCCTGTTTGTGGGAGGGCTAGGTCCACCCTGGACAGGTCTCCAGTCTATCTCAGGGCCAACACAGACAGACACAGTCAGACACCATTCACACTCACAATCACACCTACGGGCAATTTAGAGTTACACATTAATCTAATGCGGATGTTTTCGGCTTAGGTTGGAGCAGGATGAGTTTTCAGGGCCACCATCGAAGGGCAGGTAAACATTAACATAGTTTTTCTTAGAATGGTGGCTTACCACCTGCCGGGGGATGTTGGTGTCATACTTCAGTGTGAAGTTTTGTTTGGTCAAAGCAATTCTGCAAAAAAAGAAAACACAGTAGATGTTCACTTATGTAAATCATGTACAAACAAATGACAGCAAAATGTCTTGTGCTGTTACATAAGATTTTTCTCTATGAATGTACTTTGACTGATATAACAATAATCAAACATGTTAAGCCTGCAATTAAAGTACTCTGATGTTTAGTTCCATTTTCAAATATGTAATCTGTTACTGCCGATTTCTGGACTTTTTGTCTCAATAACAGAAATCTGGTGTGAATTTACTGTTTTTGACAGCACTGGCTGCATGTCAAAGTAATACTTAGAGCATATTCACTTTAATTGAAGTAATTCATGTATGTATTTAAAAGGCCTATAACTTTAATTTAAAAGTAATGTATGTGCTTGTGCCTTTTGGCATGCGCTATTAGTCTACACAATATGCCTGTAGTGTCTCTGTGGGAATATGTACTAGGCTACAATGTAAGGCTGTACAATCAAGGACAGTAACGTGTCAGGGCCGGACTTGGCTGTGTTATGATGGTAGAGTCATTATAAAGGTTTCGACCAAAACAACATGCATGAGGAATCACAAAGGAGTTTTCCTTTTCGGCAATGGAAAAGCACTCTAAGTACTTCTGTTACTTTTCTCAAAAGGAAACGCTTTGAATTAACTGATTCACTTTTAATGACAGTAAGATTGTAAAGTAATTAGTTACTTTTGTAAACAATATTGGGAAGTAACATTCATGCATCAGACAAACATGCATCTGTAACATATAATGAAGTAAAAGTACAGGATAATCTCTGCCTATACTGAGAACATTATTGAGGTTGTCAAGCTTCATTGAGTAAATACTTAAATTTTATTGCATTACATTTATTTAAGAGCTTTACCTAGAGTACCAAGCTACAATACAAATTAAAATGTTTTATAAAACACTGCTTGCTAGCACAAAGACATCATGCAAACCCCACAGAAGCTGTGAGTTGGCAGCACTAACCACTCCACCATTGTTCTGCCCAAAGAAGAAAAACACTAGCAGCATAAAAACAAAGTTCTGGTTACCTGTTCTATCATCTATTTGTCCATTAACAGGTAATACCAAGGATTTGTTACCATTTATAATTTGCCAAATGCTTTTTTACTTCAAAAACCTTTGGGTTTCAAAGCCATAACTCGTATATTCATGCCATAAACAATGCACAAACTTTAACTACAAAAGTGTACAATTTCTCTGCTGTTTGTTTTATGAGGCTGGCTGGGCTGTCATTGCTCCAACATGCTCAATAGGAGGAGAATTACTCATTTCCCCATCTACTGGTGCTTTAATGTGGATGGAGATAAATCAGAAACTACCTGAACTCCCTGGGGCATTTTAGAATGTAACCGTCTTAATGTAGACATACAAAGACAGGGAAAAGCCTCGTCTGTCAGCTTGTTTTATTGCAGAAGCTAAACCTAACAGAGGAGGCAGAATATTTATAGCTACTTCAGAATCTCACCGAATATTAAGTGCAGGACAGCAAAATGCCACTGATGTGCTACATTAAAATCAACATTACTTCCTCTAAAGAGCAGAGTGCATGCCAAAAGTCTCTAAAACAAACCAGCCACAAAAACTCCATTCCCTCTGTCAACAAGTTTATTAAAAATCACTCAATAAGCAGGTTGGAGACTTCATTCAAACTCATTTAAAGTAAGATTGGCAGAATAGTGACACAGCCACAAATCCTAAACAATCACCAACAAAACCATGCTACTAATCTCACCCCTGTTTGGAGCAGAACTGGTAGAACTTCTTACAGGTAGCCTGCAGGAGTCGGAGACCTCCAAGATACCTGCAGTGGATGATGAACAAAAATATACAAATATACTGAGCACAACCATCACGTTAATGGATTTCAGCTCAGTGAACGTGCAGTGTACACACCCTTCCTTCCTGCTGATACAGAACAGATCTTGCAAGCTTCCAAATTCCGTGGGGTCATTAAGTGGATGAGGGACTAAAACCTATAAATTCAAGGAAATGTCAAATATATAAGAAAGCATTATATCCTCAATGAAGGTACTTAGCATATATGAAGACAGCGACAGTTTGTGTGTGTTACCAAAGCCGGACTCTCCACTAGAGTAACCTCAGCCCAGAAGTTAGAGATGGTCATAGCAATTGTTTTGCCATTGAAGCCATCGGAGGGATTTCCCATTAATCCAACCCTGTGAATGATCAGTGTCTGTCAAGCTGTTTCTTTAACAATTTTGTAAATGGAGAAGGAGAAACACGCTTGCTTCCACAATGTGGAAAAAACAACAGCAACCTGAGCTAAATCCAAACCAGTGATGTTTGAGTAATTGATGATGGAGTTTCCTTACCTGGCATAGGACCTGCATGTGATTGGTTTCGCAGGGTTTTCTTGTTGCTTGGTAGAATAGTGGGTTAGCCACTTGGTGTAGTCTGACAGACCCTGATTTATCAAGTGGAGGTGTGTTGACAGGGGAAATGTATTTAGAAAACCAAACCAACGACAATAACAACTAAAGTCTGCTACATATTCTATAAAATCAAGCATATATACATATACTGTATATATAAACAGTGATACAAATTTCATAATTTTGGCTTTGTACACACAATAAAAGAAACAAGGTGTGCTTAAAGTATAGACTGTCAGTTTTAATTTAAGGCAGTGCTGGCTGCAAAAGACTTTCCCTTTTTATGTACTAAACTTAGGTCATGTTGGTATGATTAGGTTAATATGTCCAAATACGTTTGAGCCCTTAAAAGTCATTACTGAAGATCTTCATAATTTCCACTCCATCACACAAACTTAGTTAAGTGGTTTTACACAAGCACACATGTTTTGCAAAAGCATGCGTTATAAAAAGAGCTTGTTATTATTAGGGACAAAGGTGGACATTAAGTTATAAATATGGATGTCAACACTGTAATAAAACCATCCTAAACAGCTCACTCCTAGGAGATGGATTTAATGTGTTTGTAACGCATATGTGGAACTGCTTTTACAAAATCACATGATTTCTGGTGGTGGAAACATACATTTTAAATATTCAGTATTTTCTTTATGTTTATGTTAAGTTATCTTAATTTCACGCATTTACTTTTCCTGCCAGGTAAAACTATTTAAAGCAACTCTAACCCACATTTTCAAATTAAATTTGAGAATGATTAGTATTATTTTCCTGTGTAAACTTAGCAATAAAGGTGTTCACACTTTTATTTCCAGATTTGTTTCTTAGAATCTGCGACTCTGAATAAAAGAATACAGTGTGAAACATATGAATGATCAATGATAAACTGATGTAAAGATACAAACCACTTGTCCAATAAGCTGGAAGCCAGTAGGAAGCTTCATCCCAAATACATCAAGTTGCTTCTTATTGATGAGCCACTCCTGAAGAAAAAAGGAAGCGAAAGTGTTTGTTTATTATTTTATAAAAGCACAGGAATCCACGGCTGTCATTTGAGTTTGGTAAAGTGGGACTAAGTATAATCTAAGTGAGATAAATGTTTATCTTAGAGTGTTGCATCATATTGTAAAGCAAAAGCAAAACTACAGCAGATCTATTTGAAAATTGTGCACAGATTACAATGGAATCACACGAGCACAGCAAATTAGTCTTTATCATTAAACATTAGTTTGTCCTATCACTGCCTCAGATATTACAAAGCAGTTTACATAAGAAACTCATTATGATGTTGTTAGAGGAAAAACATACAAGAACTTGGCCAAACCTTATGGTTGAGTGATGTGAGTAATTAAGCCATACTAGTGTCATTCGATATTGCATTGGATCATTTGAAGTAATGCTTTTAAAATGAACTAAAAATGAACTAAAAATCCTTCCTGCCATAGTGCTGCATGATACTCTGACTTACGAACCCAGAACTGTCCAAAGGTCCTGTCTCTGGCTTGTGGCTGCAGACTGAGGAAGTGACACAAGGAGGGCAGCGTCCCTCTCTGAATGCAGTAGAACACCACGCTGGCCAGCCGGGATGCCGTCAGGCCTTCCTGAGGCTTCTCCAAGAAGCGACATATCCTGATTTAAAAAACTACAATAAATTAAATCAATTCTGCAACATGTGTCAATTTAACTTTAATGAACCTCAGATACAAAACACAAAGAAGCAGTGTGGTTGTGCATTAGTGACCAACAGAAACTTCCGCTCACCTATGGGTGTCAGGGCACACCTCCACGATACCCCTGGAGCTGCTTTTTTCACTTTCTTCTAGCTCGTAGTAAATGATTAGCTCCCCAGGCTGCAGTAGACACACCAAATGTTGGTCTACATGTCATCACAGAAACACTCCTGTTCCCAAACATATATATTTATTTATTTGCATTAATTTTGCGCTGTTGGTAGCGCGGTCGTCCACCAATCCTACAGCTGCTGGTTTGATCCCCAGCTCCTCTGGTCACATGTCGAGGTGTCTTTGAGCAAGACACTGAACCCCACTTAATTGCTCCCGGTGAGTGTCGGCCAGCTGCACAGCAGCTCCCCCATCGGTGTATGAATGTGAGCTTGTGAGTTTGAATGGGTTGAGTACCAACAGGTAGAAAAGAGCTATATAAGTGCAGACCATGACCATTTAGAGCTTCATATTCTTACTCATAGTCTAGTTGTTACAGATGGCACAGGAAGGTTTTGGTAAATAACCTGTGTACAAATGTCATTGCATTGTTTCACACCCAGTAAAATGATTATGCATATTTATAAAGGTAAAAAGTCTCACCTTTGACCTGAAGAAGCGGATAACCTGAGCGATGTCAAAGTTCTGGTCCGCACACAGCATGTCTCCCGCTATCTGTTCACACACAAAAAAACCCTCATTGTGCAGACGGACATCCAGCTTTAAGAGAACACTATTAAAGCTAATGGAGCAACATGATTAACTCATAGATTCTTTGTACCACCATAATGTCGTCTTGCAACTTTCGGCTGCGTATGGCAAGCTCCAGGTCAGCCACAGCCCCAAGACGGTCCTCCAGTGTAGTGCTGCCATCATTTATCACATTTCCCACAGGGAAGTCATTGGCTGTGGCCCAGCGCTCAAAGTGCTTATACCTGGTAAGTATAACATAAGAGAGCAGAAAAAAGATTTAAGGGGATCTAGATGTAAGAGTGTGAATTTTAAATATACGGCTTTATGCTCTTTATGCACTCACTTGTCTGCATTAGTCACCAGATATACTTCTGTGAACAACTGCCGCCTGTAAAGGCAGCACATACAGAATTAGCAGTAATTCACCTCTGTGACAAATGGTCTGTTGATGTTTGGGCCACTCACATGTTGACAGTTTCCCACCAAAAGTCAAGGATCTTCTTTCCTCTAATGCCAGGAAGCAAGGCCTTTGGTACCCCAGTCAGGTGGCTGTATAAACCTGTGTCATCATACTGGAAGAGGAGAGGTGAGAGGCTTTACCTGATAAAAAAAATCTATAGACTGATGATTCACTTACAAACTCACTTACTTACCTGTAATACACGATATTCTTAATGCAGTGGTAGTTAGCTTTTACATGGGGTGATGACAGGGCGATGGTGGTAAGTACAAGTACTTTTAGGCATGTACTTTGCTTAAGTAGATTTAATTATGGTTACCTTTTCATCCACTACATATAACAGCAAGAATCTATTTTTTACTCCACCGCATTTCTAATCAAAGTTGTTATACAATCATGTCATTTATCATGTTTTATAATAAACCACTTTCTCCACACAGGAATAGTGTCATTTTCTCTTTTCATGGTCTTAGTTTAAAGACTTCTACATATTAGCAGTACTCAAAGTGAGCTGATATGCTGTAATTTAGTTTAGAAATATGACTGAAAAAAACATTAGATCATATAGTTAATCAGCTTCAACCCACCATTTATGTCTATTGTCATTAATTAGTTAACGTCCCCGTAAACATGAAGCAGCACTGGTCCACATAAAAGAACAGTGATAGCTTAAGTAAAATAAAAATCATGTACTTAATTTTACCTTATTAGAAATTTCAACAGACACGTGTACTATGCACTTATATACTATGAGTACAATATGGTTTGTTTATTTGTACTTTTACTTGAGTAAAGTTTTTGAGTGCTGGGTCCGCCACTGTGAATGGTTGGGGGATATAATTATGTTACATATTAATGCCATATAGTTCTCATTTTTATTATTCGTTTTTATTAATTTTGCCAGGTGGATCCTACAGAAGGAAGCAGACACAATGTTGATGGTTTGAGTGACGTGAACAACTTCAGCTTCTATTTACCCCTGTGGGTTTGCCCCTGTCCAAAGCTCAAAATCAAGATCCACACATAACATATCAGGGCCCATTGTATATACATAAATGTATACATATACTGTATGCATTCAATGTTTTACTTTATGCAGAGGACGGCTTGGCAATAAGTTTTAGCTGTTCAGTTGTGGTGCACGCTCGGGCTAGGCATTTATTTTGTAGGTGGCTCTTTTATTTTTATAGGAGAAACTATATCCGTGATGTAGGTCCTGGGGCTGCCTCACACACACACACACACACACTGTGCTACCCTTTAGTTGTATAATAGTTTTTCAGTGTTAGTCTTCTTTAGTTAACTTTATTCTACGTCCGGCGACGGTCCAGACAACCGTGTGGCAACAGTAAAAACGTAGTTTTCCGCAGTTTCTCGCGGAGTTGTTGGGTCACATTTAAGCCGAACACTCGCGCACATTTAACGCCGCCGGTGTGTCTTGTCTTGTGAACACACCGCCGATTTTCAACCGCAGTTCTCGGTGGACTGAGGTGAAATCCAGCAGCTCCACATCCAGAGCTGACGCGAACTTCGCACTGCTCCGTGTCGCAACACTCACGCTGCTTACCTTGATTTGTGTCTCTAAGACGGTGCCGTGACCGGCTACCAAAAGTATACAAATCATTGGAGACGCTTGAGTTTTGTCCTTATGTTCCCCTCGATCAATAAAGACAGTAGCGAGTGAAAAATAAATAAGCTATAGGTTATGCAGGAGCTGTGAGCGTCGCGAGGACAGACTTCCGGTAATGATCTTCAAAATAAAACATTTACACACAATCACACAGGTCTACACGTTTTAAACAATTTACCAACTTTAATAAACGGAACTGAAAGTGTTTGATGGCATACACTATATAATTAGATTTTTTATATATAAAGACATACATTGCCTACCTAGTAATGCAATGCTTACCAATTCTTCTCTATTTAGTTTGTTACATTGTTGCAATGTAATCATTGTCCCCAGTGAAGCTTCAAGAAACAACATATAAAAATACAAAGCAAAAACAGCTGAACTATGAACTGGATTAAAAATGTATGCACTGGTCAGAGTATTATTATTAAAAGATGACTAAAAGTCAAAGCATGAATATAATGTTTAACGTGAGTGCATTTGATACAGAGAAGCACAGCACTGCAGAGACTGAGAAAAAGAACCTGACATGAAAAATGTTTTAGAGCTTACTATACTGGAGGTTAAATGAACAATCATCTTTGTGGAGGAAGGCATTCAATGAGAGCTGTTTTAAACTGATTTTAATTAAACTCAAGATGATGCAGGTTTTTTTTACTTCCTTTTCAGGTATATCATGTTATTATGATTGGATTATATTCACAAAGAAAAGGGTTTCCATTTTGTAAAAAGCTTCATATTTTAGCTTATTGTTTAGCCAAGAAGATGGATTTAAGAATAATGACATTTTTCCCCATATTTCATGCACACTTGATGACAAATAAAGTATCTAAAGGATTTCAAGTACTCTTTTGGCCCATATGTGGTGGTCTTCAAATACTAGTTGGCACCAGTTTTCTCACTGGGGTTCTGTGCTGGATGACCCCACAATACCATGCTGTCGCAGGAGGTTCCTCAGTATCTGATTTTTGGACTTCCAGTCTTCCACCTGAGCAACAGCAACACAGACAATACATTAGTAAAATAAAATAATAATTCATACGAGGGACTTTATGGGCATAACAAAGTCAAATTTAACTGTGAAATAATATTTTGAAAGTGCTGCCTTTCCTTTGCTTCTAGTGAATTCAGTTTTGTTGGGTTTTTGTAATTGACAAAACATTTGTTGACATTAGGCCAGGCTCTATAAAAATGCATTTATTCAGTAATCTGATTATTAGGGCAGAGTACCTTTCTGTTTCACATATCTTTTTACTCAAACAAGAACAAAATGCAGGGGAGAATGCTATATTAATGCCAACTGTTTGACTGAGAATGTTAAAAATGTAACTCTTTTAGATGTAACAAACAAAAATCATGACATTCTACAACTTTAGTGGCAGTACACAACACTTGCTAACTTACTTCCTGTCTGAGTAACTGGTTGTCGATCCTAAGACGATCAAGAGAGCTGATATCTTCCCCCAGTTTCATGTTGCTTTGTCTGAGTTCCTTGATGTACTCGCAGGCTTTAGACAGGATTCCTCCTTTACTCTGAAACAAATGATACAGAAATCCTAATCATTTACAAGAAATACATTTATTTTGTGTCATGAAACTCATTTAAAGACATTTTGGTATTTATTGGTGAGGGAAAAAATTATTTGAACCCCAGCTGATTTTGTAAGTTTGCCCACTAACAAAGAAATGATCAGTCTATAATTTCAATGGTAGGTTTATTTGAACAGTGAGAGACAACAATGACAAAAAAAATCCAGAAAAATGCTTTTCAAAAAGAGTTATAAATTAATTTGCATTTCCATGTAGGAAATAAGTATTTGATCCCCTATCCGTCAGCAAGATCTCTAGCTCCCAGGTGGATCTTATACAGGTAACGAGCTGACATTGGCAGCCCTCTCAGCTCGTTACCTGTGTAAAAGAGACCTGTCCACAGGAAGCAATCAATCAATCCAGATTCCAAACTCTTCACCATGGCCAAGACCAAAGAGCTTTCCAAGGATGTCAGGGACAAGATTGTGGACCTACACAAGGCTGGAATGGGCTACAAGACCATCGCCAAGCAGCTGGGGGGGAAGGTGACAACAGTTGGTGCAATTATTCGCAAATGGAAGAAACATAAATTAACTGCCAATCTCCCTCGGTCTGGAGCTCCATGCAAGATCTCACCTCGTAGAGTTTCAATGATAATGAGAACGGTGAGGAATCAGCCCAGAACTACTCGGGAGGAACTTGTCAATGATCTCAAGGCAGCTGGGACCATAGTCACCAAAAAAACTGTTGGTAACACACTACGCCGTGAAGGACTGAAATCCTACTGTGCCCGCAAGGTCCCCCTGCTCAAGAAAGCCCATCTACAGGCCCGTTTGAAGTTTGCCACTGAACATCTGACTGATTCAGAGGAAGACTGGGTGAAAGTGTTGTGGTCAGATGAGACCAAAATCGAGCTCTTTTGCATCAACTCAACTCGCCGTGTTTGGAGGAGGAATGCTGCCTATGACTCCAAAAACATCGTCCCCACCGTTAAATATGGAGGTTGAAACATTATGCTTTGGGGGTGTTTTTCTGCCAAGGGGACAGGACAATTGCACCGCATCAAAGGGAGGATGGATGGGGCCATGTACCATCAAATGTTGGGTGAGAACCTCCTTCCCTCAGTCAGGGCATTGAAAATGGGTCGTGGTTGGGTATTCCAGCATGACAATGATCCAAAACACACGGCCAACGCAACAAAGGATTGGCTCAAGAAGAAGCACATTAAGGTCATGGCGTGGCCTAGTCAGTCTCCAGACCTTAATCCCATAAAAAATCTGTGGAGGGAGATGAAGGTTTGAGTTGCCAAACATCAGCCACGAAACATTAATGACTTGGAGAGGATCTGCAAAGAGGAGTGGGCCAAAATCCCCCCTGAGATGTGTGCAAACCTTGTGGCCAACTACAAGAAACGGCTGACCTCTGTGAAAGCCAACAAAGGTTTTGCCACCAAGTACTAAAGCATGTTTTTCAAAGGGATCATATACTTATTTCCTTCATGGAAATGCAAATAAATTTATAACTCTTTTTGAAACGCATTTTTCTGGATTTTTTTTTTTTTTTGTCATTGTTGTCTCTCACTGTTCAAATAAACCTACCATTGAAATTGTAGACTGATCATTTCTTTGTTAATGGGCAAACATACAAAATCAGCTAGGGTTCAAATAATTATTTTTTCCCTCACTGTATATATATTTCTATGACTTTTCTCACTGAGTCTTGCTAATAAAGTTGTTCCAAATCAGTCTCCAGCTTTCTTAACTGCACAAATACATCATAAGGTGGTTTCAAACTAATTAGTGATGCCTGCTCAAGAGGAGCTGGATGTGACATTTAATGATTAAGATTAAATGCCCCTCAAATTGTCATATATGGTAGCCTACTCTGCTTTGTTTTTGGGAGAGTTTCTACTTGTTTAGGCACTGGCATAATTTTGATTCTAATTACATGTTGCAAGGGTGATCCTCGCTCAAAAAAAGTGAAAATATCACACTTCTGCTAGTGCTATGGAATGCTAGGCTTTGCCAGCACTACTCCACAATAGGATAAGTTATGGAGTAGAGCTCTAATAAAAATATACTTTTTAAAAGTTACATTTTGGAGCTTTAACTGACCTGTCCAGTCTTGGTATAGTCAACGTTACAGTCTGGAATGGCCTTTGAAAGCTGCACAATCCAGTTGTTGATCTTGTCTCTGCGTCGGCGCTCAACTATTGAAAGAACATTTGAATTTAAAACTTGTACTTTTATCATTCATATCAGTTCAGATATTTGTAGCAAATGCATTTCTTAAATTCTTACCTTCATTGTGCTGGGCTCGCCGCTTCTCATCTCTGGATGCTCGAGGAGCCTCTTGCTTTCTAGAAAACAGATTAGAACAACGATGTTAAGTAAGCTTAACTTGCAAAATGTAGATAACTGTCTGGCTAAAATTGATTACATTTAATTAGATGGACTAAATTTTTACGTAATTACGCTATATATGGCTGAGTGCGAGGTGCGATTGTCCTTTGATTGGATGCAGTCAAAACTTCCTGGGGTGACATCATAACATAGAGCTGCCCTGTGAAACAAAATGTTTATGTCAGCTGCACAGAATAAGTTCACTAATATTATTAATATTTCAAGTCTCACAAAGCCTTAAAAACACTCATATTTCTTTCTATTTTTTCTTATATTTCATAACAAAGAGATGCACACTTTTCCAACCAACTGTAACTGATAGTTTGTTTTTGCCCAACAAGCAAAGAAACAGGTCTGAAAAAGAGTAGGGTAAGAAAGTCCTGATCAAGCAAGCTCTGCAGCTTCAGACTGGTGCTTCGTTCACATGAAGCAATCAATTACTCACTTGTGGAGCTCACTTAATGTACAACCGTGCGACATTTACATTTATCCCATACAAATGACAATGTACTCCATAGCCCCTAACTGCAACCATCACAACGGAATGCCTATCCCCAACCTCTAACTCCAAGTCTACCATAAACCTTAAAACCAAGTCTTAAGTCCCCAACAGCCCTGTGAAATTACATTGCCTCACAACAATGGTACTGACATAGATACGTTTTCACCACTGACCCCTAAACTCCAATTGATTTCTTACAAATTCTGCCTACACAATTAACACACATTTTAGCTTGGCTACTCCATACAAAACAGCCTTAAAACCACCAAAAACAGTTTACATTTGGCCAATTTATTTTTAATAAATATATTACATGTTCACTTTTTAAAACATTTTCAACCATGTCTGTATGTGCACGCAGCAATTACCTGTGGGAGTAGTCTGGCCCAGCAGTGTGTCAGAGGCCTGCACTGTTGTCACCATGGTGCCAGTTGTGGCATCTGCAATGGTGGCAGGGTAGTATGTGTACTGTGCCTCAGTGCTGCCATCTCCCTCCAACACCTCTGGCTGAGAAAACACAGCCTGAAGTTAAAGAGATGTATATTCTGCTGTTAGACTTGTTTTATGTTGATTAGTTGCTAATAGTAAAACAAGTGATTAAACCCATCAGGTTTTTAAACAGGCCGCTATTGGTGTTGACAGACAGAGAAAATAAATAAGTACTATTAAGCACTACAGCCAGCTAAAAACAAGTGCAATTTGTAACTATACAGGGCTTTACCAGAATTTCTTGAATGCAAACTATTACAAAAAGATGACCTTCGCAAAATATACACTGGAAAATTCACAGCAACAGGATTACAAAACTGATGCATAAATAAAAAAAAAATAAAATGAGGGGAACAATAAAATCCCCAATAAAAATTTAATCCAGCATAAAAATGGAAATTTAACATAAACTACAATTGTGTAAATAGAACTGTGGATTTAGATATGCATGCTCCTACAGGTAGCCAGTGTTGTTCTCACCTGTGTGACAGCCTGTGTGGTTGCAGGAAAACCAGCAACAAGGCTGACTGCTGCAGCTCCATCTGTCTGAGTTTCCAACTGGCCATCTGACACCTGGATCACTCTGTAGGTCACCTGCAGTGTAACATGTTACACAAGGTGCTCCATATCTCATTTCAACCAAAGAAACATAATAATAATAATAATAATAATAATAGGTAGAGTACACATATACAAAAAAATCGTCAAATCTTCATTAAATAAAATGAGTTCCAAGCACTGAGACTGTGATTCTGATTGGCACAAGAATATAAAGTACATGTTGAGCAAATAAACAAAACTCTTTCAAATTCAAGTCAACTTCTGTAGTTTACATTAGAATCTTTAGTTTAAGATACTGTATTCTGCTCACAAATGACAAATTCTCTCTGTGCTCTCATTTTCGATCAAACTGCTACACACTGGTGTCTTGTTTGCCAGATTCTTTTTTTAAATCAACACTTCTTCCTACCTGTCCACCTGCTCCTTCTGTTTTGAAAAGATATTTGATGGGTTGGTCAGTGAAAGTGGCAGCCGACTGAATGGTGGCAATAGCTGCTGGATCCTCCGCGGTGGCAACAGAACCTGAAGGCACAAAGCCAGTGGCCAGTGGAAAAACAGTTTTAACACAACTTAACATTGTTTGTGGCTCAGGTATCCTTCTAAAACCACGTGTACTCAGGTACACGTGGACACGATGGTGTAGAGAAACTAACGAGACTGCAGCAGGTAAAAACAGCATCTTTTCATCTCACTCACAGTGAGTCCTTTACTACGTGACATAATTACAAGGACTTTTCGTTTACCTTCCTCGCTGACTGTCACACTCCCATCTGGTTCAGGGCTTTTCTGTTGGCTGTACACACCAATTAATTCAGAAGAGAATTGGTCAGTTAGTGAATGGATCGATTCCCTGCTGATCAGTGGACTGTTGTTATTAGTGGAGAATGGCGCAACAAATTTCACTCCCATTTACCTCTTCATTTCTGCCGACAGTCTTGGACGAGGAGACCGTCTTCAGTCGCTCCCACAGCCAGACTGTGACAAGTTCATAAGTTTGACAAAAAGGAAGAAAACACTTTGGTCCAACCTACACTGTATGAACTACTTGCATGACTTTTAACGACATTGGCCTTAAGGGAAAAGCTTAACCCCGAGATGCTGTTAGAAACTGGGTGGTGGTGGTAGCTTAGCTAGCTACAGGCGAGCTCACTCAGGGCGAATGTTGCCGTGAGTGAAAACGGAAACTGGGGTTTCTTCGCCTTCACAATTAAAGCGCGGCCATTCGCGTGCGACGAACAGCGGTATCTTAAAAAGCGCGTTTGCCTTATTAATCAACGACTTTTTCCATCTCCCCGCCTCTCCCCCGTGTGTGTGTGCGCGCGCGCGCAAACAAATTTTATTTTGGCAATCTCAGCGGACATCCCATTCTTATTGCGTCGTGATCGACAAGCGTCGTACATTTCTGTTAACACTCGGCCCCAGCGGTTTTTACAGATGTTTAAGAAAACACTCTCCTCCGCTCTGGTTCAGTGGAATCACTATCTGAAGCACCAGATAAATGCGATGATAAATGCCACTGAAAATGCAACATTTTTTCCACGATGTTGAATTATGTCTAGTATATTGTAGACTAAACAAAGATCTACTTACGCCGCAGTGGTCCCTCCCCCGATATTTGTCAACAGAGCTGCCTCGGTGACGGCTGTGCGCATGCGCCGCAGGAAGTGAAGTCAGTCGCTTCCAGATCAGTTGATAACTCAAATATAAGAATGTTACACGAGAAAGCAATGTTTAATGTCTGACTCGGGGCCAGTGGTTGTCGTTGTTATACCAGAAGAAAGAGTGATTCATTATCCACAGCATTATAGTGACACCAGCTGGCTAAAACCTATACACAATATAGAAAGTGCCTCTCTTGTAAGCGCAAATTTTGTTGCATCCTTTTCTCATTAACTGGAGTTATTATAAATAAATGTAATTATATTATTAGTTACAACTGCAAGATTAGGTGCATGTCTTATATGTATAACCAATGTCCCCTCTAATTTTTCATGTGTCTGAGCAAACAGTGGTACCTTGGACCATTGTGAGCATCGCATCCATCCAAAAGTCAAATTACATAATTTCCCTTTCTGTTAGAATACTTTTAATTGACTGCTTTAGCCCTGTCAAGTTTTGCCATTATAATAACGGGTCAACATAAGCAGAGCTTGGCCCCATTAGCGTGTCACACACCGCTATGCTAAGCTAAAACACCGGTGGCGGCACATGAGGACGCTGTTATTCCCTGTCAATGACGGGGATTAGCTGCGTAAATACGAACGTGAATCGCATCATTGGCTACGCAGCCAGTCACCGCTCACTCACTGACTACTACTACTACTACTCCTTCGGCTTTTCCCATTGCAAAATAGCACAGAATGAATTGTTATGTGTTTTTTATATTCAATTCAGGTGCGATTTTTTGTGCGCAACGCAGATTTCTTTCGCTTAGCAGCGGGTAGAACCTTAAAGAGTCTATAGGTTTTACACGGGATTTCTAACGGAAGTACAGACAGGTCTCATCACAGCCGACAGGGATCAGTGTTGAGGAGGTGATTGTGGTGGGATTGTAATAGCACAAATGTCAGAAATTCGGCACAATATTCACTGTACCATTCATATGTAGCAATAAGCCAGGACATAAGATGGGAAACAGTACACCTCACAACAGAACAATCAACAAAACCCACGTTTGTCTGTCACGGTGATGTACGTCACCAAAATAAGTTTTCTGCTATTCGCCAATCTGGGGCAGCTTTGTTTCGTTTTACTGATTAAGCTATGTGGTGAACGTGTTTTATATTTAAAAAAAAAAAAAAGAAAGAGAAAATGTCAGAATAGACGGAAATAAAACACTGGACAGCGCCCGAGGTTTGATCCCAGAGAGGGAGGGAACCACGTAATCAAAGAGATTTGAGGAGGAAGTAACCACTGAGCTAAACCAGTGCGGCTTCGAGGTGGGAAAAAAACCTTTATAAAGGCCGAGCAGCTGTGCAGCCTGAGCTTATAATCTCCAATGATGAATGATTTATTCTCTTTAAAAAGGACTTTCTTCAAAGGACTGTGGAGGACTGGTGAGAAATGGTGCTTACCCAAACTAAGTCTTCTCTGAGCTTTATGTACCTTTATATTTGTTTGCATGGACACTTTACAGCAATTCCGTGTTGCCTGTGAGATGCTCACCTCAAATCTGGATTTAATTATTTTAACATCAGGTGATGTTAAACAGGGCGTTTTATTATTGTAACAGCAGAGGGGAATACTTCAAATCTGCAGTAAATTGACTGGAATGTTGTATTTATTTAGCAATTCTTAAGAAGTCAGCAGTGAACTATGTATTTAATGTGGTGGAAATAGTTGCACACACATATCAAGCAGCTGCCAGGTTATTCATATCTTCAAATCACTTAAATAAGTTCAAATATCACATTTACAGTCCCATGTAGAGTATGTTCCAAAGCTGTTGCAGTGACAACCCATATTTATTTCTGTGTCTCTTTGTCAGGAAACACAGGAAGTGTGTACACAATATTAACAAAAACACATTATTTTCTGCATGTGCTTCTACAGCCAAAAGTCAGCATTTAGTGTGATCTTCCTTTTCACTTAACACATTTTGAATTCTTTTAGAGAGACTGTATTATTGCAGAAGACTTGCTTAAGCCCTTTACCCAGTTTTCCTTTAGCCTGTCTTTCTGTGGCCAGGTGATCCTTTACTGCCTCTATAATATTCAAGTCCGGGTTCTGTGGAGGCCAGTCCACGACTATCTGTGCAATATCAGCTGTTTTGTCTTTACAATAATGAATTCACTAAATTAGCAGTGGGCTTAGGATCATGGTCATGCTGAGAAACTGAAACCCTTCCTAATCATATGCTTTCCAGAAGGAATGACATCATAAATTCCATCCTGCCATACTTTTCCGCATTTTTAATCTTATTGATTTAGACAATATCACTTACAGAAATGCAGCCTTGAACCAAGACAAACCCTCATCCATGTTTAACTAAAGTCTGCAAGGCCCATTTCTTGCACCTCTCTGCATCTCTTCTTCTCATAAAAAGTCAATGATTGGCCCTGAAAATATCAAACATTAATTCATCATTGCGTAATACTCTTTAGCACAGATTTTCACTCCAGTCTTTGTGAGCCTTTGCATATCTCAGCCCTTTTAGCTCTGTCCTCGGCATCTAGATGTATCTGCTAGAGCCAGAGCAAGACTCCGGAAGGACGCCGTCACTGGTATTTAACTTGCTTCTTTTGGTTCTAGTTTGGATAGTACATGTACATTAATGCCATATACCATCCATCTGACTTCATATCTCCTTTCTTCTAGCTGAAAATATCTCCAGATAACATCACTTGGAAGAACCCACTCCAACCCACTTGGAGGCAGTCATCATGGTCAACTTGCTTTTTCAGAGCTCCTCCAGATGCCATTATCTGAACTACTAACTCTAAGAAATTTCTCGTCAGATTTTGACGTTTGGTCTTCTACTTCTATTTTTGGCTCAAGAGATGTACAAACATGTTAAGTGCGAGGACGGAGGGTGTAATAAATACTTGTCACTTTAGCCTATAGAATCTGTTTATGTTTTGTGTACATATTTTTTATATTTTCTAATTCCATTCTAATAAAGGAGAGTGAAATAAACTTTTGTGGTCTTCATCAACGTTATAGTGGCCACTTTGCACAGTACTGTGTCACTAGCCACCAGTGGGCTTTTAGGCTCCACGATGGTCCACACAGCTCAATTGTTGTGAATTATATACCTTATTTGAGTGGGAATATACCTTAAAAATATTTTTGAAATACTGTGACCTGATGAAGATCCACAGTGAACTGAAACGTTCAGTTTTAATACGTTTTGAAGTCTAGAGTTAGTGTGGAAGAGTTAACTTGTTTTCTTTATAGTTACTGACAAGATTTTATAATAAAACCAAAAAAACAAGTTAATTAATGTCTGTGCAAAAGGTATGCAGTGTTAACAAAGATAGACATCTATGTGGAGAAAAGTTATGTTTGTAAAATAAGGACAAGAAAAGCAGGTAATATACGTAATAAAAATAGGTAATATATTGTAAAAGAAAACACAAGCTTTTTAAAAAAAAAATTTGTGATTTGTATTTTTTACTTTAGGTCTTAAAGGTCCTCCGTTTGCTCAAAGTGGCTGGACCAGAGTCAGCAGCTGGAAACAGCAGCTGTACTTGAGAAAACAAAGTAAACATAATGATCATGTGATATGACCAACAGCTCCAGAACAGCTGCTTTTTTTTTTTACTTTTTCGTTAACTTGTTGAGCTGAGTCTTCAAAGTGCAAAGGAAACACTGCATAGGAGCCTCTGTAGGCTCCAGTTGACCTTGCTGGAATGGAAAGACTCAGTAGCACCTCAGACTCCCCTCCGCACTGCAATAACTCATCTGTTTTAAGATCATCAAGCAGCTGCTGGGGGCAACCATCAAAATAAATGGGAGTCTTCCACAGACACTTCAAATCCCAGAAAAACACATTATCCTTCCCTGTCACTCTCCTGACCATCGATCCATCCCTATTGAATGGCTGCATTTGAAGGTGTAAGTCAACCCGATCTTGAGATGGAGACATAGCCGACAAAGATATATGGGCGTCCAAGTTCAAATGCTTGACATCTTACCTTGAAGATGTCGCCTGAACAAGGCCATTCTTGTTCAGAGTCACAAATGGAGGTATACTGAAAACCTTTCCAAACTTGTGTTCGAAATATGGAATGCCATCCCCCGAAACTCATATGAACATGAGACAGTGACTTTGCAGTCCTGTCGATCTTTGGATCCATATAAATATGTGAGCGGGCCAACATAAACTATATTAAAAACAAGCATGGCTCACAGACGACAGTTTACAATCAGATGAATGTGACGTCTTACAGCCCTGATGTGTAGATGCTGTGCGTTCAACAGAAAAATCACATTAACCAAGTAAATATTTTAACTGGCTATTTTTCCAATATGTATTTTACATATTTCAGTGAAATAGTCCTTTTTTTAAATCAGGTTAACAGTTGACTGACTGACAGTTGATTTTTTTGTTTGCTGGTGAATAATTTAAGTTAGGCTTTTAATTTCATAAATTTAAGGACTCAATTATGCTTTAAGTATTTTATTTGAAACTAACCTTCAGCCCAGCCTGTTTTTTTTTCCCGTTCAAAATGTTTTTGTTGGATTCAGAAATACAATGTAGTTTTCTCTGTAACAGTTCATAGCTTTTTTAAATACATAATATAAATAAAAAAACAATATATGCATTTATATGTAAAAAGGGTTTTGCAGGGGTTCTGAGTGAAACTACCCCGGAACTGACATCAGCAAATTACAACTACCCCGGAACTGACATCAGCAAATTACAACTCTGGATTCTACAATAACATGAGCAATAACTTTAGATTTGAATCTAAAAGTTTATTGGTCTCCAGTGCCAGAACATGTTCGGCTTTTTGAATTCTCTTTTGTTCAACCTGCTGGTCACCACTTTGTTACACAATGACGATAAAGTCCTTAACACCAGAGTAAATTTAGTTTCTCCACTCTGGGGTCTAATAGTTGCATCATTGTCACAGACTTGTTTTCTCCTCATAGACATACATACATTTATGAATCATCAGGAATCTGGGGGGTACTTGTTTACTATTGAATTATCAGCTGTGTTATAAATGGTTTCAACACATGAAATACTGCATCCACACATTGCACCTGTAGCACATTATACACTTGTCATTGCTCTTGTCATAATAAATCTAATGATGTCTGTACTTTATCCATCCAAAAATTCAGTGCTAATGTCACGTAAAACCCAGGGATCATGGGTATTGAGGAAATCCACAAGATCCAGAAGTGAGTGCTGTTTAGTTGTCTGTGATAAAGAGCATCCACAGAGATCCAATCACAGGCCACAGTAAGGTAGGAGCTTGATGCAGCAGTAGGCCTGTGGTATCAAGACAGTCCTTTAGAGCCACTGAGGACAAAGACAGAGAGACATTAGCAGCACGCCACTTCCACAGAACATTGTGTCCAGTCTCTTATATCTACAATCTGCCATGTCCAACCTCAAATAGGAATTTAATAGTGTTTTGTTATTAACCGAATCAATTTCAGGTTTTAATTGTTCGAACAGTTGAGAAGCTGAAATCAGTTCCTTTAAAGAAATCAGTTTGAGTATTCTTTAGCATGACCGACACTGTGAAACAGTCTATAGGAATTTAGAGCATGAGACAAATTATACCTGGCTAAATTAATTTTTTTGATTTAAGTAAAGTTAATTCAAATGAGAATATTTAGTTTTCATTTTCAGTTGTACTGATTGGAGATGTTTCATCTTAAAATGATGACTTTAATAATAATTGCTGAAGTCAATTCTTTAAATTAGGGTTTGAAATAAACTCCAGCAGTTTTCCCAGCGTGCACTGTTTAATAGATCTATTTTTCTACTTTGAAGTCTGGCTTTATGATTAAAACATTTGTTTGTTTTTTTACACAATCATTAAAATGTTAACTATGATAATGATTTGTGTAAAATTCACGCCCAGACCACCAGTTAGACTTGATCATTTACTGGGAGCAGATGTTCTCGTAGTTTCTTAAACATATTGATTTTCTAAGTTAAAGAAACTAAAACTTATCAATTAAAAACTTATTTTACAAGTCCCCTTCTAACCCATTTCACATGCTTTTTAGTAAGATTAGAGAAATGTTTGATTTTTCTGAGGAATTTTTCCTCTTATACTATATCTTCACAGTTTGTGCAGAACTTTGAGCTTTGCATTCATTTAGATTTAGGCTGTAGTCTTGCACATGTTACTGTGAACATGTACAGATTAGGAAATATTAACATCTATTTATAATATCAACACTATTTATTGCATACAAATATCATTGTCACAATAGAGAATTGATTCCATCGTGAATAATATTTTATTTTGCAGTACTGCATGTTTGTGCCATGAGGCTGTCACAAGTAGAAATGGTTGCTTCAGTCCATTATTAGTTGGTACTCTCTGGGATCAGTCTTACCGTTACGAATGTGCAGTTGTTGCCTTGGATTGAAAGTAAGTACCAATACTCTGTAGTTGTATTGAATTACAAATGATGGATCACTACCAAACTGTAGGTGGCAGCAGTGGCTCAGTTGGTAGAATGTCACTGAACCCTTAACTACTTCCAGGCCCAATAAAACTAGGGCGGGTTGCATCTGGAATAGCAGCCAGTGTAAATTCTTGTGCTGATAAACTGTGTCCTTACAGTACCAGGTCCAGATTAACCTGCTGCTGGGAGCCCGATATTAATAACAGTGTGAATGTTCAGCAAGGCTCTAATTACCTGATATCCAAATGAAAAGGGATACTAACGTTTTCCTTTACGCGTAGTGTAGTCTACGATGATTTGCTTCTTTTCTGTCCTTTTCCTGCGCTTCAGTTCGCAGGTGTAGTTCATGATTTGAGACTTGTACTCATGACCATGGTCATAAAACTTGCACAGCTCATCAGAGTCCTCAAACAGCACACTCCCATTCCAAATAAACTTGCAGGTGAAGGATGTAACTTGAGGACAAGGTGCATAATAGCAGCGTAACCTTTAATGGATACAGATGTTCTGGTTTATATTTTGAAGGCACATTTAATGACAAAACCTGTAAAAATAAATGTATTTGAAATTGAACCTGAGTGTCGCGTTCTTAGTGATGCAAGTCTCAAAAATGCCAAAATCACCTTGCTTTACTGCTGAAGTTAAACCTGCAATCAGATGGGATGTTGCTTGATTTAAAAAAAGGTTATAGTGTATATAGCATTCAGAGATACAGTTACAACAGTTACAACTCATTTTTTTCTTAAAGAATGTAAAATTCACAATAGCAGTGTCATGTTCTCTGAGTAGAGAACAGCTGATTTGGCGTGACATGCCTGGTAGTTTCCTGAGCCTCTAAGGCTCGTAACACAAGTCGCGTAACATGCTGCAACGATTAAAGACGTAAGAACGACTTAATGAATGATACCTGGCACAGGCACCTGGCTGCAGACAAAGATGAGAAAGTGCCAACAAGATGGTCAACTTTTACCCTCAGCCAGAAAATGTCAACTTTTCCAGAAATTACTCCTTTTAGACTGGTTCTATATGGCTGATTGCCTAGATAGGGGTATTCAACTAAGAGTCCCGGAGGCCTCGTCACTTCACATCACCTCAATCAGTATTTTTGACAGGCAATAGTTGCAGGTAATAGTTATGCAGACACATCTCAATGTGAACTAATTTGTACCAATGCATTGAACATTATTATGCTGTAGACCTGCATCTGAAACAGTATGATGAATGAAAGACCTTGTCTTAAATCACTACATGTCTAAACAACTGTAGGTAATGTTTGTGTGCATGTATTTATATATGCACAAATAATGTTATTACCAATAATGTAATAAATAAAGGTCAAAGAGGCAGAAACATAAATGAATAGTTGTTGGTCTAAGCGAGACAGTGTTGTGGTTGTGCTTTCCTTCCTGAAATTTTGTTTTAACTTTTCAAACCAGACCTTAGTAAAACTTTGCTGTTTGTGCATCTTCTCATCTTTGACCACTTTCAGTTTCAACTTTACTGGATTTAGAACAATCCACCTGTTTCACTCTCTTGTGTTACAGTTACACACGGTACTGCAGCTGTTGTTCTGCTAATGTGCTGTCACAAAACATTTGATCCTAGTTTCTGAGGAAATGGAGGTCTGTTTCCCTATTCACAAGCGCTAATCTAATCTTAACCACTTACTTCTGCTTTTTCTCTCGTTTATCTTGTTGCTGCTCTGCTCGACTGCTCTCACTCTGACCTGTTACTTTAATGTTAAAAACAGTTACAGTCCAGGCAGAACCAAGCAGCCTTATTTCTATCTCTGGCTCAAGCTCCATCTTCTACCAAAAATAACAACTTCTGTCTAGTATCTGCTACTGCCTCTTGAAGTGTCAGTCTGCCATTTTTCTCTGCAACCTGATTCTTATGAGCACTGCAACTTCCTGGAGGCCTGATGCACAGGGACGTAAGGCAATCTGTGGATATATGGGTAAACTTTAGTTCAATAGTTGTACTGCAATGTTCTGTAAATATCACTACATATTTGAGTTTGCAGATACATTTTGTACTGATTAAATGGGGAATATAAAATTAGGCATAACTTTGGTTTGTGGTTTAACTTCTGCCAGCTCCCCCACCCCGTCATCCAATATTTATGATCAGAGTACTCCACCAATTTGGCATTACTTTGATCTATTAGGATCTCCTAGAAATTACATTTAGGATAACTGAATATATTATTCAACGTCACAGTTTCATGCTTTGAATTACAGCCTCCTGGTGACTCTATGGTTATTAAATATAAACCTTTATTCAATAAAAAAGCCTTTACATGTAAACTGAGCAGTAGGTATTTTTCCTACAAAACATACAAAACAGGGTTACACATGATGGACAGTTGAGAGATCTTTCTTATGCAATGTATAAACTAACTGCAATCAACCATCCACTGTGTTGTATTGTGTAAATGCTAATTTAGCCAAATTTAGCTTCATGTAGGGGGATATTTTAACTCCTCAGCCCCAGTTTTTTTTTCCTAATTTTCACTTGACATCACTTAAGTGTACTCGTTTTACTCTGCAGCCACAAAGGACTTTTTAACACCTTTTTCTCCACATGCATTATAACTCCCTTTGACCTGTAATCAGACATGTTGACATCACCTCTTTGATTTGCTCAGTACAATAGAAAGACATTATCTGTTACACAAAACAGCAATAATCATATTTAGGTATTTATTAAAAAGCAAAAAAAGAGCTAATCTAAACTCTTACAAATGATCTAGTATTACACTGCTAAACCTTGTAGTGTCCGAGGTGGGTGACATCATGTTTAGGAAAAACACATGATTTAAGTTGAGCTTACCTATGCACACGAAGAGAATGGACAAAGAGAGGTACATTTTTCTGATCCCACTGTGAAATTGACAGAATACAAAACATAGTTCAACGTAATAATAATATCATAAAACCCATTCAACTTTTGACCAAAGTCTTGTATTTCACTTTTATGGGAATAGTAATCCATTTCGAAAAGCCATTTCAAAAGCATGCTACATGCAAGCTAAAATGGTTCTCTAACTAAACATAATGGTCAGAAAGCACCTGTTGTGTTCCAGCTGCTCTCATGCACTATCCGAGGAGAAAACAAAGCGTGTAAGAAGGAGTGTGACATGGATGTCAGCGTCTTACCGTTGATCAGCTTTTTGTGCTTTTCTCTTCTGCGTCTGGAAACATTAGAGAACAGAAAACAGATACGGTGTAATGGGCTGGGCTGGGCTGGGCAAGATGGGGAAGCAGTTAAAGGGAAGTCGGGTGGGGGAGTTGCTGGGTTAGTGCCTTAAAGTGCTGCTGTACTGTACAGTGCTGTTCTCAGCTAGGTGACTTCTGATGTTGCCCAGGTTTCTTACTTCTACATTGCTAAGCTTAAGACTTTTAGCCCTAAAATTCATACATAAAAAAAATTATATTTTAATTTGCCAAATCCTAGGACTCCTCACTTCCTGGTAGTGGACATGATTTTCTACAGCTGGTGTGGGCTATTATCTGGATCATGAAAGTGTTTCACATTAAAATAAGCCTGATTTGGAAAGTAGTGTGGTAAAGTCCAAGGAGCCCAGAGCAGATCTCAGAAAAAGTTAGATAGAGTTACACAAGTCTGGAATGTCTCTTGGAGCCATGTTGAAATTACTGCACATTCCAACATCATCAGTGCAAACAATTGTGCATAAATACCAGTCACTGGGAGATGGAGCTATTTCCTAAAGTTTGTATTGTTTTGCCACCAAATTAGACCCTGAGGCTGTTTTGCTGCCCGTAAAGCACAGAGTGGATGGACTAACAAAGACGAAGAATATTTCAGCATAACCTCAAACCACTAGACCAATGGTTGAAAAGACACCACACCGACTCCAAACGCACATGAGAGGTGGTTGTAGAATGAATAAAGAATGTGTGAACAACCTTCCCTGTCCTTAAGTCCTGAACTCAACCATGTCAAAAATAAAGCTTGGGTCTGTGAGTCTTTAACTAAACTATAAACCTGCTGCATCTGTAGCTTTTGAGCCTGTGATGTGTCAGAAAACTTTAAATACGTAAACTTGTTTGCAACTGTGACCGAAAAGGCCAAAAGTGTGTCCACACCGGCCAGTGTTGTTATGGAGTAGGTGTCTTAAGGACGGCTCATGATGCTGATTTCACTGAAGCATGTGATGCCTGCAGATCACTCATATTTATTCCGTTGGATGTTTTGCTTTAATCCTCTTAGAAATCTTGAGTATTTGAATAACATGTCTGATTTCAAAATGTCTCCATATCAGTTGCTTTATCCGTGTGCCTTTTGCTGGTGCAGCTGCATGCTTTTTTTTTATCTTGCAAATGGAAATGAAGTGTGTTGTCGTGATTAGTGCATTAGGGCTAATGGATATGAGTTACATGGTTTTCATTTCCTGGAGGTCCCTCCCCAAAGAGAAATAAGGAAACAGACACGCCTTGAAAAGTGGAAGGTGATCCCGGACTGTGAGAAAAGCTTCTTTGGAAATAACGGCAAAACATTATGTTCCCATTAGATTTTAAATGTTGGTTTATTGCTGTGCATTTTGTGGTTTTAATCAGCTGTAGGACATTGCTCAATAAATTTCATCATCTCTCAATTCCCAGAGGGCCAGGGCAGACCTTCTCTAGATGGAAATATTTAGGACATGTGGTCTGTCCATGATGCCAGTGCACCAACTGCACATGTGCCAGACATGCGGTGGTGGATGAAGTTTCCAAAAACTGTTCTTACCGTAAGTAAAAGTGCAAATAAATAAACTATAATCTACTCTAGGAAAAGTATAGGTAAAAATCTTAAAAGTATGAGAACTTGATTTTCTTTTTCTGACCTTTTCTGGGAGTCAGTGCTGCTTCATGTTTGCAGGGACATTAATAATTATTGTAATAGACATAAACGATGGGCTGAAAATCTGATGCTTTTTCAGTTTTATTTCTAAACTACTCATGTCGAGTGAGGTGGTAGGTGCAATATGTGAAAAATCTACTTAATTACAGTAACAAAGTTTTTGTACTTTACTTTTCACCCCTGCAGAAAACTGAACTAGCCATTTGTTTCGTGCATCAGAGGTCGTATATGCAACATCATTAACATGGTGATTGTATGCATCTCTGTATGAAGAGGGTGTAAGTGTCTATAAAAATTGTTTTTTATTTTACAAAGTTGGAATGTCACATTTTCTGGGCTTATCTTGAGACAGTTTGACTATGGCAAAACCTGTTGAGTACTTTAATTCAAAGAGTCAAGAAGTCAACATTTACTGGAAAGCTGCTTTTCCTGAAGAAAATGTGTGTGATTGCTGAAAGCTAGTTGCTGCAAACAGCTGCCACAGCGTTTGCTGGAGTGAGATTGGAACCCCTAAAGGCTTTGCAGCTGTAAGATTTAAAACATCCCATTTTTATTTAAAACTACTGCAAAAAACCTTCTTCTAAATTCACTTCACTTCTAAATTGTTCAGTGCTTCTGAAATGGAATAGAGGTCGTTGGTGTATTTGGAGCTGTTAGATTTAAAACATTCAGTGATAATTAATTCAATCTACTGCAAAAAACATAATTTGATGTCTTTCATGTGTGAAAACACATATGAAAGACATCAAATTTTTGCAATTATATTTGTAAAAATACAAATATAATTATTCATTCTGCATTAGCTATCAGCACACATGGAAATAGGAACCATCTCCAAACATGTTTTAACAACATAGAGCTGGAACGGTGTCTCTAGCGTTTAGGACTAGATGTGAACACTTTCTATCACACTTCCTTGCATGAGAAAAGTGTTTACAACCTTTGTGTGTTTGAGACCATTCTTCCCACATCTGCAAAGTACTATGGGAGGAATATTCATACAACGCTGAAACATGCCTTGGAGAGATTATTTCATTACTGTTTCATGAAGGCTAACTTCCGGTAGCACACCACGATGAGGACTGTGTGTTTAAACCCCCCTTCTCTGCAAACTCTGTCCTAATGTTTGTGTGCTCATCATGTCCTAATGGTAAACAGGGTGGACAGCCTGAGAGACACTTGTGGATCCAAATGATAAGACGTCTGCATCCTTGGCATCTAGTTCTTATTGGTGGTAAAACTAGAGCCTGAAGGTTGTGAGGTGCATTTGGCTGCAAAAAATCAAAAAACTCACCTGCTTGGTTCTTGAGAGAGAAACTGTTGAATGTTGAATGTGAATGTAAATACAGAAAGGAAAGTAGGGAAAGAGCTCAGAAGCCTCATGCAATCATTCATTCATTCATTCATTCATTCAGGTCTTGCTGAATTACAGATAATGGATGTGGTGTTAAATATATCAATGAACCTCCATCTCACAACAGCAAATCCAGAGTGATGCTGTCATGAATGATTTGAATCTTTAATGCAGTGTGTCTTTGTCATAGGTCAAGTTATATCATAAGGGTCGGATAATGACGGACATAAACGAAGTCTGGGCAGGCATGGGTGAACAGATTTAAACGTATGTCCCTTTCTTTGTTTGTGATAGTTTGTCTCATTGTGGACATGGACATGTGGAAATCTCTCTAGTTGTTGTGAGTCTCCTCATGGTTGCTGACATCTTTTATGGCCATTTGGTGTCTACTGTACAGACTCAGCTTTAAGAACTTCCTACAGAGGCCCTGAATGGCCCCAGGGCCCCCTGATCCATTCGGCTCCTGAGCCCGCATCTGTCGGCGTGTGTCTTGTTTTGAAGTAAACGCTGCCTACTGTTGAGCTGACTATCTCGGGATAACTCTCCCTCGGCTATATGTAGCCTCAGTTAATCCTTAAGACATGCGCTACTGAAGTCCCTCCCTGCTTGTCAGTGAAAGTCCTGCACTGAGACACGAAGGAGTTTCCCTTCCTGAGACCAGCGGGGCAATATGCACATTAACTCCAACTGCTCTCAACACAGGACACCTCTAATGTGTGAGTAAATCATTGTCCTCATGCTGTTCTTGTTCAGTGTTTGATTTGTGTGAGTTATTAATTCAGATGCTTCTGAATTTTTAACATTTTTGTCATAGTCTACAGTTTATATAGTCTCAGGTAACATGTCAGCCTTAAAAAATAAAGAAGCTATTGCTATTGACACATGTGTACATGTGTCTATATGAATTGTGAATTAACGTGCCCGTTAAAGGTTTTTACTGTATTACATAACAAGCTTTCCCCTTCTCATTCTGTATTTAAGGCAACAGCGAGTAATGTTTACAAGGAGCTGAGTGTCACTGAGGTGATAAGGGTTGTAAAACGGGTATTTTAGCTTTAAGCTGTAGAAGTAGTTACTATTATTATTGTTTTATTATAACTATTATGGAAAAGAAGAATATTGTTACCAACATGAATATTTTACCCATGGCCCTTTCAAAGGACGTGTGCCATGCCCTTAATTGCAATCTTCTGTACTTCACTAGCTGATGGATGCCCTGGGAGCATCTTCAGGTACTTCAGGAAAACCGTTCTTGGTTTTACACATTCTGCTGATCTTAATTTCCAGGTTCTCATATTCACTGAGCCTTTCAGTTTCTTTCAACATCATCGATGAAAATGCATCATTTCTCTCTTTTATCAGGGAGATGATTTGCTTTTATCTGCATGATTTGCTGCTACTTTTGAACATCTCTCTGGATGTATTATTGATGTAGATAACCTTTTCTGGTTTATTATTATTATTAGTAGTAGTATTGATATTTTTTATTGTTTCTTTATTTTTTTGTCAAACTAATAGAACAGAGCCATTGTTAATGTTACTAGTGCCTGCTTAGTAATGCCCACAGCCTCGGGCTTAAGTCTTTTACTTGTTTAATGCAACATGTTTGATGTTGTTTTGAAAAGCCAACATGAGACAGAAAATTTCTCAGGTTTTTTTACCTGTAGTAGCACTTCTTAACAGTAGCTCTTCTCAATGCCATAAATGACAAATTCCATAATATGTGGGAGAGGTAAAGACACCAATTTGCGGTGTTAAAAAATTGTTGTTGTTTTGTAAAGACGTGGCAATTTGGTGGATGACTCCAAAGCTTAGCGGTGTGATTTTTAGCGGTGAACTAAAAACAACAAAAAAGTCAGTCAGTCATGTTTTTTCTCTGAAAGCCGCCTGTGTGTGTTTACTCGTCTTCACCAGCTTTCAGTGCAGTGATGCAGCTGGATGTTCACAGTGTGCAGCTGTGAGGAAGTAAGGACTATCTGCTATGAGCGCTATCTGCAGGTCAGAGCAGGACGCGGACCACCACACCGAGCTGGCAGACCTGGTGGCAGCCATGAATGAGGCCGCAAACCGCGTGACGCCACCCAATGGCTACAGGTCCAATGGTCTGAGGACCACCAGCTCTCACAGGGCTCCCATGTCAGACAGGAAGATGTCTCTGCAGGAAAGAGGGAGCCGCATGGCCCGACAGCCAACCATCGAGACCAAACGTGTGTCCATTACTGACATTGACGTGAGGAGTCCCGAACTGACAAGTGTTTTTCAGCCGTTATTATATCAGATATGTCTCTGACTGGATTCTTCCGTTTCTGTAGGACTGTGTCCAGCTCAACCAGTATAAGCTGAAGAAAGAAATTGGGAAGGTGAATAATAAATAATATAATCACCCAGACATTTAGATGACATAGAAATTCATCCACTTTTTCACATTTGTTGATGTCACACCCCAGGGTTCCTATGGAGTGGTGAAGTTAGCTTATAATGAAGATTCTGAACAGTACTATGTAAGTTGAAACGTACGTTTTGCGTTAACATGTTTACACGCCAGTTTGTCCAATCACTGTTTGATTTTTCTCATTCATCAAGGCAATGAAAGTAGTTTCAAAGAAGAAGCTCATGAGGCAGTGTGGATTTTTGCGTGAGTTCACGTCTGCATCTCAGAAACATCTGAATATCTACCAGTGAGTTTTTCTCACTCTTATCATTGTGCATGTGTTTTCAGGTCGTCTGCCTACTCAAGGATCGAACTCGCAGCAGGATCCTTTTGTGAAAGCGGTGCTGCCTCTGGAAAGAGTGTACAAAGAGATCGCCATCCTAAAGAAGCTGGATCATCATAACGTTGTCAAACTGGTGGAGGTTAGTGGGAAAAACGAGTCGGCGACAGGTGTCTCAGTCTTACAGCATGTTTATCCCTCATGTGACCATCAGCGCGTTGGTGTTTAGTTAGCGTGCTTAATTTACATTTAGTCATCTGACACATGCTTTTCTCCAAAGCAAAATCAAATGGACAAACCGTTAAAGCAAAGTGCAATCAAAAGTTGTTCTGTTTCATAAGATGCAAGTGCAAGAAAAAATAAATATGCATTTTTTTCTTTTGATTTGAAGATTTGAGTATCGGGACTGAGTTGGCTGATTGTACAGAGTTTAGTAGCTCATTCCACCGTTGGGCTACAAATAATTGCAAACATAAGTGAATTGTATGTGTCTTGCAGGTGCTTGATGATCCTGATGAAGATGGACTTCATATGGGTAGAGAGTCATTTATCCTTATACAATAAGTATTTAAAATCTAAGTAGACTAAATAATTAAAATCGGCTTATTTTTCCTCAAGTCTTCGAATTGATGACAAAAGGGTATGTTTTTGTGCATTTGTGTATTCTATGAAAATTGTAGTGGCCATGATTTGGCTATACTGCCACAGCACACAATATGAAATACTGACTTTTTGCTTTTATCCACCTCCCATCAGCCCGGTGATGGACGTGCCTACAGACGACCCTTTCACAGAGGATCAGGCTCGCTTTTACTTCAGAGACGTGGTCCTGGGAATGGAGTACCGTAAGCATAATACGATTTTCTCAACATTGATATAGTATTAGACATGATAGAAAGTTTTTTCTTTTTCAATCGACTAATCTGCTCCATTGCGACTGTGCGCCACAGCTGATATCTCTTACTCTAAACCCACTTGTTGTCCAGTACACTACCACAAGATCATCCACAGGGACATAAAACCCTCCAATCTGCTGCTGGGGGACGACGGACATGTCAAGATTGCAGACTTTGGTGTGAGTAATGAGTTTGAGGGGGCGGACGCCCTCCTGTCGAGCACGGTGGGGACTCCGGCCTTCATGGCCCCTGAGATGATGACAGATCAGGAGCAGAGCTTCAGCGGAAAGGTGAGTCAAAAAGCCGGATACTCAGCTGGATAAAAGTCAGAGAAATCACATATGTTTCATAATCTTAAACCCTGCCTAACTGTGAATAATGATTAGAAAATGTTGTCCAAACGCCTACTGAGAGCTTTTGATTAATGACACATCTCTGATAATTAGTGCTTTTGTTTACCAGGCATTAGATGTGTGGGCGATGGGAGTCACACTCTACTGTTTTGTTTTTGGGAAGGTGAGAATGTTCACGGTGAAACACATGCAGAATGAAAGAGCTCGGTCGACATTTAATTTGAAGATGTGAATCATTTCACTGTGTTTTTTTCTTGTCTAGTGCCCTTTTTATGATGAGTACATTGTGTCTCTGCACAGCAAGATCAAAAACAAACCTGTGGAGTTTCCAGAGAAGTAAGCACACATTGAAATTTGGTCACACTGTTTAATTCAACTTGCAATGTCCTGTGCAATTTTATTGTAACTCCAAAAATACTTTCTGCATCCCATTGGCATTTGCAGTTCACAAGAAAAAACAGAACTATGGGGAACAGTAACAACATTTTATTCAAGATAAAAAACATATAACTACATCTATAGGTGGAACAGAATTGGAAACAAAACTAAATTTGGGGGAAATAGAAATCAAATTTGATTATTACTGTGTGATTAACATAATTGAATGGTATATTATTACAAAATGACATTAGTTTATTAGACGGTTTATTAGAACAATGCTGACATTGGTATCTGATTGATTATTATTATTATTATTATTTCAAATAATAATATAATCATTTTCTTTTAAGAGATCCTTGTAGTGGGGCTTTAGCCCTGCAGAAACTAAACCAGTGAAATCTGATGTGCTCCTTTTTTAAAATGTACATTCTCCCACATGCCACAGTTATGTTTTTAAAAAAATTAAACAAATATTTTACACACTGAGATCCATATGTACAGGCTGACACAGAATATGTGTCTCTTTAGCTCTTTTTTAATTGTAATTTAATTACAAAATTGCTCAAATTTTTGTTTTGTTTCCCAGTTGCTACCCAGTATTTGACAATAAACAAGAATTTATCTTTCATTTACTCTAAAATCCCTGGGTTTTGCTCACTTTTTCTCTGATAGTCGTGTTTTCTTTATCATTAGCGACCAGTCTGAGACATATATTCTGCACCTAAATAACACAGGCTGTTTTATAAAAGTTTTTTCTGTTATTCTTTGCAGATTATAAACGTATAAATGTTTAAATATTTGATTCTAAAGCAGTTCACAGACTTTGTTTTGGGTCATGCTCCTTTTCCAACTTGAACGAATCAACTCTTGATGATAAAAACAAAAACTCCACCCACTGATGCTCACATGAATTCAGCCTTGTTTCTTTAACGATGGTGATCATGAAAGCACTATGCAAAGCATATTCTTGTTTATGTCCAATAAAAACAGCTACTGTGAAATGGCCTATTCTGCATTACACTGTTTGTGGCCACACTCAGCTTGTGCACTACTGCCAAATCACATTTATCACTTAAATTATATCTAAAATGAGCCTTTTGTTTTTTTGTTTTTTCCAGGCCGCTGATAAGTGATGAATTGAGGGAGCTCATCGAACACATGTTGGATAAAAACCCTGAATCCAGAATCACACTCCCTGACATTAAGGTCACACAGACCATCATGGTCCATCTGATGCTATATAAAGACCACATGTTCATGACCAGCCTGCCTTCTTGTTTTTCATAATGTGTGCTGTTACAGCTCCATCCCTGGGTGACGGAGAATGGCTTGAATTCCCTCCCTCTGGAGGAGGAGCACTGCACGGCAGTGGAGGTCACAGAGGAGGAGGTGCAGAACAGCATCAAGCTCATCCCCAGCCTTTCCACTGTGGTGAGTCACACGCCGCACCCTCCGTGGTCACAACACTTGAAACACCACAACGGTCTGTGCTTCAGTTACAATGTGACTTTCACTTCTTTGCGCAGATTGGATGCAGGTCTTCTCTTGAATTCACTTTTCCTCTGTGGAGTTTAAAACTGTAGATTTAAGCTGGGCTGAATTTGATCTCGGCATTTAAAGCTCAACCATTGAGCAGGACAAACCTGGACAAACTAGACATGAAGAGACACATAAGGCTTCACAGGGGACATCACTCTGCCTTTTAAAGCTGCGAAATATGACTGTTTATAAGACTTGATAGGTGAAGGGACATGAATAAATCCTTATAAGTCAGTATAATAGCATTAATAAATGCATTGAATGTATTTTTACACCACATTTTGGCAGGGAGTCTTTTTTTTATTTTTATTGAGACAACACTCTCTGATGTGCTGTGCAGATTGTGGTGAAGTCTATGCTGAGGAAGCGATCTTTCAGTAATCCCTTTGAGTGTCAGGGCAGACGGGCAGAGAGGTCCATGTCTGCCCCTGAAGGTCTTCTTACGTAAGTAGCCTACCCTGCAAATCCTGCCTGCCTGCTCGGCTCTGCCAAACTGCCTGCACACTGATTAGGTCTCTCACAAAACAAAGCAGTGAGCAGATGTCTGGCTAAAAATACATCTTCAATGTGTCTATGTGTCCTTAACTTTAACCAGTGAAATCTGCCTTCATACATAGACCATTAATCTTCAACTACTGACCAACTCTTGTCTGTATTTGATTTTGTTTCCTCCCTGGAATTATCCGGCAGCTAATAGCGTTTGTCATTTCCTGGTAAGCAGCTGTCAATAAAACCAGCGCCTGCAGCAGCAGAATAAACTGCTCTGCTGCGTTTGTTTTCCGTGACGAGTCCAGTCAGTGCGGGACAACCGGTGCAGCTAATTACCCCTTCATGTAAAGACACATGAAGCTGCAGCCACGTCCTCCTCCACATTTGCAGAGTCACCACCACCAGCAGCAGCAGCACAGTACACAGCAGTGCAGCCTCCCACACAGTGAAATGTGTGGAGATGGGGCAGCCTCTCCACCTGACATGGTGAATCCTTAAACAACAGCAGGGGGATTTTTTTCAAGCAGTTAAATCACAAATTGAATTAATATTTGATCACACTGTAGTGCCGCAGCTGACTTGAAGATTAGCAGCATGTTCCACAATGTGTTTCCGTGATTATAAAAAGCACTTTTTGAAATTAGCTCATTATTGTTATGATTATGATGATAATACAGGCTTGTTTCCAGAGTGATAATTCTGGAAACAACAATCCCATATTTTAGCCTTAGCTCTGTTTGTCCGGATAAGGCTTTAAGAAATACATCAGAATGTTAACAAAATCTAATATTTAAACATTGGAATTTTAAAAACTGATCTGTAATAATTACACTCATTGATCTCCTTTTAAAGCCTAAATGCAATAAATAATCACATGGGGCTGTTGTAATAAAATAAAAAACTGCGCAAATATTCCAAATAAATGTTTATGCTAAGCTAACTGGATCCTGGCTGTGGCTTCTCTTTACAAACCTATAGTACAAATAGGATGATTTTTTTTTTATCTGACTTCATAAAAAAACAAATAGGTTTGTTTTCCAAAATGTCCTGTGTGCTGTAAACTGATTTAATCAGATGATATTTGGTCTCTTACATCACGTCTATGTCTTGCAGTGGATCTTGGGGCTTATCGAGGTCGTCATCTCCACAACATCCTTCGTTGAGGTAAATTCTCTAAAAGCAGCGAAGCTGAGCTCAACTGCTGTTTGTTGGACCTTAAGAGGATTTAAAACAGGCAAGACAACACAAAGCTCTCAACACTGAGCTGTGCCAGAAATAAATGGACACACACAGGCCTGTTGTTGAAGGCTTTGTGTTGGCTTTTCTCTTATGGTGGCAGTGGATGAAGAGTGAGGAGCTTTGCATGATGTCGTGTTTGTCGCCCGCAGGAAAATCAGCAACGAGGGGAGCAGAGATGGAGAGTTGGAGGACTTGTACGAAGTCGACACACTCACAGAGTGCACAGATTAAAGTGACATGTGCTTGTTTTGTACCCGTCTTTGTGTTTGTCCACTTTTTCCTTTGGCTTTATAGTTGCTGTCTTTACTTTCTTACATCGGTGTAGAATCCTGGGGTAATTCTGTTTAACCATGAATGGCATAAACGTCGATAGAGCACTTAATAAATGTTTCCCCGTCGGATTGTTCAGTCCACTTCTTCACTCTTCTGTCAATGTGTCCATGTAAATATTCTTTACATAGAAAATATTTTTACATTTTCCTACTGCTGTTGGAAATAAAAGTTCTACTTTTAAACAAGCATACTCAGTGATATTTTGTGGACATCCTTCCATCTTTTTCAGCGCCATGCAGTTGTTGTTGTGCTGACACCAGATGTCAGCATTGTGTTACACTTTGCACAGGAGTCGTCTCTTTGTTCTGTCCTCGGATCGGATATCGAAGATACTTATGTCAGTTTTTGTTTTTAGGACGTTAAAGGAATTTTAATATCAGTAAAGATTTTAATTTGTCTTGAAATTTATTTCTGAATCCAAAATCACACACGGTGCTACATTATTTTTTATTCTTGTCAGGAAAAAACTGTTCGACTGTTAGTTACACTTTATTCTTTGGACCAGTAGAGGCCACAATTGTATTGCAGGTTCACAGAAAACTACAAGCCATCAGGTCCTAGGCGTGAGCCATGTCAACATGCATTGGCTCATATATGAGAAAAATTCACATTCAGAGAAGAGAAATGCTTGATTTTTAGTTTCCCTTTTTGTGTTAACCAGATATAAGCAACTAACAAATGATTTATGATGTATTTGTTTGCAGACATACAAATGTTTATAGGCTATTTCTTAGCAAATATAACTCTTATTGGAGGCTGAGGTATGTGATAGCAATATTATGATTGATTAATTACAACCTAGCAAAAATAAAATGTGTATTTCTATTTGTTGAAAACTTGTCCATTGATAAATATTTAAAACTAGGGGACAGAAGTGCCACTTTTCACATTTATCGTCTCTGTGTGAGGATGAATTCATTTTGTCTCAATATATTTTGAGGATACTGTTTTGTAAACAGGTGTATTTCACTACTTTGGCGTTGTAATGTTTTTCCATGTTTTTACAGATAAACCCCCCAGTGTTGGGGACAAACTCCTGTTAAGGGAGGAAGCCTCTGAAGGAACCAGGCTCTGGGTGGGTCTCCCTCTGCTTCGACTGGGGGGTCGAGAGAGAGAGAGAAAAGAAAAGAAGCATCACAAGCACTTAAAATTAGAATCATCACTGCTTAGCTATGGGAGCGACAGCCAAATGACACAAGAATTCTTGTTTCTAAGGACAAAATTTGTCTTCAAAGTCCAAACTGAACACTAACAGATATCAGTGTAGTGTAAAAACCAACTCGTACAAATTAAATAAGAAATTAGGTTTTTAAACAGTAGACACATTCATTAAAGTTCATGTAAAGCAAGTCGTAAATGGTGGATGTGTTTGGAGTGGACATTTAACCAACAAATGGGTCTAAAAGATGCAAGTAATAAGCACTTCAAATTTGTACAAAAGTATCACTCCTTATTTGTTTTGGCACTTAAAATCACAAAATTATAAAAAATCTTTAGACACATTTTTTGGACTTTCAATACCTGTGCAGAATTGATACTAGTTTTCACATTGGGTCCTTCTCGATTGTGTTGTGAGCATAATGTGAGCATTATTTTATGTACATAGTGCTTAAGCATTACCCTAAAAGTAGCCAAGCTGTCAAATTTGCTTTAATGTTGTGGTTGTTTGCTCATCACTCAACTGCTTATTGAAGAAAAAGTCCCACCTTCCTATTGATAATGGAAATAATGTCTCGCGGTCTTATAGTTCTGCTGTAATTGCACAACACTGCAAATATATAGTGAAATTACTGCGTGATGTGGATGCACCCTAGGACGTGTTTGAGTCCTGCTGAGTTGCCCACTTTGCACTTCTGTCAGTCCTTGGCTGAAGTGACGTGGCACAGCGTGTTTGCTCCGCAACAGTGCTGAAATATTGTTATAGGTTAAAGTCATGTACATGAATTTTTCAGTACACAGGCCACATATTACGGGATGATGCAGCAGGTAAAGGTGGGGGTCATTTTAACTACCCCATTGACTGCCTGACTGGCTCTGTACTGTGTAATAAATACATCAAACTAACTGATATAGATTTGAATAAATAATGTGACCGTGTGAAGAAACTATGTGGCCGTGATAAATGTGGTAAAGTAGAATGAAGAATATTCTTTTGAAATGCAAACTGGAGCTTAGGACAGTTCTCTGCTTTCCTTTGATTGTGGCAAAAATAGATGTTTCTGTTTAGAGGGGAGGGAGGAGGCATGATGTTGCAGAAATGTGAAAGCGCTGAGTAAGAGTGCCAGTGCCAGTCACCACCACAGCATTACTGTCCGTGAAGTGTCCAGATCAGCACAAATTTCAGGTTTATCAGGTTAGGCTGTGGACATATCATTGCTTTTGGCGAGGGAGGACTTACTGAGATAGAGTGGGCCCGAAGGATTCTCTGGAGGTGTGCGTAGTAGGTGGAACAATATCTCTGATGGTCGGAGACAGAGCACTGCACTGTGGGAAAGAAACGATGGCAGCAAACGCCGCGTAGCAACAAGAGGATGTGGCCAAAATGTCAAACTATTGCACCACAAAGCATTAATAGTAGTTCGGTGGATGAAGGACTCGTAAAGAACAAAGCTTAATGACTTTAAGAATTTGGAAGCAACATCCAATTTGCCGGTGTGGTACGTGCCGAGCCTGCTACACCTGTTACAATAGAAAATAAAATAAAATAAATTTAGAATACAAAAAAAAAAAGCGGTTCACATTGGGTGGTGATGGGACAAAGATGTGACTACACCGATCTGCTATAGCAGCAGTGGTGACACTTTATAGAATCTTGGCAAAAAGTCTCTAACTCTGCAAGAGAAAGGTTCAGCTTCACATCATCCGTTCTCCTGCTACGAGTACAGCTTATAGCTGTAGCTAATTAACCAACCTCTAATTTGATGCTCCAAACAGAACACAAACCATACGAAATCTGCATCCTGAAAAATAAAGCATGGAAAAGGGACAACAGCTGTCGCATTGACAACTATTATTAATAATGCGAACGAAGTTTAAGTCTGACATATCACTATAAACCTCAAGAACTTAAGCATAAACAGTGCAGTCTCCAAATAAAACTGATCAGATTAGCACATATGATAAACATTTTCCTGTGTTAATTCTCTGTAAATGTTCAAAATAAAGGTGCAAGCTAAAATGGTTCACGAGACCATTTGTATTCCTGCAGTCAGCCCATTTTTCTGCTCGTTGCAGATATGTGAAGACCAGAGAGGAGTGTTTCTGAGCAAAGATTTCTGTGGAAACTGTTGCCATGCAACAGCACAATACTGCGCTCATACCGAGTAGTAACTTCACTGTATGACTGCTCTTTTTTCCCGAGCTCACACTGGCTCAGGAGCAATACAACAATCCATTATACTTGACTGTGTTTTCGGTGTTTTCAAATGTTTAATCTTTCGTCGGCATGTGGTTCCACACCCAGACTCCCTTCAGTTTCCACATGCAGAGCCAGGTTCAGCACAGCCTCCGATGTTAAGCCTAACACAGACTCGCTCTGTTAATCCTCTATACCCGTCACATCACCACGTTTCATCCCTTCAGCCTTTATGTGCCTGTTACTTACCGTGACTGACCCCCTGGCCTGCTGTCAGGGGCGTGTTCTTCTTCTTCTTCCCCGTCTTCGTCTTCTTCCCTGCACTGATGGGAATCCCCTGTGCTCACATAAATAATGAGTCACAAGCTCAGACGTCAGGTAGACCCACAAACACGGGAACATATAATTTGTCAACCAGCTGGCACCTGAGGAACTAATTGTAAAACTAAGCATGACTGCTTAGACACCGTTAAGGTGATGGACACGTTATCACTCAGGAGTGAGTATACTCACTGCAAATACAGAGCATTTCTTATGATTTGCATGTAACATTTTTTTTCAAATCTTTCACATTTTTAGCATTAAAATATGACTTCCCAGTGCCAAACGTCATGGCATTAAATTGTAGTTATTAGCAGTTATTCATCACATTGTGCAGCTCTCTGGGAGGTGGGAGGGTGTAAGACTTCCAAAATAGAGAGTGTAATGTGCTGATTCACACCACAACTTGCTAGACGAGTGATGTCATGCAATTCCCACTTCATCATTTTCCCACCATCCAAACATGACCATGGCAAACAGGGCAAGAAAATCACTGTCTAACTCCAGCGCAGCTAAACTTAGTACGCTATGTGTGACCTCCTCATGGCAGACACCCCCCCTCTGGTCATTGCCCTGTCAGAGGGGGTCAAGGAGACGCGTCATCTCCTCTGACAGTGAGCTGACTGTGAGGTTCCACCCACTGAATCCAGGGGGGTCAGACGGTTTCGGGTGGTAACGTTAGAACACATATTCTACATACATTTGATCATTTTGACCTTTGAATCGCTTTGTTAGTATTAAGTTTTACAGGTAGTCAAGAAAGGCTGGAGACCTTAAGGCTTAGAAGGGTCAAAGGGAAATTTTGGTTCTGCCATTTCCTTCAATAATATGTTGCGCTATTAAATTACAACAAATGCTATACTCACCTTAATTATATAATTATACCTTAATATTTTTGAGTTATTTTCACAGTGGACCTGCATGAAAGCTCAATGTACAGCTTAGGCACATGGACAAAACACAATTAAATGACAGAAAGACAACAACTTTTAAAGATTTATGACACTTTAGCAGCACTTAAAAATAGAAGATAACTAGAATATTAAAGAAAAGGAGATAAAACAGGGCATAATAAAAAGAACAATAAAAGCAATAAAGTTTTATCATTTGAATGACACAGGTGTTAAAGCAAATTTACAAAAAATAAAATAAAAAATGCAAAAACAGAAAACAGAACCAAATACAGAAAGGCTGCAAATAGAAAAACACCACCACACAGAAATTTGAATCACTGTTACATATCCACAGTATTCAGGTTGGATAACACGAGTTTCCCTGCTGCTTTGAAAGTGCAGTTTATCTGATCTTAGGAACGTTAGTATAACAATTAGGTGTGTACTCGAGATATAAAGTTGGTTCCATTTATTAGTCATATACAATCAATGAAGAAAGTTATATTTGCCTGTTTATTTCAGCTGTTTGTGTAACATGAAGAAACTCCAGCTGACACTCCCACCACCATCTTTGTCTTGCGTCTGTAGGTCAAATTCAACACCAACGTTCATCATACCATCACTAGAAAAATTACAGAGAAATTATTGGAAATAATTTAGAAAGTTGAAACAAGTATAAAGTAGCATGTTCATTTCCCTAAGCTTTTAAATGAATTGTAACAGAAGTGTGTTTGGTTGTTTGCAGAGTTTGGGTATGAGGTTGTCGGTTTTTTTTTTACATTTTGCTTGTGTTTTGTCTATTTGCATAGTGTTTTCTTCAGCTGGGGTTTGTTGGGCCCTCAGGGCAGAACACATGCGTTTTCTTTTTAATTACAATGTTTCCTCTGGAAAGAAATTCTTTGAAATTAAAGGAAACTGACAACATGTTTTAGGCATTGACTGTTTAGAGTGAACCATTTACACGCGCCATAACCATCAACGTATGTATTACGCCAACAAAATGCAGCAGAAGCTTGGACTGGCATGTTTGAACACATTTGTGTTATTTTGGTGATCATGTTAGTGTGTCAGGGGATGTGGTGCGCTGTGCTTCTCCTGCAAAGCCTTGAAAGAACATGCAGAAGGACGTAACTGTGCAAAAGGGCGGGCATCATTTTCGACTCACCTTTTACAAACTTCTGTTCACAGAAGCCTCTGTAGTGCCGAATAATCACGTCCAGCATTACACGGAAGAGTTTAACACAAAGCGCGCATCCAACTCATGAGATGAATGTGGCGACCTGACGGAGGCCGTTTCTATCACTTCCAGTGTATCCTGCAATGTTTTGCGACAACTCCTCCCTAAAATAGTCTCTTAAAACCTTCAGCTCAACATTGTGGCACTTTTCGATAAATAATAGAAAGTCTAAATGTTAGTCTGAATAATTCATTTTGCAGCAGTCATGCATAACATCTGTCTTTGTGCCTGAAAGAGTCGGCAGCGTTCTTTATCTTATCTCCAGTTAGAAGAAACCAGTAAAGATGAACTTTAAGAAAAGAGCAAATATCAGAGCTGACTATCTGCATCATCCATGTAATTTCGTGTTATGTCACACATTTGCTCAGCTGTTAACCAAAGATACGAACTCTCACCGTCCATACAGAGAGAGTCTCTATAGTGGAGAGGCTGTCACATTGATGTCTCTGGTCTACTCACTGTCTACTCACAGGCTGCAGGGAGGCCTATTTATAGGTCTGTCTCTGTTCTCTGCTTCCACATCCGTCCCCTCTTTCTCTTCATTTCTCTTACCTCCCTCCATCCCTCCTTCTAATGGGTTGATATTTCTGGAGCTGTGCAGCTATCATCTCCTTTGCATCTTTGATATGCAGATCAAACCAAATTGAATCCCAAACTTTTCTACATGCAGTGCGATAAGTGTTAATTCACCCCGTCTTGAAATCAGACATTTTTCTTATGACTTATAGTCCAACCTTCAGGCTGTTTGTTTTCTTGCTGCTGTCGTCCAATGTCCAGTCTCCATAGCTGTCACATTTGCCTCAGTTCCCCAGCAGTAGCCACAACAGCTCTGAGGTTTGGTTGATGATGAATGAATCAACAATCATCCCTGGGTGCAAGGATAAGCTGCATTAACTGTGAGGTTAACAAAGGAAATGAGTAAAGTGCAACAAAACGCAGATCTGGTGATCACAAGTCAGTGACTTAGAATATACAGAATGTGGTACAACATAAGAAGGACAGGTGGTCTGATATTAAAATGTCTAAAATAAGCACAAAAAAATAACACTGATAAGAGAAAGAGCTGAACGTCTTGACTTATCACAAACGCTAATCAGGGATGTTTATGAGTGTCAAAGTGCGAGTTTGTGTTGGAGTGTTTCCATGTGTCAAGTTAACCATGTCTTACTATAGTAGAGCATATTCCTGTAAATTCCGAGCCTGCAGATAAACATGGAAACTGAGTGAAAAGACAAATATTGTGTATTTCCAAGCCAAACCAGAGAACGTAAAAAGGTTTAGGCAAACAACCAGAAGCCAGAAACACCATAACCGTGAAGTCTGCATTTCCAGATGTCAACACACCACATCACAAAAACAGCGTTGTATCACATACTGTAGCCAATTACAGGCTGTGGGCAAGAGTTTTTAAATGCATTAAAAGGGATGACTTTTATCTTTTATGCAAAAAGGCAACAAATCTGTTAAAGCCAACAGTTGTTGCATCCCTGTATTCAGAGGCTACATTATCTGGTACCAACACACATGTTGTTCTGAGTTCTCTACTGGAGACCCAAACTCACAGAGCACCGACTCTTAAAGACTTTTTATGTTTATGAGTTATAATTCTGTAACTGAATCTAAGTCTGAGTCTGTAATCAAAGTCTTATAAAGTTTATTGGAACTCAAGTGCGGATAGTTTGTGGGTTCCCAGAACCAACACCCATTTCCGTATGTGACCACTCTCAAAGTGACAGAACTCACATGCTGATGTTTGCAGCAGCAGGTGTGATGTTGGCCATGCATCAAGGTATTCCACTCCAGATTACAGCTGTTTAGATTATGGCGACATCAGATGAAATATCAGAAAATCGTTAAGAAGTTTCATCCTCCGAGGACATTGAATTTTTATGGCTGATTTCATGACAATCTTACATGAACGGGGTTCATGTTGCAATGCACTATCATGGTTAAAATCAACTAATCTCATGGTGTAAAATAAACGCTGAATAAAACCACAAAATATAATGGTGGCTGAGGAAGACTTTTTTTTTTTAACTTTTGATTTTGGTTCATAACCTACAACCCATGGTAATTATTTTTGTCAGAGAGACACGGAAAATTTGTGACATCCAGCAGCCGTGGTAAATGTTACAGGTGCCAGAGTGAAATCTGATGATGTATTGCATTATGAGATGACAAGACTAAGGCACGTGACAAAACAAGAGAATTTCTCCAGGATTTAGTACATTTTTGGACAAAAAAGTAAATACCAGTTTTTGTGTCCTGACTCCTAGTCAGTGTTGCTTGTGTACTTTACTTTACTGCCTTTTAACCGAGTATTAGATTGGAAGATTTATTTTTAGTATGAAAACTGAAGTGCAACAGAATAACTAGGAGGCGGATGTTTCCCCTGTTTCCCCTTTCACCAGCCATTTAAACTCAGCTTCTTATTTACTGGACAGACATAAAAGTGAAATCAACTCGCTTACACTCGTTTTACCAAGAGAGCAAATCAGCACATTTTCCATTCTCCTTTCATTGCATCCATTATCCTGTAACTTACCTGGAAAGATGAGGAGGTTTTTGTTCAGGTTTTGGACAGAAATATCTTTTCTCTGTATAACCTTCAACATACATCTGTCTTTTTATCTCATCAGTTTCTAAGTTCTGATGTGTTTTGTTGAACAGATTATTGTATATTATCAGGACCTTTTCTGTATAGGATCCTCGGGAACACTGACACTAACAAGGAAGCTGATGCGGTGATTTGAAGCCTTTGGGCGTCGTAATTACGGCTCAGTTAGCCTCCCCTCTGGGAAAAAATGCCTCATGTGAGGAGAATGATCAGATCACACAGATCAGTTATTGTAAAAGCGAATGTGCAGTGCTCCAGAACGTTTCTGTTTGCTCTGTATGCGATAGCTGTAACATCTACAACCCAACCTTCTCCAGCATGAAATAAATGCTATTTCATGACAATTATCTATTTAGTTTTACTGTAAGGTCACAGAATGTGACCTGAAAACTGCTCAATTAAATTTGTAGCTGCTGAAGATTCAATTACGTGTCCATCAGTAGGCTCCAGTGTGAGCTGAGATGTGTAACGTCGCCAACATTTACCAATAAAGGTGACACCAACGTCTCTGAGAGTGTAGCAGTGCATTAAAACCCCGACAGGAAGACGGGTTGGTGCTGAATCCTAATACCTGCTGGGAGCTTTGAGCTCTCATTTTTTACAGGATGCAATAGGTGTGTGAGCAGTGCAGCAAGGAGCCGGGCTAATAGCGGGATACTTATTATAGCCCTAGCAACAGCACGGGGATTGGTGGCTGTGCAGAGTGAGCTTCTCCGCTATTGGCTGGCGAGGAGGACCGTTCAAAGCCCAGAATTTCATCTCATGAAAGGTTCAGTGCAGCAAGCTGCAGCAAGAGGCTGCAGTCTATGAGAGTGGGCAATCCAGGAGCTCGCCACTTCAACGCGAGGGCTCCGAAAACACAGACATGCATGATTGGTCAGATAAAATACAGATTGCATTTCAATTCAAAAGTCTAAAGACGCTGAATCTCCATCTGCTGTTCGTCATGACGCGCAGGATTTCATTTCACAGCAGTGCTCCACTGATCGTAACATCTATTGTCTACTGAAGCAATATTCTTTGCCCTGTGCCCTAATTTAGTTAATGATTGGCAAAGTGGCCTCAAGGAGAGCCTCGTTCATGACATACTGGAGTTGTTATGCGAGTCGGCGGCGTCTCTGCGCTGCAGCTAATACAGACTCCATCTCATACGTTCACCCACAGACACTCAACACATGCATCAGTGCAGGCGTACACAGTGCACACATACCCATCCAGATATGGATGCAAACACTCCCGCACACCACACACCAGTTATGTGACCCACAAAGGGTTACATAAGGTCATATAGACTTCCTGTATGAATGTGTAGGCTGGAAAGCTCGGCAGCAATGTTGTAGATCTGTTCAGTAATGAAGTGAGAAAATGGAAAGGAATGAGCTTTTGTGCTTGACTGTAAATGGCTCCATCACAGAGAGAAATTAAAATATAGAATAATCGGCTACAGGTAAACAAATAACTTTAATGGGCAACAGATGGCAACCAAAAACTCAGCAGAGCATACAGTTTGTTTCCCTTTTTTTATCCCTTGCTGCTTTAAAGCAGGTCAGCTCTTGTTTAATCAAATTCGTGATTAAAGTCTCTTTTCTCCTCTGATCTTGTATTAGTATGTTCTCATGTCACAAAACACAAGGGTCAACATACAAAATAATGACAAAATAAAAACACAAACCACAGGAAACAAAAAGAAATAATTAAAACAAAACACAATGTATGTATGTTTGGCAATGAGTGACAGTTTTTTTTCAAAAAATATTCAAACAAAAAAGTGAGAGAGAAAAATAAATCCACTCGTTTGAACACACGTGAGCTTATATATTGAAAATACAGGATTCATTTGAATATGGATCAGCTGTGTGAGCAGTTGTGTAGATTGGCGTTAGGACTTTTCCCCGGGGAGCCTTCAAAACCACCGAGGTTACGTCAGAAATGAGTCTTTGTGTCTTTGCATTACAGTGTGAGCTGAGACTAACTCATGATGGTGACATAATTGGCATACTTGAGCGAGGCTGTGTGACTGACCTTAAGGCTTGTGGGTTTTTTTTCTCTCCCATAAACTGCCACCTATTAGGAAAAATAAACTGCCATCTGTATGAATATATTAATGTAATAGTCTATAGAACTAGCAGCATTACGACTACAAATCCATTCAGCAGCTTTCTGTGCTCGCGAGCGGCTTCTCAGAGTCTCACAAGTTTGTTCTGAAGAGGAAAACTCTCACATTTCAGCAAATCAATACCCAATTCTTCTGACTACGCTTTCCCTGTGATTGTTTTTGTGCATCAGTGTCGGATATTAATATCTATGTGCTGTACATATGAGCAGACGTAAACGGATGGACCATCGAAGAGAAAGTATCATCTTGCACACATGCTTGCAGAAACGTAAAAATGCTGGCAATTTTTTTTCTGTAAAGGTTAACTTGCAAATGAGGCATACCAAATAATGACACAGGCACAATACTGCACTCAGGCCACCAAAACATAAAAAAAATAAAATAATTTAAAGCGTTAAAACATTTTTCTGAGCATGTTTTTTCCTTCAAAGCAAATTTTCTTATGGGCGACAATACAACAATACACTAGACCACCACAGAAATGGTGCATGTATAATTTAGTCATATTCTTTTTTATTATCATAGCTATTATTTCGGTTCTTGTGCAACTGCTACATAATGACTCACATTCAAGATATTTTGTCACTCAGGAACAGCTAAAAGGTATAAAAACAATCAAACAAACAAAAAATGTATACTGTCAGAAATAAAATATGGTCCAAGTTTGTGAATTCATAACATAAACACAGAGCCTGAAAACGTCACTATCATTAAAACTGGATAGCATGACAGAAAAACGTACTTAAATACTGTTCAAAGAACAAAATATAGCATAATCATACTTCAATGTGACAAACACCAGCTGGTAAGGTTAAGTGATCACTGGTGGGTTTTTATCTTCCTTTTTTTAAAATTTCATTAACAAATTAAATACACATATTGCATGTCACTATAGCAACGCCCGGTACAGGTCAATTTTTACGATCACCATTTTGGTATAGTAAATCAAAAACCATAACAAAAACAAAAAATAAATTAGAAATTAGAAACCAACATCAGACAAAGCCTGTTTTTCTCAATCATATGAATACTTAACACCCACAGTATAAGTTAATAAAGTCAAGCTACTGTATATAAATACATCACCAGCATGCACAATATTGAATAATCGATATTATTGTTGTCATCATCTTACACTGAAGAAACAGTATAGTAGGCAAGTGCATTTAATAAAACAAACACAGAAGTAAACCACAAACTCTGAAGCTGCTTTAATTTTTTTGTCTTTTTTCCTTTTTTTTTGTTTTGTTTTATATCGTTAAGTCTCTGCCTTTAATAATCTTCACCTCCGAAAGAATCTATGGTTCCAGCGACAAAACAGATTAATCTGTTAAATACACTTTAGACAGAAGCAGGGAGACACAATTTGTTCAGTCTACTCAGTCCTGATTTGCACTGCTGTGTAAATGTTTTTCCTCTTTAAATTTTGAAGGGGAATAATTCCATTTGAAATGTTCTGATTGCTAGTGTTCGAGTGAGTTTAGTACCAATTACTTTCAGGGGCTCGTTCTCATGAATAAAATTCAGCTGGAACCAATGCGAACTAGATTTGTGAGGCATTCCCATTCAAGCATTTTCTCTCTCTCAAGTGACTCAAATGCATCTCTATCACGCAAAAACCTAACAAAGCAGCTTATCTTGACGAGATCAGTTCCTATGCCAGTGTGAGGCTGCCATTTCAATCCAACAACAACCACTTCAGGCTGATTGACTGACATATCAGTGGTTTTGGCAAATGTCAAAGAGAAAATCAAGAAGACGGAGGCCCCTTTCAACTGTATATATATTTCTATATATATTTAAACTAAGATTTAACCTCCACTCTCACCTCTCTTTTGATTCTTTGATTCTTTTAACACATGGAAAAATAAAGAACTGCTGCTGCGGTAGTGTCATCGGCAAAAGCGGCTGCCAAAGTCCACCGGCCCTTCGTTATTTTTTTTTTCGAAGTGTGGTTACTCTTTAATTGTTGCCGTCCCCTCCCTCGTCATCCTGCTGGTCACTTGTCCACAGTGTCAAGTTGTCTCGGAGCAGCTGCATGATGAGAGTGGAGTCTTTATAGGAGTCCTCATTGAGGGTGTCGAGCTCGGCGATGGCGTCGTCGAAGGCGGTCTTGGCCAGGTGGCAGGCCTGCTCTGGGGCATTCTGGATCTCGTAGTAAAACACTGAGTAGTTGAGGGCTAAGCCCAGGCGGATGGGATGGGTGGGCTGCATGTGCTCCTTGCTGATCTCGTGGGCCTCATTGTAGGCCTTCTCTGACGACTCCACCACGGTGGCCCTCTTCTCCCCCGTGGCCACCTCGGCCAGGTACCGGTAGTAGTCGCCCTTCATCTTCAGGTAGAACACTTTGCTCTCGTGCTGTGTGTCGCTGCAGTTCTTGATCAGGAAGTTATCGAGGAGGTTGAGCACGTCTTGGCACACGGCCTCCAGCTCCTTCTCAATCTTCTCCCGGTAGGCACGCACCATCTCAATCTTCTTCTCATTGCCGTCAGCGGAGGTCTTCTGCTCAATGCTGGAGATCACCCTCCAGGAGGACCGACGAGCCCCCACTACGTTCTTGTAGGCCACAGACAAGAGGTTCCTCTCCTCATTGGACAGCGCCTCATTCAGTTCAGTTACCTGGAAGAAGCAGAAGAGGGACTGTTTAGGTACCACCTAAGAGCTCCAGCCTTGATTACCAGCACCGGACTGCATGTACGTTACATAAAACTGAAGACAAGCAAACCCTTTAAAAATTTGCATTACTGAGAGAGCTAAAACACGAGTTTGCTGACAGAAAATATATCTGCAACAGTTTCTTTATGTTTCAACTAAGGAGATCTGGTTTGCATTGATTATTATAAACTAGATTATTAAAAACTGACTTGAAGTGTAAATTTTAAATGGACATAAACAGCACTTTTTGAGATGGTGATAAAATATGTCTGCTACAAACTGCACTGGCCTGAATCAGCAGGGGCCTTTGTTGCATTTCCTTTTTGTGAGTCTGTCTGTAATAAAGAGTGTACAAAAAAACAGAAAATATACCCAAAACAGAACTCACACTAGGCTCTGGAAAGTTGGCATTGGTATTTTATATTAAAAAAAAGCAATGGGCAGATTGGACAATAATGAAAAACCACCGTTGTTTAACATGAAAGAATCTGTAGTACAGTCCACAGCCCAGGAGATGAGCAATATTTCACTTGTCATGTGCAATGCCCAGTTTCCATGGCAATCCATTCATTTAGTGCACCCGCAGCTCCAGCTGCCACGTGGATCCAGCTAATGCTAGTTAGTGAGAAACGATATTCAAGATAGTTGGCAGCAGTGGGGGGTTGGAAAAGGACGAGGTGAGAGCTGGAGATGGCTAAAATGCTACGGCGAACACTCGGGGGCAGCTGCCCTGTAAGTGAAAACCCATCGGTGAACAGGCAGTTCACGTGTCCCAGTGACCTTCTCTGTGGCCGATGCTGACCTTTCTACCTGTCTGCAACGCTGTTACATCACCATGTGTTCAACTGAGATATTTAGAGTCTGACGGTTCAGGCTTTGAGCTGTCAAGGAGACCGGGTTTCTGTTAATATGTCTGTAAGTGAACACGACCTAAAACACTTAATAAGATTCAAAACTATATATGTGACTTAGCTTTTACAAATCCATCATCGTGGGAGGAAACCGTTTTTTCTATCGTTTGTGAAAACCTCCTTGATTTCCAACATCTCTCAATTCTGCTTTGACATTCTCTGCTCAGGCAGAGGAGCACAAAGATGGCGCAGGACCGCTGACGTCACACACACACACACACACACACACCGAGTGGATGGAGAGAAGGCCTTGACCTATAGAAACGGAAAGCCCTTCATACTGCCTGTCCAAAACTCAACAGTATTAGACATTTAAAGGAACAACATGTGACATTTATTGTCAAACGAAGCAGATTTCTATTAATTTAAGGACTCGATTTGTGTTTTTTAAAAAGAACTTTATGGGAAATAGCTGGGAAAGTCCCCGCTGCGCCATTTAAATAAAACTTCAGTGAAGCTGATGAAGGTTAATCAAGTGCATCAGTCTGATATGAAATATATTCCATGACAGTTCCCTCATTTAGAAGTAAAAACCCCATACACATCTAAACCTGCAACAAGCAGTCAAATAACCGAGTGGCTGAAAATGAAGTAATTGTGCCAATTTGTTGTTGAACTCCTTTTTAGGCAAAATTGTAAAACATTTTTGGTTTTGAATGTGAAGAGTTTCCAGTTGTCCAGTCATATTTCATGATAGTAAGCTACACATATCTGGGTGTGGAGGACATTTTAAGACTTCACTTACTCTAGTTTTCTATTATTTCCTCCAAATGAGTAAAACGATCAAAGTAAAAAGATGAATTTATGATGAAATAACAGTCAGCTCCATGAAAGGTGAAAGGCTGCAAAAATGCCTATTAAAATGAGAATTAAGTGTATTTCCACAGTGACAGGTGTTTTTTTTATTCGTGAGAACAATGGCGAGGGATTCCCTTCGATTACAGAGTGAGAGTACACTACCCTGCAAGAGGGCCTCGTTTGGACCGCGCACACACGGCTGACGGTCTGAAGGGAAAGGAATCCCTCCCTGCTCACACTTCGCCATCCCACCTCCTGCAACCAGAAACCCTCCAGGACAAACAATCCACAGGGGCCACCTCCGTCTCTCCCGAACCACGAGACACAGTGTTCCTCCGTGAAGGCGTGTAGGAGCGTTTTAAACCCCGGATACGACGCCCATGGTGCCGTTGGTTCCAGTGTGGGCTGGTGTGACACAGCAGTTTTTTTTTTTAAGGAGATAGTGATGAAAAAGAGAAGGAACAGACGCTCTTTCCACAGCCTGCCCACCTCCGCTGAATCCAACCTTTCCCTCCTCACTCAGACTCATGAACCCAACAGGACTTCAGCTCACTGCTGGATTTCAGGAGGAATCTGCCCCGACGTACAAACAGCACATGCACACATCGAAGTGTGAGCATGTATGAGAGCAACAATCAAATCTGATCATATTGACTCACTGCAATATGACAAAGAATATTCTAGAGAGATTCTGCTGCCTCCTACGTTGGTTTGGAGGAAAGAACAGTTCAAAGCCTCATGGGGGCTTTTGTACATTCAGCAATCAGACTCCAAGCTGCTTCCAGGGCATCAAATGAGTGCGTTAAACAGGCAGATTTGTATATTATATATTATTTTAATAGACATGACAAAGAGGAATAGGAAAGCGAAGGTGGCGGAGGAGAAGGAGGAGGGGCAGGAGTTGACAGGCTTTTTTTTCCGAGCAACCTCACATGGCTCCCAGCAGCACAAGCTCTGAGAAATTCGGTACAATGGAGGGAGGGAGATGGAGGAGTGAAGGGCGAAGGAAGAGCAGACGACGGCCAAGGAGAAGAGACTTTCCACGGCAAGAGGCTGCGGGAAAGTGGACGGCCACGCTCGGGCCTGCGAGCGCGTTTCATTGTAATAAGCCTTGATTGAACGGCACGGCCGACAGAAAGGCACCGCCCAAGGAGCAGCCGAGCTGGACCCGACACCACACACACACACACACACACACAAGAAAGACAGAAAGACAGAGGAAAGCCACGGAGCTGTGGCTGCTTTGGACCAGACGACACAGAAAAGCCCTGATATGTCGCTGTCATGCCCCCGGTGTAATGCAGTAACATCCACCCAACGGCGGCGCAGTCCGACACAGGCGGGACTGCGGGACGAGGCTTTGCGCAAACCCAGCAGCGATCACACACACACACACACACACACACACACGTCACACTCCCGAGCCGAGGTTATCACCTATTTGTCCAGGACTTACCGATTTCATAGCAGCAGCCATGTCATCGTATCTCTCTGCCTGTTCAGCCAGCCTGGCTTTCTGCACCAGCTGCTCGCGATCAACCATGTTTGGAGCTGATATTTGGCCGCTGGCTCGAGCTGCTCTACGCGGGTTTTGGGGCTGAAAGGACAGATATTTCAAATCGCAATGCAGTGAAATCCTACGCGAGCCTGGTGCCGCAGCTGTTCCCTGCTGTCTGTCTGTGCTCCGCGCAGACGGGACACCCTCTCCTCTCTCCTCCTCCCCCCTCCCCACACGCTCTGCCTCGGCTGCGTCATCACTCACAAAGGTGGGAGTCTGTGCCAGTGATGTAACACTATACACGGGGACCGGAGGGCCAGGCGCGGGGCCCGGGGCCTTGTGGGAAGCGGAGTCCCCTGGTTCCGGACTGAAACTCTCGCTTCTGGAACAGAAAACGGTCAGAAAAGGCCCCGCTCCACCCTGCCCCCGCTTTTGTGGGGTTAAATTGAGTCTGTGGGAAGTTTTTTGTCTGTTTCTGGTCACTTTGCACATCAGCTTTAGGACTAAACAAGCCGTTTTGCATGTCTCTGTGGGCCAGGAGGCCCCGGTGCCCTTTCAGGTCTCCATCCATCAGTCATGACAGTAACAGCTTCAACACTTTTAAATGGATTTCTAAGCTCTGGATGAGAAAATATGTTCCTGTATCTACTGTATGATAAGAAATACTTTAAAGCCAGAAACCAGCCCCTTTCAAAAAGGCTCCTTGCTTTGGTCAGACAGCATAAACTAGTGGAAAATGATTAGCCTTTTTATAATTTTTTTGACTTTTTAAACAGTAGAGACAGCATTGCAGATTTAAGTAATTGTTGGCTACAGATGTCCAGTTATGAGGAGTTAATATCATGTCCTGTATCATAACGTAAGCAAATTAGTGGAACCACAACTTTACAATAAATTAGCTCAGTAATGTAAAACCACTGAGTTTTGCTGAGAGACGACACAATTGAAGATCCTGCCCAGTACGTCCGTAGGGCACATTTATTATTGTTTAATAAAATTAATTCTGAATAATAATGTTATTATTGCAACGTGTGCCCCTAGTTGCAAAGTTGTAAAAGAGAAATAATAAAAACACTATTATAATATAAGTGCCTCACATTTATACATAAATACAGGGCTTAGGTAAATAAAGGTTAAGAACATGAATAAAACATACTCTATCTTCAGATTTACTTACATATTCAAGGTGTGTGAAGACCTGTCATGTTTTTTATCGGTTCATGCAAAGCTGCTAAAGCAGAAAACCCACTTGTAGCTTCACAGATTTTTCTTTCTTTTGCGGCATCAGTTCTTATGATCATAAAACTGTTAATTATGTCAACATAAAATGTAATTACTGTATCAAAAGTATGACACTGGCTTGAGTGATATATTTATATTTACCATTTTCTATAATTTCCTCGATGGTTTTATAAAACAAAAGAAAATTGAGAAAAAGTTTCAGCAAATTTGCCCATGACTCTTCACAGGACTAACTTTGTCCAAGTTAGAAAATTACTACAAATACATTCAAATGGATTAAATTATCATAATGTAAAATATGGCAGTTGTAGTGAATTAAGATATCATTTCTACTTTATTTTGCTTTAATATAGGTGTAAATACTTGTGAGTATGTCTGCTAATAAATACATACGCTTTCTACTTGCACCTTCTCAATAACATGGCACCACTGTGAATTTCACGTCTAAGCAACATTGAATCTCACAATTTAACCTTTCAGTGTTCAGTCCTTTCTTGGTCATGACATAATAATTCTTTCTGGGCAGATGACGTCCCTGAACTGTAATGTAAGATCACAGCATTCCCTGTCCTCAAGGTCATAAGTGAGTGAACAGTGCACAGTGCTAACTCTGCTGGTGAGAGTGAATCTGTGCAGCTACTGCCAGTAAAGCATGTTTGCCAAGGAAAGTGTTGGAATGAAGTAAAGTATTCAATACAACCAGTATTTTATGTTTAATATTTTCGATTCCATTGCAATTAAGAAACAAATACATTGTTAAAAAATGGACCCAGTTGGATAAATATATGTTAAAATAACTGTAGCATGGGAATCACCCAAAAGAAGGGGTTTTCTGACGCAGCGCTGTTAATAAATAAATGCAACTCTGGGTCATAATACCTCAGAGTATAAATGTAACTCAGTATTGTGTGGGTCTATTTTAACCCTGGAGTTTTTAGAGTGCACCTTTTTGACAGCTTGTAGAATACTTTACATTGTATTTCTACACAAGTTGTAATAAAAAACAAACAAACCAACAAGGTAAAAAAAAAAAAACAGTATGATTGAACACTGTGAAGCAAAATACATTAATTTAATGGAAGTTGTATTTTTTTTCATTTAAAGCTAATGAAACTTTTTATTTAAAAGCTAATTTTATTTGTCAGACTTTCTAAACAGGTTGCAAATCTAGTTTTTAATTGAACAAAAGCAGCCAGTTTCCCAGCATGCATTGTGAGAATCTCTTTGGAGACTTATTTTTCTTTTATATAATATATTTAGCAGTATCTTGTGCATTTTAAAGCTTCAACCATGGGATTTCGTCTAATAATTACCCTTTTTTTAATTTAGTCCTGCATGTCCCTACAGAAATTAGTGAGCCTGTGGAAATTAAGTCTGATTCTGGTAAATTTCTAAAGACATTTGGTCCTTTTCAGTTTTTTTCACTGACTGTAGAACGTAATGTATCATCCTCAAATTATTTCATGTCTATTTTCAGCCAGAAGAGGGAGCTGTGAGCAGGTTTCTTCTTTTCCACATGTAACGTGTCACAATAACCCAGGACATAATAATTTACTTTCACTGTGGCACTTTTAAATAAATAAACACACGTGGTGCTGATTTTAAAGATGCTACAATGTAAAACTCAGTGGTGGACGTCGTTATATTCAGATCACTTTGTCTTGAGAGAACTAAAACCATCCCAGCTGCCCAAACCACCGATGTTACTGTAATTCAACGAGAAGTTGAGAGTCTTTCTGTTTAGAGCTGTTCATACACTTCTCTTATTAAAAAACAAATTCAGTTGGAAATGTGAAGGCTGAGTGTAACACTTTAAAATAAATGAAGAAAACCAAAAATAGTAAGAGTCTGGCCTCTAAAAACACACAACACGTCAGATTTGCAGCTTTCTTGTTCCATTTTTCTTAAACAGACACACACACACACAAACACAGAGAGAGAGAAAGAGAGAGATAGGAGAGAGACAGATTGGTCATTTTCCTTTCCTCATCAGGAAGAGATTATCAGCTGCTGACCTGAGCTGAGGTAAAGAGAGGAAGTGTTGACTTTCAGTGACGAGTAAACTAGGTCAAGTCATGGTAAGAGGAAGAGTCAGGACAAAAAAGAAACAGTGGCTCCTCAGACTTCACCAAGGCTAAATAAACTTTGTACTTAAACAGCTTCAACTAATAAAGGACACAGAGTTTCTGTATCAATAGTTGATTAATTAGGGAGATACTAATTTTAGAAAGTCAAAATTCTGCGGTCATGACACATTTTGAAAACCTATGTTTCCATAATGTGTTAAAACGTAGTTTCCATACTATAGTGATGTTTGTAGGAGTAAGTGGTTGCAGATATAGGTGACAAACTCTTGGCAGGAACTAGAATATACTAAGAGGAAACTATAGCTTGTGACAGATGATGGACCTTGAGATGAAGATGATTACAGTTGGGCAGTGACGTTGCGTACATAAGATTTGGGAAAGTCACCAGCCAGGGATCTAAGGCCCAGATTCGCTACAAAAACACTAATGGCTGGAGTAAGTGTACAAGGTTAAAAGTTGAGCATCTTTGTCTTGACTATAGAGCAACTTGCCCATAGGAGGTCAGATAATTTTATCCATTTGATTTCATATTTTTTATTCTATTATATAGAGTATTCAAATGACCAGAAACTTCAGTGAATAGCGCTTCAGGGCAGGACGGCTGGTTGCAGATCTTTATTACGTGTGGAGATGGACATGAGGCTTACAGTCCAACAATGGACCCTAGGTGACTTGCAGCTTTCACATGGAAGTCAAAATTGCCCTTAAAACAACAACATGCATAAGTCATCAGTGACTTTTTTTTGGCACTTTTATAAAAACTACTACTTTTCATGCTTCACTCTTACAATGCCACAGGCAGAGCTGAACTAATGAATCTGTCTAGTTGCTTCAAAGAGGATTAGTGAACCTTCTGCTTAGTTTAGATACCTCAAATTAGGATAAGGGTAAGGAGCGAGCGGCTGTCTGCAGCGGCCATCTGTCTGCCGAGCGGACAGTGGAGCGCTCACGCTGCTGTAAATGGAGACGAGGCTGGAGCTGGATGTTTTGATATACCCAGATGAGGTGAGGATCGCTACTCCCGAGGATCTCAGAGAATGGGAACTGGAGACCGCGAGTCAGGTGTCCATACCCACAGTGCGACTCTTTGTGGCACTTTACCCATACAACCCTGCTGCAATGTCTCCCAACCCCGACACGGCTGCAGAGGAGCTGCCTTTCGTACCAGGCCAGATCATCAAGGTAAGAACCCGCTGGCGTCTCTTACTTTTGCGGTTTCGTATAGTATACAGCATTCTGTGCAGCACTGCCATGTGCAGCCTAAGTTAGACTTCCTCAATTCATCAATTAGAAAAACTTATTTGAAAGCGTATGATGATGTTTCCTGTTTGTGCTAGATTCAGCCCAGCTCAAAGTGAACAAAGGCAGGCGTTCTTTGCTCTGTTTCCTGTCATCACCTCCATCTAAGGGGTGTGATTTGCCACTTTTTACTCAGTCGGCCTCCTGTATACTACGCGTGTAATATACACACTAGTATTTTTTTTCTCTTATAGAACCTAAAGCCATAAAAGTGTCTTTGCAGGTGTTTGGAGACAGAGACCCCGATGGTTTTTATCATGGGGAGTCTGGTGGCCTTTCTGGTTACGTACCAAGCAACATGGTGGCTGAAATCCCAGTGGATGACGAATACGTGAAGCATGTACTCATGCAGCAGGGATTCCTCCCTGTGGACCACACAGGTACCAACGCTCAGTTTCATCAGGACACGGTGCTGTAGCAAACTGACCGAACAGCCGTGATGGTAGAAGAGCCCCGGTCTTTTTTTCCATTTCAAGTAACTGTACCACATAGTAAAGAACTCTGCAGCAAAGTCTTATAAGATAATGTGCTAACTAAAGATTATGGTCTTATGCAAATTTTATGCACACAGGTTATTATGTCCAACAAATATCAGGACTGCAGTGGATCTGCTTTTAGTTGAAGCCTTCTACCTAGTGGCCTCACATAAATCCAGGCGGTGCTTTGGTCTGTAGTAACACATCAGATCTTTTAAGTTGATTGGAATTGCCTTATTACAATTTTCAGATAAAAGCAGTAAGTATTAAACTATAAAGTATAAAAGCATGTCATAAATTGAAAAAAAACCCAAATATGTACCATGTTACTGCATTACAAGGAAACAACCTGCATTACATCAAGTATTACCTTTAAAAAGGTTCTTGAACATTAACAAATTTAAAAAGAGTTCAACATTGAGTGGAAACCTGATTGCATGCAAATCCACATACAGTAGCTGTTTTCTGTTATAGATTAGTCTGCTTGATTTATTACTGGTTTGTATTACACATGGGAATATTGAGAAAGGTAGTTTCCCAGACTCTAAATAACTTCTTCAAAAGTCTTGGTTTGTCCAAACTATAGATGACACCTCAGAATGATTCAGCTTGCTGTGAAGTAAGGCAGCAAAAAGTCCCATTCGAGAATCTAAAACCATGACAGCTTCAGCATTTCTGCATGAAAAATGACTTAAACTGCTTTCTATTAACGTAAGCAGCTTAATCAACTAGTGTCAACTGTGTCATTTACGGTCGTTACTGAAAGATTCAGACAGTTTTCCTCTAAAGACAGTCACCTGGGCACATGCACACGCTCCACCAATGCAGAACAGTAACTGAATGGCAGCCACTTCAACACATGGCACCTTCAACAACTACTCTGAGACTAGTGCTGAACAAAGTACGGAGGCTGAGCATCTATTTGCACTCATTTGCATTTCAGCGTATGTAATTGTAGGAAGTTACAAAAACTAAAAAAAGATAGTAATGGCGAAATAAGAAGAAGTAAAAGCAGTTACAGAAATGCTGTTTGTGTGTATGTGTTATCTTAACAAATCCACTATCTAAATCTGTTGTTCAGCGGGTTCGATGTTCCGTGTTAGTGTTTTTTTTTTTTAATTCATGCCACAGGTATGTCTTTAACACCAGATCTGAGCGACACAGCCAGTGTCCCCGATGATGTGGTCGTTCGAAGAATGGTGGCCTTATTTGACTATGATCCATGGGAAAGTTCGCCCAACATGGACAGTGAGGTGAGCACCACAGTCGTGTCTGTGAACTCGCCTGCTGCTTTACAAAACAAAAGAGACTCAGACTTTCCTCTGCTACAGGCTGAACTCGGCTTTCGATCAGGAGACATCATATATGTGTTAGGTGACATGGATCAAGATGGATTTTACTATGTGAGTTGGTGATATCACAGTTGTTTCTTGGCATTGCAAACTTAAGTACACCATAGTTCATCTTAACTCTAATTTCAATTTCAGGGAGATCTGCACGGACAGCGAGGTTTGGTTCCTTCCAACTTTCTGCAGCCTCTACCCTGGGATTAGAAGACAACACCACGCTAAGGTGTTTCCGAACAAATGCCAAGTCTCAGACACAGTGAGAAATCATTCGTTTTTAAACTGTTTTATGTGTCAAATATATGCGTGACAGGCAGCTAATTAAAGCTACAGGTCTTTAAACGATTTTTAGTTCATTTCCGCTTTATTAGTAAGTTTTATAGCTTTCTATTATTTGTAATTTCATATCGATGACTATCTGAGGTGGTGTGCAGAGTGTGGTGGAGCGTAATGAATTGGAGGATTTATTCTAAGCCTCAAGTCCGTTGCATAAGTTGCACATTATAGTTTTAACTCTGTCTTACTGATCACTGATCAAGATTCTGCAAAATAAAGAGAGTTCTCATCATACATTGCTCAGATTATTCGTTTATTAAAAAGTTTAAAGACAATTACATATTGTTAGATGACAAAAAAAAAAAAAAAAGTTAAATTCAACATAGAGCCCCTTTTTTTTCCTGGCTATGTTCACATCGCTTCTACTTCATTCACCCGCCACGACCTAAGGGCTACATTTACTGAATAGTTTGTTGTACGTGATGAAAGTCAAATAAGTATGTAATTCATTCATATCTGACAGCAATTAATATATCATTGTAGCCTTAATAATAATAATAAATTTTAGTATCAGTTTTCAGTCATATATGTCCATAATTGCCTTACACGTTGTTTATATATTTTCTAAAATTGGCTTTTAGTGTTTTCATATAACTAGGAAAATATTTTATGTAAGAAAAAAACACATCCTAAAGTTTGTATAAATAAAATGATTAATGTTTTAATGAATAAAAAAGTTGTAAATTAAAATAAACAAACATGGATTTGTATAGTAATTACCTGCTTACTTTTCTTTTTTGTCGGTATATGTTTTTACTAAATGTCTTCCAATGTGCTAATTCTATACCATCAAGCAATAATTATTCCACAAAATAAAAATAAAAACAGCAACATTATGATCCCTAAACGTTTAAGAATGGTTCACAGAGTCTGGTAGGGTCTTCTTTTACATTCCTCTGCAGCCAACAGTATACTCATCCATAAAGTAGGAAACACTACACTGTGTAGTGAAGTTTAGTAGTGCTTTCTACTTTATGGGTGACAATACTGTACATCAGTAGCTTCTGGACGCTCCACCGCAAACACTGAAGACACGATAAGTTGAATACAGGCAAAGTTTGACGAATTAAATACCACACGAAAACAACCTAAATCACCATTTTAATACTGAGAAACATGAAAACACTTCGTGTGACATTATTCCTTTCACTATCACATCCAAGATCAGTCAACAGTCATGTTGACTAAAATCACTATGATAGAGGACATTAATACACAAGACACTACCTCCTGTACATTTTAGGGACTTCATATGGTAAAGATACAAATAAATGCAGTGATCATCAGATTTTTTAAGAAAAAAGTTACTTCCTGTCAGGGTCTTACCAGCGTTTGGACTCCACAGAAGAAAGAAAACCCAGAAGTGAATGTGATCTTTTTATTAACCCCGCCAGAGTCACGTGGTTACCACAGGAAGCAGTAACAGTCACACACTCACACACACGCACACACACACACAGACACACACACAGAAACTATACATGCCGGTTAGTGTATGCAAACGTGCACATGCCTTTGCGTGCACACACACTCAAACACACACACACACTCAGTGGTTCGAGTAGCATTTGAAGTTTTATTTATGTGTATGTGTAAAACACAAAAATGTTTTCATGTTGCTGGAAAATGATTTATTTTGGATATTGGTTGAAACTGTAGCTTCTTTAGGTTGTTGTAGGTCCAACTGCACAACTACAACTGCAGCTATTATACATAATATTTTTACATACAATCCTACATACAAAGTATCAGGTATAAATACCCAAAATACCAGAACCTCATAATTTCAATTAAAGTTTACAGTACTTTCCAAATCTGCACACACACACACACACACACACACACACACACACACACACACACACACACACACACACACACATATATATTCAAAGACTACGCCCATGAAGACTGCACCGCCGTTGCCAAGCGTGAGCTCATCCCTTTTAAGGACATACAGTAGAGTTACAAGGCAGCACCTGCTTTTTAAAAAGAAGCCAGACACTAAAGCAGATAGATATTGATCCCATTAATATTTCATGTGGATAAGTACCAATTATCTCAGGAGAAAATACTCTTTACAGACACAGCACTGAGCTGCTCTTTAACTGCAACAGGATGATAAGAGATCAAGTAAACCAAATATTCGTAGCAGACAGATAGTTTTTTAAGATGATGCAGATGTTAGATGTTTATAAGAGCAAAACAGTTAGTATGTTTTGCTATTATATGTTGGTATATTATATGGAGTATAATGTATTTATCAGCCTGGCAGGTCAAAAATCAACTGTAAAGGACAGGAAGAGCTTCATATCTCATTTATATTTCTGAGAACTCATTGACGCTTGCATGTTTCAGACAAGGTGTGGGTGGGGGATGGTGGTGTGAGCCTCTTCCCTATCCCAGCAGCAAATGTGCAATATGCTTGCAACAACAGAAACTTCACAAATAGAGCAGAGACGGCCTGTGTCCTCTGTTGTCAAGACAACTCAAACCTCAGAGTCACACCAAGTGAACTAAGAGGAAGTGGGGGTTGGGTGGTGTGCGCAAAAAGAAAAAGATGTCCTAATGAGACCAAAAAAAAAAAGACAGACACTTAGTCAACAGTACTGTAACAGACAAAAAGTTATAGAAAACACTTGCTTTGCTGTTAGAAAACAGATTGCAAAACCCTATTTTCATATTTTCTGTCAGGATCACTCACTTTTACTCTCTTTTCTTTAAAAACAATGAATGAACCTCTGCAGCAGGCGAGCATGACTGTGCATCCTACAGATTATGTCAGCACTGTTGGGCTAAAGGGCTGAGCATGCATCAGACATCTATTCCTGTGCAACATGGGATTGCATCCAAAGTAATCTCCTCGGATACTTAGGGTGATACAGATAGTGCCAGGGTGACAAAAACAAACAAGCGTCTAATGATACCAGTAGGTATTATCCTCCCAGGTTCCAGACTGATTGGGTTTTACCTGCGATCTCGCAGGAAATCAATCTTTCCTGCTGTAAACGGGTACTGTAGCTGCATTTGCAGCTGAAAACTGCGAATGCCAGTATGTCACCACATACGTACAGCACACACTGAACAGTCACAGCATGTTCTATTAAAACTACCTGTTGGTTTTGACATTAACCATTACATGTTTTTAATACAAACATTATACACTAATAAACGTTAATGATAGTTAATAAGTTAACTATCACATATAGTGATTCAAACTAACTCCACCTTTACAAACAGTGACCTTTGACCCTTATTTTTAACCATAATCTGTATTGTTTAGAATACATTGTTTTCCTTGTGGAGTGCTTTTACTTTTGTACTTAAACTGCTTAGCACTTGGAGTGGTACTTGTAATGATAGTTTTTTGGTATATTAATATTTCCCTTTTCCTTAAGTATACTATAACCACCTCTGCATACAGTGCATCACATTATGCTGTGTATGTGGAGCTACTGAGTGGTCAAAGTGGCAATGCTGACCTTTGTCCTCCATGACACCATGAAGACCACCAGCGGAATTGTAGAGGCTGATCAGCGTATAGGCCACGACTCCTGTTTGTGACTTCTCAATGTTGAGCTTGTACATGACATCATGGCTGTGGGTGTGTTATCAAGTCAGAATAAGAGCTGAAACCTAAGTTCTAAAGACTCCAACAGTCACTCAGACTTGTCAGTGCTGCCACATGGTGGATGCTCGTGGAGGTGACATGACAAAAGCCCAGCTACGGCAAACATACAGTACAGTATGGTTTGGTAGCTGGAGCAAATTTTTTGAATTATGGTGAATTACATGTCAACATCATAGCAACATATGAAGCAAGACCCATCCTAGCACATCATGCAGATGCCATCTGACAGTGTTTTCTCACCACTAGATGTTGCTACTTTGGATCAGGATCCATGATTCCAGGATACATAAACATACAGAAAAGATCCAATTGGGTCTAAACCAAAAACGTGTTGTAAATGTGGCAGAAGTGGAAGTTGTTTTTTTTTTTACACTAACAAGTGTTTATTGAGTGGAATTCATAAATGTTTTATGTCTTTGGTTTTCTTCATTTCACCAAAATCTACTAAAAAAATAAGTAAATTAGCTGCAGCAGTTTTACTGTGTGAAATTTACTCCCAATCATTACTTTACCACAGTGCCAGTGTTTACAGCGCTGGTTGTCTTGTACTGAAGAACGTTCCTTTAAAGTGGCAAGAATTCTTATTTACAAAGGCCGACTCAAGCCTGTCCTTAATCAATTCTTTTATTGCAAAATTTTGCATTAAAGAGTTGTACAAACCAGTATTATCAGGTCATTTTTGAGAAGATTGTTCTATAAAACATTAATCCCATTAAGATGCTAAATCCACAACTTAAATACACAGTTTGAATTCCAGAACAAAGAGAGAAGCTGTTTATGACACATTCACAAATTACACAATACAAATAGCAGGTTCACACACACACACACACACACAGACCTTACTTTACAGCACATCATAAGTTTGCATTTGACAATAATCAGTGGAGACGGACCTCAGTATTTAGTCATGGTTATTAAACTGCGGTGTGCAGAGACGGTGTGTTGGACAGCAGCATTGACATGATGATTAATCCAGCGCTGACCAGAGCAACATGGCCTCTAGAGTAATACACCTGCCTTCCATGTAATGGCTGCACTGGTCTGTAGGTTTTGACCATTCGCTCTCCACTGGAAACTTGAAGCTGGGAGAAAGCAGCAAGCTGTAACAACAAGAAGAAACCAAAACAGTTTCATTACTATAGACATGTCTATATTAACAGGAGATTCAATAATGTGTGGTGACAATAATAACCTGTTTCCTGCTGAGAAGAATCACATTTTCAAACAGAGTCCAAACGACAGCCTCATCACAGTTGGGCGTAGTGAGGGAGCCGTCGTAGCGAAAGTACTTGGTCAGGTTCTCTTCAGGAGGAATGAACATTCCCAGGGACACACCGTTCAGCATCGTGCTCTTGGCTGGTTTTATGAAATATTAACAAGGCAGTGAAAAGAGCAAGGAAGAAAAAAAACGATTAAACAACAAACCAGTTGTTGAGCTGTGAGATAACATGCTGTTTTATGTCACAATAACAACAATTCGAAGCACAGTTACAGTAGGAGCCTGTAGAGAATGTGAACTCGACGTCACGCTCTGTTAACTGTTGGGGGGATGCGGGCACCATCTTTATTCATGTCATTAGATCAGTGGTGCCGCCATAATGAAACATTAGAGAAGTGCTGCGAGCGTGACTGTAAACGAACTTTGAATTTTTATTATTAGTTTGTCCAAATGCTATTGCTTCCCCCTTTTTTTGCTCTTCATCTCTTCAAATCTCTGTCAAGTTTGAATCACTTCAACAGTGTACTGTATATACTTTTTCACATGTTCAATTCAATTCAATTCAACTTTATTTACATAGCGCCAATTTACAACAAGGTCAAGTCATGTAAAGACATGTACCATGTCTTTACCATCATTTATTTTAAATGGAAAGGCCACAACATTAGAACCAGTTGCTACTTTAGGTGGTTTGTTTAATGGCACTTCCCTTGTTTTCTTACATCTGATGGACAACGATTTGATCACAGTCTTTACAGTTTATCTTGAAGAAAAAACTAAATCAAGAATTTTGAAAGTTTGAAGAAAGGAAGAAAAAACGTCAGTGTGATACTTCTGATTTTACTAGTGTCCATTTTTGTTTGGGTTTTTGTACTTTTTTTAACTACATTTTTGAGCACTTCATTCACCAAGAACACTGTGGGACATAACTTCACATTCTCTGCAGACATGAAACACAATTTTCTTTTTCCGGTAGCAGCAAATCCTACTTACAGGGCTGTGTGATATTTTTGAGAGCATTTATAAGAGGATCAAATTTCTTATTTGCAGATGTGCCTTCCTGGAATGAGAGAAATAAATATTCAAGTTTCCTGAAAAAAAACCCCACCTACAGTAAGTAATTTGCCTCACATGCTGGTGTCTCAATTCAAGGCCCTTTTATCATTTGACTTCTGAGTAAAGAAGCACATAGTTCCTGAAAATATAACACCGTAGTGAAAGGACAGGATAATACACTGTGTGTCCTGACAACAGAGACAGTTCTCTGATATAATGTTGGAACAATAAAGTTTTTTGAAGGGTTTATGTTGTTCCTCTGAACCTTTAGTACTTTTTATGCAATAAAAATCATTGAAAATAGATTTGAGTTTAAACACTAACCTCATAAAGGTTTTATTGCTGTGTGTGTTGGAATGTACTTTGCAAAAATAAATAAATCATTGTCCTAAATCAATCAAAGGTCCTTTGTGAAGTTGCTAATAACTGATGAATTTATATTTCACAGTTTGTGCTGTTTTTATTTCCTTGTTTCTTTAAATAAAGATTGTTCTCCTTACACCTTCAAATAAAGACGTTCAAACAAATTCACTTATACTGTTCACACTCTGAACTATAATATATTCAGTCTTTTACAATTTTACAGTTATTGTAATCTTCGAACTTTTCTTTACAGAGTTTCTCTTCTCTTCTGCTTACGAAGTTGTTTTGGCCAGAAATGTGATGCTACTGATTTCATCTAACAGTAAATGAGATCAAATGACATCAAACAAAGCATCTAAGAAAACGACGGAACCTATGGCGTAAACTGCCAAAATAAAGCAAATATGCATTTTCATGTTGCACCTTTCTGTTGCTTACATCAACATTTTATTTTTGCAAAACATTCCAGTTACGTTACCTGAAAGAAAAATCCAAGAACAGCTACACCTGAGGGATCTCCCACAGCCTGGGACAAAGTGTCATATTCATCTTTTATGTGAACAATATGCATCTGTCAGTGGGATAAAATATTATGTCACTGTTTCTACTTTGTTACAACTTTAAATTCACGTTTCACTCATATGAATACAGCATAAACCACACTTGTATCCTCAATTTGAATACCTCCATTGGAAACTGCTCTCCGTCGATCATGTGTTCGGACCCTGGTCCTCCCTCTTTGCCCCAGTGCAGATGAAGCTGAATGGCCTTGTATGGCCCAGCTAGTTTTCCTCCTTCAATCTTTATAGTGGAGGGCAAATCCATTTGAACTGGAAAATATATTAAAGTCATCATTTAAAATGTCTGGCACACAAAACAAATGTTGGCCAAATATAACAGAAAACTAAATCTGAACATCTCTGATATGATTAATCCACATTTGTTCCTCTCATTTTATATTTATTTACATTCCTAAAATAACTGCACATAAAAAGTAAATGATTCTTATTCATATACTTTTTCGATACAGATGCATATTTGTCTTTACAGTCAAACAAAGCACAAAAAAATTCTGTATGAATTTTATGGACCCTGTGATTAGATAAAAGGAAACGAAGCCACATTCTGGAGTGATAGTAAAATTAGCCAATCGACTGTTATCAAGAAGAGTGAAGGGGCATTAATCAATTAATGAGTGAGCGCAGCTGTTTCTCAACCTGCCTTCCTCTCTGTACTTGCTTTCTTGCAGACTTGTGAAATTTCACCTGTCAAAGACTGTTCCAATTCAAAGTTCGCACCTAACCAAGTACAGATCAAATAACCGGAAGTGCTCTTTCTACACCTCCTTCACTGACAACACTTAGTAATTGACCTGTAGTAGCCAGGTGTCCCAGGATGCAATATATGCCAACCAGGTCTTGGCAGAGAGATTGAGCCAGAACCAGAGCTGGTAAAAATTTCATCTTACTACTTATTATGCCACTTATTATTATTATTATTAAATTTTAATCTTTGTCAGGTGAGAAAATAGCTGTTTATGTCTTTGGCATCATGAAAATCTGCCATATGAGAGAATGGTGATGTCAGCATGGGATTTGCCACCAAGTTCGGGAGTGATGTATTCTGTGTGGAAAAAGTCAGAAAAGCCAATGCAGTGCAGCTTCCTGCACTGTCGACATGAAGCTGCTGCTTGTTAGCACCAATACTTGCACCTTTACACGGCCTAGTAAGGAATGTGGAAACAGACACCCAAGGCAGAACTTGAGCAGGAAATACAGCCTTTTGAAAGGTCATCCCATAAAGTTTGCATAACTTTGAAAGAGAACAGACGATAACTGGGTCGATAATAAAGCAGCGACTTTATTGCGGGGACTGCTTGCTTTTTGACACTGATAAGATGTGGCATCCAGCCATGGAAGTTTAACAAATTTTGTGCAGAGACATGAAGATGGAGATCCAGCTTCATTAACATGATTGTTGCAAAAAAGCCACTGATTACTATGACTTTGCATACGCAGCATTATTATTCTCACGTGCTACTTGTCAGCATCTTTTCAATAAATTATAACATAACTTTGCACATGATTTTTCCTTGAGAGTTTTGGGAGATGCTTTTGTCTGGGTGGTGTTGTCCTGTATGTTGCTGTTTTCTACTTTTACATAATTCCTTGGTCGATGCAACAGGTCCGGTAACTGTGCGAGCTCTGTTATGTGCTGTGTGTGGCTTTGTCTCCCATGTGTAGTCCAGTGGGTTGAGAGCACGGCTGTGGTGGCTTGACTGTGTTGTGATGATGTTCATTAATAAATTATGTAATGTATGTATGCAATGTATGAGACAGCAATTACTTGAAATGAAAAAATACATTTCTCACTCATAGTACAGTGTTTGGACCAGATTTCTGTCTATAAATGTGTTTGTAAATGCCATTAAAAATGTTGTGGACTGTATAACATTAACAGTATTTGACTGTAGCCACAAGTATCATTTCAAACATGTCTTTTGCCAAAGGGCCTGAGAAGAGCAATGTAAAAGTTCCGGCCAGAGAAAGGTGGGTTGAAAGCAGCGAAGGAGGCCAGCAACTGCACAGACCTGACTGACCATCTCTTACCAGGATGCGTGGGGTATGACACCAATACAAAATATGACCCTTCCTATATGGTTTAACAATCTTAATTACACTGTGGGACAGTTATTCACAGGTTTCCAGGTATCTCAGAGGTGAAATACCTGGAACTCATGGCCAGTCAGTCAGAGCTGAAGAGGTTTGTTGGATGAGAGGTGAAAGACCTTCGAGAATCCAACCACCTTTGAGATGTTGGCCGTACAGCCTTAGTCAGACTGATTTAAATCACTGCCTTATTGTGTTTGCACCAATCTTCTTTCACAACTCAAACTTCACATATCGCAAGGACTTACCAGTGTGGCCGTTGTTTGTGAGATTTGTGTGAAAAGTCTCTTGATAGCCAGTAAAATGAAAGGGAGTGAGACGATCGTCTGGCAGTACTCTTCTCGTAACAATGTTTATAGGAGACTGGAATCGGCCAAGACACGGTTCAAAAACCTCCCCCCATGCATCTGGACCTTGGTGGGAAACAATATAACAAATAGAGCTGTAATAGTGTGAATAGTATTTTTGATGTAATTAATTTCTGCAGCAACTCTTTAGGTTTACCTGTACAGGTGTGATTGCAAGTAACTTGGGACTGGTAGCACCACTCTAGGACAACAGGTGTGAATGGTGAAGTTAATTATTAGATTATAAAAAACAGTAGGCGCCAATGCAGCCCTGCAGTGGAGAATTCATTGCTCTGTATGTCTACAAACATTTTCGCAAAAAAATTTAATTCAGTTTCAAATTCCATTAAAGAACTTACCCGCTCCTGAGACAATCTCCATGACCAATGCAAACGAAAAGAAAGCAGGTACAAGCAGCATTGTGCAGTAACTGTGCGGTATCTATCCGAGTCTGCTGCACTCAACGCTTTGGGAAACGATGCCAGACACAGAGTTTAACCAGCCCGTTATAAAGCAGGTAGGTCCTCCTTACTGTGCTGCCTGTTTGGCGTGCTTTGATTTATGACTCCTCATTCCTGTGGCCAGTAAAACACAGCATATCCCTCATATCTGAAGACTGATATTCTCAAGATAATTAACGGACCCTTACTCACAAGATTTGGCCTTAACGATAGTGTCAAGACAGGCAAAATAGCTAACTGATGACTTTTAGAATTTCTAAAATGATTACTTTTGTATTGTATATATATATACTTACGAAGAAGTTTGGACTCTCAGCTTCAGTTTAAGGGGTTGCACTAATATACTGGATAATCCATGTAGCAATTACAGTCATTTTTACTGGTAATTGTTTAAAATTAATGACTCAAGTGTAACTGGACAGTTGGCTGCTCTGCTGTTCCATAGCCAGGTGTGTGTCAATCGCTGATAAGTTAAACTAATAGTCAGCAGGTAATAGGTGTAGAGGTTATGTAAAGTGTTTCATTTGTATTTGGAATCTGTTGTTTCTGCTGATGGTACAAAGTCCAAAGAGATTTCATCGTTCATTGTCTCGGCAATGTCAAAAGTCCCAGAAGACCACATTTGTCTTCAAGTGCAGTCCTGTCATTGCAGACTTGCATCCTCCTTCCTGCTTTACACCTGCACAGCTGTGCTACAGCGTCCCAAATCTTTCTCCCAGCTTAAATACTGGCCACTGTAGCTTCCTGAGCCATTGTTGTCTCCCTACACTCCAATGTTATGACCTCTTGGCTCGTTTTCTTGGCCCCTTTGGAATTTCTCTTTGTATTTGACTGATTTTAATGACGACTTTCACTTTCCCCATCTGTTCTTGTGTAGATGGCCCTACAGAGAACTGGGGGGCTCCTTTGGGTCCATTAACACATGTGATTTAAATACTCAGCCCATTGAAAGGGTTCTGGTCAACTAATAATTGGCTTGTTGGTCATACTTGTGAGCTGAACCAGTCTTGTCATAATTACAGCAATAAACACAAACATAGGAGGTTTATACATGCATGCACGGATAGCATGTATGCTACCAGCAGAACTGCATCCAGATCTTTAATATGTCAGGTTGTTTTATTTGTTCTGATTGAGCAAAATTCTTCAATCTACATTTTTAACTTGTTACTAATGTTATTCTCCCGTTTAATAGTTTAGCAGTCTGGTGTCAACTGCTGCTTAAAGTAAAAACATGAATTTATATCTACTTTACAAGTTTTCCAGGTAAGAATTCACAAATAATCACAACTTCTCAAAAATGTATATCTGCTGTCAAATTCACAGTGAGCAAAAACTAGAATTTCTCTGTTTCAACATTAGTTTTTTTGCCTTGTACTATTCATAGTCATACCCAACCCTGTTATTTTAGATTTACAAACCCCATTTGGGTTTTATGGTTTAAAAACTCTGTTTATAGAAAAGAGAAACATCTCTTTGTAACTGGGGAGAAAGGCAAAACAGTGTCTCCAGTCAGATATTTGCTGGAACTGTCAGAAGTTAGGTGTTTTATTTCTTGTATGGGTTTTGTTTTCTTGTGTGCCTTTTTGTGTTTCATCCTTGTGCTCTGTGTGTGCCTGTAGTTCCCCTCCTGGCCTGCTGAGGTTCTCCTATGGTTCCTTCAGTCTCCACAGCCCATCTTGTTTTCACCTCCTCTGTTTGACCTCAGCCATCACACCTGAAAATCATCATCATCATCTACTCACCTTTAAAGCACCCTTGTTTGTTTTCTTCCTTGCTAGTGTGTCTTCCTGCATTCTGATCCTGTCTCCCGTTTTGTCTTTCCTCGACCACCAGCCTTCGTTTGTGACTAGAGTTCGTTCGTCGCCTCGTAATTTCGTGTTTGATTTTGTTAGTTGTATTGTCCTCTCGTTTGTCAATCTCGTTTGTAAGTATTAGTAAAAACGTTTGTTAGTTTATTCTGGCTTGGTTGCGTTTAGTGAGTTTTTGCTCTCGTTTTGTTTAATGGTTTAACCTCTAACCTTTTGTTAAGAGCGTTTTATTTTTGGTCTTTTCCATCCTTATCCTCTTGCCCTTTGTTAAGAGCGTTTTTGTTTTGCCTTTTCTTATCCTCCTAAATTTAGTGAGCGTTTTGTTTTTCTAGTTTGCCTCTTTATTTTTCTTCCTGCCTTTGCGGGAGCGCCTTCTGTTGTACATTTGTATTTTGTTCTCGGTTTGTTGCATTCAAATAAATTTTTGTTTTCCCTCATTTCTGGTCTCCTTGTGATTTCAGCGTTTGGATCCCAGTTAGTTGGTTTCTCACAGTACACACTAGCCAGCAGCATGGATCCAGCTGAATCACAACGAGCCCAGGGGGCGTGGCAGCCCCATGAGGTTCAATTCGGTCAAACTCAGCAGAGAGTTGAGGAGAATTCGCGTCGGTTAGACTCGTTATGCAGCCGTTTTGAGCAGGCTTTAACTCTATCGAGTTTTGCCTCCTCTCCCGACTGCAGGATGGCGCCCCCGGAGCGTTTCTCCGGCGAACCCGATAAGTGTCGCACTTTTGTGTCGTCTCTTTCGTTGTTTTTTGAGCTGCAGCCGTCAACCTATCCTACCGAGCGGAGCAGGGTAGCTTATGCTATCTCCCTGCTTTCGGGTAAGGCGCATGAGTGGGGAATGGCGGAATGGGACAACAGGTCGGAGTGTGTTAGGTCTTATGAGGCTTTTTCCGAGGAGCTGACTTTTGTTTTTAACCCTTCCGCCTCCCGCAGAGCTTCGTCCTCTCGACTGTTTAGGCTCACCCAGTCAAGTAGTTCAGTTACGGATTACACCGTGGAGTTTCGCACCTTGGCTGCCTCCGCCAATTGGCGGGAGGAGACCCTGTTTGATAAATATTACGAAGGATTATCATGTCGAATTAAGGACGAGATGGCGGCTCGGACCCTACCCTCCTCCTTGCGCGGCTTAATCGAACTGGCCGTGGCTATCGATCAGCGACTCCAGGAGCGTCAAGCCGAGCGTCAGACTGACCGTCGTGTTGAGCGGCTGTTAGAACGTTCTCCGGCCATTCTTCCTGCTAATCCTACATCACCTGTTCACCGGCCAACTGATCAGCACCCTTCTGGTCAAGAGGAGCCTATGCAAGTTGGGAGAGTTAAACTTTCGGCCGCTGAAAGACAGCGTCGAATTGTCGAGGGACTGTGTCTCTATTGCGGGGAGTCTGGACACAGGGTTCGCCTGTGTCCTTTAAACGACAAGGCTCGTCAGCCAACAGGGAGGCGCTGATGAGCCGATCCACCCGCCTAAACTCCCTACAACGACCCACCGTTCCAGCTTTACTCACTGGTCCTCTGGCTTCCAAGGAGTGTCTGGCCTTTATTGACTCTGGTTCGGATGTTAGCTTCATTGATGAAGTTTTGGTTCGTTCACTAGGACTTCAGATCAAGGAGTTGCCTGCTAAATTGGAGGTAAAGGCATTGGATAATCGTGTTACTCATCAAATTAAGTTTGTCACCGAACCAGTTAAGATGACCTTGTCCGGTAATCACCATGAACTGTGCTCCTTGTTTGTGTTCAGTTGTGCTAGTACTCCCTTATTGTTAGGCTACCCATGGCTCTCTGTCCACAACCCACACATTAGTTGGCCCTCCTGTAAGATCATGGGATGGAGTCCATTTTGTCTGGCTAACTGTTTGCGAGCTGCTAAATCCCAAACAACTGCTTCCAAAACCAGATCAGAGGAACCCATTGATTTGTCCAATGTTCCTAAGAGTTATCACGACTTGGCCAATGTCTTTAGTAAGGCCCGTGCTACTTCCCTACCCCCGCATAGACCCTACGACTGTCCTATAGAATTGTTACCGGGAACTATGCCCCCTCGGGGTCGCATTTATTCTCTCTCTCAACCAGAGAGAGCGACCATGCAGGATTATATAGACAGTTCTCTCAAGGCTGGGATTATCCGACCTTCCTCCTCTCCAGCCGGGGCAGGGTTTTTTTTTGTTGGGAAGAAAGATGGGGGTCTTAGACCGTGTATTGATTACCGGGGTCTAAATGACATAACCGTGAAGAACAAATATCCTCTTCCTCTTATGTCCTCTGCATTTGAGTTATTGCAGGATGCCACTATATTCACCAAACTTGACCTCCGTAATGCATATCACCTTGTCCGCATTAGAGAGGGAGATGAGTGGAAAACTGCCTTTAATACCCCCACAGGACACTATGAATATCTCGTCATGCCCTTTGGGCTCACCAATGCACCTGCTGTCTTCCAGACCTTGGTTAATGATGTTCTCCGGGATATGATCAATAAGTTTGTTTTTGTTTATCTGGATGATATCCTTATTTACTCTCGTAACCCGGAGGAACATGAGCAGCATGTCAGGGCAGTGTTGTTACGTCTTTTAGAAAACCAACTGTTTGTCAAGGCTGAGAAGTGTGAGTTTCACTCCGTGGAGACCACATTTCTCGGTTTAGTCATCGCTCCTGGCAAGATCGCTATGGATGACAGCAAGGTGAGGGCAGTGACAGAGTGGCCGACACCCACCGATCGGAAGAAGTTGCAAAGATTCCTCGGTTTCGCCAATTTCTACCGTCGCTTCATTCGGGGCTACAGTAAGGTGGCGGCGCCCTTACATGCTCTCACCTCCACTAAAACCCCTTTCATTTGGGGAGAGGAGGCGGAAAGGACTTTTGGGCACCTTAAAGATCTGTTCACCACCGCTCCCATCCTAACCCTCCCTGATCCTAGGAGGCAGTTCATTGTGGAGGTTGATGCCTCTGGTACAGGGGTAGGGGCAGTATTATCTCAAAGGTCGGAGGTGGACAACAAGGTGCATCCCTGCGCCTTTTTCTCTCGCCGCCTGACAGCAGCCGAGAGAAACTACGACGTGGGCAACCGGGAACTTCTTGCCCTCAAGTTGGCGTTGGAAGAGTGGAGGCATTGGTTGGAGGGGCGGAGCGGCCATTTTCGTTTGGACAGACCACAGGAACCTGGAGTATATTCGCTCTGCCAAGCGTCTCAACTCTCGACAGGCCGCTGGCTGGTCTTTGTTTTTGCAAGGTTTGACTTCATTCTCTCGCACCGTCCTGGATCTCAGAACACTAAACCGGATGCTCTGTCTCGCCAGTTTGAGGAGACAAACCTTACCACTGGCTGTTCCCGGGAGGAGTCCATCTTGCCTTCGGTGGTCCTGGGGGCCGTGCGATGGGACCTGGAACAAAGAGTAAGAGATTTTAAGTTTCCTGGGCCTGTTCCTTCCGGCTGCCCTCCAGGGCATTTGTTTGTTCCTGTTAGCCTTCGACCGCAGGTCTTGCGGTGGGGCATGCCTCTCAAATAGCCTGCCATCCTGGAGCCACCCGGACCCTCAGCCTCATATCTCAAAGGTACTGGTGGCCAGCCATGGCAGTCGATGTCCGACGTTATGTGGGAGCTTGCTCCATCTGTGCCAAGAACAAGGTACCCCATCATGCTCCCGCCGGCTACCTACGTCCACTACCTGTTCCAGCGTGACCTTGGTCACACATTTCGCTTGATTTCGTCACGGGATTGCCACCTTCCAATGGTAAGACTGTCATCCTTACTATTGTTGACAGATTTTCTAAGATGGTGCATGTTGTCCCCCTTCCCAAGTTGCCATCAGCCAAAGAGACTGCTGAGCTGATGATACAACACGCTTTTCGTCTGCATGGGCTTCCAGAGGATGTGTTATCTGACCGGGGACCCCAATTCACTGCAACATTCTGGAAGGAGTTCTGCAAGGCACTAGGAGCCTCCGTGAGTTTGTCGTCTGGGTATCATCCCCAGACTAATGGACAGACAGAGAGACTCAATCAGGAGATTGAGACCATGTTGCGTTGCATGTGTGGCCATAACCCTTCCACCTGGGCTAAGCAACTCGCCTGGGTGGAGTATGCACATAACTCTTTGCCTTCATCCTCTTTAGGCTGTTCACCCTTTGAGGCAGCGTATGGATACCTACCTCCTTTGTTTCCAGCCCAACAAGATCAGGTGGCGGTTCCCTCAGTGAGTGCGTTTATTAAACGCTGCCGCAACACTTGGGTTCGGGTAAGGAACTTCCTATTAAAGGGACAAATAAAACTCGCCCAGTATGCCGATAAGAGAAGATCTCCGGCTCCCCCATACAAGGTCGGAGATAAAGTTTGGTTGTCGGCTAAGGACCTTCCCTTGAAGGTAGAAAATAAGAAGCTGGCTCCACGGTTTGTAGGTCCGTTTACCATTACAAGGATAGTCAACCCTGTTACGGTAAAATTGAGGTTGCCAAGCACCATGCGGGTCCACCCAGTATTCCATGTTTCTTGTGTCAAGCCTGTGAAGGACTCTCCACTCATGCCCTCCGCCAACCTCCCCCTCCCGCCCGGGTCATTGATGGTGCACCAGCCCACACAGTCAATCGCATCCTTCGGTCCCGACGTCGTGGGAGAGGGCTGCAGTACTTGGTCGACTGGGAGGGTTATGGACCTGAGGAACGGAGCTGGGTCCCCGCACGCTTCATCTTGGATCCCTCCCTCGTCGCTGACTTTCACCGAACTCACCCTAGCCAGCCGGCTTAGGTCGCCAGGTGGCGACCTAGAGGGGGGGGTCCTGTCAGAAGTTAGGTGTTTTATTTCTTGTATGGGTTTTGTTTTCTTGTGTGCCTTTTTGTGTTTCATCCTTGTGCTCTGTGTGTGCCTGTAGTTCCCCTCCTGGCCTGCTGAGGTTCTCCTATGGTTCCTTCAGTCTCCACAGCCCATCTTGTTTTCACCTCCTCTGTTTGACCTCAGCCATCACACCTGAAAATCATCATCATCATCTACTCACCTTTAAAGCACCCTTGTTTGTTTTCTTCCTTGCTAGTGTGTCTTCCTGCATTCTGATCCTGTCTCCGTTTTGTCTTTCCTCGACCACCAGCCTTCGTTTGTGACTAGAGTTCGTTCGTCGCCTCGTAATTTCGTGTTTGATTTTGTTAGTTGTATTGTCCTCTCGTTTGTCAATCTCGTTTGTAAGTATTAGTAAAAACGTTTGTTAGTTTATTCTGGCTTGGTTGCGTTTAGTGAGTTTTTGCTCTCTCGTTTTGTTTAATGGTTTAACCTCTAACCTTTTGTTAAGAGCGTTTTATTTTTGGTCTTTTCCATCCTTATCCTCTTGCCCTTTGTTAAGAGCGTTTTTTGTTTTGCCTTTTCTTATCCTCCTAAATTTAGTGAGCGTTTTGTTTTTTCTAGTTTGCCTCTTTATTTTTCTTCCTGCCTTTGCGGGAGCGCCTTCTGTTGTACATTTGTATTTTGTTCTCGGTTTGTTGCATTCAAATAAATTTTTGTTTTCCCTCATTTCTGGTCTCCTTGTGATTTCAGCGTTTGGATCCCAGTTAGTTGGTTTCTCACAGGAACTATGAACATCATTTTTACAGAGAGGTGTGACCTGTTCATCTGGACTTTGTGTATTGGGTGTATGAAGGTCATTTTTATGATTAGTTTTTATAGCGTCCTGACTGACTGCATGAAAAGATGAGCTCTTCTATAATTTTAATTACTGAGTTCACCGTGGCTGGTGGGAGTGGGAACAGCAGTCATATATAAACTGATTCATTCATCAGAATTTCCTCTCTATTGTGTTATAAAACAGTGCGAGCAAACATGGCTGAAACGCAATATCTGTTACAACAACGAGTTTTATGAGAACAGTCTGGTCACATAAGGTATAAACGTTTGTTTTAGGTCACAAACATTTTCTTTCTTTTGTGCATCAGCATTTTGTGTCTTAAGATTTACTCTCAGCCAACAGAAGTGTGGCTGCAGCCTATGCTTTGGACTATTTTATCAAATTAGTTCAACTAAAATTGAGGGAAAATGAAATAAAAATAAATACAAACACTGCATCACGGTTCAATTAAATTCAATTCAACTTTATTTATATAGCGCCAATTTACAACAAGGTCATCTCAAGGCACTTTACATAATAAATTCCAGACTATACAAACATTTAGAGAAAAACCAACAAATCCCCCTTGAGCAGCCATAGGCAACAGTGGAGTGGACAAACTCCCTTTAATAGAAGAAACCTTCAGCAGAACCAGGATCAGGGTGGACGGCCATCTGCCTTGACCGGTTGGGCTGAGTGGAAAGTGGAGAGAGAAAAGAGCAGAGCAACAAAAGCAGCAACAAAACATTGGGCCAGTTAGTAGGACCAGTAGCTGCGCACTGAAGGACACACAGCGCCAAAGCTGGCGACACGGGAAGGACAGGGGACAGGGGAAGCACAGAGGTAATGTCCTACCATGGTGACATATAAATGTGGGCTTTGAGGAGGAGAGTGTCTCAGTGCATCAGGGGTTGGTCCTCCAGCAGTCTAAGCCTATAGCAGAAGGACTAGAACTAACTATAAGCTTTATCAAAGAGGAAGGTTTTGAGCCTAGTCTTAAAAGTAGAGAGGGTGTCTGCTTCCCGAATCTGGACTGGGAGCTGGTTCCACAGGAGAGGAGCTTGATAGCTAAAGGCTCTGCCTCCCATTCTACTTTTGGAAATTCTGGGAACAACAAGTTGGCCTGCATTCTGAGACTGAAGTGGTCTATTAGGATGACATGGTACTAAGAGGTCTTTTAGTTATGATGGAGCTTGACCGTTTAGAGCTTTATAGGTAAGAAGAAGGATTTTAAATTCTATTCTACATTCAAAACAACCACATGGATGGAAGGTCCATGTGCCATTTAACCCCCAGACCCAGTTCACCTGAAGTTCAATTCAATGCTTGTGTCAACTTCCTGAAGCATTTCTATCATATTTCCCTTACAAGATGCAAAGGATATTAGGTCACAGTGAGCTTGATCTTTGACCTCTGACCCAGAACATTTTCCTGGAAGTTGGTGCCGAATTTGAAAAAAAAAGAATAGACGTGAAAAGAATAGATGAGACATGAGGTCACAGTGATCTTTGACGCCCAAAATCTAATGAGTACATTCTTCAGTCCAAGTGGACATTTGTGCCAAATTTGAAATGCTAAAAGGTCGATGTTAAAGTAATAGCACTGATAATTATTCTCCTGTCCAACAGTGACACAAAACATTCTGTCCACACAAATAAACTGATGTGAACAGGAAAGATGTGCTGTCTGTAAAACAGTTCAAATATTCAGACCTTTTTATTTTGTTTTTGTAGAAATATGCCAGACAGCCCATGTTTTTTTTTTTCTTTTTTTAAATTAACAACAAAGAAAACAGTACAACAAATATAACAGGAAACAACGGGGGCAGGGGCTCCAGGGTGGTCCAGCTGGTGTGTTTTTGGTCCAGCTGACTTGTCTTTTCTCTAACTCCGAGTCGCTCTCAAGCCCAACAGGTGAGGGCTGGCTCGCAGCTTGTTTTCCCTGGGGAGGGAGCCTGTTTGTTAGGGAAAACAACAGAGAGGTCTGGTGGTCTTGACTTTTAATGGCCCATAATGTCCAACCCAGAGCAACTCAAAGGTGCCTCTCCATCAAAGTGTTTTATACCAGTGTGGGATTGTTGGGCAACTGTGGCTTTGCAACAGTTTTTGCTTTGAGCAAGACACTGAACCCTGCTTAGCTGGTCCCAGTGAGCGTCGGCCAGCTGCATAGCAGTTCCCCCATCATGAAGGCGTGTGTGGGTAGATAAGAAGCAGTGTAAAGCTCTTTGAGTACCAACAGGCAGAAAAACGCTAAATAAGTGCAGACCATTTACCATTGTTAATTAATAAATAAATATATTGTAGCACCGGACACACCGTGGCAGGGTGAGCGGCAGCGGTGGTGGAGCTTGAGCTACGCTAGCCTAGCCTAACTGGTGCAGCTAACTAGCGGCTAGCTTGGGCGCTAGCAGGCTAACCCGACCCTAACGCTACAGCAGGTGGAGGGAGGTCACTCGTGCCCCATACACCGCACGAGCCCGAGTGCCTCAAGCTGGCGGACAGACAACCAGGTGACGCAGTTCTTGTCTTTTAATGGCTGTGTCCAACCTGGCCCACCGGCCGGGTCGCTACTATATATGAGAGTGAGGTGAAAAACGATGATTTGCTGTGGGTTGTTTGCCCTCTGGACATGAATTATGAAGCTCTATTTTCCTGTCACCTCGCTGACTAAGGCCTCTATTTCAGCCACTCACTTCAGCCCAACAACCAGTCAACCAGGTTTCAGACTCTTTTTCCATTTCAGACTTACTGAATCATTTTAATTCTTGGAACAATCAAAGCCTTAAGCAATGAAACGCGCAAAAGCCTGAGGGCCTCTGTCCAAAGAGACTGTGCACAAGACAGGACGGTGGATGGACCAGTTTAAAAGCAGACGCACTCTAACAGCCTAAATTTCCCAGTTACGTTGAAGGCAGCACTGTTATAGCAGCCCCCAAACGACCATTTCTTTTATGTGGTTGGTGTCAGCTGATGTTACCAGCAGACCCCCCGTGCTATCTTCACCACCATCCAGCCCTTGGAGCTCAGGTTCGGTTCTGCTGTCAGTCCCGGTGTCTCCCACTTGATCCTGCCACTTACCGGCTCTCATGGACCGCTGGAGGGGAAGAGTGGCTCTGGTGACCGGAGCCTCGGTCGGGATCGGGGCGGCCATCGCCAAGGAGCTGGTCCGGTTCGGTATGAAGGTGGTGGGCTGTGCGCGGGACTTCGAGAAGTTACAGGTTTGTTCTGAAGTTAATTGAGTTCATTGTACATTAAAGGTCCTTTCTAAACCTGCTTCTTGTCAAACCAAGAAGTGAAAGTGTGAGAAGATTTCAATATTTTTAATTTAACACCAAAAATCTATTTAACACTAAAGTCAGTGGGGAAACATTTGCCAGCAGGTTTGGTTACTTCTCAGATTAAGGTTTATGTCTTAAAGCAGCAGAATAACTTAAATATGAGGCTTTTTACCAACTATTTGCAAACTATTGTCCAATTTTGGTGTTTAACCAATAATGTTGGTGGAGGAAAGTAGTTTATAAGAAGAACATAAGCAGATTCATCCATAACTAATGAATATTAAATAGAGACAAAATTGTTAAAATTTGCAACTCTTCCAGCACAGTATCATGCATTCACATAGAAATGACTTCAGTGGACATAATTTAATTTTACTTTTATAATGACATGTTATTTAGCACTTTTACACAAGTAAATCATGGAAGCACTTTCTCCCCTAAAAGTTATTAAAGCATTTTATAATGTTGTTGCAGGCTGCAGAAACAAAAAGTCTCAGTCTCCATTAAATATCTATAGAGCTGCTCTATCACTGTTGTGTAAGCAACATGATATGGTAGTGCATAACTGATTTATTCCATAACATTTTCCATGGCTGCTGGTTACATCAGCTGACACCCACCACATAAAATAAATGGTCACATTATGTGTGTATGCTTTCATCTCTGTTGAATATTTCTTTCTCGTGAGAAAGAACATTTTTGTTGCTGTCAAACGATGATAGCATGAATCATTCATCAGTCAGTGATACAGGTGATGTTTTATAGCAGAGGCCACCTCATCTTCACTAACATCGTTACGTTTATCGATTAAATCATTAAACCTTTAAAAGAAAAGAGGAAGAGGGGAAACACCATCAATTAAATAGATGTAGCTGCTGTTTAGGCCCAGACTACAACCTCCTAGGATAAGCAACAACATGCCATCACTTGAATTTAAAACTCCTCTGGATGATGTCACCTGGAGGTATTTAACAGATATTTAACATACACAGACAAGGGTTTTATCTAATTCATATACATGTTCTCCCCAAACTGGAACCAAATGGAACAAGTTGTGAAGTTGCCCTTTAAATTATTATATTTTTATTCTGGGACTCTACTAAAATAGTTTTGGAATATTTACAATTCCAAAATTTGCTTGTTTCTCTATAATGGACATTTATGCAATACTTCTTCTACAGCTCTTTGCAAAACGGTTCGTTTTAGCTCCTGTCCACTCTCATCTGATTGGTCAGTTCAAAACTTGCTCGTAGACTCATGGAGTTGAGGGCCATGGATGTAATATAACAGTGGGTGTGTCTAACCTAAACAGATGGTTAGGGTGGTATTTTTTTTGTGAGCTTTACAAGTCTTACCTCAGATTGATAAGTATGTCTCTGACCCTGGTCTTAGTACTTCTCCTCTCTTCTCTTGTTGTCATCTGTCTCCTCCTCCTACTACATGTTGTACAAATTGTATTTCTCTGTTAATTAAAATGTATTAAGCTTTTCTTTTAAATGGTGTCCGTGTCCTACAAAGCCTTGAAAGTTTATTTTTATTATTATTATTATTAAATTTAAAATTTAAGGTCCTAACATGTCTCAAAAGACTGAATATTATTATAGCAGTTTTCCGATGCTGTATAAAATAAGTTGCGGGTCTGTTTTCAGTGACTGATGTTCACGATGTGCAGCTACATCCAGAAAATTAGACCGAATACTTTTCTTAGACTGAATATAACTCCTCCTTATAGACGTGTTTGTGCCGAAGATGCACAGTAGACATAAAGTCAAATTCAAGCCCTGGCAGTATTTCCTCCACTACTTATAGTAAAATGTTGCAGGCTGCAGAAACAAAAACGCTCAGTCTCGACTAAATATCTACAGAGCTGCTCTGTCACTGTTGTGTAAGCGACATGATATGGGTGTGAATAACTGATTTATTTCAATAACATTTTCCGTGGCGGCTGGTTACATCAGCTGACACCAACCACATAAAATAAATGGTCACATTATGTGTGTGTGCTTTCATCTCTGTTGAATATTACTTTCTCATGAGAAGGAACATTTTTGTTGCTGTCAAATGGTGATAGCATCAATCATTCATCAGTCAATGATAAATGTGATGTTTTATAGCAGAGGCCACCTCATCTTCACTAACATCGTTACGTTTTATGAAAAGGTTAAACATTAAACTTAAAGAAAAAGAGGAAGAACATCATTAAAAGAATAGCTGTGTCTTTTTCAAACTACAAAGATCAATGAACTCGATTAATATATGAATATTAAACACCTCATAATCAGCAAAGGTTTATCTTATTTTATTTTTGTTTTTACATTAGTTAAAGTTGGACAACTTGCCAACTTTGTGGTTGTTTGGACCTAGAACAACAACAATTTCAAACTGACATTAGTTGTAGCATAAGCCAGGGCTTCATTTTCCCCCACTGAGCCCAGCCCCTGCTCTGATACAGCTCTGCTTCTCTCTTTATGCTCCACCACATTCTGCACAGGAGTCCAGCTATCATTCATTATCAAATAAAATAAATGCAAATGCTTCGAAATTTCTGTGTCTGGTTGAATGAGTCACAGGAAGCATCAACAGCACCTCTTCATAATAAAAGTTTGAGAAAAAGTTGCTCCCAAAGAAGCTCATGGTCTGGCATCTTTTTTGTGTTATTTCAGACAGTGGCAGCTGAATGTCAAACTGCACGTTACAGCGGCGTGTTCGTGCCCTTCAAGTGTGATCTGAACAACGAGGAGGAGATTTTGTCCATGTTCTCTGCCATTAAAGAGCAGCACGAAGGGGTGGATGTGTGCATCAACAACGCTGGTCTGGCTCTTCCAGAACCACTTCTAAGTGGCAAAACCAGTGGCTGGAAGAACCTACTGAATGTAAGAGCTTCGTGTTGCATTTTCAGTGTCTCATTGTCCAGTTTTACAATAAACCACATAAGCATGACATAACAGCACAGCCGTAATTAAATGACCCACTTTCTTCTGGAAGACTACAGTCAGACAAGTGCTGACTGCACAGATTCAAGAAGTTTGTCTCCACAACTCTGGGATCAGCTGGTCCACTAACTTTCTATTTCCTGCTTGGTGTCTTGCAGGTGAACGTGCTTGCTTTGAGTATATGCACACGTGAAGCGTATCAGTCCATGAGAGAGAGAAATGTTGACGATGGCCACATTGTAAACCTCAACAGGTAGTTTCCCGCACTAATGCTCATGCTTGTGAATTATAGTTCTGTGGATTTTATATTTCTATGACTTTGTCCACAATTTTAAATATTTGATCAGAACCAATAACATTTTACTGTAATTATTGCAGCCAAGTAGAAACAGAATATTAGTAATTTAACCACCCAGTCATGGGCCATGGGTGTTTTCCTAATGTCTGTGCCTTGTCCTAAAATAGTGAGATTCACCAGAAACTGGCTAAGCAACACTTTGAAACCATAAGATATTTAGTAAACAAATTAAAAATTGCAATGTTGCAATGCAAATGTTGTAACTAGAAAAGGTTTTAGACATTTGTGGAGTTACTCCAGTTTCCATAGTCAGAAACATGTAATTGGGTTAATTGGGATTTCTAAAATCAATGTGAGCATCAATGATTGCTTGTCTCTAAGTGTTCACGTCTCCGTGCCCACTGACAGCTGGGATCAGCTTCAGTACCAAAAATACCTCACCCGCATAAAACACTACAATAACCCTAAAATAACAGTTGACAATTATCTGGAAAAATAATCAATGAAATGTCCTGGATAAATGAATATATGTCATACATTTATAAAAATGCCAACAAAACTATTTTAGAAGAATCTATCATCCTTAAAGTATAAATAATTATAAGATCTGAAATATTTTTAGTGAATTGACTGACAGAACAAATAAAAGAAAATATCTGAAAATTTTAATACACTCATAATCCATCTGAAAAACATTAGGAAACTTAAAAATATCAAAATTATGCAGAAGATAGTTATGAAATAGCAGATGATAAATAGACTAATTATTGCAGCTTCTTTTTTTCTATCGCTCCGTCTAATGTGGTTTTCAGTTGATGACGCATTCACAGAGAAGTAGAAGGGACTGAGATCAGATGTGTGCTGCTGCTGACTTCCAACTCATAGCCTAAATCTGCTCGTGTTGCAGTGTATGTGGACATCAGATCATTCACTTAACTGATCTCCATTTCTACACGGCCACCAAGTTTGCTGTGACGGCCCTGACTGAGTGCCTGAGGCAGGAGCTGCGTGATGCCAACACCAACATCCGAGCCACAGTAAGGATCACTGACTAATACATACCAGGTTGTCTTCAGCTCTAACAAGTCCTCACAAAGTAACAGGATCCGGTCCTACTGTGTCCTACTGTGTCCTACCGTGTCCTACTGTGTCCTACTGTGCTCTACATTCATCCAGCCCGGCCGTGTGCTTTATCAAATAATTAAAAAGCACAACAAAATAAAAATAAAATTACATTTCGATTAAAGATATTGTTAGGCTAAACTAAATAAAAGGCGGCCACACTCTTAAAGTATATTTTTGTTATTGTCAGCAAATTCCATGAACGACATTTTGTCTGTTTACTAGAACTTCTGTGAATATTATATTGAAAATGAAAGTACATTTGACATCATTATACAGCTGTAACATGTAGAACAATGCAAGATTGATTGTTGAGCAGTGTGAAATGTGAGTGTGAAAATTCCTGCGGAGGCAAACAGTTTTGTTTTAGCAAACTGTGCATTCATTAACTGCTGGCCTTTTTTTTTTAAGTCTTTGAATATTTTTTTAATGCAAAGGCTGGTGTCACAGTTATGTTCTGGCAGAAATACATCAATGCATATAAACCCTTGACTGTTAATTTCTTAGTTTAACATTGAAAGCACAAAGTCTTGGATGGTGGATATATATTAAAACACCTGGAAGTCATTCACTTTTACTGATGAGGACAATGGGAATTATCATTTTAATTTTAGAGCTTCCATTCTTGCAAATGCAGACTATTAAATGTCCTTCACTCATTTTTTAAAATCTGTTCTTTTTCAGTCTATTTCCCCTGGTTTGGTGGAGACACAGTTTGCTTGGCGCCTTCACAGAGACAATCCTGCTAAAGCAGTTGCTAAATATTCTCAGCAGAAGGTACAAAATACATATTACTACATTCCTCTTGAATGTCATCGGCATAATTATTGCTGCATAAATGTAGCTGAACCATTGAAACACCCTGTAACATTTCGCTTTTCTCTTCCAGACTTTGGAGGCGATGGATGTTGCAAACGCTGTGACATACGTCCTGAGTGCGCCTCCCAATGTGCAGGTACTTTCACCCATTTTTTGCTCTGATTTATCACACACGTTTTTTGGCTAGTCAAATGTAAAACATCAGTAGTTCACCCATAATGAAATCACTCCCACGTGTCTTGTCTTTTAGATTGAAGACATCCAGGTGCAGGCTGTGGGGCAGGTGTCGGCACCCTGCACTTTGTGACAGCCAGCGCAGTGTATTGACACATGCCTCTTCTTCAGCAGGGCAGGTTGTTGTCAGCACATCGGCTAAATATTCATTTGGAGTGGATTATTGTTTTCCAGTTTCCCAATAAATGAATCATTTCTCAAAATAATCTTCTTCTAATATGTGTTTATTAAAAAAAACACTGTGATTAGCACAGGGTTTTGTACCTGTGGTTTTAAGACTTGGCTGTTTCACCCACTGCTGATTACTTGGATCAGGTGCGTTCAGCCGATACGAAACACATTGGGCGCTTCATTTCACTTTATTATTTTTAGGTTTTGTTAGTTTTAAGAAACAAACAGTTCAGTAACAATCTATATTTTACTGCTGTAGCTTTAATGTAAGTTTATGGGTGAACATCTTATATTGACCCTTTGCATGTGTCATAAGCTCAATGTTTGTTCAGGTTTTCTCCACTAGAGGTCCCGAGCACTAAATGAAAGGCCTGCTGAACTCTGAGCTCATGGCTGACATCTGCATTTGTTGGTAACAAGCAATAGACAATGAAGAAAAAATTGTTCAGATCCTTTATTCAAGTAAAAGTACTAAAAGTTCAACAGAAAAAATACTACATTACACGTGCTAAGTAAAAAGAATAATGTATAATAAAATTATTAGGAGCTAAATGCACTTTTTGTGTCAAAAGTAAAAAAAAAAGTTCAGCAGAATAAATGATCATGCCATTATTATATGTTAATACTAGTGAATGAAGCAGTATTTTAGTTTATGTAAGGAAGGAGATGCTTTCAGACAATGTATGTTCGGTTTGTTTAGTCCAGTGGTTGTAAAAGTAGGAATCTGCCCCCTTTCAACGGTCAATAGTGACTCTGAAATAAATGAGATGAGATAAAAACATGCTTCATCTGACACATGCAGTGACAAAGTTTTGTTGTATGTTCACGTGAGCCAAAAATTATTTCTAACTTGTGTCGTTGCTGTGGATCATTTTGAACAGTAGAGCAACAGGTAAGTGTAGGTTTGTGTGTCATTTGTTTAATAAGTTTACCATGATCTACTTTAAGCCTGGTCACCTTTTAGGTCAGATTTCTGCAGAAACTAAGAAAATTCTAAAGAGCTCGAAAAAATGTGAGCATGCCTATGTGTAAATGTAAAATAATTATTCACCATACTGTAGTATTCACATTTAACCCTGCTCTTACATGTTTTAGTAAATAGCAGAACATGGAGGAGACCCTGTGGTCAGAGAGACCTACTTTAATCTCTTTCTCTTCTGGTCTTCCTGTTTTGCTTCCAGTTGAGAGGAAAGCCAAGATTAGCTGAGGAGTGCCAGCCACCAGCCACAGCCCACCATCTTTGTGATGTTAATTAGCATCCATGTACTCAGAGTCTACATTTGTAAACTTCCATAAAAGTTGGTAACACACTTGGCTCAGTGTGCTTGGCACGTGCAATGGAAATTGTCTTTAAAAAATTAACTTTATGCCAGAATGCAGAAAATACAGAAAATGTCTCATAAATGGCGAGAGTCACTGTCATTGTCACCTGCCATTAATAAAACAAGATTAATGGAACTGATGAATCCACATTAATAGGACTGAATATGTGCACTCTGTTTACATCTAATCAGGTAATTCAGTAACTGCTGAGGCTGTAGGCAAGACAATTGGCTGCCAAAAGTTTGTCTTTTTAAGATGTTTTCAGCAGGAAAAATATGCTTTTTCTCCTTTCTGATTCTATTAGTTACCCCTCAACCCTCTAAATTCATTCCATGACCCTTTGGAGAGGTCAAGTCTACCGTACATTTTTTAAACACAAAAAAATCAATACACTTAATGATGAATGAATGATTTGTGTGGTCAGGAAAGTGCTGTTTGTGTTTTTTTCTCATGTGGACCATAAATAATCCATGCATACTTGTAGGGAATATAAACCTTCATCAGGACTTTTAGAAATTTTTAAAGGTTAGAAAGTTGCAGATGAAATGGAAAATTCCTGCCACCTTGGCTTTATTATCTGTGAGAAATGGCTTTATCACACATCCAACTGTGTTAGCTGCTCTGCCATTTCAGCTTATGATGGTGTGCGAATATGCCGAGCGCTTTGAAATGCTTGGGTGTCTTCCAAGAAATCTGGGAGCTTGAGCTGTAGCATGAAAGTCACCATTGTTCCAACTGTTTGCAAGACTTAGGCTAAAATCTGATCCGGAACGTTTTAAATTTGTCCTGAGCACGTAAAAGTCCACTTAACTTGAGTCAGATATGATTGGCATCATGTCTCATTCTACACCCAAAATAATCACTCTTATGCAGGAGCGTCAGAGACAGACAACCTGGCGGATTTCCCACGACGCAAAAGAAGTAAAGTGCAAAATGAGAAGCTAATCTATGTGGAGAATGTGACCTTGCCTGAAACCACACAGGGGGCAGCTACAAGACCAAAGTCCTCAGTTTTAAATTCAGGTTAAGGAGGTCATGTTTAAGCCTTTGAGTTTTACATTACAAATGCTTATTAAATATTTCCAGCTGGCATAATGCAAAGTGCATACAAAATGCTTTAAAATATTCTATATATTTAGAAATCTGGGCCACCTGCTCATGGAATGGGGGCACAACAGAAACATGGTTTGAAAAGGTTTTATACTCAAATGTAAAACTTTTACAATTACTACAACTATTCTTAGTAACACAAAGTGTCTTTATGTTCACTATTAAAGGTTTTCTTTTAACGCTTAGATCAAGTTATTTGTATCCATCTGTCAATTATAAACATTGAGATGGAAAATGTCTGTTGCATTCTTTGGCTCAAAGTGATACTGTCCTGTGCAAATTTGTGCACCTGCAGCTGCAACCTCAGTTATGCACGAGAAAACTGCAATGAAGCTATCATGCCAAAGTGCATTTTGCATTGCTCGTGTATGATGGGCTTTTTATTAAGGCATCTTGCTCTAGGACTTCAGACAAATTCCTCTTATGCAAACATGTGAGAGTCAGCAGACCGGGAGGATTTCAGCCTCTCCTGTGGGTGTTACAGCCCTCATCGTGTGGAGAATGTGACCCCAGCCTCAAACCACAAAAGAGGTGGCAACTTTAACAATTCAAAGTCTTCAGACCATTGGAACAATAGAACACAGTAGCTGATATAAAAACCATTAATAATGTGAGACCTCAGAAATTTAGATTTAAAATAACATTAAATATTTCCTGTTACACTAAGGTAATGTGCATGTTTACAGTTATTATTTTAAAATTGTAATTTCTCCCTTATATAAGGGGATTGATACAAACACCAGGACACTTAAATCACACTACATTTTTACACACTGGTCTAAATTAACTTATTGATGCGTTAATTTATTTACTTTGATTAGCAGCTGGATTTTGCAAAACCAGGTTAATGATCTTCTTTTCTTTGTAACTGAAGCATTTCTCTCCAAATGTAACAGTATTATTTTTAAAATGACGACACGCATCAAAATATTTGACTTTAAACAATGTGTGATATGTTCATAATCATTACATTTCTGTTTTATTTTAGAATTGTTATTATTATTTACATGCAGAATATAATATTACAAAACGTAATTCTCACATTACAGTGAAATATGATTTCTGTGATTTTAATGTTGTGCCACAAAAGATAATATTTATAATAATTTTTTTCATTTTGTATTTGAGTCATTTAGTTTTTTCAGACTATCTTCATAGCAATTTTTTTTATGTCATGCTAGACAGCGCTGCTTTCTTCCTCCTCCTTTTCTTCTTCTTCTTCTCGGTGAATTGCGCCTCTGCTCTGTTAATTGATAACTGTATCGGGCTCAGGAGAGGAGTCACTGAACTGGTCATGTAAGGGTTTCCAGATCTGTTTGGTCTGAGCTCCTCAGCAGCAGCGACGGTACTTGTTATGAGTAATTGTTCAGTTTGCTTGGGCATGGAAACGCCATCAGTGAGCACAGCAGACGTGACTTTCTTTCTCAGTTTTCTCTGCTGTCTGATCGTCTGCCTGTGTCGCTTCGAACTGACAATGGATGCTGCCGTTGTAAAAAGCCTCCATTCACTGTGAGTTTCGGCTTTATCTGTAATCTTACTAAATGCACCAGTGTTTGCCGGACTGTTCAGGGCACCACTTGTGTCTGCGCTTGTGGGGAGGATGAGCGTGTTTTCAGATCTGTAGTCAAAAAGTGGATTTTCCCTTGAATGAGGCAAAACTGTTTCCCTGCTTCTATTTCTCAGTCCCCTCTCTTTTGACCTTTGACTTTTCAAAACACTAAATGAGGAGTTCAGAGCAGTGTGGAGGCTTGTCTTCCCTCTGCGAACCCCCAGCCTGTGGGAACCTCGCTGCCCTGTGCTGGGCAGCGATGTCACAGTGGGAGACACGGTGAGAGGGATCACTTTCAGATTGTCTGCAGGGGGATTTTCATGGCCTGAAGCCACAGAGGGAGAAACAGAACTTGGTTTCCTCCTTTTTTTCCTCCCCTCTGTCGCGTCTTTCTCCTTTGACCTGTTCCTTTTGGCTTTAAAAGCACTTGTAGCACTGGAAACAGGCTGGATTTCAGTGTGGCTCTGTGCTGACTGGGTGATGGCAATGATAGTGGGGACAGAAAAGACACTTAAGTTGTCTGGTATGTCCGTGTCTTGCGTCTTGCTCTTCTTTCTCCTGTCCTTTCTTGGCCTCCTGTGTCTGTCCTTATAGGGGATAACAGTTGTCACACTTGTTGACATAGAGAGAGGGGTGTCCTCTGTCAGCGTGTCTTTGTCCGTCTCCACCGGCTTCTTCTGAACACCCGTTGGTGACGTCATGGAAACAGTGTCTTTATCTATTGCTGGTTCATCTTTCATGACTTCGTTAGAGGGCTCTTCTTTTACTCCAAGCTCATATTCACTAGCATCAACTCTGTTTCTGTTTCTGCTTGACTGGCCTCGATTGTGGGAGTAGATGAAATTACTTAGAGCGACGACTTCCTCCGCTTTGCTGCCAGTGGGTGAAACTCCAGCTCCTTCCTCCACTTTAACACCCGCGTCTGCTTTCTGCTTCTTCTTCCTCCCCTTTCCTTTTCCTTTTTGCTTTTTGGAGGTTTTCTTCTTCTTTCCGGTGTTCTTCCTCTTCTTCTTCTCTGAGCTGTGCGTCTCGCTTTTATCAGAGTCAGCGGTGGAGCTTTGAGAGGTGGACACAGTAGCGAGGACTTTAATGAAGTCCTCTGCAGCAGTGACGACATTTGTGAGTGAAGGCTCTTCAATGCCCGACACGGTGGACAAAGTTGAATTCTCCTGTTTCTCTTCTTCTCTGCTCTTCTCGGAACTTTTCTTCTTGGGAGGGGCCACAGTCAGCTCATCGATGACATCAATACCACCATAGTCATAGGGGACCGCCTCCTTCAGCACAGCAATGGGGAGCTTGTCATATCTCTTACACCTTCGAGAGAGAGAGTATGAGGGGGAGCTTTTGTGTGGTGTTTTCAGAGATTAATGCTGCAAAGCTGCTTAAAAGCTGAACACCAGAGTGTGCTGATACTCACAGGCCATACCAGTGTCGCTCTGTGCACTGTTCTTCATACACAAACTCAAAGCAGGGCACACCGATAACGTTGAAGAATGCCTGGCCCACAACTCTCGAGGCTGTGTCGTTCACTTTCCTCAAACAATCCTTCAACCTGCAGAGAATCACAAAACAAACATTCTGTCACATTCTCACTGTTAATGTGTTTTTGTTGCAGGAAGGAGAAATGTGTACGAATGATTGTTGAATCGCTCTCTAACTCTTTTGTTAGACTTCACAAGGGTCACTGCAGCCTTTGACGTCAGATCGTGCGACCTTGAAGACTGCAGTGTCTCAGTGTCTGAAGATAGGCTTTTTGTAAACTGTCCTAACTAGAATTAGTTTTCGGAGAAGATACCAGCTCTGACCTCGTCCCCTTTGTAGTCCTCCCAATAGTAGATATAGAGTAGTTTTTAGGGCCCACAGGGACTGTATTTTTTTTTCATCATCAACCAATGCAGGTGCTTAGTTTTGGCTCAATTAAAGTCAATTAAAGATACTCAAGATCCAACCAGTGAAATACTGAAAGTGCAGAACCAAGCTGTCAATATATTGTAATGTCCAACATTTGGCAAAACCTCAAATGAAACATAATAAAACGATGATTAATTGTTTATTGTCCCTTTAACCACCCAGGGAAATTGTTCATGTATTTGTCCAAACGACTTAGCCCGCATGTAGGCTTATATAGTTATTTTGTCATCTTTTGTCATTGTGATGCATTTAATAAGTTGTGTATTTGGCTTTTAAAAGTCTTGCAAATGTTCCCTTTGCTTATTTCTCATGTTCAGATTTCTGTCATTAATCCTTCGTCTTTCTTTCTAAATATTTTGAGGTTGATCATTGTGATATGGTTCAAATAATAATAATGATTAAATTGTTCCACTTGCTTTCCCACTCTTGCATCAGTTGCATCCGGTTTTACTCACGCATTGTCACAGTCACAATGACAGATGGAGTGCCATTTGAAATTAATGTGGCCATAATTGGAGGAGAAAGCGTGGATGACATTAGGGCAGTGGTCATGGGTACGGCAGCAGCTGTCGGTCTCTGCAAAGTCTCCTGCAAACACGAGGTGACGCTTTACAAACCGTGCAGGACTTTGGCACACATTCAAACAACTGCATGTGATTAATTACGGGGCTGAAACGTAACCTACCCAGCTGGTCATAGTCATCTGCCATGTTACCGGCTCCACACCACAGGGTCCCAGGGTATGTGAAGCCCCTCTTGGATCTCTTTAAAAGCTTGTATTGCAGAGCAGAGTCATCTGTGCCGTCGTGTTCCACCACACCGCTGCGCACCGACCTCTCTTTAAACTCTCGGCACATCAACTTGGCTTCGTCCATGCGCGCAAAACGCGTCTCCAGCTGCGGCCCGGCTCCCTGCGCCTTCAGCCCTAACCTGCACTCGTGCATCAACGACTTCACCTGCATCTGGTTCACTACAATAGAGCAGTTCACAAGCCTCCCGGCGGGACTGACCACGGAGCGCACCACCTCGGTCCCGTTGGAAACCTGGTAGAGGAAATTCTCCCCCAAAATTGACACTTTGGCGCAAAAGGTGCCGTTGAGCATCGAGATCATCTCTTTGTCCGGCTTCTCTGCAACCAAAGAGCGGCTGAGGAAGTCGCCCTTGGCCAAGTTTCTGTCCAGATAAGACAGAAAGACAAAGAAGACCGACCACATGATAGTGGCACTTTCAGCACCACGCGTAACAGAGACAGCTCCTCGACGTTTGCCGGCGCTCTCGAGCAACACGGCGACTTTTAAACGAAGCTCAAATGGTGCGAAAGCTGGGAGGAGTCGGCCGGGTTAACCTCTGTATATTCTTCATCCAGTGCCAATAAAGACGCCTGTATTACGATGAATCCAACCCTGCAGCCGGTCAGGAGATGGTTAATATATGGGTGTGTGGAGCAGAACCTGCGCTGCAGAGGGAGGGAGAGACATGACCGCAAGTTACCTCCCAGCCCCCTCAGCTCACCCCCACGAAAGTGGAGATTTACTCTGGGAACGCGCCTGGAGGAGGTTCTAGCTTCTCCTACTTTCCATGGTAACAGGCACGGGGTGACTGTGTCAACTCAGGAGATTGGACATCTTTCAAATGCCACAAAACACGCAGTGAATCGCCGATGACCTAAATCACAATGTAGGAACAAAAGACTTTGTCACGGTGGAATGTGGAGAAAGGTTGGAGCCGTCGCACGAACCGGCCGGAGTGACTCCGCAGCTCAGAGATCAGCGGCATCTTGAGCCGCGAACGGGAGTTCCCTCTCAGCCTGAACTGGTGCTTAAAATCCTGTGCGTTTCTGCTGGAGGTGCTCAGACTGAAATGGCACATTTATCAGAATAATTGTGACAGCCAGACCGCTCCAATTATGATTTATTTGTTTCTTGTGGAGAACATCAATATGTCATTTTACAAATAGGATGCTGAATTAAATGTTTCCGTTCTTAGAAAAGATTTTGACTGCGAGTCACTGATGATCGAAGTCGGGAGAAGTCTGATTTGCATAAAATGACGACGTAGGATTCGATGCTGATTGCTCAAGTTGCACAATTTATAGTTGCTTTCAGTAAAATTTGAAAATGTCACATTGTGGCGCTTTATTTGTGGACTGGAAAATGCACAGCACAGCATTTTGTATGAAGTCCATTGTATGACACACAATACGATAGTCAGGAATCATGTTCTGTCGATAATGATCAGATCTCTCTCACCTCGAATGTTTCAGATAAAAATTCAGAAAATGTTCCATGCAACTTTAAGAAGTGATGCAAAGCCAACTCCATCTGCAAACCGGTTCCCCGAGACAAAAAAAAATGTTGCCACTTGGTTGGTCTTGCTGCTCCAGAGGCGGAGATTCACGTCATTCAAAGCTGGAATCAGATTGTCGGAAGGCGGAGAGAAATGATGTAAAATCACCAGAGGCAACATTCGACTACTTCATGAGGGAAGGAAAAAAAGTTTCTCATAAATTAAAACGGTCACTGTTGGAGGCATTTGGGTAAAAACAAAAGGAGCAAGTTCCTGTGAGCCAGGGCAGACTTGGACTCATCGACCATCGCACAGTGAAGCACAAAGTCGGCACCATTTTGTACAATTATACTGTTGTAATTATGAGTATTGTATACATGTATATTTATTGACTAGTTGTAAATGCTAAAAAGGCACTTTAATGCTTTTAGATTATTTTTTTGTTTTTGTTTTGTTTTATGTTTAACAGCACTGATAGAGACGTTCAATCCTAAAGCTTTTAGAATGAGGGTCGTTTGTTTAACCAGGTCAAAACCAGTTGCTTTCCTGGGGAGAAGGTGTATCAAATTATAATCACCAGACACCAGACTTTTTCACACACACACACACACACACACATCAAAGGACAGACAACAGTTGTGATAAGCGCTTGTTTTTGCCAAAGGGACTTTTCCCCAGGGCCAAAAACCTTCTGTGGAACTGAATTTCTTATTCATGCTTCCGCCAGAGGAACCAGGGTTAGATCTGAGCTGTAGTTCTACCCCCTAAAAAGTCTCCAGTCGGGGGTTTGTTCTGAAAGTTCTGAAACTCTTCGGGAGGGGCCTGAATCTGAATCTACTCACATACCATACAGCATTTATGTCATTTCACTCTTGGGACTGAACCAGAGGGTTGTTTTGCTTGTTACACAAAAATCAGCAGCTGCCCTGTGAATTGTAGATCCCGTGGTGATTTCAATATGAACACAGATAGAAGGGAGTGAGGGTCAGGAGTAGTGGGATTTGGGGCAATGGGGAGCAAATGTGTTCTAGGGGATTTGGCCCGTCTATGAAAATGTAGGTTACAATGCACTAGAAGGAGTTTTGCCCCAGGGGACGTTCTTGGACTTTAGACCCTGTGAAAGAAAATAGCAAGAACTCTCTTAGTGAGATGCCGCTTAGGCTGGAGAAGACCAGCAAAGACTGTCAAAGACTGGGAAGTACACATGTAAAGAAGTCTATTTCACATTTCTAGTCTCTGACAGTCAGTCACACACCTGACGACAGAGTAAACTGGCAGCCAGACACTTAGCAACTGGACAGGAACCAACAGATTTTCTAAATGTAATCACCTGTTGATCTCCCTGCTGCCTGCTCATTGGTTGGAGGGAGAGTAGAAAAAGGAGTCAGGTGTGTTTGTGGGGAGGTGGTACTTTGGATAGGAGGCTAGAGGGAACGCTAGCCTTGTGCTGTACCAAGTGAGACAAGGTGCTTGGTAAGGAATTCAACTGAAGATGTTTTTGATTGCATTAATGTATTTTTAATTGTTTTCTTTGATACTGCAGTGTGGCCATACAGCACTTTAAGGGGCACGTACTGAAGTTGTAACTCTCCTGTGTATGAGGAAGACTGTAGCAGGTACAGGCTTTGTTTTATTATGCACACATGTTTTTTAAGTAATAAGATTTAAATAAAAGATTTTTTTTTAGTGTAAAAATCTGATGTTTTTATTTATGTTGCAGTGGTTGCTGGAGCAGTTGCAGCACTGTTTCCTGCTGTCCTCGTGTTAAGTTTGTTTTGCGTTCAGTTCGTCCGCCCGGCCTTGCATGGCCTGTAGACAAAAAGATGTGGGAGCTTGTCTTGTAAGGGCGGACTAACTATCTTTTTTTTTTGTTTGTTTTGTGTTGTATGTCACTTCCCTGTCATAACCCGTCGCAGGAATCAACGGCCTCAATTCTCCCCCCTGACTAACCTATATAAGTTTTTGGTTGTGTTCACGAGTGGAGTGGATTGCTGTCTACCCAAGTGTGCGGTGGTTTGTCTAATCCTCACGTGTGTGTATTTGTTATTTGACCGGAGGATTATTGATGAGTTTGTGATTGACCGCATACGATTGTGACAAGGTTTTAATCATTTTGTATTTGATGTAATGAAGACAAACTGAGTTTATGTTTGAGCGTTAGTGATTTTATTTGGTGTCTTGGTTTGGGGTACAGGATGCTACATAAACATGGGGGCTACTTAATAATTTGTGTGTAAAAGAACAAAAGATGACAAGTGGACTGTATAGCCTAGAGGGAAAATATGAACATGTTTAAAAAAATCTTTGTGGGAACAACTGACAGCAACTTCAGTCTTAAGGCCTAGAACTAGAATCTTTACACAGCACAAACACAATGATTTTCTTTGTCAACTGTCACAAACTAGGACCAACTAGTTTGCCGTAATCGGCCGTACAGTTGTTACGTGTGGACCCGACTTTGTTTGATTAATCAGAAGGCATGATGAGACTCACAAACACTTTGCTGAATGTACAATCTGGATGAAAGCGTTGAAGATTATGGCACATTTAAAAAAAAAAAAAAAATCTCATCCATTGATGTGACCTCAGTCCAAATCAGGATCTTCTGCCTTCCCGTATTAGTTCTTGAGAGTCTTGCTGGTTCCCCTTCAGTTTCTCATACGTTGCTGCAGAAAACTGAATCTGCAGTGATAATTTCATATATTCACGTCTTATTTAATGCACAACTTTGAGTCCATGTTGTAAACACTTGTGTTCCTTTTGGCTGGGGTTGCATGTGGAGGTCACCCTCCAGCTGATTAGAGTAGCTCATGAATAATTCAAATATTATGTTGTTAACTTCTAAAACTTGCTACAGGAAAGAGTCTGAGCTGCTGGTAAAGATTGTTTTGAGAAATCTGGAAAAACTTCAGTTGAATTGATTTTCAAACGAGAAGCAAATTTCATGTATGCGTTAGCATACTTGGCTAATAAACCTGCTTATATTTTATTTCTATATTTTACCTCAACTTACATAGTTACCAGTTTTTGCACTGAACGTCAAATGTTTCAATTAGCTTTTTGTCCATCAATAACCAGTTTTGACACTTTGTGGTTTTTTGAATTAAACGTATTCTTGCAGGAGTTATACTTAGTGCTGTTATTGTAATTAGAGTGAACAGGTCACGTGTGCAGGGCCGGAAGTAATCAAGACTTCAGACACGCGCCTGTTCGCCGTCAGTTTTGCTGATGGGACGGAGGAGAGCGGTGCTGCGTTGGTTCGCTGTGTCAACTCGATCACCATCATTTCACTTGTTGAGCTTTTGTTTCCATTAAAATTTGTAAACCTCCTTCCAATCTCGTCGGAGAAACGACTCAAGCTCAGACTCTCAACTACGTTTAGTTTAAATCGTGACGTCACTAGTTTATAAAAAGGACACATTAAAAAAAATCAAAAAACAGAAGCGGATCAAAGCAGACGACTGTCGGAGAACAGAAGCCGAGGTAAGTCTCCACCTGTGGATGGATGGAACGACGCTGGTTCTCGGCTGTTTGTCCACCGGGGACAGGCTGTTGCATCAGTGTTTGCATTAACTTGGCTTTATGACTCTGCGTTATTCCCACGTTGTCATGGGAACCTCCGCTGAGATTTAAGGTTGACGGTGTTGTGATTATGCGCAAATCGGATGTCTGTTGTTTAAACTTACAAAGAAAATCAAGTAGAATTGAGTGAAATAAATGATCACACGTCCTTCAGTGGAGGAACTAAATCACTGCAAAGGCTCTGGGGAATAAAATCGAAAAGCTTCAAATAAAGGGTTCATTCCAGAGATGAATGAAAAATAAAAACATTTTCCAACCTCTTCTGGTGAGTAAACAAAATGAATGACTTTCCAGCAAGGAGAATCTTAAACAGTGGTTGAATGAAAAGCAAGAATTGTCTCATAATGGTAATTCTGTGAAATCTGATGGAAGAGATGCTTCACCTTCAAATAGCAGATGACCCTCAGATTACAGACTGTACCTAAAATCAAGATGATGTAAAACCAAGCCACAGCGTTTTAAATGTGGGAAGCATTGTCAAAGACAGAACTATCTGCATGCAGGAATGAATCGAGAATACTTTAAGATATCTCTTTTTTTATACAGTCAAAAAGCTGGTTGGTTATCTCTTGTAAAAGTGGAGTAAAAGTTGTGCTACAACTACAAGTTGTGCTGTCTGAGGAAAAACGTGCTTTTGTTGCTTGCATTCATATTTTTGTTTGTCATTGTGGGCAATGAACTTCTGTTTTAGCCTATGCGTTAACTGTTAAAATGTGATGTCAGGGTGGAAACGAGTGTCTGAGCAAAACTGTAAACGCGTCTTTTCTACTGGAAATAAATGTTGAGCAGAACCATGAAAATGAAAAAAGAGGCACGGAAAGCACACATAAACTAACAGTTGTAAGCTCTTAAATATGTATTTACTTCATTAATGTCATGTAAGAAATGGATATTAAACATGACCAACTGGCAGTGATGGATGAATTGCTCAAAACTGTATATTCAAAAGTACAAATGAGTACAAAAAATGTACTCCGTAAAAGTTCTGGATACAGTTACTATAGGACCCAAAAGCAGAAGATGAGACGCGCTGAGAGTACAAAAGGTTTATTAACCCATGAACTAGGGACAGTTATTGATTAGCACCCATACTACTGAGACTATAACAATCAGCTCAGACACTTGAGATAACAATACACCCTCAAAGGCACTATAACAAAATTCCGTCTTAATGAGAAGACTAACACTATAACAGAAAATCAGTCTTTCAGAGGAGATTAATATTACAAACAGAAAGTCACTCTAAACAGGAAGACTAACAAACCTACTCAGACTATCAACAGGCTCAAAACAGTATCACAGGCTGAAGATCAGGAGACGGAAGAAAAGATTAGGAAGATGCACCAGAACAGACCATGACACACTAGCGACCCCAAAACTCAACACAAGCACTTAAACACAAACATGCAGTGGCGATGATCACGATGATGAAAGGCAAAGCGCGAGTGCACTGGCAACCAGTCGAGAAGGGCAGGAGCATAGAGTCCCGCATCCTAACGATGATGATGATGATAAAATGCAAAGGGTGAGTGTGTATATAAACGGTAAGGGCAATGGTTCTCTTGTAGCAGTATTTAGTTATTATCACCTGATTTAATCCATGGAAACACGGTGGACGGTTGAGCATAACCCCACTGTGCACTACCGCATGTGGCTGCTTCCTTCATAAAGACAGGAAACAATAAAAAAAAATCACATTGGTCGATCAGTCTTATTAATTTGTGAATCAGCAGGGACCAAGTCTGTCCCAGTTCTCCCACTGCTATAAAAACAACAGTGATGCCTCAAATGCAAATACTGGGACCAGTAATGAACCTCATACCAGTGTCTGACCTGAGAAGTCTGAATGAAATAACATTCACGGAAAACAACAGCAATGCCTTTTATCTCCGCAAAGAAATAGATGCCACTCTGTGGTGAAGACGTATTTAGATGTCATGCATTCATGAAAGCCAAGAATGGTGTAGAAAACAGAATCCTCTCTGGTTCCTGGAGTAGTACAGAAAACAACATTGTATGGAAGAAGCTACTAGCACATTGATCCAGACAGGAAATATGTCAAGACTGAGAATTTATTAAAGGAGCAATTCGGCAATGAACAAAGATGAAGTCTGCATATATGTCCTATTTAAACTGAAGATGCAAAATCTTTTCAAGACCACAGCCTGTTTCTATTGTTTGCTTTAATGCCATGGATGAAGTGCAAGATCGACATGATCTTGGTATTTCTGCTAATAAATTGACCATCATAAGAATGAGGGACAAGTGGGGAACTGTACCTTGTAATCTCTGTGATCTGATGATGATGTTGTTTTATGCGTTTATGGGCAGCTCATGGAAGCTCATGTCCATTGATTCTAAACCGTCTATAGGTTCTAAACTCCTGCCTTTTTCTACAGAACATTCATTAGCAAGTGGGACATAATGGTTTTAACCACGTTGTCCAAACTATGAGTGTGTTGGATAGCCAAACATTAATTGGAGGATTCTAACCAAGCGTGACGCAAAAGTTCCAGCAGATGGCAGACCTATCCACTGAAAATGTTGCTCCGAAGGCGTCTCCACTCACTCATGTTGGAGCAAACAGTTTGGACCTGTCAGGTCAAAGAGCAGTAGGCATCTAGTGACGAGTTAATGACTTTTTTTTTACCTCTCTGACTGCATGAACACTGTGGACACCTTCCACTTGACTGCAACACAGACTTCCTGTGATGGGGTCATGTTCTGTTACTGCGGTCTGATAATAGTAAGTACATAATAAGAGCGAAGTGTTGACAAACTGACAATGTTCTTTAAGAAACGAAGCTGACTTTCAATCCCCCAGCTGGCTTGCATCATGGAGGACCAAAGGAAAGGCTTCTTAGATCTATGCAGAAAGGCCCTCACAAGGCCTTCGTGAAGTAGTAGCAATTATCAACAGCCATCCAATAAACAAAACATCCATGGATCCTAATGACCTAGCGACATAACCATGGCGTAATATTTCCCCCTATCTACAGCACGTATGAATGAGCAACATAGTGTCCAGATACTAATAGTGCAACAATTTTAACGTTTACTGTAAGATCAGTGGGTTTCAACTGTGGGAAAGTAGAGTTACTTTTGGCAGATAAAGGAAGCTCAGCTTGATCTCTGTTGCACAAAAATAGGATGATATTTCAGATAAGTTTATTTAAGAGGTGTAAGCTTTTTCCCGGGTGGGACATACACTGTGAGTGCGGTAACATCCTGGAACTTGTTTCTCCTGCAGTGAACATAAACGCAGCCTGTGCTTATTTAGACACAGATCCTTGGATGATTCTAGCTAAATACCGCAGCTTTGAGCGGCATTTGGAATGATAACGTGAGGCATGGAGCATCTAAAGCTCATCTGTACTGAGAATTTGTTGACGGAAATCAAAATATTTTTGGCATTAGGATCTAAGACGTGTGTCATCAGAAGCCAAATCAACTTACCCATGTTTCATGGCTACTGAATGAATCCCAGCTCTCACTGGCTAAAGCGCCCTGGAAAGTTCCCGAGTTTATTTCAGAATTTTCTTGGACCCGTTTGATGGGTCCTGACAACTGCAAACCGAGAACATTCTAGAGAACATTCAAGAGCTTTTGTTTTGGACAACCTCTGACCCAGTTGTCAAGCTATCACAGTTTGTCACATTTGGTCAAATCCTTACACTTACCCATGTTTTCTGCTTCTTTTTTTAACCCTCCTGGACCCATAAAATGTGAGTGCCCTCTCTACCCACCATTTCCCCCCACTGGAATCTGACTCCCCACTGCAAACTCACAGACACAGTTCGGTCTTTCACATAAGTTTCTTCCTTCACCAGCACAGACACCCGTTGTTTGTCAGATGGATGTGTTGGATTTTCCTGCAGAAAAGAAAAAGGGATGGTATCTTTCTCTGATGGCCCCCAACACAAAAGGACCCATGTTTGCATGGCTGGACCCGTCAAGATTATACTGCAATTCCCAGGTATTGGGGGAAAAAAGGGGACATCAGCTAGATGTTGATACAGTGTCTCGTGTCCAGTCATTTAGAACTGCAGAAACATACCTGTTTATTATAACCACAATCAGCAAAATTTGCATTCGTTCTCTGTGCACTTGACTCAGGCTTTTGCAGACTGTGTTGAAGACCTTCTCAGTCCGTTCCAGAAAGATTCCATAGACCTGGTTGCTGGGGTAGATGCGATGGGATTCATTCTTGGTAAGAAAACAAAGCAATTCAAGAAGGAATGTATTACGAGCAATTACATTTGTCGTTGCACGCTAAACTTATTTTGGGAGGCAGTTACTCTGATAGTGAAGAAGTCAGGAAACCTAACCCCAGTGGCAAAGATACTAAATTTAGATTTTTGGTTTGAATGTTGAAATGCTAAACAACACAACGCCAAACTGTGGGGAACACGCGGTCGGGGTCATAGATGGATTCCTGCCTACATGACAATGTACAAAAGCATTATTCCTCCAGTTCACATATGTTTGGATGCATGTTTTTCTGGGTTTCTTTCAGGAGCATCTGTTGCCACAACTCTTGGAAAAGGTTTCCTTGCAATCCGCAAAGAAGGACACCTGTGTGTCCCAACTGAACAGCAGAACTACACAGACTACACAGGCAAAGAGAATACTTTGGAATTAAGAAAGGATGTGCTAAAAGCAGGTTAGTTTACCTTCAATCATATCACATATTTGTCTACTCTGAAAAAAATATGATTAATTATTGCTATGAAGTGATGATTCTATATATCATCTGGCACCAAAAATCTCCATTGAGTGCTTTTTTGGATGTGGTGTGCATTGACACAGCATCAGAAAAATTTAAATACACTGAGCATTTGATGTTTTGACAAGGTATTGACCTATGTATATTTTTAATATAAATACATACTTTATGATAAAAAATACATATTGCATTGCAATACATTAAAATGACATGGTCATACTAAGCCCTGCTTGGTGCAGCATCTGAATTATTTTTCCAGTGGAAAGCAAGAAATTCCACCTCAAACTCCTTTTTACTGTAGTGCATCAGATTTCAATCTTCTTCACTACTACTTCAATCTTCTTAATCACTTATTATGGCTTTTGCAATGATATTTTAACACCTGGGACCATATGCTTACCTTTTGTTTAAGATAAGATAAGATATATCTTTATTGATCCAGCATAAGGGAAATTTACTTGTAACATAGCTCACAAGTTTAACAAGGCAATAAAAGCAAAAAAATCAGCACTGTAATGCACTTACTAATGTAATGAAATGTGCAATGTAAAATTAATTCAAATTAAATAAAATCAATGTACAAATGTATATTCTGTAAAAAAAAAAGAGACTATGGAGTTATAGACCTGCGGTAGCGCTCTTTCCTACTCTGCCTGGTGCAACCCGCTGCACCAGGCAGTGGTGAAGGTGATGGTGAAGATCAAGTGGATATAGTTTTATTAAATACAGCTCGGCAATTGACAACAACTGTAACAAAGGAGGCAATAAACCAATTCAGTGCTCAAGTTAAAGTACAAGTTTTTGCCTAAAACACTCATACAACTAGAACTAGTTTTTTTAACGGGTGTTTGTACAAATCCTGTACCAAAGTATAACTCAGAGGGACTGAACGTGAGCATCTCCATATAGTTCAGAAGGCAGTACTTTTACTCCCCTGCTACACTCTTCTACTTGTTTTAATAAACTTCCAAAATAAAACAAATTGCTAATGATGAATCCTTTTTGCCTGGTGACCTCTTAATAAAAAATACACACACAATCTACACATAACCAGTTAATGCTTGTTATGTGTATTATGTCTGAGTTGCTTACCTCAATTCCCTCATTCAGGTCGACAATCCCTCCTGTCCGTAGGGGGTCTGCCAACAAATAACATCTGCTGGTCCCAGCACCACACAGAAGATCCCAAGCCAAACTGTTCAGCTCAGTAATCGATTGAGCTTCCAAACGTCCTACTCCCAATATTCCACAGACTGCTGAAAACAGCATCTTCCTGTGCACTTTAGTTAAAAATAATGTGCCTTTCTGGCCCTTCTTTTACTTGTTTCTCATGAAATGGAAACACACCTTCCGATAGCACTTTGCTTTGATGTTTTCTCAAATTCAACTTTTGTCGCCTTGAATCTCACTTGTAAGTAGCTTTGGATACAAGCGTCTGTCAAATGACTAAATGTAAACGTAAATGTTAAAGATGACTTACTGTCCCACCTGCAAATGCTTAAACTTGAACTGTACATTTACATTTAGTCATTTGACAGACGCTTTTGGAGAGCTAAACAGGTATCTGATAGTCTGTCATTATGTCTAATAACATGTCTCTCTTACTTGCAGGTTTGCGTGTGATAATAGTGGACCAATGGATAGAGACTGGAGGCACTATGAAGGCTGCGATCCAGCTCGTAGAAAGGCAGGGAGCCACTGTTGCAGGTCAGTGGTAACAGGTCCAAGGTCTGAAAAAAGCCACGGATTGAAACCTAAGACATAAAGACATGAGGAGTTCTGGACTGGATTTGAAGGCTCCCACATAGTTTGATGTTGTCAGGCAGGTTATTCCAAAATAGGGGGGCCTGACAGACGGAATCCCTGCATTCTGAGAGCAGAGAACGCAGGGTTAATTATGAGGTTGACGGACGTCAGATGGGAGAACTTTCATTTAGGATTTTATGTTCAGTGGAGACCCCTTCCAATCTTATCTGACATAGCCAATAAAGAAAAGCTATGACAGACGTGAGTTCAAGTTAAATACGTGACTGTGAATATTTAATTGTCTCATGCAGGCGTTGCAGCTGTGGCCATCGAGAACACAGAAGGTGGGAAGTGGATTAAAGAACATTACAGATTCTCTCACTGCATCCCAGAAGAGCTGCAGAGCCACATCGATGCAAAAGACCTCGACACCTTTATTCAAAAGTTCCAACAGCTGAACAACTAAACATGATTTCTCGGAGGTTCAGTGAAGGGCCGTGATGATTATCTAAAACTAATAATGAAGAAATAGTTTTGTATGCTGTAATTACTTTTATATATTAAAATGGGTAACACTTTACATTACAGCCGACGACTTACAGTGCAAGTACAGTGAACTTGTTCTTATTAGTAACATCGATGGACCTCCATAGTACCTCCATAGTACATAGTTGATGTTACTTGATACGAATAAGCAAGCTTTGGGAAATAACTGGGTAAAAACATGAGAAAAATACCCAATAACTACAAAATAGTCTTAAGTATTTTGTAGTTATTGTTATCAAGTACCAGCAAATATGTTTCCATCGGTACAGTGAATGTACATTGTTTTTAAGAATACGTACACAGTAAGTTTTCTGTACTTGCACTGTAATCTAAAGTGTTACCGTAAAATGTATTATACCATGAGCTGTACAGTTATTTTAACTTACTTGTTTTCTTAAAACCCATTATTTTAGAAACACTTACACAGGAATAATTTTTACATAATGTTGACATGTTAAACATGACTAATGTAATATATGTAATAATAAATGACTAAACATTATTTTACAGCATTTGTTTTTGATTAAAAAAATATCCAAATTAAGTCCCTCATTTGATTGTAAACAAACAACAAAATGATATTATATCACCATGTATCATATTACGGTATATGACAATAGAAAACCTGTGGATTGAGAGTAATTTTGCGGTATATGCCAGCATGTTATGGTTTATTTACAAAGCATAAAAAATGCTAATTTTACACTTCATTCCTATTTATTTCCACAAATAAAAAAGAGCAACACAATGTCATCTGCAAAACATTGATATATGAAACGGACAGATACATTTGTGAATATCTGCAGTGGCATTGTTTTTACTTTTTCTAATAACGGATATATAAGTAAGTGGATATCTTGAATTGCATTTTGACATAGTAGGACTTTTTTTACTAGTGACAATGCTTTATTTTCATTTTTGATATCTGTAATTAACAACATGACTAGTAAAAACGGCACTGTAGATGTGAGATAGAAAGGAAGTCATTGTGGATATCTGAATTGTTCTTTTTAACTAAGAAGAATAAAATTACACATATCTGCAAGCTATGAAATGTTAAAACAGCCACGATATCATTAATTACCCTTCTGTCTTTTTGTCAAAACCTGAAGCATACATTACCCACAATGCACCTCAACAGTTCAGCGTGGTCGTGGGTTTGTTATGATGGTAGGCAGAGACAGTTGTAAACCATAAACTGTTGCCTTAACTGAAGGTGTAAATGTCAATATCTGGATGAAAAAAATGTCATGAGTTTTATGAAACCTTAATAATAAGCTTCCATAAGTAATGAGTCTAATAATAAAACAGCAACAGTATGAATTTTCTGATAAGAAGTGCCACCAAGAGAAAATACTGTGCAAAATGTGACTAGATTGACCTTTGTACTAACTGGCGAGTTGTGTTATTTTGAAACATAATATCATACATCCCATGACCGAAGGCAAACTTTAGGGGCACTCTATCATACCATGAGTGTTGATTGCTGTTCTTAAAAGTGAGTTTGATGACTAAGAGTTAAAGCTCCAAAATATATTGTCCTTTTCATTACTTCAAAGTGCAATTTTAATACATTATGCTTTTGTCTGAATGCATATATTTATGTGTTGCTTTAATGTCACTGGATAAATTCAGATTCAACTACATTTTAATGATTACTTATTTAACTTCTGAGCATATTGTGAATACAAAATCAGCCCAATGTATTTGCAAAACGTTTGTGTCCAAGACAAAGAAAAATAGGGGTTTGCTTGTGAATTTAGTTGTGGATGCAGTATTTTTCAAAAGGTTTGCTTTATTTAAATAATCAAAACATCACACCTTCATTGGTGCAATGTTTAGTGTGTATTAAAAGTAGTAATCCCTTTTAAACTTCTGATCTTTACTTTATTACAACATTAAATCATCGTCGTTTTAATTTGGCTTTTTGAAAAAACTAGCTGCAGTGTTGTGAAAACACAAGGTGAAAACTTATAGTGTTGTTACAACTACAGAGAGACCTGCTGACTTCATGATCTATGGCTTATACAGGGCAACAGGGACAATGTCTTTGAAAAGAGATGTTTTGATTTATCTTGTATTAAATGAAGCATGTTTTTAAGAACCCTATATTTTGGATTGTTGAGTGATACCATAGTTTTAAAAAATGTGTAAAGTGACAAGTGTTTGTTCTGTGTTTGACATTTGTACAGTTACTCATGGAAATAACGTAAATATTGTACAACTACAAGTCAAACATTTAAAGGACCAATGTAAAACTGCTTCTTGCAGAAAAATGGCCCTATTGTGAAGTCACACTTATAGGTGTTGCACTGAAAGGCGTGATATTAAAAGGTAATATTAAATCTAATTTTCTGCCTTCTGCCGTGGCTTGGCATCAATACATCATGCCAGCTAAACTGTTACATAACAAGGTATCAAGTTATGAGTGTTATTTAGAAATGTAATAAGAATACCTAGATTATCTGTGTAAATATGGTATTCCTAATGGTTTTATTATGTACTTATTTACTGACTTATACTTATGCCGCATGGTAATAGTTGGTAATAATGGTAATAATTCTATGACTCTACATATTGTATAAGCATCATGACGCGGATTTAGTGAACCAGGCTGAGATCAGTCATCAAAAGGTTTATGGCGCCACCTACAGTCAGTACACACACACACACACACACACACACACACACAGAGTATATACAGTATATATAATCTATCCGGAAACAAACCAAAAAAAAAATCCGTTTTTTTTTTCTTTTTTGCTTGTTGCTACAACAAGACCCTGTAGTCCAATACTTTAATATTACTATTTGCATAGTTATAGAAATCATACCAAACGTAAAATAGTTTGCAGAGTATTTTTCTTTGCTTTAAAAAATAAAGCATAACAGATTAATAATCCGTTGACACATCGATCTGTACTTTGTGTTTCCAATAGTTCCACATTTCCTCCAGCAGGGGACCGAGCACAGAAACTGGGAGGAAAGAAGAATCCAGGGATCCGAGTCAGCAGCAGCAGCAGCGGCGGCGGCGGCTCCGTCTCCTCCTCAACTTCCGTGGATCCATTTCGGCTCCGTCCACCAGAACCTCTGCGTTTTTCCAGCGGCACCGGCGGTTTTTATTCGAACCAGAAACATATGGGGGAATCAAACCAACCGCATTGAGCGGAGGAAGGAAGAGAAACACGCGGATCGTCCCGTCTCCTCAAGGTAACACGTGAAACACGTCGGATGGAAAAGTTCAGCGACTCTGTGTGACGTCAGCGAACCGACTCACTGTCGTTATGTCTCGCTCCTGTTTCTGGAATCTGTGATACAATTCTGCTAAAATCGTGTTTTTCACGAGCCGCTTTCATGGACAATGGGATTAAAACAGATAAGTGGATCAGCGCTGATTACAGTTGTCTGCTGTGTGTGTGTGTGTGTGTGTGTGTGTGTGTGTGTGTGCAGCTACACACTGGACAACAAACAGTTTCCTCATTACGTGTTATTTGAATTGGCTCCCTCTGTACACCACAGCATCAACACACACACACACACACACACACACACACTGTGTTAGAACACGTTCCTCTGCCTTTTCTCTCTGCTTTTAGCTGGGATGATGTAATCTGGTTTCTCAGTTTAGATTGAAACATTTGGTTTGTCTTACTGTAAGGGTTTGAGTCCCGTTGTAGCTCCACAACTCCACATGGCATCATGTAAGATGGAAAAACCACTCTGGATTACATTATTTGGAGTTTTACAGCTAGAAATAAAGCAATATTTAAAAATGGAACATGCACAAACATTTTTAATATGAACCTAATCTCCAAAGTAAAACTATAGGAAGCAAGTTGAAAATGCACAAAGTTGACCTTTGTGCCAAAAGTCCAGGTTCTCTAATAATATTTTTCTATTTCTCACCATAGTAATCTAAACAATATTTTGTTGCATTGATCAGAAATTAATATGGTTATTTAGCTGCCAGGATTATAAATGATTATGTCTACCTCGTCCACAATGTTTTGATACTTTTTACTCTGAACAAAAAAGAAAGTAATTGTCAGATCGTTTGATGATGCCTGCAGCCGTTCAATACATTCTCTGCATGAATCATACCGCCTTGCTAAAGTTTTCTGCTGGTTTCCGACAAAAGGTAATAGAAGAAATTTGATTAACACAATACAAGCAAAACAACACAATACAAACAAAATAATTCAAGTTACAAGTTTAGATTCTGAACCAGGTTCCCATTGTTGTTTCCTGAAATCATTAAACAGTTATCAAAACAGCTGATACTTTTTTTTGGTAAATAAATCTGTTGCAATTCTTTCCCAGTCAATAAAGTCAGTAGCTGCATTTTCACACAGACTGATATTGATACAACCTGCAAGTTCCATCCTGACAGTTTTTCTTTTTGGATACTGGAATTTAAGCTCCAATAATTTGTTGTCTTGAAACTAGATTTGTACACAGAGTCTACAGTTATTTGAAAATGAAAAAAACTATAGTAGCTTATTGGTTTTCTGTCAAATAATGATGAATAAACAAAGCAATGGTTTTAGCTATATAGAAACTGTAAATGCCAAAATTTGAACATTTGATTTCAGCAAAATCGGCTTTGATTGGTTGATAAGTGAATATGTAGTTTCTTCCATAAAATGTAAGAAAACTGTGAGAAAAAACTGATCACAGTTCCCAGGCTGTTTTCAAATTAGGGCTGACACCGTCAGTGAACTAATGAATTTATCAATTATCAGAAAACAAATTTTCAGAATCAGCTCATAATTACATCAAGGACTTTTTTAAAGTAACACACAGAACATGTACTCTTTCCTCATCAGACTAAACAACTCATTTGCAAACCTTCATTATGTTGGAAACTGTGATGGACATTTTAGCCATTAACTGATTACTTAAAAAATCAATGGAGACTGTGAAAAAAAAAAAATTAATGTTGTTAAATTCATTGTTTGAGCAGCTCTTAAATTCATTCCCTGCATTCAAAATTTATGAAAATAACTGAAGGAGTGAGACGATTCTTTTCTCCCTCTCTGTCCAGATCGTTCGCCCTGAGCCTTCATGTCTGTCCGAGTTTCGGCCATGAGTGTTCTTCCTCCTGTTCGACGGGACCGCGTCATCGCTCATCTCCCTCAGGTAAAAGCCTTCAGTCTTTAAGCCTCATCTTCCACCACATCTGTAAGACGCTCTGCAGCCTCACAACGTCTTCTCCCTCTGCTGTAGTGTTTCAGGAAAGAAGCAGCTCTTCACACTAAAGGCGATTTCAACAGTAAAGTGAAGACTGCCTGCCAGGAGCAGCGCACCGGCACCGTGGGGTGAGTTCCTGGGTCAGGTTACATTAGGACTTCTACTCGTGGCAATTGTTTAAGTATTAGTTATTCTTCGGTTTTACTCAGCAGATTCAAAATCTCCAAGGTCATTGTTGTTGGTGACCTGGCTGTGGGGAAAACCTGCCTGATTAATAGGTAAGTCCATCCCAGTATGTCAAGAGCTAAGTTGTATTTCTGGAAAATAAATAACCTAAAGCAGAAATATAAACCCAACCCTGCAGGCAAAAGATAATACAGTCTAATAAAACCTACGATTATAAATAATAACAGGTTTAGTTATATATATGTTTTCCTAACCTGTCCAAGACACGTACTTGAGCATCAAAGACATAAAGTATTTTTTGCTGTAGTGTCTGTGTGTAACAGACACGCAACACAATGAAGAAAGGAAATTATTTTTACACAAAGTCAAACATCATTTGCTTTTTATTTTACTACAGCACCAGTAAAATTCTATTGTGACATTATGAAACAAATTACAGAGCTGTACCGGTCAATTACTGTCTCCGGCTTGCTAACTTTAACAAGTTGTCATTTTCGGTCCTTTGAACTGTGTAAATGTCCTGTAGAAGTGGACATGTCTCATTTACAGGACATGTGTCAAAGTCAGTCCCACAGCCACTGCATTAAAATTATAATAGTTGTTTCAACATCTGTCATGTTCAAAAGTCTAAAGTTGGACCCATTGTAAAATGTTACGTTATTGTAATGTTACATCACAGTTGCATCACTGATGCCATATTGTGGAAACTACAATATAATACAAGTTCTTAGCCATCATGTGTGGAGTCATTTCAGTTAGATTTTTTTTACCGCTCATTCAAGATGGCTGATGGGGCATCGACCACCGGTGGTCCTTTGTTCCTGACCTGGCCTGAATGGGCTTGTTAGGTGAACAATGAGGAAGAGTCGTCAGGATGTAACAATCAGGACTCCTAACACTTTTGTCTGTCTGGGGGGCGTTAAGCGTGTCCTTCCTGGTGGACGCGTGAAGTGGTTTTAAACTTCCTGCTGATGGATAAAAGGCACCTTGGAAAATGAGAGACAGCTAATTTTAACTGAGACTGAAGAAGCATTTTGAACGATTAGCAAAACATTGAACTGTCCAGAAGGAATGTAAAATAATCATCGGCATCTAAATGTTAATTTAATGAACAATGAGAACATGTTTTTAAATCTATTAAAAAGCATGAAATGATACGAGTTTTAAAGAAGGTGAAATACTTATGCAATCACTTACCTTACGTTTTATATTTAAAGTAAATGACTCTGTGCGTCCAAAAAGCCAAATTCAATTGGCCATGATTCAATGCAGTAATAAAATACAGGGTGAAAACTTCCAATAGCCTTTTTGAGCATTATACACTGCACCAATGAAGGTAGTTTCCAAATGTTTTTAGATATTTGGGTGAAGCAGCCCTTTAAACAAATTTTCCATCCACACCTGAATCTCTAACTTCTAACATAGAGTCATTTTTTTTGGTGTGTTTAGTACGTGGTTATTATCACTTCTCTGTGTTGGTTTTAGATTTTGCAAAGATGCTTTTGATAAGAACTACAAGGCAACAATCGGTGTTGACTTTGAGATGGAGCGGTTTGAGGTGCTGGGAGTTCCTTTCAGCCTGCAGCTGTAAGTAGAAATGTCTTCATTTTTACACACATCATGCCAAATAAACTGGCTCTGGTTTATCATCTCTAAGAATTTCTTTCTGTTACAGGTGGGACACTGCAGGGCAGGAGAGGTTTAAGTGCATTGCTTCTACGTACTACAGAGGAGCCCAGGGTGAGAGATTTGTGTGTTTTAGGGAACTAGACCAATAAAAACTGCTTGGTTACATAGTTAAACAAAGACCGAAATGTCGAGGGGGGGAAATAGCTTTGTACTGCAATGTCTCACAGCAGAATTCAATTGTTAACATGCTAAAACATCCAACTTTTTCTTTCAGTTGTGATCATCGTGTTTGATGTGAATGACATTGCCTCTTTGGGGCATGTAAGGTAAGTGTCATCATTATGAGCAGCGTATCTGCACTTGTGTCACAGCTGGAGGGTTTGCTGTATTTCAACTGGTCTTTTCTGTTATTGTCTGCAGGCAGTGGCTTGAAGACGCCTTGAAGGAGAACGACCCCACCGGTGTTCAGCTGTTCCTCGTGGGCACAAAGAAAGATCTGAGTGTATGTCCTTTACTGTTTTTACATTGATGCTTTAAATTTGTGCCTGGGAGCATTTCTGTGATGTTACATGAGTCATATCTGAATCATTTGGGTTGGTGTCAGCAGAGCAAATCATCTGTGGCCTGGTTAAGACCTCAGGAATGTCGATTCTCCCCCTCTTTAAAAGACCTCAGAGCCTTTCAGACAGAGTTAAGAAGGGATACTAACTTATTTAAGCACTGGTGCGGAGCATACTTGGTGATTGTGTATAGTTCATCTTCTTTTCTATTTGAGGACACTTTGGTTTTCTTGAGCTATTTCTCTTTTACCTCGTGGTCATTTTGTTGAAACAATCTTTCTAGACACTCCTCAGGCTAATTTCTGTAAGCACACAAACAACACTGATCGTTTGCCAGGGTCATCAAAGCGACACATTGGTGAGTCTTGTGTTGTCAAGCGCCAACGAGAAAAAAGAAAAGCAAAAAATGCTCACACCAGATTATGAAATGAAGCCCTTTGCAGCCTGCTCCTCATCTGTGCTTGAGGCTACTGGAGCTGCCAAATACCACAAAAACTCCACGACCACACTGTGGACACTTGAGTTGCATTGTGCAGACTTAATTACTTTAATTATTAGTGCTCCAAGATTTTTCTTAGAATACATAAAATGAATAATAAGCACTTTGCTTTAATTTTTTCTTCTTTGACTCTCCCTCACTTATAAGTCGCTTCAGATAAAAGCATCTGCCCAAATCACTAAATGTAAATTATTAATTGATTGACAAATTCCATTGAAGTGCCCTAAATTGTCCTTTTACAGGCTCAGCTGTGATAGTCTCCTGTTTTTCAGGATTTCAGGCTTTTAGACAGTTGGCCAGACAAAAAAGCAGTTTGTAGTCCTCAGCCTGAACTGTAGGACTTTGTAATTTCTATTTTATACCATATTTTCCCAGTTTATAGACTGAACACTTTATTAGTTAAGAAATTGTCCCTTTCATTCATTCATTGGTAATAAAAATCAGTTCCTTTCAGGTAGTACGTCAGTTCATCTTTTTTGATCTTTTGTTCATTGACAGTCTCCTGCTCAGTACTCTCGGATTGAACAAGACGCCCTCAAATTAGCACAGGAGATCAAAGCAGAGTACTGGGCTGTTTCATCCCTGACAGGTAAGTGTTTGGATTTCAATACAGTCAGTAACCCCGGGGATGGAGCAGACGTTTCAGCCTCCTTTGCCGCCCTAATACCGCACTCATCCCTGATCTTGTGCTGCAGGAGAAAACGTCAAAGAGTTTTTCTTCCGAGTTGCATCACTGGCATTTGAGACCAACGTTCTCGCAGAACTGGAGAAAAGTGGGTCGAGACAAATTGGAGACATCGTCAGTAAGTGTCCAAACTGTCACTTTGTAAGCGTTAAAAGCATCATGTTTGTCACAGTTTAACACCCAGCTGTATTTCAGGGATCAACAGCCTTTCGAACAACCTGTACGCCACGTCAAAGAAGAAACAGCCGAGCTGCTGTCAGTAAGAATCCGGGGTTTAATATGAAAAGGCACAGACTAAAGAGGAGACATTTTCAAACAACCATGGCTGCAGCTCATAGGAAGGATTTCTGTGGTTGAAGCAGGAGGAGGGAGGCTGGAGTTTCACTTCTTGACATATTTGAGTTAATCTTTTCCTCTGTGGGATGTGGATTCCTGTGGTGGAGTTTGACATGCTCAGAGTTACAGAGTGGTACAGGAGACAAACAGCGACTGCTCTAGTGCTGCCGACATGCCAGATATTAACTGTGGAAAAATCAACTGCCATGTATTTGTGGATGCTTACTTTTAATCTTGAATTTATGTTCACTTGCGCTGCTGTAGATTTGGTTTACAATCAGATTTATTCATCAAAATACAATGCTTATTTGCATTCAATTCTTGGTTTGATCCTTTAAAAAAAATTAATATACAAGAGTTGGTGTTTTTTCTGTTTTGTCATCACAACAAAGCCACATGTGATGTTTGTCTCATTCAAGAGTTTTCTAATTGTGACCAATTAAAAAAATCCATTTCTCCTTCTAGGTTTATTCAAATAATTTTAGATTTATTGCATGTCTGAAAACCTCAGAAAACCCTAGATTGTGTTATGTCTTTCCACTGAGGCATTGTTATAAGACAGATGCAGCTTGGACATTTTAATGTCACTGAACTTTGAAGAAATCAAGTGTAGTTGTCTGTAGGAGACCAGATTTTGACATTGATTGTATTTAGCTTACATGCATTTCTTACTTTCTACTTTCTTTACTGTACTTCTATGAAATTATTTTTGGTTAAGTTCTTTTGTTGGAGCCCTTGAAGGAAGGCGTTGAGGTCTTGCCCATCGATGTGGCTCTGCAGCAATTCTGGGATGCAGTGAGAGAATCTGTAATGTTCTTTAATCCACTTCCCACCTTCCGTGTTCTCGATGGCCACAGTTGCAACGCCTGCAGGAGACAACTAGATATTTACAATAAATCATGCATTTATTCTTTCTAGAATGGAAGGGGTCTCCACTGACATAAAATCCTAAATGAAAGCGCTCCCACCTGACCTTCGTCAACCTTATAATTAACCCTGTGGTCTCTGTTCTCGAATGAAGGGACTCTGTCTGTCCCCAGAGTTAATAAGTCATCCGGCCCCTTATTTTGGAATAACCTGCCTGATAACATTAAACAGTCTAGCTCTGTGGGGGCCTTCAAATCCAATCCAAAAATTCATTCACATGTCTTAGGTCTCAGTCCGTGGCTTATTTCAGACCTTGGACCTGTTACCACTGACCTGCAACAGTGGCTCCCTGCCTTTCTACGAGCTGGATCGCAGCCTTCATAGTGCCCCCAGTCTCTATCCATTGGTCCACTATTAGCACACGCAAACCTGCAAGTAAAAGAGACGTCAACTAAACTTGCGTCCATTCAGTTTTTTTACGTCCATTGTTTGCAGGGATGATCTGCTTGGTTGCAAATGCTAGAAAATGTGGCAACATACATGAAACCAGCTTAAATGAACGTGATGCATAATATTAAATATACATATAAAAATAATTATATATACAGATCAATTTATTTAGTCGTAATGATTTATTTCAGCAAAAGACTAGGTTAGTTCTCATTGTGCTGAAGGTTCTACAGCAGCTACCTACAACCTTGTTACTCTGACTCGGCTTGGGACCTGGGGTGACTCCACCCCTGGGTGCACTTTGGACAAGTCCATCCTACGTCAGCAGAAAAAAATAACATGTTGATTAAATGTGTACTAGACAAACTGACATATCGTAACATCTGTATTGTGACTTTGAGTCTTATGTTTTGGAAAATAATTGATCCAATTATTTAGCTGAGCTAGGGTTAATACACCTTGTCCTTGGAGGTCAACTCGCTTACAAAGAAACAAAACCCCACCTCAAACGCATAAAAAAGTAGCAAGTCTGTTTTAAAAATGTAAGGAGTTGAAAGTATAAATATTTGGATAAAAATGTGGGGAGTAAAAGTAAACTAGAATTCCACATATCCTGAAGAAAATCGGTGTGATTGCTGAAAGCCAGCTGCTTGCAGCCTTCAATGCTACAAGACTGGAAGCCCTAAACAATTTGGAAGTGAAAGCAGTCGAAAATAATTTTATTTCACTAATTGGAGTTCCCCAAGCGTATTAGGATTGCAGGCGTCCAAGTACTTTGTGTGCTGATGGCTTATGTACAATAACTCACAAAGGCAGCATGGAATCTAGTGACTGGCGGCTCAAGTTGGTAAGGCAGTTGTCCGTGGACCACGGGGTCAATCGGTTCAGTCCCCAGTCCATACTTGCTGCATGTCGGAGTGTCCTTGACCAGAACCCCTAGTTGCTCCCGGTGAGCACCCTGTGTGGCAGCCATCGCCACCGTGTACCAAAATTACTCTGCAAGTAACTTTGGATAAAAGCGTCTGCAAATGACTAAATGTAAATGGAATCTGGAATTCCTATCAGGAATGACAACTCAGTGACCCAGAAGCTTGCTCCTGTTGCTGAATGTGTTTTAATTTGGTTCTGTCAATCATTCACTGAGAGTTAATGCCATTAAGGTTACTTTTTATCCAAGTCTCATTTTAGAATTAAGGCCAATCTATGGATGATTTGCTACTTTTTGCTGTGGAATCAATTACAGCCTGTTCCAGTACAAGAAGTATATGCTGTTGTAAGATGATTAACAAAATACCTACAGTTGCCATCAACAGACCAAAACTGTGGCCAAAAATGGGAAACTGGTAGCACTGGGAAATTATGATTGGCAGGGCTCACTAAAATGTGCAGACTTGAACTTGTCCAGTGAAGCTGCTCAGTAGATACAGATAAATATGCTATAATAGAAGGAACAGATTGACTGAGATACTGCACGATGATGTTCTGGGTAGGACTGTAACAATCACTACAAAGTGTTCCACATGACGTATGGCAAAGAAATAACACGTCTGGCATTTGAATAAATATTCATTTTCGGTTCGTGGCTTTGAAGGAGGAGTTGTATTTCAAGTTCTATTTTGCTAATGTCGACGTACCTCATATTCAACCAGCAGTATCTAATTTGGTCAGTGCCACATCAACTGGCTTCACCGGTTTCCAACTTGCTTTCTGCAGCTTTAGTCTGGGGTGTAAACGTATATTAATGCTTGATGACATCACCCACACGTGGTTTTCATCATAAGAATAAAGTGCGTTTTCTAGAAAGCTTTTTCTGGAAAAGCAGGATGACTACAAAATGTAGAGGTAAACTCCACTAGTACTAACAACGAGAAGATATAATCTAAACTGAAGGTTGTGATGTCATCTGGAGGTGTTTTTTTCAGGCGTAGTTCCTGAAAATCCAATCCAAACCAAGAGATACATCTTAAACGGAGTCATGTCCGTTCTATATCTATAGCATGAGACGTTGCGGCATCTCATAGATTCTGTGCATGTATCTGCATGTGACACGAGGTTTGGACTTCTTTGATTTGTCAAAAGGACAAACTTTACTTGAAAACCTTTAGACCAGTGCTGATATTCACCAAGCTCTAGTGTGATAAGAAGGCCCAACATCATATTATTATAATTATCCAAATAGGATACTGTATTTCTGTGACATCATTGGAGAGGATATTTGTAGATGATTATTGTCCATTGTATCATCTATGCAGTTGCATCCACTGTAGTAACTCAACTTTGTTGAGGCACTGAATACTTTAGAACTGCAAACAACCTGTCTTTTATGTCTCCCATTGACTCCCATAGACCTCTGTTCAAAATAAAAATTAGTAAAAATATTCCAAAATATTATTGTATTGTTTTACATTTTAGAAGCTTATCAATACAAATACAATTTTGAAGTAGAGTAAAAAGTACTGCCCTCTGAATTGTACTAGTGTAGATTTGCTTATTTCATAACATAAACTGTTTTTTATCATTTGTTGCTTAAAACAGTCTTCCAGTGCACACTACACAAACATTTTTTTGCCAGATGCTGAATGATGAAGTCATCATTGCATAAAAACATAAGTAGTTAGTTTTCCAGTCTAGACAAATGTGAGTTGTGGTTAAAGGGGAAAGAGCGATGGAAACGAACCTGGTTTCAGCACATCCTCTCTTAATTCCAAAGTACCTTCCTTGCCTGTGTAGTGCTTATAGTTTTGGCGTTGAGATGGGACACACAGGTGTCCTTCTTTGCGGATAGTTAGGAAACCTTTTCCAAGAGTGGTAGCAAGAGATGCTCCTGAAAAACACATGAGAACATGTCAACTGGACAGAAACTGATTTTGTACATTGTCATGCAGACAGGGTTTGGATGATTCAAATATTTCATATTCTGCTCAGGGTGGTCAAAATTCTGAATATATTATCTTTGCCACTGGGGTTAGGGTTCCCACCTCTTTAATGCGATTGCTCCACACTTTTCTTCTTGAATTGCTTTGTTTTCTTACCAAGAATGAATCCCATTGCATCTACCCCAGCGACCAGGTCTATGGAGTCTTTCTGGAACGGACTGAGAAGGTCTTCAACACAGTCTGCAAAAGCCTGAGTCAAGTGCACAGAGAATAAATGCACATGATACTAAGTTTACCTATAATAAACACATACCACATGTTTTTGCAATTAATGACTTATTTTGCTGCTTTCTGTGAGATGTAAGTCTGCAGACATTGTACCAAACGCTTCCTGACTAGCTATAAATCCCATTTTTTCCCACAATACCTGGGAATTGCAGTATAATCTTGACGGGTCCAGCCATGCAAACATGGGTCCTTTTGTGTTGGGGGCCATCAGAGAAAGATACCATCCCTTTTTCTTTTCTGCAGCAAGAGCCAACACATCCATCTGACAAACTACAGGTGTCTGTGCTGGTGAAGGAAGAAACTGATGTGAAAGACCGAACTGTGTGTGTGAGTCACTTATACAGCAGTGGTCACTAATAGGCGGATCTGAAGAGTGTCAGGAAGAGTTTGGGTCCGACTCTATATCATTGGGTTTTGATTCAGTTCGGCAGATTAATCTTCTACTTGTTACTACACTGCTACTTAGCAACAAGGACATCCTACCTGTCTCTGGTTGTGGTGAAAATATCAGCCAATCACAGGCAGTGGAGGGTGGGCCTTCACTGCACAGAGGTGCAGAATCCAGCACTCAGAGTGAAAACAGGGAGAGAAAAACATCAAACGAGAAGTGGAAAGACCAGTGAAAGAAAAGCGGCCCAATTATAAATCAGTGTGTCGTGATGTGCTGACAAAGAAAATGAGCAATCTTTACATTTAGCCAGTCCTTGTTTTACTTGAAACGTCAAACCTATTATTATTGCTATGAAATTACTTAATGTAATGTAAATTCATAGTTTAATGTGAAATGTACTTTGCCCTTACTTTTGTTTTTTATTATCTTATTTATATTTATTATTGTATATTACCTTGCAGAGTCCAGAGATTCACAGATGAAAATGAAAATCTTTGCAAGGGCATTGATTTATAGCTTTCTTCTTGTGTGACTTCACACAGTGCAGATGTTACGATATAAATATGCATAGATATATATTAATTGTACTGTATAGCTAAATTATAATGCAACTTAAACGTGATGATGCTGCAAACCGGTACTGGTGAGAAGTTTTTCTCCATCTGGACCTCCTTAAATGATTGATTCCCACTGTTATAGAGTACTAGGTTCGGGGACGATGGTGGGTAGAGGGCCCCTCAGCTTGGTTATTTATTCTCTCAGTGGATACTCCATGTGTTTTTCCTATTATTCTCCCAGGAGTCAGTGCAGAAGTGAAGTGAAATATTTACCCCATAAATTAGTGTCAGCCTTGTCCACTCCTGCTTCAGATTTATGCTATAGGTGCCTACTGCATAGCCTGATGTGCACCTCTCGTGAAATATGAGGTTGCCTTGACATGGATCACAACAGCTGTGATTGATCCCTTCTGCGTCCATCAGTGATCATACCGATCATCTTGTCTGGCCTCTGTCCTCTTTCCTTGCTCGCAGTTACAACTGTTGTTAGTAACTCACCATGATGGCACAGAAACCCCACTGCCACTGTGTAACCCACAGCTATAAAAAGGGGGAAAAATGGCGATTATATAACACTTTTCTATATGTTGGTATTCACACACCCCCCCACACACGGGGCAGCTGCCATGCAGTTGGCCAACACTCACTGGGAAAAACTAAGTGAGTGTTTGGTGTCTTGCACAAGGACACTTCAACATGTGACCATAGGAGATGAGGATTGAACCATGCTACCCACTGCACCACATTTGCCATAGTCAGTCATAACATTAAGCCCACCTGCCTAATCTGGCACCAAGTAGCAGGTCCTTAAAGTCCTGTAAGTTATGATTTGGGGCTTCTATTGATCAGACTTATTTTTTCCAGCTTCTCCCACAGATGCTCAGTTGGATTGAGATCTGCATAGGTTGGAGGCCGAGTAACATCTCTATCATGTTGTGTTTCTCGGACCATTCTTGAACCATTTTTGTAGTGTGCCAGAGTGAACTGTCCTGCAGAACAAGGCCTCTAATGCATTTAATTCCTTTATTTCTCTTTAAAACACGAGTTCATACTCACCATGTAATTATATATTTTATATAGCACCAGTTCACAGCATGGTCATCTCAAGGCACTTTACATAAGAAAATGAAGGCTATACAGATATGTAGAGAAAACCCAACAAATGCCCCTTGAGCATCTATAGGCAACATTTGAGAGGAAAAACTCCCTTTAACGGAAGAAACCTCCAGCAGAACCAGGCTCAGGGTGGGCGGCCGTCTGCCTTGACTAGTTGGGGTGAGTGGAAAGTGGAGAGAGAAATTGGGCAGGTTGGTAGGATCAGTAGCTGCGCACTGGAAGACACACAGCTCCAAAGCCGGGGACACCTGAAGACAGGGACAGAGAGAGGGAGACAGAGAGGGAGAAAGACGACACAGAGTTACTTTCATACAGTGGTGACATATAAATGTGGGCTGAGATGGGATGATTTCTATCATCCCTGGTGCATCAAAAAAGACACGGATTCAGTGAAGTATCCCCAGTTAGTAGGACTTACTATTTTTCCATTATTTTTGCCATTGTGAGACATTTTGGCGATTTACTACAGAGGCAAAGGTCTTACAAATATACTTATGAATCCTTTTACTGCTTTAATTTTAATAACTAATACTACAGTAAAATATAAAGTTTACAAAGTAGTCAATTGATTTTGAAAATGGACTAAAAATATACTGCAGTTGATACTTGCTAGTGAAAGACCTGGCTCTTGGTTGGGTGCCTGATGTCCCCTATAAACCTTGTTCCACAGAAGGTTTGTGGGTCAGCCCTACGGCAAATTTAGAATCACTTTTCATTTGTGTGAGAAAACAGGGAGGCTCAACACAGAAAACCATCAGGTCATAGGTCAGTAAACTGTTATCAACATCGTTAGTTTATGAAATGTGATTGTGGAGTTCTGTACCCACCTGGATTAGCAGGCCACCGACTGCTGCTGCTGTCAGTGTCTCTCTCAGCAGTGGAAGTGCCGGCTGGACAGCAGCTAATGTTAACATCTCATCTCTGGAAACAACCTAACTTCATGTGACCACATTCAAGGTTTTTATTCTTCTCTGACGTCCCACAAGTCCGATTTCCTCCAAATAATCATTTGCCAGGCAGGTGGTAGAACTAGAATTTCCAACAGCCACCACTGCTATTAAAACATGGATCCTTCTGACATACTTTTTCATTTAATTTCATTTCCTACTTTTTTCATTTCATTTATTTATTATTTCATATTCTAAGCCTTGACAACAAATAAATATTCACTGTTCATATCATTGCATCTTTGTATAATTTAGAGTCAGTGTTGTACTATGTGCTACTTAATATCCTGTCAAAGAGATCAAACGAGAGCATGCTGAAGCCAAAGCCCCTTTGTAAACACTTACACTTTTACTTTAATCCACGTTACAGTAAATCCTGAATTATAAAGACAATAGATAATAGCATAGATATCCAGCATCTAAAAATTCCTACCTTGTGACTTATACACATCTTTTCTGACTTATACAAAGCTTTTCTGATTTGATCTAGCTCTAACTTTATTGAACAGAAAAGCTCCTGTGAGATTATAACAACTCACCCTCTCATGAAATCTATTTTATATGCTTTTTTGGTAGCAATTTTTTACTGGCTTTATATAATATCTGAACAATTTCAAAGTCTACTACATCGTTACATTTTATTAGGTGTAATTTAAGAAACTGTTGATTTGAAGGTTCTCGAAAAGAACATCTGTTTCTGATTCTCACAGCTCTCTTCTGTAAAATGAAAATTCGATTGGTGTAAGTTTTACAAGCATTTCCCTAATTATTCACACAGCAGGTGATATATAGAACAATAATTGAGCAGTACAATATAAACAAGGCTTTCTCTTATAGAAGATCTCTGACTTTGTATAATATTGGCCTATAAGAGGGAGTCAGAAAGAGTTTGAGGACTAGATCATTTCATGCGCTGATAAAGGGGAAGACTTTGGAGGAGACAGTGATGACAAGATGGACAAGGCTATTCACTGAATATGACAAGTTGATTCAACAGAATCAGTTCAGCAGCTGTTTTATTGTGAGACAGACTTACACATTTTTATATAAAGTTTTTCTGTTTTTTCTGTTTATTTCTCCGGCTGATTGAAAAATAAACTGCAGCTGCAGGGTAGACTGGGGTAACTATGGCTCAAGAAGTAGTGCAATTGTCCACCAGTCACATGGTTGTTCCTAGCTCCTTCTATATAATGTCCTGTTGTGTCCTCAAAGAAGACACTGAACCCCAGCTCCTACTGTATGTAAGCCAGTTGATCAGTAGTTTAGTAAAACATGCATAAGTTGGTAGAAATTATCCAGAACATTTATTTAAACATTCCAGTACATATTGAACATACTTTACATTTTTACCCGGAGGTAAATTTAACACAAGTTCATCAAGTAACACATTTGGAGAACTGTTCCTTCTTAATGGAGGTACATATTTCTGCTTCAGGTTATTAATTTGCCAGAAACACAACTTGGCTTGTCACATATTAGGCTTCGCTTACCAATTAATTAGACTAGAGACTTTAAATCTGCTGAGTAAAATAGAAGAATAACTAATATGTAAACAATTGCCACCAGTAGAACTCCTAATGTTACCTGACTGAGGAACTCACCCCACGGTGCCGTGCGCTGCTCCTGGCAGGCAGCCTTCATTTTATTAAAGTCATCTGTAGAGAGCAGCTTCCGTCCTGAAATACTACAGCAGAGGGAGAAGACGTCGTGAGGCTGAACAGTGTTTTCTTTTAAACCTCATCTTATATCTTTTCATTTCATTCCCTGCAGAAAATGTAAAATAACCACCGGCTTAAATTCATTCCCAGCATTTAAAATTTATGAAGAAAACTGAAGCATTCAGATGATTCTTCTCTCCCTCCCTGTCCAGATCGTTTACCGTGTACCTTCATGTCTGTCCAAGCTTCAGTCGTGAGTGTTCCTTCTCCTGTTTGAAGGGACCGCATCATCGCTCATCTCGTCAAGCCTCGTCTTCCACCGCATCTATAAATCTACATAGAAATAAAAAAGGACACATTCTCTGGCGCAGGAGACTAGGGCTGCATACAACAGTCTCCACTGATTTTATAATAATCAGTAAATTGCTAAAATGTCCATCACATTTTCCACGATAATGGATGTTTGCAAATGAGTTGTGTAGTCTGGCAAACAATGTAAAACCTAAAGATTTTAAATGTATAAAGAAGATAGGAAACAGAACACATGTTTCCTGTTATTTTCAAAAATACTTTATGTAATTATAAGATGATTCTCAAAATTGTCACATTTTGTTTTCAGGCAATCGACAAATTGATTTGTTGACTGATGGATGCTTCCCGAATGATGGCCTATTTGAAAACATCACATTTCGCAGTTTTCTTACATTTCATAGACAGAAAAACAGGATAATCATGTATCAACTAATCTTAAGCTTCTTTTACTGAATTCAGATGTCTTCTAAACAATTTAATATTTACAGTTTTTATATAGCTGAAACAGCTGGTCCATTTATTGATCCATTTATTTATCTACAGAAAACCAATAAGCAATTTCAAACAACTTTATCCCTGTCCACCCCATTGTCTCATAGAGACTCTGTGTCCAAACCTAGTTTCATGACAACAAATACTAGTTTCTCTAGAGCCTAAATTCCAATAACTCACAGAAAACTCTGTGTCTTTCTGTATCAACTGTCAGACTGCAACAGGCAGGTTGTTTCAATATCAGTATGTGTGATAATGCAGTTACTGACTTTATTGATTGTTAAAGAATTGCAACACTTAGTTGATTTATTTAACAAGTGACAGATAATTAATAAAATGTTTTAGTCAGTTTAGTCCAACAAAATGGTAAGCATTCTTAGAGGCAACCTCGCCTAGAATCTACACATGCAACTTGTATTATTTATAAAATTGTGATTACCAAATTTCTTTCATTATCTTTTGTCTGTAAAGCAGCAGAAAACTGTAGCAAGGTCTTGGATTCAAGCAGAAGAAGCACTGAAAGGCTGCAAGCCAATAAACATTTTCATCATGACATTTCACTTCTTTCTTCTTCAGATTTAAAAAAATCTGAAAATGGTGGAAGAAGTGGCCACAGTTAATCCCTGGTCGATAAGTGACCCTATTATATACCAAAAGTCAGATCAGTGCTACAAGAAATGATGAAAGAGACCCTGGTCTTTTGGCTCAAAGGTCAACTTTGCACATTTTCAACTTGCCTTCTCTGCTCTCAGATTGGGTGGCGTGTGTATATGAGTGTATATGTATAAGGGTTGCTGGACTTCAAATTATGTAATGCAGTTTGTTATTGCACATGATGCCATCTGTAGTTCTAGAGGATCTGCTTAACTGTCTGTCTGAGTGCCTGTATATTGATCTATTGATCTACAGACCTTACTATCCACATTAATATTCTTTATGATTTGTTTAGAAAAATACTGTACCTTTAGCATGTTTTCTACAACTTTGCAAGGAAAAATATTAAAGTATTTGACTTCGTGCCCTTGCAGCAGTAGCTATTCAATTAAAAATGTGGACTCTAGATGGCGCCATAACCCTTTGATGGTTCACTAAATGTGGTGTCATGATGCACATACAACATGTGGGGTCATAGAATTAACTATTACCATGCATTATAAGTCAGTTAATAAGGGCAAAATAAAAAAATATGAATACCATATTTACACAGATAATCTATGTATGATTAGAAATTAACATTAAAAGCTCAAAATGTTAGGCTTTCGGTGAAACTGTCAGAAATGTTTACATTTATTTACACATTGTTTTGATTATTAAGGCCATAGTTTAAGGTGGTGTTTGGCTGAATTACTTCATATTGAAATGTAGTTTCCATCATTGTTAAAATGAAGCGGGGCCTGAATATTAGTAACTCCTGTCAATGTCATGCTTCAGTTCAGCAGCAATAACTGTGATCTCAGAATGGGAACACAGGCCACGTTTCTGCTGTGAGCACTTTTACATCAATACTTTAAAAATACTTGATGATAACCTTTGGTCCATTTGGTAAATAATGTCTACATTGTTTTAATGGCACTTTCTCTGACGTTTTCTTTGACATCATCCAGGTGTGAATGTGAGTAGCTACATGAATGTAAAGCACAGAAGAAACAACTCAAACCTTCTTTCATCAGCAATACATACACCAGCTCCCCTGTCATTTTAAAAATGTTTTAATCCATGGCATCACTCAACAATCCAAAATACAGGGTTCTTAAAAACTGTTGTCATTTTAATGCAGATAAATTATACATAATTTTGGTCAAACGAATCTACTGTCTATTTTTTCTTTGAATTCTCTCTACTGGGCCCAATTTTTACAAAAGCATATACAGATAACATGCTGCACTATATCTATACGTTCCACATTAACCATATCTCCACTTTGTTCTTACTGTAGTTTTTTTTTTAAAGGCACTGTGGCAAAGGCACTGTAGCAAAGGTCAGACCCATCTCCACTCGGATTTTCTTGGCATTGGCTGAAATACAAATGTAAAAGTTTTAAATGACACTGTCAGCACTGGATTTTTGGCATGATTAAGAAATGAGTATTTAAAGTTTACTAAAGGTGGACTATGTGCACCTATACTACCCTTTACAATATCAAAAAGGAATGCACAGGAGGAAGAAGAGGAAACACATCTTCATTTGATGCCTAAAAAGACAGGATGTATATGTAAAAGTATTATTAGTTTGCAAACAAGCAAATACACTGTGAGGATTCTTTTCCACTACTCCACATCAGGTCTAGCTACTTGTAATGCAGTATCAGTACTGATTGTGCTGCTGCCTGCTCATTATGAAGAGTCCCTCATGCCCACTTCCCGATGAGTTAAATTATCACACTGTTAAATGGCAGGAAGATCCAGCTTCAGCTTCACTTGAGTCAAATACCAACAAACATTACGTGAGAACCATTAAAAAGGCCATAAATTCTCCTGCATCATTGTTTATTGCCAGTTCACTTGGGCCTTGACAACATTATGGCCTAGTTCTAACACAGCCCAGCATCTCTTCAGCAACAACTGGCTTCATACAGATAGCGAAGGACATACCACGTATAAACATATTATTAAAATTTGAGTCCGTCCAGTGTCCCAGCTGGGGGGTTCTTCAAAATGGACGAGGTTGAAATGTTCCCTACAGAAAAAACACTGCTCCCCATGTAAATGTTATTGCAAATAGCTGGGCTGTCTGCTAAGAGCTTCAGCTAAATGCAACTTCACACACACACACACACACGCACACACAACAAAACACTAGTTAATGTATGAGTTGAGCTGCTTATCACAGAGGGATTTTTGACAGTTTGACATCCTGGAAACTTTGCATGTCATTTTTTGCCAAGAGTTAAATGAGAAGATCACTGGTGTTGTCGTATCTGCCCAGTAAATTGGAATTACAACCCAGAATGGTGAATGTCTCTGAAAGGTGTCAAACGTCTGACTTGGCTCAAAAAAGTACAGTAGTGGCAACAGAGGAAACACAGTTGTGTCCTCAGGCAGAGTCAGGTTCGCTGTTTCTTTACACCTTTAAGCTCATCTAAGCTGAGCTAACTGCTGGCATCAATGTAGTTTGAAATACCAGGTAGAAATCACAGAAGCTTATTTCTAGCTTCTAAGTATCTATTGCTCACATGATGCTGAAATAGAACCTTAAAGCAGAAGTTTAATATTTTGGGAGGTATAAATAACTGTCCCCACTAGTAAGATAAAAAATAGGCTACAGTCAGTACTAGTTAGGTCAGCTCAGACACTATAGAACCAGGGGAAATGAACGAACGAGACTCTGTCTTTCAAAGGTAATGAATTCCATCTAATAGCCTCTAAAGGTCACTCCATTTGTTAACTCAAAAACATGATGTGGGTTTGCAGACACGGCCAAGCCAGCTGTTTCCAATCTTTCAAGGATAACTTCAGTCTTTTTGTCCATTGTCACTCTACAGATACTAAGACACTGAATCTTCTCTGCTCGCATTTGGTTAGTTGATGCCATAGACCACCATTATTGTCCAAAAACTATTAAAAACAAACCAACCAACAACGAGTAGAGAAGATTCAGTGTTGGCCTGAGTGTGTGTATGGTGATTGTGGACAATCAAATTATGCTTTGAAGCTGCAGTGTGGAACTTTTTTACAAATGTTTGTATGAGTAGAGATATTCCCCTTATGTTAGGGCAGGCACACACTTTGTGACCGTGGAGCCGAATTTGAATATAATTTGGTAGAGAGGACTGGTTGGATGTGGTTGGTCCTTGACCATTCTCATCTAGCATTGCTGGTTCTGTCACTCAGCGGGAAAAAAGTTATGAATGAAACTGAAGTGATTTGCAAAGATTATAGTATTTTGTTTAAAGCTGCAGTCACTGCCAGCCGTTCTCCCAATAATTTATTTAAACACAATTAATATTTATGCCTGACTTCTGCAACTGATCATGTCAACAGTGGGGAAAGTACAGCTTTACTCTGAGATCCTGAGATCTCATCCCTTCTTTTGTCTTTTGTTAGTTGCTAGATGCCACCATGTTTGTTTTGGCATACTAATTTTTGTTGTTAAGGGATTTTCAGTTTTGTCTTTCTGTAGAACTTTTAATCGTTATGTGTGTTGACCACAGGTTACTCAGTCACCAGGTGTGCGCACCTCCCAGACTGTCAGAGACTACACATCTGTAACAGTCCTTGAAAGTCTTGGCTGGTCTTCAGCTGTGTCTCCAGCTTCATGACCATGGGTTCTGATGCAGCGACAGGAATGATTCCGAATCTCATGCTAGTTTGATTTCCAAAAAGTTGCATATTGTAGCTCTAGCGTTGCATTTAACAAATAGACATGAGAGTGGCATGGAGCTTCTCACTTAACTCAGGACCTGAAAGCCACAAAGCATATTTCCAACTCTTAGCTGATACTGACAATAGGTTTGAATACGCTAGAGCTCAAGGTTTTCAGAGGGGTTGCCAAAATTCTACCCAGGATTTTGGCTTTAACTGTTTTAGTGTTGGATTTGAAAATTGTTCCGACTCCCCGACATTTCTGGAATGCAGCACCTAAACAAGGTTGCACCTTGTTCTACCTCTGTTTGTTAATTTGAGGGGGTTGTTCTTTGGCAGTGACACACGACAAGGGAACCTGTCATCACAAGGAATGGTGTCAGTTACAGTTTGAAGAAGACAACACGTGTAAACTCCCACCCTAAATACAAACCTAACATAGTCTTGTAAACCTCCCCGTCAGTCATTGAGAAACTTTTTGGAGTTGTTGTTATGAATCCCGTTTTGTCCCACATATCTTTTACTCCGGGGAAAGAAGTCGGCACGGAGCAGACGGTAGAAATAAATCAGGATCATAATATTCATCACTATGATGCTAAAAAGAAAATATCCAGCGTGGTCCAGCCAGGAGTAGTTGTGGACAATGAACCAGGTGAGGTAGAACTGAGTGCTCAGACGAAAAGTGACGTATGTGAAGAGGTTGACGAGTTTGTTGATGCGGTAGATGGAGGAGTCCTGAGCACCTGCCAGTTTCAGCATCAGCCTCAGGTGCAGGGTGACACTGTTGACCTCCACAAAGAGAGCAACCACAGCGCCGGATACGTACAGCTGAGTGTAGAGGGCGTATAGGAAACACCAGATCACCTGAGAAGGAGACAGAGATGTAGAGATGTTTATACAGCAAACATCTGATCTCCCACATTTGTGTTTATTTGCATTTGCCTTACTTTATAGTCTAATTTATTCCGCACCCTTTAAAGCGGTTTACAGTTTTGTAGTGAGATTTTCTATGTTTTGTTAGTGTTAAAAAATCCCATAAAGAGCCATTCACACCGTGATTCAGTTTATTCCTGTCCCACATCTTCCCAAATGCTATAAAAAACACATCTATGAGTCTCAATTTACACTGGGTGAGTCCTTCTTTTCATTACTGAAAATATGGGCAACGTAGTTTATCTATAAACAGCTCCATGCGCTAAAACTGGCTGCCACTTTCACACTCTCTGGTCTAGTTCTTGTAAAGCAGAGGCCATCGCACATGCTTCTGTTTTTGTGAGATGCTTGTTGTGCAACACTGACAATAATTATCACGAAAACGGAAATATTAAAAAGTGTATTAGGTGATGAATTTCTTCAAAAGTGCAGCCAAAGAAAAACCAGAGATCGAGCTAAAACAAAAACAATGAATCTGTCATGCGTTCACGTGAATTTTCAATCTCAAAGTTACAATTAAAGTGTTTTAAACACACACACACACAGTCACACACAAATCAAATGACACAAGTCTCCCAGTTGATCTCCTACAGTCTCCAAAAGTCTTTGCTCAGTGAATCTGTGTATTCACTGTACTGCATTCACTTCAGGGCAGGCTGGGCAAACAATGGGTGTTTTTTTATTGTAACTACTCTCTTGATTTGTTTGCTCAGTGGCTGCATGATTGATAATCAGTATGCAGCAACATAAATGCAGTTTAGGTAACAATGCAGCACTTTGGGCAATATTGCATACAACATGATCACATTCCCAACAATTTCAGTTTCACACACACAAACACACCTGAAAGAGGTTCAGTGTGCAGATCACAGTAATATTACCTTCTTTGTGTTGAAGTGCAGAGTGACTAATGCAGAAATGCAACCACAACAGAGTTAAAAAGGAAGGGCAACAAACAAACATGGCCACAGGCATGCTGTCTTACCAGTGCATGGTGGAGTAGGAATTCCCACGATCCTCTTGCATGTCCCGTCACAATAATATCACCTGCGTCTTGCACAAAGTATCCTGAGAGGAAAGAAATTAAGACGGTGTCTCTGCCACTGCTATAGGTTAATCAGCTAAATAGTAATTCTAAAATAAAACAATGTAATTGGACGGTATCATAACTACAGCGTGTGGAGATTTAGGGGACAAACTGGTGGAAGGATCTATACGTCTGTAGACATTCAATGTGTCATTCGTTTTGTAGGAGTAGACTAAGGTCAGCTTTAGGTCGTGAACATGCACGTCCTCAGACGATTGTTATTTACAGTCGCCATCTTATTACACCATCGGAATAGAATTTTGTATGTTTGTGTATACAATGTCTAATTGGCTTGTATTTTGTTGTAAAAACATTTTTTCATTGTTAATATACTGACAGTAATTCATAAACATTTTTTTTATTCTGTGATTCCAGCTTCTCAAATTTTAGAATGTGATTTATTGATTTATCATATATGGTTCAATATATTTGCATTTTGAACTATTTGGTACTGTTGTTATACCAAACATAACATAATAACATAAAACATAACATAATGAAATAAAACAACATGCAGCTAACAACTTGATCAGTAAATTATGGCTTGGGTAGTTTTTACTATTTTATCTCATTTTATAGAGAAAGTCAACAACGATTACTAGGGAAAAAATATGCTGCTGATTAATTAATACTAAAAGTAGTTGTTAGCTGAAGCCCTGTTTAGTTTAAATTATGACGTAATTACATGTGAGCAAGTTCTGGTCCATTTATTGTCTTAATAAATAATTGTCTCAAAAGCCTTTTTGGGTGTATGACAACTGAATACTTTTGCCTCTAAGATTTAATCAGATACTGATAATGACACTTCCACCTTACGTTTTCATGTAATGTCTTCTCTCCTTTACTTAATAAATCCAGTGTGGTCTTACACCTTTCACCTGCTCTGAAAGCAGAGCAACTGTTGCCTCACCCTGTTATGAAAGCTCAAAGTAATTGTAATATTGGCTGAGGGATGAGTCAAGCAGATATGTGTGTGACTCAACAAACACAGCAATCACGGGGGTAATTGCAACCGCAATGTTTTATTTCACTTTACAATATGAGGGGATACAACAACAATGCATTCTTTAAAAAAATGTGGAATTCAGACTTTGAAAGACAATACATGGATAAAATTTATCTCCTTACAATATCCATTTCCAATTTATACATGACATAAAACTGTCCCCCTAAAATAACAGCCTCTTTCACTTCAACATGGGTCCATATATTATTTGTGTCATATAGTTTTTGTCACCCTATATTCGCCGCGCTTTATGACACCATTTGCACAGTGTCAGCAATTGTTTTTGCTGTTAACGCATAAAACTGCGACCAAGTATTCACAACATGTACAGTACATGAAAAACATGGTATTCTGAATCCACTTTACATTATAATTTGTGAGATGTCGCTAACCCGTCGTTATTTGGGGGTCATAAAGAGTGTTTAACTGAGTTACTCAGCTCATGATTTCTACACTTCCACAGTATCACATGCTTCTTTAACTGTAAAGGCTGTGGAGCTATTCAGGGGTTCTTTGTGTTTTGGTATGACAGTCACGCTGTGAATATAGCAAGACACACAATCTGCCCCGTGTTAGTGAGTATGACCTCCACTACCTGCTGTGGTTGGCCTCAGTGGCGTTATTAGCCATTTGTTGTTGGTAGAGCAGATCATGTCTTCATGGTAACACAAAGATGCACATTACAAGAAAACGCAGCCACGTACTGTGCTACAGCTCAGTCAGACTAATGAGCACTTATCAGAAGGATTGTCGTTGTTTCCTATAGTAGCTTAAAGAAGCCACCTATTGGCCTTTGCTAAGAATCAGGTAAGGGGGCCAGATCTGGTTTCTCTGAAAATCAGGAAGGAAAGGTGATGCACTTACACACCTACAGAACTGGAGGCTTCAGTATAAAACAGGGATGGAAGAGACACCAACATTTCCCCTCTTCTGCATCAAACTGAAGGAGTAATCAGTTGATGAGAAAGTAATGGGCAACTATTTTAACATTTGAATTATAGTTTAACGTTTTTAAAGGCCTCAGAAGTGCTGCTTTCAGCTTCTCAAGTATGAGAATGAGAGATTGTGAGAATGAGAAAAAAGCTGGTTGACATTTTGTGTTATTAGACATTTTCTGCGCCCTGTAGCTGAAGGCAAAATAATACTCTAAACAATTTAGGTAAGAGTGACTAATTTAATTGGCTGGTGTAAGAGTTTGTCTAAATACACATGGTCACTGACTGTCTGGGACAATAAAAAGGATTGGACTGAGGCTAGTTTGATGTGTCTAAACTAGGTGGAATAACGTTAGGTGATTCCTCTCTAGTTCACACAGAAACAAAACTAAAATGTACATCTTCTTTAACATGCCACAAAAAAGTGTTTACTGACCTGTCGAGATACAGATGAGCAGGTAGGAGTGGGGCGCGTAGTAAGAGTGGATGTTTCTCAGCATCTCCGGCCAAACCACCACACTGGAGAGGGACACATGTTATGGATAGGTGGGTCTGTAATGGCCTCACTCAGACAAACATGGGCTCACTCCTGGAGAGAAAAGCCTGACTAAGCAGAATATCACGTGTTATAGCTCGTATACGCACTGGCCAATCGTAGAAATTGTGCTATTGTTGTTTTTTTCTTGAAGAAGCAATGTCTTTGCAGCCATTGGGCACATGACTTTTGATTTAAAAATATGAAATTCATTTGCTACTGTATATGAATCACTGATTTACCATTTTTCTCTGTCACGTTATTGTGCTGTTTGGAAAAAGGGGCACACCTCTAAAATCAAAGGTTTCTCTGTGTGTCCCCGCCCTGTTTAAACACAACAGACTAGTTGTTAATAAATGACCTCCCGTGTAGTAGTAGAGGTGCACCACTACACCTGTGCAGCACGTTAACTTTGCTTATTAATGTAAAATCTTACACCTAACACATACTGCCGCATGTTAAATGCAGCAATAGTGAAGTAAGACGTCTGACGGTTGAGAAACATGACCTTGATCCCACTAGTTCATGTTAAAATATGAGTTACAAGCACAGTCCACACCCTAAGAATAGCTTCTCTTGATGCTTTCACAAGAACCATTTGGCAGGTTTTTCCAGTTGTTATCAACGACTGAAAGTGACACTAGAATGATGTGTTTCCTCTGAGTCACACACTAGATTCGACAACAGCAACAAGAGCTTTGTGTGGCTCATCGTGTACAGTGGCATTTCCCTCCCTGCTTTAAAATGCCATTGTCTCCCCCATCCTTCATTCTGTCTGAACATGTCCTTCTTCTGCTGGCTGCCACAGACTGTCACTGCTGCACACACACACACACACACACACACACTCTCCCCTACACAGAACACATCACGTGGACTGTGAATAGACAATGGTGCCCCAGTGTGGATGGACAGACAGCTGTTTGGATGGACGGATGGAGACTTACCAGATCACGGCCCATGTCCCAGTCAGCAGGGAGTGCACCATGGACACGGAGAGATTCCTCCACTTCCAGGAGCACAGGTCATCCTGCTTCACCACCTTAGGCACGGGCAGCCTCTGCAGCAGCCAGTGGATCCCTCGGAAAAGCAGAGCCCACACCAGGACGGACGGGCCCGGGTGACTCTTGAGCGCAGGAAGCAGGGCCTCCATCCTCTCGTCCCCACGCCCGCTCTGCCTCTGTCTCTCGGCGCCTGCCCTTCTCCTAATTAGTTAACGCTCCCTCCTCTGGTCCTTTGCTCCTGTCAGCGTCTCCTCGGGCCGGTGATGGACGCACGGTACGTGATGGGACGCGGTTCTGCAGAGAGGAGACGCTGCTGCTGCTGCTGCTGTAGGAGATGATCCTTTTCTTTAAGTATTATTCTTTCCTGGGATCCTTTTCTGTCTGAATGATGCTGTGGCCTCCCGTTTTCAGCCTGAAGATGGACGCTGGAAAAGGTTCCCGTAAACAGCTCATTCCAGTCCGCCTCGTAACGTTATGTGCAGCCGCTCGCAGCCCGCCCGTCTGTGCACAAGGGTGGGGGAGTGGTGGAGATGGAGCGGGGTGGGCGGTGCTGTTGCTGCTCCGCTTAGGCAGAAAAAAACAAGACCGGGCAGAAAACTGAGAGGACTTAGGGGCGGCACTCCATTTGTCCGTGCCGGCGTGCCTCTGGTGACATAGCTGCAAGGGCGGGGAAAGCAGTGGTGGCAGACTTGTTGAGCATGTATTTGCTTTTGAGTTACACAAAAGCAAATGGAACGAACGTTTGTGACCTTGTAGAGTTTAAATGCGAAATCACGACCGCCCGGGGTTAACCGGCACGCGCTGCGCAGAGTTTGGAGTGCACCCATGGAGTGCCGTGGGAATGACGTTTTTCTGTAGGCCAACATGGAAGACAACATATTCCTGGTTCCCCGGACAAAAAATCAACGGGCTTTTCCCGCTGGCAATTGGAATGGTGCGAGAAATAAGCTCAAACACATCAGAAGAAAATGACACCCACACATTTTGTTCGAATAGAAAAGCTAAGGTGAAAAACTGCAACCTCGACTCAAAACGTGGACGAGACCAGGCGGCAGAAGCAGGAGGGGCGGTGACAAAAAGCTACAGTCCCAAAACTTTTTCATTCTTCATCTGATGATCGGAGTGTCAGGGTTAAAGCATCTGTGCAGATGGGGTTTTGGAAATCCTCAAATCCAGCTTACAACACATTCTGTGACTTAAATGGTTAGCAGTACAACATAAAATGTCATTTATCTGTGAAATATTCAACCTCTGGTAAATCACAACGTTCGGCATTAGTACAATAAATAAGGAAACGTGTCTATAAAACGTCACGTTGTCGAGCCCACACCTGAACCAATCAGCTCTTTAAATGAGATGGTTTTTCTCTCGATGAAAAGGTACTGACTACTTAATTTGATGCACTAATAATTTGTATTTATATTGTATGGTTTACAAATGTAAATCCAGTGTAAATAAACATTTTTAAAAAGAACATCTAAATATTTGTGGAAAAAAAATTACACTTCTAATCTTTCTTTTCCTCTTGTACAAGCCCAGGATGTGCAGCACTACCACTTGTAGGCTCAGACAAAAGGCGACATGAGCCAGCGCAGTGGTTGGTCTTTGTTGCTGGTTCAGCTTAGTGGGTCCTGGCTCCTACTCTGCCACACTCCTCCACAGCCCTCGGCAATTCAAATAACAACAAATAAGATGCTGGAAAACAGTAATCAAGCAGAAATCATTGGTTAGACTGCATTTTAAAGCAAATACCTCTCCCATGAAAGGTGTGAACAGCAGTTTATCAATCTATCAAGTGCTGTTACTGTAAATATACTGTACGTTTGAGTGGAAATAAAACCACATATATTAGTGTTATTAACGATCATACTATATAAATCTAATAAGTGGAATAGTCATAAACTTATTACAGGTTATAAATACCTTCTCCCATTTGGTATTTTATTCCTAAGTTTTTGTTTGACCATCAAGACTTTTTCTCTGAGAAAAGTCATTGACACTAATAAGTCTTCTGTCATTGGCACATAATTCTTAGACCACCGGTCCTCCCGTTGCTGTCACATCGGATCAGAATTGACATCAGCTGAGTCATTAAATGCCAATAAGGCAGCTGGGCCACACAGCATCCATCTGTGTGCTGATCAGTTGTGTGATTTTTCCATAATCTTTTTTCCCCCTCCTGTAGTGAATGTAGAATATTGTGGCATGGAAACGTCTTGCACAGTGCCTACCTCTAAGATTTGATAAGATAATGATTTAAGACCTATTGCATTAATGTGACACATTATGAAATGTTTCCAGAGGAGGATATTAGAGCCCCTTAAGATTCAAGGTAATTCGTTACAAGATCCCCTGCAGTTCACCTACAGCAGCAAAATTGGAGTTGATGATGCTCTGCTGTACATGTTACATTCTATATATAGTCGCCTTGAGACAAATGGTAGTTCTGTGTCGATTAGGTGTTTTGATTTCTCACATGCATTTAATACCTCATCACTTGGCCACATTATTGATTTTAAGTCCCATAGTATCACAGTAACCTGGATTTGAGACAATTTGAAATCAAGACCTCAGTTTGTCAGACGTAACAACAAAGTATCCAACACAATTTTAACAAATGGGCAATACGGGGAACTATTTTATCACCCTTTCTATTTACATTGTTTACGGCAGACTGTAACGTAGTCAAGCATCATGTCATCCCTAAAACATTTCTGATGATTTTGCCTTGATAGGATTTTTTTTGAAATGGCGATGATAAGGCTAAGATATAGTTAGGAAATATTTAGATTTGTCAGTTGATGCCTGAAACTCCATACTGGCAAGATAAAGTTATTAGCATCAGAGAGAATGATGAACCCTCACCAATCCTCATTAATTGGGAGTTTATATTGATACAAAATTGGTCAGAAATTTTTCATGCATGGGGTCAAAAAGGAACACTCTACACTGTCTTTTATGTCACAGTTTTGTGACCAGTGCTCTATTCTATGCAGTAACAGTATCGATGTCAGTGACAGGAACAAAATCAATGGGCTGGTTCTTTAATGGAAACATTTCCTGATTCATTAGAGATAGTTTTTGAGAAAATTTCCGGAAAAAAGTACAGACTGTTCTTCAGTCTAATGACGTCCCTCCGGTTAGTCTTTTTATTAGTTTAAGTATGATGAGTGAGAGGTTATGGATGCCAAGCTGCCCTACTGAATGATTGTAAAGCTTGTTTGTGCCAAATGCAGTGAAATGTTTAAATACTTTTGTCCATGTATTTAAGACTTGGTTGTTTGTTTGGCTGTTTTCGATTGTTGTTTGTGTCTGTTGTGGTTGTGATTTATGTTCCTGTGATGATGACCTTATGAGTTTCCCATAGGGGATTAATAAAGTTTTCTAATCTGATCTATGTTTACCAGGCAGCTAAACAGAGAGGTCAGCTGTGTTAGACGACCGTTCTCGTCATATTGTGTGTGCTTAGACTGCCGCAGTGATTCATAAGAGTTGCCTGTTACCTTTAGTTGGGATAAAGAGTACTTTAAATCAGCCAAATTCATTGGAGATGGGGCAAAGGCACAACTTTGCTTTTTGCAATCATGACAGAAAGTCATAACACAGCCTCTATCTCACCATCCGAATAGCAGAAGGATACTCACGGCACGGTGTCCTCTATCGGAAGTATGTCTGTAGATATTAAGTTGACAGCCTTTTTTTATTTAGGGACTAAATTAAAAAATAACTGGCTTCATTAGCCAATATATTTAGAGAAACCTGATAACACAATGTAACTGGAGAGCACGCTGACATGCACTACAGTAACCTGGTTTTATTTAAATATGTACAAAAATAATTACCTCGAAAATGCTGTTTTCACTGGTATCATGCATATCCTATGCACATAAATATGGACAAAAGGTCTCTATCATGAATATTTTGTTTTAACCACAATAAAGAGGAACCATTTAAAGTCATCCATTATTCTACTTTTAGTTCTCAAAATTTTCAGTGACTAATTCAGTGTGTTGAATGAAGCAATGCACGCATTCAGTTAGTTTCATTATAAATGAGTTATGGAAGTAAGAAACTGAAATTTTAAATTAAATCCACACAGTGGAGCTTGTGGATTTACTTTAATTCCGTGAGAAAAGATTAGATTGATCAAATAATTAGATCTGATTGGACAGACTTATTTTATGTTGTACAGTGACTAACAAATGTCCAAAGAAGAAACCACAGAGTGCAAGTTTGTGTCTGCACTTGATCTTTAGAAATACCCTTTACCCAGTACAGACTTTGGTGCAAACACACACCATCAGATGGCAGCAAACCTTAACGTCAACAAACTTGAGAATGACAGATTGTGATGTTCAGTTCAGTTGCTCCCATTTCTTCATCACACCACTTGGGGGCAGTTTTCTCCTACAGTAAAACCTGCAGAAGAAGATCCACCCCTCCTACTTAAGTTGTGCTAGAAATTTCCCAGTTATTGATATGGCTTTCAAAAATTACCTCTGATGTACATGGTTCCCGGTAATTCTTTAAGTTTAATTTTATGTGTATTTGTGCTGAAAAAAGAATAACTAAATATATGTTTTAGGAATGTGTTTTTTCTGTAGTTCAGGAGGTCAGGATCAATTGAATGCTCATTTTACCTTTTTGGTAAAGTATGAAACTTGAACCAAGAAAGATGAACCATATAATTAATCTGCTTATCCTCTGAATACAGAGCTCTCTGTAATCAAACACCCTGTGGTTAGAGAGTGAAGTGTAAGTTAATACCATAGCCAGTGTTTCCTGGTTGCATCTCACCATGGTTATTTTGTTAGAGCGTGAGAGAATGAGAGCTCCCATAGTTTTATCACTGATGAGCACAGCCTCAGGTTTTAGGATTTTTGACAGGAGGTGAAAAAACTTTATTGCAATCTTCAGAACATTTGCCAGAAGAATTTGAAACTTTCTGACATATGCAAACATGTCAGTATGTATCTGACTGTAATTTTGAGTAATTTCTACTTAAGAATTTATATTTTCTGCTACTTTTTACTTTGATTTTAATACACGTCAGAGGCAAATATTGTATTTTACTCTTGCTATATTTATTTTCTAATCATCTATTTACTAGAAACTTTTCAGATTCTGATTAAAAATACATATTCACTTTATTAAATTCAGCCTATACTCAGCAGTGTGTAAAGCCATGTGACTCATATGACCATCAAATCACTGCGTAAAATCATTAGAATTGTAACATAAAAGACAATAATGCTTCAATAACTATAATGTTATAATATGATATTAACAGACATCATGTATAAAGAGTATCTGCAGTTTTTCTGCTGCTTTTAGTATTTATTTGAGCTATTATTTTACTAAAGAAAGAACTACTTTTATTTGAAACAGAGCAATTAAGGTACTCTTACATTAACTGTTCACTCCTCATTGATTGTATTTTCACCTCTGCTTGCCCTGCTGATACACTTTACAATTACGCCCACAAGCAAGGACTTTAAAGAGTATAAGTATGAGGAAGCATTGCTGTAATTAAACAGCCTCACCCCACAACTTCCTCTCATGTGTCTTGAGAAAACTACAAAGTTCATACCTGGAGCTTAACATCAGTTTCGCTGTCCCATGCAATGCATTCCTGGAGACTTACTGTCACGTCTAGAGACAAATTTGTTGCCGACAGAAGACAGTAGCACATGGCCAAATATGCCACTCAGCTGGTCTGAGCAGTGACATATATACTGAAAAGGCTCTTCAAGTTGCTCCATTGTTGAAATATTATATCACTGGGAAAGAGCAAACTACTGTGTGCAAACCCTCACTACACTAAACTGTTTTAAAAACTGCATGTTGTATAGAAAAATAAATAATAGTTTAGTGATGTGCTTCACCACAACACAGAGCAAGCTTTGTCACAGCACAAAGCATTTATTATCCCTGTCGTGGCAGAGAGGGGAAACAGTGCTAATGCAGTTCCCTTCCAGCTTATCTCAGACAAGAGGAAGGCGCTTCATAATCACCAGTCGTCTGGATGTAAGACCGCAGTATATGAAGCCCAAGCTCAAAACGCTAATCATATCTGTCTCACTGTCTCCCTTAGCAGCCTCACTGTCTCTGTTTCAGCTTTCACTACTTGTTTCCTGGCACAGATGTGTGAGAACATAGAGCTTAATAATAAAACACTGTACAACCTTATTGCCCCTCTTTTTTTTTTGGTTTTGTGTGTGTGATTTTACCCATAATTCCAGTTTTCAGTCCTAATCAGAGAGTTTATAGTGAATGTTCAACATAGATGATCTGTTGCAAGATGCTAAAGCAAATTTCCTTTACTTACAATTTTGAATATTAGTTTTACCATGCACCACATAAGATCAAATAAAACCATGCACAGCACAACATAACCAGCCATCATTATCCAACCCAAATAGGAATGATACCCTCAAATATTTACATGAAAGATATGCAGTGCAATAGATTTGTAACTTTTATGTGTCTGACAAAAAAGCTTTGCTGATTTACTTCCCAATGTCAAAAGCACAAACTGGTCTAAAAATGTATGAGCAAAACCCAAATGCAAAGTCCCAGATAGGCCTGCACGCCCCTTGTGAGAGGATGAGCTGATAGATTTTATATGGTCTGCACAAATAGAAAGAGGCTCACCAGCGAATTATTATAGCCATATCATAGGCATAGTAAAGAAAACATTTTTTTAAAAGATAGCTCAGAAACTGCATTTGCAGCCAGATTGGGACAGCTCAATGCACTTTTGTCTCGTTCCTATGGAAGAAAAACCAGATGTAGATGTGAACTAGCAAAGTATGCAGCATTTTCATATGCAACTGAAGAAACATATTTTAAAAAGTGTCGTGTGTGAAGAACTGTTATTGAGGACTTGTGGGGAACTTTCTTTTCTTTTTGCCGTTGATAAGAATCCGCCCTATTCGCTATTTTTGTCCTTCGGAGTTTGCCGTAGATGTGGGGTTGCCTGGAGACGGCGGAAACGTTTGGGAGCAGCGATGGAGAAGTATGAGAAAATCAAAGTTGTCGGAAGAGGAGCTTTCGGGTAAACTGGCAGTTTCCTTCCCCGTGTTAGTTAGCTTGTGTTGTCCGCGAGGCCTTAAATGGGATTAACGGACGGCTTCAAATGTGGCCGAGACGCGCCTGGGGCTGGAAAAGTAACGGAGCGCCGAGACTAAAGAGTTTAACATAGCAATTACTGTTAAGAGCTCACTTTGGGTCGCCTTATTAGCACGGATATGCTATTTATATGTATTTAGTGATGTAGAGTAAAGTTATTTGTCAGCAATGTCTACGACGGAAGACAGTTTTAAAGCCAAACGTTAAGGTCCCGTTAACGACACGTGAAGTTAGCTGCTGCCCAAAAGCTACGCGGGTGATTATCACCCGTTTCTACTTAACGTCAAAGCCACGTTGGCTTTGTAATATTCATATAAATCTTATAGTGTCATTGGCGTTTATTTTATCATTCTAAAATGTAACTATAGCTAACCCGTTTCATTTCACCAAGGCTAGTTAGCAGCTACAAGGGAACATGAGTTAATATTTTGTAAAAATGAGAAGCTGGGAAAACCAATTAGCTTTTTTAACGCCCGGGTGGGTGGAGCCACAGTCAAAACGGTTTCTTCCAGTTTGTGACCTACTGAACACACCTGATCCCAGTAGGCAGCAGTGAATAGTACAAGGACAGCTGGAAAACAACCAGGGAAGGGGGCCTTGACGACCAGGTTCAAAAATCCCCTCACCCAGTCATGTAGCTATAAATATTAGTAATTATGTCATAAACAAAATATAATAAGTCATGTCACATGTGGGCTCCAGCCCCATGACACCAGGATGAGTGACACAGATAATGATGACAATGGACATTTTATGTATGTTTTTGGACTGTGGGAGAAAACCAGAGTACCTGGAGCAACTCCTCACAGAAAGGCCACATCCAGTCTGGGATTTAAACTGGGGACTTTTTAGAGCTAACCACTCCAGCACCGTGCTTCCCAGTAAAATAATCCAAGGCAGGTAAAAGTGACTATACTGGGGGGACAAACAACAGATTCATTCAAGCTATGGACTGCTGGTCATGTCCTTGGACTTTGGAAGGAAACCATAGTTACACGACTGATTCAGTCCCACCGCACTTTTCTTTTTTGATATTTCTTTTCATATAATACAAAGTCTTGTCTTTTGATTGGATACTTCCTATCATTCCTCATCATTCAATTGCAAAATATATGGAACAAAATCCACAAATTTTCCATTTGCCTCTTGCGCCAGGATCGTTCACCTGTGTCGCAGGCGCAGCGATGGGGCCTTTGTCATCCTGAAGGAGATCCCAGTGGAGCAGATGTCACGAGATGAACGCCTCGCAGCTCAGAATGAGTGTCAGGTGCTGAAACTGCTTAACCACCCAAATATTATAGAGTACTATGAGAACTTCCTGGAGGACAAGGCCCTTATGATAGCTATGGAATATGCACCAGGTAAGCATACTGTAATATCTTATTACATGACTCCCCTTTTGTTCATTTTACAATTTGCTTTTCCCAGGGTTTTTTGCTGTAGGGCCCAATCCTGTTTTTTTTTTCCATGTCAAGTCTGGGAATAGCACTTTATAAAATTGTGATATGATGATGTTTCGAGTAACAATGTAATTAGGTAAGTGTAATAATATATTATCTATAAGGGGCACATTTTATCATAGTTGATAAAAAAGAAACAATTTATATGACCTACACATACAATTTAAGAAAGCTTCTTAGATCTCCTGTTCAATATCAGATAGATTGATAAAAGGATAGATTATTATTTTGTGGATCCGAATTCCCTTTAATTCTGACATCTACATTTCATCTATGCAACATCACATGCAATGTTCTTAAAGCCTGGTGAATCAGTTGCTGATTGGCTTTGACCCAATCATCTGACTGCCAGTCAGCAATAACTTGAAATCATTATGTTGGAATGAACAAAGATCATAAGAAATATTTATAATTTTTCAATCTGTGTCTCCATGCAGGAGGGACCTTGGCTGATTACATACAGAAGCGGTGTAACTCTTTGCTGGATGAAGACACCATCCTTCACTTCTTTGTACAGATCCTACTTGCCTTGTATCATGTCCACAACAAACTCATCCTGCACAGAGACCTCAAGACACAGAACATTTTACTGGACAAGCACCAGATGATAGTCAAAATCGGTGACTTTGGCATCTCCAAAATCCTCGTCAGCAAGAGCAAAGCATACACAGTGAGCGGATGTTTCCTTGGTTAGGAACTGTAATTACTTCAGGAACATACATGTCCTGAAAAGATGCATTCTAACATGTTTTTGCAGGAAATTAATGCTTCATTTTTCACTCTGTAGGTGGTTGGGACTCCATGCTACATCTCCCCAGAGCTCTGTGAAGGAAAGCCGTATAATCAGAAGAGTGACATCTGGGCTCTAGGCTGTGTACTCTATGAGCTAGCCAGCCTTAAGAGAGCGTTTGAGGCTGCTGTACTGAAGTTTTGTCTTTACAATAACAAATAAAACATACAATACGTGAACTGTTGCTGTGTGCTGCAATCCTAACAACCATCAGAGCTACACTGTCCTCATAGGAGACATCATTTCTTGTATCATAGTTGAAAATGAAGCAGATTGTTGGGGTGTTTGACATTGACTTAGAACAAATCTTATTACCTGCTTTCACTTGTAATTGCACAGTGATGTATTAATGTGTTATTTGTTTACTTTGGCATTGAGGGTCAGGGATTGGAACTTTTCTTATATTTATTTATCATTTTTCTTGCTTTACTTTTTAACACTGTTTTACGTTTTTTTCAGAATCTACCTGCTCTTGTTCTGAAGATCATGAGTGGCACGTTTGCTCCAATTTCAGACCGGTACAGCCCTGAACTCCGACAGCTCATTCTCAATATGCTCAATCTGGATCCATCCAAACGGCCTCAGCTGAATGAAATAATGGCTCTTCCCATTTGCATCAGGCCTCTGCTTAATCTCTACACAGACATAGGCAGTGTCAAAATGCGCAGGTGGGCCCTCTCTTCATAAGTAATAAGCAAATAGGCTTTTCATGAGACATGAGAAATTGATTTTAGATACAAGTGTTTAATAATTAACTGATTTCTATTTCCTATACAAAAATCATCTCATCTTGCTTTTTAAAAACTTTTCTCAGAATTGAGAAACCACTGTCTAGTGTTCAAAGTGGTCCAGGCAGTAGGCCAGGGGGGAGAGTTCCTTCCAACAGATCCAGAGGTGATGCTCATCACAAAGCAGCTGTAATAAATTACTGATTGCAGTAGTTTAATCACAAATCTGACTCTCATCTCTTGGACTGAAACAGACGGATCAGTTGGCTTAGGCTCAGGCAAGGTGCATTCCCTCCCCCTGTCTTCAGTGTATACGTGGGGTAGTGGCATCTCAACGCCTCTCCGCCTGCCAATGCTCAATACGGAAGTACTTCAGGTGTCCCTGGGTCGGACTCAGAAAATGGGGGTCACCAAGTCAGGCCGTCTGATTACATGGGAGGTCTGTGTAACATTTTAGTTTTATTTATATATTAATAGTTATTAATATGTTTACATCTTGCTTCTATTTCTTGAATTAATGCATAAAGGAAAAATTCAATGAGTAACATGAACTCCGTGTCAAACAGCTGTGATATTCACTACTTTGTCACCCCCTGGGTCACCTTGTTGATGTACAGTGTATTTTTTCATATTACCACAGTTAACGAAGCCAAATACAGTCAGTAGATTTCTTGTTAATATACAGCACAAATGCACTGTAATACAACATAGTAGTCATAGTGGGGGTGTTGTACATTTAGACATACCTTTTTATATTTTTAATAGTAGAATTTATGGTTAAGCTGTTGTATTAGATTGTGTCTGAGCAGATGTGGCAGGAGTGACAATTTCTTCAAAAGCATTTGTTTTGGTAGTTCAGGTATTACAAGCATCCATCCATTATCTAAACCACTTATCATGCAAAGAGTTGCAGACTGGGCAATCACAAAGTGACGGTGTTTAACTGTGAATGTTTTCCTTTCCTTTCCTGTCATTCATTGTTGCATTTTTACTCTGTTGATACCAAAAAACAAAAGTATTTTCTTTACCTCACACCAGTAATCATGTGTCATCACAGGCTCCATCAGTTGGGTCTGGTGAGGCTAGTCTGCCTGGTGTGGTGGAACAGATGCAAGCTCAATTCATTTCCCGCTTCCTAGAGGGCCAGTCTGGAGTCACTATCAAGTCTGTGTCCTGTGGCGATCTCTTTACCACCTGCATGACAGGTCTGTCGACCATTCCTTTTTGGATAGTGATCAGAGAGGTCACAGCCACTGCTATCTGCAGTCATATACTGCACAACATGGCTGTAAAACACTGAGGCAGCGTTTGAGAATATACTGTATATAAAAGTGTGGTGACAGTGAGCTCTTTTTCCAGATGTGAACCTACATGGAAAATAAACCTTTCCATGCTTGCCTAGCACTTTGGAAGTGCAATATTTCTTGAGCTTTAAACTGCAGTGCACTGTCAGTCAGTGTGTTTTTGGCTGTCGTCACTCTGCCTAGCATTGCAAAGCAGATAAACTAGGATTAAAGACCCTTCAGCTCAGTTGCCTCTCTTTTATCACTGTTCACCGTGGTGATGCAGATTAGTATTTCCTAGATGGGGATTAGAAGTATTTTGTTGGTCTACATAAAAATACACCTATATTCATTTACTAATAGTACCTTTAATCCCTTCATTTTAATATCAATTTGCAGACAGGGGTATTATCATGACATTTGGAAGTGGGAGCAATGGCTGTTTAGGACATGGAAACTTCAATGATGTAACACAGGTACATGTTCACTCTTTAAAGTAAAATATTCGAAGGCCACTTTCATATTAAATACACACTTACTGGCTGGTTTAGTTTGATATACCTAGCTAAAACTAAAACGGTATTCAACTGTATTTGTTTAGGCTAGGTATACCCAACAAACTAGTAAGTAAAGGTACATTTAATATAAATGTAACCTATAAATCTTGAACTTATATTTCTAGTATTTCTGCACAAAGTAATAATCAATAATAATTTAAAATATATTATAAACCCTGTATTATTATTAAAATAGCTTTTTTCTCTTTTTTTGTATTTTATCATTCAATAGACAGTTTATAGTAGAGGGACAGACAGTGTATTGGATGCAAACAGAGTCCCTGTATTGAATTATATCAGGCTATTTCATTTTTATTTTGCACAATGCACCTATTAAAAGTTGGGGTGCCATGTAGAGGTCATATTGCCCAAAACTGTTTAAAATTAAAATACTAATTTTGGGGCATCCATAAAATCCATAGAAAATAAACACTAGTTCCAGGATTCTCTGTCCCGACAGATGTCTGAAAATGTTTCCCAAATATTACAGTGCTGACATTTCTATGCTGTCAATCTGCTTTTGTACTCAGCCCAAAATAGTGGAAGCCCTCCTGGGCTATGAGCTGATTCAGGTGTCATGTGGAGCTTCCCATGTTCTCGCAGTGACCAATGAAAGAGAAGTATTTGCTTGGGGAAGAGGAGACAATGGTATAGCACCTAACTCATGACAGCATCGTCTCAGCATTCAGCTTGATTGTTGAGTCTCTGTCCTTGTTTCTGTTTCTCTGCATGGAAGGTCGCCTCGGGCTAGGCACCCAAGACACCCACAACTCTCCACAGCAGGTATCTTTACCTGTGGAATTTGAGCCCCAGAGGGTGGTGTGTGGAGTTGACTGCTCCATGATTATCAGCACGCAATGCAGCATTGTTGCATGTGGAAGCAACAGGTAGTTACTGTATACTGTATAGTCACAGTCAGCATAGAAACCTGCCTATGTTTGAGTTGAATGGTAGGAGAAGCCTCTTCATGTTTTCCATGAAGTATCCATTTTGATGCATTTCGTAAAATCATTCTTCTGTTTTCACCACCCCACTAAATGACTCCTCCTATCGGCTTACCGTATGCTATAAACCCATTCATGGGGGGTAAAGATAAGAGAGAAGAGACATAGTTTCCTGGTGAACAACCTGTGCGGCAGCATTCTACTAGAATGACACTTGTTGCGCTGTTCATTCCTTTCTTGTATTAGGTTTAGGACAGGATGGGGGCTGTGTGTAAAGAGTGCACTTTCAAATCCTGTAGCTCAGCAGAAACCTGCAGTGGACATAGAACTAGAAATAAAACAACATTAAACACTTTTCTCATTGTTAATTAATATATATATATATATATCAATATAGTTCAGCTTTAACAGACAATTATCTCTGTTTATGGTTGTCAGGTTTAACAAGCTTGGCCTGGATAAGATAACAGCTGGAGAGGAACCAAATCCCTCTAGTCAGGTGGAAGAAATCCATTTTTTCACTCCTGTTCAATCAGTGCCACTCAGCAATGAGAAGATCGTTTACATTGACATTGGAACAGCTCATTCTGTTGCTGTTACAGGTAGGGAAATCCTCAATATTATTTGATCACGTTTTTGCTGCAGATTGGTTTGTAGCAGTGCACCTATGTAAATGACAAAATGTGATAAAACGTTAACGCTAAATACTAGCTTTATGCACATGTCTCTCTCCAGAAAGGGGTCAGTGTTTCACTTTTGGCAGCAACCAACATGGCCAGATGGGTTGTAGTTCCCGTCGCAGCAGCCGTGTGCCCTACCTGGTACCTGGCCTTCAGAGTATTGCCATGGCTGCCTGTGGAGACGCGTTCACCTTAGCTATTGGATCTGGTGAGTAGAAAGGAAATTTTGTAACCTGGCTGCGTGTGAATTTAGAAATGAGTTGAGCTCACTTGTGTGGATCTACAATAGTTGCACAGGAACTTTAGATGCTGTGGGTTTTATTGTCACAGCATGCAGGAACTTTTTAGAAATTGTATTGCATTCAATAAAATCCCAATACCTAGAAATAAACACTCAGCTGATTATAAGCATTTCATACATAGGCAATATGTACCTGAATGACTAATAATAAACATGAGTGATTTTGCTGTTTTTGCATTGAAAAAGCTTTTATGCAGCTGAATTGAAAAACTCTTTCCTTTCCCTCATTGTGACTGGTTTAGAACGTTGCATGAAAACAAGGTTTGTCTCAGCTCTGAGTAGATGCAACATCTACTCAGATTATCTGTGGTGTAGCTGCTTTGTTAGGAAAGTGGAAAACTCAGGGATAATTAGGACACTGCATCTTAATGTGAATCAAACAGTCCATAGGTTTTGTCACAAGTTTGAAGTCAAACTGAAACACAAACTAATGCTTACAGGGAGTGTATTGTGTGCCGCAAAGAACCAACAATGCAAACTACACAGGGGTTTCGACTAATGGGTCAAACGGACAAAGGCCATTGCTATGGTCCTTTAAACGCATGTGTTAACAGATAGGTAACAGATGTGTGAGTCTGTGTTTGTGTGCTCGTGTGTCTCTAACCGTGCTTTGTTCTGAGTGTTAGGGTAAATGGTAAAATGTCATATTGTGCCAGTGACTGGCTCCCTGGGGAACAAGCCGGCAGTGGCAGCCATGCCTGGAGGTTTTCTTTGGTGAAGGCAGCCTTTGTTCAGCGTTGACTTCCTACAGATCGGGCTATTATGCTGCCACTGCAGGAGAGTCAGAGCTGTCAGTTAAAAAAATGTGTGGATTAATGCATCCTGGGGGTCTAACTCTGACTTTCGTGAAACGCTGACCAGGTCCTTCTTCTGCTGGTTTCCACAGAAGGAGAGGTGTACACCTGGGGGAAAGGGGCCCGTGGACGGCTTGGCAGAAAAGAGGAGGACTCTGGGATACCAAAGGCGGTGCAGCTTGAAGAGAGTCACCCGTACACGGTGACATCAGTGGCATGTTGTCATGGCAACACTCTGCTGGCAGTGAAACGTAATATTTCACTTATTAGCCTTTGTTAACAAACACTGTGTGATGTTGGGATGTGCTGAGCGCTAACAGAGAGGGCTAATCCCCAGATGAAAGACAGGCTGAACTTGAGAAGAGCTTCTCTTCACAATGCTGACAGAGGTGCATGTAGAATAGTGAAAGAACTCATTTGTAAGTTTGAAAGCTCCTTCACCAAAGACATGAGTATAGCTTTGTTGGTCATACAGTCATATGTGATGTGTTGAGGCTGCTTTCATACTAACTAACGAACTCACTCAGTCCACACACAGTACAGTTTTCCACTGACAGAGCAAAACCGGCTAAGGTAGGATTACAACCTCCCTGTACAGTCCAAATTGAACACAGCTGCAGATTTAGAGAAGATTAAACTAAGTCACAACAGTCTCACAGTTAATAGAGGTAATGGTAACCCTTGCTGCTGTTTGACCAAAACCATGTGACAAGGATCTGGACAAACACTGAGAGTGCACTTATTGTCTAAAACCTATAGAGTCTCTAAGACATACTGATCTGTGAGAAGCTTAACTGTATTGTTATTAACATTTATAACTAGGATTTTCCTTCCATGTCCAGTCCCCGTTTATAGCTAGAGCTTCTTCTTTATTAACAACAACATCCGACTATCCGACTTAATGAACACATGACATAAATTTTAGTTTTTGTCATATTTCAAAGAAAATAGAAAGATTTGGAAGAAAACTACCTATGGGGTCCTATTATTTCTTAGCAGCTGGTCTAAAACCTTATTTAGAATGTCATTTAAAAGTAAAACTTTTCACCACTCCTATTACACTCCTTGTCAGCACATGAAATTTACAGCAGGTGTAACTGTGCGTTCCAATAACTAATTATGATTTCGGCCTACTCTTTTCAGTTCAGTTTTATTTCTTTAATAAACATTTCAATCTCAATCTAAAAATTAACAAAAAAGAAAACAAAAAATTTAAAAGGGAGAGTTAAACAAAATTTCATTCTTCCCTGTGTTTGTAATTTTGTGCTTGAATTAAATTTTGATTTCAACTTTTTACTTGATTTTTTGACTTATTGATTCTTTGATTAATCAATTTATAAACATACACTGAATAGTGATCATAGTGATCAATAGTGAGTGTATGTTTATAAATTGATTAATCAAAGAATCAATAAGTCAAAAAATCAAGTAAAAAGTTGAAATCAAAATTTAATTCAAGCAAAAAATTACAAATGTTTCAAGTTTTGTTTTGTTTTGGTAACATGGATGTTTGTACTGTTTTTTGTACATTAGCTAAAAAAACAATAATATCCTCACAGTAAATACCTTTTTTTACTTTTTTACTGAAACAAATCTATTATGAGAACACATATAGTTTATATAACAAGTGATCAGTTAATTGATTCTTGCCCCAGTGACCCTTGTCCTTTCTTCATCTTGTTTCAGCTTTGCTAGAGGAACCTGTCCCAAGATGATTTAATCCTCACATCCACTCAGCAGTTGTCATGTCTGGCAGTGGCAATAGGTGAAGGACAATTCCTCTAAACAACTCTCCCCATCTGTGCTGCACTTGAAAGATTCCCTTTGATACTGCAGCTGCAGCCTCAGATTTTCGCTGGGTCTTCCTCTCTATTTATTTTTTCCTCCAGAAATAAATGTTCATTTCTGTGCCTTGATATCATAAAGCATGACACAGAAAAGGTCAAACCTGACTGTTGTAGCAGGTATATCTCACTGCCATACAGCTGAAGGAATGCTATTACACTGTTGCTGAATTTGGATTGCAGAATGTCAGCTTTCATGTGGCAAGCTATTGTTCTCTTTCACTTGCATGGTTAGCATGGTAAACAACGAAAGCCCAATAAAAGTCAAACTGGTTTGAGCTCTCTTAAGCAACTGGTGAATGAGCTGATACAATACACACAAGCGAAAAGAATGAAGCCACTAGAGAGTTCACCACTTGGATGAACCGAACACATTCATCTTGATCATGTAGTCAGTGGTCACATTGTGCTTTATTGGATTAGTCCTCTGCTACATTTGTAACTACACAGCTGTGTTCAGATAACGACATTTTGTTCAGTGTTAGACTGAATCAAGACTTTAGGAAGCATTCACTCCTTTGTTCGCCTATAGAATCAACACACAGGAGTGTGTAGTGAGCGGTAAATTGAGACTTTGGACACATGGGTCACTTACATTTTGGCATTTACGTTTACAGTATATAGGAAATGTGACCACTTAGATTATAACATTGGGGTGGACAGTAGTGTAATAAACATTGTGTTTTTCAGCCGAGTGTAGAAGTTTTGCAGAAGTTTTACTAAATAAAATAGAAATGTAATTCCTTGTGCACTACATATTCACTTTCCACTCACGCCAACCGGTCAAGGCAGATGGCCGCCCACCCTGAGCCTGGTTCATTTCTGCCTATCATTTGCTCAGGGAGGAATTTTTTGGGGTTTTCTCTAAATGCCTGTATAGTCTCTACTTTATTATTGAAAGTGGTTTGAGATTACTTTGTTGTAAATTGGCGCTACATAAATAAAGTTGAATTAATTGAATAGGTACCATATTTTCAAAATTGTAATTAATTGTAAATAAACTGTAAATATGGTAACTTATAGAAGGACCAAAAAAATGTTTGAAGTGTTTGAAATGCATGAATATTTGCATCAGAAAGTGATTTACCTACTTTAAGTGTTTAAGTGTTACTTAAGTGTTAATACACATTTCTCTTCTGATACATAAATGTGTTTTATATACTAAATGTTATGGTTTACATATTGTGCAAACTGTGTTTACAGGAAGACCTAATATTGTGAATAATATACATTAACTATATAGTAACAATCAAAAGTACCTAAAGAACCAAAAAGTATTAATTTTGCAGAATGGCTTATTTCATGTTCATATAATGTGTAGCTGCATTGATTTGTATATCACATTAATGTAGTAGTTGGCAAAGGAGTTAGTTTTACTTTTTCTGGGCTATAGCTGCACTTAGCCTGTGCATCATAAATTATAAAAAATTATATTTTGTATCAGTAATCTGCATTCACAAACCTTACATTTATACAGTGAAGTATTCCCCTCTAAAAGACAATATAGCAGTACTCAAGTGGAGTACAGCTGCCTTGAAATCACAAGGAGTGAAATCTCTCTGTTTCTCTCTCTCGCTCTCTGTGTATTACTGTACGTCGATTCTTTCAAAATGATTCCAAATCCCAACATGTGGATCATGACTGTGAAACCTGACCTTAAAATAAAAACTACAGTTGAGGATTATGAGATTAAAATGAATCAGTACCTCACAGCTACATTTCTCAGTGACCGTCTGATTACATTATATTGCATCCAGTCTCCTCTTTATTCTCACATTAGTCATCCCATTTTTGGATTTTTTTATTGTCCTTTTCATTTTATTAGTTCAGAAGGTGGCCTTATTGTAATTAATGTTACATTTTAAGTTACCGTCTTTACTGTTGCTTGTTTTTGCAAATTGCAATCACATCCACACAGCGATTATAGCTTATTCAACATGTGTTCACACCTTTTCTTTAGACATGGATCTTTCTCTATTGTTGTCTTGTGCGATGATGTAATGATGATGTAATCAGGTGGCAATATAGCAGTTGAAAGCTGATCTAAATATGTGGTTGTGCTCTTTTTTTTCCTGGCTGTCATGAAACGATGTCGAGTTGTTTGTTTTTAGCAATGTTACATAAATCAAATTGTAATTTTTGTTGTATGTAGATCCCATTTTTACATAAAACACAGATGATATTCTAAAGCTTGACTTCGCGTGCTTTGCTTTGCCACCAGGGGGCGTGTGTCACCTGCGTGTTGCAGGTTCCAGACGATCCAACGCCACATGCTCCAGTCAGTTTTCAGCTTTCTCCTCTTGATTTGGAGTTAAAACCTCAGCGGACAAACCCTCCACCCTTCACTTCAATACTGACACACGTGCAGCGCTGGAGCTAAATCACAAAGGCAAAACAGTTTATGTGATCGAAGGCCGCGGCGACGAGACAAACGGCCCAATTAAAGATCCTTAGCGGGAGATGAGAGGATAAAATGGTGTGAACGGAGTGAGCTGCCGCCGCTTGACTCCTCCTCGCTCGGAGGAGGAGGCGGGACTCGGCGCACCTCAACAGACGGAGGGGTTGCGCGTTGTGCTCAGTGTCAGCACTGCATCCACAGCGGGACAGAGGAGAGGAGGACGCCGCAGGACTGATCAGGCTCTGAGGACGAAGCCGTGATCGTTAGTATTGTTTTTTGTATTTCCTTGCGTTTCCTGCACGCTGCCGTCTCCTGCGCCTGTCAGCTCCCAGTCGCCCGGGCTGCAGGAGGAAGATTTGGGGAAGGATTCGCCTCCTCAAAGCCCCGATCGCTCGTCGGCGGAAGGGACGTGATATGCGCCCTTCGTCGGCGTGAACGTCAGTGCAGCTGAACGGCTCCGTTCTGTGGAGGCGGCTCGAGCAGAGACTCGTAAGGGACATTTCTACCTTGAACCTGCAGCGGAAAGGCCCGAGAAACAGTGACCGCGATGCCCGGGTTTGATTACAAGTTTCTGGAGAAACCAAAGAGACGGTTCCAGTGTCCGCTCTGCAGCAAGGCGATGCGGGAGCCGGTCCAAGTGTCTACCTGTGGACACCGGTTCTGTGACACCTGTCTGCAAGAATTCTTAAGGTACGGCGTGTGTGCGTGTGCGTGTGTGTGTGTGTGTGGACAAACAGAAAGATCCACCTCTCTGAAGGTGATACCGGAGCCTGCAGCCGTGTCTAGTTTCGGTCGAGCGACAGTAAATACAGGACGTGTAGGTGTCTCACCTTTTCTCTGCTGGGATTTTAGTGCAGTGGCAGGATACGTGGCCTGGAAAACGGGTCCTGGTTTTTAGTGTGAGGTCCTCCGTATCCTCTGTGAGCAGCCCTTTGTTGGATCAGGTAGATGATGGTGTCACTGTTCAGACAAGGCTCAGGGGAGGGGACAACACCACGCATGCAAAAACACACATGATCCATAAGTTGGTGCTTTGTGAAATATTCGGTGTGTTTTTTCTGCCTCATCACACTGTCCTGTCCTGTTTGTTGGCGTCCTGCAGAGGGCCCTTGTTTCCTGACTGTGTCTGTGTTTTTGCCCCTAGGATGGCTGAGTCTGCCTGGGTTGTGGGATGAGGTTGGTGTGTGTGTGTGTGTGTGTGTTGGGGAGTTCAGAATTAGACAGATTTCTTCATCAGTGTCAGTCAGGGAACCTGGGGGGCTACCGGGGGACCTTTCACTGGCGGGTCTGCAGCAGTCAGACAAACACCCCCCCCCAATCAGACCAACACCGAACAGTTGTTACAACCTTGAACAGATAGTGTAAACTGACAGAATGCACGGAATTTTACTTTCACAACATCATGAACTTGTTTCATAGATTTCCCTGGTTTTCTTTGCATGTGTAACTTTTGCTGTTGACTTTGCAGGTCTGAAGTTTTACTTGTAAAAGCCGTTTGTCCTTTGTGGGAATCTTTTGTATCGGTTATTGACTAACAGTCTAAAGACAACACACTGAATCTGACCTTTCAGCGTACAGTGTCATTCATGTAGGCCGAGCCAATTCATCACTGACACGAAAGTCATCAACAGCTGTTTTAACAGTAACACAGGGAAGAATGGCTTGTTTTTCCCAGTGCCACCTTACAATAAGTGTAATATTTTTGGCATTTCGACGCATTCATTAGACAAACGAACAATTACAATTTGAAGATGTCATTTGTTTCTCCCCATGTTCTGATTTTTTTGAAAGAGAAAACATTTAACAAATAAAAAGAGAAAAGATGAATCCACAATGAGAATCAGTCACATCTTTGCTCCTAAGCCTTTTTATGCAAAAATGTCATTCATTCATTCATGCCTGCAATAAATTGTGAATGACACACAAAGTAAAGGCACTGTTATTTTTAAAGATGCTGAGTCATAGAATAAAGCCTCTGTGTTGTTGACATGTGATGCAGATCGGCGTTTCAGTGATCATATAGAAAGATAAAAAGAGAGACACAACAGAATCTGCTTACTTTTGTTTGCGACACAGTCTATGGAGAATCTGTCTACAGGTTCCATGCCACTTAACCTCAGAGCCTTCGAGTTCTCGAGCATAGTTAAATATAGCATTTTAATAGTAACGTTCAGTTTTACAGCTCAAATAAAATCTGTGGTTTCTTGGTGTGTAGTATTACTACTGAGATATGTGCGTGACAAGCGGTGGAGAAGATCTTAAAATGTCTTCAGTTTTACTTGATGAAACTTGAAGGCACCCTGAGGGGAACGTGCAGGCAAATACAGTATAGCTTCTCAGAGAACAACACGTACTTGTCAGGAAAGAGGAATATCTACTCTTATCCAATGGCATGTCAACTTGTTTTTTACAGCGTTCTTTTGTCAAACAAGAAGTGCCGTGAATACATTAACCACTTTGTCGTGAGTTCCTGGTCGGCGCCTTGAATCATCAGGAAGCCTCCCCCCGGCTTACTAAACAGCAGCAAATTGCATCTGGCTGAAACGATGAAATTCAGATGAACAAAGAGAGCGAGGGAGGAACAGCGTTCATTGCTGATCAATGAGTTTGGCCCGGCGCTTTGTCTGCCTCATCCTGCCCGCCTCCGTGATCGTCCTCCAGTTTATGCTCTTTATTTACTCCCACGGGCTGACTGAATTTAAGTTAAGTTTCCCAACTTATGAAAGTTTTTAGTTGACTAACTGCGTGCGTGTGTTGAGTCGGGATGTCAGTGCAGATGTGAAACTTCCTCAATCTCTGACACACATGAAATCCCACTTTTCTAATGAATTAAAAAAAAAAATCACTTTGTAACAGCTTTTAATAAATCACTTCTTCAAATCAATGTTTTGTTTGAGCACTTTTTTCTTGCCAAACATCTGCTATGATCAAGATGGTACAGACAGTTTGTAATGGCAGATTTACTTAAAACCTTAATAATGACTGTAGAACTGCAGACATGAGCATTGAGTAATTAATTTTTTTTCCTGCATTGGCACCACATGGGAAGAATAAATTCATGCCAATTGTGCTCAAGCTGGCAACACAAAAGTTGCTCTTACAACGACTTGTAATAAAGCACATTAGCACATGATTTATTAACCACTTTGAAGGCCATTAGTTACATTTTACAAACCCCACCTCATTAGAAAGCATTATTTCACTACATCAAATCAAATATTACTTGCCACAGTAGTGTTGCAATGTTTAAGCAAATAGTTTCAACCATAAGAAGATTTTAGATCGTCAGATTCTTGTTTCATCTCTATGTAAAAGTTCACATTTCCTGCTCCACTTGCCCAGCAGATATAAGTTTAAATAAGCATCTATATGGGCAGTGGGTGATTTGCCGCCAGCTGGTCCACCTTCAATCGCCGTGACACGTACAAGCAAAGAGTCGACGGCTGCGCTTTCACCTCTTTAATTAACAGTGTGTCAGCTGAGGCCACTTTCAGCTCTCTTGGCCATCAGGAGCGTGCATCTTTTGTGAGGAGAGTTCAAGTGTATTGAGCCTGACAGACAGTAGTTAGTGATTGCTGCATCTATTGTGCAACTAGATGGATCCTTTTTTGTAGTCACTGAAGGCTCTGTAACATCCAGCCTGGGCTTGCCAGTCAACCCTGCCCACATTCTCACTGCCAGCTCTGTCCCGGTCTGCCGGGCTGCTGCTGTGTTGCAACATGCATCGCTTCAGCGTTGATCATCTTTTCTATGGAAATAGCTGTCATAGATGTTAGATTTGCTTATCTAACATCTGATACCATTCTCCTATTTATCATTTATTATATCTAAGCACAATATAAACAAATATTACATGGGCTGCAACACATTATCATGTAGCCATAATGTACGCAGATGTAACTGTCTATTATTGCATAGCGTATAGCAGTGTTTCTTAATCGTGGTCCTCACGGACCGATTCCCTGCTGGTTTTCCAACTATACCCATTCCACCTGCTGCTGATTACCTGGATCAGGTGTGCTCAGCCAATCAGCAGTGGGTAGTTAGAGAAGAGTTAGAAATCAAGCAGGGCAAGGGTCCTTCAGGACCAGTATTGAGAACCTGTGGTCTATAGAGAATGTCACAATAGTAGGTCAGTGCTGCTGCCATAGCCGGTTAGTAGAGGAGTGCTGTCTTACCTTTGCCCCGACTTCATCAACTTTGAACCCAGGTGTGTTTCCATTCAGCCCTTAACCTCATGCGATAGCGCCTCATCCCCTAAGAGTTAACAGGGCCTGGTGTAAATTCGCATTCTCAGGTTTCTAAAGTCAGAACTAAAATTTACATCATTGGTTCAGGTCCTTCTATCAGTGTCTTTTGAAGACAGGTTCTGGGAGCTCAACATTAGCACCCCTCAGGAAGTTGCACTCACATGGGTATAAACACGTGAGGGAAAACTGATCGGATAAGCAAACCAGAACCGACTACATTTACCCTCCAAGGGTATGAAAAGCTCCGGGATGTGATGCGATTACGTTCCTGAGGTGGAAACCCACCTTTAGATGATGGTGTTACGGACAGATGATGATTGACAATACACAAATGATGCCGTATAAACACTACGGTGTAGTTTCTAACTAACAATAAATGTATAGTGTATGGCATTACTTGATATTATTACAACTCGCCACTATATCATCCGTTGTGTCAAAGTCCATTTATTACTGGCTTATTGGGTGATTATATATATTACATAGGGGATAATAAATCCTCAGTTTATTTTGAAAGGGTCACTACTTTTCTTTTTCTTCTGGGGTTGGTACAGTAAGGTGACATGCCCCTGAAAGGAACTCAAGGAAACACAATTGTTCATACTTCACCATGTCTGGGCGCTGGAAAGAGCTGATGCACGCCTGTGTCCACAGGCGTGTTAGCTTCTGATGCTAATGGGCTGTGTTTCCGCCTCGGGAGGAATGTGTAAAAAGTCCGCGGAGCAGCAGCGGCAGCAGCAGTCCTGGAGGCTGCCCCTGCTCTGAGAGAGCGTCATGGGGTAGAACGCAGCAGCCCAGCCCTGCAGCTTTAACACCCTCTGCAATCAAACATGAGTCACATGCTTCAACAATTCAGTGTGTGCCGACCGGGCCGGGTCTTTGTTTTAGCAACGCTGCCTCTTCAATAAAGAGGAGTCAACACTTAATGGTATGTAACACCGCGTCCTTCGCGGTGTGAGGGCTAAGTCGGCCTCATGGCCATGCCCCACATGGCTCATCAGTCCTGGGTCTTCTGAGCCAGAGCGATGCCGTGCGATGCGTGAGTGGTGTCTCTGTGAGGATGATGCAGTGCTGTGCCACAGCCATGACAGGGCTGTAATGGGTTTGTCCGGATCGGAGGCTTCTTCCTATGCAGACCTCCGTGTAGTTGCATAGTGAGTAGAGTGCTGCTGACTTACCCGGAGTCTCACAGAACTTCAAAGTGGGCTAATGTGAGAATTTTTCACAGCTCCATTATTCACTGTCCAGAAGCCAAGGCAGTGTATTTTTTTTTTTTTTTTGTGGGAGGGGCAATGGGCCGTGATTCAGACACAGTCTGTGTGTGTTGCAGTGATGTAGGTGATACTCACTTTTTCTGCTGCGCTCCCCCACGCTTTTATTGTCTGAATGCCCTGATGCACAATCATCCACACACCTCCTCTATCGTTTACTCTTCTTCTACAAGCAACTCTTTTTGTCTTTAGTGGAAGAAATATAGGTTACAACTTTAGGATTACTCAGTTTGTAAGACTGAGGTTTATTTGCACAGTTGTGATCATTTTCCTGATAGATTAAAGGTGTAGTTTCACATCTTTGTTGGCAAATGTTCTTAAACGTTCTTACATAACCATAGAAAAGAAAGGTAAGCTACTGTAGCTGGCTACTAGCCTTGCTCAGCGTTGCTTTTAAGAGATTGATATGGTTGGATTCTGTGTAAAGCTTCTCATCCTCTTAAATATCTGAAAAGAGAAGTGTCAAACACATGAATTCAAATGTGGCAACCTGAAAGTAGTTTTTTTTAATGACCTGATGTGTGAAAGATAAGCAGCCCATAATGGATTAATTTATCAGCGCTTACTAAAACTTACCAACCCTCTCTTTAAAGGGTGAGTCATTTGAAAGTTGTTCCAGAAAGGTCAAACAACAGATCTGACCTGACACGTCAGTTCTCTTTTAGCGCGTAGACTCCTTATAATACCAATGAATCGACCTCTGTCTGCTGTGTGTGCAGCCATGCAGAGAGATGTATAGAGAGGCACTTTGGCCGTTGCGATGGAGCATTTCTTAAATCACTAAATGGAGCTGTGTTGCATTAGTGCTTAATGTTGTGTGTTAGTTTGGCACTCGAGGCAGCTGGAGCTTTGTGTCTCAGTGGGTATCTGTATCTGAACGGGACTGATGCCATGGATGGCTCATGAATGAGTGTGTGTTCATTACCGTCGCCGTCCCTCAGTGCCATCAAAGATATTCACAGTCCCCCCGCAGGTGTCCGAAAGGCTGCACAGGCATCCTGGGTCCAGATCCGGATAGTTCGAAGGGGACTTTAGTGTCCAATCCTTTTCTGATGACAACAGCGGTCAGTGAGCTGCACAGAGAGGGACGTTGTGTTTAGCTGAGTGAAAGCCCTTGGGCCTCCGCTCTGCACTCTAGGCTCTGTGAAGGCCTCTCAGAGATGTGCACTGAGGCCGCTGTCAGCTGATACACTTGGGCTGAGCGAGCTGAAAACAGCCCAGTAAATTTGCACACATTAATGCATAGAAGGATCCACTCACTTCGAGGGGAGAGACAATAAAAGCTTTTAGATCCAGCAGGATTTGTGTGGGAAAAGAACAGTCTCCACTCTCTTCCGTGATGTTCAGCACCTGTAAAGTCAAGAGACAAACACCAGCTACTGTGAAGCCGTGCCATCCACTACTTCCTCCTATTCTAGCAATCGGTCAGGTGAACTGAACATTCCCGAACTTTCCACATCATCGTACTCCTGGACTTTGAAACTAACGATTGCATGAGAAGTCACTGATCTTTAAAGTTTAACAGGGATGTTTACTTCCTGCTGCTTCGAACAGGTTATGCTCTGATTTGAAACAGGAGGCACCTTTACTTCAAACTGTCCATGGTGATTTAGTCGAAACCTGGATTTAGAATCATGGAGTTTGGTGCAGTTTGGGCGCTACCAAAAGATGCTGTGTTTTAATGTGATAGAAACTCACACTGCCTCCAAAAACAAATGTAAACGCTTATTTAACCAACAGAAAAGTTTAAGTTAGTTTACAAAAATAAGAAATGTGTATAATCATGGCCTGCAAGTATTTTGATTATGTATTAACTGTGCTGTTTTCTCAATGAACTAAAATTTGTGTTTTTAACTACTGTTAACATTTTTTTAATTTTACCTAGATTATAACCATAAGGCTGTAGGTTGAACTCGAATGAAAATAAAAGTAACCGGACCCACACTGAAAATGAAAGTATCAGGATGAAATCGAAGCAAACAACAATAAATGACCACAAATCATGTTTTATGGATGCAAGGAAATGGCTATTGGCATCCGGTAGCCAGTAATAGCCCATGTTTGAAGAGGCTCGCATGACAAATTACAATTGATCCCATGTGACTTTTGTTTACATGCACTTATTCTTCTGACCTCTTTTCCCACCATGATTTGAAGTAAAGCTGTTGCACTACATGTTATGTGTTCAACAATTCCTATGTACTCCCTGATAATCTCCTAAGATTATTCATAGAAAGAACTATTTAATTTGGTATTAATTAACAACAGTGATCAGTTCTAGGTGTGTCTAAGCTAGTGCAACCTATAATTCAGAAGAAAGATACAATTTCCAGATAAACATGAATAAAATATTCACTGGGGTCAGAATGGAGCAATTTCTTTAATTAAAGCTCATCTAAAAGTAACATACAGTCTCAGAGCTTTGTGTTGTTCGTTCGAGGAAACCTAAGATGCTTGTAAAATAAAGTTTTAGCGAGAGTAACAAACAAATACAGCAGAATAATTGGTTAAAATGATATACATAGAAGAAACTTGCCTAACTTAAACAACCCATATCCTTTTCATTTCATAGAACCCCGTCACCCCAGAGACAAACGGATAGATGTTAGCCGGCGTGTTTCAGCACAAGATAATTGTGGCGACTCTCGTGGGAGGAAGCTGAGAGGCTTTAGAGATGCAGCTGTGTTGATGACATTGCTGAGAGAAAGTGCCCTGACCATTTCACACAGCTGCCGACGAGATGTTGTCATGAGACTCATGTTGTGACAGCTGTTTGTGTGTGAATGTAAAGAAAGAAGAGCGGGGTAAAATTCTCCAAAGATGCAGGCGCAGTTTAAATTCTTAAGGTTGATTTTCCCAATTGGTGGAGGGAAAGTACGCCTACTTTATGTATTTGAGAACAAATGTGTAGTATTTAATGGATTTAACTCTCGACGTTTACATACAAAACATAAAATACATGAACATACATTGCTTTCTCAATTTGGTTGTGTTGTGGCTTTTGTGTTTCTTTATTCTTCAGCCTGTGGTGAAGTTGTTTCGGTATTTTTGCTTGTGTTTTGTGTATTTGCATTTCTTTTCTCGAACTGCAGTGGTTTGAGATTTCAGGGCCACCATAGACTCCTGTCAGATAGATCAGTTTTGGAATGAAATGTTGCAGACCTGATTCTCCATTTCCATAAGTAGCACACAATAAGAAATTCTGAGTCTGTGTCAGATTTGGGGTTGACGCCTGGGTTCAGCGTACAAGAAGCAGGACTGGGCACAAAAGTATGAAGAGGACGTTGTACACAACCCAGAGGCTTGAGTTTGTCTGACAATTCTGGTGTCAAACTCAACAGAAGCTGTTATCTTGCTGTCTTCATATAAACGGCCCTTTCTTCTTCATCCTCAGATTCCGTGACAATGATCTGCTCTATTCACATAAGAGCTCGATTGAACATCTCGTGGACTTTGTTCTGAGACAGGCCCAGGCAGTTCTGGTCCTTGAGGGTCACCGCTTGTTAGTTACTTGTTAGCCAACTACCCTTCCTCTAAAATTGTGTCTTCCAGCTTTTCATTGAAGAATATGCAGATAAGAGTAAGTAAAGTTAACATTAGACACTTCAAGTCGCTGTTCATGCTAGACCAAGTGTCAGCAAGACCTCTGAGCAAAAGTGTGTTTTTGGTTTATGAATACATCAGCAGATGTTACGTTGTCTTTCTTTAGGTTCTCTTTGCCAAAAAACTCATAGACTCTGACTTCTTAAATGTGAATATTTGCTGGTTCTCTTGGTCCTCTATGGATAACTTTGGCTAACCAAGGAATTTGTTTAATACCTGCTGTATTGACTGTCTGACCGCTCATGTTTCTTGTCCCATTAGCATTCCCATATCTAAAAGCTAGTGGTATAATCATACTATAAGAAATGATGGCTAGAGCTGCTAGCGTCAGATGATTTGTTTTTGGAACAAGCACGGCCTTTTCCTAAAGGATTTTGAGGAGGTGACTCTGATTGTTAGAATCATTTCATTTACATTTACATATAGTAATTTGGCATAACGCTTTTATCCAAAGCCCCTTAGAAATGAGGCCCAAAGCAAGCAAAAATCCAAATCAAGCAGAAAATATCAAACCATGCTATTAGAAGCACAGTTTCTGTATTTTAAGAGATTTTATGCACTAAAAGCTTAGATGATTGAGAAAACAGTCAAATGATCAATAAAGACAGTTAAAAAGTTATTATCAGTTAAAACCCAATTGCATGTAGTGTCTGGGTTAACCGTTGTCTACGGGGTCTTTGTTTATTCTCCCTTAATGAAATAGCTATTAAACGAGACTCTGTAAGCATATAGGAGGCGCTCATAGACACGTTTCAACTTGCCCACCTCTATTGGAGCTCCTTTAAAATCAATCTCCCAGAATTTGGAGCCAAATAAAGAAAGAAAACATTCCAGCTATGCAGTGAAGCACCTTACCCCTCACGCAGCAAGCATGCTGGGACCGACTCTCCAGACCCAGTCCTGCTGCTGGACCGCAGCCAATCGGCCCAGGTCTGAAACGCACAGCTAGTGCGTACACGTGCCTGGATATGCGTAAGGTATGTTCACGATCACACATACATGCTATTTGCGTCGCTGCGGCACCACAAAACGTGTGAGCTCCTCTTGAAGTTTGTAATGACGGCTTGTAGTTCAGGCGATAATGATAGTTTCAGGGTTCAACAGCAGATTTTCCAAGATATTAGAGATGGCTCAAAACCACTTCTTTGGTCACACTGACTACATCTGTGCTTTGTTCCTATTGTAATGATTCCCCCTCTTCTCCAATCTTGTTTGTGTTCTGCACAGGTCAGTGAACACACACACACACACACACACACATGTTCAGACTCCCACAGACATGATTCCAGCTGGTTTACTGTTTTGTGTTGTTCAGTGCATAAAACTAGGCCATCATCTTCAAGCCCACTGCTAGAGTGGATTAGTTAATTAGTCACTCCACAAAATAAATAAATACTACAACAATCAGTTAGTCTTTTATAATAGTGATATGTATTTTTCATGCTTCTTGTGTGTGGGAATTTTCTACGTTTTTTTCATAACATAACTTTATTTATTATTACTAAATTATTCTGTAAATCGCTTTGGATAAAAGCGTTTGCCAAATGGAATTAGGCTGTAATTAGGTTGTGACTTGGTCAGATGGAACACACTTTAAAATAATGCAAATACTTTCAAATTCACAATTAGGAAATCAACCAAAAACATTTTTGGACAAATGACTGAGGATGTAGTAAGCTCATTGAGCTAATTTTTCTTAATAATCAGTCAAAATGTGATTGTAAAGTCACAAGTAGTAAGTCATATTATTATTCATACAGGAAGTGAAGTTTAATCATACTTTCAGGGAACTTGTCTTGCATTACAGAAGGATTAAAGTGGCTTATTACAACTTTCCAAATACACAAATACGTAGCATAACGCATGTGTTATCCGGCAGTATTGGCACTTCCTGTCGACTTCCTATGAAAGACACTCCTGTGATGCTTTGACAGCGGCGTTGTTAGTGTTAGGGAGTAGTGTTTAGGAGCAGGCAGCTGAGTGGTCGCCGCCGTGGTTGCCGAGCTGACAGGAAGGCATGTGAAGAATGTGTGTTTGAGGTCTGAAAGGCGAGCAGCTGGGAGCGAGGCAGAGAGCGAAGGGAAGCGAGCGCCTGGCTGCCGAGGCACCTGTCCTCAGTGAAAGGCTCCTCTGTAGAGGTGAACAGGTGTCGGCTGAGCAGTTAAGCCCTTCAGTTGCAGCGAACACACTCTGAATTATAGTCATTTATCCATAGGGGCTCATCAGTGTTAAGGTCACTGCCCGGTTGTCCCTCTGCCTTTCCTCCCGCTTTTTTTTTTTCCAGAAGTGATGGCTTCCTTCCTGCCAAGCCTCTTCCATTTCCTCTCATCAGCTTGACTGTGGTGGCTCAGTGTTGCTGTCAAGTACACTAACTCCCTTGTGATGCGTTCAGGATCTGTGTGCCCATAAAAGAAACTTGGTGTCACGTGCACACCCAGGTGGATTGTTAAGTCGGCTTGTTCGGAATGAAGGAACACTTGTTTCAGCCGGAACACTAGATTTTCACAGCTTAGCAGCCATGGGATTTACTCGACAGAAAATCATTATAGTTTTTATCAGTGGATCTGACAATTAGCTGATCGGTTGTCTTTTAAAATGCAAATCAAAAGAAAAAAGTCTGCACAATTCTCCAAAACCCAGGGTGATTAATTCGTTTGGCCTGGTGTGCCAGACCAACAGTTCAGTAACAGTTGGCCATACTGAACAATTATGAAAGTATTACTAGTATTGCTGCATATTATTGGTAAAAACACAATGACGGGGCCAAAACCAGCCATTTTGTGCTTATTTAACCAAGTTGTTGCAGAAAGTAAATAAAAAGAGCAGCTTGAGTGGCTGTTATACTGCACTGGCAAAAGAAGCAAAGCTATAATTTAGGTGACAAAGAAGAAGAAAATTGCATTTTCAAAAAGAATTTCCCTCTTTACTCTGATGATTTATTCTTATGGGGAATGAGTGACATCTCTATTTGTTACTCATTTTTCCCGGCTTCCCCTCTGCTTTTATGTGCTGATTGAAAAATCTTGTCATTTATCTCATTGTTGCTCCCAGCAACAGGGGCAGGTTGAAGAATTCATGCTAGATGAACAATGCAGCCGAGGCGTTTAGAAACAAAGGAAAATTTGACGTCACCACCTCGCCTCACTGAACAAAGAAATTGCATCCACAAAGCCGACAAGTGGACAACTGCAGGAGAAGCCGTGCGGGTAGCCTGCTCACTGCTGCTGCTACGTGGCTATGTACAGGCCAGGGGCGATTTCTTTATTGTTTTGGACTTGATCTGCATATGTTTTGCATATGTTTTGTACCGATAAGGAAAAACCGGACCCACAGCATGACTGAGGTGTGACTGGCGGCTGATAATAGCAGCAGTGAGCAGAAATTGTTTGTTTTTTCGTTATTAGTGCGTGTGTCTGCTCAACATCTGCCAGCCGCTCCCTCTGTCTCCTCTCTCTTTCTCGCGCTCGCTCGCTCGCACACACATGCACCTTAAAAGCCCTCACCTTCACTCCTAGTTACCATGGACACAAAAGCACAGAAATTGTCACTGCCTATGATGTGCACACCTCACAGACCTGAATCAGCTCATTGACAAATTAGGCAAAGGTGCTCTCAGTTCAGTGGAAATGCAAATATGCTAAAAGCGGAAGTTCACATTATATAACGTGTTTTTTTCGAAAACCTCGGAGTGAAGCAAACGTCGACTTGAAAACTGTCTGAATGTAAAAACCTTTTATGAACAAAGTTAAGAAGAGGCGAAGAAGAGAAGTGACTCATGACACGTTAAACTTGTGGCTGTGCTTCCAGCACTCTGCTGTGATAACGGTGAATCACATCGAGGCAGGTCACAGACTTTGACAACGGGAATCCAAATCATTATCCTCCTTCATTCTGCACCGTCTCAAATTCAGTGTGACCTCAGACACTGTCGGCAAAAGTTTCACAGCATTTAAACCAAAGTTAAGTCATTCTGGTGACATAAAAACTGTTTTTACGGTCCTACTCTTAATAATCCTGTAAGATCGGACTTCTCCAACCATCGCTAATTAATGAATGTGTCAAAGACTGCATTGCACATTTCCCCACAAGGTGTTCATGCGGGATTGAACCAAAATAACTCCCTCACACAGGAAAGCTGATAATGTTTTACTCACACCTGCTATCTTGTGCACACATGGCAGGTCAGCTCGAGATATGTGTGTGTTTGTGTGGATTACTTATCTGTGAAAGACAGGAAAGAAAAGACAGCTGGTTATTGACAGCAAAGCTGTACTTTCTTGTGTTGCAAGCTATTTGATAGAGTCTGTGTTTAAAACCCCGAACCAGGACCCTGAATCTGCTGTGACCTGCTGAAGAGAAACAAAGGTGGACAGTCCACCCTATGGTCACTTCATGAATTAGTTTGAAGACCGTTGCATTCTTCTCATTTCTACACACACAATAAAGCAGTTTAGTTTTTTAACATACAAACCATTATACCTTTTACAGCCAAGCTTAAAAAAGTGGCTAGATTTTTTATTTAAGCTCCTCTTAATGCACGGTTGATGTTCTTATATGTGTGTGACAGTGGGTCTTGGACACTATAGTTTTTACTGCTCTACACGGTGGCCATGGCATTTTTCCTGGGTCATGGCTATCCTACAAAAAATCAATAGATTTGCCTAATCTCAACCACATAGATTTTGTGCCTGAACCTCAGAAGGTTGTAGCTCTATATTTATTACTGTAACTGTTGGGTGTATCATCTGATGGAAACCTGAACCTACTAGGAGATAATGGGTCATGTACCCATCTACTCATCATTATGGGCTGATTGGAACTGATAATGGAGTGGTAAAATAAAGCATGTTATTTCTTTAAAATCATTGGAAATCTGTCATTTGCACTTAGGATTTTATGCTTGATGTTCAATTTGCACTCGCATACAGAGATTTGCATACCGATGCAGTACATGTAGCGCATAATTATTTTATTAAAAGAGAATAATTTAAGTCAATCAAAAAAGTATTTTGTGAAACCAGTATTCTGTAGGTATAACTGCAGATCGCTGAGTTGCATTCCCTTTTGTTGAGCACATGTTGAACAGGTGCAGGTTAATTAAAAGCTCTATTGTCCATACGCTCCAGCTTGCAGGTATTATCTCCGCTGACCACCTGCTGCATTGCAAGCAATGCAGAACCGAGGTTTCGGTTTATGCTCTTTCCCTGGGGCATATAGTATGTATCTTTGGCATTGTGAGTACACTACATAATAAGTGGATTGAAGTACTCTGCTTAGCAGTTGCTATAAAATGTGATTTATGATAGGAGCATGCAAAGCAGCAGCCTGTTCTTTCATCTTCGGGTGCCAGGAGCTCATGTGTCTGCAGCTGCTAAATTGTGAAACTTTACCTGATTGGCCTTTGATTGATGCCCCAGCTCTGGTGGTCAAGTGCAGTGTAAATTCTCTTTAAAGAGAAACTGTCTGTCTGGGTTTCTCGGCTGGGTGTGTCAGATCTTGGCAGTTTGGAAAATCAAAAAACAAACCCTGTGGAGAGTCAGAGGAAGCTGATATGCAGTAATAATGTGCCATTACGACAATCTAATAAGCCATTGGCATATTCTTTATTCTGCAACATTTCTTGACAAAAAAAAATTGTTGTAGCATTTAATTCATTCTATAATCTATATGCTTCCTTCCAGATGATTATATGACAACGGCAATTAGAGGTCCTGGCACTGTAGCTCTGTAGCCCCAGATTGTACAGCTTATGTATTTTTACAGAGATAAGTCGCTGATAACAAATCAATAGATGGCCAATCAATAGATGGAATACGCTCTGACAACACTCACTCCATTTATTAGGTATTTCCAGAATTCTCTTCTAATTATCTGGAGAAATAATTAACTAGATACACTTTACAAAAAGTATTTTTAATCCGATATATATAGTTACGTCAAATTCTGACGTTGATTCTTTTGTAAAAAATAGCAGATTGTCATAGCAGCCCCATCAGCAGGTCACAGTCTAAGTCTCTGAGTAAAACTCACATTAGGTTTTAGCATCTCTGTGAAGGAAACATTTATGGGATGTTATAAAAACTAAGTCCCTCTTGTTCCCCTTGGTATGGGCTGTGTAATTCATTGCTGACCAGCAGACCCGATGATTTAATTACAGTAGATGGATGGTAAAATGAATCTATGAAGACTCTGGAAATATCAAGCAGGCTTGGATGAGTGTTGGAAAGTGACTTTGCAGATTTAGAAAACCTCGCCGTGTATCGATTTTTTTTTTTTTAAAATCAGCGTCTCTTTGTCTTTGTGACTCCAATGTGAGCTCAACCAACTTAGCTTAAGCTGCGGCTACAGGTCGATAAGACTGTCTAGTTCAGCTGTATCAATCATTCTGAAAGCCCTCCAGGGGAAATGTAAGGGTCAGAAATGTTTAATCCATGGAGCTTTGCGTGTTCAGTGTTATTGGAATTAAAATGTGCAATGAACCCTTAGGGCTCGAAATCCATACGTTCACCATCTACTCCTGCCATCATGACAGCATACACAGAATTAGTCACGTGACCTCATGAGCTCTATACTTCACAGACACATACTCTCCCCATCAACAATATCTTAGCTAGTTATGTATAAAATGCAAAATATCTCCTGAAGATATTTATTTAAAATTTTAGGAAATGTTACAGTGGATGAGACTGATACTGTATCTGTCTGATAAATTTTAACTTTTCCTTTTTTTTAAGTCTGCAGGCAAACCTCGTTTCTTGTACAGAAAAATAGAACTAATTAATTGAGGTCAGTAAGGCAATATCTATTGATAATACATTTGATTTTTTTTGTCTTTTTGTCTCTCTGCTTATCCTGTAAGCTCAGGGTTGCCACAGCGGATCAGTGTCCTGCTCACACAATATGTGGTTGGGCCCGAACCTCTGACCCTACGGTCACTGGACGGCCACTCTGCTTAACTGAGCAATTGCTGCCCTTTAACAGCCATCTTTGAATATTAGTAGCTATTAAACAGACCTCACTGTTTTCCTTGTTTCCATATTTTTTATGTATATATAAATACATATTTATTTTTTAATATATTTTTTGAAGTTTATTAATACCCAGGGTACGTACGGGTGCTTGAAATCCTTGAAAATGTTGCGTTTTCTAGGCCTGAAATGTGCTTGAAAATGCTTGAAACAGTAACTTAGTAGGTGGAGAAATACAGTAAACTAGCCTATAAATCCAAACCGTTACACCTGCGTCTACGCGTGATTGAGTGGTCAGTCTGTTTCCTGTGTGGTCCTGCCCCGCTCGGACCTGACTGTGCCACCATGCCAGTAGGGAGTTTTAATCAGCGTAGGCTCGAAATGGAAAAATACAAAACATGGATTTAAAAAAGAAAAATCCACGCATAGCCCTCTGCTTTCTGGTCACATTAAGGGTGTGTTGGAGTGTACGATCTTCAAGGAACGTTAGACCAACGTTACACATACATGTTAATGTGTTTTAGTAAACCACTAGCTGCCTAATTCACTGACCAGATGATTGCAAGGCGCTGTGTGTTTGATCCATATTTATCTATTTGTGAAAATATCAAATTTATCACCGCTGTAAAGTGCTTGAAAAGCTTGAAAATTGGCCTTGAAAGTGGTTAAAAACTGCTTAACTTTGACTTGTCAAAAGGCGTATGGAACCTGTATACTTACTTCTTGAGAGTTGATACCACTCGTAGATGTCTTTTGAATACCCAGGTAAAGCCATCAGTCGACAGGGACTTCGTAAACTTGACAAATGAACACAGATCCGGTCTAGCCGTTCCCCGGTTCCAGCGCATGCAACTGTAGGCGACATTAAAGCCAAGTTATAGTAAAGATTTATGGTTATGAACATACGGGGCAAAGGTTTGTGTACATTCAGAAGTGAATGGAAGAGAAATGACCTCAAACTGAAGAGCAGCAAAGCAAGCTTGTGTTTTCTGAATGACACACCTTATTACACAGGGATAACTTCCATTTTCCCTTTTGATAGATGGCTGGTACAATAGCCTGAAGTGCACTGCAGCTTCCACGCTTAATCTGCATTAGTGGTGTGATTTCACGCTGTGCTTCATGATGATTGTGACTCCAATAGCTGATTCATTAATGCTGCTTGAAGGAAAAATGAGGCGACTGTGTCTAGTGCTGCTTTTCTAGCACCATACGCGTAGTTGGCAAACAGCTCTCCCTTTAATAGGCCAGGAAATGGCTTGGCAATCTCAACGCCCCTCCATCCAGTGCAGGAATTCAGGATTAGCGTGGCAGCTTCACGAAGCCAGTCACCGTCGCTGCAGATCAGAAATCTGCCCTCTGAAGCCGAGCTAAAATTAGAATAGCCATCTGTGATTAAAAGAGCTCAAAATCGCACGTGTCTGGAGAAATTTATAGCACGTAATTGCTTCCATTTGGGTTAAGTTGCTAGATAGCAGTCAATCCGCTTCTTGTTCTTTCACATTTGAATCTTTGTAAGTGTGCGATGCCGGGTAGTAAAATGGTGAGTGGGATGTTTCACACCTACTTCAATCTTGACAGCAGTTTTTATCACTCTTTTATAGACCAGTGGGTCCTTGTCACACATGTTAAAGCTCAGGACTTTCATTGATCTTCAGGATCCACCCACCCCACCCTTCCACAAACCACCTTCCAACCAGATTAAACCTAAAGCATCTCTTTTCCTTTCATGTAAGCTGTGTGTGTGTGTGTGTGTGTGTGTGTGTGTGTACACCTCTGTTGCTGTGTACTGTGTGGATAAGGTAAGGGTGATGGCAGCCGTGCATGTGTGAGCTCAGCTCCTGATACAATTGATGGGGCACACTTCTTTCTCTCAGCCCCCACCCTGCCCCCAGATCAGCAGCAGTTAATGAAAGTGGATTGATTTTTCTCTGCCTCCTGCATGCAGCATATAATCTGTCGGATGAAATCGACCGGGAAAACAAAGAATCCTACAAGCGTTCTGTTACATTTGCTGTTTTCTTCTTGCCTACCAAAGCACAGTGGAAAATGTTGCAGCTACTGCCGGCGGCCAGTAAGCTCGGCGCACAGAGTGAAACAGCTGGCCTGACTTGTGAAACAGCAACAAAAGTCACCTACCTAGAAAGATCTGCAAAAGATGTTATTCTAAAGGTCAGTGACTTGAAAGGAGGTCATGAAAAAAAATCTGATTATAAATTTAAAAAGTTGCCCAAAGCAAATTAAGGACTGGATTAGAATTATATGTCGTAACCCTCCCGCCTCTGATGACGCTGCGTTGAGGCCTCACACTGATGGAAGGAGACAGCGCGAGGGGTTATAAATACTTGTGAGCACTGTCTCCCCTCCTCACACACTTAAGGATGGATTATGGCATCTCGCAGGCTTGCACTCAGCTTGCAGATGGCGGCTCCCCCTCCCTCTGACCCTTCTTTCATCCATCCATCCTTTCCTTTCTTGCCTCTCACTCTGTTTTTGCAGCCAGCTTATCCTCTGGCAGTCGGCTCTTTCCTTTCTGTTTCGCTATCATGGCAGTGCATCTAAGCTGCACCTCTGGCAATTTGATGAGTCATCGTCCGCTCACAAATCCAAACCAACTGATTTCACCTCACCAGGTTCCTGGAGCCACTTTTATAAATCAAACAAGCGTTTCCATCCAGGAAGTATAGGTCTGCTTTTTGTAAAGAACACAATAAATCAATATCACAGTCAAGAAGAGTAACAGAAATATTTCTTTTCTATTTCAGATTATGTTTTTTAGAAGGTCCTTATTTAACAATTCTAGCGCTGCTATGGCAAGCTTCATAATGAGTAAATGTTTTAAACACTAGGTCTTGATTTGCCTAAAGCCCATTTTGTGCGAAGCGTTTTGTGCTAGAAAAGTAAAATATAATTATTCTCTGTCATTTGACTATCCTGGAATTTGCCCAGGTATAATGTCACAAACATTGCAAATATTCTTATGTTCTCTCTAAGAATATTTATTTTTAACTTAACTGAAAAGTTATTGTTCGCTGACATTTAGGGAAAAAAAATAGGATTTTCTTTTTTTCTTTTTTTCTTTTTTTTGAGCTGTGTGAACTTGCTCACAGATGGCTTATGCTCACAAATGCCAACACGGTGAGATGAAGGCAAAATGAATATCATTGCATAAGCAATGACGCCATGAGCGGAGATGACCTCAGGTGTCCTGACAGTCTGAGATGTACAGCTTAATTGTGGTCCTAAAAATACCTGTTTGCGGGAATATTGCAAAAGAGAGAAAACAAATCCTAGTAGTAGTAGTTCTTTTGTTCAGCTTTTTGCAGATAGTGTTGGTGTAGCTCCTGTAGTATGTTGTGTCTATCTTGGTCCACATTTGGTCCCAGTGAGTGTTACATGGGGAGCTGGAGATGAAGCCAGGGAAGGAGGCCAGACATCCACCCACACACTCTCTCTAGTAGTAGTAGTGTCTTCTTCCACTTGCATCATTTTTTCTTGCTTTTGCAGAGCTGCACTTTGAAATCATTAGCATTTTTGGGATAAGGAGGCATAAAATAGAAATTTATAGTTAAAGGTTTAGCTGTGCTTATTTATATGAATTACAAGTTGTGTAATTTATCATTTGCTTTTTTAGGGTTGTCTGCCACTGAGTCAGATTGAATTTATTTCTATTTTGTTGATGACTATGGCCTGCAAACTGTCAGTTACTTCATATTAAACAGCTGCCAGGGGCTGTTAGTGGTCAGCACAGGAAGTCATATGGGATTTTACAGATGTCTTTTTCTGGACGTGCACCTGCAAAACCATCAGAAAATGATTAAAATCTTCTAAAAAATTATTTTATAGGAATAATGTTGTTTTCACCGGCCCAATTAGCATGTAATTTAGCCATAACCTTTACTTTTGGAGCAGTTATATAATGAAACACATAGTTTTCAGGACTGTCAAAATACAAGGACATGACCTTATTTAACATGTACATTTTAGAGTAAATGCTTTCTTTAAATTATGAAATCACTATTTTTTTTATTTTGTGTAGTGGATGAACTCTCAGAACTGTATTCATTCAACAAATTTTAACTTCAATGATTTAAAGTTCTGCAGATAAAAACAAATTTTTTTTAAAAACCTTAGCTGATTAATATATTAGCACGTAATTTTTGAATAAAAAAGTACAGTGTTATGAAAAAATTGAATTACTGAAATACAAAAATCTGCTGGAATAACACACATGGATTGAAATGCGTCCATTAGTTAGTAGCAATATTTGTACTTTATAGAGTACGAACAGAGCAGATTTTATAATAAATTTTTATATGAAATTCAGTACCATACAGTTTAATTAAAGACGAAGCTTTTTTCTTTCTCTATTCCCAAACAGTGAAGTGTCAATTGATTAACTGGCTGAAAGGGTTTGCCGCAGGTGCTGGAAAAACGCCAGCCACCAGAACACACAGGAACTGCCTTAAACTAATGACTTGTTTTGATTAACAAGGAAAATATGTTTTCATGAATGTACATGAATAAATGTTTTTATATAACATTTCCTAAGAAGACGATTTTTTGTTGCTTATTTAGTTTCACTAACATGTCACCAGTATGAGTGGCCCATAGAAACGTCAGAAGGCTTAAATGTAATCTCTAGCAAACCACACATACAGTATGAACAGCTTATCTTAATACTGCGCAAGAAGCTGCCGCAGCATCTTTTCTGTGTGTCCCACACAAAGCCTACGGAGGAGCACTCCATCCACCTGTGGGCCCGTGTGTCATCACCCTCCGTGAAAGTAGGTGCAGCTACTCCTTTTTCAGACTTGAGGGAGCTGAGGAGAGCTCGGCCCAAAGCCAAATCAGCTGTGGGCAAAGTGAGCTCTCACGCTTTGCGGAGTATCGAGTTTTACCGGTGAAAACACAGCCCGGCTTCAGCCCTGTTACTCGACCTCATTTAAGGACGTCTTTAGTCCGCGTAGACTGCTCGCATGAGGGTGATAATCCAGGTTCAAACGTAGAGCTTTGCCTGGCCAAACACCCGTCTGCTTCTTTATTGTCTGAAGTTTCTTTTTTAATTGTTAGTTGGATGGTTTGGACAGCTCATACGACCATATAGGAATTAAATGTGTTTGATTTTAAAGTTTCTTTTAGATCTTACGGCCCAAAATGCTGTGCCGCGAAAAAAGCGGCCACTAACAGGCAGCTCCACCATTTTCATTTGGAAGAAATTAAGACAAATTGTGGGTTGTGGGCAGACGGCTCTAGAGACAGCTGTAAAGACGTAAAAATAAACTATAAAATCTTTGAAAGAAATATTTGGCTTTTTCTTTGTGAAGTTTCTTTAGTTATTTGAATGGAGCTTTGTAAATCCACACAAGTTCAGTCCCCAACAGAAAAATGCACAGATTTCCTCCCAGTTTTAAAGTTATACTTCTACTTCTTCTGCTGTACTCAGGCAGGGTTTGTACAGTTTCTTCATTGTTTTACTGTATAATGGGGACACAGTCTGGCTCAGAAGAAGGAAGTCATGACAGCCCACAGTTTTGAACACACAAACCCACCACCAGATGGATTTGGGGGATTATGAGAACATTATCCTAGGAACCAAGATAAAACAAAATTCCTGTTTTCTCCCAACTTCCTGAGAGAAGACAGAGGAAGTTTGGGTTTCTGCTGTGAAGGGCGCTGGAGGAATTTCAGTTTTGTTTGTGTATATAAAAGTTAATCCTGCTTGTAACTTGAAAAGACAAAAGGGTTTAGCACGAGGATGAACATAAAAGCTGCTAGTGAGCTCCGGTGGGAGATAAGATCGTAGTTCAGACGAGGCTTCCGATGGTGTGCGAGTCAATAAGAAAATACTTGGTGTATCTGGAGTGTTAATGTCCCACAGACATGTTCTCACCAGAGCCTTCGTACTTTTGATTTAGTTTGTTTAGTGTGTCTCGACAGCGCTGCCTATTACAACTGCAAACATAGCGAGGTTTGTTTAGGAGTCTCTGGGTTTCAAGGTTGCTCTGCGGTCTCGGCTTGTGAGGTGACTGGGCTGTCAGCGACACATTTGCTCCGCGTGGCCTGCAGGCCGGTCACTGTCACCGGAAAACACACCCCTCTGCTCTGAGATTAAACCTAAGGGATTTGTACTTCTCACTGACTGCCTGTTTGGAGCCGTGTGACTGACGAAGCATGTTGTGATGGCTATCTTTATGGATCTGCAAAAGAAGATGTGAGCACAGAAGGGGCAATTAGAAGGGAAAGAGGTTCAGAGTCCAAGCCAAAGATGGGTTTGAATGGTGGCTGTTTTTCACACGCACACAAACTAACATCATATACAGTAATAATGTGTGTACCCTGGTCTTGGCAGTGAATGTGAGGCAATCGTAAATGTGATCAACTCTGCAGCCGAGCAGCTGCAGAGCCTCCTCTGCTCTCGGACAGAGGGAGGCAATGAAATTTTAATAAGGTGATTGGATTATAGTGTGCTGTCCAGTCGTAAGCTGCTCCCCTGTGACATCCCAACACTGAAACACTTGTTTATCAGTCTTACCCTGGATGATAATTGACTAGTGTGTGAACTGAGCTCAGTGACCTGTTAGTAGACAAACATTTCTGTGAAACTTGTTTGAAAAAAGGCTGAAGTGCAAGTTCCCACTTGCAACCATGTGCAGAAAGCAGTTGTCCCCTTTGGGCTTTTTCTAATAGTTATGTTTATCCTTCAAGGCCTGCATTGGGGTTGCATCAGATTAATAATAGCCTTTGATAAATAACTGTGCTGTTTTTATAGTTAACCGTGCAGGCACAAAGGTGATAAAGTGACAGAAAAATGCTTGTCACAATTTCCCACAGATTGAGGAAGCATCTTCAAATGTATTGTTCCCCTATATAATATATGGAGATGAAATACCGTTTGTTTTTTCCATGTTGTCTGCCTGGTGAGTTGCAACAAAACAATTAATAAAAAAAAGTGAATTGGGGAGCACGTTCTGATATATCAGCAGGAAGGGAATGGTCCAAAGCCATTGTTGGTTCACTTTAATTAAACAAGGCAGCTTAGATAAATTAATCTCTGATGGCAATTTTCAAAGCAGGTTCCTACTAGGTATGTGCTATTATCTTCTGGTAACGGCTAATAGTTCTTCTTTGTTGCAATAATGACACAAAGTAATGATGATTTTGCTACCGGGACGTCTCACACACGTCTACATAGGAACAAACATGGAAAAAGGCTGAGCCATAAGACATGGTGCCAACCCAAACGTGGACAAGCACGGGGAAGATGCAAGAGATGAGTATTTCATGGCGTTCCGATTTTATTTAGTTTTGATCACTGGCCCTAAGAATGTACAAAGAGTGTAAGTTGTGGAAAAAAATTAAGTGTTGAATATTGCTGTTGTCTCATTGAGATTTATATTGTTACCACAAACTAGCATTAATAGCATAGTCAAATAGCATAAAGCATAAACGTTGTTTGAAAATCCCCTGATGGCATAGAATAGATGGTACATGCTGAAAACTGCTGTACAGTAATAACACAACAACAATATAATAAAAGTCCCACTTTCAAAACTACAAAGCAGTATGAAACACTTCTGGCTGGTGTCTAGGAATGTGCAATAAGAGATTTTTCGATAGTTTTAATAAATCTTACGTTTGTCGTTGGTTTGTGATATTTCCTGCCATGTTGCCCCCTCGCCTCTTCTAGAAAGCCCCCATCAGTCAAAGAAACTGTCATTCACTGAAGATGGATGGAATTGCACTAGATTTGTGTAACACATCGCCTGTACCTTTCACCACTAATGTGCTGTCACAAAGCGCCAGTGAGCTCGACTCACGAGTGGCCTGGAGAGTCGAGTGGGATTATCAGCGGTGGGGGCCCGAACACACAAATGTGTGGCTGCGGGAGCTTCTCTGTGACCGGGGAATGAATTATCCTGACAGTCTGTGACTCGGCTCTTTTCGCTTGTCTGCCTCTCTGTGCGTCAGATACGGAGACTGAGCTGGACGGGGGCCTCTGGCTGTCCCCCTGTCCTGAGCATTAAAACCTGCCACTTCCCATCTCCTCTCGTTGTTGTGGGCCTGGCTTTCTGTACATCTTCCAGTGCGCCAGAAGATGATTCCCGTGTGATGCCGATGAGTACTGGGAATGATTTCACACCGCACATGAGATGCTGACCGTGCGCTCGCAGCATCTAATCAATTGACCCTATTTTACCGCCCGCTGTGGTTTGTTAATAGGTCTCCAGCTCCCTGCTGACACAGTGACCATAATGGAGGAGAATTACTGCTGTCTTGTCATGTATTAACCTCCCTCATCCACCCCCATTTCATCGGCCCTCCCCTCGCTCTCAGACCTCTGCTCCCACTCACCCCACCCCCTTTATCTGCACACCCCCTGGTTTTACAGCATCTGGGTAGATGGGCTGAAGTGCACATGCACTCCTGTCCCGTCACATGTCCCTGTGCCAGTTGGAGCTGCTGGTCAGCTGACACTACAGCCGACCCACTTCAAGCACCAAGAGGCAAATTCTTACTGTTTGAACACTGTTGTCCCTTAATTAGTTTCAACATAATTTAGGCACAGTCAGAGTTTGCACGGGAGGTCAGATTAAGCTCCAGGGCATGTGACTTCCGAACAAAACACGTGTCTGTGCTTTGTTGTCTGTAGTCTCTGTAGATTTAATGCAAAAGCAAAAAGGGCTGGCTGCTCTCATCTGCATCATTATCAGTGTCTGCCTCTGGCACTCTCAGTTAACCTCTCAGGTTGAGCTGTTTGTCTCTTTTAAGCCATGATTCCAATATAAAACCATAATTAAAAATACTTTTTACCAATCCCAACATACAATGTTGTTGTATGCGATTTAAAATTCTAAACCAAAGATATATTAATTTACTATCACGATAAAAATTGAAATTTTTCTTGTTGAAGCAGATGACCAATAATCAAAATAGCCGACAAATAAAAATGAGATCCGTGAGATCAGCCACGGATTGCCTGGTCTGTTTTACAAAACAACTTTTGTACGTCTCCGTGTATTTGCCGTGCAGCTGCTGTTTAGCAGCTCTCCCCTAGTGGCTCCTGCCTCCATTATTTACAAGTGTGAATATTTCATGATGACATCAGGGTAGAGATACTGGGAGAGGGCGGCACTAATGAGCCGTGGCGTTCGCTCATTTGGTCCTAAAACCGGTCAGTGAGGGCTTCTCTGTGGCGCCACAAAAGCTGTGTGGGGGCCTGTAGTAAAACGTGGGTTCAGATTTTATTTTAGGTTAAATGACTGTAGGGAAAAACTAAGGAGATGAAAACTTGTCTCACTCTTGCACCAACAGATCAGAAAGCACATTTTCAGCTTTTTCCTGAGGAACAGCCTGGAGACAAACAGAAAACAGAACCCCGTCGAAAGTAGCACACTGTTATGTAGACCGCGAAACAAGGGCACTTTTTTTTTTTTACTTTTTAAAAGTCCACAATCAGCCTGTTATGTATTATAGATCAACAGAGTGACTGCAACTTGTAGTTTTGTCGGCTGTAGTTATAAAAATCTGTGCAGACATGTCCTCTGAGGGGAGAGCGATGAAAAAGGCAATGTCATTAAAGCCAATGGCTCACAGATCCGACTCCACTGTGTGTGTGTGTGTGTGTGTGTGTTTGTGCATCACTCAGCGTGATGAGTCACAGAACTCATATTAAGTTTGCGTTTGAAGAGACGGAATAAAAACTAAAGGCAGTGCAGCACTGTTCTTACAGGGTCAGAGTTAGTAATTCTGCTGAATGCTAAGTGTGTGATTCAATAATGGCTCATTAGTCTTGTTGAGATGTTTTTACATGACATTTTTTGCATTTTTAGTCCATAATTCAACAACAAAACTTTTCTTCTGTTTTGTTGCAGTGAGGGTGTCTTCAAGTGTCCAGAGGACCAGCTGCCATTGGACTATGCCAAGGTAAGATCAGTTATTTTGATTTCTCTTCACCCCAAACACATGGGTAAAGGGAAGGCAGAACGTGCTGAGTGAGCACTTTATTAGGTACACCTACCTTAAAGTAAATCTAAAACACCAGTCTGACAATAAACCCCCCTTTATGAAGATGTTAAACAAGAATTTATTGAAACTGTCTTAGAATCCCTTTCCTCTTAAATATATGTAATTATTATAAAGCACTTTCTTTTTAACAAAGTGCATGAATCTGCAGCCATGCTAATTGCTGGAATGTGAGGCCGTGCTTACATGCTTTGACCGTCCTACAATGACTTAATTGCATGATAACGTTTAATTGTGCTGTGTACGGCTAAACACAGAGTTGCTGTACAGCTGCAACAGCGGAGTGTGTCAGGTGCAGGATATGAGGAACATCATGAAGCTGAAAGATTCATCATAAAGACAAACGTTTCTGATAAACAGGACTGAAAACATATTACAGAATTGTCAAATAAAAGATGACTAACTTGTTTGTGTTGTAGTGTCCATACCTGTTAAATATGACAAACACACATCAGTGGAGACCAGTAGAAAGACAGCGTAGTGGGATTTTGGAGGCAAATTGTTGCACTTTGAGAGAAAATCATTTTTAGAACATTCGCATTGTCTGGATAACGCGGGAGAAATAATCCTCAACTTACCCCAGTGTCAAATGTTGCATTTAATTTCAGTGCAGTGGAAAAGCAGTCCATCGCTTAAAAAGGGAACTATATGCAAATTCCAACTGAACTCTTTTCCTCTTTTGTTTCTAAGGGACAGATAAAAAAGTTGTGCTCCGGGGCAAACAGTTAATGACTAAGTGTGTTCAGAGTCAGAGGCTCCTTCTTTAACACGTGATCTCTCTGTTGCAAAGCAAGAGACTGCAACACAAGGATAAGGACTTAGTCATGGGAAATGTGCGTGAGAGATTTAAAAACCTATCCAAGAACAGACAGTAAATGACCATCTCGTTTTGTGGGCTGCTTTTGGCATCTGGTGAAATCAGATCGCTGCTGAAATTATTGTCGAGTTGTGAGCCCCAGTGCTACACGAGTGTGAGTGGCAGCAGCAGTGCAGGTCTGCATGCAGTGCTGTGAGCGATGAAGGTGCCTGTAATAGCAGTGAGTCTCCGCGGGAAGGATGTGCCCACGGCACACCTGTCATACGTTGTTATTTACCAAGGCCCGTGCAGGCTCCCAGTCGTCTGCAAGTTATCCCTCGCTGGTGGTCTTCTGTCAGGAGTAATGCTCGCTGCACACTGTCCTTTCCAAAATGTGCACAAACACAACCTTGCTCGAACGTAACCAGAGTTGCAGTCATTAAAGGATTGTGCAGCCGCCGCCGCTACCGCGGCTTCTGCTGCCGCTGCTTCTGCTGCCGCTACTGATGTAGTAGTAATGTTTTGGGACTAACAATGGCTAAAGCAGGCAGAATAAACCCCCAAGTTAGAGCTCCAAAGAGCTTAACCCCCCTGATCTGGTTGGGACTAAGTTATTAAAAGGTCATTATTGCCGTCTCCCTGCAGATTCCAAGACTGGGACAATGAGAGAGTGTTCTAGTTTGCTTTAGAGGATTTTTTTCCCCCTTTGCTTTTCCTCAAAGAATGTGATTATGGCAGCGAAACATGGAGTACAGCAAATCAGGCATTTCTTGTACTCTTTGACTCTTATTTTCCCTATATATATTTTCTATAGAGCATATTTTAAAGGTTATGTTTTATGCATTTGTTTAGTGTGGGGGAAGACATCTATTTCCTGTAACAGCTTCTACAAACAGTGACGTTTCATTGGAGACCATTGTCCGAATGAGCTTTGGATTTTGATGGTAGTGGCTCCACTGCAGAGGCACGTAAACGCTGTCTGGCCGTTACTGAGCTGTTGTTTGTTTAGGAGGCTGTTGTGACATTTTGAGGAAGTGGCTTTTCTTGTTTGACCAGTGTTCTGCTAGTGTTACAGCGATGGGGGATGGAGACACAGAGCAAAGCTGGAAATCCTTGGGACACTGCAGGGTGTTTGGCCAGAAAAGCGATTTACCCCTATTGCTCAGTGACCAAAATCTTTTGCTTTTCATCTGTCTTTGTCAGTTTCTCTCGAACGATCCCATAAAGCCATAAACTCAGTGATTATGAGTGCACTGGCTGGACTCACTGTGCTGCAACACAATCTCAGCCGTTTGACAATATACACTAGGGCTGTGTGTTGGCAAGAATCTGGTGATACATGACGTATCACATTAGAGGGGTAACAGTCTGACATGATACTGGAAGGAAGGCAGTATATTTTATAATATAATGGATATTATAATTTTACGAAAATTGTCATAGTTCAAGATACGAACAAGATACAAATATGCAAAATCTTAGGGAACAGAAGTTTTTCCGTTTTAGTGTAATCAGAGCAGCAGAAAATCATATATCTAAAATTTATGATTTTAAACGCAGCACTAAATAACCACTTTCTGCTCCTAATTTGGCATGTAAATGTTTTTTTAAAAATCAAATTTTTTTAAGCATTGATAAAGTATCATAAAGCATAACATCAAGTGTTGTGTTTTTCCTTTTTTTCACACCCCTGGTACAGTGTATACGTGTAGATTGAAAAATACACCTATTTGCCCCTGCTTTTACTTTGAAAAGTACAAATCTGCAGAAAAAACTTTAGATTAGAAAGACTGTGACATCCTGCCTGTAGACTTGTAAGTTCACCACACTACAACTGACTTATTCACATGACGTGTTTATGATGGATGTTGCGTTTTGAGTCTTGGCTAACAGAGGAATTGGGAGCTTGCCAGCTTGGGAGTCAGCCATTGTGATGTCTTCCATCAGTGAGAACTATAGCTCAAAATTATTCTGCAAGTAGAATAGTAGACAGGAACCAGGTTTATTTATTGATTGACAAAAGTGCAAAAATGTTTATCCCTCTTGATAAATGAAAATTCTTTTTGTGAATCTTTTTGCCATCAAAGTAAGATGATGCAAACTTTTGCACCCAACTTTAAAAACTACATATACTTGTAGAAATGTCCTATTCCATAAAGGAATGTTTATGCTTATCTAAATAAAACTTGACAATCACCAACCTAACACCCGGTTCCCACCTATCACTGGATCATCTGCGGCACTGACTTTGTCCCGCTTTTCTTCTTTAGATCTACCCAGACCCAGAGTTGGAGCAACAGATCCTGGCGTTGCCCATTCGCTGCATCCACAGCGAGGAGGGCTGTCGCTGGACCGGCCAGATGAAACAGCTGCAGGTATTCTCTCTCGCTTTGCCTTCATCTCTTCCCCCTTCATTTATTTTCCCCTTCCTCTTGTCTATTGTTGTCTGGCAGCAGCCTTGCTCAGCACCCAACATGTGGTTGTGTGTGTGTATGTGACTCTCATGACACACGACACTCTTGTTGTGTCTTTTTCAGGGCCACTTCTCCACCTGCGCCTTCAATGTGATTCCCTGCCCCAATCGCTGTTCTGTCAAGCTGACGCGCCGTGACTTGCCCGACCACCTGCAGCACGACTGCCCAAAACGCAAGGTCCAGTGTGAGTTTTGTGGCAGCGAGTTCACCGGTGAAGCTTATGAGGTAAACACAGACTTCTGTTTTTTTTTTTTGTTTTTTTTTTCTAGTAGTAGGTTGGTGTAAATAGCCCAGAAGGACACCACATAATTTCCATAGCTATATGAAAGCCGTCTTTGTGAAACGCAGCCGAAAAAGCACGTGGACCGCTGCCTTCTGAGAGTGTCGGCCTGTTTTGAAATGGCACGTGTTGGCAGAAGGAAGGAAGCTGAATGTTTTTTCTCCAGAGTCACCTCACTAACACCTCTGTTGTTTCAACCGGGCTGCCCCTCCTGTGTTTACTCTGGCCCACGTGATCCCTCTGCACACAGTCATACTCGTGTTAATCCAGCATTTGGCTCTCACACTGCAATTACTCATGTTTACAAGTATATTTCATTCCTCAAATCCTACTTCAGCAAAGTTGCGACTAATGATCTCCATTAATTTTGTAACTCTAATTACTTAATTATGTTATTTTTTCTTGAATATTTATTGAGTTTACTGTACTGATATGTATTACAATTTTATTATATACACAGCTGAGCATATACATTTAAATTTTATTACATTAAGTTGCACAGGTGAATTTAATTTATTTTAATGTATTTACAGCGATTACTTCTTTATCAGCGACAGTGCTTTATTATTTAGTTTTGATATTGTGTGTACAGTTTAATGGTTGAATATACCACTTTGGTTAGAAGTAACTGTAGTTCGTACGTGCCCTTGGTTCCCGGGGGACGGTAGAAAAGGTGACATGAGAAGTGTACGTAGGCTGAGTGAAAGTTAAGTTCTACTGCCTTGTCGTGTTGGCGTTTATTAAAGAAGATTAAGTAAGATGATCTGTAGCCAGTTATTACCCACAGCCCAGAGATACTGGAGAGGACCACCATATCCGGAAATGAGGGTTACAATTTTATATTCCCATCTCCCAGAAATCTCTTGTCTTCATAAAGAATAACAGACAGACTTGTTAAAGAGTAACTACGGTTTTCATAGTTTTAACAGTAATACAGATGAGGTATAAAGTATTTGTACCTTACTTTGTTATGCTGGCCTACTTCTTATAAGGGAGCCAGGCTGCAGACAAAGATGGAGAACCACACAAGTAGCTCATATTAGCCAGGCATTGTAGGAGATGGGTGTCAGCAGGAAGATGGTTAGGGTGTCAGGAAAAGCCACCGGTCAAAGCAAATAAACTAGAACAAGTTATGAAAAATGTTTTAGGGGCTAAAATACATGCCTGTTGTTACCCGTTGTTTGGGTCATCATTTAGAACTATTACCAGATAACAGTTCACCTTTCTACAACACCTTTAGATCATCCAGGGCTAATAAGATTTTACCTCCATATGTTTGTATTTGCAAGTGTGTTATTGGTGTGTGGGCATAAATTATCTCAGAAAATGTGTAATTTCTTTTTAAATTACTGAGTTGCGAAACAGTAGATACTGTGAATAGCATCAATTAAAAAAGTAATTCGAACTCTATAGACTGTAAGTAGTGGAGATTGACTTTACAGCCACGCTCTAAAATTTAACCATTTCTTTCCTGTCCCAGAATCACCAGGGTGTGTGTCCTCAGGAGAGTGTTTACTGCGAGAACAAGTGCGGAGCGAGGATGATGCGTCGTCTCCTGTCCCAACACAGCATGGCCGAGTGTCCCAAACGCACCCAGCCCTGCAAGTACTGCGGCAAGGAGTTTGTCTTCGATACAATCCAGGTCCGTTTCACGCAAGCTGAATATTGAATTGAATTCACTCATTAATATCACTAATAGTTTAGCTACTTCCAGTATCATTGTCCCTGGCACCCAGCTTACATACAAGCGGCACTTAAACGGTTAATGGCCTGATGTTTTAAGTCTATGGTAGGGCTGCTTCCAATGCCTTGTCTGTTCAGAAAGAACGAATCAACAATTAGTCCTTTGTTAGAAAAACTGTGGTAGACTTTTGATAGTTGTTTTTAGGTTGTTTCTAAGGAAACATGCATCCATTAAGATATTCAGCTCATCTCTGTTTTCCGTCATTGCATTTTGAATATATTGTGTAGTATGGGGGCTGTTGGTCTGACAACACAAGACACATAAACACTTGTCAAGACAAGACACTTGGACCAATTTTTTTTACTGTTTCTTGACATTTTATAGACTAAACGATTAAATAATAAATCAAGAAAATGTAATAAAAAAAAATAATCGTCAGTCGTAGCCCTATTTTCATTACCAAAGTATCTGTTAATGGTTTTCTGATTTTCTCTTTCAAATATTAGAAAATAGACAATCGTCCACAACACAACAACTATTTATTTACTTTATTTTCTCGCTTTATTTCACTAACAACTTTCAACTACACTCTTTTCCTGCGTAACCATGAATTTGCTGCCCCACAGAGCAGTGTGTGTGTTCTTATCCTTCATACTGTTAGTTTAGCAGCGATCATACTAATATTTTGTCTGATACCCTTGCAGAATCACCAGTATCACTGCCCTCGATTTCCTGTCCAGTGTCCAAACCAGTGCGGCACGCCCAACATCGCCCGAGAGGACCTGGCCAATCACGTGAAGGACAACTGTGGCAGTGCGCTCGTTCTCTGCCCCTTCAAAGAAGCTGGCTGCAAACACAGAGTGAGACTGACCTACATCATTTAACCCTAAAAGTCTATTTTTGCTTCTGGAGGAATTTTTAATGTTGACAAACAAAAATTATGAAAATTAGCTGCGAGCTATGTTTGTCTTTGTTGTTTATTTGAGAAATTTTCCTCCTTATACTTACTTTATATCCCTCCAGACTATAAGTAATGATTTCTTCTCAGACCCACAGTGCTGTGTCTGTAGGGTCTATTTTAATGAGGGCAACACGTCTATATTCTGACTGCATTCCTGTCTATTTTTGCAACTGACGTCAATTTGTGAAAAAGTGGACACGCTCGAGGAAGATCGACAGTTAGGCGTCATACTTTGTGCTGTCAACTTAATGCTCTGTTAAGAATTACAAAGCTTCTGGAGAGCTTGAAGTACAAGATTTACAGATGGCCCGGATAGAAAGTGAAAAGTGTCGAACAACACTTCCATATCTTTATCATGTTCAACATAAGGCTGACTCATTAGCACAGTTTAAACCATAGATGCAATATTCAGCTGCTGACTGCATATTAGTGATGAAAATGAATGCACTCTGAACTAAACAGATATGATATTAGTAATATTGTTTTTTTATTTTGCCTAATGGATACAATTTGCCGCAAGCATCATCTGAGTTTTTCTTTCATTTAAATCAATTAAATCTAAACACATAAACATCATAGCAAAAAGAAATAAACTCCTTGCAGTTTCTACATAAATCATCTCTCCTCTCCCTCTGTCTGCAGTGCCCCAAACTGGCCATCGGACGTCACCTGGAAGACACCACTAAGTCTCACCTGACTATGATGTGTAACCTTGTGGGTCGTCAGCGGCAGGAGATCCTGGAGCTGCGGAGAGAGGTGGAGGAGCTGTCTGTCAGTCATGATGGCGTTCTCATCTGGAAACTTAGTGACTACTCCCGCAAGCTCCAGGAGGCCAAACTGCGAAGCAACCATGAGTTCTTCAGCCCACCCTTCTATACCCACCGCTACGGCTACAAGCTGCAGGTGTCGGCCTTTCTGAACGGCAACGGCAGTGGCGAGGGCTCCCACCTCTCTGTGTATATCCGCGTGCTGCCCGGAGAGTACGACAACCTGCTGGAGTGGCCCTTCTCCTACAAGGTGACGTTTTCCATCCTGGACCAGAGTGACCCGTCGCTTTCCAAACCACAGCACATCACTGAGACCTTCAATCCTGACCCGAACTGGAAAAACTTCCAGAAGCCGTGCAGCAGCCGCAACTCATTGGATGAGAGTACCCTGGGCTTTGGCTATCCCAAGTTCATCTCTCACGAGGAGATAAAGAAGAGGAACTACATCCGAGACAACTGCATCTTCATCAAAGCTTCTATAGAAATTCCCCAGAAGATAATGGCTTAAGATCAGACCTTTGTTTTCTTTTCATGAAGGAGAAGTCAGTTAAAGACTGGAACTGATACTTAACCTTGAACACTTCAACACACTTACCCTTTAGATACTTTCTGCCCTCAAAGCCTCTCCACCGCAGCGCTTGAAGCAAGTCTATTGGACTGTGAGCTGACTAGAAGGACCTTGATACATCACAGAGGAGAAAGTGCTTGGTCTGCAGAACCATCACTCTCTGTTGAGTCTTTCTATTCGTTTTTTTTTATCCGTTTGCTGACCTTTTATCACAGTCTACAACAAAAAGCCTTGGAAATCAACCAGTGCCTAGAGAGTTTATTTTAAGTTATATTTTTGTTGTTGTTTCTGCAGTACAGATGTTAAAGATTATGGAAAAGAGCTAAAATAAAGGTGAAGGGCTTCACTAAGCTTCTGCACTTAGGAAAAGTTTGAAGTTGGTTCGAGACGTCCTTTTCTATCTTGGGTGATCTTAAGACGAGGGAGCTCAGCAGACTAAAGCTGAAGCCCAACTGCCTTTTGTTTACATGCTCATACAGAACACTCCCACTGATCCCTCAGCAAACGCAGAGCCCTGAGTAAGAGACAACTGCTGAGGTTTGTCTGCACACACACAAATAAATCAATGTTTTCAGCGAAGAAACCTGCAGCTCCAATCGTGGTGATTCTTGTGGTTTAAAGGAATAAGTCAGCATTATGGAAAACGCTTAGCACTCATACATTATGGAAACATCTAGCCTGGCACTGTCTAGAGCCAGAAATAGCCATGAAATTGTTGTTTTTACTCATTATATTAATAAGATAACTTTGTGGCCGAGTTAGACTGCCTGTTTAATGCATCTTCATATTAAAAAAAAAAAAAAAATCATATTTAGGCAGTGACACTTACATAAGTTACTTTTTGACGGAGCTCGGCTTGCTTTTTCCCTGTCTTTTGGCTCTAATGCTAAGCTAACCTCTGCTGCATTTAGTCTCATACTAAACTAAACTCACTAAAGAGTGAATAAGTGTATTTGAGCAAATGATGAACTATTCCTTTAAATACAATGACACATACCTCACATACAGCACTCTGTTGCTGGAAAAAAAGAATCTGTCAAACTAAACCAAGTCAGATTTTAAAAGCTTTTCATCCACCATCACTGAAGTTGCAGACGCATCTCTTCAAGTGAACTGCTCCCATCGCAGGAACTGTGACTTGTGTTTGTAGGTAGTTCAGCCTAGTGTTAAGGAGCTTCAGGAGAGCGCCAATGTACCAAACACACACTTCATAGTGAAACTATGAGGCTTTGTGCTGACTACGGAGTCAACCAATAAGAGGAAAAAAGCACCTTTCGTCGGTCTTCAGATGAGCCGAGCAGACAAAGAGGCCAGCTGTTGGAGTACACGTGCATTTAATAGTGAAGGAAAAGCCATGTGGCCTTTTTATACAGTATGTCTTCGCATAAAGGTTTTAGGGGTGAGCAGGGCAACGTAAACACATGCATGCTTCATGTGCTACCACCTGGACCACATTTTTGTACTGTAACCTGTATTCTTGAAATCCTCTCCTGTCGATGGCTATTTTGTCTCCTCATTAGGACCATTTGAAAGTTGACAAATTGTCAAAAGGATTTTTTTTTCCCCCCATTTATATACAGAAAATGTGAATGCTGTTGACCTATAAAGACAATGAACATTTGGCTGTGAAGTGTATTGTTTCACCTTAACCTGGACGTGGATGCACGGAGGCTGTTTGAAAAGATGGTTATGGAAGTGGCCTCTGCAAACACGTGGGTGTCTTGGGACTGACTGCACCTTTGTGGTTACCATGGTCACCGGTGCCGAGGTGATGAGGATTGGTCGGACTCGAGCAGCCCTGTGCGATACACCTGTCTCCATCACAGCAACATCAGAAGGAGGGAGGACTTTGATGATACAGTAAACTCATGACATATGTGAATACTAATGTAAAAAAGCAGAAGCACATTCTGTCTTTTTACTATTATACATGAAAAAAAATCTTGATTTCTTGTCATAATACCAGCTGATATTTTACAGTGATTTAAAGAAGTGAAAAGATAAGACTTTTTTGTAAGACCATGTATTTTTAAAAATACTTAGCTGTTTTATACAACACTCTTTGTTGGAGAGTCGGGGTTGACTTTGGGAATTTTCAAACCCTTTCATCTCTTGGAAAAATTTGTTTGTCCGTGTGGTTTGAGCCTCACATATTCTGTCTGTATTATTTCCTCTTAAAAGTATTTATTTTAAGGAGCCACCATGTGAGTTTCCACTGATGGCACAAATGTTTTAATATGTTAATTGATGAGTGCTTGTCAATTTCTTAATTGAAATAAAATACCATATATTATAGTTGCTTTTTAAAATGTTTTTTGTACATTGAGAACACTGACAAAATCACTGACATTACTTAAAACCTTAGACCTTCGTTGGAAAAATGGCATGGGCACAAACTCAAACGCAAGTTCCTAAAGCACAGACTAAAAAGTTTTAGGCAGAGTGTGAGAAATGAGGCAACGTTATCCACCATATCTGTGGATAAATGTGCCTCATTTGGATATAATGAAGCACATTTATTTCCTCATTTGGAAAAGAAGTTTTTACCTTCTTATGTTTTTACAACATTGAATCATGGTTCTTTAAGGGGCTTTTTTTAAATCTTTACCTGTAAAGCCAGTAGGAACTCAATTATGTCTGCTGACCTTTGTGATATATATATAGTATATTTACTGCCTATATATACTGTATATCACTTTCAGGCAAACAAGCAGTAACTCATCATATTTTATCTTGTATTGGTGAAAAGTTTTTAAAATGTTTTAAACAGGAGTCATCGGTAAATTGAAGTCACAGTTTGCTTTTTAAACCTTTATACTCCCACACACAGGCTCATATAACAGCAGTGCAGATATATTCACTTCTACAAGCCTTTTGAGTTAGGCTCACACTTCAGACCAATCAGAGACAAGCAAAGATTTCTGCTTAAATAAATATGTTTGGTCATGTTCATATTTATTGTAAAACTAACTATGACTACCTGAAGTGCCATGCAGATAGTGTAGGAGCCTAATGAGCAAAGCAAAGCAGCCTGCACTCAGATGCTTTCTAAGTATTGCATCAGCCTCAACTAGTTTACAGCATAGCAGTGATTTTTTTTTTTTTTTTTTTACGGAAAGAGCCTCATTTTTCCTGAATTAGGTACCAACAGCAACGGAAGAATTACATTCATTTTGAAATGCTATTTGCCATCAATATTTATTTTCAATGGTTATTGAAGACTAGAAGGCTAAATGTTCAGTAAATGATGCAGAAGGGAAAAATGTAATGTAAACGAAAAAAGAATATCTAAATAAATCCAAGTGTATAAATAAAACCGACTGCCACATTGAGTCACAGTTTACATTTCCAATACTACTTACAAGGAAGGAACCAAGAATGTGGCTGGGAGAAACCAGGGATCAAACCACTAGCCCTGTTGTTGTACGGACAACTGAGCTACTAACTGAGCCAAAACCGCCCAAGTACTTCACCATAGAGACCCACTCCATGGAATGTAAAACTATATTTGTAAGTATAAGTGCTCACAACTTCAGAGCATAAAATGTGAAATCAGGAAAGTTTGACAGTGTTCTAACCTCAGATGGCCTTTGATCCAATGAACCACTTTTTAATTACCCAATACTTTTATTAGGGAAAATCTAGATTGGTCCTATAGGCCAAAAAAAGAGGTGCTGCTTCATCCACTCAGAGATCTAGGTCAGAGGTAAAAGCAGTTTTAGTCCTGTCTTTCTTTAAGTCCCCACTGTTGTCTTTTCTTGAGATGCAAAGAAACTGAGGCGCACAGGAAAGGGGGCAGAGGAAGTGAGGCAGACACCAGCCCTGCTTTGAAGCCATGCCAGCACTTTGCATTAGCTTGAAGTTTGGATCATGTTCAGTGCAACAGGATTTAAGAAAGAGGAAAATTAGCTTTTAATGTAAAACTTACTAAGATGTCCCTCGGAAGGACATGTCTTGTTTTTCACTTACTGTGCAATAGCTGTCCAAAGGCTACCCCCCCAAATAAAGAGACACTTTTTTGGGGCAAATGCTATTTTCTTTCCACTCAGAACAGCTGTTTTGTTGTTTCCCCTAGTTTTCCTCAGCGCGATCGCCGATTTCACCAAGGGTCCCCTCTGTCTGTCCTCAGACCATTACAGAAAGCCTCGAAAGTCATACTGACAACCTCAAATTTTCCTGGCAAGGGGGGACACAAGCAACAGTCCTGTGCTGCTTCAGGGCAGCGCAGGATGAAAATAGTAACGGCTAATTACAAGGCAGAAAGTTCCCTGTTTCCCATGCAGAGCAGAGCGAAGCGGAGTCACGTGCAGCTGAGTGCTGCTCTTTGGCTTCGCTCCCTTTCAAATGACCCCTCGCTCGCTTGGTGAATGATTTGCAGGTACAGTAACGTTCCCTTGTGCTCTCTCTACACGTTAATGGCATTTCTGCTGGGTGAGCTCACCAAACCTTTGCTCAGCGTGTGCTCCAAGTCAGATGCCAACTGAGTTAAAGGAGGAGGCGGAGTAGGAGGAGGCGGTGAGGGCGGGGAAGGGCCCAACCCGTGAGGCTTTCCTCGCCCATAAAATAATAACACATCAAAGGAACGTGTGGTTTATGAAGCGGTGCCATGCTGTCGTCCCCTCATACTGGAGTTTAACAGTTCTGCCTCAGAGTCCAGGAACTGAACCGAGGTGGTGAGTAAGTGAGCTGGTGTCCTGCAGCAGTGAAAACCTCCCAGGCGTGAATGAGACCCGAGTTTATTCCAAAGTTGGACAAACTCTCTGACAATAAACTCACTGTCTGAGTGAAGGTTCATCTTGATCTTGGAAAGGGCAGGCATATTTATTTGGACTTTTATTTGGCATCTCGCTGAGCTCCACACCCATTGATTAATGTTGCAAGGCCTGACAGGCATTCACTTTTCAACATTTTCAGTCTTATTTCTCATTTCTAACAGCTTTCCAGCAATTGTGCTGGCTGAAAAAAGGAGCTATTGCTGAGACATTTGTACTGTAACAAGCATTAGATAATTAGCTCATATTCATAATACAAAAGTCTGATAACAATGGCTGTACTAGTAGTAAATCAGTTCATTGTAAGTTCCTCATGCTACCCTGTTATTATCTAACCTTATGTCTCCCCTTTTGCCTTGTATTACATATTTTACATTTCAATGTCTTAGTTTTTCTCCTGGTATTTCTGTCGCATTCCTGCATGTTCTGTCTTGAATTATCCCATAATCTTCTTCTGTACTGTTCACAAGCAGCCCCACCCCGCCCATCCCTCTGTCCAAAAGGCATTTTAATGTGAGTCATCGGCATCATCCCACTTATCTGCATCAAACTGTGACAGCTGCAAAATTATTGCTCATCAATAGTGTGACATAAATATGCAACTAATATGTGGCCCATACATAAATATTAAAAACACCTGAAATACTGAACTGAGACACTAACCTGTACAGAGTCTTGAAACTTATAACTCTTCTTTTAATTAGATGCTATTTTTATGTCAGAAACAACTTTTAAAGACCTTACATAACTTGATAAAAGGACACCCTTATATTGGATTATGGTTTGGTTTTGCTGATGCTGCAGCTGGACTGAGCAGAATGCGAAAAACGCAGCCACACACAGCTTTATTATATGGAGAGCAAATGACAAGCAGCCTCCCCTGCGTATTGATTTATGCTTTCTTTCTGATCCTTCAGCAAGTGATTGATAGCTTTCATCTCTTTTTTTAAACTAGTCAAGCATAACCAGAGGAAGTGACCTGGGGGTCACAGGTCAGTCAGACCCACTGTGGCTACCTGCCAGCACGAACATGCTGGAAGGCCTGGGTCAATTACTGACCTGGATTACTGACATAAAACACGCTAGCCTATGGGGTAAGGAAGATAGAGGCCCTACACACACACACACACACACACACACACACACAAGTGAAAGCTGTGTTTGACTGTGTTAAAGGCAGCACAGTACAGCCTGAGATTTACTGTGTGAATTTGTAGAATTTATCATTGATCTCACGTGGAAACATCAGTCTCAGGCTCATCTCCCTTGACTTGTTCGATAAAAAAGCACTAAAGAAAGACAAAGTGCAGATGAACATAAGGCCATTAGTCCAGATTTAAATCTGCGTATCAGTCATTTTTTAAAAAAATATGTAAGAGACACATGGTACAAACAACCAGTATTTGACACTGCGAGTATTCTCCAGCTCGGATGCAAATATGTAGAGTGATGTGTGAGTCAGCCAACGGCTGTTTGCACACTGTGAGGGAGAAAAGTGTGTTTTCACATGTGGTTACTTGACATCAGATGATAAACAGTACAAATCTCAGAGAAACTGTAATACTTCTTAACACTACTGACTTAGAATATTGAAATTCAATTCAGTGTTTCTGCCGTGCACAAATGAACACAAACATCAGAGACGGACAAGTACGGGATTCAACCCTTTGAACATAATAGAAGCCTGTATTCAACTCTAATCAAATATTATTTAGCCAAGACACGTACAGATAGTTGAACAGTTCATTTTTATTAACGTACCATTTACTAAGGGTTTGCAATTTGTAATTAATAAGTTCTTTCATGCTTTAGACATAATTTACTAATTGACAACATGTATCCTTCCAACATTAAGAAAAGATGAGGAAAAGATGAGGCATCTAGAGTCAAATCCATTGACAAACTTATTAACTGCTAATTAACTGCAGACTTAATGGATTATTGTTATAATTTGAGATGAATAACTGCCTTGACAACAAAAAATCTAGAAAACCAAGGAAGTTGTTTATTAGCAACTTTTATCACTGCAAAACTTATTACAACTAAACAGAAACACTAAACTAAACAGCCATCTTGTTAGTGCACTGGGGTTAAACACAGCTCATTGACACTGATGAAAGAGAGAATTTATCAACTAAAAAAGTAAGAAAAACAACCTTTACCTTCAGCATTTCACATTCATGGCATGCGTATTAACAGCCAAAACTCAAAGAAGCTTAATAACTAGATTAGAATAAAAAAGTGCACTAATTGCTTAGTAAGCATTAGTAAGTGATTATGAATATCAAGCATTAGCCTGAACGACTTAAAACAATACAAGAAATGTATTATAAAATATTAACAGTGGGTTTCCTCTGCTGTTAGGCCGCAGGCTGCTTTTGGAGTTCATCCGCACGGACACACAGCACAGTCACAATGACTTTAATCAACTGAGGTTTTGATGCAGATGACCAAGAAGCCTCCAGACATTCACATGCTGCTGGGATGATTTGTCATCATGACTGTTGACTCATTGTCACTTTAAGGTTCACCAGCTCGGACCACAAAGCCTCTGCATGCACCGAGCGCCATAACATACACTGTTTTCTTTGGAAAGGCCCTTTTTTGTGTGCCGTGCATGACCGTGTTGCACAACATGAGTCTTTAGTCAATCATCAACTGCTTTAATAACTTGTTTGGTGCACTGTGCAATCTAAAAATAATTCAGAGTTCTGACACGATGCAGGTCATATTAATTCAAGGTCAGTGAGCAGCAGAGATTTTACACGCTCAACTGACCGGTCTTCTCTTACTTAAGTCTGCAAGATTAATCATGGTTTTTAACACTGGAGGATTACACGTCTCCCTTAAAGTAGTCATATATCTTATATATATAAGTCGCTCACTCATGTAGATCAGCCTACTGACAATTATCCCTGCTGTTACCTGGCTTGCAGTCACCCACACACTCACTCACACCATCGGCCTCACTCTGCCCGATGGCTCTGCTTCTCCATCTTCACCTCATGTGCCAGTCACAGTCAAAGCCGTTTTGCCAACCTGTTCATTTTATAGCCTGGCCCTGGTTTAGGAACTTTGGTCTTGCATCATCTACATGCCAGGTCAAAGGATTCGTGATTATTTAGCCAAGGTGTGTATACACTCACTGGCCACTTGTACACCTTGTTAGTACTGGACTGGACTCCCTTTTGTCTTTGGAACTGCTATAACTCTTTGTGACGTAGATTTAACATGGTGCTGCAAATGTTTCTCAGAGATTTTGGAATTTCCAATCTTCGAGTGTCTAAATTTGGTTAGCCATTGTGAATTGTGTCCTCGGTTTCCTGTTCTAGCACTTGGTGAGGTCTGGCCGCTGGAGCCCTTTAAGGTTAAAACCCCCAGATGGTTTAGAGATTATTGTGTGTGAAACCATTGGTAGATCAATTCCTTAGTCACAGGTGAGTTTATCATTATTCCCTTACATGCATCAAAGATCAAAACAGAGCACATAAAATCCCCCAGAGCCTCTTCCAAAGAATGGATAAAGACAGTAGGAGCAGCGTGGATGCAACAACACAGTCACACACAGTGACTAATGAGACAAGTGTTACCACTTGAACGGAGCAGAACAAATGGAAGTATGAGGCGTAATCCCGGAGCAAAGATGGAGATGAGAGATGGATGCTGGCGCTCTTTGACCACACTAGGGCAGACAAACAGACGGGGAGTTGTGAGCGGGGCAGAAACAAAAGGTAGAACGTACAAGTACAGACAAGACAATCTAGCAGGGAAAAAAGGCTGAGAGCTGCATGAGCAGGGCACGGACGGATGGAAGAGAAAGTATTCCAGGTGAGAGTGGGCAGAACAAAGGACCAGCAGTGTGTGTGTCTGTGTGGGTGTGTGTGAGAGAGAGAGACACAACTTCTTGGTTAAATCTCTATTCCACTAGAAGGCGTTTTTATTAGTCGCGTGTGGTTCGGTGATGAGCTACATTTGGAAATTTTTTAGGAAAGTCAACAAAAACCCAAATTTGCCTAATCCTGGTTTGAATTGCTGACACCACAGGATCCCCTCCACTGAACATAGTGCTGTGCTGTGCTCGTGGACCCAAACCTCTTTGACCTGAAGTCCTGCAGATAGTCTTAACTGCAGCCTATAGTTCCTAAGTAATGGCTTTCTGTGGCTTTAACCTCACAACCTATAATCTGGTCATGTGGCAGAAATACTAAACGATCTTTGAAAGCAGACTAAAATAGAAATGTTGTGCTCTTTGGCCTATTTTTATCTCCCGTGTTGTGCAGCCTAAGTGGACATTGTTTAACCACGGTCAGTGATACGCACACAGAAAAGGCTTCTCACAGTGAAAACTCAAAATAAAAAGTCCACTTCATCCCACCCTGCCACTCGTACTGTATCATTCAGCACTGTAATGCCCTGTAGTAGCGATGTCACAGTCCTATCCAGCCCAGTTTAATCCTATTACAACCACTTTCATCACTACCAGGATATCTAGATTAAATTCCTTGTGTCAACAGAGATTATACTGGGAGGGGAATGGGATTGCTGAAGCATCCAGATGGGCAAAAGCAACTGGAAGTGAACAGAAAACTAATGCTTCACCACTGGCTTGGGATGATTCGTGACCCACCGCTTCTCCAACAAATGAAATTCAGTCTGAAAAAAAGGGAGAAAATCTGAAATATAGAGAAAAAGGAAACACTCTTGCCCAGATTATCCTCTAAATATGACTTCCCAGTAAACACGTCCAGCTCTGGTTCAAGCTGGTCTCTGCACTGTGTTTGTTCCTGCGCACAGATGTGTGTTTGCTGCTGCACTGTCAGGGAGGGGTGACTCAAATAAGTGCGGTTTGTCTTTTGAACCAGCTGCAATGAAACACGCAGCACCACCCACACTTGTCTAGAGCTGCATTCTCACATCTGTGCTGTGGCTTAAATATCATCTTCCCCCACAAGCATCTGCTACAGGCAGAGAAGGCTGCCCGGCTTTCACGTTGTCCCCATCCTTGTCCTCCGAGATAACATCACGTACAGATGCCTTTACACTGAGCTGTACGGAGCTGCAGCGAGGGGCCAGCCACAGACTGGGGGGTCAGGGGTTCACATCCTGACTTCACCTGGTCCAAACTGCCCACCCCCAGCTGTTGAGCCAGGTACACTCCAAGTAACATCCAGACTGGGCATTTACCTTCTCGCAGAGCAGGTCAGGGTTTCAGTGCTACAGAGCGAGGCTGGGGAACGATAGGTGGTGAGTAAAATGAAGACTGAGGTTTGTGTCAAAGAGGGAGCGAAAACAGGGGAAAGAACTGTAGTAGGGACAGTGTCACCACATGTTTAGTAAGAAGGTCTTGGTTCGAGTAATGGTGCAATAGTCAGCACTTCACGCTGTGGAGTGGTCTTGATTAAGAACATATTTAATGTAGAATCACATATTGGCCTCTTGTAAGAAAGTCCTGTGTATTCTGACCCACCCATTCCCCAGGGCAGAATAACATCACCCAACTTCCTTCTTTGCTCGGGGCTGCTAGATTTTGCAGGGCTGCTATTAATTTTTATTTTTGTTTACTCTCGCTCTGGTTTTGTCTTTTAAATCCTAATCTCCATTAATGCCTATTTAAAGTGCAGTCAAAAGTCTTGGTCACATTCATGCTAAGCTAAATTATGTTCAGAATTAATATAGTTTACTATGTGTAAGAGCTGGATATTAGCTCAGTGTTTGGGTGATCTATGCTTTATATTATTTCAGATATATTCCCTAAACCCAGATGATTTCAGTGTACGGCAACTTGCTGTTGCAGTGATTTTTGCTGTAACTGTGTGGAGAATAACATTTCCAGTAATTAATGAAACGGAGCACTTCATTCAAGGAGATTCACTGGAAATCAATAACTGTTTACGCTCAGCTCTAACTCAAAGAGGTAACAAAAACTTCCTTTCGTTTTTATTTATATGTATTTTTGGCATATTTTTGTCAAGTCTTAATACGATTTGGATCTTATACTACAGTTTGTTTTAAAAATATTTGGACCACAGGAAGTGGGTCTAAATTAACTCCTTTTATGACCAATTGGCTCTTAGTCCACAGTTCACTGGTTTAAAGCAAGTCTTCTAAAATACAGAGTATATAATATGTAAACCCCAAAAAAACCCCTCTCCTCTCTTACACTACGATTTAACTCCTCCAGAGCTGCACGAAAGGCCAGTTTCAGTCCACTGCAGTGTTATTTTGTCCATCTGATGGAGACAGAGAAGCCGTGTGAGGGCTGTCAGTGAGTAGAGGTAGAGTGGAGTGGTTGCCATGGTGAACATGCTCCGGTTCCACCAAGCCGGCATCCGATTGGTTGAGGCACCAACTGAGAGGTGGAAATTCTGCCAATAGGAAACAATTGATGTTTTGTTGCCGGGCCACGCTGTCTTGACACACAGTTGACATTCACTGGCAACATGACGGCTCCTCAGGTTTGAAAAGGTGACTCTAATGCAGACAGGAGCTCGCACACATGGCAATGTGTGCCGCATTTTGAGCACACACATTTGTTTCCAAATAAGAGTGACACACTATCCACATGGGCGAATTACCCGCACTGACATGTAAAAGTCGCCCTATCTGGCCAAATAGCAGCAAAACACCCCCAGACAAAACATTTTTTCTATTTATGGTTATTTTGTGGGTCTTTGTGTCTGTCTGACTCGTTTTCTGGGATATTTTACAGGCAAAGTCACGAAGGCCCCTGAACCTGTGACCATCTCATTAAAAGCTGCTGAAAAAAAACATAAATATTTATTTAACAATGAAATAAATTATATATAAAAAAATGCTGCCCTTATATTATCATGAAAGATTTACATTTACCTGTAGCAGATGCTTTTATGCAAAGCGACTGACAAAATAATTTGGCTCACGCAGACATGATTGCGACGCAGGGTGCTCATCTGACCCACCGTGAGCAACTTGGGGTTCAGTGTCTTTCCCGAGGACACGCGGACGACTGCCTTACCAACTGAGCTACAGCCCCCCCCTCAGTCACACAAATAAGTCACACAACAAAATATTTATTTTTAAGGCACGAGTTTTTAGGTCTCCGCTCCCATTCTTGTTAAGGCAATAACTCACAAACATCTGCAGAAATATCTACTTGAACTCATGTATAAACTGATCGCATGACGAGTCTAGATGGATATGCAAACTGCAGCTTGACTAGTTTGCATTCTGTGATGAGATGTTAATCCTGGTCAGTTATTTCTCATGATACAAATGGTAAATGAGGTTTTCTTACTTACAGAATAAAACTTAAACATACTGGATCCACTGGATTCACAGTCACACTTCTTTAGTGAAACTTTTGTCTCTCTAATGAAAGCCGAACTTAACTAAACTAGTTAATTTAGTTAAATTACCTTAAAACAAAATGCAAATACAAATACGACAACATTTAAAAGACATGAATTAAATAATGGCTAATGGCAGTTGCCAGCCAGTCCTCTATACTCTATGCCAGCCGACATGACATATGTTATGTACAGACACACGTGTGTGCAAACGGGTGACAGTTGAACAGAAAACACTGCTGCAGGCCTCTGTTGTCATAGTCTGAGTGGAGAATCTGTTTATAAAATGTCAGGCGACGACAAATATCCACGCAAAAAAGTATTTCACGTTAGTCCTGTCTGACCAGCAATTGTATACTGTACACATAAATGCAGCAGATTCCACAAAACCCATTCACTTTTAAAACTTAACAACAAGAAATAAATGTTCCAATATATTCTTTGATTCTTCTTAACCTGAAGTTAATTGACTTGTTGTATCATAAAACCAGCTGGACCCTGCATGTGCATCAGTCCATTCTCAAATCTTAATCCACATATCAATTAATGTACATATATGAATACTGGTGGCTGCCTGGCCAAAGGAGGAGGAGGAGAAAAAAAAAACACCTTCTGCAACATCGGAGCCCATTCTATAGGCAGTAAATGGTTGAATGTACTTCATAAAAAATCATATGAATCGCATCCAGTTTTTAGCAAAATGTCATATAGATGAATTTGTACAAAAGCACATCTGTACATTTCAGGTTCCTAATATGTAAAATGCTGATATATTATTAAATCCGAGCAGCTCGTAGAAACAGATCCTCCTTTTAATAAATGTTGGGTTGTGGGACATGAACTTGCAACATGCAAAAGATGAAAAAAATCAAGCTCAATATTCTCTGTGGAGGTTTATATTCCAACTAAGTAATCTGACTTTTTATTTTCTCCTTTTCCAACTTGTGTGTGAGCTAGAAAATCTATTCGTCAAATATTTTTATTTCCATCTTAGACTGTAAAACTGTACGAAAAGATGTAACTGCAAGTTTACATTTCACCCATGGTTAGTGACTGAAAATGGCCCAGACAAACAAGATTACTTTAAATGTTCCTTAAAAACAGTCGGGATCTTTTTCGACTACTCTGTCTGTGGAAAGTCATGCAGGCATTAATGCAAGGTGGCAGCATGTCCTGATGTCATTCATTAGTTGTGCATCTTAAACAGCCAGACAGTAATTGTCAGCTGCACTAGAGTAATTGAATAGGGCGGGCATGCTTAAACAATTGACTCTAATTACATTATTCATTTGGACCATGACAACTACTGTCAGCCTGAAATTTGCCCCTTCAGCTCTGCTAATTACGTATGTAAATCCCCAATATTTGGCCCCTCACCAGAGGGGAGGGTAATGTAATAAAAGAACTCCGCCACTGGGATGAGACCTGGCAGGCGTCCACTGCTCATGCTTGAAGCAGACAAGGGGGATGTGTTCAACTTTTATTGCTGAACTCATCACTGGATCAATGAAATGAGAAGATTTTATAAGCTCTGATGTGGGGGAATGTAGAAAAATGATTACTCAGTAATTACTCAAGAATTTCCAGGATGTTTTTTGAGGAACCTCTGCAGCTTAAAATGCTTGATTATGTGAAAGCTTATCTAAAAAACATTGCAGCTGTTATAGGCTTTTTTAAAAAAAAACAAAACAATTATAATAGAACAATGATATAAAAACGATTATTTTGTTATTTTGCAAACAGACAAGCACACCTCTACTTTATGATATCTATAACACTAACGTTAGCACTAACCTTAATTCTTTCAGCATCTTTCAACTTAAATCATCTCGACGCAGCAGCTTGTGTCGCAGTGATTTGTCTTGTCTGTGTTTCACCTTTTCTTAAGATGTAGTTTCTGTTGTCACTGACTTAATTTCTGTTACATCACGACACTATGCATAGAGTTTTATGCACAACATCAAGAAACTGTCTTGCACAGTGTTTACTGGCAAGTTTTGCAAACATTCCACCTCTCCTGGAAGTTACAGGTGTCTCCTGAACATTATTAACTCATAATTAACATAATTAAATACTTAATAGCTCCCTGACACCTGTAAATAATATGCCGAAAAGATTATGTTTTCTTATCTCATCATAAGTGGATCCTTTGTTAGCATTTGTACACATCACATAGTGAGAGAAAGCTTCCATCAGCGGCTCTGGTAGATCACGTGTGAGGTGTTCAGGGACAAAACAAGATGTGGGTCAAATTTACAGCCAAAAAATTCATTGCATTTTTCTAATTTGTGTTTATTGTGCTAATTCAACTTTGTGTGGGTTGTGTAAAGAACCTCCAGGTGTCTTTATGGCTAGAATCTGGGAGAATAAAGAATGACTGAGCAACTTTGCCAGGAGGCAAAAACATATTTGTAACTCGTAACAAACTGTATATGTTGATACTGAGAAGAAGGATAAAGATATGAAGCCAACAGCATATCTTTCAGAACAGCAACAGATCCAGCATTATTGAGCATTTTTATGGTTATGGTGTAGCGCTGTTGGATTGGTTAGATTTAGGAAAAACATCCTACTTTAACACATGAAAAAAACTTTACAGTGACTTCATACAGTCAGTTTTTCTTTACATTTAACCAAAACCCACAAAATGCTTTTGTTGCCCAAAGCCACAGACGAGACAGTGGATGTGAACTCCAGATGCTGGTGTGATATTCAACCACCTCTTTCGCTTGTCTGTTTCTGTATGTGGAGCTTTATTTATTTAAAAAAGCATATACATCTTCTCATTAAAATTTGGTGCCATATAAATGTATTTTCCAGGATACAGGGTTGCAAACCATAAACTTGACCCCCCCCCCCTTTCTACTACATAATTTTTATACAGTCTCTCAAAAGATCAGGCTTCTTAAAGTGGCTTGTGTGTCAAAAAAGGCTGGTGCAGGGAGTGCTGAGGATGACGGGGCAGAGGAGGAGGACGAGGTCACATTTCAGTTCCCCACAGCTGTCTCTCCTCCCTCTCAATCCTGCTGACGAGTTCTCATCCTCGTCTTTGGAGCAGAGAAAGACAGAGCACATCTGGAGTCCAAACATGGCGCCAGCCAAGCTCTGAGCCAACACCACACACAGGAACACGTCGCTGTGTGTCCCATCACGCTCTTGTGTGGATGGTACCAAAGACGTTGTTTCTCACAGTAAACTCAGTATCTGGACACACAGGAGTTCTGTTTTCAGTCATGCATTTGACTTGGCCCCAAAAAAAAGAGTCACTCTACTTCAACAAAAAAATCCCTCGTGCTGAAGTGCCCTTAAAAGCTTCTTAAAATAATCCTGAGACATTAACATAAGCAGATACCGTTCCTCTCTCACTGAGGCAGGGCAGACCCTCATGCATGTTAATTGTTCACAGCTTTTATAATCCAGCCTTCCACATGTGGGACCCCATCCAGTTTGCCTGTTTCTGATTACGACTTAGCCACGTGGGACGAGAGATGCTGAGAGAGGGATGTGTGGTACATTTTTGGGGGTTTGTGGGATCCAAAACTATTGTCTCTGTTGGAGAGGAGAAACTTCTCTGTCATGCTCAGAGTTGTGATGATTTGCCCAGATGAATGAAAATGATACATGCCAAATACAGCTTGGTAATTACACTACGTGTGAGGGAAAGGCAGAGAACCTAGAGTGCAGATCACAATTGGCTGATTACTTTTCTATGATCGGACATGTTTTGAGTCGCCATCGCTGTAAAATGCTAAAACTCTAGTGTTGCACATGCACTAACGGGAATCCATTTCTCAGGGATGATGTGAATGTCGTCTGCGTCCACACATGAACATACGAGCTTACAGGAGATAGATAGATACTTTATTTATCCCAATGGGACACAAATACACAATGGAAGCTGTGCAAGGCAAAACAAACCAACATGTTTGGAGCTTGAAAACTAAAGTCCGTGTAGGTAATTTGCTTTTTGCATGCCGTTCCCCTGGGGAACGGATTTAGCACATGTGCGCATTGACAATCCATCCAGTAGATGTAGTTATTCCAATGTGGACCTAAAGGACCTCAAGTCACTTTTTCATATAAGTAAAATATTCAAATTACCAATGAAATCTTGCTGAATAGTTTTAGGTGGGTTGAACATCTTTGTCTTTTACGCACATTTCTTAGGAGAGTTGACTTCTTAACTGTCATGTAAACGGGAAAGCTGGTTTGTGAAGTTGTGGTGGGGAATACAGAAACCTGGTTTCCCCAGATTTCTTTACAAGGCATGCACGTAACCAGGTTTCTCCAGCTCTATTACATGTGTCTAACGAAAGCCTTTGGACAGAAACACAGCTGAGAGAGGCCAAGTTGATGGTGATGCCACTTCATTTTTAAAACAAAGTCTGTTTAAAGTAAAACTGAAAATTTAACGAACACAAAGTAATAAAAAGTCACTTTCCTGTGATGATTTTTTTAATATTTAGACAGTTCCTAATGTGGCAGCTGATCCACATTTGGAACTGTATGAATTTTTTAAAGTGTGTCTTCAGCTTTTGTCCTTTCTCACACACAAAAAATAAAATTTCAGAAAGCATTTTGTGTCACTGTAGTGAAAGTCTGAGAGTCAGGCTCTCAAAATAATAATAACAATAATAATAAGTCAGAGGTGGAGCAGAAATAAGGTTACTCTGCCGCTGCATGTAAACACAGATTACCCGTGAAAGGTCGGAGTATCCTGGTATATCCTGGTTTTAAGTATCCTACATAAGCAGATTCATTGTCAGTATTGACAGATTGATTTCAAGAATTATGCTACAGCTCTACAGTTGCACATTGTAGCTTTCTGCTTGACCTATGAGACTTTGAACAAAGACAGGAGTTATGATCTCAACACAAACACAAGAGCTCAGACGACCCCCAACTTTATCATCCCTCTGTTCATCAGTAAGACTTTGACTTGCACCTCAAAACTCATAAGAATTTTGTAATTCTCGTGTTACAGAAACCTCCAAAAAGCTTCTGGTAGTAATGTGATTGACTAATAAGATCGGAACATTTTAACTTAACTTAGATCAAAACCTTGGAGCTACATGGGTAAATGAGCCGATATGTACCATGTTGGTTTTCGGGGCCAACGTGTGGTGTTGCCATTACAGGGGTCTGGTGTTTCATAGGCTTCTGTTTGGAGCCTCTATGCTCATGCGACCATACTGCAGGTCTTGGGTTGGGGGTGGATGCAAGACGAGGAATATGTTCATTAGGTGGTGCTGCTCTGTATTCACAGGTCACCAGGGAGCCTTCTATCATTAAGCAGCCCATCCATCCTGGGGTGCCTCCGCTCTGTCAGTGTGTCGGGTTTCAAGCACATGGAGTTTATTAACCATATGTGGCACTTCACCAGGGCTGGGTCACCCACACCCTGACTAAGCAGTGCCTGGGTGTTACAAGGCCCCCTTTTGTTTTCTCTATAAACACAATATGCATTTAAGACGTGTTGTTGCAGAATGGTGCCGACGCCACTGCTATAAAGCAGTCCGAGGAATGTGGCTGGAATTTGACCTGTATTGTAGAGGAAAAGGAGTCGACCGTGGCCTAAAAAGCATGTCGGTTTTAGAGTTCTTTAGGAATAAATGTAGTTTACGTATTTTTAGCAAATCACACAGCTAACAGCTAACGATCACGCAGCTGTAAAGATTAGCTTCAGTCATTTTCTAAATTAGTCATATTTTTCACACTCTCCACACAGACACTAAACTCGCTCCCAGAGAGTCTCTTTCAGTCTCCAGCCTGGGTTGTTTGTCTATGCTGTCCAAAAAACTGATAAAAAAACACATCACCCAGACACACCGCTCCACTCTGTGACATGTTCCATCATGCACAAGCACCACAGAAGGTTGTGAAGTTGTTAAAAAAATTGTCCCTGATCACTAATATTTTGGGGTGGTCACGCACAAAGTTATTTCCAACTGCTTCTGAATTAACATGATTTTATGATTCGTTTTCTTTAAGCAGTACTAACTTTTCTCGAGGAGTTCTTTGGGGCAACACAACACAGTGCAGCTAGTTGAACAAAATGTGCAGTATAATAAGTTTCTCTTTGTCACAGAGCAATTTTTTTCAGCAATAATCCAAATGCCAAGTTGAAAAACTGACTCGATAGAAACAGTGAGACGCTAACGTGACGGTTGTCCTACAAAAAACACATCATTCCTATTACACTCTAAAATGCCTGTTTAGATGACTGATGGTGAAACGTACGAGGCCGTTTTTATTTATGGGGGCTCATGAGCTGCTTTTGTGTGTTGTTTGGTGCATCTGTGTGCAGCGTTTGCACAAGGATTTGGTGTCTGATCAGTGACTCTCAGTGAGCGTCTGGAGTGCACTGAGCTCCAGATGCATAAGTGAAATGAACCGGGGGGAAAATCTGTCAAACAGCCAACAATTACAGCTGAAACAGTTGATGAGGTCAAAAACACTGTCTGAAAAATTGTACTGTCACAGGAAATAATTCCCACTGTTTTCAAAGTGCCTGTGAATGTGCAACTCCTGGACTAAACGCACAAATTTGGTTGCATCCTTTATTAATATGAGAGAAACAAAAAAGGCCGCACGACTGGCATAAAAGTCTGGTTGTACTTTGCTCAAGGAAGCTTTAGAAAGCTTGTGGGACTTTGAGCTTGTTGCAAACTGGCCAGGTTTTGCTTTCATCCTCAAGTTTCGATCAACACTCTTTCTTATTTCATACACCGCAGCGTCCTTTGTGTCATTGCATGGCATGATTCACACATTCCATTTATATAGACGCAGTGTTGAACAGCCAGAGGAAGAGTAAAACATTAACCTGCGTTCAACAATCGGACAGCTCAGGGACTTTCGGCCTGCATCACGGCCCACCAACGACACACCACTGGAACTACTGAACCTCTCACTTTCAGGGAATGCTTGGCTGGGATCCCAGAGCCTGGACACAATGGAGCTGAAACTTCAAAGGTGCTCTCCCACCCTTTATCACATTAGTTTTGTAGTTGCATTTGATAAAATAAGGGTTGTGTGAAACTTCCACAACGAAAGTGGGAGGTTATGAAGCTGTGAGAGTGGGCGAGTGTGTCAAGAGACGCCTGGTGTCCAATTTCAAGCTCAGATTGCCGTTGAACACAATGAACTCTTTGCCTTTTTAAGTTGAAATCAGCGCACAAAAGTAAATCGTGTTTTCTACTTTCTCACATATCTGTTTTGGTCAATGCATGCAGTTTTGGTTTATTCTTTATCTTTTCTTCTAAATCTCAGCCATAAAGCAAACAATTCTACTATTATTACTCCCAGAGTTTGTCATTCTGTGGTGCAAAACGTGTCTTTGTCCCATTCCTGTCTCTAACCTCTCTTCTCCACCTCTCCATGCTGCGTTCATAATGACAGGCTGGGTGCAGTAGAGGAAACTGAAAATAGATAATGATGTGTTATCTCAGTCACAGAGGGTGCACAGTATGTAATGGTGCCATTCTCCTGAAGACAACGTCAATGAGGATGTCTCACGTTTCCATCGTGTGTCTTCAGACGCAGCTACGCTCGGCTCTGGTAATGTTAGCACTGCGTTATCGACTCACATTCGCCAGTTGACGGTGTCACACTGACAGGATGTGCATGTGAAGGAGCGTGGGATCTTTGATACATGTTTACGGGTGACTCAAACACGGTTATCTTTAGTCTATACAGTAAATTAGACGAAGAGGTCATTCTCTGGATCTTTTTTAGAGCAGTGAGAGTTGAAGCTTGAGAGAGAAGCAACGGGTACAGTTCAAGTTAACTACAAGAGGAAAGTTTAGTCTCTCATTAGCTTGAATTGTGGCTATATTTTCTTAAAAGTAACCATGATCCAATTTGCTTATAAGGATCAGGAGCACTAATCAGTTGACTGACAGTACGTTGATTCAGATGTAATCCTTAACTAAACACTGGATAGGACACCCCCGCTCTGCTGGGAGCGATAAAGTTAACAGAAATTCTTCTGTTTGTGTGCAGCGCGTCTCTGTGCATATAAATGCACATCTGAACTGTATCAAGCCTTTAAACACACAAACAGTGAAGAAGAGGCAGGTCTCCAGCCCAGACAGTGAAAAAACTTCAATAAGTCAACCTTAAATTGCGCAAAATATGCCCCTTTTCCCTTTTATTGATGCAGGGAATCAGCTTCTTGTATTGATCTTGCCCGTAACATTTGTGACTATTGCATTTTTGTTCAGTTTTCTTGTAGTTTTCCTGTTACAACAAAAGAAAAATGTCAGGGTCATAGCACAGTAGTCTAAACTCACAGTCCCCCGCGAGTCAGACCAACACTTTGGTGATACTAGTTTCACCAAACCAGATGGGTGAGATATTGCTGCAGATGAGTCATGAAACTAGTGGGTAATATAATAAAATGTGATGAGGAATTAGAAACAATACAATGGCCTTGGGTGGATATGAATCTAAGTTGGCTGAGCCTCTCGTGAGGCCTGAGGATGAAGGAGGATCAGGAGGTCGTGAACTGTCTTTCTGAAGTTTGTGGCGATAGATGAAACAAAGATAAATTGTAGGTCTAATGGGTGACTCTGCTCTTTAGCTGTGAATTCATGCTCAACTTTCCTGTTGGAAAAAATCCTTCTCAGAAATTGGTGGAGTCGTTGGAAAACAAAAGACTCTCTCACCAGATTACACTGTAAACAAGCAGCCATGTTCGAACAATAGAGACTAATGGAGGCAGGATGAGGACGTGCAACCTAAACTGTTGGTTTGAGTTCAGTGTGCAGATGGACAGAGTGCTCCTTTCCATTCTGACTGGCAGGGAGGGCACTGACCTTTGACCCCAGCTGGATGCCTATTATTGTAGGGGGGCTTCTCTCTTGCTGCTGCTGTGCTGCTGTTTTGATAACATGCAGAAAAAGCCTTTCGTCGGGGGGAAACAGCCATATGTCTTCCAGAACCCCCCTAACATACACACACACACACACACAAAATGAGAGATACCTCATTTCTATCTTCATCCATTACAGTATTGATTCTCTGTGAAGAGTTTTACATCATGTGCTGGAAATGAAAAGGATTTATGTAATCGCAGTTCAGTGGTTGCTGACCTTAGCTGATGAAAACATTTCACAGAAGGATTTACATAAACTCTGTATTCTGCGTGTAATATAATGAACAACAGAGCAACAGTGGATATAATCCCCACATGCAATTTTGCAGTTGTCTTTATTAATTGCAACCCTTGTTAAAATACAGAGCTGCAGGATAAACAATAATGTTTTTAATTATTAGTAGTAAGTAAGACAATTTGGAATACAGGAGAACACTTTTAATAGAAATGTGCTCCTATTTACCACAAACAATACATACAAAAAACACAAGTGACTAACTCATTTTAAAATTACAATAAACAAGAATGTTTGAAAATGAATGAATCATGCAGAAATCATGTAAATCTCTGATATCTGCATTCTAGCACAGGGTATATTCCAAAAAACAATACAAAATATACCTTTAAAGTTATTTTTAAGCAAAACAATCGTAGGTAAGTCGGCCTCGGGCCACAGGGTCAGTGGAAATTGTTCCCAGTGGGTCAGATGGGCACCTTGCATGGCAGCTGCGTCCATCGGTGTGTGAATGGGTAAATGAAAAGCATTTACATTTACATTTCGTCATTTAGCAGACGCTTTTATCCAAAGCGACTTACAGAGTAATTTGGTAAAAGCAACATTGTAAAGGGCTTTGAATAAAAGCGTTATATACGTGGGCATTTATATAATAACCGGCTATAATTTCCCCTCAAATAACAGGGTAATAGTCTGGTTGCACCATTACATTTCCTACAATGTTTTTGATTTGATAGAACCCAACTTTATGACAAAGTTTTTAACTAGATTTATTTACATTTCTGTTCTTGCGTCCACAAGATGGAGGATCTTGTGCTTTAGGTATCAAACTCCAACCAATTTTAGAATGAGTCTGTTTTTATAAACCTGTAGCCTGTGGGGCCAGAGAAAGTCTTAGACCACTGAGCATTTGCCCACTTTGGCCCTTTTGGAAATCCAGGCTTGACTGCCCAGAACGGTTAATAATTGGCCTGTAACAAAGAAATATTTCTCTGTTGAAAACCAAAACGAGAAGCTAAAAGAAATGCATTATAAATCTGCAAGTTGACTATGAATCAACATTATCACTAATTTGCTCGACGTCTCCTGGATGTTAGCTGTACATCAATGATGTGTCAGGACTTAGTTTTAGTTCGTTTTCCGCCTCCAAATAGTCTATAAGCTTTAAAACATTAAACTTTCCTCAATTTCAGGATGGAAACCTGATAACTAGCCCACTGACTCCCAGACAAGCCACCAGCCTTTCCTCAGAATGTGCACACTTTGCTCATCTCTGAGTGAGTTTTATGAGGAGGTGAAACTTCATCACCCGTCTGTGTGAAGCACCGCCTCGTGTGAATGGTACCATCTGCAATGGACCACGGCATGAAACGAAGACACAAAAAGTCACTTCCTTCCTTCGTGCAGCTGACAACCTCAGTTGTTTTGGTTCAAGTGTTTTTCTGCACTGCACTTGTGTCATCCACCTCCGGTGTTGAATAATTGAGGCAGACACATTTGACATCCAGTAAAGGAGTTGCTTATTCTCCCCTGATCCATTTAGGATGGACGCTCGAGCATCGTCGGGGGTCGTGGCCTCGTTATGAATTAAACACGGTAACATCAAATCCCAGGGGGAGTGCTACTCTACTATCCACAAAAGCATATGACTTCAAGTTAAACCTAGCACTACAGTTGCATCACCCCGCAGACTTATTTATAACTCGGTGAAGAGCCTCCTAAGGCTGATTTGAAACATTAGGCTTTATGAGCTGCCTCAGCAATTCTCCCCCCCGATTAACACAAAAGATCAGCACTTTTGTACCACACACTAACTCTCGGCACACTTTCTTTCAGTCTTTGTCCTGGCTGACTCTTTGCCGAACTGAGTTTGCTGTGGTGGAGGTGCCTCTAGTTGTCCTGGCAGGTCTGTAGCTTTTCCTCATTCCTCCAAAGCAAAGAATCCGTGATAGCAGAGAGACTGAAGAGCAGGAGATGGAATGATACATCCGCCCAGATCTGAAGAGCTTTGGCAGAGCCGCTCTCCTGGTTTCCGCTTAAAGAGTTTACATTCAAATGGGTGGATAATAAGCAAATAAGACCCTGAGCACAGGAAGGACATAGTCCCCTCATCTCTCCTACACACTGTAGGACCCCTGACTGAAAACTTTGTGTCTGTTTTTATTCCCCTAAAACCCTGTTGTTGTACTTTTGTGGGTTTTTTTGGCTCTTTGGTTATTTTGTAAAGCAACATGGTGGTGGATTGGTTAGCACCACCTGTTGGAGTCCACCTGCCCCTGGTTCAAATCCACCTGCCAGCTGTGACCTTTCTGTGTGGAGTCTGCATGTTCTCCCTGCACTTAAGTGCATTCCCTCCAGGTGCCTCAGCTTCCTCTAAGGTTAATTTACGGCTTTATATTGAGTAAGAATGATTGTCTGTCTATGTATAGCCTGTTTCAGACATGGACCCTGGACAATGTTAGGAGAGTTCAGCCTCAGACATTGTCAGGAGCAGATATTCAGATCCTCCGAGTGAGACGCCTCCACACATAGAAATATCTGCTTCATTTTCGGGAGCACAGGAGGCACAACATGATATAAAATTTAACCTGTGGGAAACTGTGTTTTATTTAAAGCACACTGGAACAGTGCATCTAATATGAAAAGGTTCATTCAATCGACTACAAAGGCAATTGCGTGATAGAAATGCCATCAACATGTCCATTCACTCACCTAAAAAAGTCAGGATAATGTCAGAATGTCAGTCCATGTCTGAAAGGGGCTTAAGTCTCTCTGTGTTGGCCTTGAGATAGACTAAAGGCCTGTCCTGCCTGTCTGGTATCTGCCGGTCCGGGATCAACGTGTGACCCTTGACAGAATAAGTGGCCAAAGATAGTTGTTTTCTGTCACTTTGTTTGTTGTGCTTGTCTTTAGTTTTTCTCTTTCCGTTTGTGTCCATTGGCATTTTGCAGACTGCTTTTGCTAAATGACTTGCTTGCATCACGGTAAAGTCATTTTGTGCCTCTTCATGCTCACACCCTCATGCTTGTTTCTCTCCATAGTTTTTTTGTGTCTCTTTATGGTCATTTTGTGTTTCTGCTGTTTGGCTCTTTGTTGTTGTTTTGCGCCTCTTTGTGGTTGTTTTATGTCTCTTTGTGGCTTCTTTTGTGGTTCTTTTGTGTGTCACTGCATTTACGAGGCTTTTATTTTGGATAAATTTCTGTCTCAGCAGTTTTGCATCTTATTGGTCATTTGGTGTTTATATGGCAAGTTGTAATTTTTTGCGTTAAGTAATTTTATGTCTTCTCGTGCTTTCGTGATTAATTTTTGTTTTATTGCTGCTTTGTATCTTTGTGGTAATTTTGTGTCTGTGTCGTTTGGGTCCTTGTTGTTTTGTTGCCTCTTTGCAGTAGTTTTTGTCTTTGTTAATTTTTTAAAATTTCTGGCTTTTTTGTATGTCATTGTGGTGTGTGACTTGAGTTCTGTCTAAGTTTTCATTCTATTTTTCATTTGGTATTTATTTTTGCATTTTACACCTTTTTGCATCACTTTAAAGCAAAGTGAGTGTAAAGAGACACAGAATTTGCGCTCATTTAGTTTCCTTTTTAATTCTGCTTCGCATCTCTCTTTGCATTTTGTTCCTCTTTCTAGTTGCCCCGACGAGCTCTATGAGAAACAATAACTGCCCTTAGGAGAGAGGAAGACAAGAAAACAGTCTGTCTGTAGAATTTAGCATAACATAAAAAAAATATATATAATTAATATACAGCATAGTACAAACCAACTAAATGTCAAAGCTCATTTCTGGAGGATGATCTGTGATTGCCTGAAGTTACTCATTTATTTATTGTTTGTTAATGATTCACCAGATGCCTTTTGGAATATGTATGTGCGTGTGTACCGATGACTTTTGAGCTAATATTTGTGTCACAGTGTGCTGTGAAGATAAGCAGACTGTTGAGAGACTCAGTGCATCCTGAAGGTTGTAGGGGAAGTGCTTTAGCCCATACAGGAAGTATGTAAACTGAGCTTCAGTGCAAACAGGAAATGAGTGATGGATTGCAGGGTTTGTTGCAGCAGAGGGAGGAAAAGCTTGAATTCCTCAATCACTCCGGCACATGACCATGTTGTTAGAAAACTTATACATTGTTGCAATACAAGAAAAGGAGAAAAATTCTGTTCTGAGGTTGATCCAAGGGGGCACAGGGTCATGTCAGGCCCTTTTTTAAAATTGATTAGTTCTTGGTGGTCTCCGGGATTGTGACCTCCTGTATTGCAGTCGAGACAGGTGGCGTCCCATTTTTTGTCATCCTGCTGCATCTGCTGCAGGCAGTCATCATCAAATGCAAGTGACACACCTGCTGTGCGACTGAGAGTGGAAACGAACATTCTCACTTCTATTCAAACTCTTCATATGAGCATTTCATTGATTATTCAGGCTAAAAGTCCAAATGTCTCTCACCATTGTTGCCTAACACATTTTCAATATTTGTGTGTGGACTGATATCGAGTCTCAAGTCTTTAGCTGTGGTACGTTTTATTTTCAGTTTCAAGGAGTTTGTTGAAATGAATTCAGGATACAATTAAGTGTGGCTTCTATGAGCCTGAAACGAGAGAAAGAGTCTGATGCTGTCTTTTTTTTGCCACGGTGTTTCAGTCTTTGTTTGAAAAGATCAACAACTGAGTCAGACCTGCTGATGAGAGAAACAGAAAGCCTGGAGGAGGCTGGGAGCTCTCGATAACAGGTTTTCATCCCATTTAATGATCAATCCATGCTTTTGTATTGTGATATGTTTCCCTAAACATTCATTGTAATATTGAATTCTCCTGTTCAACTGGTTGTGTGCCTCTTTCTTATTGCACATTGCAAAGTCAGGTCTTTTTCTCCAGGCTAAAGGCACAGGACACCTGTGTGCCAGTGTTTTGTCCATGTATGAACTCTTTGAGTTCATAGGTCAGATTCATACCTCCTTTTTGCTCGACTGTCTCTGGTGTCGCATTCCCCTGGAGCAGATATAGCTGTCAGAAAAGATGGACTTACTTTCTTGCCACATTTTTGCCACAGCTGCAGAGGTTCAGAAATAGCAGGCCCTTTCTCAGTTGACACACTGGCGCCAAAGTGAAAGCCACGAACCCACTCTCTCTTTGGACCTTTCAACTCACACTGGCTAGACATACAGAGCTGCTCCTGAAATGCACCAGCTCCTCATGAACTCAAAAGAAATTGTATAAGAGTCACGATGACACAAAGTTGGAGCAGGTATTTAAATCTAATTAAGCTTATAAAAATGAACAAAATGGATAAGAAATTGCATATAAGATTGAATTAAATACTAATTCTCTCCAAATGTTTTTCCTCAAATCTCCATGTGCCACTAAAACTCTTCTAAAGGTTGTGATAACATCCTCTCGAAAATGAACTGTAGAGACTTCCAAGAAGCAACAACAAAAAAAGAAGCCAGTGCATCGGTGAGCTCAAATACTTTTTTTTGTGGATTTTACAGTCTGCTGATACGTTCTGTTTCCGGTCGCAATCTAAAACAGTTGAAGGTAAAGATAATTATATTAGCCACAGGCCAAAACAAGAGCATAACCTCAGCATTTTCAATGTTCAAGCACTATTGTGTTCACAACCTGTCGATCAGCATCCAAGGGAGCCACAGATACCGAACAATACTGCAGCAGGAGTGACATAATATTGACTTTAAGCATATCTTCAAATCTGTGGAGGCAGATGCAAAGCCGTGCTGTCTCTGACACACAGCAGAATGTATGTGCATGCCTGCACAGTCTGCCCCTAATCAGCATCCTGGCTGCTGGAGATAAGGCACAGTAGCTCAGTGTGAGGCTGCTGCCAGGAAACTTCGGGGCAGAACTTCACACCCAGCTCCACAATAGGATCTTGTCACAGCGAAAGAAGTCAGCGCTTATTGTACCACCCTGTAACACCTCATCTGTAAGTGTGTAGTAATGAGTTTTTACAATGTACAACAGGGCACTTGCTATTCTAAAAACATGTGCTTGTCTAGAGGTTTGTAAAATAGTAAATATATGATAAATAAAAATTAGATTTTCTTTAAAACATGTATAAACTGTTTAAATAGTTAGCAGCTCACAGGGTTGGTTCAAATACATTTGAAAAAATGGGTGAAATAGCCACGACTTGTGTGGATAAAAAGCCAACATGAGTAAACATAAATATCAAATATTAAACATGTTGTAGAAACGTACATCTTAAGTAACATTTTGCAACTTTAAGTTATGTTATTACTGATGCTCCTTTAATCTGTGATGTCAATCAGTTATTAGAGGTTCTTCACTTCACTTCCTTATTATCACATGGGATACAAAATAATGTAATTTGTCTGAGTTAGTGCAGATGTCAGTCCACACTTTATATAGTGCTGAGTTTCCTGTCAATCATCTGACAGTCTCAGGAAGAGCTTAAAGTTTCTGCGAAATCATCGCTTAAAAAACATTTCGGTCACAGACCTTCATCCTATTACTTAGGACAGATCATTTTTAACTAGGATCGACAATGATTTACATGATCTAAAACCAACCAAAAGGTGGGAACATGCTAAGCCACTGGATAAACTCTGTCTCATATTATACATTTAAACATCTTTTCTGATTTCTGTTGGAATATTAACTGGAGGAGGGCACTAAGAAAAGTCCCTCCCCTCAAAACTCCTTTCAACAACAGTACGTTTGTTGAAATCAGCTCCCAAAACCCTTAGTCAGGGAAAACACACTCCATATGAAAGTTGTACTCTGTTGCATCAGCCAAGAGAGTGGAGAAAAAATGTTTTTAACATGCAAAGAGCCTCTCTGTGTGGCTGTGGGAGCCAGGGGCAGCTCTCAAGCCAGAGCTTCAACTTTACGAGTCTATGGACACAATCACACAGGAACATGTGGTTTTAATCGGCTCACGTGCACGGCTGAGGTTGCCAGTTAAAGCGCCAGTATACGATGATCGCTCAGTGAGAACCACATGTCAGTTTAAACCCAAACACCCTGATCCCAGTCCCTGTTTTCAGTCATGCTTTTCCTTTGGGAGCCCTGTTCCCAAGCCAGCAAACAATGGCTCTGTATTCATTCAACTTTTTCAAGCAGTCGTGAGACTCAACATGTTTTATTGGGATGCAGAATCAGATTGACTGATGTGTTTAATAAAGACCTTTTTAATTTTTTGGCTGCCATGGGTTCAGGAGGTTTTTTCACACATCACCACACCTTTGATGAGTATGAAGATGAAGCAGAACGTTGCGTCAGTCTGTCTGTGCACAAGTGCCTCCCATTCCTTAGAACAATCCTTTCGTTCCAAAGGTGAAAAAAAAACAGCTGTGCCTGTTATTTTTTTCACACTGGCAGTGCAAAATCAAACATGTTGATTCCACAACGGAGAGGCTGCGCAACCTTCTGCTCCTCAGGCAACAATCGTGATGACATCACTGCAAACATCTGCTTCTTTACGTTTCACCACCACACAAACACACACATACACAAGTGCTAATATTTGGATTAATTACTCTGACAGCAACAACAAATCAGGGAATTACCTTTGAAATATCACTATCCCATACGCTCACATGTGACCAGCAGAAATCGATTATTGTTCTTTATTGACCTTATAAAGCCATATTCATATTAATAAAGCTGTGCAATTATTCATTTGTGCCCACCTGTTGAATGGATTTCTAATACGTACTTGATTTTATCTCTGTTATAGCTCTGTGTTTTTTCTCAAAGGTTGTACAAACGCCCACTTCGAGTCAACAGTGAAGCTGTTCGACTTTGGATGACTAAATTAAAATCTCAACGTGTCCTTCCCTTACCTCCATCCTATCACAGGAAGAGAGTTACTTCAAATTTAGTACAACTGTACGAAAGGTGAAAGGTCAAGGTAAATTTGACCACACACAATAACGTCTCAGGGACACTTTGAAAATGTTTCTTCAAAGGTTGTACGAGCAAACATGACATATTTTGATCGATTTAGTCTGTTGACCAAGAAGTAGAAACAATCCAATAACAGCAGAGATTACAGTTTGCACTGATTTTGGGAAAGTTTTTGCTGATTAATTAAATTTTTTTTTAACTGTCTGTTATAAATATTTGTCAAACCTAATATGTCCTTCAGACCCTCCTTTGTTAGTTTGGTACTCATTTAATATTCAACAACTGCAATTAAATGAATATGTTTTTTTGGACATGGCATTATTGTTCGTCGTCCTTTGTGTCGATGCATTTGATTTATGCACAGGATCTAGGTTTAGTAGGTTCATGGCTTAAACTTATAGAAGGATCCGACCACTTCTTCTCTTCGGAGTTCTCACTGTTTTTTACTTGAAGGTAGGTCTTAAGATCAAACCATTTAACAGATCTTGAAGTGGTAACATAATCTCTTTTACGTCACTGGAAAAATGTGTTTCCATTTGATGAAATAATTTATATATGATCTTGTAACATCCATAATAAAGAGCTGGAACTTTAATAAAGAGCTTACAAAGAACTCCTTGCCACACTGATTGTTTTTCCAAATTTTGAGTAATGTAATAAGAGGACATTAACTTGGAAAACTGGATGTCGGTGGGTTATTAAGGTAGCTCAATGGCTAAACTTTCTCTTTTTTAAGGTCTCTAGAGTTTAAGGATTTTCTCCTTTTTTTTCTTCTTTTTTAAACCTGCTATTTTTCTTTCTCATTGTTTTGTCCAAACTCTGGCACTATGACACTACGAGTTGAAGATGAACTTTTTTTTATTTGTGATTTTTTATGGAAATATTGATCCAAAAACAAAATAAATATTACAAAATTATTGGTCAATGTCCTGACAGACAGACAGAAAGGCTGAGAAATAAAGTGGTGTAACACAGTTTTCTTAATGTAGCAATAAGAAGCATCAAATTTATATTCAATGGATTAAAAATTTGACTACATCACACAATTTTATGCTGGGATATATTGTAAATATACATGCTTTGACTTCTGTCAGAAATGTTATGTCTGCAACTTAGCGAGACCGTGTCGTCTCTGTTACTCCGTCATTACAATGCATCCACTGACCATGGGCAGATTGTTAAAAGCACACACTTGTGAACTGTCAACTTGGCAAAAAAAGCAGTCTGGTCCCACAGGAACCCCACAGTGGACACCCAGGTTAGTGATATACATTTCTGCTGTGTAGCAGAAAGTGGCAAACTGGACAGGTCGTCACCCTGAGCTAGTGGCTGTGTGGGAAGCCTGGTGATGGCTAAACACGTGTCTTTATCTGCCTGAGTGTCTCTGTCATGCTGTTGCCTTTGCATTCCTGCTCTGACCCTGACAGCCTCACTTGTGCTCTTCTACACATTCACTTCTGAAGAGCAGGTGACTGCCAAGAATATGTTCACTCTGTTGACAGGATCTATACCACGGTGAGAGGAGAGTATATTGAGGACATGGTGCATTTTGGCCACTAAGTCAGCGCTGCCAGATTAGGCAGCTTTTCAATTTCTAATTTAGGCTACTTTGTGCACCCTGATGAGGGTTTGCATTACAAAGGTTTTGTGCACGTAGTTATTCTGAAAGTTGGTAATTAAAATCTACTAAAAACGCTTTAAAATAGTGATTGATTATTCTGATTTCTATTAATAACCTCTTAACTATAAACCTACTTCACAGAGTCAAGTTTTCAGTTCATTCATTGTACGAACTAATACCAAATTTAGCAAGCTTCCTAAATTTAAGGAAATATAAGCAAAAATCAAAGGCTGTCCTCGAACCACGTAGTATCTACAAGCAGAGAAAACTCACAGAAAAGTTGAGGTGGTTGGCTGAAGACTTTCCTACAGGAGACAGTTTGATTCCAATTTAAATCAAGTGCAACATGTCTCCCACATTGCTGAATTAAAGCACACGCCTAACCATGTTCTTTTAGTAGGTAGTATTGTACCTAACTTTGACTTTCTGTTGTGTTTGCACACTTTTGATTTGTGTGAAACTGGCTGCCATTTTGGCTCTATTGTCACGTACGGACTATGAGTGTTAAGGTAGGAGGACATTTGTACAGTTGCTGTGCAAAGCTTAACTTACCAAATGCACACAACATACTACCACATCTTTTCAAATTGGTGAGGATTAGTTAGTGTACCATGACAGTCAATTCCATGACCTACACAAGCATAAATATTTTCATTATTATTATACAGTATTTTATAATGTATAGTCCATTACTTAGTTAATAAATATTTATCATTTTGACATAGAAGAAGATCGAAAATGTCCATACTTCACTTATTTCGATGGTTTGCATAAAGCATCTGACTACGCTACTATGTCTAAGGATATTATTCTTCTCAGAGGGCTGCAGAATACGTCATTGAGGGCTCAGGACTATTCATGCCACAGCTACAACAGTCCAACCCTTTTATACAAACTTTCGACAATGTCCCTCATGACCTCTCACTGTTATTCCTGTCCATTCTCCCAAATGCCACCACAGATCATTGTTCCTGCAGAAATATTGTATTAGGGAGCACACACTCCAATGTGCTGAGACCCAGGCAGCGTGAATGGGCTGCTGGGAGTGGGACTAAACCAACAGGCCTGTGGTGTCTCTCCATGTAGCCACTAGGAGAGCCCGAGTGTGGAAGCCATCAAGGCTCCAGCAACTGATGTGTTCTGACAGTGTTGTGGTAGATCTGCTCTGCTGTAAGAAATGCATAGGAAACACGGTGTGGTTCACATGGGAAACTCTTTTCCAGCCACGGCTTGGTCTTAGTGGTGTATTTCATCTACAGTGTGTGTGTGGGAGGGCCATATATCACTTTTATATCATATTTCACTGTTGCACAATGGTGAAAAGTAACAATGTTCTTTCTCCCTGAGTTAATTTGAGGTATTTGTATTTTACTTTTATATTTTATGTTAGATGTGCTTGCTCCTTTTCTCAGATTCTTCAGAACACCATGACATTATGTGAAAATAAAATACTTTCACATAAAGATTTTACATACATGTGGATGATAAGCTACAGCACAACAACATAAATAATACAATAAACAACAAGCATTTTTGGCTTGCCAAAGTATTAATTTTGGCCCCTGGTGTTGCTTTCATTTTGGTCCTAATTTTAGTCATTTTTTGAGACTTGTTATTCTATGTATTTAATATTTAAATTCACATATTAATATTTGTGGAAAATGTAGCTTTATTGTTGCGTTAAGTTAGCATGGTTACAGGCATTGTTCTCATCTATCATGAGATGAAAGTGTGTTTGTTCACACAGTCTGTATCTCTGCTCTGCAGAGTGATTCATGCTTTTTTGCCTAAAGTATTGTTCAATGGGTTCAGCTTGACAGGCCATATCATTTGATAAAAAATAAGACTGCATGCTGCTGCATTTTCAGAGTCACAGCCCAACCATTTTAATTCTTTAAAATTACATTTAATTTTAATTTAATTTAATGCAGATTAATTTACTTTCCAAACCAGAGCACATTAGGTGATAGAGACAGAAAGTTACTGAATGTAATAAGTTTATTATCAGTGGTGCAACAAGTGATAAATATTTTTCAACTGTTGAACAAAAGATATTTTGGACGAGGGAGGAAAAAAACTCCTCTTTCAATAAAGAGGAGCTCCTGCTCGTGATTTTTGCACATAGTGTGGTTCAGAGAATGAGGCATTCCATTACTTTTTGCCTTAATCATTTACTTTTTCTTTATTGACTAAAACTGCAAAAGACAATGCAGTCATATTAATTCTTAAAGGATACTTACTGGATACTACTAATTATCACCCTGTTCTGCTTCTAGGGGCAGACCACAGGGTCAGTGGTTCAATTCCTGGTTCCTCCTGGCTATGTGTCGAAGTGTCCTTGGGCAAGATACTGAACTAAAGCTGGGTCAGGTAATCAACCAGTGCCATCGGTGTGTGAATGAGGAGCGACATTGTAAAGCGCTTTGCATAAAAGTGCTATGTAAGTGGCCATTTATTCTGTTCTACACTTTTTATTTTAGTCCCATCTTTGTCATGAACAATCGGCCATCAATTAAGATTTCTGTCAGTTTTCTGAAATTAAATGAACACTGATGTTTACATGGGTCTCCATGTCACTTTCCAGATTTTTCAGATATTATCAGTGCCACCATGGAATGATCTTATCTTAAAAGTTGTCAAATGGTTCATTTAATATATATTTCTCCAAACAATTACAATTATCCAGTAATTCTTCACCGAGTCTCAAAATCAACTCATTCTGCTCTACACAACCCATCCTCTCCCTTCTACTCGACTGTCTGTCCGAATTACCTTTGGGGAGAAGCAAAACATGCAAATATTTGCCCCCCAAACATAAAAAAAATGGCCCCTATTGCCACATTTTGCAATTACGAGCATTAAACATCCCATAAGGTGCTATGGCGCACTGCTGCTGCTAAAAAAACTCTCCATGGGGCCCTTCAGACCAGAGTCCAGGAGCACTACTGCACTGCTCTTGGCAGCTGACATTACTTCAGTCCCTACTTTCCCTACCTACTTAAAATAATGTGTCCCATGTTAAATTTTATGTTACTTTAGTTTTGAACCTAATTTAGTGTCACGTTAGCAATACTTCATCACTGAATAGTCAAAGATCATTCAGATTATTCAGTTGCAATCTGCAAATATTTCTTTTTCTAATTGACAAGGTAGATTTTCTACTTTATCGCATTGAGAAAAGCCAAATGTACTGCAGGACATTCTTCTTTCAGTTTTCACATTGCTGCATTTGTACTTATCTGAGCTATTCCTCCATCCATCTTGTCTTGCTAGGATCTCACTGAAATCCATTTGCTGTGGCCTCTTTTCAGCCTTTTCTGGGCTTGATTGTCGATGTAAGCGTGGGAAACACATTCCACACCCATTTGCTGACCTCCCTGATAACTCACCAGGCTGATTCCTCACTTAACTTGGCCGTGAGGAAAGGATGACCACTGAGCTCCCAGGGAGGAGAAACATATGTAGGGGGGAACCTCTCACACAGCGAAAATAAACTGATGACAAATTTGTGTGGGAGTCATCTGTTTTTATGAATTTATTCACATCAGTGAATCAGAGCTTGAATACTTCAGAAAGATGATGGGTCTTCCTCTATCGTTACTGACATTTATAAGACACTTAAGGCACCATCATCCTTATTTTTTTATTTTTTTGTGCCTAATGGCCTGTGCTTGCATGTATATCAGTGGTGTCAAATGCTGCATGTTAAAAGCCATTTGAGTCTCACTCAAATATCTTCACTTGACACAAAGCCAAGATGAAAGCAAACCTGTACTACAGGAAATGAAGTTTTAACAGCCTCTCACAAGTGACAAAAAATGTGATTCCTATCTCAAGTTGGCACGTGAGTGCCATGTTTAAAGAGTCATACTTCTGTCCTGAGTCACTTTAAAACCGTGTGACGATGTTCTGCAAGCAACGTCTGTGAAGATTAGGGTCGCTGATTGTGTACAAAACTCTCTGTGGCCACATTGGTTTTATATCTTGAACACACTAAAGACTGATTTATAAATTTATTATGAGTTTCTCAATAATTTATGAATGTCACAACAGTAATTAAAAGTAATTTCTATCGGTTAAAGTGGTAATAATAAAGTATTTCTGTGGAGCATGAGAGCAAACAGCTTGGTAAAGGTTAAGAAAAAATATAAATACAGAGTATAAAAGTCAAGCATCTGTGAGAATTGGTGTATTTAAGACCCAATTGGGATGATGAAGATGAATGACAATAAAAGGGGTTTATTAACACAAAGGCAAACTTACACAAAATCACCCCAACAGGAGGACGAGAACACAAAATACTTGACAAACAAATGGTGACTCTGCAGAAATGATGACAAATGGTCTGCACTTATATAGCTCTTTTCTACCTGTTGGTACTCAAAGTGCTTTACACTGCCTCTTATTTACGCATTCACACTCACAATCATGCACACATTCATACACTGATGGGGGACGCTCACTGGGAGCAGCTAAGTGGGGGTTTAGTGTCTTAGTGTCTTGCTCAAGGACACTTCGACATGTGACCAGAGGATCTGGGGATTGAACCAACAACTGTAGAAAGTCCAAGAGTCCAACAAACAAGTTAACTGTATGACCAAACAAGAACATTAACCATGTGTGGGTGTGTGTGAGTGAATGAATGACGAACTAGCAACAATTGAAAGGGGAACTGGGTTTATATGAATGGGAAAAACAGGTGAAATCATTTAAGACTAATGAGGAAAGTAAAAAGAACCATAAATGACCAAAAGGCAAAACAGGAAGTGGGACTAAGGAGGTAAAAAATAAAGACCACAACAGGAAGTGAAAAGGAAAACCAAACAAAATTCCATGATCCTGGCAGCATCTGGATTTTTGTGTCAGCAACGTCACTACAGGCATAACTGGCTCGTCACGGTCAAGCATTTCCAGCAATGCTGCTTCATGATCAAAACCTGTGAGCTCTTGAAGCCAGATGTTAATGAGTTTGTTAGAGTGTAAGGACGCGGCTTACAGATTTACCCTAATGCAATATCTTTTGGGGAAAGAGGTTGGAAGGGAAGCAAACAGGTGAAAAATCAGGGCTTCCATTTAATTTACTGAGCTACAGTAATGTAGCGTATCGTACTTATTTATTCATTCCAATGATTTATTTCTACATCTTAATAAACGTGACGACTTTAAAAAACAGGAGTGCAAATACTTTATCCTAACTTTTAGTCCTTGAATGGGTCCAGGCCTGAACCTCAAACCGTTAAACCCTCAAAGTTCATACAATGTCCCTCAAGCAACTCAGTAGCACCTTTGGTCCGTGTTCTCCAGTCTATAGTTTGTAATGCAGGTTTCATTAATTAAAAATGAGGTTTCATATCATTTTCACATATACCCACTCAGGAAAGGCCATGTGTTGTGGCAGCATGAGTGCAAATAGATGCATGAGAAGCAGCAAAAAGTATTTGAGGGACCGACAAGGTAAATATGTTCTAAATAAGTGCACAATACTTATCATTTATTGGCTGTTTATTGTTTGTAATATTTATGACCACAGTTCTTTAGATATTTAAAGACAAGACGAAAGACAATCAGAACACCATTTGATGGGAAAGAGGACAGGCTGATGCTAAGCTTACTCAGTGTTCCCTTCTTTGTGTTGCTTTCTTGAACTTTTATGTTGTTGTAGCACATTTATGACTGCTTTGATGTTGCGGACATGTCAATTTGAGAAAACAATTACATACTCTATGTGCTTTATAGATTTTATGTTCTTGTGGCAGAAGAGGAAGACTCAGATCTAGCTGTGAGTCTAAAGCATGTTATTGTTGGCACATTTATTATTTCAAACTAAAATATTTTCTGTGCTGACCTTTGCTCAATAATCTAATTTGTAAAGCAAAGCTCTCAGTGTGTTTTTTCCAAGAAACCCTTCACAGATTGTAGCCTGAATATTGACGTTATTCTTCTTGTGCTGTCTTTTGTCCAGATTTATTAAGGGCTTGTGTCCATTTTACCTCTTTGCTCCTTTAAAAGGCCATAATCTTGTTTTAGAACATTTCCATGACAGGGGCAGTTTAACTCTTCTTCTTTTTGTACTTAGCCTGCTAGGCGTGTGCCAGATGCCCTCTTTTCTTCAGCAGGACCCTCATATTCAAATCACAGCAGCTGGGAAGTGCTTTGGTAAGAGGAGTGGGCTCAGACTGGGGGAGTTTTTAAAGATGTAATGGGGTGGGGGTGTACATTTGTTTGGCCAGTGTGTAATCTGGCACACGTCTATAACTGAGAAACCCCAAGGCTCTCTGTGTTTGATCCACATAAGCAGAGTGAGGCCTGCAGGCTGGGGGTTTGCACAGTTTTTTTAAGGCACAGGCAGCGGAAGTAGAGAGAGTGGGGGTGGGGACTGTGGGTAGGAAGGGGGCATGTGGTTGGAGAGACAGCAGGTTGTCTGCCCACAGGCAGGGATGCTGCATTTGGGGCCATGGCAGGGGAGCACACATCACACATCATTATTTTCTTTGTTAGTGTCCTTGTGGGTAATGGATTCCTCCCTCATTCACTATCATGAAGCGATTTGAAACACTATGGTACCACATATGGCATTTTACAGTAGTTGGTAGTGTAGCTTTTGTTTTATTAAATATTACAGGACCGCCTCATACAAATAGGCCTGCAGCAAGCATCAGCTGACCAGCACTTGCTTTGAGATCATTTAGGCAACAGTGCACTTCCAGCTTTGTGGCAACCGTTGGATGAATAACCTTTCTTAAATATACAATACACTTTTTGAAAGTATATGACCAGCCTGTTTAAAACCTCAAAAAGTCAAGACTATCCGTCACCTTTTGATTATCAACGATTCAGGACATGTTAGTGGGCAAAACAAGACACCAGAAGACTGGATCTAAAATTTTCTGCGGGACATAAACTATTAATTAGGAAAATTATCTAAAGTTTAATCTTAATAAAAATTTATTGTTTGTTGCAGCCTTGTTCATTTGGCCAAATTAGAGCAAAGGCCTACAGTCATGTTCCAAAATCTTAAAATAAACCTTCACAGAGCAGTTGTGAATACTATACATGCTGGTGCCCGGGGTTTCAGAATATAATTTATAATTTAAATGCTCTTTGTATAGTTGGCATGCACACTCTGTAACTGTGAATCACAGTGAAGGTGTAGTTTAGGGCAAAACTAGACTTAAAGAGTACACCTTCTTCCACACCCCTGCTCCCCCAAAAAAGAGAAGTTCTTTGTAAAGATAAATAAATCATAACACTCTCACAGGATTGTTAAACAAACTCTGTTCTGGCAGAAAGATGAATATTCCACTGAGAGGCAAAGTACAACTGTCCCCTTACTGTGAACAATCTGTCGAGAGTCCGTTTTATCACTACTTACGAATCTGTGTTGCTGAGGGGCTCTCATGCTGAGTCAGTCTCTCCTTGGAGGTCTAAGGAAAACCCCAGAGGGTCCGGAGATGGGATGCAGGATACGCTGCCACTGAACACACTTGTCACTGTGGATTGTCTTCACAGAGACGGCCCAAGGTAACAAGAGGGAAGTAGAACACTCACATTTCATGCGGTGTGTGCCGTTTGTTACAGTCCCCTTTATGGGTATACTTTATGAAACATGTAGGTTTGTGGTACATTACACATGTTTGCCATCATAATTATAAAAGATGGCATAAGATTCCAAAGTTTCACAAGAAATTTAAATAAGATGGTTCACCATTAAAAACACTTGTATGACACAAAACCTTTCCAGTTGCTGAGTTGAGGGGTCATTTCACCCAAATTACATATCCATGCACGCGCACACAATAGTTTCTAGTTCCCTTTTAGTGGTTTTTTGGGTATGCAGGGTTATAATCATCAGAGTTTTGACATATTTGTTTTCCCAGGTCTCCTGATGTGCCGTTACCAAGGGGTGACCTTGAGTAGCAGAACCTGTCTTTAATTCAGGGACCAAAGCTAAATACTACCACTGGAAAATATCAGAAGTCATAGATATTTATTACATCAGAATGATCTTGTTTGAGCTTGTTTGAGAGAAAACATCATGTAGAGCAATGGGGTTGTAATGTGGTGCTGTCCAGTATTCATCATCTGTCTGTTCAATATCAGCCTCATACATTATAGTCGAAACAAGGCTCAGGTGATCTGCTCTGTGCTGAGACAAAGACTTGCCAGGCGCTCATTGTTTTTGTTCAGAAAGTGGTGCAATATCAACACCTTGTGGAAGGATGAAGAACGACCAAGGTTAAATTTGTCCCCGCAATCCCTCCATCATTATCTGTGACCACTTACAGTGTCCTGTTGGGGGTCACGGGGGAGCAGCTGGAGCCCATCCTAGCTGTCATGTGGCCAGAGGTGGGGTACACTCCGGATAGTTCATAGTGTGTACCACCACCGAGAGAAAAGCACACGCAGACGACATTCACCTTCACAGCTACAGGCAATTTAGGTTTAGCAATTACTCTAACACACATGTGCATGCAAGCATGGGGAGAACATGCAAACTCCACAGAGAAAGGGCACAGCCATCCAGGGATTTGAACTGACGAGCTTCTAGCTGTGAGGTGGCAGTGCTAATCACTCCACCACCTTGCTGCCTTTAAAGGAATAAAACATTTTTTTAAAAAAAGGGCTGTTTATATATTTTATGTAAATGTAACAAACACATATAATATATGTTTTTTAATTCACATAATTTGTAACATAAATGCACATCCTGAATTATTTTAACATCATTTAAAGAAGCTTCACACAAGAAACGAGGTATCTCTGCAATCTACCTTCTACAGACTATCAACAGTGTAAAAATATCAAGTCCTGCTTAAACCATATACAGCAGCATAATAAAGGCAAAATAAAGTTTAAAAAAGAAAAAATACACGTTAATAAGAATTGCTTATTTTGGTTATGTCTGTAGTTAAATCATAGATGATTCATGTAATCTTACATTTGCTCCTAAAAAAACTACTTTTTTTAAATTTTTAAATAAATGACTCTATTACGTACACAACAAATGCATGAATCATCTTCTAGACTTGCGAGTAAATGTTCACGACTATAATAACGGTTGAATATAGGTAGAAAATAGAATTTGCTCAAAAGGGTATTTATCGATTGATCTGGGCTCGACTCGCTTTGTCTACCGATTAAGGTTTACTTGCGAACTTTGAGGAATAGATTGGCAAAACGTCCATTCTGACATTAGCTTTGTGGAAGCATTATCATATGGACTGTCTAGCGTCTTTTGGAAGTAAGTGTTAATAATATAATACAAACAATACAAACAAACACAACCACTGTAGCTCGGCAGTGACCCTTCCAATATTTGCTCGGCTAATCTATGTGCCGAAACATTATTTCCACTAATGTAGCTTTGCTTTGCTAGCATATCTATAACGTTAGCATTTAGCATGTGCTATTAAAGCAAACTGATAGCCAGCAATTCAAGGTAAAGTATTGTTGAAAATATTCTGTCGCTTGGTCACATTGTGAATAGTTTTCATCTTCAGGTAGTCTGATATAACATCAGAAAGCTAAAACAATGTTAGCTTCCAGCCAGTGTTATCTCAGCTAGCTTTGACGTTACCGTTATGTGGTTTGTTTACAACCAAATCTCTTAAGCGAACAGTAACGCTGCACCGTTTTTTTTAAAGCTTTCTGCCACCTAAATATATTTTAAAGTCTCGTTTATGTGTTAATGTTTTTTTTCTTATCTGATGTGGACCATAATTATAAGGCAGAGGAAAATGCAATACCTCAAATACTACTTCAGACTGTATTGAACACATTCACCAGACAAAATAATAGTAAATTTAAAAGTAATTGAGTAAGGTACAATTTTAAAGTAATTGATCCTGAAATAGGCTAGTCCAGAATGGTCTATTTTGGAGTAATTTAAGGAATTATATTACCAATTTAATAATATGTATTTATTTATTTATTAAGGTGCAGCTGGTAAATGTTGGCTAAGTTTACACACTGGAGATTATCTTAATCTAAAGAAATTCGGCATGTAACTTGTAACAAAATGTAAGAGTCTTTCTAAACTCTAACAAAATGTAAAATCCTTTCTAAAATGTAGTGGTACTATGACATCGCAAAAACACACACAAAAAAAGCTGCTGAGTACTAGTACCATATACAATTGCACTGTACTGATACATTTTTGTTTCGGTGAGTATATTTTAAATTTACCAACACTTTCTTTTCAGATGATCCCTTTGATAAACCACCATGCAGAGGTTGTTCATCGTATCTAACTGAGCCTTACATCAAATGTGCAGAATGTGGACCCTCACCTTTTCTGCTCTGTCTCCAGGTAACTATAAAGTGACAAAGATACAAATAATTTGTTTTTTCTTAGACCATCAAAGAAGATAACTGTACTTCAACTGTTTTATTTTAGTGTTTTACCAGAGGATTTGAATACAAGAAGCATCAGAGTGATCACAAATATGAAATCATGGTAATTCTGAACACATCTGTGCCATTTGTCTCATACACATAGACTCGCTCTCTGTCTCTCAACATGTCTCCTCACTTTTAATCTCTTTATACAGACATCAGACTTCCCTGTACTGGAGCCTGGATGGACGGCACAGGAGGAGATGGCCCTATTGGAGGCGGTAATGGACTGTGGATTTGGAAATTGGTTAGTTGATATTTATTTTAAACCTAAGGATCTTGTGTTCCATCTTGAGCTACTGTTGTTTGTTATGTTTATAGTAAAAATGTAATGTCTTTGGACGTAAGTATTTTGTATTATAATGGAGTCACAGATTAAGGAATCCTGACTGAACTTTTTGGCCTTGACTTACAGCAAGGCAAAATCTGGAACATTTCAAATATGACACGGGTTCTTTAACCAGTTGAAAACCCACAGTGGGACCTGTGGTAAATGATCTTGATCAAAACATCAATTAGGTCGCCTGAATTTTGCTTTTCACACCGAGAAAGACCTTTTCAGAATCAATGTCAATTCTAATACACAGATGTTAGTATGTAATAAGATACAGGACTGTGCTGACGTTTTAGGCAATAAATTTAAAATGAGGATGGTTTCAAGAATTAGTTAGAGGTGTTTTTTCTTACCCAGGTGTGTCCCATTAGGTTATTAGAACTATGAACAGCCCTGATTGGCTATTGGTTTCAGCCATGGGATTGCCTTTGTTGTCAAAATGATATCAGTTAAAAAAACAGATATATGTTAATGTATGTATGAAGCAAGCTTTACTTTTTGTTATTACTGAAATGAATACATAGGGGGCAACAAACCCCCACAGAGTGCAGTACCCTTTGATGTGTATCCACAACCCATTAGATTTATTAGATTTAGATTTACTGATATCTTTCTTTGTTTTAATTTCTCTTCTCCAGGCAGGATGTGGCATATCAGATGCGCACAAAAACCAAAGAGGAATGTGAGAGTCATTACATGAAGAATTTCATCAACAACCCACTCTTCTCCTCCACCTTGCTGAGCCTGCGTAAAACAAGAGACTCTCGGTTTGCAGAGGGTGCTATTCCTTTTAAACGTCAGTACCCATGTTACACAATCACACGCATGCGCGCACACACACACAAAATATATATATATGTGTGTATGTGTATATAATTATATATATATGTATACTTATACACACACAGACACATAAACTGGGTGTGTATATATACTCTGCTCAAAAAATTTAAGTTACATTTTGAAAACACATCCGATTTTAAATGTGGGAAAAAAGTCATACTGGATATCTATATTGATATCGACAGGATCATTTGTTGCAAACGAATGCCACATTGTGTGAAAAAAATGATGCAGCAGGTTAGTCCATTTTGCAGAAATTTAATTGCTGCAATTCAGAATGCTAGTTTTTATGACCCCCACATGCTTGTATGCATGTATCCCTGACAATGTCGGGGAATGCTCCTAATGAGACGAGAGATGGTGTCCTCGGGTATCTCCTCCCAGATCTGGACCAGTTCAATTCAATTAAATTCAACTTTATTTATATAGCGCCAATTTCCAACTAAGTCATCTCAAGGCACTTTACATAATAACTGGCATCACTGAGCTTCTGGACAGTCTGAGGTGCAACCTGCCAATGTCGGATAGACCAAAACATAATGTCCCAGAGGTGTTCAACTGGATTTAGGTCAGGCGAGCGTAGGGGCAAGTCAATGGCATCAATTCCTTCATCCAGGAACTGCTCGCATTGTCTTGCCACATGAGGCCGGGTCTTCCAATGCACCAGAAGGAGCCCAGGACCCACTGCACCAGCGTAGGGTTTGACAATGGGTTCAAGGCTTTCATCTTGAAACCTAATAGCACTCAGGGTGCCATTGTCTAGCCTGTAGAGGTCTGTGCATCCCTCCATCGATATGCCTCCCCAGGCCATCACTGACCCACCACAAAAACAGTCACGCTGAATGATGTTACAGGCAGCGTAGTATTCTCCCCGGCTTCTCCAGACCCTTTGACGTCTGATACATGTGCTCAGGGTGAACCTGCTTTCATCTGTAAAAAGCACAGGGCAATTCTAGTGTTCTATAGCAAATTCCAATTGAGCTCCAGGGTGTCGGGCAGTGAGCACAGGACCCCCTAGAGGACAGCAGGCCCTCAGGCCAGCCTCATGAAGTCTGTTTCTGATTGTTTGGTCAGAGACATTGACACCAGTGGCCTGCCGGAGGTCGCGTAATAATATGCCATCCTGGACTGTTGGCATAGTTGGACTGCCTGTGGAACCTCTGTAGGATCCAGGGATCACCTCATGCTACCAGTAATGACACTGACCCTACCCAAATGCAAAACACCATAAAAAACATCAGAAAAGATGAGGGATAAAATGTCGGGGGCCTCCACCAGTAAAATCATTGCTGTTTTGGAGTTCATCTCATGTTGCCCCTCTAGTGCAGCTGGTGTAAATTTCATTAACACCAAACCACCTGAAACCGATTAACAATGCCCTCTGCTACCTAACTGACCAGATCCATAGGCAAGATGTTTAACTGACTTGATGCTAGACTCTGATTAAAAAGTTTTCCTTTAATGCCTTCACAACAGAGATTTACATTGAAAACCTCTGGTCAAATGTCATTTCAAGCTGAAAAAAAAGCCCAACAATCAGACAAAAGCATTTCATGAGCTGGGAACTTGGTTAATTTCATTCTCAAATGTCTCACGTATGCCTTTGTCAATAATTTTTTGTCTATGATGATTAATATTATTATTTCTGTCAATTAGAGAATTTATCTTCTTTATTGAGGAAACCTCTGCATGTTGTCGACTTACATTTTGTGTGCGCATATTTCTCTGTCGCCACAGCGTCTGATGATCCACCTCGACCCACGTTTGACTCTGTGCTTTCTCGAGACATGGCTGGATACATGCCTGCCAGAGCAGACTTCATGGAGGTGAGGAGTTATACGTGTCCTTTACCTAATAGTGTGCATTCGCATAGACTGTCACAATCAATAAACATGAAACTAGTTTGCTCATTAATAAACGATACTAAAACAGGACAACAAGTGTCCTTGTCGATGTCCCATCCTGTTTTGTCTGTTTACCCAAATATTTGTAAATATGAGACCTTACCTAAGAGGATGCATCAGATACGCATATGTGAACTCGGGTCAAACCAGCAGATTATGAAAATAATTTCTTACCTTTTATTCAGGAGTTTGACAACTATGCTGAATGGGATTTGAAGGACATCGACTTTGTGGATGATGACTCAGACATTCTGCATGGTGGGTTGAATTTGTATTAGACTTTGTTTTAATTGTTTTTCATTGCCAAATTGATAATTATCAGCTACAACGTTTATCATGTTTGTAATTCTCTTCCAGCACTAAAGTTTGCAGTTGTTGATATTTACCATTCAAGATTAAAGGAGAGACAAAGGAGGAAAAAGTAGGTCTTTTATATTCTGTAATGAGGAATAAAGTTTTTATTTAATGGCATGTAATGATCCAAGTCCATCCATAGATGGCGGTATAAGCTTTTACGATGACATTTTGGGGCTCCGTCTCCCACAGATACTTGCTTGTATGCTATTATGAATAAATGCATTTTATAAGCAAACAGTTTTATACTCCAGACTGTACCTTCTTAATATTAATCAATTCATTAAGCTAACATATTTCTAACTTCTAATCTAAAGTTTTAATTATTGTTTTGTTAAAAGCGCATTAGTGACACGTCCAGGGAGACTGGGATTGTTCAAGAGTCAGCAGCGTGACTATAATTTTGAATTTAAGGCTTTTATTCAGGCTCTCATTACAAACCACCAGGAGTCATTCAGGTGCAGCCCCCAAGCTGCGGGAGCTTCTTTTTAACCACTGAATATTTTCTGACATGGGTAAAAGTGGTTTGTCCCCTGGTATATGCCGTGCTTACTAAACAATTTGACATTCTGCCTAGTGTTACACAAGAGTTTGGACACAAAATGTTTAAAAGAGCATTAGATGTTGGATATTTAAGGTCTGACAAGGAATACTCTGTAGCCCAGAAATGTATGAAATGTATAAAACCATTTCTTAAGTGTTAAAGTAATGTTGCCAGGACCCCAGTGGCCCTAATAGTTGTGTAATGGAGGAAGTCTGGAACCAACAGGACTCTTTGTAGAGTTCCTGTCATGTCAAACGAGTAACTGGACAATAAGGACCTTGAACAGGGTGGTCACTAGGAACCCAATGGGTAGTTTAATAGAACTTTAGAAATACTCTGCAGTGATGGAAGAACCTGGCAGAAGGATGAACATCTCACAAACACCCCATTAATTTACAGTAGATGGATTAGACAAAGTCCAAAGCTCTGGAGTTTGTCATACAACATTTGACAAAGACTGTGCGGCCTGATAAACCAAATTAAAGTCATTGGGCAGAACTTCAATGTCTGTACTATATGTCTGGCAAACGCCATTATTATCTGGCTAATGCCATTTCTTCAATGAAGGATGGTAGTGGCAGCAATATTCTATGAGCGGGCCTCTGAGCAACATGATGAGGGGGAGTAGTCAGAGTTGAGATGAATCAACAATCCTTCATGAAGGAGGAATACTTGTTTTAGATTGCATTAGACTTAGATAGGCGTAGATATTTTCTGACATATTAAGCTGATAGTTGGCTGTCATGCTCATGCTTATTCAGTAAATCATTGCTGTAATGCTTCCATCACTAAATCTTTTCTAATTATTCCATGTTCCCAAAGCATGTGGAGTGGTATGTCAGGCTGGGCTGGCTTGTGTGCTTTCCAGCTCCTTCCCCTTTTCATGCTCCTTGTTGATGTCAGCTCGCTTGTAGCCTGTCAACGGCGTGCAGGATTATTACTGTGGTCAAGACCGCAAGCTGCCACCTCTGAACCTCACAGACTGCACTTTTCAGCAAGGAATTATATGCACAGGTCTTTTTGTTGTTTAGCTGTGGCATTGATAGAAACGAGGATAAAACGAGGATAAAACAGAAAAAGGCATGTTAGTGATGCAATTGAGCAGTAACACAAACTGCAGCCTCCAAATGACCATAAAGTTGATTTGGCGTCCCTTTTCACAGTTTTAACCAAAATGGAACATTAGGACCTGTATGAAGGGGAGGATTTATGGCAACCTTTTTAGTAAAGTGAACTGAATGTAATAAACTGATAAACCGGTGACAGAGGGTATTTTACATATTCTTTATAGACTGTAATGGCCAAGAGAATTCCATATGGGTAAATGTTTTATTTAGAAAAGAGTCATCTGACTATAAGTTTGCACAGTAATACATCTAAATTTGCTTTTTTTTTCAGGATTATCAGAGACCATGGACTGATTAACCTACGGAAATTCCAGAGTAAGTCCTCAGGCTTGGCTTTGACAGTATTGGTAGCAGCTCAGGGGAGGCATCTGATATCTACCAGCCAAATCACTGCTGACGGGTTTCTATGGATGCACGCAAACAGCTCCTGTGTAATAACCACCGTTAACCTTTGTGGCCCCTCGTATACCAACTCGTGGAGCTCAGGGGCTGTAAATAGTTAACGGGTGTCATGTGCCAGTGAGAGCCACGGCATAATTGCCTGACTGTGAATAGATCCCCATGCGGTGAGCACTGCTGCCATAATGACTGAAATGCAGAAGGCTTCATTTATTCAACTACCTGTCACAGGGTGGATTCAGCGAGCTCGGTCAGGAAAATCTTTGCGTCTCCTGGGTTTTTGCGTTAGAGGTCAAACAGATAGCAGTTGGCTGCCATGAACGGATTTTTCCAATTAAACCGTGTTTTTTAAACCATCTTTGACCTCCCCGCCCATTATCATATCTCTTTGTGTTGCTCTGTGAAATTGTCTGCAGTTAGGCAGTTGGAGAGTTTTCCCCTCATGTTTTATTTATGCATCCTCCAGCCTCTAGTTAGCCCACCTCTTTTTTTTTTCTCCTCCTTTCCCTTATCTCTCCAGTCTTTCAAGACAATAGGGAACTCGCTGTGGCTGTAGAGCTGCAGACTGGTTGTCATGGAGACTGTCAAAGATTGTGTGTCTCCACCGTGTGTGTGGTGTGTCCATGTGTGTGTCACATGCAATAATGGAAGCAGTATCGTAACCCGGCAGGCGCGTGGTGTCACATCTCAGTAGCTGCTAGAGGCAGTTTGACCAGCAGTGTTGTTTTAGCTCGGCTCTCCATCTGAAGTCCTGTAAGGGCTTGTTGCATTAAATGATTCAAGTCTGTGTTTTCTTGCCATTACCAGTTTGCACTCAGTGTTTGTGTGCTGAAACCAAACAAAGGTACAGCGTTGATGTCCCCCTAGAAACGTGGACACCATTGTATTGTGTGTCCACTGTTCAGTTAAGAGCATGACTTCATGTGCTCGGCCTGAGATGGCAGCTGCTAATTAGCGCTTACGTACAGAAACTTCACACACACACACACACACACACACACACACACACACACACACACAACTAGTCTTCTCACACCCCCGCAGCAGTCTTTCTCTTTGATTTTGACACTTGTCTGTTACTCAGCAACAGGGGTGATGCTTTGAGACAAACACCACAGGCTTGTAGAGTGTGTATGCTTGTTGAGTGAGTTAAGTGGTAGTGAATACACACCAGTGGAACATTTTAGTGCGACAAATCTCATGAGGTAGAGGATTAGCTTTTCGAAACGATGTTGCTAGATCTGATAGATCACATTTTTCCTGTTGTGCTCTTCAATCAGAATTAGGAAAAGGAAAATAAAATATAACAACTACATTAGATTTAGATCGCTTTGATCTGAACAACCCTTGGCTTTTAGCAATGGAACTTGAATCTTGGGTCATGTTATGAATGTTGGATAATTTGAATAACAAGCAGAAATTATCGTAGGTCAACTAATAATGATCACCCCCAAATTATGTTGAATCAAAGTGTTTATTTCCCCTTATAGAGGTGCAGTTCAGTACCAGAAAGTATCTAACGAGAATTCAGATTTCATAACAGGTGAAAACATGTTATAAAAACAAGTAGAATATGTATGACGCTGTATTGTATTGTATTGTATACATAGAAATATGCAAAAGGGGAATTTTAGCTAAAATAATAGTGTATGTAGAAGTTGCGGCTGAAATGTGTGCTTTTTTGTTTGTTTTTATTTAGGGAATTGCATCTTGAAATGTATTTTCTTGTCTCACGGATTTCCCTCTCTAATTATGTGATTTTTACCCACATCTAAAGCCGTGTTTAAAATTGATTTAAATTTAAATTAATTTTTACCCCTATGAATGAAGAACAGAATCTGTGCTGTGAGCAGACTTTTCGTTTGTCACTTTGTCAAACTGCAAAACAAACAGTTTATTGTTATATGATAAATGTTCATTATACAGTCCCCTTTGCCAAAAATGGTTTGTTGCAGAGGAGAATTGTGATGATGGTGTCACTTTGCTGTTCTTCTAGAACAACAGAGGGACTGGTAAACTATTTAATGCAAAAAAAACTGGCACGTTATGATTTGTCTTCGTGTGTTGTTATTAACTGCTCAGCACAGCTAAATGAAACACTAGTATTATGTATGATATGTTCAAAGTACATGACACAGAATGAAAAAACACCAGAGGTTGTGGATAAAATGTACAGATTCATTCTATTGATTTGTTAACTAGATAATAAAAATGGCCCCCCGACAGCAGCCTCAAGAGATCATATTGCAGTGCATCCCCATAACGCATGTGATAATAGATACCAATAATATTTACATGCCCGTAAACCCAGAGTTGAGTATTAGCAGTATATTAATGGTTGTTCTCTGGTCCTCTCTCACCTGTGACGGCATGCTCTAAAAACTCAAACTGCTCATGTCTAAAAGTGTTTAAGGGGGTGGATTTTTCTTTCACATTTCTGTGGTATATTTGTTTGGATCCTCTGCCCACTCACTTTTCTCCTCGCATTCTCTTTCAGTGCTTGAGAGATGCTACCCAAAGGAGGTGCAGGAGCTGTATGATGTCATGAGACGGTTTGCCAGAATAGTTGGGACGACTGAACATGACAAATTCATCGAAAGTCACGCATGTTAGTATTTTAGCCTCAGTACACAGGTTTATTTGGGCAGCCTGTGAGAGTGTGTGCAACAGTCACCAACACAGATGATTCATTTGGACAATCCAACCAAATTGTCTCATTAATGCTGAGTGATTGCAACCTCAAAAAATGTTATTTTTCTTTATTTGTGGGAAGGTAAGGCCCGACTACTACCCCCTTTTTGTTTTAGGAGATTTCCACTTTGTTTGACTGTAGTAAGGGCTGGGAAGTTAAAATGAAATGTAATAAACTGACCATAATGCATGTTCTTCTGTGTATATACTATACATTACATTAGATTCCTGTGTCCACTTAAATATAAGGACCCCCATAAAAAGCTAAAATTCTCAGAAGTATACTAAGAAATGCACATTGCTCTTTGATTGCACAGAGAAGCGTTAGGGTTCCGATTTTCTCTTTATATTTCAATCTCAAACGATGCTGGCGCAATCCACCTCTGTGTCCTGAACAATTTAAGACCAGTTTTCCAATCCTGGAAAAACCATGGCATTTTAACTTTTTATTTTTTATTTTTTGCTTTCCTAAGCATGACCTTTCAGATCTTTACAGCCGGAAGCTGCTATTAGAATGTTATCTAATGTGTAATGTAATGTTCCCCTCACCTTCTGCTGCTGAAGTAAAAGCTGCAGAATTCAGCATCATATTTGCACCAATTTAAATTTTAGATATCGTGTAAATCTTGCTGTTGCAAAAACCCTGTTTCCTCCAGCTTAATGGTATCTGTGGTATCTGTGTCAAAAGCTTATACATTGTACATGTATGAACTGAATCTAATGCTTTAAATGTATTCATTTATTACAATTAAAACTACAATACAGCTGAAATTTCCCAAAAGCATATTTTTGCTCCCAAGTGACTCAGATCCGAATTATTACCAAAATGTAAGCAAACAAATCAAATTTGGGTTCTGAGGACCTGGGCCACTTTAATATGTTGTCCTAAACCAGATTTGCATCTGATCTGTGATGATGTGACTGCTGTCAGATAGACCAGATTTGTGCATGTTTTACATCCTACTTCTGTGAACATGCACAAGTTACCTGTTCGTTCAGTGCTGACAGTGAAGGCAAAAATGCCTGTAGGAATGGAAAAGTTTAGTGAGACGTTTATGCAGAAGCTTCTGCTTGAACCAAGGTCAAACACACATAACCTAACATCAGTTTTTGACTAAACTTCTCTTGTGTTGTTGTTATAAGAATGTGGTTAACAGTTTAGGGAAGTTTTTGTAAGCATTTCAGTTTTGGTCCACAGCAGTGTTCATGTTAAGCTACTCAAATTTAAATTAATAAAATAGTCTAACCCATAGCAGGGGTCAGTGAGTGCCTTCGCAGCAAAACCTGACACAACACTGGAGTTAGATATATGTCACAATAAGCATAAATGAACTACTGACTCAAAAAGATTAGATCTGACTAAATAATTGGAGTCGAGCATGAAGGCCTGTAATGTGCCTCAAAGTGCTGAAAAATTCTACTGCAGTATTCATTGTAGATGAAGCATCGAGGCTGGAGAGGGTTGAGTTAGAAGTTGCAAAGAGAGTTCAGGTTTCTCTCTTTCTCTTTTCATTAGTTTGTGTGTGTGAGAGTGTGTGTGCAGATGAGCCTTTAACTGCTTTCATCTGCTTTTCCTTCCAGTGGAGTTTGAACTGAGGAGAGAGATCCGCAGGCTTCAGGAGTACAGGAAAGCAGGGATCAAGTCTTTCTGCAGTGAGTTTGCTGTGACCTTTTAAAACCTTTTTTTTCTCCAAAAAATGTAAAGTTGCAAGCCTAATTCTGAATATAAATATGTATTTATATTCAGACTATATTTATACTCCGAGCTGGACTGAACCTTTTTTTTAGTTTGGCTTTGAATTATTTTAATTATTATCTGGAGCAGCAGAATAGTGTCGTCAGGTCTTTGAATTATCTTTTGGAATTATAACGTCTGGCTAGTTTGCAGATGCAAACCACACAAAGAAAAGCTCAAGTGAATGTTTTATTGAACTGCAGTTTTAGCTACTGTTGGAATATTATAAGAGGATCGCTGGTGACGTATCTCTGTCTAAGTGTGTCGTCTTAAATAATTAGGCCTCACTAATTAATTAAAAATATCATTGTCTCACCTGAAAATTGCCTATCTTTAAATTACCCTAAACCCAGGCATCCCCAGATCCCTACATCATCAGCTTTTTATTGTCTTGGGATAGTACACTGAAATATTTTGCGTATTGGAATATTGTTTACACTTAATATGACATTGGAGAACAGTAATTTGGGCTCTGTGATATTACACAGGCATGTGTCACCATTTTCAGACATTTTATAGATACAATATTTTTTTAGAGGAAGTTATTGAATAATTAAGTTGATTGTTCATTGCAGCTGATCTGAACCTTGAGCCTGAGTCACTGAGGCCCTGCCTGTGTAACTCTTCTCAGGTGCCAAAGTTTATGAGCGTGTGAAGCGACTGCGCGAGGATGAGAGAAGGAAGAGGACCATGCTGTGTGATGTGCTGCAGTACATCCAGGATGGCAGAGCCTGCCAGCAGTGGCTCAGCAAACAGGCTGCAATGTGAGACTCCCAACTTCCTGCTTGTTACCCAGTGTGTAATAGACGGGCTGGCGGAGTCGTGCTCCCCAGAGACGCTGACCTCTGTCATCATACTTCACCAGCAGGCATGCTGAGAAGAAATAGAGCGTTTGTATCACTGTGCATCCCACTTCCACCTCAGTCTCTGCAGTATTTTTAGTCATTTCAATGTGCCACTGCTTTTTTTTCTTCATTCATGGGCCTTATCCAAGTTTTTTCTAATTATTTCACTTAAAAAAAATATTGAACGCAATGAGTCATCTTTTTTGGATGACAATCCGAGAGTGAGAGCAGAGACGCTGTGTGTGTAAGAGGGATGTGTGTCAAAATACGCAGTAGAGACGCTGACACTTTGCCTTCTGATTACAGAGATGCTGGCATCACTCCATCCGTCACAACAATCACAATGTCAGGTACAAAGCTTTTTCTCCGCCTCTCCTTCTGTACTCTCTCCTCTCTGTTGTCCTGGCATGGCCCCAGGCACAGTCACATGAATGCAGCCAGTCCTCCATAAATACACTGGAAAATAAGCACCTACATGCATATTTATATTGCTGTTTTTCCTTTTCAAATTAGCTGCCTTTCCTTAACCTTTAGAGCACAAATGGATGCACACTGCCACACGGCTATATTTACACAATATGCACAGCGTAAATATTTGTTCCCCTGTCTCCTTCAAGGAAAGGAATTAACTGTTTGTTGTCAGCATGCTATTATGTTCTCTAAAAGTGTGGACTAGCAGTGGGATGCTGCGTGTTTCTTTGACTGTTTTTGAATTTCTGCTCTTTTTTTTGCTTCTTCTCTATAGCAACAGGTAGGCGAAGCGCCCCTCCTCTCAACCTCACGGGACTGCCAGGGACAGAGAAGCTCAACGAGCGGGAAAAAGAGGTACAACTCCTGTTTGAACCTGTAGGCACATTTTCAACAATCCCCCACAGACACTGAAATCACAATGACTTTTCTTTACTCGTGTTTAGTGTTTATCATTCTGCAACCTGAATTAGCTCGTTTGTCTGTATTGTTAAAAACAGACACACCACTTCACTGAGGGACATGCTTGTTCTAACTAATTATTGCTATTAATTGTCGGGAGTTTAGAGGTAAATTCATATAAATGTATGTAACATGCTCATATTTAGCAGGTTCTATTTACTTTTGGATTTAACAAAAAGTCAGTAGCAATTATCTTTTGACTGTAAATGTTAGAAACTTTCATAGCAGTCCATCCAACACATATTAGATATTTCAGTCATAACCAAAGTTGTAAACCAACACACACCAGATTTGCCAAACTTAGAGGCTAAAAATAATATAAGTACTATTTTAATAATGCCATTTTATTATAATCCAGCAGGGCTTCAGACATTGTTAAACAGTAAATACAAGATATAAAAATACAACATTGCGTATGTTTTTAAATACCCGTGTCTCTTTCCACCCTTGTTTGGTTTTTGTGCTTGCAGTTATGCCAGGTGGTCCGGCTGGTGCCGGGGGCTTACTTGGAATATAAGCAGGCCTTACTCAACGAGTGCAGACGTCAAGGCGGGCTGCGGCTGGCACAGGCCCGAGCACTGATCAAGATAGATGTCAACAAGACCCGTAAAATTTATGATTTCCTAATCAAAGAGGGATATATCACAAAGGCCTAGGACCGTTTGAGTTGACCACAAAGAAGAACAGATTATGGTTAGTGGTTCTTTTTATTCTAGTATTGTTAGAATATAAGCCCCTGTTTTGTAAGATGTTCTGGTTTTTGCTGCTTCTTTGAAATCTTTTAACATTTGTAATGTCCTTTGTCCTAGGTTTTGAGTGTTAATTGTCTTGAAATGACAAATGTTTGTATAATATTATGTCAGAAGAACAGAGAACAGGATGTCATATCAAAATAAGTTTGTATTTATTTCTTCTGTCATAAAATGTTCATGGAAAAAATAATTTGCGTACTGTATGGTTACTGTTCGTATTTCTTTTCAAAACATTCCTAAAACAGAGAAAACACACACAGAATATTGGAACAAACACACATAAAGCATAAAATCATATATACAGTAATAAGCATAATGCCGTATATTGTCATAAATTATGAGGTGTTTCAGTAAGTCACGAGAATCCTGGGTTTGAGGATTGTAAATAAAAAGCTCATGAGGAAGGAGCAAAGTCTTATTGCTTTAAGACCTTAGTCTCTCTTCTCCCTGAAATTAATACCGTATTACACAGTCCTTTTGTCATGCAAAAAAATATTGACAACTACTGGTTCCAGGTAGCCCGGGTGTAATTAGTAAAGAAGCTTCCATCCAGGATGTCTTGTAAGGGTTTTATTATCTTGCAAGAGAGAAGTTCACAGACAGAGTTTCATCCCCTGTCTAGTGCTGTTCTGAAGACTGATGCATCACACAAATGCTTTATGCTCGTCTGTTGCTGGGCAAAAAATTCCCACCATCAGGCTCCCAACATTCCCACATGAAGGTGGTGTTTCTCCAGATCGCTACAGTTTAACCTTGGAACGGTTATGCAGACACTTCTCAAGACCAAAACATCCACATGAGATAAAGGATGCTATGTTTCAACATTCTTCATAAGAATACAAATTTTTCCTTTACACCTTTTAAGAAGCTTTTGTTCTGTAAAATAAAACCTCTCAGAATGTTTTAACTGCACAGCATTTTTCATAACTGCACAAATGATCTTGATATAGCTGATAACATTACGCTAGAGAGTCAATGGTTATGTATCCGATCTAATATTAAACAACTGGCAACTGCCTATACAAGAACCTCTAAAGCTCTTACAGTAGCTTTAAACTCAGGACCAAGAACTAATTTCCTACTTGTGTTGGACTGTACAACATAGATTATTATACAGTAGACTCTGCTGGAAGCATGATCAGTGCTCAGCTGATAGTCTTGTCAGCGTTTCTGAATGATGTTCCTCAGTGACGCAGATGGTTGAATGCATCAGTAGCTCAGTCCCTTCTGTCTCCATCTGTGGACGTGGGAGAACTGTGATGAATGTAGCACCAGCAGGCGGGAGGTAAGCGGCCTCCGACAGGCTTATCGGAGCGAAGAGCAGCCGCGGCGCCGACCTCAGCTAACAGCCTGATTATAATGGCAGATTCAGTCTTTGCGAGGAAGGTCGAGACACCGTGATGAAGCGTCTGTACCGGAAATGCAGGGGGTGGTTCAGGATTTAAGAGGATGTTTTTTAACTCCTACATGTGTCTCACTGAATTAAGTTTCTAAAACAAACGGAAAAGCTGTAATTGTGAAATTGCTCCTTCACATCTGCTCATTTTACAGGACACCATTTTGCTTTTGCCACTCTTGGCATCTTTACTTGAGACTCTGTTCCACTCAGCCTCGACAAATTGATCTGTCCTCGCTCTCCTTTATTTCCTGTTCAAAGCTTCAGGTCCTGTAGCTGCATATTGTGGCAACTGGTGTTCAGTCTGCTTTTGAAGCAGATGGACAAATGTGACCTGAATTTTCTTGATGCACAAATAAAATGTAGAGCAAACGCCACTCTGACTGAGAGTGCAACCCTATCTTGGACAATATTAACTGATGTTCAAATTCTAACCTTGACTGTTACTGCTCACTTTTTCTGGATGTCTGTGCGTTTGTCTCACCCTATCCATCATTGTCCTAAAGTCTGTCTTCTGCTGAGAAGATTCTGGATACAGTGGTGTGTGGGGGGTGTCTCTTTCTATTTAACTGAAAAATTAGAAAGAATCAGAAAGCATCAGAAAGAGAAAACCTGTCTTAAAAATGTTTAAACTCATTTGTACTTTTATTAGTTATGAGTTTGAGTTGTTGAGTCTTGTTGTTGCTTTTGTTGCTCTGTTCTTTTCTCCCTTCACTTTTCACTCACCCCAGCCGGTCAAGGCAGATGCCCGCCCACCCTGAGCCTGGTTCTGCTGGAGGTTTCTTCTGTTAAAGGTGGTTTTTCCTCTCCACTGTTGCCTATAGCTGCTCAGGGGGGATTTGCTGGGTTTTCTCTAAATGTCTGTATAGTCTTGACTTTATTATGTAAAGTGCCTTGAGATGACTTTGTTGTAAATTGGTGCTATATAAATAAAGTTGAATTGAGTTCAGAAAACTATTTGAGAATAGTATGGCTACGCATAGTAGTGCCGTGATATCAATCGGCAATATGCTGGTCAGGTAGTATTTACTTAGTCTACTTCCTGAGCCATTAGAGAAGAATGGAGTCTGTCTTGTGATGGATCTAAGTGACACCATAACAATATATAAAAAGACTTCATCAGAAAAGAATTCATCAATACTGACAGTACAGAGGCATGCCCTGAGAGCAGCACTGCAACAGTTGCATTAATGTGGTGCGCTTGGTCGTAGACCTTGTATCAGTGGGGGGAACTGTTGATGAGAGCAGGATCAGTGGTGTAGAAACTGTACTCGTAGATATAGGTGGAGTGTTGGTTTGTAGGTGAGGTCTTTAACCAAAATATATTTCTACCAAATGAGAAGCAGAACTCTTGTTCTTCAAATAACCTATATACTTAATTTTCTACTGTGGATACAAAAACCTCTCCCATTTTTCTAAGGAAATTGACATTACCACCTCTGACTAAACTTAATCAGAACAGATTAAGGGCATCAACACTCTGCAATTAAATGCGTAAGTGTTTTTACCCCTGCATGCTGCTTAATACTTAGTGTACTATATGTTTTGCACAAGAACATTTTTCTCACTTAGTTCAGTTGCTTTGAGCTGCAGAGGCCAGGTTTGGGTCAGGTTGAATTGGCGGCGTGTTATATTAGTCTGGACAGATTTTTTTTTCCCTGTCTCCAAGGACGTGTGTCTCAGTCTGTTATTCCTTTGACTTAAGAGGAGTTGTGTGACACCAGCAGTTGACTGGAGATGCCTTTCGGAATCAGGTGCAACATGTCTGATTCTTTAAGTACAAAAAATTAAAAGACTTTGCCTGATCAAGTCTATTAGGTTTTTCTTTGCTGCATTGCTTATGCTTAAAATTGTCAGTCAAGTTGAGGAGGCTCCACCTGTTTCCCCCAGCACATGTACATAGTGATATGGCCCGTCTCTGTCCCTGCAGAGCGTGTGCTGTAGTCGCAGGGGCAGCAGATGGAGCAGATGTTAACGTCGACGCTCTGCATGTGTGCAGAGATGCAGCATTTCTCAGCCCGCCCACACACACCATCTTCTCAGACACACTATCTGCCTCTCCATCTCTCATAATCTCAGACTTCCCAAAATGATAAATTCATTCCTTGAGGAAACCTGTGTGTTGGTGTTGATCTAACAAACATGACATACTGAGAGGCTTAAACAAGAACCTTCTTCCAGTTTACAAACTTGCATCCCTGGACACGCTTATGCCTGGTGGGCGGTTTTAAAATCCACATTTCACAAGACATACAGATAATGAGTGGTCCAAGTCATCAGAGCCTTTATTTTATTAGAAAACATTGTGCAACAGTGAAGAAATACCAGGAATGTAAAAGTACTGAAATTTGTAAAGCAACAGTGTTGAAATGTAAAATAGAAAATGTAAAAAAGTCATTATGCAGCATGGACAAATTTGCATTGGAATAACTGATTATTGTGTAAATCATTTTAATATGGCAGCTGGTAAAGGTGGAGGTAATTACTTTATGTACTTCACTACAGGTAGAGCTGAGGACATGTCGCCCAGGAGATGTTATACCTGTATCTATATTATAACACTACATTATAATACGTATATAATATTTATTTTCTTATAGCACACTGTGGGCAAATAATCCAACAACCTAAGAGTAAGAGTAATATAAAATTGTAAAAAAATTCTCAATGGTTGGTTCATAATATGAAAAGACTTCTAGACAGGGGCCAAGGCCAAACAGCAATACTTGAGGCAGCACTATTAAAACCTTTTTCTATAGTGGAAATTGTTGCATGGACTGAGGAACAACTCCGAAAACTATTGTCCATGAACAAAGTTTCTCTCTACATCCACAAATGTTCAAAAGCTACCAAGCAAAATAACAACCATTGTAGGAGCTAACAATAGTTTTCTCTGTGTTTTCCTACAGTCACACCGTGCTTGATACGTTAGGTAAGTTAATAAGTGCATGCATAAGCGTATCAATGACATAATCAAATGACATCACATAATTGCCTTTGAAGTTTACCCCAAACAGTTCATTCAAGTAAACAAATGTATGTATTGATGTTTGTAGTTAGATGCAGACGGGAGCAACGAATTTGTAGGTGAAGGCGTACAGTGTTTGGTTGCATTTTTGTGATCATATCAACGTGATCTGTGGAATTAGTTTGTTATCAGCACAATTGTGTAACATAGATTTCAATAAATCTTCAGTGTTTAATAATCAAACGACTTCTGGAGTGGATAATTATTGGACCCTCGGACACAGGTAAGCCTGCCTCTACAACCATATGTAAAGAAGATCCAGAAACAGCACCACCTTCTCTGAGCTAAGGATCATTTAAAATGCACCAAAGCGAAGAGTAAAACTGTTCAGTGTCTGAAATTTTTAGTTCTAAATGGAAATTATGGAGGCCGGGAAAACATTTTCGCTTTGTAAATTCAAGCAATAAAAAAATTCAGCTTCCCCAAGTCCCAACACTGAACTTGTTGTTAAAAGCAGAGGAAATTCAAATCCAGCAAATATTTCAACAGTCAAACTAACATGTAATATAAACTAATAGGTATAGATTTAAAATTATTTGCAAATCATTAATTCACATTATACACAACATCTCAACTTCTCTGCAAATCGGATTTCTAATATATATTCATAAACTTGTAAAGCCAAAGAGTGTCTGACACAGCTTGGCAGAGCACGTAAAGAAATGATTTTATTTGGACAGAGATAATAGTTACTTTATCATAAACATACAAATAAACGCAGTGTAGTAAAAAAAAAGGTACAATATTTCCATAGCAGAAAGTCAAAATTTTACAAATGCAAAGTGCCGTACTGGAGTAAATGTACTAAACTGTACTTTCCTTCAATGTTGACAATTTGATTTACCTAAATTAAAGATAATCTGCATCACTACTTATTATTTTTCATGACCTTACTATTTTAACACAGACGAAAAATAGCAAACAAGATCCAGAAGGGAATTATAGAATCTTCACTGAGATATGTTAATCTGCTGCCAGTTCTCTCTGTTCACTGATTTGGTTATTTTGGAGATTCTTACAGCTTTAAGATAGACATTTGTCTTATTAGAAGAGTGAAAGTAGGGCATCACACTGTGAAAATTAAGAGGAAAACACACACACACACTCCTGAGAGGAATCGATCCATTGGTTTTAGAGCTTCTCCTCTGTCGGTGTCATATTGATTTCTAACTTTGCTGCTATTCAGGGAAAAGGGGAAAAAAGCTGTTGTGTCCTTTCTGAAAGGAAAAACTCCAGCGCGCATGAGTGCGCGTACACACACACACACACACACACACACACACACACAGACTGTGCTTTGGCCATTATTTCTGGGTAGTGATTAACACAGAGGTGAACCCATCAACACAAGAGGTTACCTTGGCAACCAGGTCTGTGGCATACTAAAGTCTGAGAGAAAGAGTGGTGTGGAGGGGAGGGGCAGGGGGCAGCTCTGTGGGGACACACACACACACGCACACATTTATCCTGTTGCTCATGCTCATCTGCTGGGCAGGGGAGTCGTGACTAACCAGAGCAGCGCACAGACTTGCTGTAGCCCCCCCTTCACCCCTCAGCCCCCCACCCCACCCATCTGTGTACGTGCTTTTTCTCACTGACTCACTTTCGTGGAGGAAAGGAAGCGTTCGGCACTCAATAAGACATATTGTCAGAAAAAGGATGTGAAGCTTCTACTGTATTTTGTCTTTAGTGATGAAGATCAACAGGATGAGTGCGCGTGTGTGTTTGGGTGCGTGTGAGACGCTGCGGAGGCATCTTGGGTCCCGTTTTTTTAGCACAGCAGCACATGTGTTTGTTTGATGTCGGAGCAGCAGTGATCAGAGCGACAGGGAGGCTCCATGCTGCGCTCACACACCTCGCTGCTCTCACATGTTGCCACAGCAAATACTTAGATCCTATGTCTATTTACCGTCATCGCAGCTGGAGCATTGGAGGACGGGTGGGGTGGTGGGCCTGTGACAGCAGCAACTTTATTTAGACCTGCATCCCACTCCTGCTGAAAGTAAGGTCTGGCGTCACAGCTGACCACCAAACACTTTCCATTCTCCACATCGTAGCAGCCCAGGGCTCATCAGTCAGGCTGAGGTAAGCACAACCAAGCAGTTTAGACGGTCCTGCTTCTTTACGGGTGACGGGCTCCTTTCTTTGGGACTATCACTCATCACTTTATTAGCAGGTGACACAGATAGTCTGATAATCTGCTGACACTCCTCAGGCGTGAGGGAGAGAAAAGTGACGACGTTTCCTGAACGTCAGGGATGCCGTGGTGCATCTATGGGATGCCCGGCCTCATAATTTATTATTTGAATTGATAGATCACTTCCAGCTTTCAGAAGGTGTAAATAAGCAGCCATAACTAAACATCCCTGGTTACTGAGTGTCCACACACTTGAGGGATGTGCAAAGAATTTTCCACTTAAATCACTGGGGCACCCTCTGCACTGTCAAGCCCATCAGTTATCTTGTGTTACAGGCGGTCGGGGTTAATCAATGTCACCACTGGCTCATTCAGAGCAGACAGCTCCTTCACAATGTGGCTGCAGGTGCTTGTTATTACGGCAACGGTGTCACTGTAAATTTTCAGCCTCCACGGCAGACTGTGGAGCCATATTAAATGGGAGCATCTTCCCAGAATGCCTCTGACTCATCTGACATTTCAGTCTGAACCCCAGTCCCTGCCTCTGCAGCCCGCAGCTCTATTTTTCCTCCCTTTTCTCCCCATCCATCTTTCTCTCTCTGTTCCACATCAAGGTTACCCCTTCTTAAACATCGGCCGTCATTTTTGTTTCGCTGCGTTGTGTCAACCTTTACTCGTCTTTTGATATTCATCAGGTGAATCTCAATCAACACGAGCTCCTGCAGTATTTCTCCTGTGTATTTATCCTATAAAAGGATTCATAGCTTTTTAAGTACAGGGTCAGGACTCAGTGCCTGTCCACCCTTTATCTCTCCAGAGTGCAGAGAAAACCACCCTTGAACCACTTTTGGTTGGTACCGCTGCTGTTTGTTTCCAGTTGATTGAATTTGGAATGTAATTAGGAGTGACTGTGTAGCAGAGGCCGTGGGTTTATGGATAGCGTTATATCTGCCCCCCAGGAGCCCTTTGAAATAGGATTGACTTTAGAAGGCACGTCTAATTATGGTTTCATACATGGATGTATTCACTGAGTGCAGCACGAACGGCCCTGCAGATGCAACTGCTTGAATCTTGAAGGTCTCGAACTAGTGTCCATCGATGGTCAAAACTCAAATCTGGGGTTGAGTTTATCGAACTGTTTCTTGCAGGCAGGGCATAATGAGATTTGAAATAACAGAGCAGAGAGTATATTTGTTTTCCATATCTAACCCTCGTAGCCCGCCATGCTGGGGTAACATTCACATTGTGTGTATTGTGTGCGTGTGTGTGTGTGTGTTAAACAAGTAAAATTAGATTTCGAGTCAGCACTGGAATAGAAACACATTGTGAAGTGTGATCCTAAATAGTTTACTGCATCTCCATGCCTGAGTTTTCTCTCTAACTCGACCTGCAACATGATCACACACGTCTCGACAAGCGTTCGAATAAACCGTCCCCATTGTGTTTGAAAGCTAATGTATTAGGTGTTCCTCTGCAGGCACTATGTGTGGTACAGCAGTCTGCGTATTAGAAGGCAGCAAAATCCTTTGGGTCTTATTAGTAAATGGTGAGGCAAAGTTTTTTGCTTTAGCACTAGACACCATGACAAAACGTTAAGCTACAGCCTGTAATGCTTGGCTATATACTGTATGTGAACTGTTATGGAGACTAATAGGAATCATATGAATGTGCAGCAAAATACAGTGAGCATGTCAATCACAGTCTCTGAACTATCAGAAAATTAACTTGAGTCACATTCTTTCAAAAATAAGGATCAGGATAATTTTACTGAATTATAATTTAAGTAAGGAGGTTAATTTACAGTGACGTTACACACACATAACAATTTAGACAGTTTTAAGCAAAAACTAAATACACTTAAAGTGATTATTCACCACAATCACAAACCTGTGAGTGGGGAATTAAAACGACGTCTAATTTTTATGCTCCACTAACTCCTGAGAAAACACATTAGCAACAGTTAAAGGAAAACAAATGTTGTCTTGTTTTGCAAGTCGTCAGCATTGTGAAAGCCATCAGCATTGTGATTCAGTCAGGCTTTGGTGATTCTACTAGAAGACAAGGGGTTGGTTTGTTTCTGTGGCTGCATTTCACTAATAGCTTTCAGCTCTGTGCACTCGGGTGGCGCTTGATCTTCCCAACACTTGTGTATGAGGAGTGATTGGTGCCGGAGACTGAGAGCAAGGTGAGGAATAAGGTGACGGCTGTCCGTCTCTCTGTGGAGGCCTGAAATAGACTGGACACTTTTCCATGGTGTACCCTGCATCCCGCCCAAAGACGGCTGTCATAGGCCAGAAGGTAAAGCAGGTAACTGCTTGTGGCCCCGGGCCAGTATGGGGGCCGCCGAGGGCCGACAAGAGTGAAACTATGTACATCATATGATTCAGTGTAAACAAACACGTCTAATGAAACTACGAACACCAGCTGATAGGAGGTATCCCCCTTATGGAAGCGAACAAAAGACAAACAGGAGAAAAAACAGCAAGATAGTGGTAAGTGGAGCAGATATATTATAAACTAAATGGCATCAGCTGAATGCTACTAGTGTAGCTGTTATTGTGATGAAAAGCCGGTTGAATGACAAACTTCCTCTCGTATCACATTGTTTCCTCTGTTTACTTGGATATTAAACATGACGTAACTTAGCTAATTAAGTTAGGAGAGCGGCATAATGTGTCACCAGAAGCTAAGGTATGAACTTTAGACAGTGTGCAGTGTACTATGAGTCACTCTGAGTATTACTGTAACCTATTGTTCTATGTACAGTGTGCTGGGCTGCGTATTTTAGAAGAATTTATTGGTCACATATACATTTGCACATACATGTTACAGTGAAATCTGACCTCTGCATTTGACCCGTCGTTCTGGGGGGAGCAGTGGGTTCTAAAATATCTCTAGTCTTTAACAACCCTTAACGTGGAACAACTCCACAGAAGTGAACCTTATTGACATTCCCACGCATGAATTATGGGCAGTGAAATTCCACTAAACGTGTTACCGACAAACAATTCAATTCAACTTTATTTATATAGCGCCAATTTACAACAAGGTCATCTCAGGGCACTTTCATTAATTCAAGACTATACAAACATTTAGAGAAAACCCAACAAATCCCCCTTGAGCAGCCATAGGCAACAGTGGAGAGGAAAAACTCCCTTTAACGGAAGAAACCTCCAGCAGAACCAGGCTCAGGGTGGACGGCCATCTGCCTTGACCGGTTGGGCTGAGTGGAAAGTGGAGAGAGAAAAGAGCAGAGCAACAAAAGCAGCAACAAAACATTGGGCCAGTTAGTAGGACCAGTAGCTGCACACTGGAGGACAGACAGCACCAAATCCGGGGACACCTGAGGACAGGGACAGAGAGAGGGGGACAGAGAGGGAGAATCACAACTACAGGAGAAAGAAGACACAGAGTTAATGTCATAAGGTGGTGACATTATAGATGTGGGGTGAGAGGAGAGAATGAAGAGAAGAGGAAAGTGGCTCAGTGCAGAGTCGCCCAGCAGTCTAAGCCTATAGCAGCATGGCTATAAGCAACTATAAGCTTTATCGAAGAGGAAGGTTTTGAGCCTAGTCTAAAAAATAGAGAGGGTGTCTGCTTCCCCAATCTGGACTGAGGGCTGGTTCCACAGGAGAGGAGCTTGATAGCTAAAGGCTCTGCCTCCCATTCTATTTTTGGAAATTCTGGGAACCACAAGTAGGCCTGCATTTTGGGACCGAAGTGATCTATTAGGATGATATGGTACAAGGAGATCTTTTAGATATGATGGAGCTTGACCGTTTAGAGCTTTATAGGTAAGAAGAAGGGTTTTAAATTCTATTCTACATTTAATTGGAAGCCAATGGAGAGAAGCTAATGAAGGTGAAATATGATCTCTCTTACCAATCCCAGTCAGCAATCTTGCTGCAGCATTTTGGATTAATTGGAGGCTTTTTAGAGAGTTACTGGGGCAGGCTGAAAGTAGAGAATTACAGTAGTCCAATCTAGAAGTAACAAATACATGGACCAGTTTTTCAGCATCGCTTTGAGAGAGGATGCTCCTAATTTGGGCAATGTTTCTTCGGTAGAAGAAGTAAATTTTATTGGTGGTTGAAAATGAGCGTACAGGTGCATTTCCTCCACCTACTGGACTAGAGTATGGATCACAAACTTAGCTGTATATTCTTTTCAGACTCCTTTAAGAAACTTCCACTTTTAGTCTTTAGTGCCTTCAACAATTTCAACTGCCTCGTTTTTCATTGTGTCTATTACTCTAAACCAGTACATGTCTCACAGTATCTGCTCGAGTGTGTTTCAGTGTGTGCACAGTTGTGTGGTTACCTCTTCAGAAGAGTGTGTGATTGAGCCCCGTGTGACTTTTCCTCAGATTAATCATGACCAACTCTTCCCTGATGCTGCCCTCAGTTCTGCTCATTCCCAACACTCTTGCCAGACACATGTTCCTTGATAATACGATTGAATAAGAAATCAGAACATATTGTGATGTTCACTTCATGCAGCGAGGAGCCATGTTTCTTCATTTTTTTTTTACATTTATACCTAATTGAAATATCTTCCTGCAGAGGCTAAAAATGTGTTTTTGTATGAGCTTTTAATATCATATCTCTAAGCACTTTCACTCCACCTTCCAGTTGGGCTCTTGGACCAGGTAAAGTTTGGTTTCATGTGTTCACATGTCAGATTAACAGCAGGACACGGTGTCTTCTCTGTTTTATGGCAACCATCCACGGGCGCCGTTAGAGGGGGGAAAGTTAGGACGATTCTAAGGGCCCACGAACTTTAGGGGCCCTACAGAGAATAGCTTTTTTAATAATAAAATTATTAGCAGTAGTATATGATATATCATAAATGTATCTATGACAGAATCACAAATAAGGCTAAATTTCGGCTTATTTCTGCCTCTCGGGTCAAATTACACCCCTCCTCCCATTTAGCGCATGTTTCTGTCCATCCACCTGGATCCTGTCTGCTGTCTGCTGAGTGAGATCGTCAGATCGTCAACGGTTAAAGCAGCAACGTCCCCGCAGTGAGCTACGCATAAATCAGAAACGACAAGAAAAGTTTGACAAAGCACGAGTTATTTAAAAGAAAGGTTCGTGTATTATTCCATTACACAGCTTCCTTTGCAGTGTAATGTTAGCGCTGCTTCCATAGCCGGCACTCTATATTTCGCTAGCTTGTTTTTCACCACTGAAAATGACAATAATGTCATTTAGTAAACATGTATGATAGTTAGTTCACTTATGATGAGGTCTCTATATGTTCACCTCATATACAGGTGCACCATCAGCCTCACCTGCTCTTTCGCACAATGTTGCCCAGGTTGAGGAAGCAGGTTATCAGTATGTCACTGAAATCCTGCCTTTAAAAATCGTGTGTGTGTCACAGTCTGATTGTAAGAATTAATTTCACTATCATATGATTTTAATCTCTGCGATGGTCTTACTTAACTCATATAATAAAATGAGTAATGATAAATAAACATGTCAATTTAATTTTTCTATTTCCATATTAACAGAATACTGTAGTACAGAACATCTAGACACGTTCTGAATGAATTATGTGTTTTTTAGTTATGCCAGAGCCAGGATCCTCATCAGCCAGCCTGTCAGTGAGGACGTAGAAAGAGCTTTTAAAACAGCAGATGAAGTTCAAGAGAATGACACAGTGGACACTGAGCCGCATGACCACAGCTGTGGTCAGTACTATGGCTAAACTGCAGACAAAGATTTTGGATATCTAGCTGGGTTTGAATATTTGGTGCAGAATGGGTCCAACTTCAAATTTTCTCATAGGGCCCAAAACTACTAGCGGGGCCCCTAGAACCATCTAGACATTTCCATCAAAAAAACTAAAAAATAAAGTGGATTTCTGTGTGTGTGTGTGTGTGTGTGTGTGTGTGTGTGTGTGTAGTTGGGGCGTGGCTAAAAACAAATCCACCTGGCAGCCTCCAATAGAAAAGCCGAGGATCCGGAGCCATCACGCCCCTCCTGCCTCCCACCGTGTGTGGCACTGATCGCTCGTCATATGGAGGCAGCGCTGCCCTGCTGCTGCCGCCGCCGCCGCCGCCTGCGTGAAACCCGGCGGGTGCACTGATGATGATGATGAGGATGATGATGATGATGATGGTGGTGGCTCGTATTTCTGTTGACTTTCACATGATGCTGTTGCGTGTCGCGGTCTGTTTGCCACCTCCCGGCCTCTCGCCGTCCTGCTGAAGGCGAGAGAAGCGGATCCGCGGCCGCTGGATCAGTGCACGAACCTCCGTCTGTGCCCGAGTGAGATTCGACGGGTAAGTTGAGTTTCACACGCGAGTTCGTCGGCGGAATTTAGCTCCTGACGTCGGGCGGGTTTCGTCCAAGGAATCAGAAGGTGTTTGGCGCTTTATTGCGACCAGTTTTATCCTGAGAGACGATGTTCGGCTGAGGAAAGGAGCGCACCTGATCCACTCGTGCGACGATGGTGGGGAAGTCGTGTCGTGGGTCTGTGACGACCGGACACCCTGAAAGTGGACCTGGGCTCATTTACGGCCCAGTCATTAATATTGAAGTTGTGGAGTCATTCACCCAAAGCTCCATATTTCCACACACTGTTGCCCTGAAAGAGAGAAGAGGAGTTAGACTTTATGAGCACAAAAAAATTTCAAAATTATACTTTTTTCCTTAAGACTTAGGGACCGTACACAAATTATTATTATGTTGTGTTGCAGCGTCTTTTATATTTTTGTAAATTATTATTTTATCATCTTCTGGGGGGGAAATTAAGGAAAATCACATGGTTTTAAAACCATCAGTCCAATTAATCCTGTGTCCATTTCAGTCATTTATTTTTCCCATCACATTTAATGTTTCTCCTAAAATTCATTCTCACCTCCACTTTGTTGTTTTTTTCAAAGATGACATATACATAAGTTAAAGTTCTGCCTTTTGTTATGTCTGCTACAAATTGTAAAGTAGCTAGTTCCACAGACACAGTCATTTTGGGCCTTTGCTGCAAAAAAAATTGTGGAAGCTCATGAAAATTGCAGAAGTAGCTCCAATTTAAAAAATCAAACGCTCCTGTGGGAATAAAGCTCAGTGCTCAAAGTGACGCACAGTTTGTCATGCAAACAGGTGAGGATGCTTCGGGATCAATACGACATTAACGCCACTAACACTAACCGGCTTATTTGATCTTGCTCCTCTTGATTCTTTTAGCACTTGCAATTGATGTGGAGGCAGCAGCTTGTGTCACAGGGAATCGTCTTGTCTGCTCTTCAGGAGTTTTGCAGTAGAAAAAATGTTTGTCAGTCATCGACCTTTGTGTGGATTCCACCACAATATTGTCCAAAGTGGTTTACCCAGACGTTTGTGCAGAACATCATGGAAATGGCTCACGTTTAGCAGTAACGTCATGGGTTTACCTATTTGCAGACATCTTGTGGAAGTTCCATTAGTCTCCTGCATATAAGGTACAATATCATGGAATTAACTTACTTCTTCTACTCTTGTCAAACACAGACCAATCACCTGCTGTGATGTGTTCAGGGACAGTGCAGAACATAGCTCAAACTTGTGCACTGGGTAAACTGGGATTGTTGTTATGAGTGCACCAATGCACATGTCTAAAGAGACTATGTGTGTTTTGATTTTGTTTTATTTTATTTTTTACGTATTAATAGTTGAATGAGTTAGACCAAGTTGGTTCAGTTTCTTCTTCTTTGCCGTACTCTGAACATTTCTTGCTGCTGTAACCTGGAAATTTCCCCATTGTGGCACGAATAAAGGTTTATCTTATCTTATCTTAAATTATAGGAGAACATTGTAGTTTTATTTTAGTCATTAACAACTCATTAATATTACCAGCATATCTATTAGTAGTAATAACGATAGTAGTGCAATTAATATGGTTTTTACCGTTTTAAAGAATGACAGAAATCCTTCGAGCGTAATGTGTCACCTAATGCCTGTTCTATCTGACCATTAGATCCAAATTCGTTTAGAACCAATTTACCACCAAAGATACTAACAAATATCTGCAACTTCTAAAACCTTTTTTGTTGTTTTCTTCTTCTATGTAGACATATTCATTTTATTTAAAAAATAGTCAGTAAAGTTTCACAAGCTAGAAACAGAAAATGAGGTTTCAAAATGCTTTAGAACAAATAACAATGATTAAAATAGTGGCAAGTTATTTTTGTTTCAAGCCGCTAATAATAATGAGTCTTTCTCATTAGATTCTGAACAGTGTCATTTTTCCATTCTTTAAAAGTAAAGTGGGGTCAGTGCATTTCTATCTCTCCTCTGCCTGTTGTAATGATGGATGCAATTATACTTGTCCCCACAAACTTGTCCTTCTAAGCTAAAATTGAATTCTACATCATCTTCTCTCTGAAAGGAAAGATGTATGATTTGTACTTGCACTGTCAGCCACGGTGTTTTATGTGTTTTGCAGCACATGCACTCATCTCTCACTACATGGCACGTGGCTTCGTCTCAGACCCTCATTTTTTTGTCCTTTAGTGTGTGTCAGTAGGTGCAGCATGGTGTCGGTTTGTGGACTGTCTGAGCACCATCCAGTTGCTGCTGTTGAACGTGCCAAAGCTGAACCTTCATATCCTCATGTCCTTGTGTGAAATTTGTCCCCATTTCTATCCTCGTGTTGACTCCTTGTTTTTTTTAGTCTCTGTTGTTGACTTTAAAATGCTCTTCATTTTCAACAGCTTTATTTTGCGGCCTTTAAAGCTGCACACAGTTGTGTTGGATGAATTTGACAAGCTGTGTCCTGTCTCGAAAAGACCATCCTTGTCATTGCTCCTCGCTCTGTGGTGATTATTATCTAGACTGAAGGCTGCAGAGTCACTTTTCAGAGATCACTCACTCCGAATCGATGGATTGCCTTGGATTCAGACGCAGTGTTGACAGGAGCTTGTTTGCTCACACCTTTTCCAGCCATTTCACCATTTTCATTCATGTTACTCTGTGGTGTAGGATGTGCCAGTCAGGATTTGGATGTTAACCATGTGGAGTCCAGCTGACGTTTCAGTGTCTGGGTTGCTGCTCTAGTTTTCCTGCAGGTGGGTCACATTTCAAATTTTTGTTAGTGGAGGTGGAACTTGAACCCTGAGGAATCCCCCCCGCAGAGAGAGTGATGGAGATGTATGGAAGAAGATTTGTGAGGGGGCACCTCCTGCCGACAGATCAACCCTGCAAGTTAGGGGGCTGTTTGTGTAACTTCAAGGCATTTACAATCAGCATGTGGTCCTCACAGTCATAGGTCCTCGAGTGCTCGAGTTACTGTCCTGTGGCTGCCCCTCTTAAGCTTTGGGAGAATATGTGATTGACAATGAGCTGCAGTATGTCCAACATGCAGTAGTTTAGTGTGGTGACAGCCTCTGCATAATTTACCCTCCTCCACTCTCTGCAACCTCACTCCTGCCCATCGTGGGGTATAAATAACCATGTGGATGGAGCAAATCTCAGCAAAGCCCAGCATGTGGTACATCAGCACTTTGGAGAGAGCCAGGGATTACGTGGTTCTCTTATCGTCCTCGTCTCACTGTTGAAATAGCTACCAGTGTCTTGTACTGTTGGTCAGCAGGTTGCCGCAGTAACCGAGTTGTTACTCAGCTGATGTTAGAAGTGTGTTTTCTATCTCCATGAATTAATGCGCCAACCGTGCATTCCACAGACTAAAGATAAGATGTCTATTCATGGGAAATGCAATCATTGTTTCCTGCACTTGTGAATCTCTGCCTACGTCTCGGATTTATTTCACTGTGAAAAATAGGTCGGATGCGGTTCTTATCGACAGCTGTTGGAAAAATAACTGAGGCAGCGTAAGGTCAACCGAAAGCAAAACCATGCATACAATTACACAACTGTACACAGTTTGCACAAACAATTATCGAATATGCAATATAAAAAATATTATCATGGGTCAGCTGAGACAGTCCGCACTTTAATTTTGAATACCTGTATAAGGTGGTTTACATACAGGCAAATCGGAGGGTGCCTCCGATTACTGGAAGCCATTTGGTGCCGCCACCCCACTTGTTAGTGAGCAGTCCAAAGGATTCAAGCATGACAGCTTTCTGTACGCATGTGAAGGGAAAGCTGAAAAGTGTGTGTGCACGTCTTCACCCTGTGCTGAAACATAAGCTTGAACTGACTGTGTGTTTTGGGTTTTCCATCTGTTAAATCTCTAAAATAACTAAGTTGCATTGTGTTGGTGATCAGATTCTTATTAATGCCATTACACCACCTACTGTGTCTGTTTGGGCAATACATTCTTCTCCATTGTGCACCACAGGTTGTTTTGTCCACACTCCGGAGGAAGGTGGAATTTGATCCGAGTGTTTTAGAGGCAAAATGCTGGGTCACTGGCAACCTGGAGCAGGCCAAGAAAAAAGGTGTGGAGAGGGAGGAGAGAGTTATTTTAGCCTTTGATCCCCTGTTTTTTATCTGAAAGCAGCAGATCCTGCTGCGATGACACAGCTATGATTGATAGGAGGAGGGGGGCTTGTTTACACTCGGAAGGTGATGATGAAACAAGGCAACTTCAGCTTTTAGTGAGATTCCAGTGTAAAAACAGTGTTTGTGGTTGATACTGCTTTGCTGATTTTACGCAGGCTTTGGCTGCTGCAACTATTAAAGGGGAATAACAACCACATCTGCTGGTTTTTGTGTGTTGGTTTGGTTTGTCTGAAAAATGTTGGCTGCTTGTCGCCGCAGGGCCTATTCTGACCCCTGTCCATCACAACAATAAAACCACCTGGCGGTATTAATGTTTTGGCCGATCACTGTGTCTCCTGACCTGCTGAGTGGGTCTCAGCCAAGGGTTTGTGAAGCGTCATTTCAAAAATGCGGAGGTAGAAATTTAGAGCTTGTTTTAATCAAAATGCTGCCATCACACTTTTATTGTAGTGTTAGTCATGCCGGTAATTTTAAGTCATGTTTTGAACTTTAATTAATAAGAATGTGTTTTGACACTGTTTCTTTTGTTACACATGTTTCAAATAGTCAACCCGTGTGGCTTGTTAACCAGAATGTAGCTGAAAATGAAAAAGACCTGCTGGCCGGACTGGTGCACAAGGTGTGGATGACGCACGATAAGTGCAACAGTGTGTGAAACAGTGCCTGGAGCTTCGGGTTCTCTGATAACTTAAGTTTTACCGCAGATATTTGGCATGCATCTTCATGTCATGTAGGGAAGGAGAAAATGTAATTACAATAATAAACTTTAGTAAATTCTTTCTGAAAATGACTTTCCACCCCACTGTTTGGTATGAGCCAAAGCGACAGCGATGGGAGATGTAGCCTGTGTGTGGGGGCTGTGGATGGATGAACAGGAGATGAGGTGTGCATGTGCCTCCAGGGGGTCTGTGCTCACAAGGCAGAGGGAGGCACGTTCCAGCGTGCATCTTGGAGCCCGTTCAACCAGAACGTAGAGACGCATAAAGTTGGAGATACTGTGTGCTGATGCCTGTTGCTGACAAACCTTTGAATCTGCAACAGGATTCAGGAAAAGTCTTTGATGTAATTACAAAGTGAGGCTGTGGATCAGTGGGTGCCGGCCTCACAGTGCCGTGGGTTTGACTGGGTTTTTACATTTGACACCTGAACTAAGAGAAAACGTTTCGAGGAAACACATTCTCCCTCCAAAACAAAGGCTCGTAGCACTCTTATGCAAACAGCAGTGATGTTACTCATCCTTGTGAAGTGTTTGTATGTTTGTCACCCTCCACACAAATAGAACACTGTTTAATTTAGACTGAAAGTGAAATCCGTTTGTGTGTTACAGGACCTGTCTGGCTGCTTCCACTGCTATGACTCCGGGGTGCTGAAGATTTCGCTTTTTGAAATAACATTCATCTAAAAAAAAAAATTCACCATTCCTCTAGTCTCTGAGCCGATTCCTCGATGGCGTCCCGCAGCCAAGGCTTCTTCCAAAACCACCACCACCACCACCGTAGCTCCGTGGTGCCGGCTGCAGTGCCGAGGCTGCTGCCTGAGAACGGCAGCCTGCTGGGGGGCATCGCACAAATAACCCCCAACCTGTTCCTCAGCAGAGGGAACGTGGCGTCTAACCGCAGCCTGCTCCTGTCTAAAGGTATCACCTGTGTGGTCAACGCCACCATCGAGCTCCCCAACTTCAACTGGCCTCACATGGAGTACGTAAAGGTACCGCTGGCGGATATGCCCCACTCTCCCATCTCCTTGTATTTTGATAGCGTGGCCGACAAGATTCATAGCGTGGGGCGTAAACGGGGGGCAGTGCTGGTGCACTGTGCGGCAGGTGTGAGCCGCTCGGCCTCTCTGTGCCTGGCGTATCTCATGAAATATCACCGTGTGTCTCTGGCTGAGGCCCACGCCTGGGTCAAAGCCCGGCGCCCCGTCATCCGGCCCAACGGCGGCTTCTGGCGGCAGCTCATTGAGTACGAGAGAAAGCTGTTTGGTAGAAACTCTGTTAAGATGGTGCAGACTCCCTATGGGGTCATACCTGATGTTTATGAGAGGGACCGCAGAAGCCTGGCCCCATACTGGGGCCTGTGAGAGAGGCTGAGCCAACTGCCCGCAGTGAAGGATGGAGGAGGAAAGTGAAGACGAGCCCTTTTTGCCTTTCTGGACTGCAGGATTGTGTCTGTTCTGGACAAGCAGAGTGAGACGTGCGCGAAGCATTTTTTTTTTTTTGTGAACTGAATACAGCTTGAAAAGAGGGGAACTAATCAGACAGCAGTTGTTGATGATGGGACCTGCTGTTCGTCCAACCCGTTGCCTCTATTTTGTCTTTGAGGGAGCAAGACCACTTCAAAGCCTAGAATCTGATCCATCAGGACCACAGTGATATGAAACACAAAACACGTGGACGTCCGTGCTGTCTGGCTCCTGGTCGTTTTTTTCCTGCTCCAGTGAAGGACAAGCGCCCTGTGAAGGTGTCAGTCGTGCTCGGGACTCGGCAGCCCTGACAGTGATGTGACTGGAGTCCTTTTCCTGACGTGATGTCATGTGGTGGTATTGTGCCAGTTTTGCAGTAATCTTTAGTGTGAAGGGCAGCAGCATGCTCTCCATTTATGGTAGCATTTAAGTGTACAGACGAAAAAAATATAAGACAAATTATTTAATTGGACTGTACTGATTGTGAGGAAAAAATATGCACTTAAAGAGAACATTTAAAGATGCTTATAGTATCAACCTATTTTAAGGTGAAAATGTGCGCTGAGAGTCAAAGGTTTTAGGGATAGTTCCTGTGTACCACAGGGTTGACTGTTCCATCCTGTGACCACACTATGTTATTGTAGTGCTATTTGATGCTGTATTAAAAAAAAATCATCTGCTGCCTCAAAGGAACTGTCTCTCCCACTGTGTCTCCCTCGTGTCCATATTCAGGAAGGCATCCAGAAAGATCAGTGCAGTACAGAAAACCCTCTTGATTTCTGTCGGTAAACTGGCTTATTGTTGTGCTTCAGTGCTCTCCTGAAGACTTCTGCCGTCGTTCTCACGGCTACTCGAACTGTGCATGCTCCAAAAGTGCTGCTTAGCTTGAAACAGCTGTACGAGTGAGACGTAAAACTGATTCAGGAGTAAGTCACAATAAATGCCGTCATCGAGTCTGTGCCACCAATAGAAGTAAATAAAAGAAAACGTAATGCAGCCAATAAACACAATTTATGGATTCCTACTTTTATTCCTTTTAGCAGTCTTAAATATACCCAGTGGAGTTTTCACTTAAACAATTGCAAGGTATATTTAGATTCAGTGTTACTTCCCTAAACCAGAAAAAGCCAAACAACTGTTCATTTCCCTCACTTTTAGTGCATCGTCTTTCCGACCAATACTCACATTCGGTTAGTCCACATCAGCCAAATGACTGGTGAAATGATTTCTCTTCTTTGTCTGGGGCAGTGTGATTGTACAACAGACAGATTCTTCAGTGTCTGGCACTTTTTTCTTGGCTGATTTGATGAAGCTCCATTAAATGTGTTAGTTTTCGGACCGATATGCAAGCGTGGCCCACATGTTTGTAATGAGAATATTGGGAAAGTCCATTCAAAAATTTATTCCACAACAGCATACGTTCCACACTTTTATCTTGAGCTTAACCCCAAATGTCTTCAGTGAACAGCAAAAACTGATTAATTAGCATCACTGTCCAAATACTTTTGGTATGTTTTTAAAAAAAAACCATAGCTGTTAAATTGAGATTTACCTCCTTGATCTTCTCCCTTACACAATAGTGCAGCAATAAATTAGTTATCCAGCCACAGCAGTGATGCAGGATGTGTGATGACGCTCTTTTGATAAAATGTGATATTACAATGATAATAATGATAATTAATGGATAAAGGATGTTCAATCGAGAAATATGCCATTGTCCAGAGCACAAAGGAAATTGACTTTAAAATTCTTGAAGGCCCAAAAACAGAGATTTTCACTGTTTATGGTCAAATGTGACAGTAAACCCACGTTATTTCAGACTTTCAGAATGTACTAAAGAAACACAATATAAAGCTGTGACACGCAAAGTTCGGAAATCAAGCTAGAAATTAGCTTCAGAACAAATGTGTTTGCACTGCTGCAATGAGTCACAGAAACCTTTCTCAGTGTTTCTCCTCCATAAAACGTTTCAGAGCATAATTCTACCAAAGTTCCACACTGCAGCTTTAAAAGCAGACGCTTTTTTTTTTTTTTTTGTTTGGACTGAATGGAGACATCTCCAATATGTTTATACATCAACCAGCTGCAGCATCTCCCGCTCCAAAGGCTTCTTCATGTTCATTCTGTTCACCTGTTTTCCCCCGGGGATGTCTTCAAATGTCAAAGAAACCTTTTGTCATTCATTTTCATTTGCTATGGCCACAGAGCAGCAGGCAGATATTGATGAGCACTATTTGTCTTGCGCCCGCACTTCTGAAGGACCTCTGGAGTGGTCTCCGCAAGGAATTCCATTAACCACAGAGACGAGGCCCGTGTGATGACAATTTTCTGCCAGCAAAAGTGGAATCTTTTCACTCTCTGCCCCTCTCCGTATCCTGGCTGCGTTAATGTGAGCACATGCACGTGGGTTCCAGAGCACTAAAAGTAAAGGCATCCGTCACCAGCAGCAGGATATTATTATCTATCATTAAAGCAGTAAGCAGAGTCATTTGCATCATCCCGATCACCAGAGCAGGCCAGGCTCCAGCAGCTCAGACCATGTAGAACGAGCAGCGCTGATGAAGTTCGAGGAGATGACATTCAGACGACAGCAACACTGGTGAGCCGTTGGAAACTTTTCTCTTTTTTTAACGCTTACAAAATGTCATGAAACTTGGTGAAACGTACGACGTACTGTAATTGCCTTCTCACTTTGTCAACGATTGTAAGTAGAAAATGTGATGAGGTTAATAAGATGGTGATTATGAAAAACTTACCACCTTCCGGAGATGGCAGAAACACACAAACTCAATACTGAAGTAAAGGTTCAAGCACTTGCCTAAAAACGTACGACAGCATCACAATCCTAAGAAGAAAAAGTTCAAGTACTTCATGTCTTTCCCAGATGTGTCCCAAATGACAAAGTTTTTACAAAAATCTAAAATATTCAGGCTTTGTCAAGTCTTTATTTTGAAAAATGATCAGTTGAGTTTTTTTATTACAAAATCGTTAGTATCAATCACAATGCAAATCACAACATTTTAAAAGAAGAAAATGCTTATGGCCGACTCTTTTCACATTTCAGAAAAGCAACTAAAGCTGTGAAATCACTGATCAAGGCATATGTTAAATTAAACCTTTTAGCTTGTGAAAAAAAAGTGCTTAATTATCGTTGGTTAGTTTTATTGGTTTCCAAGTCTGTGGCCGAAGATTGTTGTTGAGAAATCATAATAATTTATAAACCAAAGTCAAGAAATAGTTCTAATAGTAACCAGTCCAATGCAATATTAAACTGATGATTGTTAAAATCGATAACATTGTTCTTAATATGACAATAAATAAAAATACCTTATCTTTAACAGTACATATGTCCAGCATACAGGCTATTAAAGGAAACAAGACTCCAGTGCATGTTATTTCCACTACACTGCTTGATATGAGGAACTTCCTGTGAGCCTATAAGACAAAGATGAAAAAAATAAAATAGAAAAAATAGAAAATTGTCTCCTCTTCACATTTTCTTATGCTTTGTTTTATATATTTGTGTGGTAATTTGCAGATGACATCTTTGGACTTACTTTGGGCATTTTCTTGATCGATTCTTTATTCAGACTGAAAAGCTAAAACTAAGCTGCTAAAAATGTGTGTGTAACTGTGGCAAGACGACAAACTGTTTTTATAGCATTGCAGACGTGCTATAATTAAGAAGAATCTATCGTGTCACTTATTTGCCAGACATGCGCTTACTGTAGGTGCTTAATTGTAAATGTTAGCGCAGTAGACAGGCAGAACAGGCTCCTAACTCACCATGACAACCAACGTCCAACATAAACCTTTTTTCATCACCACAGCAGAGGAGAGAGTGGATGCAGAGCAGATGAGATATATTGTCATCTAGGAACTGAACACAAACGTGTTTTATTAGCATCCACTTTTTTCTTTTTGGATCGACTGTGGAAGGTTTACATTCTCCCGCTCTATGTCAGAATATAGTTATGTCATGGAGGAAATCCACCACCAGACTTCTGCAGGATCTGTGCACAGATGGATCCATCGTTTGAAAAGTCTCTCTTTGAGAGGACATATGTTGGGATGTTGGGAACAAAGTGCTACGGCCACATTCAACTAGGCGAAGAGATAAATCTTTGAGGTTTTTGTGTTTTTGTTAGTAGCGTTATTAGTGCACATACTTCGTGTTCCATGTTTTCCTGTGTATTCTGAGCCCCTGATGGTTCTGTATCATTTCCCTGATTCAAGATTAATAAAATGTGCATGTTCCCTGCCAGAAATGTTACTAAAATGCATTTTCAATCCCGATAATATATATCAACATGTTGCATTTCAACTAAAAATGTCAGACATTTTCTTTAGATTTTGCTGCCAGAAGCTACAGTCACGTAAAGTGGGCACAGGACAATAAAATAGAAGATGCAACAAAAAGTAGAAGAATACGTTACTGTACATTATCATGTGAGGAGTAAAAAAAAAATCAACTACCAATATATTAAACCATTATGGAAACAGTTAGACTTTTCCTCTCCAGGTGAATGCCACTGAGTTAAAGTTTGGTCTGAAATCATTCAAACTGCATCACTGAGCCACACTGTTGCACTTCATTACCGTGGCCACTGACTCCATAGTTTATTTCCACGCAGTGCCACATTCCGCCCTGCTGCCCCAAATACTCAGTAGAGCGCCACATGTGTATTAATCAGCCTGTGAAAATGGTCCATCGCAAATGCACTCGTTACTCCGGTTTGAGAGGCCAAATGTTGATTGTCTATGTAAATAATTACCCCAGTTTTTTTTTCCCCATTTGTAAAGGTTTATGTTTTCAGTACACTTGGGTGTGGGGCTGAGTGCCACAGATGGGTTTTGGATTTTTTCAGGATTTTTTTTGACAAAAAGTAAATAGAGTCAGCCTGATTTTAAAGCCTGACTGCTAAAGTCACCAATCTGACCTCAATACAGAAATACTCTGTTGACTGTTTATTAGGTTGAACTTTTAACTGTTAAAAGCTGATTTGAATTAAGGACTGTCTGAAGCTGTGATAAAGCTGCTAAATTGAATCAAACCATATCGACACGTGTTCCTAGTTAAAATACTATTATTTCTCTCCTCCTTGATAAAAATAATAGAGTTGAGAAAATATTGCAAAAGCCTCTCAGTAAAATGCAAATCAATTCAACAGCAGCACAAACTACAGCCTCTAAAGGGGTCATCGAGATGAACCTCCCTAAAACTGTTTCATCAAAATCGGATCTTTATCAAGGTTGAGTTTCTTCCTTCCTCTTCTTCCTTTTTTCTTCTAAGGCGGCAATTAACAGTTTATTATAATCGTTTAGGTTTTCCTTTCATCAACTGTGGTTTTGCATGTTTTCGTTGCAACGTGTCAAAAAAGGTGCCCTTTAATTTGTGCAAGCAAAACAAAAAGATTGTTCATGGCCGCAACATGAAATGGAGAAAACATGAATTTACAAATTCAATGAAGCTTAAGGCACTTTACAGTCTATTGCATGCTTGTTAATACATATCATCCAACAGATTGAGCAGATTTAATACTCAAATATCAGTCATTTTTCAAAAAAAGTCTTTCCTCTTAGATGGACGACATTATTTTAGGTTTTTGAAATCTGCATTTAAACTGATTTAATCCTGTAAACGCGAACACAGCAGCCATAGTGTTTACTGAGCCTCTGTGGATGAATGGAAGTGGTGTTGGGAGGGGAAAAAGACAGGAAGCATCTCTATTCACAAGGGTGACGGCCAATTTCACATACACAAGCAGCTGTTGGTGATCAATAATGTGATTGGCCACAGCCATAAAACACCAATAGCAGCAGTCAATACCTCCAACACGGAATCAGTCTGATTTCAGCTCTGTCGCAGTGATCACTTTAGTACTACGGCATCACCGACAATAGGTGAGAAGATGACAGGCAGAGCAAGGTGAGAGATGGTCTACAATTCAAATGACACAGTCTTACTCAGTAATTGATTTCAGCGTTTGTAATTTTCTGTAATCCTGGTGTTCACCGTGAGAGGAGATGAATTCATTTTCTGCAGGAAATGAATTAGGGAACAGCGAGAGATAAAATGGATGTTGGAGAACACACCTGAACACAAGTGTGAGAACGATAATGAGAATGGTTTCACAGAGCCCCCAGACATCTCATTTGATTGGCTAAGCTCAACCGCCAGCTATGGCCCAGCAGGCTTGTCGAAAGAGAATTTATTCCATTTTGTCACAAAGTGATGGAGACGAGGCCTCTCTGGCCACAGAGAAACTACATTATTGAGTAAAATGATGGAGGGAAAATGTGCAGCAACGTTCATGCATTTGGAAGAGGAAGCTTCCTAGAGAAGAATGCACATTAATATCAAAAGGCCACGTAAATATAATGACTGACTTTAAGGAGAGTACAGGAACCCCGAAAACCAACACTTATACTTTTCCATCACAAATAGAACAAGAAGAGTTTAAAGTGTAATTAAAATATATTCCAAACCGTTGGGTGAATTTAAAACATGCTGCACTAGTATATGAACGTGCTTGTATCCCACTTTACTCCGATTAAAAATACATTAAAATTAATTTTATTTCAGCTTAACCACTTAAATTTGTGAATTCGAATAAATAAAGGATATTCTGCTAAGCTAGGCTTGTTGGCTTTTAGGTGGGCTGGATAGATATAATTTAATTTTGGACAAAAACATTTTGGAAAGGTGATTTAAAAATCACCCCCAAACCCCCTGCCCTGCCCCCCGCCGGTTTGAGATACAATGAATCAAAGGCTGTATCTACAATAGAAAAAAGTGTAAAACTGAAACTGTATGCAGACTCATTTATTTACATCACATTCACATTGAAGTTAGTCATAATTATGATGCTACAGCATAAATGTAATTTACAAAATTGCTGTTTCGGTTTTAAGTTGGAATCACAGTAAACTTCTTTCATCCCTTGAGCTCTAGTTGCATACAACACCAAGACAGAAAAGCAACTGATTATGTGGTCCCCTTCAAGTCCCCCAAAACATGATTTTTTTTTCCCTAAACACCAATAAAATACAATTTAAATACCTTAAGAGATGTTGAAGTTTCCTTCCAAAAGTGCAAACACATTCAAAGTAGTTGATGAAAAGGCAGACACTGACCCTCCAGCACAGCAGTGATAGAATGTTTAGAATGTTCAAAATGGTTTAAAAATCATCTACTAAATTTCATTAAATAGCCCCCAACCGTCCCAAACAAATGTATTCAAGTGCAATAACAGGCATATGATTCAACAGACATGGTGCAACTAATCCAATCTAGTGGGAGTTATTAATAATAGTCCTCTTAAACAGACGTAAAGTAACATGAACTTAAGACGTGTAGACCACCTCTGCCGGGTTTTATGGTACAGACATGGTGGAGACATGGTTACGGTGTTATAACGTCTTTTTCCGCATGTAAAAATCAGTGGAGATAATTTTTGACAGCATCGTCAGTCATAGATTTAAATATGACTTTTGGGTTTCAGCTAATTTATCTGAGAACAAAATGGTAACAATAGTACGATAGAAGGTAAATGTTCAGTTTAAAGCTTTAAATTTGAATAGCGGATGAAACTGAAAATACAGCAGCCTGACACAGGTGAGTTCTCAAACAGTTAACCAAAAAGAGGTTTCAGAAAAAACAAAAAACTAATAAATACAGAAGAATCCAGTGACTCGTTCTTTCACCCGCAGTTCAAGGTGAGAGCCTGTGCAGTGCGAGGCAACCGGCTGCGACACCTCTCTGATGATGTTGATTAGACCGTGCCTCGTTACCATGACAGCCGCGCCTACGCTCAGAGCAGGTCGGGCAGGATGAGGCCTGGGGGTTTGGGCTCCACACAGTTAATCCAGAAATTTGCACAGCTGGCGTGGTACTGGTGACCCCCGTACAGCAGCTTGAAGTTGTCATTCTCTGAGTTGAAGGCCTGTCGAAAAGTACGAGGGGAAATATGAGAGACCTACAGGGACAATGTAGTGGATGTATGTCGGTTGTTGGTGAAACTCTGGAGCCATTTTTTGTTTTAAACCATTACAACAAAATGTTTGGTTCTTGTATGACTTGTTTCTCTGTCGTCTTCTCTATAGCAGTGGCACCCAAGACCAAAAGTACCGTGACTTCTCTTAAACAAGTAACTAAAATAGGAATTTCAAATGGCGTGGCATCTCTAATATTAATTTAGTGCACAACAGGTTCTTGCCACACAAGAGAAGAGAAGGCCAAGCTATGCCTTCCCTTTGGCAATAACAGGATTTCCATACACATTGGTTTGCCACTTCCCAAGCACACAATACCTGCTTGGAAACCCAACTATCTTATTATATATGGCCTGCATTAAATTGTATGTGAGAAGCTGTGCAAGGAAAAGCAGGCTACGAAACACACTGCGGATACAAGCACAAATTACAAGTTCTAATCCCTTTTGACCATAGTGATGCACGAGCCACAACGCTGTGAAAATGTCCTTCGTCACATCTAAATCTAAATTAAAAATACTTTCAGGACAACAGAAATATTTTCCTGTTCATATTCAAAGCACAAGGATCCTACACGCTGTGACACATTTGAGCCGCTGAACGAGACATTAAGAGAAGACTCAGAGGTTGCCAGTGTACAGTGATGATCAAGATTCTGTTTTCCACTGCTCTGTGTGTTAAGGCAGTGAGATTGCAGCTGCACACACAATTACTTTCATTTCACAGCATGGATCTAAAATAACAAGTTCAATTATTATGACTCCTTAATTTGTCACATAGTGATGTAGTCTGGGGAAATTTAAAGCAAAGTGGAGTAATGCACCTTAATTTTGCCACCGGGTTAAGACTCTCTGAAAATAAAAAATCAGACCAACACGAAAAGGATCTGAACTCTGGTAAGAAACTTCCACCACATGTTGCTGTACCACTGTTTCACCAAGGAAAAAAACTGCAGGCTCATTGTCCTTGCTAGGAACTTAATATATTTAATGGAAACTATAGCCAAACCTGCTCCTTCGTTATGAAGCAACGACAATGTCATATTTTGTTGATCCTATTGTTTAAATTGTGAGGCCTCACACATTGTAGCTGTCCAGAGAGTGACATGTGGTGATCTGACCCCTATCGTCAGGCTCGTTTTACTGAACCCAGCTGTGGCACTTTGCTTGTCTGTGCAATCAGCGCACGTTAATGTGCACGATGCACAGTTTCAGAGTTTGCATCCCTGGTGAAATGCTGGAGCTGAAGCCGAAGCCGGAGAGAGGAATGAGTCATGTGCAGTGAATCATAGCCTCCCACAGAAGGAGAGGGGAGACGCATGCAGAAAGCAACAACTGCATACACTCCCGCCCCACCACCACAACACACCATTAAGTCCAATATATCTCCACCTGCCCAAATGCAGTCTGCAGCACAGATGCCTGGCTGGATGAAGGGCTTTCTCACGCACACTGAATGACACATTTCCACTCTCTGCTTTTTCTCACACACTCCGGTTTCATGGGCAGAGTGATTTCCTTTCAGAGCTCTTTTGTGCCCTGGCCTACTTGTTTCCACAAACCTGCACTCAGGGCTGCCAAAGCTAGAAATGCTGAAGAGAGAGAGGATGCAAAATGAAACGGCAGGCACACAAAGACACACTGTAACACCACCTCCTTCACCGCACAGGCTTCTCCAACTCTCCAACTTCTCTTACACTTCACCTGTGTAGTTGTGAATGTAAATTTAGTCAGTTTTAGATATTGCAGCTTATTAAGCCTTTCAGACAGACAGCCAATTGTTACTGCTGTGAAACAACAATGAGGGTTCGTGCTTTCGGGCTGAATCTGGTCAGATACTCATCCACCCAACCTTTGTAGCCAGTTTGTACAGTTCAGGGATTCAATGTGACTCATTGCTGGATAATATTAAAATCCACTTTAAATCTACAGTTTTATTATTTAAAAAAAAACGTAGAATTCAGTAGAATAAAGAAACAGACATATTTACCCTTAATTTCTTGTCATTGTCTTTAGTCAATGCCTGTAAGCAGAAGAGCAGTCAGCACATTGAGGCAGATTCATGCGAAGCCCAGAGCAAAGGAAAGTGTGCCCAAACTTAGCAGCAAACATCCAGATCGGCCGTTTCACCAGGACAGAAATCCCTTTTCCCAGCATGTGTGTTTGAAGACGTGGAAGAACCCAACAAATTACCCTCAGGGCTCCTGCACACATTTTGTCTTGATTGATCTAAAATATTCACCAAGACTTCAGTAGCATCAAAGCCACTTTTAGTTGCTTTTTCTACGGCATCTGTCCGGCAGATTGTGTATATAATATGACATAAATATACCCAGCCATTAATAAAGGCTATAACTAGAGCAGAAATTATTTATTGGTTTATTAATTCAAAATTCATAGGTTAAAATGGCTGAAATACCACTTCATCACCAAATAACACCATGTGTGTTTTAGATTTAGTGGTTTTAGACTAAAAGAAAATGCGTGTGATTAAATAATAATTGATTAGCCATTTGAGTAATTTTCAATAAAAACATCAATGGCTGCTAGTTGCAAAGAAGAATCCAAGGTATTGGGTCTTGGTGTCAAACAAGACACTTGAGGAGGGCACCTAGGAGGGATCTTACACTATTGTATTGACATTTTTGGTTGCAGAATAATTCATATAATTATTCCACAATAGAGCACGCTGTCACAGACTTGGACAACGACACAAGATTTATAAACTAAAGAACGAAGGTGACGAGAACATTCACAAACTTCTGTCAGCAGTGCTGTCAAAGCTGCACAGACTCAACAATCAATCCAAATCCTTGAGGCACTTCAGAAACCTGCATTGATACAAAAAGCCAGAGACACTAAATTACTCAACCTAAAATCTTTTCCAGTGCTTCTCCCCATAATTGCTCAAATTAGAATTTATCATTTAGCAGGCCCAGGGAGCATCATTAGCTGAAAAGTACGATAAAGCTTGCAACTACCACTGCCTTTGGGTGACAAACTAAGACGAGATAAGGCTGCTGGCCGTTGCCCATCTCTCCCTCCTGACCTGGAGGAAACAATTGTTTTACAACAGCAACAAGTGGAGACCTGAGAGTCCAGCTGTGACTGACCTGTATCAACAAATACACGTTTGTATTACCAAACCAACACAAGACACACCGTTTTAATTCACCGGAACCATTAAGCTTGTCTGTTCTTAGACATTTTCATATTTCACATTTACACCCTTCTGTACCCTTGGTTGACAATCAGTACCTTCACTTCAGGACAACGCAACAATCAGTGCTGTCTGCTGTAGCCAAAGCAGTTCTTTCACTTCATTATCCTCTGAGGGGTTGCTATTCTCCACTTGGCTTTTATGCATTTTTACCAGTGTGGCTCTGCCAAAAATGTAATTAAAAGATGGGTTATTAATCTCATGCTAGTGGCACCCAGACAAAATAAAACTGCATTAATTTCAGCCTCCCTCTATGCACACGAGAGAGAGAGAGCTTGTTTGTGTGTGCAGCTCTATTATTGGCTGTACTCCCCTCTTATAACTAATGTGTAAGCTGCATCTGTTTGCAGCGGCGATGCCTCTCAGTCAGTCGCGTCTAGTCTGGGCCATCCATCTGCCTCTGGCTGCCATCATCACCATTCTACCTTCCACACTGTAGGGCTCGACAATACCAATAATGGCCCGCATTGGTGAAAATCACCGCCACCATAGACAAGATTGTAAACAAGCAGCAATTCTGCACAGTGCCCCAGTTGGAATTAATGACTCAGCAGTTATCACAAACACTGATCGTTGTTCTAGGAAAGTAGAGTAGCAGCAGAGTAGCGAGGCTGAGGGGGATAGAAGCGAAAACGAAACTATTGCAAAGACCTTTGTGACCTTGATCCCAGTGTCAGAATGCAGAGTTCCAGCCTAAGGTACCAAAGTGACAACCCTCCTCTCTCTCAGAAGCACACATTGTTCTTAGACGCCTAAAAGTTGGGACACCTCCTCCAAATAGTGTTTGTTAAATTATAACGTAGCAACTGTAACTAGGCATAGCAAGCCGGTCAAGCTTTTGTTTTGTGAACCACATGTTTTATAGCCCTTACAAAACCAAATATGCAGAAGCATGAAGGAAAGGAAACAATGAAACATTTGTTTATCTGCTCACCGTGCTTCCTTGGTATATCTGGTTAACTAGCTTAGCACTCACATGCTATATTTAAAAGTCTTTTTGTTGGCATTCTCTGTGCAGAGGTTGGTCCTAGATGCCATCAGAGATTAGGCTTGTTATCTTGTTCCTTGAAGAAATTCAAAGAAATGTTTCTATTGCCGAAATAAAAGGAACACAGAAACTTTTTCTAGGAACCAGGAATCTTTTGAGGAACTCAGTGATTGGTCAAACCTTTTACACATCTGCTATTTAGAAAAACTGCTCAGTACAAAGCAACCAATCAGTTTTGATATGTGATTGAGCCCCATTTTCCTGGGGCTTTTCCCCTGCTGTGGAAATCACTTGAGCAATTTTGCCCTAGGGATGGTTGGGAGATAAAAACAAGCTAAGCAGTATTACATTATCGTACCTGCAATCGCCATCAAACAAATTGGAGGAAAAAAATCAAAATAACGGCTGAGACAGTTGACATTTCAACTAATAAATTGATGCTCGCCTGCTAGAAACGAGAAACTGCCTTTGTCTACTTAAGGTTGAAATCAATCGACCCTTATTTCCAAAATCAGTAAGGAGTTTGGGTGGTCAATCTGCCACAGGTGTCCCTCTAATCTAAATTTGTTGTCTACAAATAAAAACCCTAATGGGCTTAACAATAGATTCTCACATGTTAAAGTTTGGAAGATTGTTTTTTTTAGGTAGAAAACTATTGGCGAGGAGGAGTGGACAGGAGAGACTGTTGTCACTTTGGCTTCCTGCCGGGCTGGTCAATAAGAAGAGAACAAACCCCCCATGAGGACCCCAGTCAGAAAGAATGCAGGGAGATTAGGTTGACAAGTTATTGTGCCATACTCGTTTGAATAGTCGTCCAAAGGTGCTTTCTTCTTTGTTTTGCAAAACCTTTTCAAAGTCATAGAAATGTTAGAATTCTTTACAATGCGGCTGTGCACAATGTTTAAATATTAAAATATATTAACTAATACTAACATTAGTGTGTGAGTATAGGTGTGCACAAACCTTGCTGCGTGTATCAACGTTGAGTAGACAAACCCCACAAGCCAACTCCTTGGCATTCTTGATACCAGGCCTCAAAATACAGGAGGAGAAATCCAGGGAGCTTTCATCAGGCTAGGCATGCACAAGCAAAAATGAAAAGAACAAAAACAGACACACAAACTAATTTTACTTCCTGCTGCAGGGTAAAACACAGTAATTTAAGCTGTCTGCTTACAGTAAACATCTGCAAGCATCATCAGTTTGTTATAAAGACTTGACTTCAGCTCTGCATAATAAAAATATGTTACTTTTAAAAGGATAAAAAACTGCACAAGCTTGAATTAAACATTTGTTCCATTCCGTCTGTCTCTGCCACCTTTAGAAACTGTTAATTTTGTCTTCTAGAATTTAAAAAAATAAAATAATAATAATAATTACTATTTTCCTGTGCTGTCTATGTGCATCGGTACTGTCATCCCCATCGCAGTCTCTGAATTACAGACACCAGCAGACAGCTGCATAAATAAATCTATGCAGGCCCCGTCATCCCTGCTGATCCAAACACCGGGTTTAACTAAGAAAGTCCAGCTACACTGCATCTAAATCGATAGATCATTGATTTTACCCTAACAGACCAACGATACCACATTCACTTCATCATGCTATTAAAAGTCTATTTATAGTGAATTGACTTTCAGGACTCTGACATCATCTGCCAAGAATGTGACCATGTTTGATTGATAATAGAAAGCAATAAAAGCAGCTGTCAACATTAATTGTATTTTTCTATGTTGTACGTTGGTCCTGTACTGACAAGTGTGTGTTTTAGCAAATCTTACAGCAAGCTTTGCCAGCGACATGAAGCCCATGAGGTTGTTCCACACACGGCTAATGTCCTTCAGCAGCTGCTGCAACTTCTCTGAGCATACTGCTGTTGCTTTAATTCCCAGCTCCACGCGCCTGGTGACACGATACACTTCCACCACACCTAATAAAGGAAACACACCAGGACACAGATCACACATATATATACATTTTTTTTTTTTTTTTAACTCTGGGACATGTTTGCCGCATCATTAAAAGCAAAGACAGTAGGCAGTGATAAGCAATCACACTAGACCCTTCTGTCCTTTGGAAAGCACAAGGCCAGGCATACAGTTCTGTAACATCCACTTTCTCTCTCTGTGTTGCTTTCCTGGCATCTTTACAAATGTGTGTGTTTCTGTGTGTTTTGCGATTCCTCACCCAGCAGGTACTCCATGCCCTGAGCTGACTGAATGACCTCAGTGCAGATAGAGGAGCTGCTTATGCTGTTCAGTGTGTTGTTAGCTTTGGTGATGACCTTTAGACGGGAAGGAGAGGCCATCATTGTAACATACTGTACATGCCATTTCTGCTCATCATCATGCTTTTACGCTTGGCCAATATTATTGTCATAGTAATAATGTCAACAAGACATAATGTATGTGTTGAGCCTTTAGACCTGGGACACACAGGTAAAAGGTCTAATAAAAATGTTAACTTTTTACCCTATGTCTTCTGGAATTCACACCACTGTGATGAGTGTATTTAACCTAACTTACCTCCTTTATAAAAACTTTGTTTTAAATCTAAATCCTAAAGGTGTGTTTGGGGTAAAGAAAATAAAAACATCATATGTGATAAGTAAAATCCTTAAGAAAAAAAAATCCGGTAGTGTAACAACAGATTTAAAAACGTTCCCCTCGCATCCAGCTTTTTGGTTATCGTAATTATTCTACTACATTTATATTGTCACCCACAATAAAGTCTCGCCATGGGACACAAACAAATACAAACCTCCAGAGCACTTTCCAGACACCTCTGCCACTCATATGCGTAGCGCTCGCTCTCCTGCAACACCAGAAAATTATCTCAAATGAACACAAAGGAAAAACACAACAGTGGAAAAAACACTCAGTTCTGCAGCCTTTAAACAGTCCAGAGAGTCGAGGTGCTAAAATGTGCTGCAGCTTTTAACCTCCCCACCTCCACCTCCCCAGTCAGGTCCTTGTACTTGTCCCTGATGACAGGCAGAGTGGGCTTCTCACTCAGGGTGTTAGATCGGTCTCTGAAAGGCTGCTCTGGAGCTGGAGATGGGGGAGAACGTCCAATCTCTTTCTCACCCAAACTGTGACTACGTTTGTGGGAGCCTGAGGCAAAGACCGGGGAGAAGAGTGAGATACAGTATTCCAGAAACAACTGCAAATACAAATCACAAAATGTATTTCCCATCTGTATTGGTTTAGTAACCTATAGACTCGAGTCATTTTGAGAAATGCACCTGTTTATTTTCAGTCATTACACTTGTATATCGTTCGGGTTAATTCCTCCCGAACAAGGATGGCACGAGGAAATCCTTAATTTTTGACTAACAGTTATTATGTACAAAACAGAAGCACAAATGTGAATGTATGAATTATTCATTGGGACTCGCACATGGACACATCCTGGCAGAGTACTGCAACAAACACAGGCACCGACACATGCTAAGTCCAGACTATGCCAGTGGGGCTGGCAGTTAATCCATGTGTGTGAGAGTTGTCCAGAGACAACCACCCCCAGACACATGTGTCATCATACACACAACCTGCCACATATCCCCAAATCATAAAATAGCCAGATGGATCTATGGGGCAAATGGCTTTTATCGCAGCACAGGAAATGCTAATAAAATATTTGTAGAACATAACACCAGCAAACAGCAGTTAAAAATGAACGGCCTCTGAATGAATATGGTTATTTCTGCTCCTGGATTTGTTGGCCTAAATATATCTCGCCACTGGCGGCAGGAGGTGTCATCTCAACACTGCCATCTAATGTCTGACAGCTTTACTACAGACTTGGGCTGAGAAAAAGTTGCCTGGGGACAGTGGCGGTGTGTCTTAAAAACACCTGACACAGTCCAAATCTAGCTATTAAAATTACAGATTCTCAAATGTGAGAGTCACTGTAAACTACACAGATGAAAAACACAATTCATACTGTTCTGCGTCCTGAAAAGATGTGTTACATTTTCAGTGTATTCTAACATTGAACTGCAATTAATTGTTTTTTTTAAACTATCAATAATAATATATATATATAAAATAACTATGTATATAAATACACACATATATGTGTATATATATCCACATATACATGCATATACATATACATGTATATATTTGTATGTATATATACATACACACACACACACACACATATATACACATATACATATATATTAAAACAGCTTTGTATTTGAGGCAAAAATCCTCACACTTGAATAGTTGTAATCATAGTTGTTTCACATTTATGCCAAATAAGTACAAAATAATGGTTACTTACACTCTATTGCATTTTGTTGATGGTTGTGACTCACCTTGAACAGACAGGTCAAAGGTGGCTAGTTCGTTCTTTATCATCTCTTCGCTGGACTTGATTTTGGCCTGAGCGCAGGCCTTGAGGAAGTCGGACTTTCCAAACTTGGGCTTGTCTAACTGGAAGGCTCCAAACTCATCACCGGCCTCGTTTTGGTTTCCTTCCGTGCTCGCCTCAGCTGTGGCAGAGGGCGAGTCCGACTTTTCAGAAACAGTACTCGCAAAGTCCCCAAAGTCATCTCCAGCACTGACGCCCCCCTGGTTACCGGAGCCAAAATCAGCAAAGGCTTCAAACTTGTCCTCTGTAGAAGAACAATCGTCTGTGGGGAAAGAAGTGGTGATTTTTGCAACTGAGCTGTTGGTGATGTTTTCGGTGCTGCCAAAAGTCAGCTCTTTCCTTTGTGCTGGGGCTAAACATGGAGCTTCGTCCAAGGCGTGCGGCTTTCTGCCCTCACTGGAAAGACATTCCTCTCGGTCTGACCAGTCATAACTGGCCAAGGTGCTGAGAGCCGATGTCCCAAAGGTTTCAAATTTCATGTCGTCTCCTTCTGTAATGACAACACAGACATACTGGTGGTTCCTAAAAACAGCAAAAATCTGTCATGATGGGAGGTAGTCGATTAATAAGCCTTAATTAAGTAGTGAGGTTTGAACTGTTGACTTAGTTCATTTGTAATACAATGCAAACTCAAATTTTATTACTTACTGATGATAGGAAGCATGAAGTTTATGTTTCAGTTTCCCAGGTTTTCAAATATCTGTCCCTAATAATTCTCTCTTCATCTTAATATAGTGAGGCTGGATTAAATATCGTTTTTGCTGCTGCTCACAGAAATGTATTATGAACTATTTTGATAACTGGTAAATAACTCTTTAAGACAAAAATGTGATACTTTCAGATTTTCATTCAAATTTCTTTGCATTATCTTTGGCCAATGTGTTAATAAATTGACTTGGGTTTTTGAAAAAATAAAGAAAAGGCAAAAACCCTATGTTCGGCCACAGAAATAGACCCCTTTTCTGGGCAAAGTCTTTTTGTTGAATTTGTGAAATGTTCTATTGCAGTCTATTGAAACAAAATTCTCCTCCACTCCACTGGGGCAAGGCTGGAATCTCAACTATCTCAAAACAGATAAGTGAGATTTCTTTGTTTAAGGTGATGTGAGTGAACTGATAGTGTACAGTAACTTTAGTTGTTTGATGTGTAGCATCAATTACTGCATCGTCAGTGAACGGTATATTGTAAAAGACCCTACACCCTGTTCGTTGCACTTTAAAGGTGTTGGTATAATAAATCAGTAATCGAAGATGTTATTAGTCACATAACGGCATCATAATTATACTGGCAACTGACTAATTTCTGTTTGTTGTAACAGAAACGCCTACTGTTGAAGAAATACATTCTCCCACGCACAATTATGACAATTCAGTTCAACAAGAATAAATAACATTAGATTTTTAATTTAAATATATGGCTATGAAATAAAAATTACAGTTACCTAAAACAAAGTGGACAGTGTACTAGCAAAAAAAGAGCAAGTATTCTTAAAGCCTAGGAATTTTTTACCCACTGTTTTTACCTACAGCTTTGCTACCAAATATTCAGAGCTAATTATGTTATATAAAACGGTTAGCTCCACAAATATTCAGGTCTTCCCAAAAGACCCCATACTGACAGTGAATTAGGTTTTGCTTGTTGTAACTCCTCCTGTTAATACAAGCCTTTAAAAGATGAAGTGTCGACATTCCTTTGGAAAAGTGTATTCAAAAGTTTACTGTATCTAAAGACAAAAAAAGGCTGAGGTACCTGTTCGGACTACAATCTGGAGTGCATAAATGGACATGTCTAATGCATGGGCGCTAGAAAATATGACAGCAGCTCTAATCACTAGCAATATATATTTTTTTTAAGTATCTGGCTAAAGAACATGGAAAACTTCTATTAATAAAAAGCATGCAGAATCCCAAGTTAGTGCAAATGTTCCGGTAATTACCGTAAATTCTGGACTATAGAGCACACCTAAATTTAAGCCGCACCCGCTAAAATTTAAAAGAAATATATATTTTGTCACATATAAACCGCATCGGACTATAAGCCGCCAATATCCAGGCTGAGAAATAATATTTACATAGAAAGATGTTAAGATCTGTATGTCTGTTGTATGCGCTCCTACTCATTGTTCACAGTAGGCATGAGGATGTTCTGTGCGCTTTTTTACCGGCATTACGGTAAAGAGTGCGTTTACGTGTATGTGTGGCTGGTATAACACATGTCGAATGTACAGAGCCGACAAAAACGTCCTTGTTATAAATAAACGGCTTGTTCCATAGCCAAAGGAGAAGACGTCTCTTATTCTTCACGAATTACGCAGGAGTTGCTGCGCTCAACAAAAGATTTTGTACCATAAGTCTTTATTCATACACCTGAACCTGAATGGTGCCTGTAACACGGCAGTAAAAGTGCTGATGTTTGCTGTTGTGCGTCTTGGGTTGCATGCGCTTAGAATAAAAACTGGCGCTTTTTTGTTTGGACTGACTTCCATCTACAGCGCCCATCTGAGGGCTGCAGAAAAATTCATAGAAAAGCCGCATCTCTGTAAAAGCCGCATGGTTCAAAACGTCGGAAAAAAGTAGCGGCTTATGGTCCGGAAAATACGGTATATGAAATTACTACAAGTTTACTTTTCTGTCACACAGACAGTTGGTGCACTGATGCTGCGGGGACAACCCGTGCAAATACAAACATTTTGTGGGCAGCACACATACATCTGTATAAAGTCCGTCCAGATCCAGATGACAAAATTAAGGTGACTGATATAGCAGTAGACATATGAAAGTATAAATAGTTTTACAGTTGTATTAATCAAAAAATCTCAGATGCCATAACCCTAACCCTATTAGCCCTAGACAGACTATTTGTACACAATTTTTGAACTGACCAAAGGACGGGGATTTTGGCCGCCATCAGTTCCAATGAAGGGGCTTTAAAAGGGGCTTGTATGAAAGAAAGCAATGATTACAGCAAACAAAACCTGTTTTAGTGTTCAATATCGACGTCTCCTTATTGTTTTGAAACACGCTATATTTTTATGACCTATATTTTCAGGCATGCCAAAACTTCCTCTCCTCGATGTTTACGCAACATTAATAAAACATCTTTCTTGTCTCTTAAACTGTTTCTTTATGACTCGAATTAACCAATAGGACCATAGCAGAGTATTTGCATATATCCGTCAAAACTATTATTCCAGTCTTAGGTTTTTTCTTACATGCACACACACACACACGCAAACACACACACACACACCCACAAGCACATATAGACTTTGTTGAACCCTTCCTATTTTGCATAACAGAACCCTCGGCTACAAAAAGCAATTTGTGAAATTGACAAGGATCTAGTGCTGTAAGCCCGGTGTCATTAGATAACTTTATGGCCTCTCAAGAAAAGAAAGGAGAAAATAAGACGGTACGCATTTCAGCCATACCAACAGTAATATTTATTACGACAACATGAGTATAGAGAAAGAGAGAAAGGTCACAAAGTACTGTGAAAGAGGTCTATCATTACAAGAGGTTTGTCAAACTAACACTTGTAAAATTGGATTTTAGTCATTTAGAATACAAGGGCATGCAGAATCAGGAGGTAAAGGAAGAAAACAAACAGTGAGAGGGTAAAACTGAGGTTATAGAAGCAGAAACCAGAATGAGAAGGCACATTCACAGACTAAATCAGTAATTCTGGGGAGATGATAAACTTTGTTGTACCACTATTAAGATGTAAAGCAACATGTGTTTTTTGGAAATGATGTAAGTACAGAACACTTGAAAAAGCCAGGTTGAAAAGATCATTCAAAGCACAAGCTCAAGGCAGGAAGCATTAACCCTTTGAGGACCTGAGGGGAAGAACTGAGAGAGCGTCTCAAAAATCAAGGCTTGTTTAGGATGGGTGTGTACAACTGCACTTTCAGAGCCACGAGGACTTAAAAGCCACAATTTAAGAGGCTCATTTAACGAATTACGTAAAATATGATGAAAACGTCAATTAGTCAATAATAAAATACGATTAATTCCTGGGATTCATTGGCATGTAAATTCTGGATGTGATCTTGTTCAAGCACTCAAAGGGTTACAGAAAACAAGGAGGGCCAATAGTACACCTGCCATCCCAGAAAAGGGCCTAAATTACATCCATATGCAAACAAATTTAAAGAGACAGTATCCTTTTTCTCTTGCTACAATGATTGTTTGTCAAAAGCAAGTTAATTGTGCACAAACTCTTATCATCCCATAAATAATACCACATTATTTTCTCTAGACAACAAGTTTTATCTTAGAATGTCAACCTAAAATAGCTGAATGAACATTTTAATTTTACGAAATACCGTAGGCTACATTTAATGTACATAGTAGTCATATCACAGCAAGAGCTCATATTCCTGTAATAAAAATACACTATTAAATCTATATGTGTACAGATTTTTGCTCCGATAAAAACAACTTGCAATACTGTTATGCATAAAATGGTGTCTCATTATGTTCTTGTCAATTTCACAAATTGAAAAGGCAGGCACACTGCAGCAAAAACCAAGGCAGGAAGGGTTAATACAAACTTCATTATGTCCTCTGAGAGCCAGACCGTAGAGCTGCACATGACAAATTCATGCTGCAATACCACAGATATTGTTAAAAAAGTAAATTCTGATTCCCTTTGTGCTCCAAACTCAAAAGGAACCTCACAAAAGAAATACTGTCTCTTTAAGATTACGTACATGTTCAAAACCACAGTGCAAAGCTCGGCCTGCTACACTTTTAAAAAGATGTTTCTCCCAGAGCTCCCCAAGGACAAAAACAGCAAACTCTGGAGCAGTTGATAAGGGAGCGTCTTAGGAATGTATCGGTGTTAAACCTGGCACCGTGTGCATCAGCAGTAGCCTAACTGTTTTTCTGCAGCTCCGCGAATGTTTGTGTAAATATAATCATCTTACTCAGTAATTGTCTTACCTACAGTACAAAGGGGCCTGTTTGGGTTAAACCAAAATCTGACCACTGTACACAAGCTAAAATAAGGCAATGGGGATGTTTAAATTTATGATTCCCTTTGGTTAAGGAAATGATTCACTGGATAAAATGATATGGTTTGTGTACATGGTGCTGAACTAATAACTTAGTGATATGTTTAAGTACTTAAAGCTTAGAAGGATCCATGCAGAAAGTTGATAGCAAAAGTTGTCTGGTGAAGAAAACATTTCCAACCCAATGACAATGAAATGAGAATCACAAAACCCTGACCCTCACAATTAAATGCAATCTCGGGTTACATAAAAAGTAGCTCTTGAATGTTTTCTGTGAAACATGAGCCATGACATGGAAGCTGAGATGCCTGATGAATAAATGATGAGTGCTGGAAGGAGGGAGGAAAAGGAATGCTGACATGGATGTTACCTGATTATTACAGTTTGATTTCTTTTAACAAAACGACCAAACAGCAACAACAGTTTAGGTAAACTCTGACTCCGGTTTCATGGGCATAAGGTAGGGAAAAAAGCTGGGACACGATTATGAAAAATCATTGGATAATTAGAGAGCCGCTCAATACTCTATCTGAAACACTTCAGGGGTAATTTAATAGCTAAAGGACAAGACACATAAGCCTGCACCCATTCATACACACTGTTGTGGAAACTGTATTGCATCCAGCCATGTGCTGGATATCTGCTTTTTTGACAAAAAATATTATTACTGTATTTTAAAATAACTTCTTTCCAGTTGTAGCTTGCTAAATTTCCCATTTATGGTAACATTTTTTACTTTCAGCTTTTCAAAATTATGTTCTCTGTTATGCATTCAGCCAAAACCAAATGTCACCAATTACAAAGGTGAATGATGTCTTACAGGCAATGCTCATGTTAAACTATGGCCTACTGTGCAAAAGAATGAAGAGGATCATCCACAAGGTTCTGCTGTCTTACGTAATCTATTAAGTCTTTCTGTTTGTGCTGCACAGCATGTCAACAACACATGCGCTCACACAGACAAAATGTAGAGTGAAAGAAAGCATGTTGTTTTCTGCTGCAGTGTGGCCAACACAAACAGAGAGCTGAACAACACAGACAACAGCCAGAGGGCCATCTATGATCTATGACTGCCAACACATCACAACCAGGCACTGATTATTTGTAAAGTAATAGGGGTCAGGACCCTTCTGTCATAATAATAATAATAATAATAATAGTAATAGTAATAGTAATAATAATAGTAATACTATATGTGTGGGCATGAAGAGGAAGAGGGAAGTAAAAAAGGGACAATAAATTAAAATAAATAGATGTAAATAAATAAATAAATAAATAAATAAGTAATTAAATATGTTGTGATGAATGATGAAATGTAGGATGAAATATAAGATGTGTCTAATCTGAAACTTGCCCTTTGACCCCTTGTTTGGTCTTTACAAGTGGGCACTGAGGAGGAGAGGCCACTACTGGCCATGGAATAAATACTGTATGGGGCCAGGCGGAGCCTCACCAGAGCAAACGCACTAGTTCCTCACCTGTAGCAGGGGGCTGGTGGGCTGAGAGACCCGGCAAATCCAAAGAGCTGTCTGACATCACGTGCTTTAGGTCTCCGCCCACGTCTGACAGCTTCATGTCCAGCTGTACGGAGAGTGCATCCTCTGAGTCATCTTTTCCCACACTGCTGCCACCAATAGATGGCAGGTCAAGAGACTTGACAGAAGCAGAGTCCTCCTTGGCCTGTTTGAAAGCAGCCACCTTGTCCAGAGTCTTTTCTGAAGCCCCGAGCGCAGTGCAGAACTTCGAGGACTGAAAGTCGGCAAAGTCATCTGTATCGCTCTTGAGGGAAGAGAAGGAGCCACCACCACTTTCCTTGGTGTCGTCATAAGTGAGGCCGCCCTCCAGAGACAGCTGTTTGAAGACATCATACTTGTCTGAGGTCTGCTGTGGCCGCTGCTGTGCGGAGGTATCCCCATGGGCCCCCACGCTGCTCTCCCCTTTAGGCTGCCCACCTGAACTGCCAAATGCCATGAAATCTGCAAAGTCATCCTGAGGCACTGCTGCAGCTCCACTGGCTGTTGAAGCTTGAGTGGCATCAGAAGAGGTGCCAAAAAGGGCAAAGTCTCCAAAGTCATCTGCTCCTCCCCCCAGAGGTTTGGCTTCACCTGGCAGGAGCACAAGTGAAGGGGGCACAGAGACTGAGGAAAACGTGCTGGGTTTTGTCTCAGTGGGGACAGGAACAGAAGGTGCTATTGAAGAGAAAAGGTCCAGATCGGCCATGTTGAGAGGATTTTTGGACTGGGACAGAGACGCTGTTGTCTGTTGCTGCTGCTGTGGTAGTGGCTGTAGAGAATGAGAGTTTGGGAAAGCAGAAGGAAAAGCAGGTTGGAAAATCTTGGCCTGTTCTGAAGGTTCTAGTGGAGAGACGCTGTCGGCGGTTTTAAAGTCTGTGAAGCCATCATCAGCACTGGCAGATTTGAAATCTGCAAATCCTTCCCCTGTGAACCACAGAGAACAAGTAAAGATTACTAAACAACATTCAATATGGCAAACAGACATAATGGGACATCAGACAAAAATGCATCGGTTGCTTCTGCCATGATTCCACCATGACTCTTTACAGTCCTAGAAGGAAGGGAATGGGTCAAGTAGTTTGATTCAGGTAGATTGAGAATGTTCCTGGTAAATGTCCAGCCATCAGATGAACTTTGGGCTGCAGGGTGTCCAAAGGAAGGAAATGATAAAAACATCACTCCACAAAAAAGCAACGTTTCTTTCAGTAAAAGAAATTAAACCCAATACCATGCAAGGAATTTTTTAAACGGGAATGTAAAGTGATAGTTATTCTGCATCAAAATACCCATCTTAACAAGTTTTCTTCTTATGCCTGAAAAAGCTGTAAACTGAAAAACCCTTTCTTTGAATTGTTGAAGGGTCCACTTGCTTCTACTCCGCTGCACAATTTGTTTTGTTTTGGTTTTTGTTGAGTATCTTAAAGCAAAGCATAACTAGCTACTCACACTGATCTACCTGTTGAGCTGAATACCTGTGATCCAAGTGGTCATCAGTGAAAGCAATTGCATTAAAAAGCATACGTATTAACCTGTTGCTAAATTGATAACCTTGGCAGCCCTAAAATAATGTAAAGGGACACAATGGCAAAGTGGTACCTCTCAACATTTTGAGGTCATATTCATTATTTTATTTTAAATGAAATGTCTGTGGAGCAAAGACCCTCAAGAACTAAAATACGTAACTTGCAGTAATTCCTGGACTTTATATACTGGACCACAATTCAATCACAATATGGTTTTACTAAAAGTGTCTGATGTCATATAAATGTGGCAAAATATATGATAAGGTGTACCTGAGCAGGCAACGTTCAATAGAATTTGTTTTTCAGATTTGTGTACATTTGATGCAAAAATCACAACAAACACATAATGTTGTTTATCTGGTTTTTGCAGCGTAAGTTTTAGGAGAAGACCACTCAATAGAAACTGAAATTACTAGATAAGATGGGTATTTTTCCAAATGAGAAAGCTCCACATGTTCTATGAATACTTTAGCAACAATATTACAATTTTAGTACAAAGTCTTTTTGCCTCAAAACTTTCCAACAATGCGAAAGAAGCCACATGGGAAAAAATTCAAAATGCATTCTCGAGTTTCAGTGGTTGTTAATGCATTGTGATACAATATATGCGTGGACTAGAATCTGTTCACACTGCTGGTGTGAATGGCGGAAAAGAGATAACTAATAGGCTCATTAGGAGATGGAGCCCGACAACGCCAGGAAAAGGTCACCGCAAAGCATGACTTACTGGAGTTGTAAGAGCTGTCCCCATCGGAAACTGTTCTAATGAAACAGGGACGGAAAAACACTGGTATCAGCACTTAAGACTTACAAAACCAGACGCTATGATGGAAGAATAGTAAAGTGGCATAACTTTATCCAAATTATAAAAACGTTTAACTAGAAGGAATCCTACACTGAGGCCACTTTCTTCCCTCTCAATTCCAACCAAAGTATGATTAAAATTACTTTTAAGCAGTATGAGATATTATTTTTGGAGACCTATTATGTCCTGACCAACTCAGAGCTCAACAAGTCAACTGTGGTTGGTCTGACATTTTGTTTAGAGTGGAAGACTATTGATTTCAAGTGTGAGAAAGGGTGGCTGAGCTTCTTACCGACTGGTTTCTTGTCAGCAGGTTTCTCAAGCTGTCTGAAAACACTGTATTTGTCTCCAATATCTGGATCAGAAAAAGAACAGGCACAATATGAAAAGCAAATAAAAATAACCTAAAAGGCAGACAGGTGCTACCTTTATACTGTTATGGCTAACCAATAGTGTATGTATTGTCCAAAGATCACAAAACCGAGCTTGTCAACAATCTTTACATAAGACGAGGTGTGCGCTCATTTAGCTGTTCTGGAAAGAGTTTCTTTTGCATTAAAATTTACAATCTCGAAGAATTAAAATTAATTTGGCAGTAAAAAAGGCTCTATGAGGTGGAAAAGGATATTTCTTTCAGAAAGTGTAGAAATCCATGATAGCAGCATCACTCTTTTATAACTTTGCTAGATATGCAGCTATGACGTAGCAGACGGTATGTCATTCTCTCTGCTGTTGGTTAAATTACTTTAACTTTAACTACCTCTTTACTTCATGCCTTCTTCATGAGGTTTACCTGGCTGAAGCATTTCATGGAGACCAAACAATGTTCCTAACATGCCAGAAACACTTTTTGGAAGTGCAGAAGTACCTGAAGGTGTAGGCTCTGCAGGCTGATCCACAGACAGCTGCTTGAAGGCAGCGTACTTATCCGAGGATGTGACAGTGGCAGAGGTGGAACCAGATACTGGTGTCAGCAGGGCAGGCGTGCTGTTAGCGACACAATAGCTATGGTCAAACATTAGGTAGAGAAAGGTTTAGTAGCATAGGTAAATTCCCATACATTGCCTGAGCTGATTACCTACTGCTTTGGGCTCAAGAAGTTTGGAGTGTGACCAGGGTTTTTGTCAAAGTTCTTTGTATTGCTCTGTACTCCTGATTATGGTTACTACAAAGCTGTACCTATAATGTATATTTTAGCTTTGTTTGTTTGGCTTTTAAATATTTTCACTCTAAAATACTCCAAAATATATCATGAGAGAGATGCAGTGGAAGCCTCCTTTAACCAAGACTCTTAACATCACTGCCAGTGATAGAGACTTTTTACTTTTACGCCATTTTGGGCAGGTTCACCTCCTTTCCAACCATTATCTGAAGGGCTGGGCAAAGCTGCAGCAAAGCACAACAAAGCAGCATGGGGAAGGCTGAGCAAATTGATTTTGAGTGTCATGTTAACACTGACTTAAAGCTACAATGTACAACTTAAGCTTGTAATGGCAACCAGTCCTCTTTGTTCTGTCTACCTCTTGGAACGTGTTGACAGCACCTGTCTACAGCAGATCAACTTTACAGTATATTTCTACAAAATTAATATTCTACAAAAATGACATACCCTAATCTTCAAATTGTATATTGCAGCTTTAATGTAAAAGGACAAATTGTTAAAAGCTTGATCCTACAAAAGTTAATATTCCACTGGACCAAACAAAAACGTATGTATGGATTTAAAACAAATAGTTACGCTTTCATCAGTTCAGACCAGAAAGCAAATAAGCCTGTTTTCAAAATGTCAAACAATTCTTTAAAGAAAATGTTTATTCAGCGTGTCCCACAAGCAAATAAAATTGATGGCAACCACTTGTGTGACGTTGTCGTGCTTCTTTTTCACACTATACTTTTTTCTCAGATACAAAACAAATCAAAAACACAAACTAAAACTTTTACTTTAAATTGCAAAAATGGTTGATGCAAGACATGAATCAAGCAGTCTGGGAATTGATAAGCATACTTTCCAGCTTCAGCTTCCTGAAAGCCCTTACATCTGACAGCGGGTTATGCCTGCTACATGAGCCTGGCAGCCCAACATGAGCTTTTCAGTCTCTCATTTAATTAGACAACAATCTCAGACTACAGGGACTACTTGTTATGTTGTTGAAAGTAGTTGGGAGTGTGTGTTTTCAAGGAAGAAGCTGAAGAACATTTTGAGACAACTACTTTATATCACACATAGATGTGCGATACTTCAATACTTCAGTTCGGCAGTGTCTTTGTCTTTCAATAGATAATTGCCTTCCAAACTAAAAAAACAGCCTCTGTATATGGGTTTGGAAAGTAAAACAAAGATATCATCTGCTGCCCACTGAAATTCATGATGAAATGCAAAGTCTTTGTTAATTTGCTGCAGTTATTGAAAAACAATAGAACAGTGTATCTCACTGGAGGGTTTTCAAGATAGACAGTGTAAGACACAAATATTATGCAGAATAACTTCAGTATAAAGAATCACTAGTGCCGCAATATGAGAAACTCATCACTGAGATCAAATTAAGACTAAGATGAGACAATGAGATAATGACAATTTGGAAGACATATTCTTGTAATGTAAACTCAGTATAAAGTAAAACCTTTAGCTTTTGAGACATTCTTAATTATATAGGATAAAATAAAAATTTTACGCTGATATCTTAAATTAAAGAAACAGTATCTTGATTATGTCCACACACTACCTGTTTTGGTGCTGAGGTGTAATGGTGGTGGGGAAGCTTCCAGCTGATTCCCCCTGGAACTCAGTAAAGGTCTGATCTCCTGCTCCTGGTTTAGGAGCCTCCTGGAAGTCCTGGAAGTCGTCATCGTCGGCTTTGGTCACCTACATGAGCAACATTTTCATGAGTATGTTACAATTAATGCAGTGATGAAAGAAGTACACAGAAATATGCATGAACTGAAATCATAGCTGCGTCACCGGTGCAGAAGGGAAGCTGGCAATGAAATTAGTGTTTGTGTGTGGTTGAGACAACGTTGCAGGTGCCATAGCCATGACCGGTGGTGCTGGTGTGGGCATGGCCATAGATACTGGAGGCTGGCTCAACATGGGCTGCTGGTGTTGGGGGATGACGGGGGCCATGGCCATAGACAGGGCAGGCAGGTTGGGCACTGGCGGAGAAGGGAACTGACTGAGGATTTCCACATTCAGTGCTGGAAGGCCACTCTGAAACAAAGAAAATAGGGTTAAAAGCTACAAATGATGTGTTTTCTTTAGAAAAGAGCAAAGATAACATTTAAATTATCGCAAAAAAGTATCGCCTGCATATCCAAAGACAGACACCATATCATCTCCCTATGTCCAAACATGGGTCAACGATGTTACATTGAACATGGCCACTGTAGCGTCTTTATGAATCATTTCTAGACGCATCATCCTGCTGTTAAAATGCTCAATATGGCACTAAATTCGTATTAATCCACCACTAAAAATTAAGGAGGCAACTAAGGAAATAGTTATAATTCATTAATCTAATATTTTGTCAACAGATAATGTCACGGTTCACTATGATAGTCTAAAACAATCATTAAAATATGATTAGAAGCAAGAACCAGCATTCTCCCACATTTTTACTATAAAAGACACAATAGTTGCAGATAGTTTTGGGAGTAATGACTGTTTAGGTGCTATAGAAAATAGTACAAATATTTACATAAATTACAGTTTTCAACAGCTGTTTTACAAATTTTAAAAACAACGCTTAATATATGATGTATCCGCTTTAAGCTCACAATTGGGGTTGGAAAATGAGTAAACACTAAGAAGCACACTAACATATGGCTGGTCGTTAAATGGGATTTGTCAACAATACAACAACTAATTAATGAAGTGGTGCTTTTAATTTCATAATTTAATTTATGAGTTGTGCACATAAAAGGCATATTGTGGTTTCTTTTGTTGAGTATACATGTTAGACACTTGAGAATGTCCACGATCGTGAGTAACACCACAGCTCGAGGTCACTCATGCTCACTGAACTATGAAATAGATGTATGATGTTTGTATATACACTATTCAACACCGTCAGACGTGACAAGGGGTGAGACTGGTAGAATAAAAAGATTTTTCCTCTCACTACCTAATCCACCTTGTTGTGCTTCTGTTTTAAGGTTTGAAGATTTGCATCACCAAAGGTGTCTTATTATTCCTTGCATGGAAGCAGTGGCATGCAGGGTTTCGTGAGCTGCCTGCAGATTCACCTTCTCCCAGGGGTGGTTGTGACAAGCCCAGGCTGACGATGATAAGAAGCCTCCTGCCAAACTTGGCTGATGGGGACTGAGCCATATATTCAGCTTACAATGCTTCACAAGCTCCGGGCTGCTTCACAGAAATGTTTCTCTCTCCCCATTTCAAGCTAAGCCTGTTTAATTTCACTGTGGAGTTTATGGCGCAGCTCTGTGGATGCCATGAGGGATGATTAGTAAAATTGTTCTAAGTGGATAATTTGTCTTGACTCGGGTGTTTACCTGCGCCACACCAATTAGTGCAAGTACAGTGTAGAGCTCCTCCTTGGTCAGCATGCCAGGTGTTGTGCGGTTGGCTGATGCCCAGATTTGCCCCAGTGCTTCCCTGGGAAGACCCGATGACATTAATATCGGATAGAGCTTGGCTGTGTCTATCCCTGCTGGAGTCATGGTGTATTCAAGTACCTTCTTAAACATTTCTATGAAACAGAAAAACAGAAAAAGAGATTCAAGCATGCCAGAAAATCTCAACTGTTAAATTAAACTGGTAAGATCAAGCACAAATCAACACAGTGCAGGGGACAGTTCCTTTGAATGTACCTGGGACGAGGCTGTCATTGTAAATCCAGGCTGGCGGCATGGGCTGAATGTGCTCTTGTTGTGGGTACATGCCAACACCTGCTGTCACAAGCAGTCGCACACAAAGACATACACACAAACACACACACACAAACACACCGTCAGTTATTATAGCAAAAACCTTGCCCAGGCACAGGATTTGCCAAACCTCTTGGCAGCTGAATCCTGCTTGTATCACACTCAACAAAATCATACAGCTCATGTCTGGACTCCTCGGTGCAGATGTAATGTTTCCATGTACTGAATCACAAGCATCCTGCCACATCAGACATACATAAATCAGTCAGTGAGCCACGTACAGCTTATTCCCTTCCCTGCTTTATATGAAGGCTGCTTCTGAAGAATAAACAAGGTAGAAAAATCTTAGCTTAACGGCTGGCACTGACCTAAATACCCTTACCCCTGCCAATATACAAACAACACATTTTAAAGAAAGCTACGGCTTATTCGGAATTCTTAACAGTGTCTGAAAGGCATCTGTTTACTCAGGCAGCCACAGTGCACATTAATACTCCCATCAGTCAGGCAATTAAATGAATCTTATTACACATCTCCCCAGTCTCCATGATGAGCCTCCATATTTCCCTTGATGACACAGAGGACACGGACACTGACAAACAAATAACAGCAGAAAGGAATAGCACAGTGGCATGCACAATCAGCCTTAGATTAGTTTGAACCCCAATGGCATCTGCCAATCCGTGCGCATTATTGTGAAACCAAGATAGTCAGCATGCAGCTCAGGTCATTCTCTGAGAGGTTGTTACATGGTAAGGAAACAGATGATATCTTATTGAGTCAGAAGGTATTACCCCAGGACCTCAACAAATACAGTCCACTTGCACAATGCGTGCAGAGTGCTCCAACATGAGAAGGCCCCCCTATTGAGATGTGGCCTGAAGTAACAGAGGTATAAAACAGTCCCAGACAGGGGTAGAGATGTGGCCAGATCAGGGACAGATCTACAGTAAACACCAGGGAAGCTCCCTCAACAATACCAGAAACTCATAAGCCCAGAGTTTAAGAAAACGTAGGTGTGATATAATTTAACGCAAAACACTGTGGGCTACAATAGAATGATGCTCAGTCCAGAATCTGGTATAAACAACTTATGGCACAAAGAGAGAGAACAGCTTCAGGTTTTGCAAAAGATGCATCTAGTTGTCAACAAAGGTTTACATTCACTCATCAGTTGAACTGTCATGGCAATATGAGGCTTTAAATCATTTTGGGGCAGAATGATTGTACAACATCCAGTACAAACCAAACCCCCTAAGAATTTGGGATAAATTAAATTATGGTTTAAAATTAAAAATTCAAACTTTTCACCTTTAACAGTCAGTTCTGGTAAATAGTTTCAGCTCCATGCTGTACAATAACAGTTCTCAGCCATAGAAAAAAGTCAGTTCAAAGAAGTAACTGAAAGCCTAATACAGATGTCTATAATTAGTGTATGTAAACCTTTGTGCACAACTTTATTCTGTATTTTGCCAGTGTTAAAAAGTCAGAAATAATTCTCCCAGGACAGAAAAAAAAGATAAAGCCTTAATTTTGTGTTAATGCTTCAGCAAAGCAGGAATAAAATCAGCAGCTATGACATCTAATAAACAGGCACTTCTCTCACCACTGTTGCTACTGGTTTGAGGGTACGAGTCAGCAGCTGAAGGAGGGATGCTGGCCACTGCCACAGGACCCTTAGGTGTTTTTTCTGCTGTGAAGACAGAACTCAAGTCCTCAGGGGCCGCGGCCCAGTTCCTGGCTTTAGTGCTGGACTGAAACTGAGCTGAAACTTTAGCTCTAGGCCCCATTTCAGCCAAACTCTGCTTGGATTTAAAGTTAACCTGGGCCGTCTTATCAGCAGTAAGGTCATATGAGGAGAATAGCTTCTCTTCCAGGGATGGGCCTAGATAGATAAGTGAGGAAGCTTCTTAATAACAGACACAAGCTACAGACAGCAGTTTAACCTTCTTTGATAAAAATACACACAAAGATATTACATTTTCGGCAATAATTAAGAGGCATTTACAAACCATTAGCTTAGAAAACACACATTTTCATAGATTTATCATTTCCCATAATATAGGACAACAACTCCGGTAAACCAAAAATGTGTACTTTGTGGATAAGCACTGTTTTATCTGACACATAAAGAGAAAAACAGTCCACAGCCAGGTGGAGCTAGAACTAAAGATGCAAAGAGAAATACAACCGTTATCGTTCTAGACTGTTTGTGGGTTATAGCAGGTCCAATGTGGTGCAACAAGACTGAAGCAGCCAGTAATATGGTTTCAAAGTATTACTGTCTGCACATAGTGGTGCAGGTGATGAAATACACAGTTCTACCTATGGTATCATACTACACAATCATCAACAGGTTCTGGTAACATGTCAACATATGCTGCAAGGTGCCCAAAAAAAACAGGAAGGAAGAAACTAGAGAAGAAAATATGGGTGTTAAACTAAGCTGTTGTTAAAAACCTAAGAATCGACAAACCTGATAAATGTTTTATAAATGAGGAACATGTGCTTGACTTATTCAATTGTCCACACAGTGCACACAACTGCCAAGTAAAACTGAATGTGGACATAACTTCAAAAAATGATACTCCTTCTCAGTAGAGCTAAAAAAATCATGAATTAATCATTAAGTAATTTAAATGAAGGGCGTCCATGTTCGATGTAATATAGAAGTGCCAGAAAAAAATTTACCCCAAATTCTGCATAATATGGCTTGTTTGGCCAAGATTTTTTCATTTTAAAACTTACTAAATACCCACCAAATTTAAAAAAAAGGTGACACAAAATCCAAACAAGAAAATTGTGCTGCTGATGAAATTTGCCACATTTGCCATTTAATTATTATCTCTTAGACTTTAAATACATCCACTATAATTTTCATGCGATCTTGTTACTGCTACTAGAGTCTGACATCCCGAGACCAACTAATATATTTTTTTACAGATGCCTCCCTGAACCTCTGTAGATTGGAGACAAGACACTATGAAGAGTTGGGTATTGCATTTCACTGGTACATGTCTGTCTGTCTATTGTCATTTAGAGTCAAAAGATCATTAGCCAACCCAGAGCAGCTGTTCGTCCACAGATCAGACAGCAGACAACACACCAGATTTAAAGCTATCTGACAGTGCACAACCCATAAACTAATTCAGTATCAGTAAATTCAGCTACTACATGGTTAAAATGTTTGCGCTTCCTAATAATTAAACAAATTGTAGTTTTTATTTATTCTGCATCCTTATTTGACTAGTTTAATAGTGTCTGGAAGCTTTTAAAGTTTAGGTAATGAGATGATCTGCTGTTCAGACTGAGGCTCTCACACTGACACCAAGTCAAAATGTGTCAGTTAAAAGTTCATGTCTACATGTACAAAAAAAATAGTTTGAAGTGTAACTGATCAAAATTAATTATGGGGAGTTAGACGAGGTGTCAACAAAGAAAAAGAAGAGTTACCTTGAAATGTAGATTGGGAGCTGGTGTTGGCAGCAGAGTGTTGGGTGACAGTGGGAATGGACACAGAGGCAGGGAGGGACTGAGAGAGGGATTGTGAGGAAGGTAACGAAGGTGGGACTTGGGCTTGAGCGGAGAAGTGGAAATCGGAGGAAGGTAAAGTGTTTACAGGACCCTGAACAAAGTCACTAAACTCATCATCGTCCTCAGGGAAACCTGTCTTGGGGGCAGGAGATGATGGCTGAATGTGGACTTGAGAGGAGAGGCTGAAGGCGGAGGACGAGGATGAAGGGAAGGAGGGGGGGGCCTCTACAGACCCCTGAAAGTCACTAAACTCGTCATTGTCCTCGGACAAAGCTGGGGGAAGGGAGTGAGTGGTGACAGACAGGTGTGATGGCGATGAGTCTGCAAAAATGAAGAAATAATCATGATGGCACAACACATGACACACTGCAATGGAGAATGATTTAAGGGCTGTACGGTGCAAGAGTGAGGTAACTGTTTTGTGAAGGACACTTCAGACCTGCAAATCTGAGTACAATCAAAAAAAAAAAAAAAAAAAGGAGGTATTTAACTGCATTTGTACAAATATCATTGCTAGATTATTGACTTTAAAGCAGACCAGAGTGTTGGAATTCTCTGCTGGATCACAAAATGAATTCTGGGGGGAAGACAAGGAAGAAAAACAGTGCCTTGCAACAAAAACTTCCATTCCTTCTTCCAACTAGTAATAAAACTATTAAATAAACAAAGAGATTTAAAAGATGAAATGTTTGGTGGAACTGCTCATAATTCACTAGTTTTGTAAGGTTACATGATACAAAAGAGTTGGGAACTTCTGCTTTAGAGTGTGTTTATTACTGTGAAAGTGTGTTAACTGCCCTCTGTCATGCACAGAAATAGGAAATAAGTGAGGAAAATCTATATTTTAAAAGTTCAGCATTTGAACACTGAGGTACACAAGCAGTTGTGAAGAAAACAGATAAAAACAGAAATTAATATATAGCTAAATTTAGCATTATAACAATACTGACAGATTGTTGTACAGATGAAGTGACAGACAAGAAAACAATTGATTAAAGAAATGTGTTATATAGTCAGACAGAAAATCCCAAATGTGGCTCATCTGGCTGCCAGCTGGGCAGCTAGCATGCCGACCTCCAATCTAGTTCATATTCACAGACGGTGATGTTTCAATAGAGCGGATGTGCTGATGGAGAATTCACAGCAAATCCAAGGAACTGTAACTTTAAAGTGAAGGTACCTGGCTTCTTGGTCTGGGATGATGGAGTGGGGTGCATCTTTGCATCTCTGCTGAAGCCATCTAAGTTGCCCTTGATTGCCTCCAAGGCATCATCACGGCTCTTCTCTCCTGTCTGCGCACAGTTCAACAGGGCATCAAGATGAGCAGCGAACACGCAGGAAAAACAGTGAGAGAATGTGGAGTGAGATTCACCTTGGGTTTGACACTACTGAGCAGCCTCAGTTTCTGTTTCTGCTCCTCAAACTGTCTTCTTTTCCTGTCCTCTTCCAGCATCTTTTGCTGCTGCTCCAGACGTTTTCTGCAGGGCAAAAAAATACAAACATCTTATGGACAGAAAAGTAGATAATATTTGTTTATGAGCAAGGTCATATAAACAAATTACTGTGCATGTTAAAAACTTAAAGGTGAAGATGCACATGATTTTGTGTATTGTTTAACTAGAATAAGATGTATATCTGTCCGCCTCAAAACAAATTATTATTCTACTTTTTATTGGTAAATTGATGTAATAACGGCTACAAAAAATTAGTCAAACCATTATGCTTCACATGTAAAAACAAATGCAAACATTATGAAACATTTTTATGCATTAATTTGCATTTCTGTCAACAGAGAGAGTTGGAAGGTGACTATGCAACATTGCAATCAAATGCCCTGGGCTACCTGCATGCCCTTAAGATGTTTAACATTTATAGTATAATACATTCAATAAACAGGATAGATGGAAGAGAGAAACAATAAAATCCTATAACAGGGTAAAGGGCCATAAGTGAAGCACCATAAACTTATCAAACTAGTGGTAACCCAAGGGCAGCAGCACTGGAGCTTAAAGTGATTCAGTGTCTTTTTTGTGGGGAAATCATTTAACAAGACAAACAATTAAGGGCCATGAGAGTGATTCTGTGAGGCTGTACATTAGCATTTCAACAGGCTTAGATTGACAACAGTAACATGCTGATGTAAAGAAGGCATGCTGTTTATCATGTTCACCATCTTGTATTTGCATGTTAGCATGCAAACATCCTCAGGGGTCCTTAAATGCATGACTATAACACCAACAGACATTTCACCCAGCCATATGGTGAAATCAGCAGAGAAAAATCAGCAAAGAAGTCTTACTGGTGCTCCTCAACCATTTGTTTCTGCAGGTCTGCAGTGTACTGAGGTCCAGCAGGTCTCATTCCCATAAATTGTGGCTGACCTAAGAACTGTAGCCCAGGAGTCTGCATGCCAATCGCCATTCCGGCCTGTTCGACGTACCCGCCAAAATGAAAGGAAAAACAGCTGTGAATTATGTTCAGGATTCTTGCTGTCACACACATTCGAATTAAATGCACACACCAAGGAAAAGCAGGGACATTCTGAATTACACTGATGGCTCAGGTTTTGTCAAAAATCACGAGGCAACCATCAATTCCTGCTAATGCATTGGTGTTTGAGCCCGAGTTGATCTCTTAGCAAACAGAATTAAGAAAAGCTCCAACTTGAATAAAATCTGAAAAATCAACACAGTACTGTTTCAAAAGTGTATATTCATAAAGGGAAACCCATATAACCCAAAGGGCTGATTATTGAACAGGCTTGCTGGGCACAGGCCCAGGAGCCTAAGAGGTAAATAAATATTTATAACCCACAAAAAGATACAATTTGATGACATGAAGCTATCCAAAACAGGCAAACATAATTACCAAGTACAGACACAACACATCACAACTTAGGCATCGACAACAGTCCAACATCAATACACAGGCTCACCTGCATAGGCATGGCTCCATGGGCCATTTGTGCCCCAAAGTTCATTCCCATCATGCCCTGCATGCTTGGTTGCATGACTGGAACCATAGGGAAGCCCTGCTGTTGCTGTTGTTGCTGTTGCTGCTGCTGCTGCTGCTGCTGCTGCTGCATGGGTACCATGCCTGCGGAAACACAAACACCAACACTACTATGATGAGGTACCCCAGACATGGCAGGCAAGTGTATTCAAATACTATTTGTCAATGAACCCAAATTTGAAAGCACAGTAAGGAAAACGCTATGTGTGAAAAAATGCTCCAAAGTGTGGACATGATTCAGTATTGTGAATCAATTTTCTGGACAGCTAGGAAAAAATAGACTCAGCAATAAACTAGTCTGTTTTCTGGTGACTACAGTGACAGCTTGGAGAAAAACAAGTGAACTGAAGGACAAAATGAAAAACTGTGTGTGTACACGTCCACAGATGCTGTGTAAGCTAGAGCTGAGAACCTCCAGATGACTCACAAGGCTCAACAGGGCTGAATAAATGGCTTGTTAAGGAGGCTGCAGACATTCTAATTCATGTGACTAAATGACATCGCTAACAGGAGCATGTAATGACCCCTGAGAAACGTTTCTCCCAGTGGTGTATGAATGGAGCGTTACTGCAAAGTCAACAGTCTAAATATGACAAACATGCACAGCCCAGTGATCGTACATCTGAGATTCATGATGTTCTACTGTGGATAAACAAAGGGCTGAGCTCCAATGTGGAAAAGCCTCAGTATCTTAGTGTTTAGCTTGTGAACACAACACCAGATTTGTCTTAACATGGGAAAACTGAGTTAGGATCAACTGAACATTTTATGCATTAGTGTATGACCTGCTAAAATCACGTTATAATGTGAATCTTAACTTTTCAAAAGCTGTTTATCTTGGAAACCAATATTTCCTTATAAAAATTATCGTGTTCCTAGAATTCTCCAAATAAATTAATGGGTTTCAGTGAGCCATTTGAAGTTGCAACGTTTACGAAGAAGTGAACAGGCAAGGTGATGCCATCAAGGTTAATGCAAAGGAGAGCCTGTCTGAAAGGGTTTACAGTGTGGGGATCAAGAGGTGATCTTTAAACACAAAAAAACACAAAAAGTGGTGTCCCTGATGACGTTTCAGTTCAGAAAGAATTATATTATCAAATTATATTATTATATTAAATTACATTACAATTTATTTTTTCAGCTTTTGTTGAAATTGAAGAATTAAGGCATTTTTAACAGATTTGTAAACTGATTAGGGTTCAAAAGGTGAGAACATTTTTTCTTGCCTAAAAATGAAGAAAATAAGCAGCACAGAACCACTTACCAGTTACTATGCCCACTATAACGCAATAGCATTACCTGAAACAAATGAAGCCATCAACAGATCAAACTAGTAAAAAGAGGGCAAGGCTCTACGCTGACATTTTTTTTTAATGGCACTGGTGTCAGGAGAAAGTTCAAGGCTCAGTTATTTATACAACCTTAAACGAGAAATACATTTCTATATTTTACATGAGTGCTTTCAGTCTTTCTTAATGTATGAAAGCCACTAAAAATATGAAAAACATCTCTAGATTCAGAAGACAGACAATCTGTAGAATTGAGAAAACAGGTTGGTTTGAGTGGCAGTGAAATTAATTCAGCTACAACTTGACAGTGAGATCAAATGAAACTGATTTCATCCTCAACGACATGTCTGTGCCAAAGAAGCTGTATATACAATGTAAAAAATTTATATAAGCATCTGCATCCTGATTTAAAAGTTTACAGAGAGAGAGAGATATACAGGGACAGAAGACCCCTCTTTCTGCATGCCAGTGTAAATCAGGGAGACAGCCAAAAGATCAGACAATGAGAACTGCATTGATAAAAAAAACTGAGGTATAAAGCAACTTATTTAGACTTTTATGAGGCACTTTGTGTTAGTTTTATTTTCAGTCAAATTTCGGGTGTAGTTTAATTTACAAATGAGATGGCATCACTTCGTAATGATCTCTCCCACCTTTTATTAAGGTGCTTACCCTGTCTGCATGCTTTGTTATGCAAATGAACTGAATATAAAACAGATTCTGTCATCCTTTAGCTCAGTTTAAATATTTAAAGAGTTATATTTTAGATCGTTTGTCAGGAACTCCACATCTGCTAACCTGTACCCACACTGCACAATTGAGTAATGTCACTGTCTTGTGCATTGATTGATTTTTAAGACAGAGGTGTTATATATCTTAGACTGAATGACAGGAGGACGAGAAAGAAGAGGTAGAGAAGGTTGGGGTGCTACATGAACAAAGTAACCTAATAAAAACATTCTGCTCATTTGACTCACCTCTCGGTTTCAGTTCTGATCAGCCAAGCACCAGGCTAGAGTACGTTACTTCCCACCAGTAAATGTACAATAAATCTGGGCGACTATCTTTTTGCGGCTTAAAATGCCAAACAGCAGCTCAGCTCAGCTCACGGGACCGAAATGTTAGTCCATAATTTTAATTGATGACAGGACAAACAACATTTGTTGGTGTGTTGGTGTGTTTATTCTCTGTACACTGTTGTAGAATCAGGCTTCAACAGCATTGTTGGTGCCAGAGATTGTATCATTTGCCTCCTAACGCTGCAGGCTTTGCCAAAGACTGTATATATGTGGTGGGTGGAGTCACTCTGTACCAACTCTAAACAACATGAGAGGACTGTCACTGTAATCCCCAAAACTGGAAATAATACGACTAACAGTGGTAAAGGTATGTTGCCAGTGGAACTGTGTGAACCTTCCACTTGGTGGAGAAGAATTGTTTTTCTTTGCAGCTTTACACAAATCACATGTATAATCTATTTGGACATATAAACACTTCAGTTCACACAGAATTCACCAGACAGTGACATGTTTGCAACATTAGAACTGAGCTCTAATGTTGACTGAAGGATGACTCACCTTGTGGTGGTCCTAAGCCCCCTCCGACAGGATAGATGAAACTGAAATGGGAAAGAAAAAAAATTGTTTAAAAAGTAGTGAGATTTACACTAAAGCTAAAATGATGTGACATACTGATAAAAAGTTAGGTCATTTGTGACCTTTCTACCTGAATTTTTCATGTGAGGTGGAGTAACAGCAGAATGCCCTCTAAAACCTTTACAATGCAAAGTAAAAGCCTAGACTGTGTCATTAACATTTTTCCTACACCTACTGCAGGGGTAAAGGTGGCACACGAGCAGTTTCGGAAGCTTATATAAAGTTAGACATGACTGTATTAGGATATATTAAGAATATATTATCAGCTGTTGGAAATCTGAATCATATGTTCTGTTACGTTCACAGTAAACTTGAATGTTTTCATTATTTAGAAAAATTACATTTGTGCTAAAACCAGCACAATTGGTGCAGACATATTCGAGTCCATCACGTGGTCTGTGCTGATAAACAGACAGTCAAGACATTACCGGAGGAAGTCTGAACAAGCCGGCCAAGTCTCTCCCTCAACAGTGCCAACCCACACAGGCCTTCAGCTATTTGTCTAAAAACTGATTATCCTCAGTTCCTCAGGCTGGACGTGATGGTGCAAAAACAGAGAGAATGAGAGAGGAAAAAGGAAAAGCCGAGGAAAAGCCAAGCCTCTTCTAAACGAGCCTGTATGAGTGCCATTAAAATACTGCTAACTCTAAGCCAACTTTGTTAACAAATGGGTAATTAGGATTTTTCACCAACTCAATTTAGCATCATCATCAACAACCCAAAAAATAAAATAGCTCAAGATATACAGATACAATCCAATACATAAAGCATCAAATACACATAACTTTCTGTTAATAAGTTAATGAACAGAGAAATAATCTGCAACTATTTTGACAATAGCTTAACTGTCATTTTTTCAAGCAAAAACAGTGAAACAAAACCCATTTCAGTATCTCAAATAAGAGATGAATTTGCCACATAACAGTAAAATAAATATCTCCAGGTTTGGACTGTGGGTCAAACAAAAAACATGAGAAAACTTCTCTTCTGGCTCTACAAAGTTGAGATAGGCTTTTCTGTTTTGGCAGAAAGTAGTAGCAACACTCAGAACAGTGCTCAGTAAAGTGCTGAGCAGTTTTGAGTACTGCTCAGAGTGCTGAGAAGTACTCAGAACAATTTTATAATAATTAAAAAAAGGTAAAATAAACGGTGTCTGGCACAATAACAGCTTAATTTATTAGAAGAAGGGCTGCAACAGCGACACTTGAATGTATATATGAACTTTTCTACAAATAATGATTTAAAATTATAAATCTCATTAGTGGATTTTATATGTAGTTAGCCTGCAGTTGCAAAAAATGCTTGAGTGTACATTTATTATTTCATTTCTTTTAATCAATCTGCCAATCTCTGTATTTTTATTTATTAAAATATAAACTGCCAAAAACATAAAATACATGTACCAATACAGGTTTGATGAAACTAAGGTGGCATCTTCACATATATTGTTTTGACTGATTGAAATACCCCACAAGTCTACAGTTCAGTAGGATTCTTTCTTTCCTTGAAACAGTTTTGTTTTAGATGAAAATTACAATGCATAAACAAACTAGTAGAACAATCATAGTTGCCTACTACTACTGCAGTAGTTATCTTCAGTGATGATGCTCAACTTGGAGAGCTTCAGATTGTCGGATCTGTTCCCTCCCAGTAAGATTTGCAGCTTAAAAAGCTTTTATAGGAGTACTACAGCACTGCTGCCCACCACCCTGAAGCAAATAACAGGTCATGGCTGAGCAGATTAACATAGGAGAAGATAAGCAGGGATGGCAGCTGGCGGTAGCCAGGCTGGCCACCACCTTGTATTAGGCCTGTAATCACCCAATGGCTATCATCAAACTGTTCCAAGAGATGGGAGACGTCAATGTCATCAGTACCAAGGACGTTAACACTACAATTATTGTTACTTCAACTAAAATTGCTCTTTTATTAGAATTTACAGTGGATATAACAAGTACTCTACTATTCAATAAATAAATAAATAAGCTGAGAAGCTGAACCTCTTCTTTGTGGACATCAGAATTTTCTGCAGATTAATCAAATGACAATTTATACAAATTTAATTATTACATAAGGGTTAAGGGAAGTGGTTATAATCTATTGATAATCTGAATAAAATGGTTGGGTTATTTTCACAGTAGGATATTATCAGACATTCATGAGATTGGCTGTCTAATGAATGACGTGACAGCATGGCCTGTTGATCACATCATCACATAGCCAAATCTGCGAGGAGCTTTCAACACCTAATCAAGCTGATATAGATACAATTACTTGTCAAACACCTAAAGAGGCTGCTCCAGCCATCAAGCAGGTTTTTGAAAGCTGCACCACTACTCCCCCTCCTGGTTATCTACGCTGACATAGAGAAACATTTTACTGAATTATTAAATAGACTATCCAAACTATCCAAAACCTTATTCCTTCATTTCTAGGCAGGCTACGTTTCTAATTGGTAAAACGTGATTACAATGTGTTACAGAGATCAAATCAGTTCGATCTGAGAGCAATTTCTGGCAAAATCTGTAACAGAGCTGCTCCCACAGGTGCAAAGAAAAGTGAGGCAATTGTATCACTGCTTGAAGGATATACACAAACTTTATGTATGTTATCAACATACTGTCATATACAGTAACAACAATCTATTGATGATTAAAGCTGAGGCCTTGTCAAATTAAACATTTTTTATTTCTAAAGTGAATAGTAAATTTAATGTTTTATTTCCATTATGATTTATCAAATAATCAGCACTATTATTGGTGTAAACAAGAGTCATTATAGCACAAGTCAACCACAATGTACCAGAACGATAAAAGCTATAAAGAGAATTACAACTGACTCCCTGTTTTGACAAGGCACCTATTCTTACCATCTCTGCCCACACTCACCCCATTATAACGGTTTTGGTTTCACCTGTCAGATGAGTATCACCTGGCAAGTGGAAATGCTTGTAGCCAAAGTATATTCATTATTTAAGCTGCTCAGCCTCAGCTAATGAAAGAATCATGAGGTTTGCCTTTTCATCTCTTCTGCAGACCATCATGACTCTAATGTTTTAATAACATCTTCTGCACATATATAATTACTGACTGAAGATTTGGAAAATGTAGTAGTGACAGGGTTAATCATGGGTTTCAATAAACAATTATTCATTAAACATTAAGCAGAGCAGGCTGAAAAACTGCTGAAATACTAAAGATTCTGCAGCTGTTGTGACAGAATAGAAAATCTGAATTTACAGTAGCAGCCTTTTGCAGGATCTTTACAACCCATGTGTCTCCAAGAACTTCGAAGTTTAACATTCATAAACTGAATACCCCGATTGCTTTTAATAATATTAGACACAACGTCAAAGTGGATGAAGTCAGGTTTTCACTCTACCTGCTGTCCACGGGCCCGTCGGAGTAGGCGCTAACGTTAGCTATTTACTGCCAGTGCTACAAGAGAGTGATGAGCGTTTCTACAGTAAAAATATTACAGCATTATCAGTGAATGTCGTCATTTTCCAGGAACAATGAATTCTGTTAGTATATGTGCACTGTGCGTTTAGATAATGCGGCCCATTGTAACAAACGGATATAGAAGCAGCTAGCTATGGTTAGCTCCTCCACTGTCCTAGCGTTAGCTGTGACACCTGACAAACCAGCCATCTCATCTCATCACTCTGCCTCAACAACTAAAGCAGCTTTTAGCGACGTTACAAGGGCCCGTCCTGGTGCCCAGTCTGGGGCTAAGTGACTGTCAGGCACGACTACGTCCCGAACAATCCACATTCCCAGGAGAGAGTCGATTTTAAAGCGCTAAAATACCTGCTGCCTCCTCCAGATCCTGGCCGCAGCGCCATCTTGATAACAGCAGTCACTGGTATAATGATGACGTCAGCAGCAAGAGGGTCATTGAGGAGTTGGTTCCCTGAGTTTAGCCTGTCAGGCACAGCTCACTTCTCCTGACGAGACCTTTTTCTTCTCCATACACGCGTCTCTGTGAAACTATGCTCAAAACTATTCCCTACAAATGTAACTGTAGTAATATTTTACTTAAATTAAACGATCACGATGTAGAAATAGCATTTATTGACCCGTTTTCTCAAAACCTGCACATTCAGCTTATCTTAGCCAATCCAGTTTGCACTTTAGGAACATATTAAATTAATAAAAAAAAACTACAAAACTAAGTATTGTATACAGTGAATGGAGGCTAAAACAACGACGATGATATAACTGCCTTCAATTATTTTTAAAGGAAGGCATCTGAATTCCATGACAGATCTTTTGCTGCAGTAAATACAATGTCCAGCAAGTGTCGGTATTTCATTTTAATTTTGCAGCTTTGGTCGTCGCCTAAAAAACCTGCCCAGGTGATCGCTGTTAGTCGCCCTGACCCTCATGCAACCTGTTGAACCACAGATATCCGTGCAGAGGTAAGTGATCACGGTTTTTCTGTCTTAGATCACATGACTGCAATGCTTTTTTCTTTACTCTTTTTGGAAAAAGTTGTCTATTCCATCACATCTTTTCATGTTGTCATAGATTTTACCTCATCATATCCTGTCTCTGTTTTCTTTTGTACTGTAAGCCCGGCTTGTCTGTTGTATTCAATCTGTGAGATAATTTACTTTACCATCTACATATTTGCATCACGGGGACTCTGTTATATATATAATAATTTTATTGTTTGCTTCATCTACAGTCCAGGGCAAATGTTAGTAGCCCATTATTTTAAAATGGCAAAAAAGTCAGTAAGCTTTTTTTTAACATAATATTTAGTGCAGAATTAGCTATTGCCAATGTTTCTTCAACAAATTAAATTACTGCAAACGTTTGCGTGCCCCTTGATGAATGAATTAAAATTAACTTTAATTCATATCTGATAGCTATGTCTGCATTATTATGTTAATGAAAAAATAATGGGGTACTAGGTTTTGCACATGACTGTTTCTGATGTTTTTACTGGCTGATTGCACTTAAGCCTTTGTGGGACCAGACAAAGTGATTCAGTTGGCAATTTCATTGTTACACCAATGACAAGGAGAAACCTCTTTGGCATTGTCTTGCTGGTGTTGTGAAAGATTTACAGCTTAATGAGAGCAGTGTAAGACATGGGATGACAAGCCTCACCGCTATCCATCACCTGGTCTGTTCTCAGCCTTTACTATCCCTTAGCTCTATGATTCAGAGTCCATATGCATGACAGAGACACATATGCAGCCATTAAAGGTTCAGTGACTGACAACTTGAAGAAGTGGTATTTTAATTTTAAATTACCACAACAAAAACAGCATTTTCCTCTGATTGTTTATTGTTTCGTCTTACACTAAAATTACTAGATCACTTGCATATAATTGCAAGAACACGGCTTTAGCTATTATTGTAGACAATAGAGTTTGGCATTTTTTCCAGTACGTGTGCATAGGTTTAGAACTAGATTGGTGTAGACATTTTGCATTTAATACATATACAAGATATGTGGTGTATTTTACAGACTTTAGAGTACATATGCTTAAACAGAATTTGTTTCAGCCCAAGAAAAAGTAAAAACAAGAGAACTAAGCCTGTATTTTAAAACTTAGTGCTTACTATATGCAAGGTCATAGTTACTGAGGACACTGAGATAATGTCCTCATTGTTTGCTTTAGTAATTAGATGTATTAAACACTCATTGTCTCCACTTAAACATAAATCTGCTATTTTTTAGACTCTGGGCTCCCTTTTTTATTTGTATCTTTATGTTTACCTGCTTAAGTGGAAAATTAATTTAGCACTATAACTATGTATATTGGTACGGTTTCAAACAATATGCATACATGATCAGTGGAATTAACAACAATACATTAAGAAAGAAAGTGTCTTAAGGGCTTATGTTGTGCTCTTAGACTCAGTTGCTGATTTTTAAAATCTAGCCAGCTCTGTCTTTCTCACTTTGAGGAGGGTAAACTTGCTTTAATTCCTTTTTTTTTTACATAAAAAAAACAAAACAAAGAAAACTAATGCCCACCTCATTTAAAATAGATATTTAATTCAACAAATACTATTTGAGTTTGATGTGCAACAGAGAAGATGGGGAGCTAATCTTCGTTACCTGTGAGGAGAGAACATTTACTGTTGGTTTAGCATCTGTATGGGAATTGTTGAAAATGCAATTAATTTAAAGGAGAAGTTTTCCTTAAATGTTTTTTTACTTTTTTCTTTCTTTTGTTTTTTGAGATATGCTCTATAATTTATCCTAAGTAAAGAGGAGCTGTTGACACCTCCCTTGATCCACACTGCACAGAATAGCACTGGCAGCAGTGCTGACATTTTCTCCTGTAAAGAATTATGAGGCTTATTCTTCTAATCAATCAGAGAAACCCAGACCCTGTGCATCACAACCCTGTTTCGCACATGAACGCAGGAAAGTGGCCATATAGACATATACCACACAGCGGGAGGTCGTCCAAGTGAGAAGAGTCCTCACGTGTGAAAATACGCCGGATTTCTGTGTGCAATCAGTGCGCACAGGAAGCAAAACATGATAACATTTTTTATTTTATTTATTTGTTTATAGCACATCAAGGCTGTACAACTAATTAAAAAAAAGGTTAAATCACTTGACAACAGCGGCGGCTGAGTTATAGAAAGGTCATCAACAGGCCCAGTTGCTCGCTTTAATCCTCCTGCACAGAGAGGCTCACTATCCAAGGATATAATCCAGATAATGTGAAATGACCATGACAGGTTATGCCCATGGCATAGTTATCTATCAGTGCATTTACATGCAGTCCGAACCCTGATTGTGCTGTTATTCGCAAGCAAAGCAAAAAACTAAACAAAGAAAAAAGAAATCCAGGAAAGTCAGAAAACAGATTTGTGCAGCAGGTTTCTTATAAAAGTCAGGGGTGGAAGAGAAATCCGATTACTCTTTTACTGCTCATACACACAGTAACCTGTTTCTTTAGTGCATGTAAACTCTGTCTCCTAATTACATGAGAAAGCTGCTTACTTTGAATAACCTGGTTACTCAAGTGCATGCAGTATGTAATCGACGGCCTGGCAGATTGATGTCGAGTCTCATGCTGGCTTGAAAAATTGCATGCTGTAGCAATTTAGACATGAGTTAGGACAGACAAGCAGATTAATATGAATGTGTTTTTTAGTTGATTTTAGTATCAAAATCAGCAGCACATACATTCTTATACACGGTAAAGTTTCAACTTTCAAATGAAGCCAAAACACATTTGTAAGAGGAAGGGGACTGAAATTATTCTGTGCAACGTGTGGTTGATATGTTTATGTGAGCTCATTACATCTGTTTTGATTCTTTTCTGTTGCTTTTAATTGCTTCTATTGAGACACTATTACTTTACTATTAAAAGGCTGATTAGTCCTCATCAGTCTCACTTCCCCTCCTCTCCTCTGAGTCCATTCATAAGCCTCCGAGAGCAGAGCAGGGCTGCCACCCTGCTGTGTGCGCCGGGTTTAGCTGGAGGCCGGTCAAGTCAGTCACTCATGTTCCCTCAGTCGTTGGATCTGGACTGGCTGTGGGTAGCCCTCCCCAGAGGAGGTCCAGCAAAAGAGGTGAACATTAACCCAAGTCCCATTATAGGCATCCCACCATTCCCCATAAATCATTAACCTGTTCAGCATCAGGCCCGTGACAGCATCAGCATGACAACATCAAGCTGTCAGGATTTGTCTAAAGCAGGAGACTCAGACATGCAATTTTGCCTCACACAGACTCATTTGTAACATTTCACATGGCCAATATATTTAGTTCATAGATTTTTTTACACTTGCTTTATCTTATTTTATTGTTGTTATTTTCTTACTCGATGAGACCTGATGTCTAAAGCTCTTCTGCAGAATTTGTGATGTTTCCTGTAAAATGATTTCATGACAAATAAGATAAAATAATTGAAATTGAGATCAAAAGCCACCTATCTTTTAATGAGTGCAGCCAAGCTGTCACTGTTGGTGGTAATGGTGGCAATGTACAGTAAAGGGGACTGACTGAAGAAGCCTGACTGATCTCCGTGATTGTGCAGGAGCACAGCAGAGGCCTCCTTGATCAAGGCTATTGATGGAAGACTCCTGTCACAGCAGCTCCATGCATGTGTATGTATTTCTCCATAGAAAGGTTGGAGTAAACTCTGATTGCAGTGACCAATTAGTCCTGGCAAAGAGTGGCCTTCTGACCCTTGACCCCTGCTGGGTAGTCTTATCCATTAACCCTTTGGGCCTCAGCTGGAGTTGATGTAGTATCCTTTCTTCTGGTGCTGCTCAACACACGGCCACATTCACAGTGTAGCTTCCACTTTCTGTCTCTTTGTCCCGCTCCTCTATTTTCCTCGTGTGTCAGCTTGCTTCTCACGTTGACCTCTCATGCCCTCGGCTGTCAATTGACTTTCATCAGAGCAGCAGACGAATAGCTACACACTCGCTAACAGAGCTTGTTCTGGACTCTTTCTCTCTGTTTCTCTCTGTCGCTCTCTCTGTTTCTTTGTTGTGTTCATTTTCCATATCTGCCATATTGTTTTGTCTCCCATTTATTACTGGATTTTTAACACTTTTTTAATTGTGATCAGTGTAGTGGTTTGTGTTTATAGTTTTGCCAATATGGCAATTTATTTTCAAAGATTAATTTCCTCCAAACATTATTTGTTAGTTTTTATATTATTTAATTGATTCTTTTTATGTTAAAATTTCAATATACCTTGTGTAGGTATATTTGTGCTGTCAAATATATTTATTCACTAATACCTTATTGCATGACAATCATATAACGTTTTATCAAATGAATTCATAATGTCTAATATCTAATATCTAATATCATCATTGCAGCCATAGATGAATTTCTGAATCAGGCTGTCGGGCACAGTTCCATAGACATTCCCTGTTTGTGTCAAGGAGCCAATTTTCCTTCCTCATCAGCCAGTTAAAAAAAATAATTTCAGACCGGGAAAAAATGAAAATATAATTTGTATTTAATCACTTGAAAGATATTTCAGAAATGCTCTCCATATTAGCAAAACACCAACATTTCTTTCCATGTCCGATTTTTTTTCATTTGTCCAAATGTTTACATATTCTAAATGTATAAAACAGATCCACATTTGGTGACTTAGTGAAGTGCTTTTGAGATAGTTACTTTACTACATTTGTTAGACAAGTGGCTGTTTATTTTGCCAATCCAGGACCAAAACAGAATCAATATCATCATCATCAGTAAATGATGATGTATTATTAAATTAACTGGCAGTACACAAAGCTGTGCTTTTCCCATACTGACTCTGGTCCATCATAGCATTAAACCACCAGGTGGTGGTAATATTGAGGCTGATCCCTGTGCATTTTTTACTTACACAAACACTTTCAGTAACTTTTAGAGCAGGTATTTAGTACTACAAATTAAAAGACTTTTTTGCTTATTAATGAACATGTCTCTTGATACAACAGCAAATGTAAACATGCCAGATTATAGCTAAAATGCTAATTTTCATAGTCCCTAGGCAGATAGCAGAACGCATGAAAACGTACAATTAGAACAGGTTAAAAAAAGAACAGCATATGAAAATGTATAATAAATGCAAAAGGAGTAATGATACTATAAGCAGAAGTATCATTGAAAATAGTAGCTCAATGTTTATGGCTTAATTGCAGTGGGTATCACAGCATGTGTCCTGATTACGAAGCTTTATTTTGGCCTTTGTGTAAAACATGCGCAAAGCAGGATCAGAGTCCGATTAGAAACTAATTTTAAAAATACGTTTTTTAAAAACCCATCAATAATTTTGTGTAATTAGTGAATTGATAAGTAGGTCCCTGTATGTCACAAGAGTGGGACTTTGTTTGACATTTGCCCGGAGAATATCTGTGAGTCATGTCTGGCCAGTGTTGGGCGGGATCAGCTTTGATTTTCCCTGCTACGCTCTCCTGCCTCAGAGTCACGCCAGTTGTCTCGCAGGAGGTAAAGAGAACACTGGCGATTCTCTCTTCCCTCAGCCTGCTGTGCTTTGATCAGTTGCCGTACTGCAGCAGACAGCTGTGGAGGAGGTGATGATTATCTTGTAAAACTGAATCAGTGCTGTCCTGAACACAGGTTGAAGTTCTTCACTTCAGATTCCTGGAACATGACACATGGGAACCAACTTTTATGAATGTAACCCCTAAGTTTCATAGCCCCTATTAAAATAAATCCAACCTATTACTTAATGAGCAATTTATCAAAGTGAGAACATTAGTTTCCCTAAAAAAATTAACTTTGTCTGACTGATAATAAATTGCATATAGCAGTCCATCCAGTTTGAAACTTTATGCTGGTATTACATCAACAAAAGAAGACGACATTTGGGAAAAGAAAGCTCTAATATGTCATTTGTAAAGTACGAATCAATCAAAGCAGTGTAAATCTGGCCAGCAGTTAATCCTATTAAGCCATGTTCCTTAAATAAGCACAGTATTCTGAAGCCTGAACAAGATAATAACTCCATGCATTATTACTATCTAATCTACAAATGTTAATTTTGCTTGTAGGCGTAAAATTCTTTAGTACATGCATTCTTCAACCATTTAACCTGAAAATGGACTGAGTTTGTGTTGGAGCCCTAACTCACAGCTAAATTAGAGAGCCTTGTATTTCATAGTCTAACAAATGCAAATTAACTTCCCCGTATTTCAGTTTCTTTTAGAGGAAAAGATTAAAAGAGGCAAGGGTCAGATCTTTAGAGGCTTCCTGGGTCTGAAAATCAAAGCCCTCATTGAAAACCAAATAGAGCAACATCAGTGGATTACAAGGCTTTGCCCAGCAGGGCTCCATGAGGGAGGCTGCAGGTCAGCACGGGACTGGAAACATTGTTAAGGTACAGCACAGAAATCCATTACAATTTTAAATGTGAAGCTACTGAGACAGTTAAGAAAGTAGTCACGATATTCTGTTGATGTCTTTTTCACTATATACATTTTTTTCTGCAGTTTTTAATTAAAAATTCCAGTTTTTCTTTCCATGATGGCAACAATCAAAGCGGCTATAATTAGTATTTTCACATTGACACATGAGCGCATGACCACATGTGAAGGTCATCCCTCAAAATAATAATGACTCTGTTTACTGTTGGTTTTTTTATGTGTCTTGGGTGTTTGGATCACAAATGGACAGCACCAAATACAGTGTGAACAACCACCAAGAAGGACTGTAATCAGATCATTCAAACCACTTGCTAATGTGGTGTGGGATGCATCTGAGAGCACACTGAACCTGCAATCCCTAATGTAATCGCATTGTAAAGCCAAGGGAAAAAAATGTGTCAGTTATTGTCACCTAAAATTACAGTTCCTGGGCAGCATGGGGATGGAATGGTTAGCATAGCCACTTCACAGCTATAAGGTCCTCAGGTTGAATCCCAAGCCGTCTGAGGTCTGTGTCGAGTTTCCTGTTCCCCTCGTGCGTGCATTTTCTCCAGGTACTCTGGTTTCCTCCCACAGTCCAAACACACACATGCACGTTAGCTCAACTAGTGAGTCTAAGTTGTTCGTGGGTGTGAACGGTTGTCTCTCTGCGTATGTCTCTCTGTGTTGGCCCTGAGACAGGCTGGCAACCTGTCCAGGGTCCAGTCATTATTGTTGTGATGATGTGATTTCTTGCTATATATTTGTTTATATGTCGTTTTGTTGTTTTGCCTTTTATTTCTTTACTCACCTTTATTGTTTCCATTTTGCTTAATATTTGATTGTTAGGCACATTGAGATGCATTATAAATAAAGATCACCTGACTTGCATATCGATCAATCTATGTTTCACCATTGTATACAAAGCAGTCCACAACATATTCATTTTGGAAAAAAAACACATTTACTTCAAATATCAATATTTTCTCAGAAAGTATAAATAATGATTTATGATTGATTTCAATTTTATACAAAAATAATACATTACATATAGGAGGGGAAAAATCATGTCCTGCCACACAAGTATGAGTGCCCTCTGATCCAATGGCAGTCACAAACCAACCAACACAATAATAACAATGTAATGACCTAATATTGAGGAGGAGGCTGCATCTGCCACACTTATCATACGCGAAGTTTGATAGTCAAAATAGCCTTTTTGTCTGTTTTGTTTAGAGTGAAAGGAAACTGCCAATTGTGGTCCGTATTTTTAACTTCCCCCTTATTGTCCAGCTAGGTAACACTCTGTCTAAACACAGCTTAAAGGTCAGGTTCACAGGTTTTCAAGTCTGTTTTAAAATGGTCAAAATCCAAACACAGAAAGGGTTTTTACTATGACGCCCCTGGTAATACAGGTCTTTTAGAGATTCCTCTAAAATCCTGTGCAAAAAACCTATCAAATAAGTTTTTCTTAAGACTTAAACCTTTCTAAAGGCTTTAACCTTTTAAAGGAGTCACATTAAAACCGCTACCAAAGGAGGAAATTTGACAGTAAAAACACTTTAACTTTGAAAGAAATCCACTTGATATAATAAACTCAGCCGGAAAAATGCCTCACATTTTGCTGTAGATATACAATGAAATACATTTTAGCAAAGAAGTAGGACTGTGGATTTTAGCCCCCATCACTACTGTAAGGGCTTTAAGAAAGGACGGAAAGTGATGCAAATGGTCACTGTAAAAAAAAAAACTTCCAGTGTAAATGCAGGCACCTGATTCTTATTTTAATACAGACTTGGAAAATTGGGAACGTGCCTTTTAATACCGTTAGCGTGGGTGTATGTTCTCACAGCAGCTGCTCGTCTCCCCACCAACTCTCAGTCTTTGTGGATTCCTGTATGATTAGAGCAGCTGCTTTCACAACATGGTCCTCTTTCATGTTTCTCCCCTTCACAAAATACCAAACTAATGTGACTGTTTTGTTTCTGAATACTTGGCAATTTTTTCACTCTTCTCTGTAGGGGGTTTGATGATTTATAATGAGGAGTTATTAACAATATTTGTCCTTTTTGGAGTCTCTTCACATTGTGGCAGGAAGTTGGAGAGGGAGGACTAGAGCGGGGAGGAGGAGTCCCATTCCTGAAATTCACCTGAGCCTGTGTGCACTCAGAGGTTTCCATAGAAGGAAGGGCCACTTTTAGCATGTGTGAGTTAGTCCTCCCCCACAAGGCAAGACTCAGTTTATAGATATGGCAGGCTAGCTTTTGAGACATGGTGATGAAAAGAAGTTGCACCTACACTATGCACACATTCATCCATCTGCTTTTGTGTTATTTTCCAGGCAGCTTTATCCACAGCAACTCCAGCTATTATATAACTTTTTGTGACTTCGCCGATGCGTTTTCATTTCCATGTCTCAAGTGTTGTGGAGTCCAGTTATACAAAGCATTGCATACACCTAAAGACATATTGCATAGTCCTTTCAAGATTGTCAGCAGTCTTTTCAATCACAGTATACACATTGAACTCGAAATGAGGAATCCCTCATCGTCTGCACTAGTACAGTAAACCGAGTGTGAAAGAATAACATGGAAGACTCCTATAAAGCCCATTAAGAATGTCAAATTTCATGCACAAGATTGATACAAGTTGTTGCGATTGTCACAGAGTTCTGCTCACATTCAAAGGCCACATTCAAAGGTAATTTGTGTGAGTGAATCGTCTTCACTGAGTCCTTCAGTCTTCACGGAGGCTGTATACTGTCTCAGTGCATCTTCATATTTCCTTCGTTCGGCCTTCGTTTAGGTCCATACAGTTTGTGAACAGTTTTCGGTGCTTGGTCTTTGTTCCTTTGTAATGTCAGAAAAAGGATTACTCTATATGTTAAAAAAGATGGGGGCATGAAAAAACGAATACTGTTTTCAAAAATTGGATCATAATCATACATCCTGGTTGATCGTGTGTGTACGGCAGAGAGGAATCCAGTCTCCCCACTTTCAGGTGCAATGAGTTTTTTCTTCGTCTTCTTGGTCCCCATTTCTAATTTTCACTGCATGGGTCAGCGTCGTCACTCCTCTCATTTGTTGACTGACTCATCATCCAGTGTGCCGTTGCTGGTTATTAAGAGTTGTCATGGTTACCACAGTGAGAGGATGGAAAAATGTGCTCTTGTTGCCGGGCACCGAGGAAGTCAGGTGGATGCTCTCACCAAGCTTGAAGAGGACACTGCAAAAGCAAAGGAGAGAGGTGTCAGACAAAGTAGGCCAGCATTACAAAAACCAATAAATACAATTTGCCCAGTAACACAGGAATACACGTATGTGATGTGCATTTTATAATGAAAGGCATATAAATATCAGTGGTGGAGCAAAGTATGTCCTACTCAACTTTTATTCTACCGTAACTAAACTGAAATTATTATTCGAATGTTCCCATATTTGCAGATTTATGTTCTATTAATTCGGACTCTTAACAAAAATTGTTGCAATCCTACATTTTATTTGACAGATCGAATTTACTCCTTGAGTTTCTTTCAGATTGACGCTGTAGATCCACAACACATTAATAAAATAAGATATGTTGTTGTTAATTATTATAACTACTAAAACCCATAATAATTAGTTAATTCCACCTTGACCAACAACATGGTTAAAATGCTGCTTACATGTTAATAAATCAGTCTTAATCCAATGAAAATAAAATTACAAGATCTAGTTTTAAAGTAAACTTTAGCGTTAATATTCCCATACCTTCACTAAAAGCTACTAAAGGCTATTTAAGCCCTGCCAGGAAACTCAAAATCAATCAGCTCTGCCCGGCACAGCCCTCACTCCCCCTGCTCTGTTGTCCTCTGCTACACTACATAATGGTTTTTATCCAGAGCCTTAGATGTTTGCAATTATGAACATATTTCTAGTAAAAGGAAATAAATTACTGTAAAATAAATAATTTACAGTAACAATAATACTTTAAAGGCATATGTGAATTAGTTTGTATAAATTATGTCATCAGTATAGTACAGTATGTCAAATAGCTGATTGTATGTTTTTGTGATATTTGTTTGTGAAAATGTGACTGTTTGACTTTTACTTACAATGCAGTATTTTTACAAAGTAGCATTGCTACTTTTTCAAATTAAATAAGCAAAATACTTCACCACTGATAAACACACCAGCCAGGCCCCACCATATGCCACACCTAACCAAATATCTCTCTTATCCCTTTTGTCCTGAGTCTAAAATGTCCACCCCCCCAATGAAAATGTTTTCTTTTTGGATTCTTTTTCCCCTCCTGGATCCAGGTGTGGCGACAGGTGACCCTGGCATGCCCCTGCAGCTGGCAAACAACATCACCTGATAAAGCTGACCTGCAGCTTAGACCTGAGTGATCAAATCTTGGCTTTGAGCTGAGGTGAGTTTTAAACAGAGTAAAGCTTAATGGAAGGTTCCTGGTAAACAATGAGTGTTATAAAGTCTGAGTGTGCAGGCTGTGTCATGAGAGGAAGATTACTCCGTTTAAATAAAGTCCTGATAAGTAAATCCCTAGGAGAGCCTGCTATTTAGCTGCTCTTTGGATAAAGAGGTTAGTGACACCCCACAGGGTGAGGATGGTTTTAAGGGTCTGCAGCTAGTATCTAATAAATGAGAGAATGTGAATGTATATGCTTTTAGTAAATAACTAATACTACTTTGAGCTAGTCCACGTGAATGTTGGTTAAGGATTTTTAATGCAGACTTTCTTTTTAAATTGAGGTTGTTTTTTTTTTATTGTACTTCTTTGCTTCACTGGCTACAGCTTTTCTCAGATTTTCTAAATTCTCTGGACTGAACACCGAGTTACACCTTGAGCAAAATCGGTCTATTTCACAGCCTTTGATTTGCCTTTTGTAGGGGTTTGCCATGTTCTGAGCTATCTTCCCATCAATCCATCGGTCTGTCAGTAGCAGTTACAGGCACAAACATATTCTGTCTCAGCGTGGGAAATTGAGCGTGTGAATGCACCACAGACAACATTTCAGGCTAGAGCGATCACCATGAGCAGGGAGAAGTAGGAAAGAGGAAGAGGGTAATTACCCAAACAAAAAAAAAAATAACTCCACCCCCCATCCAGTGTATCTCATCTCCAGCCTCACTGTAGCATGGAGCAAAGTAGCAGGACACAAGGCTTGAGAACTTTGATCAAGAGTGAGGCTCATTTCCTGATTGCAGAGGAAAGTCTCACAAGGAGAAAGTCAAAGGAGGGAGCGTTAATCAAGAGGCGTTCAGGGTGAGGACACACGTGATTGATAGACTATGGAAGAGGAAATAGGAATTCCGAGGAGTGTGCTTTCCACATATCTGTCGTCTCTGTTAGTTTGGAGTCGAAGGGAAAGCAAATGAACATCAGCAGCAGCCCCCCTACAAAAAGCTCTACAAAGAAAAAAATGTGCACCGCTACGTTTTTACTCATTTTGTGCTGTACTGAGCTAATAAAATTGTATTTACCCAAGAGAGACCCCCAAGTTGCACCATCTTGTTTACAGGAGCATCCTAATGTGACAGGAATTAAATAAGTCAGCACACGATCATAACACACACACACACACACACACAAACCTCTCCCCCACTGTGTCCTGCAGTCAGTGTCTGCTTTGATTTGTGTCATTTGTCTCGATCGGAACAGAGTGACGACGTGAGGGTGATTATCAATAGTTAAGAAGTGAGCTGAATAAAATGTCACTTTTCAAAATAGACAGTCCTCCCTGTTGTAAAATGTAAGAATTACTCAGCTGTGAAATACAGCATAAGCTACAATAATTGTTTGCACATTGGCTCATAATGACAACTTGGATTAAAATGTACAGTGACAGGTAAACGAAAACAAGAAGGTGCTTTTAACTGTGGCTGCGAGATGTGATGTGGTGCAGGTTCAAGACTGACCGTCTTGCTCGAGGACATGGAGCTGAGGGTGCTGATGCTGTTGGCGTCTGTGACCACCATGGCCGAGGGGAAACGTGACGGGTGGGAGTATTGTGGGGGCTCCTGCTTGTGAGGATACACTGCAAAGGAACACAAAATAAAATTGTTATGTCTCCACCACTATAAAGAATAAAAATTTAATATAATTATGTCAGGCACATTTAGAGCTGCTCAACACACACCAAAGATGATTTTGAAGATGATCAAGACCAAACTATGCATTTTGTGTTTGTTTTCATCACTTATTCCCTCGTGTCTGTATGCATTGCAAGTGCAAGTGTATAGTCTTGATTTTTATATGTAAAGTGCACTGAGATGACCTGAGATGCTACATAAATAAAACTGAGTTGAATTAAATTTTAACTATTGAATAAGTCAGGAAATCATTCTGTTCCATTGCTCATGATTTAATGCACAGATTATTCTAAAGCTGAAACTTTATATATATATGAATGTTTTGGACTGTAGAATTTTTATATATTTTTTTTACATGTTTTTTTTTTTACATGCATTTTAGATGTATTTGTTTCAGTGACGAGGCAAATGAGAAAATGCAGAGTGAGAACGAAGGTATGCCAAACTTAGAGACCATGTTTCCTAACCATTCGACATTGACGCTGCCCCATTCTTCACGATTTACCATAATTTTAGACAAAACCATCAAAATCAAAAAGCACATTAAACAATGATGTCTACATGCTACATACATAATCATTTCTATAAATGATTTAGAAAACATACAGGGCGGCGGAAACGAGTTACTGACTGTGCGAGTGTGTGACGGTAGCCATGAACGGCTGCTGGCTCATGTGGCTGGGAGACTGCTGCATCAGGCTCTGCTGGTGAGGGCTGTGGAGCTGCTGGGAGAACTGGACCGGCTGCAGAGTCGCAAGGCTGCCCGCCACACTGTTGATCACTGGCACAGTCTGAGACTGCGACGTGTTTAAACCTGCGGAAACGCAGCCAGACCTTGGTCAAACCATGTTGTGATGACATCATGCATATTGAGTTACTTTCATTGTCTTCTCTGAGATGAGTTGTTTGAAAGGGACGGAGGACTTACTCTGTGCTATGGCCATGACTCCAGACAGAGGCATGATGAGGTTCTGCGTCTGCTGATGGCTGTGGTGGGAACTGTGGATGTTTGTAAGTGTGCTGACTGGGGGAAGTCCTCCACCTGAACCTGATATCTAAAAAAAGATGAAGGATATAAATAAAACTGTCACACTCTTTTATAGCTGTATATTTGTTGTGACTGATTGTAACACTGAAATTCACGTGGGTTTGAGTATCTACAATGTCAATCCACATAAATCCATTTTCAGTGAAACAGATGTTGTCGGCTAAAGAAACAAAAGAAAATAATGTTGATTCAGTTCAGATTCTTTTATATCACATTCTGCTTATGAAAGTCGACTCACACACAGCACGCAGGCAAATTCTGATAAGGATCAAAAGGAACAGAAGAAAATCAAACTAAAGATGGCAGCGAGCAAGACTCTGTGTGAGTTTGTGCCGCACGTTGCATGTTGGTTTAGACAAATCCTCACATGCTTATTTGCACAAAACAGCTGTACTCAAATCCCTATCTTTGCAGTAGTCTCTATCTGGGTCGGGATCCTCCCAAATGGTGGGGTTGGATCTATTTGATTATAGCCAGCTGCTCACAAAGGAGAAAACAGCTAGACCACATGTGCAGATATGAAACAGTCAGCTCTGAGCAGCTGCACAACAATCGGACTACTCCTACTGAAGTCGTTTCACTTAGCGCACAGCAGGTACACATGATTTGAATGGTATTTTTTTCTAAATCTGAACAAAATAAATAGATTAAACACATGGATCTTGGACTGGAACACGTTGTAAAGACTTCTAAAGAATTTGACAGGATAGATGTCTCCAAAAGGACTGTTGCACCACTGCTCAAATGCTGTCGGTCCGTGCCCAGGTTTCCTTGTCACTGATCAAATATTGGACTAGGGCAGAGGGGAGAAACTCGGAAGTAGAAAAAACTAATTGGGCGTCATTTCTCTGCAAGAGCAAGTGGTGCTCCACCTGCGGCTCCTCCTCGCAAGGCATTTAATCAATAAGAGCATAAGGTTTCTTTGTCAGGTTTATTAGCTGAGCGATGAACATGACTGGTGCAATCTGGTGAAGGCTGTGTGCTAGTCCAGCCATGGCCTACCACCCTGGCTCCACCTTCCAAACAGAGCAGCACAATGTGCTAATTGTTGACTCCTGCCAGTGGATCCATGGGAGAGGACGTTCAGGAACCCGCTCTAGACGCTGACCTGTTCTTATCTAATCTAAGGCCACGAGGGCTTGGGTGTGTTCACTTACCATCTTGGCATCAGGTGACAGCAGACTGTGGCTGTGGTCCAATCCTCCCGGAGACACCTGCTGGTGCACCGACTGGCTCGTCGCCATCGCGTTGCTACCGTGGAGACTGATGGACGTGGAGGAGGTGACCTCACCCGGGCCTTGGCTGTAACGCACTGAGAGAGAAACCCAGAGTGTTAGTGTCACCGGTCCCAGCTCCCAGCTGCTGTGTGCTCAAACTATAACTGTTATATAGGCCAGAGAGATAGCAGCACAGGAGTTCAACCAACCAGGCAACCAACCAGACTCACCTGCTCTTTGACTTAGACGGGGTAGGACAGAGCAAACAAACACAATGACCTGTCCACGACTGCTATCTGCGTAGCTTAGCCAAGGCCATTCGCTGTGTACACAAACTCACTACAGCACAACTCCCATCAGACTATGTGATCAGCACACAAATGCTACTGATGATGAACGTAATCACGTCAGCGTCAAGTTCACCACTGCTGGAAGTATGTAGGTCCCTCACTAAAGTGCAAGCACTGTATAAAATACACAAAGTACATGTCTCTATTAAAGCTAGTGAATGTGCCAAAGTTGTCCCTGGTGTGGACATAAAAAGTCTACACACCACCAGATTTTGTTTTTGATGCTGTAAGGAACAACTGAGTAAATGTCAGGAAATAGGCTTAATTATAGTTCATTAATAATTTATTAATAGCAGTCGTGTAAACACAAGTTTGAATGGGCTTTGGTTAATTCTGAACATAGCCACATACTTAATTACAAGAGGGTGTGTACATTTTAATTTTTTAATATTTTTTTATTGAATTTTTGATAATGGGCCACACTGAAGGGGAAACAATGTGTGTATGTGTGTGTTAGCAACTTTAATTACAGTTTAGCGAGTAGTCTAGTGATTCCCTTCCAAAGAGTCAAAAAATATACCTGATGGGTCATAATACTAAAGACTGGGACCGTAAAGCAGAAGAAAACTTTAATCTACACATGTCTGTAGTTTGTGGGTTTTTTTTCCGTTAGTCATTTTTTTTGTGTGTAAAATATTGAACATATTCTCATGTGGCCTAAAATTGAAAGTGTATATTGTAAGCACCTAAACATTTTTAATTAACTACACACTATAATGAAGCTTTTTCTTCTTATTAATGTATTAATAATAAGTACTAATTGCAATGTGTGGAAATCTAAATGGACTTAAAATACTTGCACTAACATGAGACTCATGATCGATCTGTTTGCCTTCAGCCACCCCTCTGTCCCTGCTCTGCTACACTCTGCTACTCTCCTTCACACTGTGAAGGTATTTGTCATGATAGAAGAATAATAAATGAAATTGATGCAAAACTCCTCAAAGTAAACATGCTGAAATAATTGAAATTCTCTGATTAGCTTTTTCCGGGTTAACTCGGAGAAGCTGTGAGTTACAGGAGGCTTCGACAACACGTCTTTACATTATGAGAAGTTATGAAGCCTATTTTTGGAATAAAAATATATGAAAAATGTTGCACACTGTATCTTTAAGTACTCAGGGTTCAAAGTACTTTCTTTCCACCATAAAATTTCAATTTATTAATTTTTTTAATTCCAAATTTTCTAATTAAATTTGTAAACACAGTAACGCTTTTAATGTCACCCCCCCATGTCTAGACTCTTACCTCTTATTGGAGGCTTGAAGGAATGTTACACCACCCCTTCCCCCAAACTGACAATCAAATGCATGTTTGCAGATGTAGGCCCCCTCTGATACCAACACAGTAAACATTACACAATTACAAGCAATGTCAAACACATTCTTATCCTGTGGTCTCAGCCCCACACAGAGTCAGGGAGAGCGTCCCTACCTCAGTGACAGAGCAGAGACGGATTCTGTTTACACTCAGATTTCACATTTTCCTCGAGCACTTCGTCCCTGACCCAGGCAGGAGAGCTTAACCACCCTGCCAAAGTCGATCAGACATGACAGGAAGTCCTAATATCCAATCATTTTAGGATAAATAAGATGCGGGCAAAGAAAGAGTTTTTGTCGCTGCTGGAATCAGGATGCGTTTGCAGATCTATAAATTTGCCTCAGGGAAATCTGCCAAGGAGAGCTAATTATTTTTAATTAAAATCATTTGCAAGAAATTGAAGGAGAAATTTTAATAAGATGATTATAACGTGGCGTTTAGGGCAGAAGTATGACACTCTGGGAGATGAGCTTTTTTGTTTTGTTTGTGAGTGACATGAAAAGATGTGTAGCACTTTTATTAATGAACACTAAATGTGAAGTGGCACCCACTAAACTGGGAGCTTAGAATAACATAAAGTCTTGGAAAACAGCTGTGTCCAAATATAATAATAATAATAATAAAAGATGTGGCAAATAATAATATCTGCCACATCTTTCTAATGTATTCTATTAATTTTGTATAAATTCAAATAATAAGCTATAACTATAACTGACGGCAGCGAGATTTCATTACCCTGGGACAAAGCTAAGCTGACTGTTTCCAGTCAACTGTCTGTGGCCTCATATTATAAGCAATACTGTCAAAGCAATATTGACTCAGCTTCTGTGCTTTGAATCTTTATGCCAAGCAAAGCTGATCCTTGCTGTAGTTTCCTATTAAATGTCCCGACATTAAAATTTTATAAATATTTTCATGGCATCCACAGGAAAAATGTAATTAACCCTCTTGCTCATAATGTGAAATTATAACTTCCACCACATTTATTTAAAATACCAACCACTTCCTACTTAACTACATGTTAACTCAACTAAACTAAAAAGTTAACTGCAATTCCGTTCTATAGATAATGTAGAGAGTTCATTTTATTATGTTCCCAATCAATGTATCATTTGCAGTGTCCTGTTACTGGTTAGGTTCAGGCAAGTAAAACCACGTAGTTTAGAATAGGAGAAAGATCGTGAATTTGTTCAAAACCTTTTTGTGTGAATGAACTGTTACGTTTTTCCTCTATTAAGCCAGTCCCCGCTCTTTCTCGGGCCCTAACCAGCTGCCGTGAGTGTGTAAACACGACCATAAAAGCTTTAATACCACTGTAGTCAGAGGACATGGTGCACTGCGATATTGCATATTTCAGTTAACTGCTACGTCGGATATGTTGGCAGACAAAAACACATTGTCTGGTAACATGTTATGTAAATGTATTTGCAAATTACAATACATGTCAACATATCCTTTTTACCTTCATAAAAAATTAAAGATTGTTATTATCTGAAACCATACTTGTGTCTTCGAAAAAACTAATTTTTAGGAGATAGGGTTGAAAATACAGATCCCACTATACCAGCCACAAGACTATATTTCATTGCCTTAACTATCTGTCCTCCATTTTGTTCTGCCCACAGACTTCATATTGTTTCCTGCAACATACTAGCAACCGCACAACACTCCACCGTGCCTTGTAAACACTGTGGCAGAACAATAAAGCACTCAATTGGACTCATGACCCCCATTGCCACACAATAGAGGTAGAGTCATAAAAAGGCAGTTATCTCAGAACTGGTTCGCCTCTTAAAGTGTCAGCAGGAGAAAAGGATGCTATTCATGCCAGTTTGGTTTCTTTGGGATCAGCAGTAATTCTAGCCGCAGGGAACGTTGGAGTAAGGATGGAGGACTTCCTACTGAGAACAGAATGTTTTAAATCATGTTGAACCTCATGAAATTCCAAATCTTGCCTTCAAATTGAAGACTGTGAAAATAAACATTTCTTCGATAAGGTGCCACAATCCTGGAAAAACTGAGGAGGGCTCCTTGAGAGCAGGAGGGAGGCGAGAACTCCAGAAGGGGAGTGGTAGCAAGGATCTTCAGCAAGTTTAAAAGGCCCGAGCTCCCTGTGTGACCCATGTAATATCAAAGCCTGCCTCCCCAACCCCAGGCAGCGCTCTTTGTAGTGCTGCTGCATATGACAGACCTCCTGCGTCTCCGCAGGACGTATCCAGTCTTTTTCTGTGGCTCTCTGTGAGACGCTGAGCGCTGCAAAGTGCAGACCTAGGCCATCTTTTCTGTATTTCTCTCTTTTTCACTCTAGCCTGAGGTGGGCAACGCAACCCACGGACAGTCCCCCCTGCTACTGTATCTGATCTGGAACTTCTGAGTTTGCTACTTTTGTAATGTGCTTTTGTAATGTTACCTGTGACAGACATAATCAGATTTAGTAAGTGATAACCTAAAAAACCTATAATACTCCTACACGTAAAAAACTTATTTAAAGCTTCAATAGGCATCTTAATCTTGTGGTAGCATAAGACTTAATTAATCAATTCCCACTGAATCTAAAACAGCTGTTTCACTTTTAACCCTCCACCATAATCTGCACAGCCCTTCAGATAGTGTTTATAATGAGATCACGATGAATGAGAATTGTACAAAACGTACTACGCAGGCGGGAATAATTGAAATTCTCTGATTGGTCAGAAGGGTGAGTCTCACAAAAACATGTCATTTTTTGGGTCACTGGTGGTTTCGTCAGCACCTCTGCATAGTAAGGTAAGTATATCTGTTCTACCAAAAGAATAGTTGCAAAACAATGCACACTTTAATATCCTACATAAGTGTCCAAAATATATCAAATATAGTGAAGGTCATGCAGAGCAGCAAGCTGTGTTTTAATATTGTAACTGGTCAAAATAGAGTAATGCTGGTTCAGTTCAGTAGTCCCAAACCTTAGAATAGGGCCCCCCATACACAGTTAATACATCGATATAAGAGTAAGTAAAGTTTCAATAAACTAACAAAAATAAATTCCTGCTAATTTTTTAAAAAAAAAAATTTTTGTGTACAACAGTGTTTGTTTTGTCAAATATTGGATAATTTTTAAAACCTTTAGGATTCAAATGTTTTAAAAAATGAAGTTCAGAGGGAAAATGTCTCTCACTTTGTGTCTCGCTCATAAAACTAGACACTGAGCACAGTAAATGTTACTAGAATGAAATCTCAGGTGCTTGCTCACAGATGCCAGCTAAAATGTAATCTGCCATAAGATCGGTTTTATTTCTGAAAGTAATGCGGTCGCCGCAAAAACTCACAGAGATGTGTCACACTGTTTGAACGCCTATTCAGTTGTGACCAACTGATCAACGAACCACAACAGAATCAATAAAAACTCCCCAAGTAAATGGAGATTCTTTGATCTGACCCAGCAGTGACCTCTCTCGTATGACTAAAGGTGTGGCGATATTTTAAGAAGGGGGGTTACTAGCTTTCTCTATAGACGAAGAAGGGGTCATCAGTCCTGTCTGGCCAGAAAAGAGCGAATACCCCAGTGGACAGCTCCTGCTGCTCCAAGTCTGCGCCCAGCCTCAGCAACTATACTGCTGCCCATAAAGGTGAGGGGGAGGCTTTAAAATCAGTCCTCCTTCAGGCCCAGCGGAGATAAATGAACCTAGGTTACAGTCACTGCAGTCTTCTAATACACCACAGACAATGGGACCCCCTGCTGAGGTAGAGTATAGAGAGTAGAAGTCAGAGGAGTCCCTTATCAAAGGCCTGGGAGATGTAGTAGCAAAGGATTTTAATTGTCCATTAAGCATGCATAATACAGGCCATGCCCTGGCAACGCAATGAGAAACCCTGCTGGGATATTATTGTCAGGCCAGGGGCTGACACTGAAAAACAGCTGATGCTGTCGGCAGGATACCAGCAGGACACCTTGTAAGCTGCCAGCTGAGGGGTTTTTTGAGGGGGGGAGCAAAGTGCTTTCCACCATACACAGACCCATCCTTTCTGCCGCTCCAACCTTATCGCTGACCCCTCTGGCTTTGCAACCTGAGGTCAATGCCTGGTCAGGTGCTCTGAACAAGAAAGAAAAATCCAGCAAAGGGACAATCCACAAGTGGGACTTGCTCCCTATCCAAAGGTTAAAGAGCAAGTCAAGGCAAACAGTTTGCCTTACCTTCAAAGCTCGCCTTATGTTCGAACATGAGAGGACGACAATAGGCTCTGAGTGAGTCTCTCAAATCACAGTTTTATGGCGGCAGAGTGATGGTACAGAGGATAATGCTTGTTGAGGCCTATCAGCTTTGTTTTCACGTCGTATACAGCAGGTAAACTCAGTCGGCGCTAATTACTCCAAACCCAAACATTAGGTCAGGGTGAAATGGTCAGAGCGGTAATGCTCAGCATTTCCTTGTTTTGACAACACCCTAACCTGAGCTGTTAGCAACCTGAAGGAAATATGGAAATGAAGACGTTACGTTGAGGTAATCGGGTTGTGTCTGAGGCCCCTCCCTGACCCTGGCCTGACCCTGGCCTGTCACAGGATTGCTGCCCTTTGTGTCATGCTTCTCCATGCTGACTTTGGAGTGGAGATTGCAGGTACAATGTGGATTGTTCTCAGTGTGTTTTCAAAGATCAGAATAACAATGGCATTTGCTCAGCTCACTCACTCACACTCATTGATCACTTGACCCCCCCTCACCACCACCACCCTGCCGCTCTGATCACATCAACTGTGCCTCTAACCTTTTCTGACAGCAGTTTTCACATCATGCGCCTTTTTGCAATATGGGAGAAAACGTGCTGGTGTTCACGGTAAATGGACGTTACCACACGTTATTTCTGTCCTAGTCGTCATGATTTTTTAACATTAGCAATAAATCTGCACACATCGCGTTTACACTGTAGAGGAAACGGACAGGCAAGGCAGTGCCACGTGGCATCTTACTGGGAGGTGAAGCGCTGGTCTGGGGATGATGTGGTGAGCTGTGTGAGAGCAGAGGGTTGATGTTATGGGGCGGCACAGTGATGGCGTCCATGGCCAACTTCTGCCTGAAGGCTTCCTCTTTACGCCGGTTGGCAAACCAGTTGTACACTCGCACTTCTGTTACCAGATTAGAGCCAAGGCCCTGAGCTTTGGAGGGTGAGACGCCTCTCTGAAGACACTCAGCCCTGCAGGGAATAGATGGACAAGGTGAGTTATTTGGGGTTGATATAGTTTAGGCGGCACTTTTCTATAAGCTAAAGCATCATGTTTATCCACCTGTTGCACTCTTCCACCAAAGCCTCCCGCTCCTCCTTGCTGGGATTCTTCTGACGTTCATAGGCTTGATACAGGATTTGCTGGGATGCAGGCCCCCATTTGAATCGGTTACGTCTCATTTTCTTGCAGGAGGGTTCACTACCGACCTCATCACCGTGCTGACCCATGCCCTGACCAGACGAGTTGAACTCTGGGAAAAAAAACACCGGATCCTGATTGCCTTTGTCTGTCAAAATGCTGCCAGAACCTTGTACTGCCTGGTTGAACTCTGCAAAATAAGAAGAGATGCATTCAATAACACTGATTTCAAAATGCGTTTCATCACACACAGTGGCCGTTTCAATCCATCTTTTCACTACTTGATGCAATGTGATGTTTCCATCAGATCTAGCACAGGCCTTTTAGCTCTAGGTGCATGGGTATGTCATTCAGCAAGATGGGGAAATGTCTAATTCAGCTGCATATCTGCAGGTTTGAAACCAAATAAAGCACCGTGCTACTGCCAACGACAAATTACAGGCTGGGGCGAAGCTGTGAGAAACTCAAATATTAACTTACGTCGGAGAATTTCCCGTTGTTTCTTGACATACCAGGTGTAGAGGGCCGCTCGCTTCTGTGTTTTCATGGGCGTGCCTTTGTTGAGGTGCTGGGAGAGGTGAGATTGGTTCAGCCCTGTGAGGTCCACCACCTCCCTTTGGGGGATGTTGTGCTGCTGCATGTAACCTTTGATCATGCGGGCAGCGCGCCATGGATCCTCTCTGGGTTCAGTTAAAACACAAAAAACTGCTTATTCAGTATACGTTCATATATGTGCAGCTTTCAGAAGGAAGTGGCAGTACAAGCACCTTTACTCAGACTTAAAGGCTGAATTAAATTATAAATAATTTCTGTTCGGGGGAGGGAGGATTTTCATTTTGCAGTTTTACTCGTATAAGCTGTTTAGAATTTAAAAAATGAAAGAATATCAAACCCACAGCTAATCATGAACTTGTTCCTTCCCTTTAGCCTCACTGTTTTTCAAGGCCTCGAGTTTAAAGGTTCAGTAAAGACAAAAACTTCCCTCACAGACAACCCGTTTATCACTGTAGCCTGTTCAATAGGCTGTAAATATTTTCAAAGGGTAGTTCAAGTGGATTCAGGGAGGCTGGGAAACTTAAGCTTCGGTTTTTTCCTCTTCACTTTTCTTCAGCTTTGATTGTCTAATTTGACATCTGTCTGTTCACAACAAGATTGTTTGCTTGAATACGTAAATGCAATTTTATATTAATTTGAAAAAACATAAAAACTGTAATATAAATCCTTTACATAATGTTAAAATTCTTTAGAATAAAATTGTCCACAAATTACATGTTGTTTATATATAAGTAATGGATAATTTCTGGTCACAAATAGGAAGTCATTATGATATTAAAGCTCGGTGAAACAAACCTGATTCGTTTAAAAAAATCGTATTCAGTCTTAGCTCCATATAGTTATGATCTGCGCATTTAAATCGTGTTCTTACCTGCAGCATCACCCCGGCACATCGTTCACTGTGCGTCCACGGTTTACAGCAACACGCGGCAAAATCTAGTCGGACGTCAAATAGCGGCCCAGACACACCGCATCAGTAATTATAGCAAATATACACACGTCTGTTTGTTTTGGAGAATGTGGAGGCCTGCATCTAAGTCTGCGGGTTAAGTGGGAGATGTTAGTTTATAACTTTTGACAATGAATAACCAGATCTCCATTCACTCTAATCACACGCCACTGTGTATCTTTCAGTTGATGATTTATAGAATAAAATTAATAATAACTTAACTACACGTGGGTTAGTTTTGATATTCTTCCGGTGCCGTGATAGTCTCAAATATTAGTTTTACAGTGGTTTTCAAGTGGTTTGAGTCCAGAGATTCCCCCGAAAAAAAAACTAAAAAAAAAAAAACGGTCCAACGCGCGTACGACGTCCAATTAGGAAAGTTTATGTTTCCACGATGTGTGAATTTAAAATAAAAAATAATAGTAGGTTTTAAGACTGAACAGTTATTCAATTATTATTATTATTATTATTATTATTATTATTATTATTATTATTATTATTATTATTATTATATCATTGTGGTTGTTGTTATTTAAAATTTTATAATGAAGTGGTGAAATGGCTTCATTATTTTGCGTCCTCTAGCTGTGTGGATTCACTTTCTCCTCATTTAGCCCCTTGTCGGGTTTTATCGCTGAGAGGTGGAGTATAGTTAATAATAAATAGATCTAAGTTCAGCTGATATTTTGCGAAGGTAAAGAAATAATAATCCATGTGGATAATTAGTAACCAGAATGTGAAAAGGGTTAGCAGTGGCGGGTCATTTTAAAACTGTAAACAAAGATGGAAAAGTGTTTCCAGAGCAGAAAGGCCCGTCGGTGTTCGATTGACGGTCGTTTTCTGGGCTTTTCCGAGGCCAACGACGGACGAATGCGGACCAGGTTTGGACAGCGAATCCTCTGGGATTCCACGTTCCCATTTCGCCTTCACACTGACACTGTGGCACTTGATCGAAGCCACTGGTTCCCACCGTTTCTCAAGCGGACGAATGTAGAAGGGAAACTTACGCCAACATGCGCTCCACCTCCGCCCTCTGCTCCGCGGCCTCCTCCGTGTTGAGCGACTGGAGCTCCTTCAGGATCGGCGGGGTGTCGTAGTCGTCCCCGTCCTCGGAGGCCTCGTCGCCGGACAACTTGCCCTTGCTGTGGCCGTTGGTGAGCGTGTGGAAGACAGGCTTCGAGTCGGCGTCCGCCCCGTTCATCTTCTCGCCCTGGGGAGGCACGGGAGACATGGGCAGGCTCTCCATTTTTACTCCAAAGCCCGGCGGGCTCGGGTCCATGTCGTCCAGGGCCTGGATCAGAACATCTCTGGTAACTCCTGAGTCCAGCAGGGCGCTGAGGAGCTCCTGCTGCAGGGATGTGAGCTTGGAGACCATTTTAGAGAACATTAAAAAGTCAACATAGGCCTGGAAAGGTGCGGACAGAGTGGAGAAATAAGGTCCCTCGCTTCCTCTTTGGCCCAGTGCTGTTCGGAGGTGACGGCTGCCGACACCTGCTCCGAGAAGCTTCTTCACTTCCCTGTTGACGGGGAGGATGGAGCTACTTTGCCATGATGCTTTCTGGGCGCGGGGGCATATAAAACATGGTAATGAGTGGGCCGGCTGATGGAGCCTTTATGTAAATTCCACGGAATAAGGGCCGCTCTGGGCCGAGGTGGACATGTGTTGACACTGCCACACTGCTGCTTTTATTGGCTCCTCTTATCAGCACAACTTCCATGGACTTTGGACCCAGTTGTATATGCCATAAAGACCTCAGAGAAAGGCACACAGACTTTTCACGTCGCGGGATCAAATGCTCCCAAGATTAGTTCTAGTCCATGTGAGGTTCTTTGGACCCCTTGAAGAAGTTGTGGCACTGCCATTTATTAGTTTAGGCCATTAGTCTTTAGAGTTTGTTTGTAATGATTTAAGAGTTGTGTCATGATTACTTACTAATGGGTGTTAATGAGGTGTTACTGGCTATTGTTGTCCTCGTTAATTCAGCTGTTTGTTTCCATTAATGAAGCCTAATAACCCGCATAACGGGGCCAAAAGTGCAGGAAGAATAAACTGTTTAATATGTCCAACCTGTTTAAAATAAAGCAGCCGCTAATAATATTAAATCTTGAAACTGATTGTTTTATTATTTGTAATCGGACAACAGTTTTCTATTATAAATATTCATAAATACTGACAAAAAAATCCATGTTTGGCAAGTTTCAATTTAGTTTCTTTTATTATCTACATGACTTATATATACAATATCTAGCCATAAAATTGTCCTGGTAAAATAAGAGACTAATAAATCGTGAACTCAGCAGTCTAGAGACAGAATGAGGCTGTGAGGTGTCACAATCAGATGTCAAGTTACCTGTTCACCTTTGAAGCCTGGTGAAAATATTTTATAAATAAATCAGTAATAAAGTCATTTTAGCTATATGTCTTGATGCGGCGCTGCGCTCTGGCGCGAACGTGTCCAATCTGATTTAAAAAAAAAAAGGTTCAGGTAAACGAATTTAAATTAATTTTACAAACGTTATTGAACGTTGCCTTGTTATGAGAAGTCAAATTAAATAAAAGGGAAATAAATCCTGACGAGAAAACACGTTGAGACAACTTCACCTGTCCATGTGTTTTATCCCCAAAATTATTGTTTATGGTTTATGGTTCCGGCGGTTTAAAATGTACCTGAAGCAAAACAAACGGCTCTAAAGTTGAAAGATTTTTTTTTAATGATAATGTTATATATTAAAAGACTCTACACTCCAAACTCAAACCTTGATCCGTGCGTAACGGTGTGAGCACAAACACAAACCCTTTCGCAATAAAATTGGCGCGTTAGATTAATTTCAGTTGTCATTTATGTAAAAAACACAAACACTTTTCTTTTTGAAAAGTTGAATCAACACCAGTCTGGACAACAGCTGAACATTTTCATGTTCATAAAGGCAGAATTTATTGGCTTACGGGACACTTGTATTAGACCGCATTGACCGTATGTAATAGAGTGTATGTTGTTATGTGCATAATGCATGAACATAATGAACTGCAGACCGGAAGCAAATGGGGCCAGGTGTTGCACCTTTTTACCTACATGGGGTGTAGAGGGATGTAGATCATATGAAAATTAAAGACATAATGTGATGTACTCAGTTCTCCTTGTAGATGTGTAGATGTGTAACTGGTAAATGCCTAATTTTCTTAACAAATTTAAATTGTTTTCATTTAAAAAAATGCTTTATTGAAAGTAAAAGTCCGGCAGTGAAAGTCATAGTATTATCAACAGGACACACATGTTTGCTGTTAAAGTATTAATGTAACAAATAATACAGATTTCAGATATGATGGAATTTTCTGTGCAAGTTATAGAAAGACTTTAAACTGACATATCTCAGAACACTGTTTATAACTTTTTAACCATGTCGTTGCACTGATTATGAAATTCTATGAATTATACTGTGAAGTATAAATTTTAATGTAAAAAGGTAAATTTAGAATAGAATTATTGCTAAACTGCTTTGTGTGATAAGCATTAAACTGTATGGTTTGTATGAGCGACCTCGATAAAGTAAACACACATTTGAGTGCACACAAATGAGTGTGATGCAGGAAAAGGTATGATATTTATTGTTTGATTGTAGTAGAGCAGAAGTATTAAATGGAAGGACTCAGAGCCCAAACATCCTGTACTGCAAATGGACATAGCTGCTTTCAAAAAAAACGCTTTCTGCACACACAGCTCCGGCTGTAAACAAAAACAGTGCGAACACAGGAGTCACTGACCTCCTCCGTGAATATGTATGATGGTTTACAACAAGATACTTAGCCAATTATTGGTCAGACGAGTAATCTTTCAGTGTAGTATCAATGTGGTTGATCATTAGTAATACGCAGGATTGCCCTAAACCTATTAGCACTGGAACCCATAAGACACACAGTGACTTTATTAAACGTGGAAGTTTAGTCGTGCAGTAAAATATTATGGTATTTCAGGGGAATATTGTGTGAAGACAACAACTAAAATGTGCCAATTACAATAAAGGAAGAGATAAAAATGCCATAAAGTGAAACAAGGTCATTAAAAGTCCACTGCTGAGTACAGGGGACACTTTTAAGCTCCCTATGGGAATGTTAATTATTTTATGATTGCGATCATTTATTATTGGACTTTTTGTTCCAGTGAGACATATCTTCAAATGTGTGAGGCATGAGTTACACGCGTAAGACTAGACACTAGAGCTAAGTCGTCTGGGTGTCGTTACACAGATTCCACTGTTCGCTTATCTCAGGCTACTAGAAGGGTCCCCGCAGTGGGACGTCTTCAAATGGCAGCCGCTGTGTTTTGGCGCTGAAGTTAATAACCCGGAGGAATCAGATAAATGACAGTGTGTCTGAAGCTCCGTCATCTGCACTGACAAGTTAATGACTCAAGTGTTAGTGTTTTTAAGGCCCAGCCATTGATTTTCCTAATAACAGAAGAAATGGAGTCGTTTGTGGTCTGACACCGACGCTTTCACGGAATGGCATGGCTGACAGAGGGTTAGTTTGGAGTTAGATATGGATTTAAAAGTAAAGGTGTGCTGGGGTAAAGGTGAACGTGAGAAAGAAGATCTAAACACAGGTGAAGCAGAATCGCTTATGGGGTTTGTGGCCACAAGAGTGGTAAGAAATGGTGCCACGCTTGTTTATGCAAGCCCTGAAATAGCTGCTTTTTTTTTCTTAACGAGAAAGACGAGCGTTAGACTTTGGTGTACTTTTATTTTTCTGGCTCTTTCACATGGTTCCTTTTCAAATCTGTCAACCATTAACAACAAATAATAACAAGCAGCAAAAACAGTTTATCCAGTACACAGACCATCACGCTGGTTGTGAAAGCAGCTTGTGCGCTGGAGCGGATAGGAACACGCACTGCCCATTATGCTTTAACACAGATCGGTGACATTCGGGTTGAGCAACCACGGACGTCACACAGGGACCATCGGGGGCCCCAGATGGTTAGCAGGAATTAATCCCACTGACACCTGTCTGTATCTTTTAATTCCATGTGCCGATGATGCGCTGAAAGACCGTTACAAACACGTCAATGCGTCACAGCGTTGCCCTTTACTCAATGTGTGTTTGTGACGGTTTTGAAACATTTACATCTTAAACAGCTGAAGGCCTGAGTGTGACACACACGCTGGTGAAATCAACAGGTACAATGAGGAACTCATTGTGTTAGATGGTGGGTGGAACTTTCGAGGTGTATAATGTGTCAAAAGTTGTTCCCATGTTTTAAAAGGTTTTGTTCTTTATATAAGTTCAATACTTTGACCTCTCAGACCTAAACTTTTAACACTGCTCCCAACTCAAAGACATTATGCGACTTGTGATCATAAATGGACATTGTTTGGAGAAGGAGGAAAAGCAAGAGTGTTCAGGTCCTTTACATATGTTAAAGTACAATAAGAGTAAAGTACGATGAGATAATCTCATGATTATTTAATTAAAGCCACTAGTTTCACTTGTAAAAAATGGAGTGTCTGGAAACTTCTACTAATTATTAGACATTAGTTAGGAAATTGTAAGAAATCATTCAGAGGCCAGACATTTAACATTCAAGAAGCTGCAACAATCACTTATCACTTAGAATTCAAAAGACTTGACCAATCAACTTATTGACTATTCGCAACGTTACTGTGTCTAAAATGTTTTATATTCTATTTATTTTTTGTCTCGATGAGAAACAAACTGAGCAAAACTTTAACTGACAAGATAATTTAGCTACAAAGCAGCAAACAATCTGGAGCTTTTCTCAAGTATCAGTACTTCTCATGAGCAACTGAGTCATAATTATCAAGCTCACAATCCTGTAAAGATTTATCACTTGTTTTATTTATTTGCGTATGGATATTACCTGTGAGATTTGTCACACCTGCTAAGGTAAGTTAAGACTCTTATGTAAATCTTAAGCCCCAGCAGATGGAAATGCACAAAAGACCAGTTAAGATGTTAAAGTGGTGCAAATATAACGACATTTAACACTCCTGTGCTTTTATGCATTTCCTTCTGACACATTTCACATGTAAATGGAACATATGATGGCGGCGCACTGTTTAATCAACACACATATTGTTTCTTCAACAGACCTGCATTACTCGCTGCATGTGTATGGACTGCGGGGTCTTGCTTTGCTGAATTGCTCGACATGGTCACAGTGCAAAACGGACTCCAGCCTGTGACATTCTGTGTTGTTTTAAAAAGCTGAAGCGAAGCTTTAGGAATGCAGCGTGAATACTGATGTTAGCTCAAGGTGTGCATGGCTGCTTTCGGTGTCCTCACTGACCTGTCATGACCTCTTGATTTTCACCACACAGCCCGGTTGGTTCATAGACCGGAAAATTTGGAAAGTGACCAAAATGAAAAAGGGCAAGGGCTACGTGGCATCTGCGTGAGATGTAGGAACCAGCAGCCATGAATCGTTCCACAGACTGATCTGGACCTTAACCTCATCCTGAACTCTTTGACTGCTCATCTCCATCGCTCAGGAAGCAGCAGTTGAACGTTGGCTGAATCGAAGATTAAAAAGTCTAAATTCAGTTCAAATTTTGTTATAAAGAGCAAATTATCGTTTTGGAAACATGCTTATTTACTGATTTTTTATTACTAATGATACATCTCCTATTTTTGTAAGTGTGAAGTATTAAAGATGCTGCATATGATAGCAAAAAAGAAAACAAATAGCTTGACCAGTTCAGTTAGCATGTACTATAATTAACTTCCCTGATCCCAGCAGCTGTACAGATCACTAAGTAACAAAGTGTTTATTCAAAAGAAAATAGAAAAATTACATTTCGTTTTTTTTCTAGCTAGTCCTTTGTTCCAGTTGAATAAAGAACACATTCGTGTTTCCACATTCAACTTCACGTTAAGAAACACCGGAAACCAAAGACTGGAGCAGTAAAAATGTCCTGCGTGCTATTTTTAGGCACTGATTTCAGAAGGTGATAAATATAAAGAAAAACCTTTTGTCTTATGATATAAAATGAAGCAACAATTTGAAGTGTGCAAACTTTGAAAATTTTTTTAAAGCAATAGTTTATGATTTAATTAGGAATAAACAGCTGGGTGGACTTGACATCCATACTTTCGTTGTATAACAACCAAGCACCAAGTACTTAATCACCCTCTGCGTCTGACGAGGGGGGCACCAGGGTTGTCTAATAATTTTTTAATTTTATGGTGAAGACCACATCTCCAGCCCCTCCCCTGCAATATTCCTTAAAAAGATTTGGTATGTTGTCCCCGTGCTTGTGTGGGTTTCCTCCGGGTACACTAGTTTCCTCCCACAGTCCACAGACATACATGTTGGGTTAACTGGTGTGAATTGTCCGTAGGTGTGAGTGTGAATGGTCGTCTGTCTGTGTGTGTCTGGCCAGAGTGAACCCCACCTCCCACCCACTGACAGCTGGTCCAGCCCCCTGTGACCCTAAACAGAATAAGTGGTCACAGATAATGGATGAAAATAAATAAATAAATAAATAATATAAATAAAATATAAATAAATAAAAAAGCACAAAAAACAAATCATCATTTTCCAAAAATGTGATTTCATGGAATTAACGTAAAACTAAAGAACAGGATAAAATTTTAATACTAGAAAATAACATTTTGTTAGTTCAGTTACAGTTTTAATGGCAGTGATTGGTCCAGGAAAAACTCATTTGACTTGACCTGGAAATGTCAGAAAACAGAAAGATTCAGATAAAGGTCTTAGTCTAAATATCCCAATTACCATCTGTATTTTTTAACTCCCCATACAAAACATTGTTAATCATGCAAATCCTCTGGCTATTTTATGATAATCCCAGGTTGTTTTCGTGTTGCTCCCCACACAGTTATCTGTCATAAATCCATCAGTGCTCAGCCTTTCCACAACTGCTCTGATTGGATCAGTTTCTCTTCGTCGAACGGAGCAACTGCTTTGATTGCTATCACCTCAGTAAGATTTGATCACCACACCCATGAGTCACGGGAAGACGGCCAAAGTAAAGCGTGCGCGCACACACACACACACACACACACACACAGGCAGAGAGAAAGACAAAGACAAGGAGAGAATGAACATTCTTGTTTGCATCTCACAGATATAAAGTTAGGACAAAGTAGAAGAAAGTGATGGAAGACGATGCCATCCATCCACTCCTCCCAATTCATAAACATGACCTGTGGACCTGTGGACAGTGTTGGCTTTGTCAACATGCACATGCACATGCACTGCTGTGTGTGTGTGTGTGTTTGTCAGTGTGTGCGTGTGTGTGAATGAGAGAGGGAGAGGCCCACTGTTTCTCCACGTTGAATCTGGATCCAAGTCTTTAAAGTCTCTTAGCCATGTTTGCACCCCATGCCTGAGATGTGTGTGTGTGTGTGTGTGTGTGTGTTCGTGGGCACTTCTTCATTGCCTTGTGTGGACAAATTGTGTTGGACAGTTGTGAGGACATTTTGGCTGGTCCACACAACTTCAAAGGGCTTTTTGAGGGTCAAGACTGGGTTTTAGGGTCAGGGTTAGAATTAGGTTGTGGTTAGGGTTAGGGGAAGGGGCTGGGGAATTGCATTGTGTCAATGAGAGACACGACTGTGTGTGTGTGATGAGGGATTGGGCTTTTCCTCCTCTTTTTGTTTGTTAAATCACACCCCAGCGCCTTCAGGCAGTTAGTCACTGCCCTGAACACTACTCTCTGTCCAGTTGTTTGGTTAAGTCTTAACCCATCTCTCACATTTACCTGTCCCACTCATTTTTTATTTTCTTGTAATGAAACAGCAGCTGATAAGAAGCAGCAACTTTCTGTGTTCAGCGCAGTCACAAAGGCTCAGACATTAGAGGCAGAATTTTGTTCGTCGGGGCAGAATGACCCATTGCATCATACACACCCACTCCAACAGTCGACTCTCTCTCAAACTCCCACCTTTTTACTGTAACTGAGCCAAGATGGAAAGATAGTCTTCTTTTTATAAACCCTGTACATTTGGCCCAAACTTGGCTGAGGCTTGTGTCTCTTACAATTTCCATTTCCTAAGGGAACGAGATATTTGATGGCAAAGGTCACCTGAGTTGACTTTATGAACACGAGTTTCTAACAAGGCATCGTGCAATATTAAGTGAAAACAAACACTGTAGTAATATGTCTACAAATAAAAGTTGAAAAGTTCTATGTTGTGGCTGTTTTAAAGCTTTTTACTACAGTTATCGCTTTGTTGGTGGCAGCCATCTTGGATTCTGATGTGCTTCATTCGAATGTACAAGTTGACTGTATTCAGTTGATATTCCAGCTAAACTGAGAACTCAGACCTTGACTTCCCGTTCTCTTGCGCCACATTAACCCCGTCACCCACCCTTCAAACCTCTGAGAGCACATCTACATATAGAGCGCTTTGTTTTGGCGTCAGTCAGTCGTCGTTCTCTCGGCTGCAGCTCATCCAAAATGCTGCTGCGCATCTTTGAACTGGCAACTCAAAAACATGAGCACATTACACCTAGTTGTCCTCATCACACTGGCTGCCGGTGCATTTCATTCATTGTGAGCCTGTTGTTGTGCCATTGTGTGGATTCATTTTACACTTCTTTTAATTGTTGTTCGTTGCTGTGCCTCTGAACCCCTGCATTTATACGTTCAATCTCGGTAACTCACATCAGCCAACCTGCTGCTTTTGCGGTGGCAGCTCAGACACTGTGGAACGAGATGCCCTTGCACATCAGACAAGCCTCCTCCTTGCCTGTTTTCAAATCCATTCTTAAAACCATTTCTTTTCACTGGCATTTGATACAGTCTGAGTTGTTGACATTATTCTATGACGTTATTTATTGTCAATTTGTTATTGGTTTTATATTGTTGTGCTGTTTTTATTTCTAATTAGTTTTGTTTTTATTTAATTTTGTATTACGTTTACGTTTCACCTGTACAGCACAACCTAGTTGTTTTAAAGGGCCTAACAAATAAAGTTAGATGTCAACAAGAGTTACTGAGGTTGTGCCTTGTATTAAAAAAATACAGGGAAACTTAGAATGAACTAGTTTGACGAAAAGTAACAAGAACCTTGAAACAAACACAATAAAACATGTGATCACATTACATAAATTGTAAAGATGCAGTTTACCTTAAAATACAGATTTTGTTAATGTTACAAAACATTTTTCGTCATGGTTACAATAATCAGCACGCAGTCGCTAACTATACAGTAGCATGCAATGCTGGGTCTTAACAACCTGCAGGTATGAATGATGTGGTTAACCTTTTGGAATACTTAGCCTTGATCAGCAGGGACAAAGAAATGAGGGGACTAGTTGACCTGGAACATGGGGGGGTCCTGAAATTAAAAGTTAATTTTAGTACCTAATGTGAAATATAAGGTTAGAAACAATGGTGTAAAATGTCATTGGTGAAGATCCACACAGAACATGGAGCAATCTGAGAATAGACGTTGGCACACGCTAAGACCTTATTTTATGAAGAGGTTTTCTAAAAGTATTTACTTGTTGATTCAGGTATTTGTACAGGTGTGACTAAAAGTGTCAATGTAGAGAGGTGTACAAAAGCCACAGATGTACAGAGCACAGGATTTTCTTAACAAATCTTTTAATTCCATAATTTTGTAGACATAAAAATATAATAAAAGAAATTTGCAATTCTTTCCTTGGTGTGTTTGTGTGTGTGTGTGTGTTTGCAGCTGATGCTGTTTTCCTCCCAGCTGCTTCTCTCTCCTGATTGGGGGTCAATATTGACTCAGGGATTGAAGCAACAGCCACTTTGTCAAGCGTCCAGAGGGGCAGAGCTGCTATCTCTATGGCATCAGGTAAAAAACACAAAAAGACTGGACTCCTAAAACTACAGAAACCCTGTAGATGCTGAATAAGAGCAGTGGTTAAGTGTTATTGGCTTAAACATTGCACCAATTAATATTTTGTGAAAGATCTAAATTGTATGAAAGCTACTGAGCACCACACGTCTTTTTCAATAAAAATCTAATAGTATACGAGTGTTTAAATGCATGGTTTTGTATTGATGATATTTTCTTGGTTCATATTCAAATGATCATATTTTCTACCATATTGAATCATCCCCTCACACGTTTTTCTTGACCACTAGTGCAGGCAAAGAGGTTTGCAGCAGCCTCCCAGTGAAACGGAGTGATTCAGCGAGAGTAAATGAGCCAAAAAGCACACGCATGCACACTGAGGCATGAAAGGAAAGCTGCGCCCACACAAGACACAGATGCTTCTGAAGGTAGACTCAGTGTGTCTTCACCAGTGTTAGCGAGCGTATATAACTGAGCCACGTCTCCTGGCAGGAACAGAAGGACATGAGTTGACCTATTGGAGTGGCGTCCCACTCAACTGTCAAACACGTGTTGTTTTTTTGCAGAACTCAACACAGAGACCGTTTCTGTTCATTTCACTTATCTGAAACAAAAATGGTTTTCTGCAAGTTTTCGGGTGGAATCATTTACACAGGTACTTCCAGCATCCTGCGGTCCTTCCTGAAAGCACAGCTGTACCCAAATGTTTCCAACAGCGTGCAAACTATGAAGTTATTCCATTTACCTGCACAGAGAGACCACGTTCATTCCCTAGTTATTTATTAGTAGCCTAGTTATTTAAATAGGTTGACTCTGGGGAGATTTGCATGACTCTGAAATAACTCATGAGCTCAATAATGCATTGATGCTTCCCCATAGTTCCATACCAGTGGTTCATTTTGCATAGACGAAGGCACAGATGCATACAGCCCCTTTGTCCGTGGGTAAAGATTGAAAAACTGGCTGCAGGATGTGAAGTTTCCTCCAGACTTCTTGTTGGACTCACTGCTGTCACCTAGTGAAAGATGGACCAAACAGCTGCAGGTGCATCACACAGGTGCACCCACTCCCATACACCCACCTGTTGTTTCTGTTGTTTATTTTTTTGTGTTATCTGTCAACCTAAATTCACATTTTTGTTTCATTTCAGATATGTATTACAATGGCCACGCAAGCGTCACAGCATACGGCAGTAGCAGAGAGGCGTACAAACTTACACACACATCCATGTACAATGTCACCTCTGACCTTCTTTTGATCAGACAAACTGTGCCAGGTGCCTGCAAGGTGTGCCACGGTGCAATAAATCGCCTGAGAAAAGAACATGAGTCAACCAGATCCAAGCCGTTAGCCGCTGCACTCAGCGGGAAGTCAAACACACGCCTACAAGGAAGAGTTTGTGACAAATTATGGCACGATAAGACGTCTCTTTATTTAGCAGTGCATTTGGAAACGAGACTGGAATGCACTTATCAGATATTTACTTACCTCATTAATATCCATATTCTGTGTGAACTCCTGTGTATCGCATGGGGGGAAACTCTTTACAATTTATATTCCTTAATACGACAGATGGAAACAGGGCTTGTTTAAGTTTTTGGGTTGTGACCTTTGAACCCAGATTACATACTCTATAGATATAAACTGTGAGAGAGCAGCGAGGCCAGACCAGCAAATAAAAAACCTGCTTGCAAGTAGTTTTGATAATTACAGCATCGATAAAAATGTTCTACTCATCTTGGAAGTTTGTCTAACACTGAATCATTGGTTGACTGAACTAATCTGACTAACCTACAAAATACAAACGATAAAAAATATTAGACATATATTTTATATACAGTATGCGACTGCATGTGCAATCATAGTCCCTTTGAGGTTATTCAACTAAATCATCACTGGTGCAGTCAAATTCATTTAAACGTCATACGGTTTCTCAGATGGACATGACTTGAGTGCAATCAATGTGTTTAAAGGATTGGAGTATAAATAGAGATGAATCTGGTCCAGTCACTGGTGAATCAGTGTCCTGACCAAAATCTACACCTAGAAGACAAGAGAGCACTTTGATCAGCTCTGTGAAAACATTATTGAAAAGCAGAGGATGGATCCAAGAACGTTGCTCAGTCATTAAATATCTCTTGGAGTATAATTAAATCCATGATTTAAACATGGAAGGAACATAGTAAATACAGAAATCTGCCAGTGACTCTTCAAGAGGGAGACGATGGAGGCCACCAAGACTCCTTTGAAGGGCTCACAAGCTTCAACGGCGGAGAGAGAGAGAGACACTGTGTGACAATAACTGCTGCACAAGTTCTTCATACATGCAAAGAGGAAACACCTGATTGGTTCGGATTCACACAGGCTTTATGCTACAAGTGCCGACAAATGTGCACATACTGAGTCATGAGGTGAAGGTGGGTGAATACACGCATGCATCTCACCATTTCCAGGTTTATATATTTAATTAATTTGCTTGTGGAGGTCTGTTTTAACTTTGACACAATGAAAGCCACAACATTTTCAAACACGTGAGAATGTGAGAAATGTTTAAGTAGACCGCCTCAGCCGATCAGCTCTGCAAATTTTAACTTTAAAAGACAAAACCATTGTTGTCCAACAATGGAACAAATGAAAAAGGTCAGTGCTGAACGGCAACACTGACCTTGTTTAGCCAAAGGGAACTAAATCGTTTTTTTCCTTTCTGCTGTAAGTCACATGAACACTATAAGTACCTCGAATGTTTACTTCCTAATAAACCAACTACAAAATATAATATTTAATTTCAACATCTGTGCTGCTAGTTTAGATTATCTACAGTTGTTTAAGGTTGAGATGAGTATACATATTGAGTTTAAACACCTTTAAGTGGAGAATTAGACATTACTAAATGAAAACGGCCCCTTTATTCTGAAGAGTAAAAGTATAAATACTGTTGACATGTCTGACCGGATGTTTAGTCACAATCTACTTATTTAAATGACTGAATGATGGTTAGTTGAAACTAAAACATTATAGCATTTAGTGGCGGATTAGAGGTGGTGCCACCGATGCAGAAGCTCTGAACGAACTCGGTGGGACACCCAGGGACAAAGTTGTACCCAAGAGTCAGCAGCCCCAACCTGTGGTCCGTGGCTGCCTTCCAGGCTGGTGTTTTTCTTCCTCCTTGCCCGCTCAATTAGGGATTCAAAAGTAATTACCTGCTCGGCTTCCTCTGCAATTAAACGGCAGGTTCACAGCCCCCTAATTAATGCGGAGGCATGCGCACCTGCCATTAGCAGCCAGGAGAGGTGGAACGTGCTGGCCGAGGCCCCGCCGAACAAACGCACTGCTGCCGAGCCCTGCAGAAAACAGAAGTACACTGTATGAGCACGGAACTGCACAAAATGGAGGAGAGAGTTCATATCCAGGGACAAACAATCTGCACATAATGTGTGAAGCTTGTGTGTAAAGTAGATATGTGTATATACTGTAAAGTACCATTAAACCCTGACTGTCAACATTATGTTATCAGGACATTCACTCAAGTGCCTTCAGTAAATACCAGGACATGCTTCACTTTGACGATCTCTTTTATGCGTCTTTGCACTTCCAACTCCAATTTTCAGAAAACAAAAGTACTGTGTGGGGATTCTTACCACATAACTTACCGGATAAAGATTAAACCTGAAAGTCATATAATTAAAGTTAAAATATGGATTTTATGCTCTATGTTTTCTAAATGTAGAAAGATACACGTTCACATTTTTACAGCATTAAAGCTCAACAAGTTAATTATTATTTAACTTAATTTAAATAATGAAATAAAAGACATTCATAAAATAATAACACTATAATTAATTATATTTCTAACTTGAATGCAGTGTCAGTGCATGTGTTGTGCTGTCTTGTCCTGCATGGACCCAGATAAACTGCTCATAAGATTTTTTTGTCAGATGGATACAACTTTTTATATATTTCATAAGAATGTCTTATGAAATCTGATGCTGATGACATCTATGATGACATCTATATTTTTAGTTGTTTATGACAATACTGCAAGGTAATATTTGAATATTTCATCAAATGTGCAAATGTCCAGTTTATGGCAACATGACATGTCTTTGGCATCCATGGAGCCATTAGCGACAGGATGCCCTCTTACCCTTGAGAGTGGTGCAATGGGCTGCAGCCCATCACCACTGACACTGGGCTACAGTCGCCAGCCGGTCATGGTCAGTTTAGACTCACCACTTTACTGAACCTGCATGTCTTCGGACTGTGGGAGGAAACACCTGGGCAAATGTGTTGCTACTTGAATAAGGTCGATACACTTCCGATCGACAACATTAAATGTACCCGCCGGTTTTAATGTTATGGCAGACGGGGGTCCGAGTGGGAAACATCCGATGCTGACGATGATGAGCCTGTGTTCAAATACAAGGAGCCATGCAGCTTGCTGCAGGTTGTGGTTGATCGGTGCTTTACTCCACAATAGCTGTAGTTATAATGTGATGATCAGATCAAATACACTTTTTATAGAATTCATGTGCCAGCAGTAATTAATGCAGGTCATAACAACCAAAACATTAAAATACAGATTCAAAATTATACAGTTACAAACAATGGCTTTATTGTTATTTTTTAAATGATGACAGTAAGAGAACTAACAGTACAGGCTGTAAAACTACTTCCATTTGACTCTTTATTCCTTTGCGATGGAATAACCTGCACACTGTAATAAACACTTTTCATTAGCATACTTACAGCATTTCTTTTAGATTCGGTACTTGCAGGTATTTTTATTGTAATTGTAAGTATTTTCATACTGTGTCATTGCTGTAACAGATCTCACCTCAACCTATCATCAACCTGTAAACTGCCAGTAATTAAACTGAAATTGACTCACCGATTGAGTTACTGATTAAATTCATTTCTTTCCAAAAAAAATTCATTTTTAATCTTATGGTCACGTTTTGGTAAACGCAACACCCTGTCCAGTGATGTGACTAGTCGGTGTGTTATTTTTTTATTGTTTTTGAACAAAGGAGAGAAGATAAAATAAGGTTCTGGCTTCACAAACGTCACCAGGACGAGACACAATTCATTGTTTATTTGTTGACAATAACAAAGACATAAAAAATCATCAGTCTTTTCCTTGCAAGACACCTCAAATGTTTGAGTGAACTCCCCTCTGTCCCTCCTCCCACAACACGAGACCCATAGACTTTTATTTTGGCCATAAACACACCAATAACACAACAAATGTGACAGTAGCAACGATGACCTTTAGTGTCAAGATTATTTGTGTCAGCAATTTATTTGCCTGGTCTGACAGATGCAGTAGCAGCTTATCTGTCCAAGTCTATGAGCTCTTTTTATTTCTTTTTTTGTTAACAGTTAATGTGTAACCGAGTGTGCAAGGAATCAGCACATTTCCTTTTACCTCATACACGGATCGATGTTTGCGTGGCTTCGCTGCAAGGGATCTAAATGGGATCATTGTCGAGACAGAGAAACAGCAATGTGCTTCCTCCTACCTGGACTCTTGATACAACAGACTACAGATGCAGTCACGCAGTGGCCTGTTGTGTATTTGTAACATTTGTTTTAAAAAAAAAAATACGAGGGAAATATCACTCGTAATAACTTTGAAAGTGAAACTCTTGTCCCTCCCCAGTGACAAACTTCTTGGTCAGAACTGTCCCGACAAACTCCTCTTTCCATACGTGTATAAACTGTTGTCAGTGTAAACACGACTTTGACAGGAAAGGCCTCACCGGAGCCTCTCTGAACACACTTTGCTCAGGTTTTGAACAATTAAGATTCTGGCCGTGTGCCACCTAATGTGGAACCCGAGTTATCTATTATTTCATGAGTAAAGAGAAAAGCTTCACACTCAGTCAACCATGGTGTCTGTCTTGTCCCCAGATGATTGCTTAAAGCACCTACAGTTACTTCTCTGTAGTCATTAGACAGGATTCTATAGTCCAGTAAACCAGAGCCTCTGAAAAGCTGCTTCATATCCTATTTACACATTAGGTTTCTATTTACTCTGGGATCGCACTTTAATTAAGGGCACAATGAAGAACTTCTACGGAAATAACATCTCCTCAAAAAAAGAAAGACTTAACGTTTAAAGAGACATTGCACCATGGCGACTTGTCAGCAAACAGCAAGAAAACCGGCAGGTACCTCCAAATAGATCAGATTAGCACTACAGGCTCTACATACGTGGAATAATGTGAAAACACTCAGATGTTTTTTTTTTTTTTATGAGAATAGACAGAATAGACCCCGTGCCCGTCTTCCTTACGTCCTGGATATTCTGCTAACACATGTCACTCTAAGAAAGCCATTTTCCAAAGCTGCCCCCCACTGCTCCTCCAGTGGACTCTGGCCCTCTGTCTCCACGCTCCTCTGCTCATCCTTAAAATTAATTCATCCGCACATCTCTGTCCTTCCAACACCACATTAACCCTGACCACAGGAGGCATCCTGTTGGAAAAAATGTCCCTCTCTAGCTTTACAGTGAAACATCAGTTTGACCTTTCCACCTCAGACCCTGTCGCTGCTCTTTTCCCACCGTCGCATTCACGGCGTCGTGGTTTTACTCGGATTTCATCTGCGTTGCAGCACAGACGACATGTTCAGCCACATATCAGAAGAACACAATAAAAATGCGACATGAACACGACCAAATAAGTGCTCGCTCTCGCACTCTGAGCATGTCCGTCGTTGCCATGCACTTGTGAGAACAACTCATTTCAGCGGGTCACGCCACACTGGCTGCTTTCTAGAGGACAGAGAAACTGTAATGGGGGGTCATTAGATGTTGCCCAAGACCAGTCATGCAGGGTCAGTTTGGAGATTGAGACATGGTGACTGAACAGTCCCACAGCCTCTATCAGTGTCCCCTACCTGTGTGACTTCCCCAACCCCGGCCTCCTTCATCTAAAGCCCCTGCGTGACCCAGTCAGACCCAACACACACACACGGGCACCATATACATGTGCCTTTAAATTAATTAAGCTGAATTAAACTAAACATAAATTTAGCTAAAATAAACCAAACCAAGGTAGCAGCTATTGCGCTAAATAAACTTTTTACCGAAACAAACGTCTGTCAATGTCCGAATACTTTAATGCTTGAAAACACTTCTTTTAGTAATTGATTCACTGTTGAGTCTTGGTAAAGTTCCTTAAAGAAGTGGAGGGAACTGCTCATTACCTATCGTGTCTAATTGTTTCATTGTCTTTATTGTTCATTCTTTTTTTGCCTAAAGTTGCAGACATTTGCTTTGAAATTCAGAAACTACAATGAGGAAAATGTCCCACTTGCCTTAAGATTTTCTACAAGTTGAGAACACAGTACCGAAGCCCCCTGCAGCCACAGAGTTCCACCGTCACGCTCATAAAGAGTTGCCCTGCTTTATGGCTCTATTGCCCAACATCACATGCCTTCAGTGCTGGGATATGATCTGAGATAAGAAAGCACCGAAAAAAGTCTCAATCTCCTTCTACCTTGCGATGCTTATGCAGGTATATAAACAGGATGGGGGGGCACGTTGAAGTCGCTGTCACAAAGACGCTAAATTCTGCTGAATAAAAAAACTTCAGGTTATTTCATCACATAATGTGGTTGGAATGATCGAAAGCAAAACAATGCGTCTGGAAGATATCAAAGAAGTTTGAAATCACTGAGATGCCCTCATTGCGTTCAGGTTTTATAAATCATGTCTTTATGATAAGCTGATTACCTTAGCCTTGACAGCACCGCACACCGAGGGCAGTAAAGGCGCAGGATTACAAGGTGATGGCCCATAAAGGGTTTGGCTCAGATAAGACGGTTTGTGGGAGTGAGGCAGGACTGGCCAAGACTTTAGGGCAAGAGACACTAGTTACTAGATACTAGCCAACTTGGCAATATACTGTATTACTGCCAAGGACCTGAAAATGTGTCCACATTTGGGGATTTTATAATTGTCGTGTTAAGTTTTACCCGGAGAAAATGTATGTTTAAATGTTTCCAGCATTGTGTTAGTAAGACAAGGTCATAAAAATAGTGCAGTCAATGAAAGGTAACCTTTAAACTGCTCCTCACTTAGTCATGCAGGATCTAAGCTTGGATTGGATTCACTTTAAACAACTTTATGTAGATACTTTTGAATAGTTTGAATAACTTTGCTGTTTGTTTGTGTGACATCTGTACCGGACATCTTTCTGCTCTGATGACATTTTAGTCAGTCTAATTAACTCTGTGTCAGACATTGTTATGCCAACAGTCACAGCGAAATTCCTCCCCGCTGAGGTCTACCTTTCTATTCTTCAGAATGACTCTATTAATGAGCCTAATGGCATATGAGCGAAACCACACCTGAGTGAAACTGCACGGGGTGACTGCTTCAGCAACTTCCCGCATTGCAATGCAAACCCTTCATGGCTGCAGCCCATTCAGAGGAAACCATTAGAACAAACTGCTCTCGGGTGCAGCAAAGCAGACCGGGCACAATCATTTATGAAGCAAATCACCTCTGGGTGTCCTACGCAAGGACAAAGCACAGACTGTCTGTAAGCAAACTCTCACACTGCTCGCCCAAACAGCACTAGTCATGTTCTGAAGACATAGCGAAACAAAAATGTATTTTTGGGGGGTCTAATGTTCCATTTAATTAGTTACTATTAATGGGATGTTGTAGCAGAAGCCTGTGTTTCCCTTTAGTCTTGGGAAATTCCACATTTTCTGCAAAACTTCCTGTTGTCTTTCATAATGAGATTATATCTTAAATATTAATGTAAGCTGCACATGCATGACATCAGATCTACTTCATCATGAGAAGTGCAATCATTTAGCTTGGTTTAACATCTTAATTCATTACAGCTGATTTTCTGTCGCTGCGACGCACTCAGCAATAGAATATGCTCCTTACTCCGAGGCACACACGTTATTATTTCATTCCATATCCTCTGTCAATCTTCTGATCAGCTCATCAAATACATGTTCATGTCCACGTGTTGCAGTAGAAACGTTTAATGGTTTAATGTTGATTCACAGAAACAGAAATGACACTGAAAAAAGTTTGATGGAATTTATTGACACAAGATAAAACCAAATGAACCTTTGCTGCATGCTCAGCTAATGTTCATGTTGATTATCATTTTAAAAGTGATCAGTTATTGCTTTAGAAAGGATTGCTAACTTTTATGTACGTCAGGATTTGGATCAACTAAAAGAGAGACTGGAAGAAAGAAAACGACGTGTCATAAGGAGAAAGGTTTCCTCCCTGTGGTCAGAACAAGTCAGTGCATGAACGGCAGAGAGAGAGAAGGCATAAAGAGCTTTTTATTCAAAAGCTCAGTGCTAAAAATAGGTTACTGTAAAAGGTCAGCAGTTATGGGATGATGTGTAACTGGTATGATCCAGTTGTCAAGTCAGGAATATATATATGTCCTATTTCCATAAAGCAGATGGTCTTCAATCCGTGACAGATGTATGACGCACACTCTAAAAACCAAATATATGGTATCTTAATGCGAACGTTTAAAGTAAATATAAAGCCATTTAAATGTCTCTTATGCGGATCTTCATACATGGACAAGTCATTTAAGACACCATATTAGCTTGGAAATTAATTATGATTGATTAAATTAAATTTATTACATAATGCAGCTAAAAATCCGAAACTTTTCATTCCTCCAGGACATTCAGTAGGCTGCTTTGTAGAAGCCCTGACAGCATTAAGTCTTCTTAGACAGATCTCCACAAGAGGAGTCACTAATTATAAGTAAAGTAAAGTAAGTAAATTCCCCCAAATGTTGCACGTTTTGAAACATCACCAATCACTCAGCATATCCTTGTACTGCAGCTGATCAACTGCACATGCAGATTGTTGACCACATGTTTTAGAATAAAGACACATGTCCACCAGTGAGGTGGTGTATCAGCGTCATCTATTTTAAATAGTTTTGGGACAGCAATGGAGGTCTATGGCTCAGATGAACAAGCTGATGCAGACTGACTAGAGGATTCATTGGTGTCTTAATATCTGGATGGTGATTGTGGATGGCTGAATTAATTTAGAGTAAAGTGACCAAAGTTATCGTTTAATTAAAACCTTTAGACCATATGTACCCTGCCGCCCTGAAACACCTTGTCTAGATGCTCTACAAGCTTCTCACACCTGCATTAACACAGTTTCTCTCATTCTGTCAGATTGGATGGGAGGTGTCTGTGAACTGCCATCTTCAGGTCTCTCCACAGACATTCTGTGGCGTTCGAGTCTGGGCTTCGGTTGGACCAACTCAAGGACAGTCCTAGACTTGTCTGTCCTGAAACCGCTCTTGGTCGTCTTGGCTATTTGCTTTCTGTTGATTTAAAAAACTGAGCAGCGTCTGACATAGTGCTCGGATTTGCCCGGACTCTAATTTTCTCCTGTCAGACCCGGGTCCTTGCCTCCACGCTCTCAGAGTCCTTTAAATGTGATTGAGCAAATTTCTAAACAGAATACGGTTTCTGTCTAGACGTTCTACAATAAAAACCTGACTGATGGAGGGCAGCGAAACAGGGGGCTCTGTAATTAAATCTAAAAATATCGTCTTGTCTTATTAAACCAAACGTGAACAAAGTGTAAGCAGGTCAGTGTATTTAGAGGAAACATTTGAACATCTGTGTGTTATTCTAGGACAGCGGGCTTTGCACAAGCACTTGTCTATATTTCCACAGCTGTGCAGATTTCACACTTTGTGGCTCAATTCTGCCTCTGATCTGACAAAAGGGACACAATACAGGCAGGGATGTGTCTCTCTCCTTTCTGTAATCTCCCATGTGTGGTGGACGGTGATCAGTCCGACATGTCTTTGAAATACAAGTAATAAAAAACTGCTATGTAGGGCAACGAACTGTAATTTTCAATGACATTTATACAATGACACATTCAAAGTTGATATACCTCCCAGTCCTTCAACCTACACACCATGTGACACCGGTCATGTGTCCAGCTGCTGTTATTAACATGTACACGTGTCACTTTTTTCCCTCTTCTCTAATCAACAGCCCTGATGTTTGAGTCTGAGTCATTTGCCTCCTTGTTATGCCAGTGTTAAGTCCGCCCACTGGTCATCTCACAGTCTATGATGCATCTGCAGAGCACAAACATTCGCCACATCAATGAGACCTACGCTCCAAACAAAATCGAAGGGTATTTTTAGCGTGAAGCAAAACAACGGTCTGCTTGGTGCAATTCAGCTGATTGAAATGTATTTTTTGTTTTTCCGACCAAACCTGTGCGGAGCTGAAAAGAGGCTTTTGAGAGCACATGGACAAAAATGTGTTGAGATAAAAGGTTCTTTTAGAGCCCATTCAGAGATCCGAGTTTAGACGGTAACGTCTGGGTCTGATGGAAACTGAGGACCAAAGGACCAAAACCAAAAATAGGAAGCATAAGAATCTGATGCATCCACCTATTTGTCAGGTGTAAGTCTTAAGGCCCCAGTTTGGACTGATATATCCCATTGTTTAAATCTGATCAAATGTGTCTTTATTTGTCTGCATCCAGTCAATCATATATGTGCATGGCCGACATGTGAATATGCTCCGACCATCAATTGCAGCTCTGTGTGGGAAGGTAGATGAAGGCAAACAGAGGCTATGAAAGAGAGAGCAGGCAGGTATGTGGGGGGAGGAGATGCTGATGGGAAAAACAAGAGTGTAAAACCTCAGAGAAGGCTTGGTGAGAATCCAGACAAGCCTCAGATGCTCTTGCCTTTAAAGTGTGAGTGAAAACACGTGTTAGAACATTTTGATGCCGTTTTTTTTTTTTACATTATTTATGACTACACGTTGCTGCGAGTGGAAGTCGACACTTTACAGGGGTTTTAAAATAGGGTTTGAAAAAAATGAGGATTGTCACAAAAGATTTCTGCTATTTTGTTTTTCAGTTAAACATCTTTCTCCTTTCACCCAGACTCTGACCTCAGTCTGTCTCCAGAAATTATTCATTAGTCACTTGTCATCTAATTTGTCTGCTTACTCAGCTCTAACTCGGCACGCTCTTGTTTCTTCTTGCAGACGCCCGTGTCACTGCGGCACGTTACACAAATGACACCCGTCCTCGTGCTGCTTTCGTCAGTTAAAAACCACAGACACTGAAAAAGCACCGGCATGTCTCCGCTGTAGGTCATAGTATGTGGTGAATTGCATTCGGCACTTGAAGGAAAACAAAATGTGACATTTTTCTATAATTACATCACACCGTAATGAATACGATTACATCAGCCCTGATCCTGACACATAATCTTGATGCTGAGGTCCAAATTCTGTTCCCGTTTGACATCTGCAGCCATGAGCCACGCAGCTCCAATGCCAAACAGCAACAGTTCTGCTCATTCTGACTGAAGCGATGCTAATTGGGGAAATCTGTTTTGTAACAGCTAATCATGGTATCTGCAAAAAAATCCTCAGTGATAATTCTGGTTGTAATTCCAGAACATTTTAAGTTGTAATGCTGCAGTATATCCGACTTCAATTTACACCTGGATTCTACATTTCCTATAATAAAATCCATCCCACCATTTTCATTGTGTTGGAAAATACAGGGGTCATAAAATAAATAAATAAAGATTTCAGTGAGGTGTCAATGCATCATTCACAAGAGTGACGATGTGTCTTGGCAGCCATGTGAGCAACTCAACAGCAAAGAGACTGATGTCACGGTTAAGTGGTTTGTGGTCCTCATCTCTGAGTGAAGGCCTCGCACTTGTTACTATGGACCATTTTTCACATAGATATGCAGAGTATATACACACTGAACCCAATGCTATAAACATACAACTTCAATCACAAGAGTATGTTCTCATCATTATCCATGTTGTTACATAAGGCGAATTTTGGATAGATTTTTTTAAATGCTTAGCTCTGATTGGACAGTTATTTTCTGGCCTATGCACCAATGGCGGACACAGAAGGAGAGTGTCAGCATTTGTTTTTAAAAGCTGTTGCAAGTTCACTAACGTAAAATGTTAAACACATGCAAATAATCAGAAAACATCTCATTCTGTGTTTCAGTTTCTGCCAGAGTCAAAACCCTCTCGCCCAGCTGTCGCTGAACTCGATCACACCAGATTTGCATAAAGTTATGGGGTTTTTTTTTACATGTCCTGTTGCCTTACTGAGCGTCTTTTGTCTCTGTCACACACTGTGTGCTGAGCGACTACGTGGAGTTTTCTTTTTACAAGTAGCTGTAGCAGGATATTCGGGACCGGTGGCCCTGTAGGCCGCGATCAGCTGATGGGCCACAGTCGTACTTATTCCGGTAGGACCAGCCTGTGGTGACCTGTGTTCTAGTGTCATCAAACATCACATATGCTACATATTGTTGCACACCTGATTTTCAGTTTCTGCTTATTTAATGCTGCAGTTATTCTATAAATTACAATCTTCCATCATGTAACCTTTTGAAATAGCAGGATTGCGCCTCCTGCTATTTAGAAAGGTTACATAGCCTCACTTTAAAGGAAAGGTTTGACATTTTGGGGATATTCCCTTTCTTGTAGAGATGAAATAACTGCAGACATACCAGGAAGATATTACATGTTCATTAGTGAGCTTTTGTTAGCTGTGAACAGAGCCTGCAAAGCTGTTTCTTTATTTCCAGCTAGGCTGAGTCTGCCAACTGCTGGCACCAGCATCACAAATAACAGACAGATACAAGAGTGACATTAGTGACAATATTCAAAAGTGACTAAGCAATTCTCAAACATGTAGACAGAGCATGGAATTAGGTCTATCCATCCAATTTCTGTAACCACTCATCCCGTTTTTTTCAAGACATACACAGACAGACAACCATTCACACCAGTTAACCACACATGCATGTCTCTGGACTGTGGGAGGAAACTGGAGGAAACCCAAATAAGCATGTTGAGAACATGCAAACTCCACACACAAAAGCTGTGGGAAACTGGGTTGAAATATACACACTTTCACTGCAAGAGCAAAAATGTTTTACAAATGTAATTGCAGCAGATGATGCTTTCTGCCAACATGGGAAATTTTAATGCTGTTAATGTGTTTTAGAGTTAAACCAAATCCTGGAATTTGTTAAGCACCTGATGGCAAGTTCAAAGCATCAAACCTCTTTCAAGTCATTAATGTCTTGAGGGTCAATGTGGTCACATGTAGGTCATTGCCCAACTTGGCCATCAACACACAAAAACCACGACCTGGACGACTGCAAATCTGCACAAAGGTTCATCCTAAATGCCTTAGTCATTCGTCCTTAATTTGTTTTCCACTATGAACGTTTAATACGTTCTTTATGTTTATGTGTGTGAAAAAACAAAGAACCCAAAGCTCCTGCTGCTCATACAACGCTCAGGGACTGTGGATGTGAAACCCGGTGTCAATTTATTTTCAGCCAATCAGCTATTTATTAAAATGACCTGTATGGGATTGGAGCGTGATGACAAGATAAAAGTCCACAGTGTAATAAGTCAACAATTTTTATTTAATCGATTTTATACGATTTTGGTTCTGTAGCGACCTACTGGATATTTCTAATGAAGTGCAATTGTACTCAAGCCAGTTACAGTTGAGAGCAATGACAGGCACACGTTTTGTGTAAATTTAACAGCATTAGAACGGCTCCTACATATACACAGCAAAAATACATGCCAGAAGAAAACAATACTAAATCAGTTCACATTGACAATAGTTAGGAAGACATCCCTCGAAAACAATCTAAGCTAACACTTGATACACAGTTCGCCCATAGCTGGAATATGGGAGAGAACAACTGATTAAACATTCGGTCTTTACACACAGCGACAAATGTGTGGTGTTATCCAACACTGGGACTAAATCTCTCAAATCTGCCCTCAAACAACACATCGGATCAGAATCCAGACACTGTGTATTGCCATTTCAAACTAATTATATTGACATGACAAAATGAAAACCCCAAATCAGTGTGCTGGACAAGAGATACACCTGCTTTACAGCTGCTGTGCAAAGTCCCACTTACAGATGCTTTGTCTTTTCCGTACTTGTGGCAGGAAAGGGTGGGAAGCTATGCAACAAGCCACATTAGGACAACAAGAACCACCGGAAACACTTGGTTGGGAGTAGCCTTGCTAGAATTGACCATAGATTTTTTTTTTTTCTATATCACCTTCATAATGATGCTTTATGATAATTACCGAGGCAAAAGACATATCAGCTCAGTCCTATATCTACAAGCTCAAGATGAACAATTCTAAACGCTAAGCTTCAAGAATGAGTTTTGTGTGTCTGATGACGATTAAAAGCGTTGTTGGTCTTATCCTCCAAACATGCAGGAACAAGGGACTATGAAACTGAAATCTAGGTGGGCGAATAGGGAGATATCGGTGACCGGTTTGTACTGTTAATTCTCTGACATTACAGGCTAAGGTCTGTGTATGTGAGCTTGATCTGCTCTGTCGTTCATCACAGTGAAAATTTAATCGCTTGACAAACTAAGCATCCCTGCAAAACGCTCGCACTGGCTTGTGTTGGTTCCAAAATGTCAAGTGTGCTGGATGACTGACATCTTCTCTGAAAGCGGCTGCTAAAACTTCACTTCTGTTAAAAATGTCTTATGATTCCAAAACGGAAAACAATTAGGGTGTTGTATATACACATCTCCACACAACATAATTTTCCAAAAATTAAATAGGAGAAATAACTTCAACTTTGAGATTTTGAAGTCAATCAGAATGTCTAAAGAGTCTGGCAATCGGCTTCCTATAACCAACTTTTCATGATCACAGGTTCAGTTGTTGGTAATGAATTTCAAAACTGGCACACAGTATGATTTTTACCATCTAAACGGACAGATGGAATCTCATAACAGGGTCGGGCAATGCCACTTTGAAGGAAAGCAGATGCACCACTACATTCTACAGCTTTCCTTTATTATACAATCAAGGGCCACGTTAAAATCTTTTACAACCTATAATTTAACAGCATCATCAACAAAAACTACTTCAGTTGCGTTCAAATGGCAACTATCAAAAAGTAAGCTTACTGTAACATACATATTAAATAGTGTATAGTCCATGCAATTGCGCACGGCCGGTTTTGCATCATTATGGTATGTTGTTATTAGTGTATGGGAGACGTCAGCCACCAGTGCATTTTTCCGAAACAGCTTCAGGGAGAAGAACTCCTCAGCGCCCATCAGAAACGTCTCAGCCGGACTTGAAGAGCAAAATGGCCACTTGACCCAAGTAGAAGTAAATGAAATGCTTTGTCTCGTGGGTGACGTAACTGCCAAAGTTCCTCCCGACGATGCAGTGCCAGGTGGGGTTGTACTTCTTGTCGAACTCCTAAAAAAAAAGAGAAAAAGTTTATAAAAATTCAACACCACCGACAATAATAAATGAATCCTGCTTCATATTAACCAGGGCTGTAAATTCCATTGAGGATACTAAGGTGATGGCTGCAAATAACTGTCACTACCAATTAGTCGGCCAGTCAATTTCAATTATGTGACCGTGTACAAACTTCAACAAATAATGGAAAACGCCTGATGTAATTTTCTAGAGCTTAAGGTAAAATCTTAGAACTGCCTATCACAGTCTGAAACACAAGCAAATTGCATCAAAGACCTTTAAGCTTCATGTCGTCACACTGAAACCAGAAATGACTTCCTTGTAAAAACAGCTGCTGATATTTTGCTGTTGATTCCCTCATTAATTAGTAAATATACGGCTAAATTTCTTAGAATTAAGCTACTTATAGTAAACTCCTTTGACAGTCATTAAATCAAGTTTTTTAAAGATTTTACTTTATTCTATATGTATTTTCTTGCATTGGGAGTTTTCCAATTTAATATGCATTGAGTAACTTCCCCTTATTTAATTTTTTTCTTTTGTTATTCACCTATTCAGCACCTGTAACTGCCCAAATCCCACTAAACACCCACTTAGATAAGGCTTAATTGGCTGATTGTGGGGGACATAAGTGCAAATATAATATTAAAACATTAATAGAAGACAATTTAATATTATATTATAATATTAAAAATCTAAATACAAAGAAGCTACATTTTGGTGTCTGATCAAAATGATTGTAAAACCAATGTCTGGAGGGGCTTACAGACTCATGACCTCAGTAATTAAAGAATCTTGACTACAGCCATGATCACAAGACCAAAAATAGATGTGACAATTTAAAAAATATTAATAAAAAGCAGTAATGGTGCTGCTCATATGCCACTGAAGTCAGCTAGCGGAGCTGGATCCATCCTTTCTCACCTTTTTGATGTAGGCTGCAATGTCCTTTTCTATGTTGTACTTCTCCATGGCCTGGGTGGCACAGTCCACGGCGTCCTGCTGCATGTCCTCGGACATGTCTGCGTTCTTGATCACAGCTTTCCTGTCAGTCATGGTTAAGGATGATGATGATGATGGTACCTGCTGAAGGAGAAGAAGAAGAAGACGAGCGCACGTTCACTCGGACGCACTGCACTGAAAACGCACGCGGCACGTGGTGACGGCGATGGTGTAGGCCAGCCCGGATCAGCCAGCCCGGATCATCCAGCCCGGATCAGCCAGCACGGATCAGCACGGCATGGCAGACGCAGTCCACTGGCCGCTTGGCACAACGTTTGCCATCATCGCACTGATTCCCAGCGGCGGCCCGCGCCTGCGTAAGACTGTGACGATTCTTAACTGAACGATGACTTGAGCGTCGCATAGATTGACTGTGAAACTTGATACAGGTGGAGTTGAATTACTTGGTAAAATCACTTTAAGATAAAAAAATAATAATAAATCAGCTTCTGCATCGGGAGACCAAAAACTACCCGAATGGATCCGTTTAGGAAACATACGCCTGCTTTTGTCGCCGCCCGCACAGTCTGAAAATGTACAAGCAAAGGGAAATAATAGAGACAGACATTTAAAAAATAAAAAAAAGCGCACCATCACGAGAGAAAGTCGAATCAGAAATATGTCAAGACCTGCGAGTAGATCTCTCACACATTACGCAACCCACAACTCACCTTGTCTTGAGCTGCCTGAAAGCACTTGCTTCCAAAAATATGGATTTCGCCCGGCCACGGGGGGAGCTTCAGAGGATGCTGCGGCTAATTGCTTTTTAAAGATTTACACAATAAGCATGTAGGCAGGTTGGCTCTCTGCTGCGCTCTCTCCAACAGCTCCCCGCCCCTCTGCTGCATCCTGCATCCTGCGATTGGCTGGGCTGCAGCCTTCCCGTGTGCGGCGAGCGTTTTTCTCCAGCTCCTGTCTGCCGGCATCTTATTTCATCCCACAATGCATCATTCACTGTATACACCACCGAGCGCAGCCTGACGTAACGAGCCGCTGGCTGCAGGTAGGAATCACGTAGCTGCGCGTGCAGGCTGTGTCATGTCACACCTGAGCTTTCAACACTTGCACGTATCGGCCTCATTTCATTAAATGCATGTTTTCTACAGCCGCAATACGCTGTAGCTTGAATAAGACGAATCCCTCTTAAGCCCCGCTTATAAAATTAAGCAGAGATATAGAATATTAGGCTATGGTTTCAACAGAAATAATTTTTAAAAATGACATTTTGTGATTTGTTTAAAATAAAAACAAACTAAAATGTCCTTGTTTGAAAGTGTTTTATTGAAAATGCTAAGAGAAAAGTAAGATTAAGCAAAATAAAAAACATACAAACTACTCCCAAATAAACCCCCCTCCCAACCTCCCCAATTTTCCTTCATACCAGGCATCTACGATTCCATCCTTTGATCCAACTTCCTGGTCCTCAGTTTCGTTTTCTTGTAAAATAAAGCCATTATCACTGAAAAACTTTAGGCAAGGGGGAGGGCCTACTAGGAAAATAAAAAAAGTTGCTCTAGGACTCCTTGTAAATTAGTTCTTTAACAAACTCATCTGAATCCTGGAAAACTGATCCCGTTCCGAGCATCCATGCTTGCCTATCCCTTCCCTAATCGATCCACTCATCCAGCTCCAAGGATTGGGATCCACTGAGCCACTCCTCCAATCAAAACCTTGAAATACCAGGAAGAAAATCAGAGGCAGACCGTTAGAATAAAATGTCAAGATTTTTGGGCCTATTTTTTTTTCCATGTTGAGCACTCATGTCAGACCAAAAAAACAAAAATAAAATCAAAAAAACCAGAGCACAGAAACTATCACTCCCTGAAGTTAAAACACTTGAGGACTTAAGTTACAAGTGGGGCGCCTTTGTAGCGAAGTAGTGATTCAGGTTTTTACATTTGACAGCAAAGATGATACACTTACATCACAACACTTTATCTAGGATTGCTCAATCTGTCACAGACCAGAGTAGCATGTTAAAAATCCTATGTGTAACAAATTACAGCACATATGGCTTTGTTAAATATGACATGCATGATATGGCAACCGATCAAAACGTTCAATTTATGTAATATGAAGCGTACCATTGCCTCGACCTGATTGCTCCTCAATTAGATGTCCTATCCTGACCATACAAATGAAATGTGCTCCACAACGGTTTAAATCCAAATCACTTTAATCCTTCTCTTCAGATGTCTAAAGGAAGACACAAGGGTAAAATACAGTTAAGCATGGGCTCCCCATCCAAACAGCCCACCCCACAAACCCAATGAGAAAAGCTACTTAAAAAAGGAAAGGAAAAAAAAAAAAAACTACTTGCAAAAACATTGAGTGCAGCTTATAACTCAACATTTTTGAAGTTAACACAGCACAATTTCTAATGTCGCAAAAATTGAGGACAGAGAGAAGCAGAGAGGGGGACAAAAACAAAAGGACAAAGCAGCTGGAGAGGGGTGGGGAAAGTGTGGAGGGTTGGGGGTACATCTACATACCAAGATCATCCACAAGGACATCGGGACATGAAATGCAAAAATTAAAAATCAATAGCTGACATCTGGAGAAACTCAAAGAGGTAAAATCAGGAGGGTATACATCAAAAGGGCAAAACATTGGTGGTAGAAAGTTTTAGGAACGGGAACGAGAGCGGCTGTGACGAGGTGAGTAGCGGGGTGATCCTCTGCCACGGCCACGGGAATTGCTCCGGCTGCGGCTGGCGCTGCGACTGCGGCTCCTGCTTCGGCTGCCACGGCTACGGGAGCGTGATCTTCCATAACTTGGGCTGCGAGGACCGTCTAATTTCACACGAATGTAAGCAGTCTCTCCCTGGCAGACACAAGAGAACTTGACATTGAAAAGACAACATTCCTGCCTGCAATGGGAATACCACAGATGGAAATGAGGGTCAAGTGTGCTTTTGAACTCGTAGCATGCTCCTCAATAAAGTACTCACCTCAATACAGCAAAGAAACACTATCCATGACCATTAATCAAATCAGTACACATACCTCATGTGAGCGGAATTTGGTGTTGTCCAGCTTTCGAACGGCGTAGGTCATGTCTTCTTTGCGCACAAATTCTACAACCCCAGTTCCATCTCTGTATACGTCAGCGTAGCAAACATCGCCTGCCTCTCGCATATGGTCCTTCAGGTCCTGCCAGCTGCCACTCTGAGGAAGCCCTAAAAGAGCAACAATTTAGTTAGTTATTCTGTGACTTTCTCTCTGTTTTTGTATAGTGTGACTATGTGCAAGCACTTCAACAGTAATTTTAAAGCTACAACAAAACACTTAAGTCCAGGATACTTTAATTCAGATTCAATATGCACGCAAGTATTTTATTAATGAGCCATTCTTTGCACATCTTAAATTATTATGGGCTCTGTCAGATTTTCGTTTACAGTTAAAATAACCAAGTAAATTAAGTTGTCCTATCAATATGATAAAATTACATAAGGCAACAGTTATGGATTTCACCAGCTATATAATATAATTCATACTACCTGAAAGTAAAATTTTAAAGCCAAAAAGCATTCCTAGAACTCCACATCTGCGGTTATTTTTTGGGTCTTACAATAATTTAACAGTAATAATTCACACTGCTGCACTGACACAGGGTAATCTACTGGTAAAAATGCCATACCACAAGCAAGAGCTGACAAGTTTGGTGGCTTATTTACCGGACACGACGACTCTGTACTCGGAGCGCCTGGATGGGGGTCCGTATCTGCCCCTGGGAGCTCCGCCGATGCCACCAAAGCCGCCTCTGGAGCCCCTGCCGCTGCGAGGAAACTCCACACGCAGCCTGTAGCCATCGTAGTCATAACCATCACGTCCATAGACGGCATCATCTGCGTCCCTGTTAACGAAACCATTCCGATTGAAGATTACGAACATGCAAGTCGGCGGAGAATGTAGCCACAGACGGCGCCAGCCATGTTAGCGGCTAACTTTATCCGGTTGGCTTTTATCCACCCCCGGACGAGCAAATGCAATTAGCTAAATACTACACTGGTTACACTCTGTTTATCCACACACACACGATCGTTTTCAGTCACAGGAAAATCAGGCTGGGTGTCGAAAATACACTGCAAATCAACTGAAGGTTTTGAATGAGATCAAACATACGTCGGTTATCTAACGTTAGCACACACAGAGCAAAGTGGATTTTAACATGATACAGACGCCGTGCAAACAGAGGCACAAAAGCGATGCTTCTTAAAGGGTTACATGTTAAATCTCTAACAGTACCTAGTTCAAACAATGTCGAAACCGAAAGAGAACAAACCACGTTTTGCTGCTAACGAAAAGCATGAGCGACTCAGGAAATAGTCGGATCCCGTGAGTTACGCGTTTACAAACGAGTTGGTTAGCCACACAATGGCGCTGCCTCGGGCCTCGCGTTACCAAGTTAACCGCCAGTTAGCGCCTTACCTCGGATCTTCGAATTCAATAAAGGCGAACGGAGGGCCCCCTCTCCGGTTCTTCAGGTCGATGTCTCGAATTGTCCCGTACTTGTAGAACACATCTTCCACGTCTTTTGTGCGGATATCAGGGGGAAGGTTTCCCACGTAGATTCGGCAGTCGTTGTTCCCAGCAGGGCCTCGCACAACACCCGACATCGCTGCTACTGCTAATAGATAGCTCGCTGCTTAAGCTAACGCGTCGTTCTTTGCAGTATTCCCAACAACTTGGGGAGTTACACTGATCACACCCCAGGTAGATAGAAGTTTCGGAGCAAAACGCTGCAGCAAATCATACACGTGCGGTTTACGGTAATATCTGAAAGGTAATTTCTGTAGAGAGAATCTTCTCGACGAGGTCAACGAGACTCCTGTTTTTCTTCAGGACCCGCGCTCCTTAACCGAGGTGTTCATGAGGACCGGAAACACTACAGCCAGAGCTGACTCATCCGCCTCACAAAATAGTCCGCCAATTAACTCGGTCAATGGGTGACGGTTAATCGTTTTTAAATATGTTTTAACGAAACTGATAAAATATGTATTTGCATTTTGCATGTGACTAAAGACAATCGTGAAAACAACAGCCTAACTTATCTTTCCAATCTACAAATCAAGAGCTTGCCCTCTAAACGCACCACAAAAATGGCTCCTCAGCTGTTCAATTCACCGTCTGCACGTGAGACTCATAGCAGATGGCACGTTTCAGTATTTTCCATTAAATAATGCACAGTCAAACTGCAATTTTTAATATGGAGCAAAAACTCACGAAGCAGATGACTTTACGTACAATAAATATTTATTGTTATTTAAAATATTGATTTATGAGAGCTTCACTAAACTGATTGTCACAGAGATTAATGTGGTGCTAATAAACAGTTTATTCTTTTTCACAGTTTTGCAAATAAGTCTATCATCCAAACAATAATTCTAGATTTTGCTGTCCAAGGACACATTCATTTGTGACACTGGAGCTGGAAATAGAACCACTAACGCTATAATTTGTCTGCGACTATCTAATTAAATGAGCCACAGCCACCCCCAGATACACACCATTTCCAATGCCAGTTTTGACACTTTTCTAAACGATCAAATGTGTTTTATCTCCTCAACTAAAGAAGCAGAGAAGAAGACAGCTAGATATTTGAGACTGGCATCCTATACAGCTTTAAAAAATGAAAACTCCTGAACCACAGTTTACCAGAACACAGCTTTATTACCTAAATGCTTAAATGCAAACCTCATTTATATATATATATACTATTGCAAATAATAATTTTGTGCTGTATTTTGCTGAGGTGCTGTTTTTGCACAGGGACTGCAGTTAACAATTAGCTCATAGCTCATTCTCCTCTAATATTTCTATTTGTGCATAAGCAAAACTACACAAATCTTCACATTCACACAGAGAGAAGCTTTGCACAACTTGAATAGATAGTTTAATTAACTGTGCCATGACAAACATGACACAAACTTATTGATCTGCAGCCAAACTTTAATTTACTAACAGCATGCGGCAAGTTAGTATTTGTCTTAAATGCATTGGTTATCCAAGCCAATCTGATTTGACTAAGTGTCATGGATGGCGAAAGGCTTTTAAAGCTTAAATTATGGCGTGACAGAAACAAAGGTAAAGCAAACATTTTGCATTCAGTACATGCATTAGAAACAACCAAGGCCGTGTTCACATTGTCGTCAAAAAACAACAACCCACTGTTAGTTGTGTTCAAGTAAGATCATCATGAGCGACAGTATCCTAACAGATCTAAATGTCTAAGTTAAATTACTCTTGTAAATATATCAATATGGTTATGGGAGAACACAATGCTAAATAAAATGGTACATTTCTACTGCTCAGTATGCGTGACATGAACCATAGATGCGCTGCCCAGCCTCGCCATAGTTATCACCACTGGTGTACTTCCCCTGACATGCCAGACTGTTCACCTGTGGACAGAGAGGACAGGCCTATGAAAAAGTAAACAGTCTCAAAACTCTGGTCTGCAGTTAGGGGGATCGCATCGTATCATTTGTTTGAACTACCTATAAGGTTCAGAGTACCTCTGCTCTCTTGATGAACTGCTCTGTGGCAGCTTTCTCGTTTTCTTTGTGTCCTCTCCAGGCCCTGAGTGCAGACGCTTGCAGGGCTCGGCCAAAGGAGAAGGTTAGTATCCAGGGTTTGGCCAGTGGGCAATTGTTGATGGCATTAAGGTGGACAGAGGCCTCCTCTTCACTCTGACCGCCTGAGAGAAATGCAACTCCTGGAGGGAGCAGGACAAAATGCGGGGTGCTCATCACAGCTGGTAACAGTGGAGCTTATTTAACCACCTTTTGATGCTCATATATTTGGAATTTAATATTTATAAAATATAAATATTATAAAACATAAGGTAGAGGGAAAGTGAAAACACACAAGAGGAGTTATTTTACAAAAGCTCTGCAAAATTTCTACCTATATGTGTAAAATCTCCAGACATGACAGGTGTTTCATCTTACCTGGGACAGCAGGAGGAACAGTGCGGCGCAAGGCAGTGACGGTTGCCATAGCAACCTCTTCTGGGCTATACTTGGTGGGACAGCTGTGTCCAGGAGTGACCATGTTGGGTTTAACAAGAGAGCCTTCCAGGTACACGTGGTGGTCAGACATGGCTTTGTACACAGCAGCCAGGACCTGGAATCCACACCCAGCAGTATCTCTTTTTTCTCTTTTTCCTCTGACTCCTTACTCTTATTCTAACAATGTCACAAAACATGCACGTACAGGTTAAAACCCACCTTCTCAGTGACATACTGACAGCGTTTCAGGTCATGGTCTCCATCAGGCAAAATCTCTGGCTCTATGATGGGCACAATGCCATGCTGCAGGTCAAAAAGGTCAATATTATCAAAACAGTTCCGAAGCATCCTTTCACAAACATGTGTAGCTGTATGAGGACATGTTGTACCTGCTGGCAGATGCTCGAGTAGCGTGCAAGAACATTAGCATTTTCTGTGACCGCCAGTTTAGATGGATTGGTGTCACTGATTTTAAGAACACAGCGCCACTTTGCAAAGACGGCCCCATCCTTTTTGTACTGCATACAGCGCTCTGCCAAGCCGTCCAGACCTGGGGGAGAAAGTTTCAAAAGCTCTGTAAAGTGTCTTGTTAAGAGGAGCTGTGTGTGTGAAAAAGATGATATTAGCAGTTAAAGAAGAATAGTGCTGCCTGACCCTGTGTGGTGGTTTCTCCACACGTTCCTGCCAGGGGGACCACACCCTTGTCAACCTGAGGAAAAAAGACCAGAGGTGAAACCACATGAAATTCATCCAAACTGCATTGCACATATCGCAAAAACGACTGATTTGGCTGTTCATTTTTATGGTTTGGTACTAAACTGCCACACCTTGACGCCGACCAGGATGCCCCTGTCCCTGATCATTTTGACAAAAGGGACGCCGTTATCAGAGTGCTGGTACAGCGTCTCATGGAAGAAGATGACCCCGCCGATGCAGCTGTTGATGCGATCATCTGCACTGAAGAGGATCTGCCGATACTGCCTGCGATTCTCCTCTGTGTTCTCTACCCCGACCTGGGCCAGCCGCTTGGCCATGCTGCCTGCAGTTACACACAGTGCCATGTTGTATGATTCATACACCAGTCTTCATAAGTGCAGCAGATTTGTTTTCATACACATTTAATCTGACTGTGTTTCTGTGCAAAATAAAATTTGTCTTTACAGACCCACAGACTCATCTGCAGCCAGGATTCCCCTCCCTTTAGAAATGATGCGTAGAGCAGTTTCATGGAGCTCCCTTTTCTGCGCCTCAGAGAGTGTAGGGAACTGGTGCGTCATCCTGAGTGACTGGAGTCCTACGGAAAATATAAACTTGTCGTCTTCATTAAACATTGACATCTAAAACGCTATAAAAAAATTGCTATGTTTGCTCCAATTTCTAAGGAGCGAGTTACTAGCTAGTGAGGCTTTAAATAAATATATACATATTTGCTGATGGACAAAAAATCTTGAATTACATTAATAAAAAGCAGTCGATGAATCTTTTTTCCCCAAAGATGATATTCACAGTAGGAAAAGAACCAAACCCGAAGAGGTAGAAAACAGATACAGCAGAACCATAAAAAGGTAAAGCCCTGAAAATAAATTAAACAGTTTCATTAAGGCCTGTTTCAAATAAAAAAAAAAATCACTTCAGGCATAGTATCTATAAAGGTACAAGTAAAAATACTCACAGATGCCCTTTGCTGCTCCCATCATAGGCCCATTTAGACAAACGTATGGAAATCTGCTAGTTTATAGTTTGAAAAGGCTGGGGATTTAAAGCTACATTGTACAACGAGCAATAGAAGATCTTACCTGACACACAGAGAACTGAAATGTGTCTGCTCCCCTGATGTGATGAGCGCTGACAGAGCCTCTCCCTCAGCTCTAGCTTGTATCCTCCCTAAGTGTGTCACACCTCACAAACCCACACCTCTGGGCGGGGCGTCGACACCCACCTTTGCCCCATATTAATCAGAAATTCTTGGCGATACATAGCTCTGTTTAAATTTAGCAACATTTTTGGTTGTTTCCAGCTGCTTTTCTATATATTCGTTAAGCCAATTTCAAGTTTCAGGTTTTTCACTTTGCAGTGACAAACTCAGGACAGAGCTTTTAAACCCGCCATGCTCTGGGTCGGATGCTTATGTGGCAGCTTTATGCCACTCTCACCACGCCACCTGAACTTTAATAATTGGTTGATTCAGGTTGATTGTAAAATAAAAGCTGATGTATTTTGTCAGGACCATCTACGTCTATAGAAAACTGAAGTAAGCATTTAACCATAGCACACAGTGTGCTATTTCTATTTTAATTAGTAAAAATGAGCCCTCAGGAATGTTTCAAGTCTCCTGATAATTTGGTCTTCACCCTCGAATTCACCGGGGTGTTTGAGTCTCAGAGCAATTCCTGCACTTATTGGCCACATTTAGGAGCTTTAAAATGTAAAGAACACGATGGAACAATTCAGAAATAGAAATCATTTCCAGGTTCCAGTTGGTGTAAATGAAAACGTGAATATGGCCCAAATTAGGCCAAAATGAGGTCGGCTAAATCAAATTTGAAGATTCAGATTTTAGGAAGAAATGTCTAATTTTTCTCTCCCGTGTCATGCACATATAACACTGGCTTCTGGTTAAAAGCTAACATATTTTATTATTTTTTTTCATAAAGATAAGCATCTTAAAACACTAACACAATTTAAACAGTTGAATTTTTAAGTTTAATTCTGCAAATCTGCATCTGCTGCTGTATAAGCTTTACCTAAGGAACTTGTTGATGGATTGATGACCGGGCTTACCAGATGAATACTGGGCGACCGTAAAGGTCTGAACAGATGCAGATGATACTTGGGCCAGAGCTTAAAAGTCATAGAGCTAAATTAAAAAACAAAAGAGGAGGACGTATAGATGTTGAATAATCAAAACGAGAGGCACAATAACACAAGGAGAACAGAACAACTAAAACGAGACCCAAGACCTAAGAAGTGGAAAGTAACTATGAATAATTAAAAAATTTATCAAAACCATGAATTGACTACACGGTTTGGTGTATGATGCATCTCTTTCCACCTGGAGATCCCGGTTAAGAACACGGGTGTCCTTTCACCTGCCTATTTTTTCTCAATCTGTCCTCGAGGAGCCTGTGTGTTTTCTGTTGTGGACTGCCTTATGTAACGTTACTGCGTGGTTAGACACAGTGGGACGGCTCTCCTGGCCTTCAGGAGGGACTCCGTTCTTCACTATTGTGGGTCAGTGTGCCTCTGAAACTAGATGTGGGTCACTGGACTCCCTGCCACCACACAGCCACAACACAGACACGGCAGACCTGTCTAAGACAAGGGCCTGAGAGGGAATTCAATGTCAGCAGGCAGTGGGGAGGAGGAGCTGGTGCGCTACCATTCAGGAGACAGTTTTAAATAGATACGTGACTTCAGGAGGAACAGCAATTAGATGTGGCTGCCTCCATCGGGACACTCACTTTTTTTCTCCGTTACCTAATTAAAAACATTTAATAATGATACTTTATCTGGTCCTTAATTTTCTGTCCTATTAAGGTTGTCCTCAATGGGTCTGTGAGTGCGCCTCTAAATAGGCCAAGCCAGGGCTGAAAGTTGGTCATGATGTACCATATCCAGCTGCAACATTCACATGGTAACTGGTCATTAGATAGAGACAAAGTTGATCTTTGGTGGTTTTTGTTCTTTATGTGATGATGGTTACATATCAGCAACAACATAAACCCTTCATTAAAGGACGACTGGATTTGTATTTTTCTTTACAGGTAATGTCACAAACAACATGAAGATTTATCCCTGAAAAATTTTGAAATCAATAATAAATTGAACGGAACCAAATGTCTAAATTGTAGCTGATATTGAAAGGCAATTGTTGAGCAGGGGACAAGTCTCAGCAAAAGCTCCCCAGCTATTTGGAAATCAGCTAATATTTTTTGATAACCACAACATAAATATCACATTAAAAACTAAAATTCAGTGACAGAGAGATTGTGAGACCTCTGATCATTATGCTCTAAGAGCTGCAGCTGTACTGTCAGCTCTTCTTGTTGAACTTTATTTGTCTACTGAAACCAAATTAGGTTCAACAACTGACACTTTACTTATTTAGTTTTATTTTTATATATTCAGGTAAAGAGTGCATGTCACTGTACATAGATCAAATTAACATTTATTTTCAGGGGACTTTAAGTGTGTCTCATTATAGGTGGCATTAAATTGAGACTGACATTTTTTTCTTTATTTCAAAATGAGTCACTATAATTACAAATAATTTATGGCGAGTACTCAGAACATCTACAGTTTCACAAAACTGAATCTACTGGGAAGGACCATGTGGGGAGAAAAGCTGTAGGACAGCTGATGTGTGGTCCTTATGTGTGTTGTAGCACATCCTTGGCAAAAAATCTCAATCTCAATCCGCCCTCTCTGACTTTGTTGCTAACACAGGCAACGTGCGCTGTCCCTCTGATGAACTCGTTCCTTATTCTGTCCAACCTTGTCACTCCTAAGGAGAACCTCAACATCTTCATCTCTGCCTCTTGTCTCTTTCTCACTGCTACTGTCTCTAACCCATAGAGCAGAGCTGGTCTCACCACTGTCCTGTACACCTTTCCTTTTCTTGCTGACACTCTTCTGTCACACAACACTCCAAACACTTTCCTCCACCCACTCCAACCCGCCTGCACTCGCCTCTTCACCTCTTTTCCACACTCCTCATCACACTGAACTTTTGACCCCAAGTACTTAAACTCCTGCACCTTCTTCACCTCAGCCCCCTGTAACCTCACGCTTCTACCTTGCTCCCTCTCGTTTACACACATGTATTCTGTCTTACTACGACTGACTTTCATATCTCTTCTTTCCAGAGCAAACCTCCACCTCTCCCGCTGTTCCTCCACCTGCTCTCTACTCTCACTGGAAATCACAGTGTCATCTGCAAACATCATTGTCCAGGGAGATTTCTGTCTGACCTAATATGTCAACCTGTCCATCACTATAGCAAACAAGAAGGGACTCAAAGCCGATCCTTGGTGTAGTCCCATGTCCACCTTGAACTCCTATGTCTGACCGATGGCACATCTCACCACCGTCATGCTCCTCTCATACATGTCCTGAACTACTCTGATGTACTTCTCTGCCACTCCCGACATCCTCATACAGTACCACAGCTCCTCCCTCGGCACCCTGTCATACCCCTTCTCTAAATCCACAAAGACACAATGCAGCTCCTTCTGACCATCTCTGTACTTTTCCATCAACAATCTCAAAGTGAAAATGGCATCAGTGGTGCTCTTACGGGGCATGAAACCATACTGCTGCTCACAAATCTCCACCTCCTTCCTAAGCCTGGCCTCCACTACTCTTTCCCACAGCTTCATTGTGTGGCTCATCAGCTTTATCCCTCTGTAGTTGCTGCAGTTCTGCGTGTCCCCCTTGTTCTTAAAGATCGGCACCAGAACGCTTCTCCTCCATTCCTCAGGCATCTTCTCACTCTCTAAAATCCTGTTAAACAGACCTTCACTGCTGTCTCTCCTAGACACTTCCACACCTCCACAGGTATGTCATCAGGACCAACAGCCTTTCCGATCTTCATCCTTTTCAGAGCCTTCCTCACCTCATCCTTTCTAATCTCTCCTATTTCCTGCTCCACAACATCCACATCTTCCTCCCTTCTTTCCCTGTCATTTTCCTCATTCATCAGCTCCTCAAAACACTCCTTCCATGTTCTCTGCACACTCTCCTGGCTTGTTAACACCTTTCCATCTCTGTCTTTAATCACCCTTATCTGTTGCACATCTTTCCCATCCCTATCTCTCTGTCTGGCTGTACAAGTCCTTCTCTCCTTCCTTCGTGTCTAACCTGTCATACAACTCATCGTAAGCTTTCTGTTTGGCCTTTGCCACCTCCCTCTTCACTCTGCGCTGCACTTCCTTGTACTCCTGTCTACTTTCCTCAGTCCTTTCTACATCCCACTTCCTTTTAGCCAACCTCTTCCTCTGGATGCAGTCCTGTACTTCCTTATTCCACCACCAAGTGTCTTTATCACCTTTCCTCTTACCAGATGACACACCAAGCACCTTCCTACCTGTTTCCCTAATTACCTCTGCTGTAGTTTCCCAGTCATCTGGAAGCTCTTCCTGACCACACAAAGCCTGTCTCAACTTCTGCCTGAATTCCTCACAAGTTTCTTCATTCTTTAGCTTCCACCACTTGGTCTTCTTTTCTGACTTTCCTCTCTTCTTCTTCCTGACCACCAGAGTCATCTTACACACCACCATGCGGTGCTGTCTGGCTACACTCTCTCCTACCACCACTTTACAGTCACTAACCTCTCTCAAATGACCTCGTCTACATAGGATGTAGTCCACCTGTGTACTCCTACCTCCACTCTTCTATGTCACTCTCTGTTCCTCTCTCTTCTGGAAGTAAGTGTTAACTACAGCCATTTCCATCCTCTTAGCAAAGTCCACTACCATCTGTTCTTCTGGATTCCTTTCCTTTACACCAAACCTGCCCATCACCTCCTCATCACCTCTGTTCCCCTCACCAACATGCCCATTGAAGTCTGCTCCAACAACTACTCTCTCTCCTCTAGGGATACTCTCTACGACCTCATCAAACTCACTTCAGAATCTCTCTTTCTCTTCTAACTCACAGCCAACTTATGGAGCATACTCACTGACTATGTTCACCATCACGCCTTCGATTTCTAGCTTTAGGCTCATCACCCTGTCTGAGACTCTTTTCACTTCTAGATCATTGTTCACAAACTCCCCCTTCAGGATCACTCCTACTCCGTTTCACTTCCTATCCACACCATGGTAGAACAGTTTGTATCCTCCTCCAATACTACCTGCTTTGCTGCCTTTCCACCTCGTCTCTTGGACACACAGTACATCTACCTTCCTTCTCTCCATCATGTCTGCTAGCTCTCTACCTTTCCCTGTCATTGTGCCAACGTTAAGAGTCCCTACTCTCAGATCTAAGCTCCTGCCTTTCCTCTTCTCTCTCTGTCCATGAACGTTTCTGCCTCCCCTCCTTCTTCGAACAACAGTAGTCCACCCTGTAGGTTAACAGCACCGGTGGCGGTCTTTGTTAACCCGGGCCTCGACCGATCAAGATTTACGCCAGATGCCCTTCCTGATGCAACCCTCTCTATTTATCCGGGCTTGGGACCGGCGCAGAAGTCACTGGCTTGTAACCCCTGTGGCTAAATTTTTGAACACTGGTTAAATTCAATTTCTAAAAATACAGTACAGTAATCAAAAGCAGCCTCATCACTCAACATTTTGCAGCCACTGCACCTTTAAAAGAGACACGTATAAAAGGACATTGTTCCTGGTAAGTTGCTGTTTTTATAAGTTAGACTTGAAACCCGCTTTGCAAAACAGTTTCTGAAGATAAAGTTATAATGTGCCAGTCGGCATTTTACAAATAAGGTATATATTGCAGATATAAGGTGCACAGAAATATCTGGGTGTTATACAAAATAAAACAATGTGATATTCAACCAACAAAAGTGCATTTGAGATTTGAAGCTTTGCACATCTACAAAGTCAGGAATAGGTTTGCTTTCAAAAGTACAACGCTACAAAAAAAGAACTAATAGTGATCATTTCTTAACGGTATGACCTGCTTAGTAACACACAGTGTGATCAGCAACAAAAATGTAGCACAACACAATCGGGACCAACTTGACTGCAGGACCTTTTTTGGGCAGATTTTGGGAAGACATGCTTATAAAACATTGTCAAGCAGAAAAATATTCTCATAGTTTAAGAACCAATAACATCCATCAAAAGTCAAGAAAAGAAAAGGAATATGTAATCTAATCATGTTATTCATTAGTTTAGTTATTAATTGTATCACATATTTATATATATTTTTGTAATTCATATAAATGTTGCCGTATAATACACATCTTTAATTATACTGTAATTTTATAATTGATGACAAATAAATAATAAATCATTTTACTAATAATTCATTGGCTTAATCCTGTTCAGGTGGCCCTGGGAATATTAGATTTTTGATTGTAAATAAACCAAAGTTATTAAAAAGGGTTTCAAGTGGTTTGGAAGTTGGAAAACTGAAGCCAGCACAGACTTGTGAGAAGTTCTTGCGTACAATAAGGTGACCTCCTGTATGTATATTACACAGAAACCACCACCTCAGCACCATTGTGTTGTTCTATTCATTTTTTTAATTAAGAAATTGACCAAAACTGCCAATGGTCCATCTTCTTTACAGGTATTTATAACCAGTATCTCGTTCTAGTACTTTCTAGTTCACTAGAGAGTTTTAAACACATGCAAATGGAATTTGTAAGATTCCATTAATGGAAGAAGGGGTGGCAGTGGTTCAAGGGCACCACAGCGGATCCTTGGTCTGCAAGTTGAACTGGCACATTTTTACACCAAATTCCCTCCCTGATTCAACCCTCCCCAATTTTTGCTAGGCTTGGGACCGGCACAGCACAGCTAGGGATGGGGATGGGCAATTTGGGGTTCAATGTTCACCTTCTCACTAACCCTAGGGTTGGAGGTTCATGCCCAGCTCAGCAAGATGCTGAACCCCAAATCAGCCCTGAGTAGCATCTGCAAATGTTACTGTTAGACACCCTTAACAACCTTCAGCATTAAGGTAGGGTAGTCTGTATATGCCTGTAACCTGAAAGACAAGACTCAGGGCTACAATGGGAAAAATCCCTCTCTAAACCGGTAACTGATGCTCGGTATATGCAGCTGTGGGGCTGTGTTTCCCATTATCAGAGGAAAATGTAAATTAACATTTATCATCTGCAGAGTTTCTCACTTCCAGTCAGTTTCTGTACTGAGGCACAGAAACACTGTTCAAGCTTCACACGTCTGCTCTGTAGCTTGGCTCAGATCCATGTTGACCAAAGTAGGAGAGAGTTCAGTGGGAGTTGAAGGAGAATGAAGGATTTCATCACAGTCAAAGTGATCAAAGCAGTCCAGCGAAAGGCCTCTCATTGATTTGGTTGCCCAGTCAGGATGGCTCCGGAGCTCAAGGATGAAATCTACAGGTGTCTTTTGGAGGAGCTGAGAGTCAAATGAAGTGCCACGAAAGAAAGGCTGCATCTTTAAGGAGTCCAGGTTACGAAGCCGGTTTGTTGGATTCTTGCTCAAAAGCTGCATCAATAAAAGGAGAAGGGCACGAATAAGATAATAATTTATTGAAAAGGATCAGAGAGTGTAAATCAGAGGGACGACAATCATGTGCACACACCTCAGTGAGCAGTAAGATCAGAGCAGAGCTGAAGGTGCTGGGTAGGATGTAAGGAAACTCTATGACCTTCTTCAGCATGGTGCTGTGGTCCGGCTCTGCATGGACTGGAAACTGAGGACAGACAGTAACACTCAGACTAGTGTATGACAACCCAGAGTAGAGCAGCCCATTGTGTGCTCACCTCTCCTGTCACCAGTGAGAACAACATGATGCCGAGGGACCACCAGTCAGCAGCCTGGGTATATGGACCCCCGCTTAAAACTTCAGGAGCTGCTCACAACAAAAGGAGGAAGATGGTACAGTGGATCAGTATAAAGCAGGAAGTGAAATGACACACAGACACATGTCGATAACTGCAGCCTTACTCCTGAACCACCAATGATCATTTGTAAAAAACATCACAGGTGCATCACAATCATAACTGGGTCAACTGAATCCAGCGTGACTAAAACACAGGTGGGGCTCTAATGCAGTTACACACAGAGACAAACGTTTACAGTGAAGTAATATACAGTATAATAATATAAAGATTATTGTAATACAGTCAAAAATTATTCTTTTATTTCAAGAGAAGGAATTATTCTTTCCCACGTACCCATGTATTGGATCGTCCCACATATTGTAAATGCTCGTCCTCCTCGATTCAGGCGGTGCGAGAGTCCAAAATCCGACAGACGGAGGTGACCTGAATGATGACAAACCTGAAAGTTTAACTCAGCTACTCATCTACATGTTGTTTGTAGGTTCTACTGTAAGATCTACACTTACAGAAAGACAGAATTTTATATGATCTTTTTACGTCATTTGCCAGTGTTTCTCCTCTGAGATTATTAAAGCTAAATAAATGCATCACATCCAATGACCACAGGCTTTAAACGTTTTTACAGGCCACAAGTATCAAAATATAGACAAGCATTACCTCGATCGCTTAAAAGGATGTTCTCCATCTGAAAAAATAAAGAATAAAAAATATGTAAAATGAATTATTATTATGAAAACCAAACCAAGTGTTTATGTTGAACTTTGTTGTAAATGTGTGTTTTATGAAATTGTTTTCACTTTGCCTGAACGTTAAATCGTTAAATGTAACTTTGTTCTAACTTTTTGTAAAATGCAACGCTCCAGACTTACAGAAAATATTTACCTCTAAAGGCTTATGAGAAACACTCGGGATTGGTTACAAGGGTCCCACGAGTGCCTCAGAGAATGTGATAATGTGATGCACCAATGATCAACCACTTTGTGTACAGTATGATGTAAGCAATTCATACCTTAACATCTCTATGAATGATTCCCACATCATGTAGGAACCCTAGAACAAAGATGGACAACACACATATAAACACTCAACTACTAGATAATGTCACTGCAAGTGCCTCAGTCAGTCACACACTAACCCAACGCACAGCCCAGCTCTGCAGCCAAGACCCGAACCTCATCCTCCCTGAACTGTCCTTTCAGTAACCAGTAGGTGTGCAAGTCTCCAGTGCTGCAGTAGTCACACACTGCAAAGAACGAGACACACAGATATGTCTGAAATTCAACGCAAGTAATGAGGACACCGCTAAAAAAGACGAACGCAAAAAAAACAAAAAAGAACAATTTGCTCATGTGAGGAAAAAACAAGCAACAAGGTTTGATGAAGTCAAAAAGACACACATGCTTTTGTCTTGTTGTTCTCCTGTCAGCTTTGGACACGTCTTAGTAATCCTAAAAAAAGGCTGAACGATGGGTTGTGGAGGATGTGAGCTTTACCCCGCTCTCTCGTTAGATGGCAGTGGGTCTCTTCCACATCAAGTACTATGATTTGACATTAGAGGCAGGGATGGGGGGGGGGGTGTCCTTTCAGAAGCACAAAGAGCATAACTGGGGAGAGGGTCACGCTTTGCCATCATATGTTCTTTAACTCACTAATGAATAGGTGACGCTGCGTCTGCCAGCAGTCCTGCAGATTGTGGATGAATGGGTGTTTGAGCTGCCGCTGCAAAGCAACAGTCGACACACACACGAACACAAAATGACAGTGAGAAACAGCGAGCGACGACAGGGAGCCTCCAATATTCCAAAGATGGAAAACACTGTAAATCTCACTGTGCTCAGTTAACATGTATCAACAACCTCAGTCAGTGTTTTATTGTGTCTAAAGGACACTTGTGGATTAATCATTTGAAAATCAAAAATAAATATAAATATATAAATGTTTAATTATCATAGCATATATGATTAAATCACCAATTTTGTGGTTCAAAAAGAAAAAAGCTTTTTTTTCGCATATTTCACTGAATAAACAGTTTCTCAAAATGAGTGTGCCTTAAATGAGTGGATACATATAATAATATCTGTGGTTAATAAGTTAATAAACAACAAAATGCATTTCTGTTTATGATAGTGGCCCCTTATGGTTCAATCTGAGTACACTATTACTTGTTATTTGTATACTAGTTGTTAGTCTAGCCAGATCTTTTCATTACAGATGAGGATGATGATGACGATGACAAATATAGTTGCAGCTGAGGACTGCGCACTGTGACATACCTGAATGATGACTTCCTCTTTTGACTGCTCCAGCACTCCATGCCTCAGGATTTCTGACTTTGGTAAAACCTACACATCAAAAAACACAATTACGCAAAATTATTTAATCTTCCTGTAAGATTTAAAAATAATAGTTATTAATGAGGCTGAACTAACCTTAACAGCATAGATTTTCTCTTTTAAAAGGTCCTGCACTTTCCAGATTGGTCCGTATGACCCCTTAGCTATGAAGCCCAGGATCTGCAAGCACAGAACAGTTACACAGAACTCTCTGCTGAACTGCACCATCGGCTCTATGACCAGTTCTACTGAGCAGCCCTTGGCGTTGTTGGACATTACCTGGAAATGGTCTCGTCCAGGAAATTTGCGGTGCGGGAACTCGGGCAGAAAGGCAGAGATGAAAGCTGGAGGAGTCCCCTCAGAGTCCTGGGGAGGCAGCAGGAGACTGGGAACGGCCAGTCTGTCGTCCAGTCCCACAGGCTGAGAAAATACAGCTGAGTGTCGGAGTCTCTGAGCGATGGAGACCCCCACGGTTGAGAGAAAGCCGTGACCGAGTCTACGGGGAGCAGATGATTCCTGTCTCTGCATTTAAAAAAAAGGCAGCTTGCTTACTTCAGACTTGTAGTGCATCTTTTCAAAGAGGTTAAACAACAATTACAGCACATTTTCTTTGAAATTAAAGTAAGAAATGTTGAAATATCGGCAAATTAGACCAAATCTCACATTATACTGCATATTAGGGTGAACGAACTGGGTGCCTCCTTATTGGACACTTTTAAAAGGCCAATGGTTGAGAACATTGTTTTTTATATATATATATATATATAAATAAATGAGAATATTGTTTTATTTATATATATATATGTTATATATATATATATATATATATAAATATATATATATATAAATATATAAATATATATATATATATATATATATATATATATATATATATATATATATATATATATATATATATATATATATATATATATATATATATAACTGACTCATGCTTAAATTGCCATATGAAAAAAAGTTTGTCAGTGTTTTTTTTTTTTTTTACTGCTGTAGCTTCACCTGAAAAGGCCAAACAGCCCATCTGAGATTTGTTTAAAACCCACTTTAAAAGAAAAAGAGTTGCAATGTTACGTAGTGGAGGATTTTTACAAAACCTGGCAACCTAAAGTTGTTCTTAATAGCTGCTGCCCTCATAAATCCAAGAATTCTGCTGGAGCTCGCAGATATTAAACCCACGTTCACGGCCCAAACTAGAAGTCCTGCTGCTGGTCGGAGTGAAGGTTTTGTGCAGAGATGGACGGTTACATTTTGTAAAAGAGTTTGAGGTCAGAGGAAGGAAACCTGTCAAATGATCGCATATTAAAAAATCCAGAAAGTGGCTCAGTGATGATGAAGCGTCTCCGTCTCGTCCACTCACCTTCCTGCTCTTACTGCCGTCGCTTCCCATCACATCCTCAGGCAGGGACAAGCTCAACGCTGAGGCGGATTCCGCGCCTTCCGTCTGGGACACTGTCCTGTCGCGGACTTGTGTCCCGTCCACGTGTCCGTGTCTTCAGGACAGAACTAACTAAACGAGGGTTTGCGGCGCGTTGGCACAAAGTCGCTCCGATGGTGAAGCGCTCGATTCCGCTCCAGTTAAAACTGTCAGATGAATGACCGATCATCCCTGCAGCCCCGCCCCTTTCTTTTCTGCCGCGCTCAATAATCCAAACTCAAACGCGCCACTGAGAGACTACAACTTTTATTGACAGATATACAATAAAACCACACAACTAATAGACACGTGAATACATCTGCGTGTGTGATATGATGCGTTTAGGTGAAACGTACAGGGACTGTTTCTTCTAACTTCCTATTAATAGAAGTGTGACTGCAATAACAGGCTTTATCAGCAGTTATACAAGTCGTTAAACAGACGACAGTGGTTACAAAAATATCAAAATACTTTGCATAAAAAAGTGCATCAGTGTTAAAATTACGATGTACGTATGCTGAGTGAACGCCATCAAATCAAGTGGCGCATGATATGACACGTTAAAATGTTCTGGCTGCTATGGACATTGCACTGAGGTGAGGTACAGTTAAACAGCTGCTGAAGAATGCGTTTACGCCTTAAATATTTAACAGGCCTTCCTGTCGGTGACAGTCATACAGCCATGGACTAATTCTCTAAGCTTTAATTCATAAATCATACTAACAGATTTATTTATGGCATTTCAAAATCTATTTTTACAGCTGACAGTACTGAAGGTGCTTTGAATAGAATCCTATCGATTCAAGCAGACTTACAGTGTGTTCCTGAGCCGGCAGGAAAATGTGCTCTCAGCCTCACGTTTACAGAAGCGGAGAAAACAGACACAAAGGAGTTCTCGCTACGGACTGCAAGTCTTCCTCGCTACGTTCAGTGTAGCCCAAGTGGTCACTAGTGTTCAAAGCTGCAAGGTGAAACTTGAATGGCACGCAAAGAAAGAATATGCATTTGGTCAGAGTGGCACCCTGGTAATCCTGGAGTGGTTCGAGTTCCCTGCAGGGATTCAAATTTGAAACACATCAGGAGTCAAAAACAAAAGCTCCAAAAATGTTTCTTTAAGTTCAGCAGGCCTATGTGATAAAGTAAGGTATTCCAAATGTGACAACAACTCCCTTTTTTATTTACTGAGCCAGATTGATATTCTGATCCACTATTCACAGCTTTTCCCTGACCCCTATGCTGAGAGGAGCAGTTCAGCTGCTGGAGTGGCTCATCCCGTCGGGCTCGCTGTCAATGTGTTTGCGGTTTTATTTGCGTCGACTGAAGATGCTCTTCTTGCTCGAGGCCTTGTCTGCAGTGCTAAGGCCGATGAGGAGCCGTGCCTTCTCATCCTCCTCCTGCTGCTGCAGGTTGTTGTCTGCCTTTGCTTCAGACACCTTTCCCCGCAGATCAGAGCCTGAAGCTGGCTTCAAACGGAGCTTTTCTTTTATCATCTACACAATGAGCACACAAATTTTAAATGTATTTTCTTCTACTAGTCATTCTTGTAAATGGTAAAAAAAAATTTGTAGAGATAGCACACAGGCACAAATACATTTTGTAATATACTGACCTCGAAAATGGGGACTATGTAATAGCATGGTGTCTGCCAGTAATGTTTTTTAGGTAGTGACGTTTTGATAAGTAGAGCAGTTGAAGTCAGTTTATGGGTACCTGTGCTACAAGTGCTTTCCGGCTGTCCCTCTTTACAGCCATGGCAAAGTCGAGCCATGTCCACGTATTATTATGGTACTCCAAACAGGGAAGAACCAGGTTCAGGTCCTTCCAGTCCACGCTGCTCTTTTCTCCCTGAGGATCACAGAAATTAGACAGGAGAAGAGAAACATCTGACTGGGAAAAGTCAAGAGCTAGGTAGTGCATAGCTCGCCTTGTGCTTTTCTGCTAAAAACCCAAACAAGCTGAAAGAAGCTACAAAGCTTTGTAGGAGCTGCACAGAATGATGCAAATTATGTGTAGATATGTACCCACTGTTTTTAAAAAAAACATTTATAAACATTTAGTTTCACCAGGACATGTACACAAAACGGCCAGAAATTAATTTTAATACTTTCATGAATAATTATAACTGTATACTGAGTGTTGGGTTTATCTCCTTATCATGGCACAACAAAGCTAAATTTAAACTATGAATGTGGACTTGTGCAGAACTTGGTCCACGGTCATGGACTCTTTCTGTGGTTCTTTTTATTTCCTTCTTATTAGCCACACTTATGAACAGATTGATTAGTAAAAAGCAGCCTGCAGTGTAACAGCGCTCATGCACAGGAACCCACCTTATAGCTGACACACAGGGGGACTTGGGGAATCTTGATGTAGATGAAGGAGTTGTTCATAGCAGCTCGCTCTTTCATTTTATCGATATCATCGACAGGATGCTGGTATGACAAAATGACAGAATGCTTTATCTTTTACGAAAAATCATAATATATTTGTCTTAGCTTTTACATATTAGAGGTGCTGCACCATACGTTGTGTATTTTTAGATTTTATCTTTAATCTTTACTGATTAATGCAGGTGCAACAGGTGGAAATGGTACGTATATATGAGCATGTATTTTTTTAGGGATAACACAAATCCCAAATTCCATAAATTTACAGTTATAGGGAAAATTAGCATCCTCTTTTTTGAAACGAAAAAATAATAATAATAATAAAGTAAAAAAAGGAATTTTCATCAAAATATTATTTAGTGCATATTTAATGTTTTATCATTGAATATTAAAGTTCATTTTCAATTAATTTATCAAGGATATGCAAACATTCCCTTGGTGTTATTTTTATTGTTTTACACTTTTTTTTACACTTTTTGACCATTTTGGTCTAACCTCTGATGGTTCAGCTAGTACAGATGTTCTTACATCATAAGTATGAACAAAAATGCTTAAAGACCATAAAAAAAGTTAGTAAAATTATGAAATTCATGGTTAATTCCTTTCCTTTTTGAAAAAGCATAAATACCTCTGGGGGTTTCCTGAATGACCTCCTGACCCCGGCAGTACGGTTCAGACCCTGAGTGACACCTTTGCTGGGGCCCATAGCACCCAGCGTGTCCTCTGATGACTGTCGGGGCTTGACAGGGATACCTGCAACACAGCCCACATCAGCATCCGCACTGTGGCCTCTGGGTGACTTTGCACTCTACACCTTACACTTGCCCAAGTCTTTCACTCTTTCTCGCTCTCTCTCACACACACACACACACACACACACACCTCAAGGTCATATTCAAAGTGACGAGGCCTTTTAATAGCTCAGAGGGATGACATAACACAGCGATGGGCAATTCAACACCACACACGCACACATGTCTGGCTGAGAAAATGGAAACTAATATTGATTGGTTTACTCTGCAAGCTGGTGATCACATGAAGAGATTGTGCTGCTCGTTTTTCCACAGCTGACAAAAACATACCTGTAGTTACCAATCTGAATTTGTCCTCCTCATCTGTGACTTCCTCCTCCTCAACATTTCTCCCAGGGAAGAAAAATCCCATCATTCGCTTGAAAAACTGGTACATTAGCTGGATGGTGAGAGGCACCACATTCACCTGATGATAGAAAAGTATCAGAAAATCAGAAAAATGTTTAAAAAAATAAAACCATAATGTTCTAAACTATTTGTTGAAAGGATATTCCCCACCTCAAAGTGTTCCTTCACTGAAATTCCACCCACAGGGGGGCGCACTTTACTGAAGATGCGCAAAGCAAACTGGCGTCCTGACTGGCAGTTACTCTGAGGACGAAGTACAACCTAAAAACAAAGGAAACTTATTGTATCCCCAACAAAAAATAGACCAGACCTTCATATAATTTCAATGTCACTTGAAAACAGTAAACAATACAAAAATCTAATGACATGAGGATAGAATCGACAAACACTGAGGTTTTAAGTGCACTTTTAATGTTTCCTTGATCGCACATGCATCAATAAATCTTGGTCTTTCGCATGCAACACAGAATATGAATCTCTGCAGAGCCACTGAGTGATCCCATCTAGACAAACAAGACAGAGTCCACACAGACGTTACGGTCTTGTCAGTGCACAGTGTACATACCCTCAAACGCTGCATAGGGGAAACCAGGCAGAGCCATAAATGTGAGTTAACACTATTTTGAGTTACAATATATACATTTTTATATATGTGTATACATACATATAAAAAAATGTAATGTTATAAAACATAACAGGTCAGACAAAAATTTTATTTCACAAACATAATTATGTTTTAACTGACAGACTAATAAAGAGGCCATTAAGTGCAGTTTCTATAGAAAAGAGATTTAGAGAAAGAAAAGTCACTGCCTTTAGTTGTAAAAGGTTTGTGCCATGGGTTAGTGGAGAAAACTGTGACATAGTAGAATCAAATGGTTTAACAGTTTTTGTTCTAGAAAATCCAAAGTAAAATCTAGACTAATATAAATTACGCAAGTAACTTATTACCTTGTATGCAGCATTTGGCAGCAAGTTGTTCATTGTGAACCACCCAAGCTCTAAAAGATGTTCTGCTGTGTCATCAGACTTGTTCAGCTGTGTAAAGACAATATACACACAGTGGCCATCTACTATTCAGTAATGACAAGGAACAACATCTATAAAGATCAAAGTGCAATTTCTCTATTTTTTCTAACCTCCAAGCGTTATACATGTTTGCTGTGCTCACCTTACTGTACATGAATCTCTGCAGTTCCAGCTCAGCAATACCAAGCTGGCCGTCCTCTTCCGTCAAGCACCAGCGAGCCTGAGCAAAGTAGATTTCTGTTCTCCTTACAACACTTACATCTTCCGGGGGCTTACGCAGCTCCAGTTTATTTGCCCGTTGAAGCTGGAAGTCCTTAAAACACCTGTCACAAAGAGAATGTTTTACCAGTGTGCTGCATTTTCACTGTATGAGACGTGTACATGAGCTGACGTGAGACCTGACGAGAATGTTAAGCTCTTCACTCTTCGTCTGCATGTCATTCTTTTCCTGGTTTAGTTGGTTCTGCAGTCTTGTATTGATTTCGTTCAGATCCTCATTGCTAAGTTCCTCAGGTTGTGCCTGCAAGGCGATGAAGAAAGTACATACTACATTTATACATATACATGGAATACAAGTTGACTGTCCACCCCTGGATTTTTACTAAAATCAGCAGTAAAGGTATGTGAGGCTCACCCTGATATTTGAGTAAATCTGTTTCTCAAGGCGTCTTATCTGAGTAAGGTGCTGCCTGACTGCCTCCTGGAGATGTAAGATGCTGCTGCGCTGCTCCTCTGGGTTACTAGAAATTTCCAGTTGGAAACGCACTCTCTGCTTTTTCTCACTGTGCTCCTGGGCACATGAAACAAGATAAAAATAAGATGAAATAATGGTAAGAACATCTTTTGTAGATTAGGAGAATTAGTCTGGTGATTCTTTAGCCTACCTTGCGTCTGGGCTCAACATGTAACAGCAGATTGTTGACAATGTCCAGGATCATAGCGTACTGAACAGGGTTCGTGGATATCTCTAGATCATGATGTATGAGGGTGAAGGTATCCACAGCACCTAGAAAGCAGCAACTTTGTGAAAATTATAATCCCAGAGCTGCCAACGTTGACGAAAGTTTTCTTACCACCACAAAGTAGCACATAATTGTGAAGTAAAAGGAACACGATAAATAGTTTTAAATATGAAAAGTTTGGTGTAAAAGTGTTTTGTTTTGTTTTTTTTACATTACATTTACTTTTAACATTAAATATAATGGTTTACAACTTTCAGGTTATAATACTGCCAATACATTGATGTAAATATTACACACCTCCCCCTCAACCATGGGGTGCAGTAGTACATAAAGCTTTACAGACTTGAATTTTTCATGTGTAACACTTCTCATATTAGCTTGATTGACACATAACACTGTAAGTCCACTGCAAATTTTAAATCTTGTTTACAAGATTTTACTGACTTTTTGTGTACTGTTGAGCGACAAATGGGAGGAGCGTACTTTAAATCTTAAATGGACGGATTGGATGGTCTGTAATCTTCTTCCTGTCCAGTAGCCCAGAATTTGTTTATAGTAATATTTTGTACTTTTGTACCCACTGCTCACTCTGTAGATGTCAAGATATGATCTATAAAATCTCTAGATAAGGAGACACATACCAGCCTGTTTTTTCAGCAGGTCCTCTTTCTCGTGGTTATCCCTCAGCTCTGGTGGTTTGATCTGTGTGGCCAGCTCTGGGTTGATGTCATGACTGTAACTGATGTAGTGCATCCGGCAGCTACAGCGCGAGATGATACGTTGAACTTGCTGTGTCTCATTTACCTGAGCAGGCTGGTTCCAGTCTACAGATTTTGAAAATTGAAACTGGTAAATACTGCTATGGAAAATATGAATGACTTTACTTACTAAGGAATTCAAATGTGACAAGACAGTGTAAGGCATATAGGTCTTTTAAAAAAAGCTGTTGGGTTTTCTCAAAATAAAGTGCAATAACTCGTGTGTGGGTTTCAGGAGAGCACAACCTTTTAACAAGCACATGGTTATGGATAAACCACTGGCTTACAATAAGTTCTGTCGTACCTGTAGTGGTGCTGACCATTCCTCCCACAGCCTGGCCGCTCTCCATCAGCTCCAGCACTGAGTCCAGGTTACGCTGCCTGTGTTCCTCTATGTTTTTCACCTAATAACAACATAACACAAGAGGCTTAACAAGAGAAACACTCATAGGTCGAGCAGCTCACAGAGAAAACACGACAGACAGCCTGCACTTCTGAGTTTACCCAAAATGCTACACACAGTCAGATTTAAGCCTTAAAACTATCAGACATTCAATCAAGAAAAAGACCTGTATAATGTCCAAAAAGCAAGAATGTAAGTTGTTTGACATGAAGTAATCCTAATTATCATCAACAACACCACCACCACCACATTAAACAGGTTTATTTAGTCTGTAAAGACATGGAATAAGGAGGCACATCGGCACACAAGAACTACTTGTGGAATGTACTTGTTACATTATCAGGTTTTTACTACATGATTTTCAGGGTCAAAAGAATTAAAAGAAAACAATATTATTGCAATATCTACAGAAAAATTCCTTCAGTCAAATTCCTTTTGAACTTTGTGTTTTGTCTCTTTTTTGAAAAACAAGTAACAGTCAAAATGTGAGTGCAGAGAGGTGCTGATGGAATCTGTGACCATAAATGTACAAAAATAACATTATTGTCTAACAAATGACCTGATCAATAAACTGCCTTATACAGTGTCTCTTGCAGAAAAAGGAAACAGTTATGTGAGACAATAGGATGACAACTAGGTACTCTTTGGGTTTAGTATACTGGACCACCTGCTTTAATCAACGTAACATTTCCTGTTTTACACTTGGAACACTCATTGCCACTTATATTGATACAATTCACAGGATGATGGGGGAAATGTAGCTATTCTTTGTAACAGAAACAAAAAGCTCCTTGTCTGGCAAGATAACTTTTCAGGTAGAGGGAGACTGTCCCACTCTTGTCATTCATCTCCTCCTGCCTAAAAATTTGCCTCCCCAGCAGACCGGGTAACTCCCCAGTCGCCAACAGTTTACAGCAGGAATAGTGCATCACAAAAGAAGAGATTTGCTTACTTCTAGCCACAACTGCCTGTCCTCTTGCTCAGACGGATTGGGTTCCATGGTGGCAAAGTACTGCATGCCATCCAGCAGACAAGTCCAGGTGGTTTTCTGCTTCAGGGTGTCGCTATACCAGGCCGGGTGGTGTTCACACTGCAGCAATTGAGCCTTTGCTGCAGACACCAACACACAGCCTGCTGTCTCTGTTCCACGTAGCATCATCTGAGCAAAGCAAATATATTAAAGGATTAAAACTGTGGGCTACTCAGATATTTGAGCTGTATTCATTAAATCAAATACTGTCTGTGCTTCACTCCCACCAGGAATTTGCTACGTAGAAACCTGCAACTATTAATGCAAAAGTAACCCTGCAAAAGAATACCTGTGAATTTTCACAAGATTTAACCAACACTGCAGATGAGAGCTTGCTTTCACTACATGTTGCATTCGGAAAAAAACCTGCACAGAAAGGTGAATGCTAAGTCCATATATAACAAAACCAGAATAAATAGCATATTGTACGTAATATGCAGGTGTCAGCTACTATTAGCATGCAAAAGTCTTTAGTTCCATTTAAGAGAGGTTGCATGTCTGCAATGGTTTCCCTGAATTCCTGTTGGAAAGCGAGGAAAAGGTGAACTTTTGTGGTAGAACACAAATGACTGACTACCACAAAGACACTTTTATGGAGAAATACAGAGTAAGAGAGAAATCGCAATGACAGGCTGTTGCATTATAGATTAAATGAGCATGGTTAGGGATAATGTTACTAAGGTATAAATTACAAATGTATAGAAGTGTGCTTGTCAAACTGTAAACGTGTATTACTGACACGACTCAGGGAGGTTTAATCTTACTTGAACAGATTAATTTGAAGGTATTAACATGAACCCCCGAAATTGGACTAACTCAGAAGTAACAATATGAAAGATTTTACAACAATTTAAAATGGCGCAGTGCAGTTCTGAGAAATACAATACGATACATAGATAGATAGACAGATACAATAAGAAATACATCTGCTATTATTAATGTCATGAAATTACCTGACAGTTGACCAACTCGATAAACCAGTTGCGGTTATAGACATCATCAGTTTGACAGGCTGCAATGCCACACAGCTGGTCGCTTACACCTGAGTCCTCCTCTGAAAACACCACAAACTTGTCTGTTTCCTCAATCAGTTTCTGGAGCATTGATGTTCCTACAGAATGTGAAAAAGAAAAAAAATATGTTAGTGGATCTTAAAGGACCAAGCTGTTGTATTATTTCTCTTAGTTAACAATTTCTTCACCTTCATTTTGACTTTTTTCTGCCCGACTGATGGTGGGCATGACTGGTATAGTTGGAGGAGTGGTAGGAGAGTAGTTGGATGGAGAGCGTTTGAGCTTCTTAGCCTGGGGCTGTGTGTCAATCTTTAGACCCTTCAAAGCTTCAGTTGAGAGATTCCTTTTCAGCACAGATGCCTTTTTGTAACCGTCATATAGCCCAAAGGCTATGTTCCTGTTGGTGGTGGTCCAGGAAGCACGCAGGTCAACAAGGTGCAGTTTGTGAGTGTAAGAGGCATTAGTCTCATCCTTTGGGTTCACCTCCTATTAAAAATATTTAAAAAGGAGCAAAAGGTTAAGGGACAAAGGGTACTAAATTATTAAAACAGGTAAGAAGAGACTTGGGGCTTGTACCTGCTCCGTGCGATTGCTCTGGCGCTGGTAGCTCAGCGAGGATAGGCTGAGCAGGTGAGTTTTCTTAACCTGGGGATTCATCTTGGGGTCAAGTGTTTCATCCCGGGTAGACGCCATGAGGTGAACGGTCACCTTAGACAGCTCACTAACCATTTGAGTCACATTCCATTCAGAGATTAGCCTCCTCATCACAGTGCCAGCTGAGAGACAATTTAAAAAGGCACAAATCCATCCATTAAAAAAATAAATAAATACACTGAACTATTGCACTGTTACTAAATTAAGTCATCTTTCTTGAATGCTTTCATGCAAATTCATGTACCCTGTGGAATCAGTCTCTGTGCACCACGAGTAAAGACATGTCCTCTGTTGCAGTCTACTAGGATACCTCTCTGCTGGGCGAAGGAGGCCCAGTAATAGACCTGAAAGATACAAAACAACTAGTTAGGAATCTAAATGACCGATAAGGAAATCAGGGGAAACACTAATTACATTTCATTTAGCAGATGGTTTTATCCAAAGTGACTTACCAGTAAGGTATAAGACAGCAAGGAGAAAACGTTAAAGCAAAGTGCTCTCAGAAGAAGTGTTTGTTTCATGAGACGTAAGTAATAGAAAGAGCAGAATCATATTTTTTTTTTTAAGTGCAAAGGAAGATGCGGAAGAGTTATTTCAAAATATTGAAAGTGAAGTTGCTGAGCATACAGAGTTTGGCAGCTCATTCTACCAACTTGGGATCACTGAGCTGAAGAGTTTGCCTTGGTGACTTCTGTGGGGCACTGTGACCACCACACATTATTCGCTGGCAGAGCGCAGCGGACAAGAGGGATTGTAAACCTGAATGATTGACTTGAGGTAAGCTGAAGCTGTAGAGTTGACCAGCCTGAAGGCAAGAGACAGAGCTTTGAACTTAAACTACAGGAAGTCAGTGCAGAGATCTGAAGAGCGTTGTGACGTGAGTCCTTTTTGGCTGATTAAAAATGAGACATGCTGCTGCATTTTGGATCATCTGCAGGGGTTTGATCGTGCATGTCGGTAACGCAATAAACACTGGATTGCAGTAATCGAGACGAGATATGATCAACGTCTACACAATGAATAGGGTTGTGTATTCTGAGTGGTAGGGTCTGATCTTTCTAATATTGTGGAGGGCTAATCTGAATGACCTAGAGACTGAGGTGTTCCGTAAAGCTCTGGCTGGATGCCTTTCTCTCATCCAAACAGAGATGTCAGAGAGACTGGCAGAGATGCATCACGAAATCGTAGAGTCGTCAGCGAAAAGGATAGGAAGAGCTGTGTGTCATCCGCATAACCGTGACAGGAAAAGCCATTTGAATTGATGATAGAGCCGAGGAAAGAATTATACATGAAAAAAAGAGGACCAAGGACTGAGCCCTGTGGTACACCGGTGGTGAGGTTAATTAAGTATCCTGTCAGAAATCAGAGCACCATCTATTAACTAAGTGGCTAAAAGTGTAGTATCCATGGTACGACATTACTTTTTTTGCCAATTACTGCAATTACCTAAAAACCACCACCTAAAAACACTTACTTCTAGTTGTGGGAAGGCTGCTGTGTAGGACATCTGCTTGTAGTGCTGACCCAGCTTCTTGCGAACTGGTCTGAGGCTGTGGAAGAGCTTGCCTCTGCAGATTGGCCGAGACACATTTGTCCAGGTGGCCCAAAAGTTCTGCATCCAGCGCAGTGTACTGCTATACAGCAGGACCTTGGGCTGAGATAATTCTACGAAGGAAAAGAAAAATATGTAAAGTATAACATACAAAAACTAAGGCAGAACATTTATATGGGTTTCTGCATTGTTCAAGTTAAAATATGTCTTTTGAAGCTCTTCTAATACACTTTGGTATATAATAAAAACTTTTATATGCTAATAATAATGAACAAATTGCAAAACAGTAAGCCATTAGAAACAAAATGCCAAATATATTTACCATAGGAAGCACATTGTTAATATTCCCAGTTAATCACTTTTAAAAGTTTTTAAAGGCTCTGTGCAAACAAATGTCACCAAAACATAACCTTGACATGTGCAACATCTCCAAAATTTTAATAGATTTAAGACTTTCAAAACATTCAAATCCCTTTTTGAACAAAGAGTGAGTTAAATTTCACATACTTAAACATACCTGTGCCATAATGCTGGTTAAGGTCCATGGTGATGGAGAGGTTCAGATTCTCAGAGCGGAAAGCCCTGTAGGAGTCATGGGGTTGTCCTGAGGTTATGTCGGCAATGTTCTCTGCACAGCAGAGCATTACAGCATGGTGGTCATGGGGGTTGCCATGGCACAGCCATTGGAGGTCAAGAGTCATACACAGGTTGGGCAGGTATAAGAAACGGATATCATCGTACCTAAGATGGAAAAAAGGAACTTACAATACCATTATCATTTACCACACATTTTAGCTATGATGCTTCCACCTACTTCGACGCTGTCCTGACATTTACATCCAAATGTCCTTTAAAAATAAACTGCCCAGGGTTCCAGTGAAAGTTTAGCCTGTGCCACTCCCAGTGCAGATTTTCTGTTGTGTTGTAAGGGTCCTGTAATAGTACAAAAAAAGCTGAAAAATACAGTATTAAATCAAACACATTTTTTAGCATCACATAGCTAAGTAGCCCAGAAAGTGGGTTGCCTTCAAAGAGAATAACACACGTAAATCAAATTTGCTTATTTGCATACTTTTGCTGATAATTTTTTCTCACATAAATGCAGGTCATTTCCATAAGCTGATTTTGTATAGTGTGTTATATAATTTCACCTCTGTAGCTAGCTGATGTAGATTGGCTTGATCAATGTCCATGACCCAGCGCCCATGCAGCAGGAGACGACTTTTGTCCCACCAGGCCAGCGGAGGTGAAGGGTCAACTGTGGGTTTGGTCAGCAGGTCAACTGATTGTCCAATCAAAGTCCAGGCAGGGTCCCAACATGGCCCCCACACAATTGTGTAGAGAGAAATATTGGCTATAAAAAAAGAGAAAATAAATGCTAAACCACACGGTACAGAATAGTAAGATAATCATAACTGTTTGTCTGGTACCACTGAATAAAGATCTTAAAATCATCCATACATTTCGCAACTATTATTTTTATATATCTAACTGCTGCTTTTTAATGCAAGGTAAGTACAGCAGTCAAGCAAACCTTTTTTGTCAACAATTATTGTTGTGTTGCAAGGGCATATGTTAAGTTTCTGTCTTGGTCTGAATCTGCCTGATGCTTTCTTGTGCTTTTTAATGATTCTTTGAGTCACAGTAGACAATGCAAAGTCAAAAACTGTCAATAGTCAGACATAATGAAGGGCTGGATATATCTAGTGGGACTTCCAGGAGAAATCATAATAAAACTAGTAACTTCAACAAATCAAGACAGGACTGTGGAGAATTGTGCTGGGTCAATACCACTGTACCAATAACTCACACTTGAAATCATAGTAAAACTTGAGTGGTGGCATATTCCTGTGAACTGTCACATCTCCCCATGGTGGACCAAGGTGGACAATCTCTTTGCGACAAGCTCTTATCTGTCCATCATGCTCTGTCCCAATGAGACGCCCAGACAGCTCCCAGTCCCGGATCTCAAACAGGTAGCGTGGATAGTCCCGAATTCGCACTGGCAGAAAACAATGACAGTAAAATTTTAATTTATTGTCACTGAACTATAGCATCTACATTTTTCCAGTTAGTGTTTACATACCCAAAAATGCGGCCAGTTTAAACTTGACTGCACGGCACCATTGGACCACCAGAGGCAGTCCATCTCTGGGGAAGGGACTAATCCCATCAATATCTCTTAGCTGCTCTCTCACCCTCTCAGGCCCATGAAGATTCTGATCAGCCAGTGCTACTAACTCCAGGTCTGAAACAGTCCACGTCAGCAGAGATTTCCTCATCGGTGTATTTGCATAGAGACGACGTGAACGCTGGATATAGATTTCTATGTGCTTTTTCTCCAGTGAACTGTACAGCTCTTCAATCTTTCTGGCAGGCAAAAGTTCACCGTGCTGTTTGCGCAAATCTGCCACCTTCTTGTCTAGAAGCTGTAGACGCTTTGCGCTTTCTTTGCTCTCGTCTTTCATCAGCTCATAGTTGTCTCGCAGTTTGATTTCAAAGACGTCATCCAGGAAGACAAATGAGAACTGACTGATTTTGAACACAAGGTCAGGAGGCAATCGTTGGACATCAGAGACCTGGCTCGGTGAACGATGAAGAGTCTTTAGCCACTTTTGCACACTAATGGCCATGTCAAAGGTGTTTGAGAAATTGTATTGGTAGGGGAATTCGACAGCCATGGACGGGCAAGTGAGAACCCAGACACGGTTGTGCAGAGTGGTGAGGAAGGGGAAAGTGTCTCTGTGCAGCTGCATCTCAGTCAGCTCCGTGTGTGTCTCCACATCCAGGCTTTCAAAGGTGACAATGTTGTTGCCGTCAAAGTTGATGATCAGAGAAGGGGAGCGTATGTGCATTGACCCAGCATGCCTGGAGAGAACGACGGCTTCTGTGTGGAGGAGAATATAGTTCTGTTCGCTGACATGAGCTGTCAAACGAGTACAGCCCATTTCAACACGCACACATAGCCCTCTACTGTGGCCTACATCACTTTCACTCTCCGTAGGTTTGACTTGACTGTCCTTTCGTTTCTCTCTGTGAAGCATATGCCAGCAAGCCTGAGCTTCAGTCATGTGTTGATATAAGATCATGTGATCTGGCGGCGTCCATTCAACAGTAAGCTCCTCTTGACACTGAACCTAATTAAGACATAACAACACAAAGTATGAATATAAGACATTTAATCAGTTGAAAGAAATAATAAAATATATCATGATCTGATTACTTGTAAGGTGTAGGTGGTGATATGGTAATAGAAAGCTATGGCAGTCAGTTTGAGCACTGGGTCAAGAGTTTGGGAAGCGGGGCAACATGTTTCCATGTTTTCAGTTATTGTCTTGATCACAGACAAGCTAACACCCTGTAGAGAAACCCTGGAGCTCTCAGCAGAGCTCAGGACTCCCACAGTGTCCGTCCGCAAATACACAGCACCTAAAGAGAACACACACACACACACACACACACACACAAATTAAAAAACTGATTAGCAGAGGTGACATATCAGAATGACACAATAGATAAAAAGAGAGAAACAAGACAGAAGAAATACAAACAGTAAGAGATATAATTTCTAACTCTTCTTTGGACAATAATTTAATACATGAAAAGACTGCAGAAATCTATAGTTACAAGTAATAATCATCTTTTATGTTGAGTACTTTCTAAAATATTTGGATTATGTAAGAGAAATACAGAAAAATGTTAATTGCAAATCCAGGATCCTGACGTTATAACTTCAAACTGTTCATAGATATAGGTTTCATGTCTCACAAGTGAGACCCTGAGACTAGATAATGTTAGGCATGTTTGCTTAGAAAAGGACTTAAATTATTAAACATTTACATTTAATAATTTGGTAACAGTGTTTATCCAATGCTTCTTTTAATTAAGGAACACGCACCGGGGGCAACTTTAAGGTTCTGGGTCTTGCTTAGGGACACATCCAATATGTCCAGGAGAAACGTTTATTTGAACAACTAACCCTGCTGTTAGTAAATTACACATTTTGAATTAATTGGTTTTAATTATTTAATTCTCTATAGAACCATAATCATCATAGTCCTAAACTCTTTAGGAAACAAAAATGCTGAATTAAGAAACATCTAGTTAAAATGATAGAATTATGACCTATATTACCTGCCAGATTAGACAGTGTGAACACATTAACATCCTCCAGATAACAGTCCAGTTTAAACAGCATGGGTAGTTGTGAGGTGGGAGTGGGTTGGAAAGTCCCGTCACTAGAGGGAGACACTGGAGCCACGTCTGACAGCTTTGGCCCAGTGCCCCGAGGAACGTGGATGAGGGAGAGTAGGCGAGACAGACACAGTGCACATGTTTCTGAAAGCTCCACTTGAAGCCCTTTCAGATTGGACTCCACGCTTAGACAAGGAGTCTGGCTACTTGACTCTGCGTGAGGTCGGTTGAAACTCCCCTGGAGTAGAGAGAGTAGAGACGTCATGAGAAACTAATGTAAATAAAGATGAACTCACATAAACTCTCCTTTGAACGTGAAACTTGTTACAACTTCTTACTATGAGGGCTGGGGACCAACAAGCATAAGAAAAATAAAATCAGCAGAGTTAACATTAAGGCTTTTGTATTTGTATTTTAGTCTCTTCTCACTTCTCACACTGCGTAGGATCAGAGAGTACAACTCAACAGTTAGGGACATTTGGAGTTGTGGGGGGCCTTGCTCATGTTGCCAGGCTTCTGACAATCAAACCACACTCACAAGGCCCTTGTGAAGCAGGTTAGGCTCAATGCTTAATAATACATGCGATGTGCATTCTTTGTTCATTACTGTCAAATAATTTATTATTACAGAAACTCTTAGCATTATCCACGGTATATCATAGGTTTCTAAACTAGTTTTAGTTAATCTATTTGTATTTTATTATTCTATAAAAAAGAACTAAAAAAATAACTTATACTTTTTAAATAAGTGTTTTTGATATCTTAGTTAGCTCAAGGACATATTAATGAATGTTAAGAAATGTTGATAGGTATTTATTAAGTGTAATAACCAACATAAATAGTCATTATAAATAATAAAACACATTTCTACATCCTTCCCAATGATTGTGTTCCTTACCTGCAAACTAAGAGAGTCTAGAATTAGTGCTTCTCCCCACACATGTTTACCAGGAGGGTGAGGTGCTTGCTGGATGTGAGACCCCTGTCCCACTCTCCACCAGAAGTTGTCCAAGGACAGTGAGGCACGCCGGTGCACATTCTGGGACTCTGGGCTCTCTTTGTCCACTTTAATGTCAAGAAGGTGCTGCAGTTCTACAGAAAGGCAGAGGATGTAGTTAACATTACTTTGAGTTTTGTTGGTGTTGCTGTTTCTCCACCAACGTGCAGAAAGCACTCACAGACAACATGTTTAATTTGTCCTCTCATCAATATGACTCATGGGATTGACGTTGGGGACAGCTGATATGCACTTCTGTTAGACATTTTAAACAGTAAATAAGTAGTCTGCAGGCAATGTACAGTGATGAATTGATGGCGAATGTTGTTGTTCTCTCAGACAGATTAAATAAATGGGTGGCCAAAATATACTCAGGAAACCTTAAATATACATGGGTGGCTTGCCTAGCTATATTGTATGTGTGGGAAGCCCTGGCATAGAGATCAAAATCAAGAAGTATAACAAGCTTTGCTGAGTCAACGGTGGAAAAGGAGAATAATTAACTCTCAGAAGAAACCTTATCTAATATAGGTTGGTGCTTTTGTAAAGGGTCGACCCAACAGTTGCATACAAATTTGAAACATGAAGATTCACTGAAAGAATGTGATGTAACAATACTATAATAAGTAAAGTCATAACTTTAAGTGCTATCACTTACCCCAGAATGTTCAGGTTATCCTTTAATGAAACAACACCCATCTATTACACTATAGTAAAAGCATCATCTGACATTCACCTGCCTTTCTCTGTGTGTTTGTGCACATGTTCAGCATGTGAAAGACCTACAGTACCTGCACTAGCAGACAGGAAGCCAAGCGCAAAAGGTGTGGTGTCTCCGAGCTGAACGGACACATTAACGTTAGACACAGAAGAGGTGATCATCACAGGAGCATCCAGCTGAGGGAGGCGCCTAAAGAAATGGAGGGTGGGCAAATAATCTAATGGACTATTCAAGACAAAAGGGTCATGGAAGAACAACACAGAATGAGTGATGCACAAACAAAAAAATAAAACATACACGAGAAAAAGAAGACAGGTGTGAAAAGGTGTGGGTATATTTTTACCAGAACCGGAGATTACACAAAGAGTAGTGAGACTCAGAAAAAGAGTATAATTCTTCCAACCTAAATATTGACTGTCATATAGAAATCTAAAAGAGTTAAGTTTTGCCTTTGCTACTTGCCTTTTTCTATGTTCTGCCTTGCTGTGGATTAGCTGTTCCCATGGAAATAGATGTAGCCAATGGGAGAACTCTTGGTGACGGTAGTGGATGATGCAAGTGTTGACTGTAAATGACCCTGAGATGTCGATTGATGTAACCTAAAAGAAATAAAATAATAATAATAATAATAGTGATATTTAGAATCAGTTTCAAGCTTTGATGCATTGTGAAGATAAAGGAGCTTTCTTACCTGCACGGCTGTCTTGAGGGTGTTCACACAGAGGATTCTCTGCCTACTTTGAGAAAGAAGAAGTCCATCTGTCAATTAAAAAAACAAAACAAACAGACAGACAAACAGGTTAATCCTGGTTTTTCCCCTTCATCTGACACTCTCTGCACTGAGTCCAGTTCGTAGCTGTTCACTAACCCTCTAGAAGAAGTTCCAGGCTGCTCTGTGGAAAACTCAGCTCAGGAGTAAAGCTTTTTAGAGGAAGCTGCTTGTTGTCCCGTGCATAGCAGACTTTTAAAGACTTCAGAGTCCAGTTCAGGTGTCTGTATAGGATGGGAAAAAGAGTCATAAAATGTCTGAGTCAGTATGTAATTTTGTAAAGTATCAAATTGTGCAAAACAAAACTGCATAAAGCTAATAGTGAAATGGTGACTCACCTTTTTTGGCTGTGCATGGACAGGGTTATATTTGTATTATCAAATTCCACATTGACCTTGTGGGGAATCAGTCGATGGAACTGTTCTACAGCTTCTGTCTGGATGAACTCAGTGATTTCTGAAACAGTTTTATTACTTTTAAATTTCAATATTACATATTACCCATTGTGAATAATAATATTACAGTAGAGTACTTAATTAGAAAACTAACAAAAGAATCAAATTAAACTGAAGAAATTATCTAATACCTCAATGAAAAAACATTTTGTGATATTTAGCAATAGGGTCTACTTTTTTTCCATTTTGGCTATTAGCTGTCTTTATGTAGACATAAAGCAAAAAAATACAGTTAATAGCAGTTGTGCTTTTGAATGTTTGCTTTCTTGATGATCCAAAAAAAGCAGCTTTTGCATGGACATGACTCAGTGAGCGTATGCTTCAATTTTCTTCCATTTTTCCTTGTGCTTGCTAGTGCATATTTTCACGGGCATAACTGACAGCTTTAACCATGTATATGCAACTAATGTTCTATATTTATTAGAATGCATTATTATAAGAGTGTTTTTGCATACCAGCATAACTTTAGCTTTATCTATGAGCAAGATTAACCCTTATCTTTTATTATTCAAACATTTCAAGCACCTGCAGAGGTCAACCAGATCTGCATGATATGACCTTTTCCTTATTCTCTCGCTGGTCAGCAGAACCACTGACAATGAGAGATTTCTAAGGGTCTCAAAATAAGCTACATATCAGACCTAAAGCTGGTAAAAATACTGGTAGTGCCGTCAGTGTTACTGTGGTTATTCACTGAAACTTTATTGTAAATAAATTAATTTCCTTTAAAAAAGGATGATGCTAATAAGTTACAAGCTTACAAAACACGGCATATGCCCTAATAATGATTTTGACATTTAGAGACTATACCTTGCGTTCGCTCAACAGATGCTTCGTGAGTGCTCTTTGGGGGAGACGCAGGCAGCATAAGTTGGCTAAGGAACAGTCCTTCATGCAGTTCTGCTATAAGCGTCCTCACACTGAGGGACAGATATCCCGGCTTCATGTCTTCTAGGCAAACATCTCCGGATAGCAGCAGGCTTAGGGCCACTTCAGCCAAACACAAGTCCTACACAGACATGAGTTACACACTTTCAGCCACAAGTTTGTAATTCAGTGTTAAAATGACAATAATAGAACTCACCAGTTGACTGCTTTTCAGCACTTTACTGCTGAGCTGCCCGACTGAGAAGTCCCACGCTAACCTACATAAAATGTTACAAACATTATACTTGATGTACTTTAACACTCAGAGTAGTAGCAGATACAAACAACAAAAACAAGGAACTGTTCTGTAGTTACCTTTTACTGTGGTGGTCAAGTAACAATGTGATGCCTGTGATAGTCATGTGCCATAGAGACTCTGACAGCGATAAGTTGAGCACCATCACATTGACTGAGCTTACGTGGAACGACAGCAGCTGTCAACACAATACAGGCAATTAGACACTCTTTTAGTCTAATTCTACCTGAACATCGACGAACAGTGAGGCCTCATACCTGTGAGAGTAAGCGTAGCTTTGCTGGGCTAACGGAAATCTTTCTTGACTTTTTTCCATGGTTCTTCTTCACCAAAGGCCTCAAAGGTGCATGCAAGTCGAACCTAACTCTAATGTCACCAACACATATCGCCAGGTATCTCCTGAAACACAAAATTAATGATCTTACATAAAAACTGAGTGTCTATGAATGATCTGCTTAAGGATTTTTTTATGTCAGATTATCCCACTGACAACAAGTATGAAAACTTACGGCAAATCCTGGTTTAGAAGTTTACTTGAAATCCATATTCTGTCAATTTCCTGTCACAAAAGGAGGTACATTAAATCAAAAGTACCATTACGGGACAGTAAACAAACTGAGCAAAACCCTGACAAGGGCAAGTGAATGCGATTTACAGTGCGTCTTACCAGAATGTGTTGGGGGTGAAATTGGATATGAACTCCTTGGACAGAAAACAACCCTACTGATTTAATCTTTAGGTCAGCATTTAGTGCACTCTGGAAGATTCGCACAGCCAGGGTGCAAATCAGCCACCTAGAACCACAAGGCAGAATGAGACGTCTTACATCTTGTAATTAAGAATTCCCAAAATAAGAACCATTGTGGATAAGAAGCATCTAGGATAAGTGTTATTTTGACTTAATGTAGCTTGGAAAGAATTCTTGTCAATCATATATATATATATATATATATATATACATAATGCCAGATTTCTAACCTGAAAATGACACATAACAACACAATCCCAAGCAGCAGAATTAGGAGGAAGTACATCAGCCAGTGAGACATTGTGTCCCGGAGTTGTTCACACCCAAATGTTGGACATTGGTCGGCGTGTTCCTCAGTCTGCTTTCAGCCTCTGTCAAAACGGGAAACGTGTAACGTTACTTCAGCTCAACACGCAGGTGTATCTGTGTGTGTCGGTCTGACAGGTTGCTTGAATCCAGCAATCGATAAGTTACATACCACTGCGACTGTCTGACGAAGCAACTGTGCAATTCATAAACGCTGCTTAGTTGTAGCGTTGACGTTAGTTTCAGCTAACGGTAACGGCTAGCCGCGCCGTGCTAACATTACTAATTAACTATCTACTATGTAGTTATGAACCGAACGTGAAATAGCACGCGACCTTAGCTAAACTTTATCACTCAACAGAATTTTAGTTAGTTACATGTGCTTTTTCTTGACACATCATCAATGCCAAACAGTGACTCACCTGCAAAGGGTAACTAGCAGCAGTAGCCGGAAAGAGCAAAACATGAAATAGTTAACAATACTTGACGCCGCGTCACCCAAAAATTACTAGCAAATCAGAGCTAGCTCTGTAGCATGCTAACGCTAAGGCTAACGTATCTTACTAGCTCGAAAAGGTACACAACTTGCTATTCGTTCCGGTAACTATAAAGTCAGCAGGAATAGTTGCCAGGCGTCTTTGGCCTCCGCTGGCGCCTATTATCCTCGGGTTTGCTTACCCGTGCATGCTCAAAGTACTGGGTGTTCGCTGCAAGGAGCAGTTTTATCCGGCAGTAAACGGTCCACTGGAGAGTACACAGACACTCCAGTCCGGCACTGGTCCGCCCTGCTCCGCTGCGACTGGAGGGGGAAGATCCGAGCACCGCTACACGCACTGCCGGGGCAAATATTATGCGTTCACACAACGTTATATTCAAAAGAGAGAGAGAGGGAGACAGAGAGAGAGAGAGAGGGAGCCTGTTTATCCGAACCAGGTAAACTGAACTATCGCAACTGCTCTCTGATTCATGAATGTGTGTGTGCGACAATACAGAAGATTCAATCCTGGATGCTGGATTTCCAACAGTTTTCCCAATAACTCAAGGTTAACCACACATACTGTACTTAGGGTTTGGTCATTAGATTTTTTTAATACCTTTTTTTAAATCTAAATTACAAACATTCTTGTTTTAATGGTGCATTGTGTTTGCAGGGCACTTTCTTAAACATTTTTAACGTTGCTTGTGTGTAGATAGTATAACTCCAGCTATTAGCAGAACAAACTCATACATACAATATGCACAAAATAGAAACAATATTTATTGGAATAAGGATTCATCAAAGTGCTCATCTTACAATGTGCTGTCAATACAACAGCACCCCATGCCATGCTTCTAAGCATAAATAAATCTTAAACAGCTTTCTGAAGGATAACTGACTTTTACAATTAGAAATTAAATTACAAAATTTTACTGTACAGATTTGCTACATAAGTTTACCACATAAGCAGACAATTTAAATCTCCTCAGCAAATTACTTGGTGAGAAATTGATGATTTCCAATCAGTCTTCTTGATCTCATGCAGCAGCTTTCTGTCTGTTGTGTTTAGCAAACCATTCATTGCTTTTATCTTCAGCCATAGCCTGGAAACAAGTTTAAAAGCATAAAGAGCACAGTAAATATCAAACATGCTGCATAAAATAAATGTAAAACAGAAAATGTTGGAGAAACATCAACCTTATCAAGTAGGTTATTTCCTTTGGGGTCCACCATGGACAATTGTCTGAAAGCCTCATCTCCCACAAAGCAAATCTCATGACCATCCTAAAACAAATATTATGCTGTTAGTAATTCCTAGTGGACTCATTTCACATGATTACAGCATTGTTTAGGTAAGGCACTTACTGGGTCAGCCAAAATAACCACTTCTACTGTGGCCTTTCCAGGAGTGTCCAGGCTGACTAATGGATTTATAATTTTCTGATTTTCTTTTTTCATCAAGGCTTCAAGGTCAGGAAGCTGAGGAATTTAAATAACATATTCTTTTTACAATGATAAACAATGATGATTTTTTTTTTTGCTGTTAAACCCATGAGAAAGATTTATGTGTAAAAAATATCTCACTTGCTCCCTTGGGCATGCAAATGCTATTCTCCCAAACGATGTTCCATGATCTACTGTCCCAACAACTTCACAAAGCTCCAGTTTGCACTGCACAAAAATAAAAATATATAATATGGACTTATGCATTCTTCAGTGATTAACGTAAAAAAAATGACACAACTTATACTGATTACAAGGCGAGCATGGATACTATTTTGTTGACACTGGACTCACTTGTGTGTCTGCAAATCCCATCAGCACTGATTTCTTTTCCTCATTTTTGGCCATCACCTTCATTCCCAAGAGTGTAGTCCAGTAGTGGGTGGATTTCTGGAGGTCTGATACTCCAAGACAAACCTTCTGCACAGGATCTGGCAACGAATCATCAAACATCCCAGGTTACACGTGGCTACTGCTGCCACATCTAAACAGTCTGATCTTTTTTTGTTTTACAAATGTCTCCTACAAAATAGTGAATGAAGCACTTAATCCTAAGCTTTTGTGATGTTCCAAAGTGTTGTCACTATTTATGGTATCTAACAATATGACCTTTATTTGAATAATAAAATAAGATACTGGACTGAACACAGGACAGATATGAGACTTGTGGCCCTCACCGTTTGGAGGCTGCTCTTTGTCCACCAGGTAGAAGGGATACCCCCCTGGAGCCTGGGTCAGATACAGGTTCTGTCCTACCTCAGTGAGGGGCCAGCCCAGGCGCTTGGCGTTGCTGACAGCTTGGCTCGACTGCACAGTGAGGCCCTAAAGTGAACACAGGGATCACACGGTTGCTCTAATATGTTCTGTATGTTTTGTCATTCTCAGCGCAGGGTCCAAATGAACTCTCACCCACCAAGAAATCATTACCAAGTTGATACTCCCCCACTCCGTAATTGTATGTCAGTTCAGCTACAAAATGGTCATCCTCTGGCCCAAAGCCGACCATTGTCTTGCTCCATTTTCCATCGTAGGGGCTGCGTGGGTACCGGGATGAGAGCAGTGGTCATTATAAGGAACGGTTCTGGTTGACTGTGTGAGAACAAAGTTCAGTCTGTTACAGATATCTACCCGTTACAGGTTGCTTTGCAGCCTTCCTCAAACTCCTCATGACGTAACACCTAAAACAAATAACAAGACATCAGCGAATATTTATAGACATGAGGCCATTTTTTGTTAAAACACTCGAGTTTTATTTCACAAAACGGGAACTAGCTTAGCGGGGCTGTGCAACGTACTGTGACTGAGATTAGCCGATCAAAGGCAAACATTGATCAATGGCTTCAATCACAGATATTCGTCTAAAAACTGAAATACCTTCATGCCCAGAACATCTCGGTAAAATGTCGCCGTTTTGGCCCTGTCGCCAACTTTGAAAACAAAATGTAGCGCTCGTCTCAAAGCCATATTTTATCTCCTACACAGAAATGATCATAACTGAGATCGACGTGCAGGGAGCGATTAAGCTTCCTGGATGATCGATTGCTCTCGCGATGTTACAGAATTGACTCAACTATGATTTGATAACTAAAAATAGTGAATTAAGACTAAGGGAAACAATGGTTTAAAACTGTAGCTGGGTGACGTCCTTGGTGGCAGTAAATTCACATGCAGTGAAGTTATTAAAGTTATACAAATAACTGGATTCATTTCAGATGCCAATTTGTAGTTTCATTTACGCTCCATTTGGTGGCGGTAAGTAGGTTAGTATGCGGAAGTTAAAAGAAAGAAGAAGAAACAGGGCACAAAAATGGCGGCGTACATGAGAGGCGTGATATTAGAGCGAAATGCTTTTCTATATGGAAACGGGGGAGTTATTATGGAATCAATACGGCATTTACGCGGACTTAGAAGGAAACCTGTCCAAGTTTTGTATCCGGAAACCGAGACAGGTAAAGTCGTCAAGACAACACCACAGCCTGGTAAAGCAAGTGTCAAGACAGACAGAACGGAGACAAAAGTGATGGAACATGTGAAAGAAAGTGGCTTTGTCAGGGCGAAAGGTAATGAGCGGTCAGATATCAGACATGCGCCAGGTGCTGCTGTTAAGGAGCAGATTGACGGACTGCACTTCGAGAGGGCAGCTCCAGGAGACAAACGACTGGCGTAAGTGTCACTGCCGTTAAAGATGCTACAACACGGGCTTCAAAGGGATGGACGATAGGTCAAAAGGGCACCAGTCAGCTGTTCAGCCGGATATGGAGGAATGGGTCAGATCCCTGATGCCCAGAATCAAACACAGAACTTTATTTCCCCAGTCATAACAGTCAACCATGATATAAATAAATGAAAACAACGTATTGTACTCATGTGGTGAAAACAAAAATGATATTAGATATTAATGAGATCATGTAGAGTAAAAACAACTAAAGATTATGTTAAGTAAACCTGGGCAGGTGCTTGCTTAATTGGTAACATAGTCTTGGTTGGTTTCTTTCCAGACCAATATTTGACATTGTAAAATCTAATCAACCTACAAAAACATGAATTGTTTTATTTTATGTTACATGTAAAAAATGGAAAAAGAACTTATTGCAACATTTAGTACATTATAGTGACAACACCTCTGTATCACTGTCGTTATTTCTGCCTTTTTTAAGAGTTGATTCTATTGAACTGCTGTTTTATTGTGTTTCTTCATTTTTTGTTGGGTCCACTGGTGTAATGCATCAAATGTAAACGTTTATGCTTAATATTGCACGTGGTGATCTTTTAAATTAACCTTAATAACTTCACGTAAGCAGAGTTTTGAACACAGCTTTTTAACACTGCATCGTCAGTTGTAGGGAATAGCTTCTCATAAGTATTATGTTTACACTGTAATCCTTCTCTACAACCAACCTTTCTGTGTTCCACAGGAGGTTAGTGAGTGTTGCTAACTCCAGGACGTTTCGGGAGCACCAGGGTAAAATCCTCTTGGAGGGCAGGCGTTTGATCTGTGATGCTTTGGATGCCGGTGCCAGCCCACAGATTGTGTTCTTCAGCATGGTGGATCGGCTCAGAGAGCTGCCCTTAGATAAGTTGAAAAAGGCCACGCTGGTCAAAGTCAAATTTGAGGACATCAAGATCTGGTCTGACGTTGTGGCCCCACAGGGGGTAATAGGTAGGAATCGCATTTTGTTTGGGGTCATTACGAGCCAATAAGTCTCAGAGCTGTTTCTGACTTCTGCTTCTTCTGCAGCCATATTTTCTCGCCCAGATGCATCACGGTTGAACTTTACAAAGCGAGATCATTCTGTGGCATTGTCACTAATATGTGACAACATCCGAGACCCTGGCAACCTTGGGACTATGTTGCGATGTGCTGTTGCTGCTGGGTGCTACAATGTCCTGCTCACTAAGGGTATGCTTATGTCATGAGTTCAAAGTATGAGAAAGGGAGCATCAGTTGTTTTTTAGTTTGCAGTTTTTCAAATGAATTAAAATATTATTTTCCTCTGGCAGGCTGCGTTGATGTTTGGCAGCCTAAAGTTCTGCGTGCAGCAATGGGGGCCCATTTCCGCCTTCCTATCTATCCCAATCTGGAGTGGGATGACATTGAAAATAATCTCCCAAAACATGTGACTGTCCATGTAGCTGACAACAGCTGTGGGGGTGACAGAAGTAGAGAAGCAGAAGTTAAGGTGTCGCACGAAACCCCCAAAGCAACAGAATATGGCTGGATCAGCACAAGGCCTAATCAGAGCAACACGCGATATGAGGAATATGACTCTGATTCAGACGATGAGAGACTTTCACTACCCAGAGTGGACGCCAAACTGTACCATGAGAGCTGGGCTCAGAATCCCACTGCTCTTGTGATTGGTGGAGAGACTCACGGTCTGAGTCTAGAAGCCGTCCAGCTGGCTGAGAAGACGGCAGGTCACAGACTCTTTATTCCCGTTGCTCCTGATGTGGACAGCTTGAATTCAGCCATGGCAGCCAGTATCCTTTTGTTTGAGGGCAGGAAACAACTCTTAAAACTAATGCAGACATCTGGAAGGAAACTGAAAAGTACAATGGAGAGGCATTTTTCATAATGTTCTCAGTGCACATGAGCAAACTTGAGATGTACGTTTGTCCTTATTTGACTGAGGGGAATACCTTCAATGTAATCTCCTGTATCCTGCCCTGCTTAAATTAAAAACCAACTGACAAATTTGTGATGTTTCTGAATGTATTTTTTGTGTGCATATTCCTGGCATTCATTAATAAAAAATTTTTACTACAGGAACTAAAATTGTTTAGATTTAGATTCCTCTCCTTATACTTAATGTCAGAAAATAGTGAAAACTGGTCATTAGAATTTTTTTTAAGTTGTTTAAGGTTTTATGCAACAATCAGTGTCAAAGATTTTCAAAATTAAACCACTTAACATAACGTTGCCACATTAGATATATCTTAAAATATGGAGCCACACTTATTACAGGATCCCTAAAATTTAAAGGATAGACAGATACTGTTGGCCACGTTAATGTTTATATGAGCAGGTTTAATAACCTAACCAGAATTCTATGCAAATATGCACAACTATGCAGAAACGTGTTAGGTCAAAGGTTTCCAAGCCAACTGGAGTTTGCACGTTAAAGTGAGCCAATCTGCATATGAGCTTTCATTTTAAGCAACATTTACTTTTTTTGGACCCCACTGAAACTGTTCGTGTCCAAGAGCTAACTTTATTAATACAACTTAACAGGAACAGAAATTTGCGCTTGCCAGTGAATTTTTAATGGGTGTGAAAAGTCATGACTGAAGTAACAATATAGGGATTTATACATTCAACATTTTTCCCAATGTCATTTTTGTGCCTTCAGAAATAACCTGGCCTTTTCATTAGGGGACCTTCATGGAAAATCCCCATAATGACTGGGATTAGAACCACCATCAACAACTGGCTAGAGATGACTTTCACTCACATCGTAACACACACGCACACACACCACAAGACACAGGTTTTAAAACATCAGTCATTGGCCTGTTACAAGCAAGTATAATGTGATCTTTACTGTTTGTGCACCTGTCACTGTATTTTTATTTCTTTAAATAGGGCAATAAAGGCATACAGCTACATCCAACTGAGATTCAGCACATTTGGGTGTAAGTGTGAATTACAACTGTAAAAAAAAAAGTGTTTTATCCATCCTCAACGTTCAGAAACCAGAAGTAACAAGGATTTTGCAGAGAAAATGCAAAGAGCAAATAATCAGCTGAATAAGCAGGTCCACTGGATAACTCTGGTTTTCTCTAGACTTCAGAAATGCTATTCTGTGGAAAAAACAAACAAAAAAATATACAAATAACTTTTCTTGAGGCCAAACAAAACAGAATCTCCATATATATTAGTGTAGGGACTTTAGTCAATGCAAGGCACCACAGGAGAAAAAGTGAACTCCATGAAAAGAGGAATATGTCTAAAAATGTTAAAATGTCAGTAAAAAGTGAGACATCTCGCTAACAGTCAGGGAGGAGTGAGAGAGATAGTGGGAGGCTGGGAAGGGTGAAAAATGTGGCAACAGGTCGAGGTTCTATGATGGAGTGAGTCCCATAAGGTATGTCCAACTTTCTCCTTAGATGGGGTCTGGTTTGAGCTTTTCAGCCAGGAAGTCGGTGACAAATTGCTCCACTACGGCAGGTGTGATCTCCTCAACATCACGAACGTACTTGGCACGAGCTGACATGTCGAGGATAGTTAGCAGAGGTGCTGCTTCTGGGAGGTTGGTGTAATCTCTCAGCGAGTCGCTCATGTCGTCCTGTGGTCAAAAAGAGACAGAAGACTTACTGAGTGTTACAGCACACGACACATTAAGGTCTAATCAAGAGCATCACACCAGCATCCTCGAGCACGTAGCATTGACCCTGGAATGTTTTCGAAACATAACATGTAAATGTAGTACAATTGACTAGACAGGTTTAAGTAAAAGCAAAAATAATCATAGATTGCCAGGAGTACAAATAAGAATCTTTGTTTTATCATTATTATAAGCTGTAAATGTACCGTCTACCCATTTATTAATCAAATATCTTTTGTCATATTTTGATGATCAAAATTGTAAGTATATATACAGCACTGAGAAGATATGCCTTTGAATATTCCTTGTGTTTTGACCAAGGAGAAGCATGTACAAAAGAAACAAGATAAAACCGAGAACCAAACCTTAAGCCCAGTCTCACTGCTCCCATTGGCCCCAGCACTGAGCCCGAACCCTGAGTTTTGTGTGTTCACATAAAATGCTAATAGTGTCCCAACTTGCTTCAGCAATAAGGGCTTGAGGAAAGTGATAATGCTACGTAGGCCTTTTCTGCAGCAGATCCAAAGATTTGGTGGAATGATGGGACAAGACTAGTGTTTTTCCAACTGGTTGGATATTGTAAATCTAAGAACTATTAAAGCATTATGACTATAGTTAGTTCCCAGTGAGAGAGGCGGAGACCCTCGGAACCGCTGTGAAATACACATAACAGTATAAGGTTAGAAGATAAAGATCGGAAAGCAGAAAGTTTGGCATGTTTTTATGTAAATAATACAAATGTTGATTCCATTTAGTGCAGCACGATAAAACAACATTACTACATGTGAAATGCCCCAAAATGTCATATCTCATTCATATATCTCCACAACAGCTCATGTTCACATGGCTCTTGAATTACTTTGACAAACATGCAAGCCAAGTCCCAGATGTGCTCCATCAGAGAAGACAATAAATTACACGTCTCTCTGGTGCTCATCGTGTCAAACTTGTTTATGGCAGCAGCCTTTACTTGAGCTATGCCACGTTAAGATTACCTGATAAAATTCACAACTGTCTGGCAAAATCTGTATTATTGCACACTACTTGAAAGAGGATGCAATAAGGTTTCCTCGCTGCAGTCTTCCTGCAGGCAGCCTGCCCAAAGAGACTTAGTCACATATCCTGCCGTGTGGAAAGACAGGAAGGAACCGGGTGGGGGTCCAACAACATCCAAGCTTTTTCAAAAGCTCACTCTCATGTCGGCACATCTGAATAGCATACATGGGTGTGAGAAGGAGCAGTGAGAAAACTTGCAAAGCTTTAGTAGGAATTGGAGTTTTGTGTACGTGTTGTTTTCAAAAAGGCTTCACACATGTTTTGCCTGAGGTTTGATGTCACCTTTCACCCATGTGGGCATGACAGGTACTGTAACCATAAGTAACCGAAATGATTCATTACCAGGAAAGTGCTCAGCCACTTTCAAAACAAGCTCGAAAGGGTTATTAATTATTGAGCGTGAATAGAAAAATCACACAGTTTCATAATCCAGCTTTACTTTCAGCCAGGAGTGTTTTTGGAACAGGCATTCCTGCACTGACAGAGATCCATTATTCTCGTCACATATCTCCCCAACGTCAAATGGATTTCATGTGTTTTACAGGGCCAAACAATTCACTTATTGCAAGCACACAGCTACAATCACTTGAGACACTTTCTCTTCCTTGTGACAGCATGACCTGATTTCCCCCTCAGCTTGGTTTGTTGGCTCAGAGGGAGACTTGAAAAGATTAAAGATCAGTTTCATATGGAAAACATTATGTTGAGAAGGCAGAACTAACAAGAAACGACCAGAGGGTGGCGGTGCGACAAAGAGCTGGACTTCCCGCAGAGGCAGGGACTCTGATGTTGCTGATAGTTTCTGATTTATGTGCCAGTGTGAGTTTTGTCAAAACTAAATCAAAGATGGAGCGACTTTGGGTGGATTTCCTGCAGCACACAATGCTCAAGGTTTCCCACCCCTTCAGGCCGCTTTGTTGCGTCTTCCTTGTTATCAGAAAATCCGCAGCCATTCCTGCTAAAAGGAGCAAACCACACAATCAGCTCTCAGGCTTTTCATCGAATAGCTTGGCTGTGCTGCTGCCTAAAAAGGATAAGTATGCCAAGATGAAGTCTGACCTCTACTTTGCAAAACTGCTAACAGATGGAACAGATGAGTTGCAGTGTGGTATTTTGTTATAGGCAGCTCTTACTCTGAATGATTCCCATTTTATTACACTGCAAATCACCATACAGTGACCTCTTAATACTCACACATGTAAGCTGTCCACAAGGACAACGTTGTTATGGGTGAATCACTGCTTGATTATCCGGCTCCTAATAAAAGCGTTCCTTTGCATTCTTTTATTGCTATTAAGGTATTTATTATACATCATCTGGGTGCACAGTGTAAAGAAACCACAGAGAGAGAAATTCCACAGTCTTTCAACGTGGCCTTTACAGCCTCTCCGATATGAGAAGATGTAATCTCTGTGTCAGTCTTCGCCTCCGTAGGAAGTCATGCATCTTCTTTTGTGTGGCCTCTCGGCTTGTGTAAACTGCTTCTCATGAGGTGGAGCCGTTCCAGAGACCCCCCCGTCCCCCCCCCGTCCCTCGCCCTGTGCAGCCCAGCACAAAACAAAAAGACAAAGGGCCTCTCTGCTGTAGCCCGCTCTCACAGCTGTGATAAGGCTCGGCGTGTTTACCGTTTGGAACCTGCTGGGCCATGTCAGGCTCATTCTGATTATTGATGCACTGTGGCATTTCACAGATGATGACCATCTGATAAAGCCAGAGCTGATAACCCCCCCCAACTTGTCCCTGAGCTGGAGCTATGGCGATCTCATGGGCCAGTTTTGACATCTTTGAGTAAAATCATCATTGTGAAAAATATAAAAGCGGTTAAATGAGCTGCACCTTTCAGGGTCTTTATACTCATTTTAAAACGAACAGTGTCTTAATCAAACAGAAATCTAATATTTAAGCAATGAGGTCACCTTACAGTCAGTGTTATTTTTATGTTCCTTGATTTTTTTGTCTTTTAATTCATTAATACTCGAAGGCTGCCAACGTTAGCATGCTAAGATAATCAAAATGAAAATGTCAACACAGCAACATTACATTGAACATTGAAGTACTGTTTGTTGAGCATGTCAGCGTGCTAACAATGCTAATTAGTGTCCTAGTGTCACTAGTTTTGGAGGAGTAATCTGCAACAAGGTGCACAAACTGAAACTTTAACCTGACGATGGCACCAGAGGTAAATTTAAGGCATCACAAGGATCGTCACAGGTCACGAATGACAGAATTCATTTAATAGCCGTTTGGTTTGTGTCACATTTCATTTTAACAACACTTTTTTAGCACCAAGAGGTCATGAAAGGTTTTCCTTTTTTTGTTTTTCAAAATAATAATTTTAAGACCACAGAAAACAGCACGCATTTTTGCCAGAGTATTCCTTTGAAAATAATACAAATAAATACATATAAAAAAATATTCAGCATTGTTGAAACATTGCATGGCAGTTTTGGTGCAAATGTCTGGAATTTACATTGTGGTATGGACCACGAGGAGGCTAAGATTGCCGTCCTGGAGTGAAACACCATTCAAAAATCTTTTTACTGAACTTCACTGATAAGGTACAGAGCCCATAGGAGGAGGCAAGGGGAAAAAAACTGCATCCTGTGAGCATGAGGTAATAGCTGATGCTCACAATAAACTAGTGATGTACCTTTAGTGGGACATACGGTATAATACCTAATAAGGTCACGTTAGTGCAATATTGACTGTTGTAATAAGACAGAGAATAACCTCCATTGTGTTAATGCAGAAATATTTGCTTTAGAGCCAGTCCTGGTTTGTTTATGCAACCCACTGTGATCCAACGTCAAAAGCATTATTCTGTTTAGCCCCCCCTGCCGAAAACAAAGCTTTGAAGAGCAGAATTATAGGGAGCAGTCACTGCTGCTCGCCACAAAAGTCAGTTAAATTCTTATGTGACTGGATAATACCACCAGAGATCATTTTACATGAAACAGCCAGTACACAGCAAAAATGAAAGAATAAAAGACTCTCAACAAGATCTTTGTGGTGTGTTTATAAACCAGTATACTACTCGGTGGCGTATGGTTTTCCCACTAGGGTAAGAAGATCCTGTGTCATTTTGCTCAGCCTGGCCTCCCCCTGAGAGACTGCCAGCATACTGCTGTCTCATGGACACAGAAAACCCAGCAGCTGGCCTGGCAAGGAGTGTGCAACAAGCGGGGCTAGCCCAGGCCAAGATGCTGGAGTCTGAGCCCAGGCCCGAAAAGGGAAGTGATAGCTGACTGTGATTTCCAATATCTGTGCGACATGGATATAAAAATACCTGGCTTAGCAAAACAAAGCAAACCTGCACTGCGGCTATGACACAACAACTTCAGAATCATTTAAAGCTCCAGTCCAACAATGTTCCTTTGTGTTAGGTCAAATAAATACTGGCACAGACACAAAAAAAGTTACATGTCACTGGACTGTGCGTGTACTTACTGTATGGCAGTGTCATTTCAAGGCTGACATGAGAGTGGAACGGCCTTGGCTACAAACACACATGGCCACATTTATTTCTGTGACCCTGCGGGGACTTTACGTTGACATACATTCATTTCCTGGAGACCGTCTTTAACCTTAACCATAGCCACCACTTGTAAAATCCTAACCTTAACCTAATCCTAACCTCAAATTATGTTGTCACTTTAAAATTCAAAGACTTGCATGGTGGGAACCAATGTTGGTTCCCCACAGTGAGACCTCAAGAGTGATTGTGTAAACAGATTCGAGGCTCCACAATGTGGCAAACGCACACATACACACGCGCGCACACACACACAGGGTCAGACAGATAGCACATGTGCAGGCCTGACAGCTGAAATGTGAGCCCTCCCTTTGGTGTGTGACACTGGAAACCCGCGCTGTCCTCTCCGACCACGGGGCAGAGAGAGAAGCAGGAGGAAGGGGAGCTCAGGGGCAGAGAGCAAAGGAATTAAGGAGAGGCAGCTAATCTGGTAATAATGTCTGCTGCTGTTGCTAACGCGGCCAGTTGTGGAGACGTCGAGACAGAGCCGCATGAGGTAACAAAAGTTTTCCCCGGGACATGGGATGATGACTTTGAGTCAGTGTGAGGACAGAGAATAGAGAAAGGTCTGTGCTCCGGGTCTACCCATCATGATAGAGGTACATGGTTGAATTAAGGGTCATGGATAGGACTGTTTCTCTTGCAGGTTCAAGTGGTCCAAAGAGGGGCATCTAATCCTAAAATTCTGAGAGCGAGACAGTCAGGTGAATAAAGCCTGACCAAATACCGCCTTATTGAACATATATCATTATTTTAGTTTTAGATAAGATCAGACTGGTGTTCTGCTGACATCCCTGAAATCATTTAGCCTTCACAGGGCGGTGAAATCTACTCACTGACTGGTAACATAACGTCATAATTCAAACCTCAATGCACTGCACAGATCACCTAATTTTACTAAAATGCAAAGCGTTCAGTGAATGATATTGTTGAAGCCTTTGCATAAACTGAACGAATTCAATTATGTTCATCTGAAATAAATGTTTGTTAGTTAAGTTTAGTGTTGAAACACTTACCTAATATTCAATACATTATTTAAAAAAAATACTAAGGACCAAATAGTAATACAATTTATGAAATAAAATACAGTCACAGTTTCATTAGTGGATTTTATATTATTCTAACTAACCATAACCATGTACAGTATCAAAATAAAAAGGTTATAGGCTCGGATAAAGCAGCTTATAGTCAACATTTTCATCTCAACTGTGGATCAATATATGTAATATAAAACTGCTCACCCAGCTAGCAGCCAACACCACAGTTTCACTGAATGTCAGAGAATTTTAGCCTAGTGATAATTGTCATCATTGCTTTGATTTTATAGGGCACAACCTTTGAGTCTTTGACCCAACAGGCAGCTGTTTGCTGATAAAACGTTGTAGGCCCACTGCCAACTACCTGCTCAGCACAAAACAGCAGACAGACACAATCAGCAACTGGCTGATATAGAAACAGTGGAGCAGCTAAAGAGAAAAAACTAATTCTGAGTAATTTTACTCAGAAATATGTTTTTCTGTTGCGTGTTCTGCAAGAGACAACATTTGTGTAAGCTAATAAATGGTTAATAGCGTACCAGCAGTTTGGCTATATACTTTATGTAATACCTAAAGCGCATTCCCACACAGCATAACAAACACTCAGGGATGATTTTTTGTAGCCACACATGAAGAGAACTCTTCAAGTTGGTGTGAAATGGCATTTTACTCCGTCTTGAGTGGCTTATCTCACCTCTCCAGCCACAAAGAACAGCAGCGGCGTCTCCTCCTCCTTGGCTTTGTACTTTGCCATGAGCTTCTCTGCGATTGGTTGAATCAGTTCCTTGGCTGGTTCTAACTCTCCCTCCTCTTCAGCGTCTAAAAATCACAAAGCAAGTGACTGCCAAACGTGTTTAAAGTATAAAAAAAAAAAAAGACACCTTCTGAGAGAAAGCATGGAAACAGATGACTATGTAACTATGTTGATGGTCTCAGTCTTGTGTACAATCCAGTTGACCTCAAAAGAAGCCACAGTGATCTCACGTTTGTGCATCCTCTTTCGCTGAGTGTGCTGTTTTATAGTGTCCAACTGTGACATTTAGTCCCTCGCAACTGCTCTGCATTTATGTCTAAATCATTTTTTGATGTTATTCACAAACCTGCTGCATTTTGCTTCTCTGCATCTTCTGTATTAGCATATAAATAGATTCAATTTCCTACAGACCTTTCGACACTGGGAGAATTTTCCAGAGTCTGACATTCAATATGTTCCATATAAATGCCACTTCATGGGGGTTGCATCCCAAATGCCCCATGGTCTACTCACCCACAAAGAGGACGAGACAGGGCCCCTCGTGGAGCTGCACGGCGTTGGACTCGCTGAGCTCGAGGACAGGCCGAGGGTGCCAAGGAAAGAGCCGACACTCGGGGTCATTGAGCACCTCCACGCGACCCTGTCGTGTGATAACGTGACCCTCTGTGTCCAACAAAATGAGCGTGGGAATACCTGGTAAAAGAGAGAAAACAGGTGATGATGCTGTGAAAGGCAGGAAAATGGGGAACAACCCCGGAGGTGGTTTGAGTCATTTCTTTTGATTATCGCTTTGTGACGCAGTCTCTCCTGCTGAGTGTGATTTGGTTGTGAGGGTGTTTTAGGCATTCCTGCTCTTTCACCATCCCTTTATGAGTCGCCTTCTGATCACTTCTTTTAAATCAGCCTTTGCAGAAACTGAAACCATCTGCCAGCAAACAGATCACATGAGTCAGAATATTCCTGTCCGCGCATGTGGACTGAAGTTTACAGACATGGGGGCCAACGCGAGCTGCAGGAGAGGGGCAGTGTTGACTCGTTCGCCATGCATTCCTCACATTCTTCTGCAGGAGAGGTCGACAGTCAACTCTCACTAACTTCATCCGCAGGCCTCAGCACTTAGATGGAGTGTGGACTCAGGAGAAAAGAACGAGGCAGGGGGAGGAGTAGCACTTCTGCAGTAAACAAGACAGTAAACTTGATAACCGGCGCTCATTCCTTTGGCTGCAGGGCAATCAGTGCTGCTGATTGCCAGCCAAGCACAGAGAGCTGGCAGCCATCGTGCCAGTGTTTGTATGCGACATAAATATTCTCAGTAGGAAAGAAAACTATAAGCTCCTTACAGGTTTAATATCTAAAGTTTAAAAAGAGCAGATGTTTTGTAGATGTTACCTTGTATTCCGTAGAGTCTGTTGAGTCGTGATCGTCGAGCCTCGTCTGAATATGGCACCGCCAACCACGGCATCTCACTGAAATACTGCTTGAAGGACTCCTCTGATCTAGAGGGGTGGGAGAGTGATTTAGATTGTCAGCTGACTGAGGCGATGGCTTTTTTTGTATTCTTCCAGACACAAACAGATGTGTGTGACAATAATCATGACTTCTAGCACTCTCACCTGTCAGCGCTGACAAAGACGATCTCAAACTTATGACCCGATTCTTTGACAATCCGATAAGATTCCACCAAGACTCGGGTCAAACTGCGGCACGGTGGGCACTAACACACAAGAGAGCAAACAAGAACGTAAAGGGAAGTGCCTATACCGTGCAGTAATTCAATTGACAAATGAAAGGTTACTGCAGCAGTTTCCATTGTTTTGGGTAATTTACAACTGTCTATTGTCTATGAAATCTCAACAAACTAGTAATTCCCTCCTGTTTTGTATCCAGCTTCTTTCAAACATAGTCTGGACCTCTCAAACCCTTAATCCTCCTGTAATACTCTAGCTTGAGAAAGTATTTGTTATCCAGGGAGGGAGAGCAGTGGTATGGCTGGCATTAAGATGACATCAGAGAGCCATGGCAGCAAGAAGATAAACACACCAGTCTAACTTACAACCATTCCCATGTTGTGTGTTCATGCTTTGAGCCTTTTCAAACTTTCTTCTTACCTTTTAAAATACAAATACTGATACAAGAAAGACATTTGTCTGGAATTAGTGCAGATAGTATTAATAGTCCTAATAATGCATTTTTGCTAGATTAAACACAAGTACCTACATTTCAGTACTTGCTGATACTGAGTATTAACGTTTGTGTCTACAGTATGTCTTGCTGGACAGTAAACTCAGCATCAGCTGACTGCACACATCAAACTGCTCGTCCAAATAGCGGATTTTTCCCTCAGTGATGGAAAATGAATTGCACTATTATGTTTATAAACAAACAAACAAACATTCTTCACATTCCATTTACTTAGATATATTAAAGTTATATAAGGATGTCTCCAAGTAGTAAATTCTTTATGACAAGTATTTTCCACCACTTAAGTAATTCATGCAATTCTACAATGATACACATACGTTGAGTGTCTTCTCAGCCTAACTACTGAGATTCCCAGTAACTTTAGACTTATTTTTATTGAACATATTTTTTACTGAACTTGGAGACCTTAACCATAGCCACCACTTGTAAAATCCTAAGCTTAACCTAATCCTAACCTCAAATTATGTTGTCACTTTAAAATTCAAAGACTTGCATGGTGGGAACCAATGTTGGTTCCCCACAGTGAGACCTTAAGAGTGATTGTGTAAACAGATTCGAGAGACACATTCAAAACAGATTTTAAAACACCTTTTGCTGAAAAGAATAAAAACAAAAACAAAAACAACATGCATATTTGGAGTGAGATCCTAAATGGGGAGTCATGGACAGCCCAGCCTGTACAGTCTAAAGATGTAGAGTTGTAGAGTCTATACAACAAACAATATCAGTCGAAAATATTAAACATTTTTCTTATGAAACATGAGAATGACAGTGAACAACTGGGTCTCACAACTTCAGCAGAGCAAAGCCTGATGTCAGCTTTAATTCCGTCATTGTCACATATCCTAAAACACCTACAATCCAGAGGATGTTCCACCTACGGTGTCTGAGAAGTTTTCTGAGTAGGAGTATGAGTACATAAGGGCAGTAATCGAGCCAGATTCCTGATACTGGTATCAGGTATCTGGTTCGATTAGTTCTGGTAGCTCAGGTGGTAGGGCACGGACCACAGGGTCAGTGGTTCGATCCCCGATGTCGAAGTGTCCTTGGGCAACACACTGAACCCCAAGTTGCTCACGGTGGGCCAGATGAGCACCTTGCATGGCAGCCATCGTTGTCGTGTTTATGTGTATGCACCGAATTACTCTGTAATTCGCTGTGGATAAAAGTGTCTGCTAAATGTAAATGTATAAGGTATCTGGTTCGATACTGCCCATATACTGTGAAATGAATAATAAAATATCCAGACTTGGAGAGGCACAAAGAGTTGCCTATAAAATTATCTTTGCAAGTATTTGGTCAAGGGTAATATTTATTAATAATGTCATGAAGCGTCACAATATTGAAAAGCAATACATCTGTTAGTAGGGTTAGTAGCACTCGCAGTGGCTGTTCTTGGCCACTTGGGGGACAGAGAAAAAAGACGCAGTGTTATAATGACATAACATCAAGTCTAATATTTTTGTCAGGGCAGATAAAGTGGTTTTTAAACTGGCAATCTCAAACCACATAATCTAGTCTAAATATATGTGTGGGATTTTGATTTTTCACCCAAAGTCATTTAGATTTCTGAAAATCCATCTTTATGAACCCCCAGATTCCCCTCTGTCCTCCAGCAGGCTGTTTTAGTTGAAATGTTTCAGTTGAATATAACATTTGCAATATTCATGAGCGCATACTCGAGATGTAAATAAAATAAATGCCATACTTATACTATAATGATCTGTAAACTGAAGTTTGAATATAAATAGGAAAGGCTATTGCTGCAGAATTGAGACAATAACAGAATGTTTCAGAACAATAGGATAATGCCTATAATTTCTTGTTTTAAAACCCACAAATTATTAAGATCTGGAATCATGCTTGCTGCTTTTATCATAGAAGAAACAATTCATCACATTACAAGCAAAAACGCAAAGGCACGGCCATATGCAGGTCATGTTTTCTTGGCACAGGCCGTTTCAGGTCCATAGAACATTAGGAATTCTAATACACTTCTGTGTAAATGGATACCAATGCCAGCTGCTGGCATTTCAGGTTAATAAAACGACTGCTTAATAGTGGATCCATTTACATGAGTGACCTGGGGGAACGTGACGCAAAGTTACTGCAAACAAACTCCTGCAATGGTTTTTGTGACGGGTCCTTTTCAATTTTGCATGGGTCTGTGGTTTGAGCCAGCCTTCAGGCGTCACCATTCTGGAGAGCCGGTCTCTGAGGCTGTGGCTCTGGCAGCTGCTGTGCTGACTGGCCTGTTTTGTACCTCATTAAGAGTTCACAGATGATATAATGCCTTTTGTGCATCAGAGTCATGACCATCTGTGGTCACTCCGCACGTCCAGCAGAGAAAGAGACAGTAGTGACGACATCAGCGGGGTGTGTTGACCTATGCCAGCTTGCCAACTTTCAAAATTTTCCAGAGGTGGTGGCGAAGGAATGTTAACCTCTGTTAAAGTAAACAGTCAAACACAATCAAGTTGCCTCCACCCACCTGTTCCTCTCTTATCTGTTTTGACTGACTGCTCTGGCTCTTCCTGCTCAGCTCTCCTGTCCCTTCTTCTGCCTGATGTCAGTGTTTTGACAGCGATAGAAGGTCTCATAGCAAAGACACACAGACTCCTCTTTGTCCTTTCTCTTTGCACTCACCCAGTGTGCAGAGAAGTACACTCCCACGAAGTGTCCCTCCAGAGAGCTGCTGTCTGCTGTTTGCCTGTTGTTCCGGAGCAGAGGCCCTGCCACCACCTCTGCAAACGGCTTTGGCCCCCAGGGGAACTCCAAGCCTGGGAGAGGGGAGGAAGGTGGAGGGGGCAAAGATAAGAAAACAATAGCAAAGGAAAAATATCAAGAAAAAAGAAGAAAAAAAGTCTATAGCAATGCCAAGCGACCAAGCAAAACGGTAATGGACTAACGGTATCATTTTCAGCAGGTATAGCGTGCTAACATTTAGGTATTTAGCCGAGGCTGATTCGTTATTTGCTCAAATTCAAAAGTGTGAACTGATAATAGCTCTAGAGCATCAACTAGGTCATAAATTCAACTATCCCCTGTAGCAATTTGAGATGATAAAAAAAAAAAAACACAACACCTAATTTTGGTAAAAATGTCACAGTATAGACGACATGTCAAGATACCTACATTATGTGTGTATACAAGGGTTTATTTGCAAGGACAATGCAAAACTTTATTAAAAACGTATAAAACATGTATAATGATAATTGATACCAACAAAAAATATAATATTGTAATACTCAAGTGTATCGATATTTGTTTCACCCCCCCCAAAAAAAGTCCTAGTGCCAACTCTCTAAATATCCTGGAAAGAAATATAGTTTCTAAATCCTTAGTGGCTTTACAGCATCCAAATTCTGAAGGCATTTCCTGAGTTCTCAGATTCTTCCAGCTCTCCAGAAAAAAATAAAAAATAAATAAATGCAGTCTGAACAAAGAAAATCCAGTCTGAACAAAGAAAATAATGTATGTAATTTTTATTTACAGAAAAAAAAATTCTTTTGATTTAAGATTTAGAATGAATTGTCATATACTGTTGTTGTTCTAGGTTATTCATAGAGTTAGCGATTCGACTCAAATGCATGTAATAGATGAGGCAAAAAGCTGAAACTATAATCGAGGGGAACAAGAATATCATTAACAAATGCTATGAAAATCCACTTAATTGTTTTTTGAGACATTTCATTTTACAAAATGTCATGCTCATGATGGCACTAGGGTCCTAAGGTATTATCCTCTGGGAACCAGTTAAAAGAGAGGAGGCAGTGAACATAAGAAAAGGGAGAAAAGCCCCCAGCCGGACTAGAACCTGGACAAAGACATGGCAATGACAGATTGAAGCGTATCTTCATCACTAAATCTTAAGACGCATGCCAGATGATCACAATCACAACAAGCCACAAGGCTATTGTGGTTTCCCAAAATCCTACGCAACATCCTATTTGTCCCACTATCAGTTCAAAAAATGGTCAGTTTCAGTTAGAGAAGAGACAGGAACAGGATTTGATGTGGAATTTCTTGAACACGAACAAATGATCATAATAGCTGGTAGTTCATTTTGTGTTGGCTGACAAATAAAGAACTAAATGTTCTAAACACCGTTTCCATCTCAAACACGCATGTTTACTTGTCATGTGTACATTAGTTTTCATCTGACATCTGTTTTTGGGAAACACACCAGGTGCTAAATATGGTTCCAAGGTTGACTGAAAACCATGTCTCTCAAGAACACAAAGGCGGACAAAAATACTTTCCTCCCGCTCTATTTCACACTTTTCATTTCCTTTTCACGGTGTGTTCATTGTTACCGTCGAAGCTCTAGAGATGCATTAGGTGCAACCGAATTAAAAAAGGAGGTAATCATAAATAAAGCCTTGTATGGTCGGTTTATAATGGTCTCTTTATGTGAGTGCGGTTGTCTAGGGCTTCATTAGGCAGGAATGACACGTCTGCACTGCGCTGGTGCAGCCTTTTATTGTTGCCCTGATTGTAAAAGTGCACTTCATCTTTACACTGCAGGCTGGTCTGCTGCCACTCCAGTCAGGCCTTTTATCGAGAGTGAAAGGCACGGGGTCCAGATATGTTCACCCGTCCCTCCCAGCGACGATGCACTGCAAACTTTTACTGCCCTTTTCCTCTCCTAACCACAGCTGCTGGAGCTGAATTGATTTATCACAACAAGAACTGCTCTCAGTTTGCCTAACACAGCAAAAATGAGAGAAATGTATACAGTAGAGTACAGCATTGCAAAATCCGGGCTAATCAAGCATCTGGGCCCAAAGATAGATCTCTAGCTACATCTAGTTTGGAAGAAGACTTAACAAATCATTGCTTGGACTGGTTTTTACTAACCACACATAGTAATTTGTCACATTTCTCGTGTGAAATCCATTTTGCTTTACTGCTCTTCTGCCATGGTGACACTATTCTCCCCCTCCTCATATGACTAATGGTGCCGTTTTTAGCTGGGTATGAAGAGGCAGCATTTTGAAATATTAAGATCTTCTCAGCCACAGAGGACGTCCTCTGCACAGGAAAGGAATGCAAGGCTTCTCTTGTTAATACCACATCAAAGTGCAGAAATTATAGGGTTTTTACATGAGGGAGTGAGACGTGGACACGCTATAATATTCATGCAGCACCATAATTACAGCAGAATCAACACAAACGAGGGGCAGAAAGTTATAGCAAAATGTTTTGGCCAAATGTCGAAGATGAAGGCAGCGCACTGGGAATTTTGACACATGAAAATCTGAGCAGGTATATGTGCTAAACAAATGAGTTGTTGGTTGGTTTACATTCAATTTACATTTTCCATTTGTTAATGGCAGAAATTTAATACTGACCATAATTGCAGTAACAGGAAGCAAAGCACATCGCAGTTCGCTCCCGTGAGCAGCCATGCTGATCCCAGCCCGAGGTTTTATGTGTGTGGATGATTGATGTCGCTGTATGTCACTCAGAGTAGACTCTCATAGAGGAGGTGACAATACAGGACCTGTTGGGTCTGATGACTGAGACTGTAACTTTCCTCCATGAATGTGTGTAACATTGTTGCATTTTTTATAACTTTGAGTGTGACTGGTACTTCTCACTTAGGCTCATCTCATTGTGCCTTCTGCTTCTGTAATGCCTTGATGGACAATGGAACCATCTGCTGTTTATACAGCGCGTCTAAACAGTAGTGGACATACATACACATTAATGTCCATTCTCTGGTACAGATTATTTTGACATATGGATCGAGACTTGACTTAGGATTATTCCGTTAATTCGTGCCTTCCTGCCTCAGGGACATTTCTACGGCCTATTTCCAGTTTTACAGCACACAGGTGTACAGCGTGAGTGAGCTGGGTGCATTGGTGCAGCAGCAATTTTTCAAGGAAAAACTTTAGCATGCTTGTTAACCACAAAGTTGTAAAACTCCAAATTCATGACTATTAGCATAGTTCTCTAAGTATTGCAGACCAAGTATAGGAGAAGTTGGTTTGCAGTATGTTCCCCATCCTTTTGACACTCATTGCCTAATTTCAAAGTAATATTTTTAGGGTTGAGTGGTTGGAGTTACAATTGACCATTCAGCAAAGAGTATTCAGGTCTGTGTGTGATGTCAGGATATAAAACTAAAATCAGCCAATGTCTTGAGTAATATTCACAAATATGTATGTGTGCGTGCAGGTTCTTGATCTTACCTTTAGGGTCATCTCTGACAACCAGTAGACCGTTTCGACACACAACCTTCCCAGTAGCTGCATCCACAAACACCAGAGATGGGATACTGGTAACCTTGTACTTGTTCCACAGCTTCATCTGAAGAAAAAGGGATAAAAGAAAAGAGTGGGCTTGGAAATTAGAAAAAAAAAAACCAACTTCAAGTAGCTTATTCAATATTGAGTTCAATTTCAAAGCCGGAAAGATGGTTTAACACAATCTAAAAGAATGTCTTCAGTGCAGAAGAAATAAAGAAGAAATGCACCTTATGTACTACTGGTACAAAAAAATGTCAACCCTCTGTCTTGTTTAAAAGAGACTCTGGAGACTCGGAGTGAGAATAAAAAAAATACGAGAGTGTAGGCAGCCAGTCCTGAGGTGAATTAGCAGAGTTAGATCACCCTGCTGCAAGGGCGATCTACTGTTAAAGGGGCTGAAGCAGGGCAAACTGCTGTCCCTGCTCCATCACGAAATGAAGGTTTCCTCTGCAGTAACGAAGAAATCTGTGACTCCTCCAGCTGCTGAGTACTGTGAATTATTGGCAGGTTGGATATACAGTCCCTACTCTGGCAGGCATTTATGAACACCCGTTGGCTTTAAATTTTAATACCATACCTCGTTTATGAGAAGCTGACATTAATAAAACCTTGTAAAGTCAGGAAAAAATGCTTCACAGCCAGAAATCTGAGAACGAACCAATGCTATTGATGGAGTTCAACGATTAGTGTCCTTAACATCAAAAAGCAGATCAAGTATTCCGCACGCTGCATGTGAGAGTCACTTTCCGTATCAGAGGGAAGAGTCATGCACCGTGAGGAGAAATTATCCATCTGCACCTTTGCAGGATTGCTGCTTCAGCAACTAGAAAAAAGGAGGAGATTCCTTGTATAAAATCCTGAAACAAGCTCAGATCATTTAGACAAGAGGAAGGAAGACAGGAACTCTAATGTCAGTCTGTTTGAGTAAACAGAAGCTGGTTGAAAGTCTGGACTCTACTGCGTAAATATGACCTAAAGATTTGTATCTACGTCCTGTATATAGACGAAAGAAACTCAAACTAACGAATGCATTTCCTGTGGAATTGTTTTTAAAACATGTTTAACTCATCTAATTTTTTTATGCTGTATTAAAGATTTGAGTAACGCTTCTTGGGTTATTCTGAAAAGGCCAGAAGGAAGTAAGCAGTGCTATTCTCAGGGCTCAGTTACCACTGAGCTCTATGTTTTGTTGCTCTTGTGGTGAAAAAGGTGACTTCACTGCAGAGAGAGGAAAGGTTGCAAAGAGTATGTTTTATTCATATTGTGTATCTACTCGTCTGCAGTGTATGACAACATGTGTAACTGCAGAGGTCAACAGTGAGGCCTTTCTGACTGCAGAGGTCAGCCTGTCTGCCCCCTGGACAAGACGGCCCGGAGCCTGCTGTCTATATTGGTCTGGAAGTCCCTCAAAAGCAAACTTCAGTGTCTGCCACAGTCTTACCGCACGCTCCACTCTGGAAACTCAATCTCTGCTCACAAATTGGTGGGGTTAGGGGTATTAACTGTGAATGTGTCTAAAAGCGAAACGTGCCTGACAATGCATCAGTGTAAAACTGCAGCCGCTTCACTCTCCTGCCTGCTGTTATACAGACTGATGATGTGGGATTGAGAGGCGGATTTAAACTAAGAAAAACAAAAGTAAGTGAAAATGTCAAGAAAAATATCCCATGTCCGGGTCCAGGGCCATGTAATGGCTGAGCTGCCTTGACAGCAAAAACAGATAGCTGTTAAAAATTTTGGTCTTGGACAAAAATAAATGTTGAGAAATTACAGTTTGTACTTATAAAAGTACCAAAGAGAAAACATCAAGGAGCCATTCCACCGCCAGGTAGAACGATCACCTTACAGCTTTATGCCACCGCCAACTAGTCAAGTCACAGTTTTTCATCTATGTCTGTCCTCTTCTAACCGGCTATGGTGGGAGCACCATCCTATTGTGGCCATGCTGTTCAGAATGCTGACAGAAAGCTAAAAAGGAACCTCCAACTCAGCAACAGAAAGGCACTTGCGACCCCAAACAGGCTGAACATCAACTTCATCTCCATGGGACCTTGACCTCTGACCTCTGAACGCAAATGAATGCTCGTGGCAGTTTTGAAGATGATCCCTCAGGGTTATCATAAGGTGGCTTGTTCACAAGACACACTGTTGCAGGCACAGAGCATAAAAGAGAAACCGCCAAATCCATCAGTGTAACAGTGTCTTACATTTTCTACGATCAGATTCAGATGACTGAAGCCTAAAGGAGGAGACAATTGCTGTTCCGCAAGAACAACAGAGATTTGTTATTTTGGTTATTTGGATGCAGATCAGAGTAGACACTCAGATGCTAAATCCCGCAAGGTTTGAGATCTGCCTTTGGAATAAAAAGAGCTATTATGATTTGAGGGCGGATAAATAACCTTGTAACTACAAATGCAACACATCCCAGGCCCTGTCACAAATAAACACACTTATAATGGATTTTGAAAGAAGAATTCATCATTCAGGGGTCGGGTGGAAAAAAGGGAAAATCTTACACTAGTAACATGTCTATGCTGAATTTTCACTTTTGTTAACTTGTAAATTGTAGATGTTCAGTGTGGTGCACTCTGCCCCTCTCTGTCCTTGCTGTGAACAGCAAACATGAGCCTCACATGCCACAGTGAAAACACAGTTTCACTGTGAAGAGCTTCAGGCTATTACAGCCGAGACAATAAATACAAAATGTGACATGATGTGTTGTACTACAAACACCCACATAAATCATACTGTCAAATCTGCCCTTGCTCCATGTCTGACTTAAGCCTTGTTGAAGTGTCAAACATAGTTTTGTTGTCTTGGTACACATTAATAAATCACAGATTTTATCTGGAATAATTGGATTCAAGTGTTTCTTCCGTACAATGCTGTGAAGTTTAAAGGAACAGTTTAACAATTTGAGGGAAACACACTCTTTGCTTTCTGGCCAAGAGTTGGACGAGAAACATGATGCTACTGTATATGTGTATGCATTAAATATTAGCTTAATGGGGTTGGTTATTCTGAAGAAAACCCAGCCATGATTTGCATGATTCTCTAAAATTTCTAAAAACTTTAACAAGGAAAGGTTAATGTAAGCTGTTCATATGTCGAGCTAAGCTGCTAAGTTGACCAAGTCATATTAACCACTTGGACGAGAGCAGTGCCGTCCTTCCTTGTCTCTCCAGAACAAAACCGGTCAAGTATTGTCCAAAATATTCTACTGTTGCTTTGAGCTAAACACCAGCTAAATTCATGACACATTTTTGCATTTACCAAACAATACTTCTACTTGCTTGGGTGTAAAACGTGTATTTTACACTAACTAAATTTGTTGTATAAAAAGTTGGATTAATAATATGAGAAAATATCTGGCACAATAGATCAATAGATACTTTATGAATCCCTGCAGGGAAGTTTTTGTGTTGCAGTATAATATACAGCATACATACAACGTAAATCTAGAAAATTACAAAATATATATTACCAATACTACTACTGCTACTAATAATAATAAGCTCTCATTTACTGAGGTGAACAGTGCTACAAAGCCAGAGATAAATTTCTGTATTGTTCACAGAAATCCCTTAAAGTAAAATGTTTGTACTCTAACAGTGGATGTATGTTAGTTATTGTAGTTGTGCTTTGGATGTTTCATGTTTGGATGAAATAACAAAATGATGAAGTCTAGAAATTCTAGAAGAACTAGTAAAGGAAATTATTTTTGGTTACAGCCATATGATTCTCTCTTTGTGACAGCCTTCATGCAAAAATACAGAAATCATCAGCCAACAGAGCACTTTATCACAAGCTAATTATCCTGCAAACTAGCAGATCATATTTGCTGCAAAACTGCATCTTGCCACTCGTAGCTTTCTCTCTAAGGGGGCTTCTATTCATTATCAATATCGGCAAAGTGTGTGGCTATATAGCTGAGCAGAAGGCTCGTCTATATAGCCACACACTGGTTTAAATAAGCCAATAACTCCACCAACGGTTACAGCTCTGAGGAGACCTGGAAATCCATACTAACAATCCACTTACTCTCGTAGACATGCAGCCATTAGCCTCACACTATACCCAGTGCTCATCATGCTAATTGGAACATGCATGGTTGCAGATCCATATCTAAAAGAAGAGCAAATCAGCCCAGTGTGGGGCCTGAGCAGGGCTGAAAATCTTACCGCCTCAATGAAAATGCCATTCCTTTTCAGATCCATATACACTTGTTTAATAGAGTCTTGACTGTACGATTTTCCTACATGTATTTATAATGAACAAAAATACATAAACAAATACATAAAATAAAAAGAGGGGAGCGACACAAATCCCAAAACATTCCATGTAAAATGTCATGCGTGGCTATAGCTTTTATGCTTTCGGGCACTGACGCACTTTACAACAGCAGTCTAAGCTTTAGAAGAAGGTTCTCTTAGGTGGAGACCCCTGATCTCTGGGGGCTAAAACTTTAAAATCCACACCCATCTGCTTCAGTCGTAGCTTAGTTTAGCTTTTGTAGCTTCGCTCTGCAGTGAAATTCCGCCTCTTGTCGGTGACTGGTGGCTCTTTACAGTGGCTGCGGGGTGGTGAGTGTCACTCTGTGGCGAGAACTAGAGTGGAAGAAATGTCATCACTCAGCATGCCTTGTTCACCTAGGATGGTTCGAGCTCTATCTTCTTACAGATCTGCTTTCACTGGGCCGGTCAGGCCTGGGGCATGTGCCAGACGCTCCCGTCCCTCGCCACTACAAGAGAAAAAGCCAGCCTTTTACGACACGGGACACGAGGGGCACCCTGATGTGACGCTGATAACAGCTCATTCCTTTATCTTTCATTTTGGTTTTTTACTCCACGTCATCCAGAGAAAGAATTGAAAGTATTCCCTATTCACTCAGCTAGTAAAACAAACAAGTAGATTTGTTGAATTTAATTTAACCTATTCAGGAAGTCCCGACGGCATTTTTACCAGGTAAAAATGTTGCCCACGTAATCTTTTAATTCACATCAAGGGGAATTCATTGGCACAGTTTACAACACAAATGAGGAAACAACGTGTAATGTGGCCCATGCATTTAGAAAGGACACAGAGGAAAACATGTTCCCAGTTGGTTTCATTTAAATCTTGAAAAGATGAGTATTTTCAAAAAATACACAACAAAAAAGGAATGCTCCAATCCAAACAATGGTCTCCTGCACAGTGGAGATAACAGTCAGGTGATAAATGGCTTTACGTCCTCCTATACAGCTTTGTTGTTAAGCGTGTGAAGCCATTTGTTATAAAATGGGAGGTTGTCTGTGTGATGGACTGAACAGTACCCTCAAGATATATTCAACGAACGCATTTGTCTTTCTCTGGGACTTCTTTAGTGGAAGTGCCTGCAGGCAGTGTGATCTTTGACCGTAAAGATTTACTGTAGCAAAACAGGGAGGAGAGGAGACTGGACTAGACTCTTGGTTTGCTACTTGGCAGACACCAAGACAAGCTTCTTTAGAAATCAAGCAGTCACTGGTGCAACGTGGGCAACGTCGTCTGCAAATGGATTCAGACCAACATGTTAGTGCACAGCAGCATCGCGGGTCAGGCCGTTTGCAAAGTCAGAGTCAGTTTCATTTTCTGCATTTTCCTTAGGTTGAAGACAAACGAGAAAGAGCATTTTTATTTGCTCAATCATCTCTTTCTTCCCACATCTCCTGACTACACTACTGTAACTCCCTTTTGGCTGGGCCCCTGCAGTCAGCTCTGACTTACATTCCTCTATGCTGCACCCCGCCTCTGCACAATCTACTCCTGAGGCTCTCTGTAACTGCCTGTATCCACTTCAAAACCCTGTTGCTGCTCTTCATGGCTACAAAGGGAGCCCTCTCCTCCCGGCTCTCAGCCATACTTCAGCCCACACTGTGTTCGCTAGTGTGTCCGTATGCATGTGTGTTACTTAGTGCAGCTCTGACCCAACTATCACTTTACTCGGTCAAGGGTCTTCAACACCATGACTTTCAAGCGGTGCTGAAACATACATTGCAGCACCTCTGACAGCTGCACACTTGCTGCCCCTTCTTGGAGTGATGACGTCTCTCCTCATTTTCAGCTTCATCTCATTTTGCATCTGCATGTCGTTTTGCCTTACGCAAACTTTCAGTTCTCCCCAACTTGCTGTCACATGATTTTTACACCTATTCCCAATTTTTCTATTTTCCGAACGCTTCGTTTTATACCAAGTGATAATAATAATAATAATAATAATAATAATAATAATAATAATAATAATAATAATAATAATAATAATCTTACTCCAGCCTATGCCTTAATACAAAGGTTCATTTGGCACTACAAATTCTTTGGCATGGGCAAATGTTTTGCTTGTAAAATCATCAAGCTGAAAGCACAAGGCAGGTTCCATATTATGTCTCTCCGATGCAAAATTTTTTTTTTTCCCCCCGATCACATGTGTTATAATAATACTACAACATGCTCTGGATAAACCGTACGGGCAGAGGATCCTCCACATGCAGACGCTGGCTAAATTGCTTTTTCAATAAAGCCCTGCTTCCTCTTGTTGCCAGGGCAACTGCACCCCCCACCCAAAGTCAGGACGTGTCACACAGTGCCAGACACATTGTCGACTCTTAGTTAATAATTCAGTGATAAATTAACGGTTTTGTGAGGAAAACAGGTGCCAGAATGTCAGAGGGCTTAGGGGAAATAACCTGGCAGAAAAAAAGGGAGAATGAGGGAGAGAGAAAGAAGTGTGGGATTCTCCCCCCCCCAGCCTTATGTGGTGGCACAAAGGAGCCCCCCTGAATGCAGGCTTTAAATCCAAACTTGGACCCTGTATGGCAAGAAAAAGCAGGGAGGGGATTGTAAAGGAGTAAAAAGCCAGGACTCAATAGGTATCTGCAGCATTGTCTCACCACAGACATGGGCTGCCCCTGGGGCCTACATTCTGTGGGGTCAAAGGCCAGCATGGTAGGGGGCGCATTCTTTACTCCCAGTGGTGTTTAGGCCAGTCTGCCTGCCTTCCTGCCCCTCCTAAAAGCCACTTCTCTGTATTTCTGTGTAACACCAATCCCTCATTCTAGGGATAAATCACAAATAGAAAAGTGTAAACCTCTGTCTCTCTCACACACACACACACACAAAGTAATCTGAAAAAATACATAAATCCATAATACAATATAATACTTAAATTGCACATTTTCTCTCCAATTCTGGCTTCCATCTGTGCTAAACTGACATTTGAACCACAAAAGTGTTTTTTAAATCCTAAAATTGAAGAAAATGAAAAATTAAACACACGGTCTTCAAGTCTATCATGTGTGATTATTATTTGATCTGTGGTATCTGATTGTCATGTAAATAATTGTTGTCATGCTCACTTCTTTTAATGCTCAATGATTTAGTTCCCTCAAGAAATCAGCTCAGTAGAGCCAGTAGTTTGGGAGTTTTAAAGTTAATAAAATCTTCATTAAACAGACGGACTTTACTAAACCCACATTACCATTCCTATGCTGCTTTGTTCTAGTGTGACATTTATGCAGTTTACCACAGCTGTGACAGATCACAGTTGTGGTAAACTGTAAAGTGGATGGGGAAAACTGAACTGAAAGGCTGTTATATGGGTGAGCAATACTGTTTTTTTTGTTGTTTCCTCCTGTGATTCATAACCGAAACCCTTTGCTTAAGGTTCTGTAGGATTTCATTTGAAAAAGGCACAGGGGAAAGATGTATATATGCTGCATTCTATTTACCACAAAAGTTGGAAAATTGGACCTAGAATTTACACACCCAAGACCGTGTTTTGGCCCATAACACTAGTGTCAGCCATGTTAACCATTGTCAGAAAGAGAGGTTCATAAGAACTCAATACCTGGCATTTTGCCCATTCACAACACGTCCACAGTCCCAGAAAACACAGGGACTATAAAGTCATTTGCCCCTACACGTCCCATAAATCGGCCTCTACTGTATACTGATTGCTAAAGTATGTAAACACAGAAACACCAAGTTTCAGAAAACAATATGAAGATGTGGCTTAGAAAGTTTCTACAGTACGCTGTATGTGGGGTGTAAAGTAAATTCAAGGTAACTGAATTCAGGTCAATCATTATATTCTTCTCAGCTCAAGTAGCAGTAATGATTTACCTCTACGCAAGATGACAGATGCTTGTTGAGCGAATAGTGTGTCATGATTTCTCAAGTAGCTGTAACCCACACCTTCTACCTTCAGCCATTACTTAATCAAGTTAAGACCTGCAGGATCTAAAAGACAGACAGATAGAAGATATAAAGCTGATCTGGCTCTGCACCAGCTGGACCAGCTTTATCAGTTACCTTAGACCCTCAGAAAGAGGCAATATGCACTTAGTGATTGGCCAACTCATGACTTGGAAAGCCCTGTGCATTTTTAGATTTTTTTTTTTTTAGAGAAAGTGCCAAAAGGTAACACAACACACACCCACTCTCTTATCTGTAATTTGATACAGTATGGAATGATTCTGGTGTCAAAGTCAGACACACACACAAGCTGGAAATAACAGAAGAGCACTTTGTATAGCCTCAGCAAGTTTCTGCCCTCAGACCATTAAATAATTATAAATCTGACAGATCACACATTAGCTCAAGTTGATTTTTACATGTGTGCTGTTCACATTTAGCGCTTACTCATTTACACTGATAAAATAGACCCACAGCAGTCGGGCATTTGTCCACCTATAAGGAATATTGTTACAGTTTTTCTTGTGCCCCTGTGTCCTGACAAACTGGTGGAGTGTTGGCTTCATACAGATTCCCTATTGTGACCTCTGTCTGACCCCACATTTACATCTCCTACCTCTCCTACTCCTTGTGCTAGGTCCCTGGGAAGTCTGCTAGAGCTGCACCCCAATTCCCAATCCCGTCACATTAAAACACAACACATTAATATTTATGGAAATTTTAAGGGAACAGTTTAGACACATCTGCAGTGTTTGGAGCGTAATCAGGGCTGATTGTGATTCTATAAGCTCCAATCTGTGTAGTACATCTAAACATTTAGGTGCCTGGTTAAAACTTATTTTTTTTGTGTTTTTTTTACACACTTGCTCACACTTTTAGCCAATCTATAATAAGAAAAATACAACTACACGCGTCTAACTCCAGTGTGAAACCATTTAATAATGACATCCGAATGGTGACCATGTGATTGCATCCTGAGGCTGGTTTTAACAAATTTCTGTGCTGTTGGAACAGTCTCATACTAACGGATAGCTGTATAGATGCCTGACCTCCTCATACACTCTTGCCTCCAGCTCCCTAAGGTTCTAAAATTCCAGCTCCCCTGCCGGGAGTTCCAAGTTTCAAATACTGGAAGGTGCGCGACTGACATGGGTGAGAACGTTAAGCATAAACTAAGCTCAAAAGGTGTTTGAACAAACATTTACCCTTCTAAACATTTATAAAATTTCAGTTATTTCTGCTTGATTAGTGAATGAGAACAAGAGAATTTTTGACTGACAACTAAGTGGCATCAATTCAAAATAGCACAAGGGACCATGTTGTTAAATGATTTCACTGTTCTTAGCATTAAAGTCTTTCAATTTTGTTAACATATCCAATAATATAAAATGCTCAATAAGTGCCATGATTTTGAGATGCCATGCACTTGGCGGGGAACTACTTTTTTAACCAACTTTGCCCTGTAAAGCCAGCAAAGAATCTCATAAATCACAATGACACTGCGTCTGCTGTGTCTCAAAACAACACACATTTCTGACAGAGGTAGCACAGAGGCCTCAGCCTGTGAACAGTGTTCACATATACACACACACACACACACACACACACACACACACACTATATATAGCAATATGAGCCTGACAACCAGTTTCTGTGGCAGGAATTGAGTCCCCATCTTCAAATTTCACCAGCTTCTGCTGCTATGGGCGCAATGAGGACCTGCCACATTAACAATGGTTCCCGTTTCCTGGAAAAGGATGTTTTTGTTCTTTCTGCCCATTACCTGAGCTCACTTCAGCTCTAGAGTGACATTTAGTGCCACTGTGACACTACATCCACCCATTAACCTGTTTCCTCATCTAATCTTATGCTCATTAAAAGTCACATCTGTTTGGCTGCCCTAAAGACCAGCCCCGTGAATTTTATGGCCGAGCTGTACATCTGGACCACTCTCATATCGCTCTAGCTCCCTCATTCTTCACCCCTAACCACCCAATTCCTTCTTGGCTTATTCCTGCACAAGTCCAACCACCAGACCCACCAACACTTTTTACAGCAGTGGCAACAGATTTTGACTGCTACAAGCTCCCTCTCCAACACAATCAGATGATATGAGCCATTCAAGAATCCTATGGACACTGGTTTCATTTTCTCCAGATTAACTATTGTAATATCATATCTAGGGATGCAGCAGGGAAAGACTCTGCTCTGACACAGTTTCAGTAAGTAATTTCTAATTTAGCTTATGTTAGTAAATTATCTAACACTTAATTTTGGCCTACTGCAGTCAATTTCACACACAAAAAAGGTAAAATATCAAACATTTTGAAGGTCCTTAGATCAACTCCATGACCATTAAGGATACAAATTTCACTGTGTTTACATCAACTAGATAGTGCCTTAAAAAGCAGAGCTTAAAATAGTGAAAGCAAGTAGATAAAAGGAAACAAAGACAGCACAAATAAAAATTAATCTGAGAAGAGACCGCCATGGAACTGTGATAAAATGAAACATAAAAGCACATTGTAAAAGTGACTTCCTGTATTACAGAGCTTTGAGATGTGGCTTAAAAGACGCTACTGATCTGTGTTACAGACCCCATGTGCCTCGACAGCAAAGACCAGGGTCACCTTTTGTTCTAAGCAGAGTCCTTGGAACAACCTGCAGTGCTCTGCCAGAAGACCTGAGGCTACATTCTCCCTCACAAGTTGCTACGGTCTGATATACAGCCCACAGTCAAGGCCCCACAGAGCTTCAAAATAAACATCCATCAGTTTTCTGGATCCTTAAGGTCAGGACTGTGGTAAAAGCACAGCAGGCAAAGGGTTTTATTTCTCTCCTTTTACAACTGCCTCCAGCATCTCTTGGGGGATCTCACAGTACGGCCGAGAGATGCTGGAGGGGAGGAGGATCTGTCAGGCGCTTGAACAACCGCAAATGGCTCAGATAAGTTCAGGGGAGTGGTGGATTGATTCCGTCAATACATCATAAAACATTAGCTCAGCAAAATAGTTATGGCCATATCAGAAAAACATAGTGATTATTTTTGGTACTAAAGAGGCAAATGTGCTTGATTTTAACTCAATTTACTAAAAACTAGATTTTTTCGGTTAATCTACGGATTAACAGCAGTTGTACTACAGATTTTGAGAGAAGATCCCACTAAGTGCCATGACACATTAAGTTAACGTCAAAATATTACAGTCGATTAGGACCATGCATCGCCTCACATGCCACTTGAAATTAAATTACTTACAAACATTTCTCAGATATTATGCTGACAGCAATGGATGTATGAGGTCAATGCGACCTTGACCACCAAAATCTAATCTGTAAATATTTGAGTCTGAGTAGAAATTTGTGGTACTTTAAGAAATTCCTTCAAGGAATCCCTTAGAGCCAGTTGAGGTGGTTTGGGCCCCAAGGGACCCTGGGATCTCAGATAAGCAGCCGGGGGAAGCTGGGGTGTGGGAATCAACAGACTGATGGCATTTCTAATATACTGTGTTCATGAGAATGTTGACAGACAAGCTGCAAACATAATGCCTTAGGCTATAGTCATATTGGTGACATGATAATCGCTCCTTCAAATCCAAGACCATTCTGTCGCCATTTTGTTTCTTTAGATCAGATCACACAATCTTGATCAGTACATAGATTTTGCTCCGGTGCCTTAAACATGTAGATGTTCCAGTCCATGTTTTATTCATGCCCTTGTCTACATTGTCTTAAAGTTCTAGGGTAGGGGCAGATAAAAAAAGAACCCTCTCCTGTCAATATAGAGCCATCTCCTCAACACATAGCTCTAGCAAACAAATCGTTTTTTAAATGTCAAGACTGAAGATTAAACGTCAATTTATATAGTGCAAAAGTCATATGCAAGGGAAAAAACATGGATTAAAAAGCATAATGTGACTATAGATATTTCAAGAAAAAAAAAGTTGTGCAACCCTTTTAAGATTTCTTTTGTGCCCCATTCTTTAACAGGGAGTTCTCAAAACCTCGTGCTCAAAACTAAATTACCATAAACAATTTCTGTAATGCAAGGAAAAAAAGGTGATGAAATGTTGATAATTACAGATTGCATATCTCCAGAGAACTTCATGCCTCTGCAAGTTGATTTTCAGTGAACACCTTGTTTACACATAATACTGTACATCTCAAAACATACAGTAGTAATGTAGAAGTTATAAGGATGTTAGGTTATTCGAGTGTTTGTCATGTCTTCTTCAGAAGCAAATCATATTGTGTCACAAGCAACTGATAATTTAATATCCCAAACCCAGAGTTCCAGTGTAATCCTTACATCTTTTCTTTTACTGTATGGTTGCTATATGATTGGTATCTGAGTTTAAGCTTTGAGTTGCTGCAAGTACATGCGCAGCCTGACTTGGTGAAACTCAAAGTAGGTCTATAAAAAGTGGGTTGTTCTAAGACAAATGTGTGCTTTTCACACAAGATTAGTCAAAAATCTCATATAAACACCGTTAAGCCCTTTTACCATTACATGCTGCTAAAATGGTGTGTTGAAAGGCAACACAAAAGATAACATGAGTGGCTTAAACCTCTAAATAAACATCTGACAGTGAGAGTGAGCAGGCAGCAGAGACGGTGAAAGACGGACAAAAGACAGAGTAAGTGAAGAGACGTGAGCGTTCATTTTCAGGGTCACATCCCTCTGATGAAGGGTTGACTGATGGGGCCGGGCACAGGTTCAAAGTTCAAAGTTCAATACTATAAAACGCAAAGTGAAAAAACACCTTCATGTCAGTGGTTTAGACATTCACTGGACCCTTCCTTGACTTCTTCCTTGACACCACCACCTTAAATTTAACACAAAACTCTTACGAAGGGAAAAAAAAAAAAAAAAAAAAAAATCAACTTCTCTAATCTCCCTGCTCGACCTCCCTCTCTCGTAGGGCCGGAGGGTCTCTTTTAAAGGGACCCGTCTTGTACAGACACTGTCAAGACTCTCGGAAAAATTAAAACAAAGCTTCAACTAAGGAACAAAATAAAACAGGTATATGATTTCCACAAACTGAGGTACAGCAAGCGGTCCAGCATCTGTGCTCGATGCTTCCACTGTGAAAAACAAGCAGCATCAGAGCAATGTGTACAGCTCTATGGGGTTTGTAATTCAGCCCCACAAGTCTGACAGCACAGATCTGAGGCCTCCCACTGATGCAGGCAGAGGTCACCAGCTACGCCCTAAGCCTTGGTCTCCTACAGACTCTTTTCATATCTTATTTCAGCTGTTTAAGGGATTCTTAGACAAGATGATGTAATCCCCAGGCACAAATCCTCCACTTAGTCCAACACATATCCATTATTCATACACTGGTGTAACGGTTTAAAGCCAGAAAAAGCCTGAGCTACTGGCAATTAAATATGGTGTCAGGTTAGTAATGTTTCGGTTGCAAGCAATGGCCTTGCAGTGGAAATGGAAAACAATATGAAGGACATGACATGACAAGCTTGGCATGGAGTTAAAGGGTGACTTCAATTGTTTTACAGCTTGCTTCCTATGGTTCTATTTTGGGGAGTACATGTCGATAAGAATGATATTAAACCACCCTCTATTTTTCCTTTAATAAATCTCTCTCCTTCTAGTTAAAAAGAAACACTTTCAACTGGCATCATCTCTCAGAATGTTTGGCCAGTTAGGAGTAGGGAGGGCTGGGCAGAGCAGTGAGTCATGCTTTGACTAGCTGAATTTAAATTAAGCCGGGCAGACACTGTATGGATTAGGGTTGATTCTAGCCTTGATTCAGTCACAATTGACTGATTATTAAATGTGGCTGGATTATGGCCCGACTGGTTGTTGTGACATGCAGTGTGAGCAGGGCTCCAGTGACCGATTAATCACCCAAACGACAGACAATCCCTCTCCTGAACAACTTGTTGGATTTCTGGTATCTCAGAAATTTGGGTTGGCTGTCTTGCAGTGTGAGCAGCTCCACAGTCTGATTTCCTTCATGGCTGCTGTCAAGCCACATTGTTTGAGCAAACTTTACTGGAGTTGTCACTTGTATAACTAGACCCGAAGCCCTGTGCCATTAAGATTCAGAGCGACTGCATCATCATGGCTTTTGGACTGACCCACGCAGTGCGAGCAGAAAAGTAAAATCCACCTGGTTCATGCACTGCAAAGATGTGATTACCTTTAGAATACATTCCATCTCCAATGTTTTGAACAGCTCCTCTGGTCACATGTTGAAGTGTCCTTGAGCAAGACGCTGAACCCCCACTTAGTGTGTGTGACTGAGTATGAACGGTAGAATAAGAAGCAGTGTAAAGCACTATGAGTACCAACAGGTAGAAAAGTGCTATACAAGTGCAAACCATTTACCATTTATTTGAAAGCAAAAAAGTGATCGAACAAACGAAACCAGAACTAAATTAAAGTAGGACTGAGGCTTCCACACAATATATTTGGGACAATTAGTTCATGTGACCTTTGCAGAGAGAACAAAATGGAATTTGGTTCACTGATTTAGAGGGTAGGGAAAGAGTGTCCTTTAGTACTTGGATTTCCTCCAGTAGTTTTCTGGACACAGCTACCGGAAACCTGTAAATAACCGCAGCCAGAACAAAATGGAAATGAAAAATTTGAACCTTAAATGATGCTTGTGAGCTCCTGGTGTGTATATAGATGTATTTATGTGTGTATGTATATATGTTGCCCTAACAACGAAACCCTGAATGCATGATGGCTACAACTTTACTTCCATGTTGAACAGTTGTCCTAAGAAACGTGATTAGTGTTACCCACAAATTCAGAAGAGTAAGTCCCTGGCGATTTTGACAGAGAAAACTGTCAAAGTGGTTAGTGAGTTCAGTAATAGGCCAACATTACACGGAGGAATCTAGTGCCAAGGACAGGTCCCTCCCATTAATGAGTCATGAACGACCACAAGCAGAGACCAAATAAAATAAAAAAATAAAACGGCCAAACCAAGAAAAGGAAACCGACTGAAATTGATTTCCATGCATCTCAAGAGTAAAGAAAAAGACAATCACCAGCTTTCTGACTTCACTCAAAACCATGCGTGAAGGGTAGCAAGCAACGTCATCCCTGATCCTGATGACAGGGAGACAAAGAGGACACACATGGGTGAGGTGTAGCTCTCCCTGCATATGCGGCAGCCTGGAATGTGGTGTGGGTTTACTGGGGTTATAAATAACTGTCCAAAAGAGGCAGACACAAAAGGCGCTGCTGTTCTGGGCCGCACCGCTCTTGCAGACAACCCTCTCCACCTTTCTGGTTCAAGCGGATGTCTCGCTGGAGCAGTTAGCGCCAGCGCCCCCCTCCCTTTGAATATCCCACAGAGAAGAATGGTCAAAAGCAGGCTCTCAGAAAGAAAGGAAGGGGAGAAAACGCTTACAATTGGGGCTGCAACTTGAAATCATTTATAATTTTTAAAGATTACTTTAAGTTTCTTAAACACAGTGGTTCACATTAAGCTATTAGCCTATGTCATCTGATTAGCCATCATTCTTAGTTACCAGTAACTATTTAGTTTAGCTTAGCTCGTTTGATGGTTTTAATTAACTTCTGCCATTAAGGGAGTATTAGCATCATTTATTTTCTGGTACCATTAACCAATTTGCTTACTTTTAGTCAGCCTTTACCATATATTTTACTTTTAGCTGACATACAAAAAAAATACCTAGCAAAGTACGCGAAATATTTATCGACTAGTTTAAGCTAACCTTCTCCCATTACATTTAGCTAGCTATTTCAATTAGCCTACTGTTAGCCAACCATCATATTTTTTGCTTTTACCTCTTGTCTCCAATCAAAAAAAAAAAAAACAAAAACTGTATATAAATGGGGTTACCCAAATAACTTCTGTTATTAATGTTTCTGCTAGTTTCCTTAGTCACCATTAAGTCAAAATTGCAAGATGTTGTTGAAGCTACAATACGCAACATTTTGGGAATCAACCTACCTTCATGAAAACGAGCATCAAATCCATCTGCATGTGTCTGCAGAGGCATAGACAACATCCTGCTACACATTATGGAGCATTTTCCTTCTGTAGTGTGACCATCTTGTTAAAGCTGACTTAATATGCAAACATACATTTGTCACATATCTGTCCTTTACATTTGTTAAACTATTCCTCGTTTTTTTTTTCCACACATCCACAGGCAACTGCAAAAGTACCCCCGAGGTTACAGAGATACAAGCCATCTGACTGGGACCAAACTGTACGACAACACATCAGCTCAAACAGCAATAAGGCAGTTTCGGAAATAATGAGACAGTGTGGCTGTAAGGATGTGGATTCATAGTATAATGGCATGAAAAGTGGCAGGCAGTCTTTTTGAAAAGCGGCAATGCCTCTGTGCAAAACTATGCGCTGCGCCAGAGCTGATAGGAACAGATTATGATGAGAATCAATCTGTGCTGCCACATTACAGCCTTCATCCCTTTTCTCCTGGTTGCTGGGGAGCAGGAGCCTGCTGCTGTCTGCTCCTGGAGCTCGACCAAGATAGAAATCAGGCTGGTTTTTATCTACCAGTCCTCTCATCACCTTTCCAGTCCTCCATTTCTCCCTTCTCCCCCCCACTCCCGTCTAAATGAGGGGCTGTAATGGCATGCATTGAGCCCCCTGGAGAGGCAGGGAACGAGGGGGTGAAAAGGTGATGTGCAGCACAATAGCCAGTCACACCACATTTAAATGCTTTTTTCCTGACTACACAGGGAAAATCGAAAGTAAGGAGGGCTGGACAATATGTACTTATGTATGTCCTGTTTTTTGCACTCTGGAAAATTGGATTGTGATGCCGATTCTGCTCTCCAGCGTGATTTGTCAGTGACAGTTTTCTCTCAAAAACACCAGAACGAAAATACATCATCTGAAGCAGCTCAGTTTTCCCTGGCCGGAAAGCAAGATTCTTCTCCTTTTAGGTTGCTACAGTCAATTATGACATGGAGGGGAAAAAAACTGAGACTGAAAATAGATGTCCCTGTCTTTTAATCAGGTACACCTAAAAGCAATCATATTACACTTAATTGGCACCTACTGACATTCTTAACTGCTCCAATCTCAGAAACGTGTTCTTGGAAGTGATTTAGCCATTTTGGTTACTTGCCTTAAATACTAATAAACTTGCAAATGACAAGTTCTTGACATTTAAGGACTTTTGAAAAGACTACTTTGGTTCGGCTTTCAAGGGAGACAATAGAAAAGAGGGAGTCTTGATTAAACGCTGCAAATTTTTAATGTTTGATGTCATGTGTTAACGACCTCTACTACAGGCACACATTTGTGATGGCTCAGTTTAATACAATGCAGACAATGGCTCCCTCTCAAGATATGAAAATATGACCTCATGTCTTCATCTGAGCACGTAAACCAAAGATAATTGAGATTTACCACTTTAAAACAAAAATCATTGCGATTTTTCTCAAAGTTAATATACGAAAAATTACTAAAAAGTAGAAAAGTTGAAATAAACATTCAGGAAGAGTCATCTTATCTTACATTTATACATTCTAAATGTTTATGTTTTTTACCAATCTAAACATTTAGGATTAATAGGAGATATAAGGTTTGGGATTGTTAGTGGGACACAAAAATGCTACGTAAAGTTACAATTTTTGGTTCTGATTCCTTGTGATGGCTATGTTTGAATATTTTCAACTTCAACACCTCTTATGATTCACTTGCCAGGTAGACCATCACACACTGCAAACAAAGTTGTCGTACAGTGTTCACGTTCAGGCATTGTGTGGTTTCTACAATCCACTTTTTACAGGTCCCTTAAAGCAACGGGCGCCTTAACCTCAGCATTTAGTGACATGCAAAGTGTCATTACTTAGACACTGATGCCGCTGCTCAATGGAGAGCGGATCTAATTAAATACTGTTCCACATTAACAGGATTGCGTGAACCTACAGATTTCTGCCTGCTCCCTCTGGCCTGTGAGTGGCACACAGTGTAATGCAGAAGAGCAGGAACCGGACAAAGTGCTTCCGACAATATATACACATCCTGCCAGACACAAGCGAAACCGACACCCGTACACACAGATGACCAGTACGCATTGTGCCTTGAGGTGGTGGAACATGGCGGCAGTGTAACAGTCACATAATGGGCAAATAGAGGAAAAAAAAAAACCCACCACGGTGAAGCTGCTTTTCAAGGCTTAGGCCTTTATTTAGCCCTTGGCGTTATCTAGAGGTGTAACCTGTAATGTCACTCTCAATCTCAGCCTAATTACAGGTTTAGCCCCACCTCACTCATCTGGAGTGAACTTAATATATTCCTGTCTTCGCCTGCAGTCATTTTGTTGTCACTGGGCTTTAGGGCTTTGGATCAAAACCCATGTAGCTCGTGTTTTGCTCTGCATGCTGCCAAATACCAACCAGGAAACTGTGGTCTGTCACACACCAAGTATATGCGGCAGCCTACAGCGCACACCGTTTTTAAGCGGTTGCATTCCCCAACATGAACTACCAGCCATATCTCAGTGCCGAATGTGGGTTTGCTCAGAGGACAAAGCATGTTGCAATGGCTGTGGACAATGGGCTTATATGCTCATTAATAGTCACCATGTGTATGAAATCAGTCCTGTTACTCGGAACAAATTCTGCAGCATAGTCCTCAGTTATTCATCCGACTTCACAATCATCTCCAGAACTAAACAGTCTAAATGGACGAAACAAAAAGTATGACGGTATCTGAGCTGAGAGCTTTAAGACATAAACAGCAGGCCAGTGTTTTTACAAGTAGAGAGTCCATATGGAAGACGGCTGCACAACGGCCTCTCTTTGCTCTCTGTTTACGTGCTTGCTCAACATTTGTTGAGACAACAGTACAACTGGTCGAGGTCTTGGCGGCTGCTGCTCCACATGACTGACTGCAATAACGGGGCTAGAAATGCGTTTGCTCAAATAATATTTATAACTTCTGACAGATAACCTACCACGAACAGACCGCACAGCCTGCTCTTTGCTGCTGAGCATCACTCCTGACTCCTCATCCAAAACTTTATGGACGTGAAACATTTCCTACTCATTCATTCCCACTTTAACACAGCTGGAATTCTTTCCATCTCTCCTCAGGTGACGTGAACAGATAGTTGTAATTACCTTCACATTGTGCACTTACAGTCAATAATAAATATATAACCAATAATATGTTGGCGTTGGCATGAATGAGGGCCTTGTTGTGAACTACATGAGAAGTCCCAGACGTGACCCTCAGATCATGCGTCAAGTGGCAATCAATTCTTTTGCTTTGTTTGCTTTTACGTCTTACAAGTAGTAGGCCTAAAGCAAGAGAAAAAAAATTAAGCCTCAACAAGGGATGCCAGAAACAAGCAAATCAAGACAAATTACTTCCATCACTTCTCTCTTGATGCTGTGGGTATGTCAATGCTTACAAGCTGTAGAGTGGCATTTTTGTGAGCAAACACTGTGTAAACAAGACCAGTTTATTTCCATCAAAAAATTAATAGGGCAGAACTCTGAACCTTGGCATGACATCAAACACACCAATTTTTCAACAAGAGTGTGGTGAAGGTTTGTGCTAAATGAGGGCCCTGAATGTCAATAAATGTAAGGAAGACAGTTAAATCAATTTAAATTTTAGTGGCAAATGTGTCTTTGGAAATATGATGGAATCTGCAACCTGTGGGCTACGACGCAACTTACAATGCAGTCGTGACATCAGCTTAACCCTCAAGCTGATATCATACAGGTATGTATTTCAGTGCAACTCAACATGAAGAAATCATCAACTAAGCCCAGCTGCTACACAAGATTCACGTTTGGGGTAAGCGTGACCTCCACATACCCCATAAGTTAGGCTACTTGCTATGACTCTAGACAAAGTAGTTTGAACAAAAGGCGAAATGTCTTCAAGTTGCTACTGAACACTTTTAATAAAACCAGTACATAGACTAGGAATCTCCAAAGACAAGGAGATCTTGTGAACGTGGTTTGTCATAATCAGAAAAGTTTACAATCGCAAGTGAAGGTATTTTCCAAGTTTTATCAGCATCTGCACATATAGATATAGTACTGTGTTGATGGTGACACTGTGGCATATGGACGGGCCCGGGTCAGCAAAAATACTTCACTACTATTACATTCATGGGGACAATGGACAAAGCAAGTTTAATGTACAAATGTACCTTTTCTTTATGAATATTGACCTGACAGCAGTCTCAGGCAGGCTAACGAGTCGAGTAACATCCACATTCAAAAGGGGCCCCATCATCTGGACTCTTGTGGTCAAGCTTGATTTGGACAATTAAGTTACGTTATAATTAACAGTCATAATCCTTTGACATGAGAAGCAATTAGTTCTCTTATCAGTGTGTTCACCTTTTTGTTAATTTGTCCTATTGTCTCTGGAAAAAAAAATTAATGTGGAACTCCGTTCAGCTACACAATTTTCCCAGAAGAACACAATGTTCTGTTGTGTAGACCAACAGATCAATCTGGGTGGGTGGTCCAGCCAAGTGAGCAGCAAATGCACCAGCCTGGACTAGTTCAGCCCAGATTGGACTTTTGTATGGGACACTTTCTTCTTTTTCCCCTCCAACTCATTCCTCCCTAGTGAAATAACAGATCTGACAATGCCACCATTTTTTTCCCCAGTTTTAATGAGCTCACAAACATCCTGAATTGCTTTACTGTTCCACAGGGCAATTCAGTCAGCAATTTTCATACATCATACAACAAAAACAAACCAAAAGAGGAAAAAAAATGTTCCAGGCTACATGGAATTACTGTGGAGTATGAAGACAAAAGAGACACGATGCAATGATGCTTTTATAATTGATTTTCCTCCACAGTCCATTCCACAATGGTCCACAGAAATCCAATAACCACTAATTGCTCCTCCAAACATGAGCACTTGGCTCGTAATGACTCCCTGTCATTTGCACTGTCACTTTTTTTCTTTACTGCATGTCTCTTTAACTGCAGCTCATCTTGTGCTCCAGCCACGTAATGAATTCACAGTGCAGCGCCCCTCCCTTCTTTAGATCTTCATGATTAAGTGAAGTAATTGCCCAAGATTGCTCAGGGTCCGCTCTCCCATTACCAGCCCACCAGTCCGGTCCCTTAGCAACCAAGATCTGCAGCCCGAAGATGACTTTCAGTGTCAGTCAAATTACAAGAATGGTTTTATCCCTTGTGAGAGTATCATCTACAGCTGCATCAAGCCTAGCCTCGAAGTCACCGTGTAACAAACATGTCACAATATTGCAGAGATAAAATGCTTATGTTTAGAGATAAAAAGAAATATCTTACCTCTGTGTTTGCACAAACCAGTCACACCCTATTTCCTAATTTGGAGAACCTGAAAGTAGTCTGTCCAGTAAAATGTCTGTCTCGTTTCTTTGAGACACCCTGACATCTAGGGAAAAAACGTGGTATCGGAAGGTTTATTTAATTAATTCTAAAAAGCTGCTTAATTGCTGCAGGGTTGTCTTCCATTAGATAATGATGAGCAGCACAGAGTCAGGCTTTAGAGGGGTGATAAATAAAGCAGATATTTTCGTAAAGGATCCCTTTCATTGTTGTAAGGATATACCAGGCTAAAGGAGCCTCTCCAGTGGTAAAAAAAAAAAAAGTTCTCTGGAGAGACGAGTAGACGTAGAAGATGCCATTTTTGTACTTGTATATGCTCCTCGTGCAAATCATCATCTCACTGAATGCAAATAACGAAGGAATGATGCATGACCTCACATGCACAAACAAATCTGCCCGTAATGTCTTGTAGCAAATGAGCACTGAGGTACTAATGACTTCCTGTCACATCGGTTTAGAAAATGCCTTCATTCAATTCATTAAAATGGGCTACTTGTCGTTTCTTGATACAATAGTCTGACTCCACCACTGATTAACTGCAGCTGACTGTAGGGTGCTATAAAACAGGCTGTGCAGCCATATACAAATGCAAATGCATTTTACAACATCTTTAAATGTAGGTAACATTTTCAAACATGACACACCCATTGTCATACACAGTCTGCATGTCTCCTGCTGAGTGCTGAAACAAGACTTTACTGCCACACGTGTAATGCTCTGCTTAAATGTTGAACATTGCATTCTCTCTGTACATTTATGGACAGATTGTAGTCACAGCGATGCCGGGATGTTTAACTGTAAAGACTAATGGTAAAGTCATGCACCTTTGCAGCTGGGAAATGGGGCTTAAAAATACTGAAGTAACAAAAGGAGGGAGCAGTCTGTTGAGCAGGGACTTTATCAATGATAATGGCCCATATTGAAATAAATCTCTGGAGCAGGAGTGTAGTATTGATGCTTAACAAGCCCTGTCAAGAGACGGCTTTGCATATATTGAGCAGCATTGTGGGAGCTGATGAGGCACCGCTCTAGAACTCAGGAAAAACAGAGCATACCCATTCCTCTGCTATATTCAAACTCACATTTCCACAGACAAACTCCTTCCTGTGAATCACTCGTGCAAGCTGGACAGCTTTCACTTGCAGCACCTTAATCCCTGCTAATAATTAATACCATTTCAACAGCAAGCCTGTCTCATAAAAGCCCATTAGTCCCATGTATCAGCATGCTCTAATTGTTTGTTTGAAGTGGATTTCTGGAGTGTCACTGCCTTTCAGACCCTGTTCCAGCTCTCGCTCTCACTCAGCTTGAATGACAACGATGCTTCTTCCAGCCTGGGGCAGAGGGCAGGAGCCACTCAGTGAGGGCTAAAAACGAAAAGAGCAGCTCTTGTGTGCTTGGCATGAGGCACAATGCCAGTGCCGCTGTGAACAAGGGGTTGACTTTATAAGCAGCACTGTTTTTAAGGTCCCACCATGAGCAGGGCTTTAGAGGTTTGAGGCACGCCGGCCACCAAACCCTTAAATAAAACGCCAGCCACCCCCACCCCCTTTCGCAGCTACGGCGCGCCTGGCCTTGATCTACAATTACCACCCGTCACTTCAATTCAAAAAAAAAAAAAAAAAAAAAAAAAAAAAAAAAAAAAGGCCTTTTGATACTTAAATAGACAAATGGGTCAATAATTACATTTCTAATGGAGCTGAATGAATCTCTTCAACAATAAAACAACTGAAGGGCAGATCTGCTTATCTGGACAGATAAATGATCCACAGACCGCCGTGTGTGATAAGCTTTAACTATATGAGATTGTTTAATCTGAAGTGCTTCTACATTTTTATGTAAACGTCAATGTGAAAGCAATACAGATTTAACAAAAAAATGCAGACAAAATTACCTGGTTGTTGCCCTGCCTTCAAGACTCCAAAATTAAACATATCTATAATTCATCAGTCTCTAGTGTTCACATTTGAGTTTTAGTCAAATATCTGAATTGGTTTAACATTTCAAAGTCAAAGCATTTAACTTCCAGATAAGCAGCTTTGTAGTATTTCCAAACATTCAAATTTGCAGCAGCTCTTAGCATGACTGGCCGATGTTGACAACACAGCGGGGTGTCTGGACTACGAAAGGAGGCTGAAGGGGGGGGCTGGGCGGTAAAGAGGATTACGAGGGGCCAGCGATGAGGTGGCTTTTGTTACAGCCTGAGAAAGTGTGCAGGGAGAATTGCTGGCGATCGTACACACACACACACACACACACACACACACACACACACACACACACACACACACACACACACACACACACACACACACACACACACACACACACACACACACACACACACACACACACACACACACACACACACACACACACACACACAAAACCTGAAACTCTGGCCTCAATGATGAACAACAACAAATTGAGAAACACTCACTGCTCGTGAGCACTGACATTACTTTGAGCTTCATAGCTGCACGAGTACACACAACTATTCTATGAAGATATGCATTCCACAATATGTGAGGGGTATAAAAAAATACACATCATGGGAGCAATACGGCATCTGAGTAACTGCCTGTTTAGAATCATTTTGACCAGAGCAACTGCCTGCTGTAGTGTTTCAAGTCTTCAGCGGCTGCATTTGGCAGCCGGACATGACAGAGTGTTGCTCATCTGGGAAATAGCTGGGCAGGATGTTGCTGAGAGGCAAAACACAGCATGTCAGTAAATGCAATTATCAAAAAGACCTTGAGTTGAGGCCATGGAGAATGAATATGTGCTGCTAGAAAAGCACTCTAAATTGGCAACAAAAGAACTCATTTATGTTGTTATTATGCAACGTATACACTTAGTCAGTTCTTTACACGATTTTGTGCAAACATTTTAAAGGTTATGGTTATTTTAAGTGGTTTGGAAAAACGGGACATTACAGATTTGAATGAAAATATGAACACTGTTGTGGTGATGTTGACTATATTCCTGTCTTATCCATTGACAAGCATTGACAAATTGGGCCCCTTGGGCACCGACAAGGGGAGTCCCACACCATCATCTTTAGTGTGTTTGTGGTATATTCATTTTTGTTTTTGGAATGTTCTTTCATCTTTTTTCAGTATTCCAAGTGTTTATGGCCATTTGATGTGTCTTTTTAGATGCTTTATTTCTGCTTTTGGTCATTTTGCACCACTGTGTGACAGCCTCAGGCTTTGTTCATCATTTTTGAGTTATTTCGCATCATTCTGTGGTCATATTGTGTTCGTTGATGGAGAACAAGAGTAACTTCAGAAGGACTGGCCCATGACTACACAGATCCTCGGGGTGTGCCCAGCAGGCCCATTTCAGTATTATATCCACCACCCCGTTCCAATAGCCAACCACATCTGATCAAACCAAGCACCCAGTTTCTGGGAAATTTTAAATCACAGGTTCAGGCCGCGAAGACAACGCTTCTGAAAGCCCTTTCAATGGAAGTGATGGGAGCCAGCTCCCATACACAGTTCTTATTGCGGGCAAAAATTTTTTCAAATGTGTATCTAAAACTACAGCACAAGTGTGTGTCCAAGCTCCTCAAGTTGACAATAAATCTGTCCACACTTCAGTGTATGTTCCTCTGACCATAAAAGTTTGTCTGTATTTACTTTCCAAAATGGCACCATGGTTGAGCAAATCCAAGCCTCTTCTAGTCAGTTACATCTTGTAAAAAAAAAAAAAAAGAATCTTTTGAAATGGTTTTCACAGTAATGGAAACAGCTGCAGCTGAGCAGCGTTGACTAAGGTAGCATACTGCAGTAATTATTTCAGTCCTCATGCTGGCATCCTCCTACAGCTGCTCACACTTCACCACTGGCAAACACAAAAGCATGCCCAGGATCACGGCTCAAGCCTCGCTCTTGTTTCTTGTCTCTCAATCTGTTCACTTTGTGCCAAGTACACAAAATGTACCAACCGTCGCCTGCACGGCTAAACCCCTAAAACCACCAGCATATTTTCCACTGGCAGAGATATAAAAACAGAGTGGCACTGGAACACATTTGCATCATTCAGATAAAGAATGATATCTGCGTGTTTGCATAAATGCATGACAGCATTAAGTGTTATTGTATGGAATAAATGCTGTATGAAATCAAGTTACATTCATAATCACAGCATGGGGAAATCAAAGCTGTATGAACATCAAAAGCATGGTAATCTGAGGAATTTTTACATGGGATATTATGACACGTAATGGCAGCAATTTGAAGATCAAAGATGGTGCAGATCAGTGCAAATGCACCATGTCCTTCCTGCTTTTCATCACTCTTACAGCTAAGACTAAAAAAAAAAAAAAAAACTGGGGGGAATTGCATGTGACTACCTAAAAATCTGAATCTTCAAGAAAGAGGTGGAAGCTTATTAAAAAAAAATGATTCCAGCAGGTTTGCAAATCAACGGGCTCACGAGGGAAGCTGCCAGAAAAGTGTGTTTTACAGTCATGAGCTGATTTCAGCTGTACATTTTATCAAGGCATCACAGAAACACTGGTCACACTAAAATTCCAGTGTATAGTTACTTAATATTCCAGTGCAATGTGTTATACACCCACTTTTTGAAATCAGGCAACAAACTGGCCGCAAACGCCATACAATCTGTTATCTCTATCCACAAACTTACATAAACCACTCGGCTTTCTGTGGAAACAGTCGGAGCTTTGAGGCCACGCCAGATATTTAACTTGGCTCTGCTCTCAGTTTCTGAAAATGGATAAAGAAGCAACGTGTGAGAGGTCGATGAGCCATGTCAAATGCTGCCTTGATATTTTGTCAGTATTCTTTGGTGCCAGTTTTTACAGTACGCATTATGAACATAAACTCATTGGCCACTTCATTAAATACACCTGTACAATCCACTACCATTCAATAAAGTAGCTGTGTCTCCCCATTTACAAGGATGGGGGGGGTCAAATATTAGGACCACCTCTTAACATAAGTCCAGTATAACTCAAGCATCCACTATGAACTCAATAATAAACACATAGTACAATTATGACAAAGTCAAGTCAGGATTCCTAGCACCTCCTCAGTCACTACGGCAGAAAGCAGAGTTTCATAAAACACCCCCCCCACACACACACACACACCTCTATCTGCAGTCCATCTTGACTTCTCAGACAGAGAACACCTGGAGCAACAAAGCAAGCGAGAGGAAGTGATGAAGTGATGAAGATGCCTTTGTTCCTCCAGGGCTTCAGCCACACGGTCAAACGAACAGACAAGAGGGAAATGATTTCACGTGTATGGTTTTACAGCTACAATGAGCTTGTCTGTTGCATTTGGAGAAAGACCTTTTTTTCGGTCTGGGTCTCACCTTTCTCTTTGAGCCTTGGTTGATTCATACAAGGAAAATCTACAGTCACAGTTTCATTTGCAACAGTGATCCTTTAGTTTGATTCTACCCCCGTGATCTGTTAAACATACATATCCCCGGCTCATGCCAGATAATATAGTTATTCAAAAAAAGAAAGAAAGAAAAAGAGAGAGACCGGGAACAGGTATAGGACTTGGCAAAAATGCTGACATTCCTGATGAAATCTTTTTTTCCTGCCTCAGTTTATGAGCTTTGTAAGTTTCTGTTGGGGATGGTATGCAGACAAACAGATGGCTATTCATGTGACTCCACTGAAGGTATTTAATGTGGTCTATTCTACCTTTAAAGAAAGAAGGCTCACTGACCACAACACAGGCTGGGCTTGTCAGAGTGGAACCAGCTACCTTTGGACTTAAAGAGCACACCTGTTGCATTGGGGGGGTGGGGGGGGGGTGGAGGAGGCAATACACTCGTGCTGTCAAATTAGCAGGTGGCGAGTGACACACTGGCGAGCTGTGGAGCAGAGCGAGGGTTAAGTATTTTCCCTGTGTTTATCCACTCCCTCCACTCTTATGGTCTCCTGGCTCAATTTAATACGTCCCAGGCTACAAGTCACATCAGCAGGAATGGCGTCACTGTAAGTCCACAAGTGTCCTATAGAAAAAGAAACTATAAAGGACATGAGCTGTCACAGTCCTGTTAGCAGTTAGGATTAGGACTAGAAGTTGACGTGCCATTTTAAAAAGGGCCTTTTACAGAGGAAGTGATGACGTGTGAGTTACAGTCACTCCTGATGCCAGGTTACAATAACTGCATTGGCAATTGATCACTAGGGTTCACTAATGATGATTCAAAGTCATCTTCGTGGATGTGCACTTACACATTTATATTTTTATTTAAGGTCAAAGATATTAATCCACAAAATTACATTAAATGCTGAAACGCAGGCACAGATGGATTGCAGAATGGGCCTAACGTACTGACCTCTTGACCCCTGAAGGATCGGTCCAATTTTCTTGTTCAAAAGAGCTCAGTAAGAAGACACAAAACAAAAAGTAACTACTAATCAACATGTGTTCGCTCCAACTCAACAATTTAGAAAAGAAAAACAACAACAACAAAAAAAAAAAAAAACACAGAAAGCCCTTTATCAACTCCCAGTTTCGACAGTGTGAATGCAGCATGAAACAGCGAAACAAATACAGAGCTACCAAATGTGACATCCCCTCATACCATTTCAAACTTACATTAAAAGGCTTACAAAAAAAATGGTTTTAAATTACCATTTGGTAGGTGTGGTGGCTACATGGGTATTAAGCCTCTCAGCCCTTCAACTTCAACATGTACACTGGTTCAAACAGTGTCTAGCAGCCAGAGAGGCACCGCACTAACGTCCCAGAAAGAGCCTTAGTCAACACAGACATGTGGCAGTGAAGTCATATTGGCCATGAAAACTGCTTTCCTTACAGCCCATGCCTGTTTCCATATAATAAGCCAAATCATAAACAAACACAGGGCCAGTGGATGAAGCACTAACAGTAACTTTTCAGCATATGTTCACATTTCAATACCAAATGTGTAGAAGTAAATTATGTCTAAAAAGTTAAAAACCTACCACACTATATGTAACAATGCTGCTAGTGCTGCTAATGCAATAGGATGTACGACTGACCTGTATCATGTTGTAGGAAAACGATTTCCTGATTATAATAAATGAATAGAACACAGAGAGTATGACTGGTCTTACTCCCCCTCCACTGCCCTTTGAGAAAGCAGCACCAACCAACATGTGTCACAACACTGAGTGAACAATGTGCAGGACTAGAGAGGAAACAGCCACAACTCTGCGTGCCAGTAATCTCTCTTTGAGCTCCCCGGCGTTTCTAATTGCCTGGATGCTTGTGTCCGGTGGCTGCTCTCATTCCTCTGTGAAAAGATGAGACCTCTCATGCTCCTTACAACAAGCTTAAGCTGATAAACCCTTTCTGTCTACATGGCTGTGGGATCGGTGCACCGTGCAAACAGATTGGGTTTAAAAAAAAAAAAAAAACCTAATAAACACAGTGATTAGCTCCCTTAACACAGAGGCAGAGCTAAGCCACAGTTACAGCCTCAGCAGGGGGTCCACTCACTCAACCACTAAAAATGCCTGATGGCTTGTGTGAGACTTTCCTAAGTGCAACTACACGAGCTGGAATATGTGGGGAATGCATGCGATGGCGTCTTAACTGAACAAAGACGCAGCATATCTGATCTCGAAATGGGATGTGACAGCTGTGGAAGAAAGAAAACACTCAGGGACCCACTTCTTGCAGGAATCCAAGGCTGCTTCTGTGTTCAATGAGAATCCCTCTCACTCACATAATCAGCACATCCCATGGCACCCGTGCTTCCTGTTAGTGTTACTCTGCCCCTATGAGTGCTCCCTCTAATTTTTCCCCGTTACAACCAGCAGCATTGCCAGTTCCTCCATATGGGCTACCATCAGTGCATCATCTGGCCTGTTGCTGCTGTAAATTATACAAAAATCCATGTGTTTCTCAGCAACAAGGTCAAATTCTGTGCTTGTTTACTTCACTTGGGGCTGAAGTGAACAAGCAGCACTTAAACATTAACTACACGCTTTCCTATAACATAGGAACATATTTGTCTAGAATTTAATTTATTACACATGCTTAAGGGTATTTTAATGAGTCTTATCCATCTGAAAACAGATCTCCACTGTTCCCTTTGCCGGTTTTGGAACAGATCCTCATAGGAACTCTCTTTAAGCACCAAACACTCCTCAGGTAAAGTCAGGAGTGAGTTGGTGAGAAATGGATATTTCACCTCAAAAGGAGATAAAGAAAACAATAAGCTAAAGTAAATTAGAAATTAGTTCAAAAATCCTCCTGAAGTGCAAGAGAAGTGCCACAGTACCTACTCTTTCCTATAAAAAACACAAACTGTAAAATAATCAAGATGACCCTCATGTTTCTGAGTTTTAGGGCCCATAGAGCATGTGCACGTGTGAGCTTCTGTTATAGCACCTCTAAGTTCCCCACACACAAATTGTCTTATAGATTGTCAAATTGATATCAATTTGCTTTTATATCCTTTATTTTTGCAATGATTTGCTATGGCAGAAATGCCTGCTGGCTCCAGCCTCTCAAATGTGAATATTTACAGTTTCTTCTAGCCTAAACAGCAGAAAACTGAACATAGTTGGATTTTGCGCAAATGGGTACACTAAATAAGACATTTGAACATTCAACCTTGGGCTGTGAAATATTCAAAGAGGCCTTTATTCATGAAGCTGTAACATTGTACTTGCCAAAAACATTAGCTGAAGCCTTACATTCACCAGCACTCAAATCCCTGATCATTGAATATAGTAACTGGCAGGTGAGACATTCTACCCCTGAGAAAAGCATTTTAAACAGTGACATTATTGTTCTCCACCGCAGGATTTCTGTGCACGTACATATTTTGCAGCCAGCTGAAAAATAAGCCCAAAATGGTAATGTAACATTACTGATAGTATAACATCATGAATCAATTTATGGGAAACCCTGCCATACTGTTATTTCTTTCCCCGATTAGGTTGCCCACAAGTGACCTTGTATAACAGCTCACAAATGTATTCAAGAGAATCATGTGACTTGGGCATGCACGTGCACGCCATGGCAGAGACCTCCTGAGAATATATCAACATATTCATATATCCAAGTAGCTATGATGTGTAATTATGTGGGCAGCATGTTGTTGCATTGGTGTCGAATAACACGCTCAGTGAACCTGGCAGTGGATTGTTTCGATTACTTAGAATAATTTGAACAGAAACACGTTAAATGAATGACAAATTCGAGTGTGCTAATGTGCATTCTCCTGGAGGAGCAGGAGCGGACTCTGCGTGGAAATGATTCCAAATGACTCTTCTTAAAAAAAAAAGAAAAAAAAAGGACTATAATAATAATAATAATAATGAGCAAACTACAGGCCATGAATTGTGCTTCAGCCAGACTCCTCAATTTTTCTCCATTTCTTCCCCTCAATGCAACATGCCAACTTTGCAAGGGCAGCATTTAAATTAGCTACACAATTCTTGAGTCTTGTTGAGTTGCTGAGCTCCAACAAAAAGTGTGTTTGAAGATGCTCACTTCTACTTCTTCACGCTTTCAGCAACTGTTAAAAACCTTAACTTGCTACCATGCTACGCCATGAAAAGCTGGCTGAAAGAGCTGATTCAATATTATGGAAAAGATTCTTCTGGCATGCTCCCTGCACTGGCATCTGACCTTATTAGAAATATAATATATCCTCAGCTACCTCATTATCCTGTGGGAGAGATTAACAGTGCACTCTAAACACAGCAGAGGATCAACTATCAGTTTGAACCAACTAACCTGAATTAAGAAAAGGTCAGCGATGTCAAAACCCTTTTTTTTTTTAAACATGCACATTTAAAAAGTAAGTTTTATTCAGAGTTAAAGTGCTATTTCTGGATTGTTATATTGTTCAGCTCAGTAAACATCTTCAGCCTGTTGGCTGCAGAGTGACTGGAGGTGGTGAATGTGTGAGAGCATGCATGTGCTCGAAGGTCGTCCCCAAATGCCACATTTGACATTCAACATACTGGACAAGCTAATCTATTAAATAAAAAGATAACAGAGACAAACTATAATCAAAAACAAGCACAACAATAATCTCAAGTGAACATCAGCTTTTGAAAACTGATAAGTTGTCCTCTTCCACAGTCTTGCTTTCGTCCTTCCACGATATATCATCATAAATGGCTACATGGGCCTTAAAGTCACGTCAGGTGTTGATCCACACTTTTAAAATCCCATGTGCTACTGTTAGCCAGCTGGATAATTTCAACTCAAGTTGTAGCCAGTTCAATGTCAACTTTGTCCTTCAACAAGTTAAACATTTTATCAATCACATTTAGCCAGTATTGGAATTAGTTATTGATAAAGTAATATCTTACTTTTCTTACTGTACATTAGTAGACAGTAGTGTGCTACACTAGTTGTTGCATTACATCGCCAGAGATGCACAGTCACAAGATCTTTTTATTGTGCTCTTTTATCAACGTGATGTAAATAATCTATAAAACCAGTTGGACTTTGTATCAGCCAGAACAAATTTGAAATGCCTCATAATCTGGCCATCATTAGATGAGGAGTGATTTAACACGTTATCTGACATATTTAAGCAGGAATGATGAGGAGGGGTCTTTCAAATCAACCTTGATCTTCTTCAGCGTCGGCACATGTGCCCAGGATGACGAGCCTCTCCACGGCGCACTAGGCGGCATTGCAGTGGTTAATTCCTCGGATATAACCTTTGATGTGGAGAACCAGCTCAGGATCTCCATCTCTCTTGCCATCTTCAAATGACTCCTCATCTCAAAGTGTTATTGCTGCTCATTGTGTTGTGGGAAAGTGTGAGACCGTGTGCAATGCGCCACAGATGAACCTAATCTGATGTTACATTGTAACTCATTAAGCCCATAACACAGCTTCATGAAAACTTGTTTCACTAGTCATGCAATTTTCGATATCAGGCCAACTTGTCTGTGGTTGGATAAATCGTATAATGTGTTTTTATAATATTTTCTTATATGCTTATTACTATAAGGCCTATAAATAATCACTAAATTGATGTCTGGGACAAAACTTTGATTTCATGTGTCCACTCGATTCATCAGAGGGCTGACGGGTAAGCTGCTATGGAACAAGGACGTTACAATCGATGTTTTGCTGTTACTGTGCTTTGAAGATAAGACTGGCAACCTGTGTAAAGTGAATCATCAGACATGTTGAAGACATTAACGGTGATTAAACAGTGAGGATGGGAGCGAAAGTCGGAGACTGAAAAGCAGGAAATTTATGAGCTTTCGCTTAAATGGGAGTGCGTAATCGCAGCTTTGACAAAGGACATATTGTAACAGTGTGAAGTGTGAAGACAAACGTAGAACAGGGCGTCTGGAGATTTGCTCCACTGCTCCAATGTCTTTGCAAGGGAATAAAGCTCAATACTGCTATGACTGTTTTGTCTTAACCCTCCTTGTTCGATGGAGGGATTTTACACTCCATTATTAAAAGGCTCTTCATAAACACAAATACATGGATGTTTTTATTCGAGTCATTACTTTTTAAAATTCATTAAGCTAATCCCTTCCCTTAACCGTTTCATGAACAGCCATGCACTCTGACAAATTAATCCACCTCTTTGCTCACTTTGTCAGAGTGCATGCTTGTCAGGAGCAAGATAAAAATCTCCTCGCCACATGCGACAGCTAGACTGTAGGCAAGACGGCGGGGCTGGTGCCAGCGTGCCATGCTACGTGCTGAGACAGTGGGTCTCTTTGTACGGCGAAGCTTCTTGTCTGACAGGAGCAGGAGCTGCAGGAGCACTTCCACTTGGATGACAACACCACAGCGAGGGAGGTTTACAGCTTGTGCGTACACGACAGCGTTTCCATCCTGGGAGCGGGATGGCGGTCACACGGAAGGGAAAGGGTTATCGTCCAAGGGGAAACTTGTCACGCCAGAAAATTTTCATACTATGAATAAATTTACATCAAATCAACACTGCCGCTCGCTGATAGAGAAGATAGGTCTCGTCGAGTGGCTGTGATCAAAATGTATATTATCTAGGAATGTGTGCGTAGTTCTAAAGCAGGTATCCATCGGTGTCTTTCTCATTTAGCTTAAGAAATAAGATCAGTGGTGATGATGAGCAGTCACAAAGAGCCAACATTCAATCTAGGAGAGATAACAAAAGCGGACGAAAGACAGCTCTGGATGGCAGGATGCCCCTGGGGCGCCTATGCTATTATGTTGGAAAGGGCTGCTGAGCTGTGGTGTGGGGGCAATTAGAGACTGGACTATTGACTGGGGGAGGGTCCAGGCACAACAAGCCATCCATGAAGTGTTCTCTGCTCAGAGGAAATGAGGACCAAACCTGAATACAGCAACAATGACATAAAAAAGCGAGCAAATGATGGCGTATTTATGATTGAAATAACAACCGTGTGCTTGTTTCCACAGTCTAAGCTGCTTTTCTCTCTCATCAGAGGAATCCAAAACTAATATCCAGCAATTGCATGCTGAACGTAATGCGACACTGGTTTGGATGATTTCACTTCTAAGTATGTGACAATTGGGCTGGTTTGGTAAACGCAAGCAGATGACTCATCCGTTGTTCTCATCGGGAGCTACTGCAGACGCTGCGGTGAACACATTACCCATGTCCATGATCTTTAACGTCACTCTGCTTTGGAAGGTCCTGACTGAAAACCACAGAGCGTCCAAGAGGCGTCCAGATGGAGGACACAGGGACAAAGAGGAGAAGTCAGTCCCAGAGTATCATTTCAGTGGTTTGAGGACCGCAGACAGAGGTTGCAGCCTTACAGCTATTGTGTGTTGCCGGCTAACTTGTAGATAGCGGAAGTGAAAACAGATTGAGTTGCACGAGGGAAAGGGTTTCACAAGACACACAGTGGGACTGATCCCTAAACTCTCACTTGAGTAACTTAAACCCCCGAACTGCACCTCTGATGAGATCTCTATTGTCGGCTCTCATAATATTACAGATCTCCCAGTAAAGAGGGCACAATGGGCAGTGAAAGAAGACAGTAACACAAGCTTGGTGGTGTGAGATGTCGATGCAGTTGGCAATGCCAAGTATCCCGAGCCCTCACAAACGCACACTGTTCCTCTGCCCTCTGGCCCTGAACGGCTTCAGTGGAGCAGGTGCCTGGACACAATCTTTACATAAGCTCTTGTCAAACATGGCGCACGGCAACAAGGCCTCACAGCTGCACGACAATGGGAGTCACGTTAAACTATGGCACTGCAGCCAGGCGTGCACACTTAAAGCCAGAGTCAAGGTAACAGCTTCTACAAGGTCATCTTAGCCAAACTCTGCAAAGGGAGGGTGGACACAATCAAATCCCAAAAGTGTGAACTGCAATTACATCATTTTTAGAAAATGCCTGATGAATGTCGCAATAAAACAATGTAACATAAACAGAATTTCTATAATTACTATTCTATAACCATCTTTGGTTAAAACTAAGGGAGACCCCGTTCACCGAGTAAAGCCCAGCATTGCAGCTTAATTGGCCGATAAAGCAAATGAAAAATATGAATCATCTGTGTTCGTGTGAACAAAGCGTACAGAACACTATTCATAAAATGTTTGCACTTACATACAATGATGTGTAACTTCAGTTACTCAAGTTCCATTTGACGGTTTTACTGGACTTTTACTCTGCCAGGGTAAAGTAAGGATCAACTCATTTTCTGTTAAGTCCTGAGACCAACTACACATTGTAAATACCCCAAAGGGCCTCTCCTTAAGGTTCATAGCTTTGGTTTTTGGCATATTAATCTACCTTTTCCTGTGTGGCTGACTGCATAAGTACATCTGCATACATTATTTTTTTTATTTTTATTAGTCTTTGTATTCAGACATTCAGAATATTTCACTAATATGCTGATGATCAACTGCTTTTACTTTGAATAATGCTGTTAAAGCTGATTTAAAAAGAGTCTGATATGTTTTTTTATTACCAACATGGCGTTGTTGAAGAATTTCAAGTTGGATATCTTGCTGATAGCACACACTGTGTTTGTTGCCAGGTGCAGAAACCAACGAATAGATCATCTTTGAATCCCACAATTAACTGTAAAGTAATCGCAGAAGACCCAAAATGCAACACTCTCTTGATGTATATTAGCCTCACCATTAGTGAGAGAACCCAACAAAGATAAAACCCATGTAATCAGACAGACCCACAAAATCCAAAAGCAACACTGCCACAGCAAGAACTAAGAATGGCCACCTGCAGATCAAAATAATTCAGGCCTCTTTAACTGTCATCGGACAAGATGAGCTGAGATGCATGATGAGTGGGACGCACGGTAGTTTTCATCAGACCAGCGAGATTCAGATTAAAAGCTTCTTCTTGTAGCCTTAGAGCCACTGGCTTTGAGTGAACTGAGCAGGGGGTCAGTTGACAGCAGAACCACTGACCAAGACAAATTATGAGGCCTTTCTCTCACGGCGATGAGACCTCAACCCCTTCATCTCCCATAGAAACAATTCTGGGATCATCTCAGTTTGGTCTCTTGCGCATCGCATTGGCCGAGGCTTTAATTGTTTTACATGCGACTCTCTCACTCCTGCTGCAGAAGCCCATGTAAGGCAGCGGGGCAGGGAGTCAAGATAGCTGGCCTTCCCCAGACACCATAGAGGAGTAGACTCCAGCTATTTGAGGGTCCCCTGTGGCAGACAATACAGGATATTCTGTATGCGGTTTAAAGACGGTGCTCTGACCTCTTGGCCTGTCTGAATTTAAAGCCAGACTGCTGACAGTTTTTTGCACATTGCAAAAAAATCTGAAATGATTTAACAGCCCCTAACTGACCCATGTGTAACATATACAATACAAACCCAATTTCCAGAAGAGTTGAGACACTGTCAAAAAGGTAAATGAGAATGCAATGCTTTGAACCTGGGTGACTGTAAATAGTACAAAGACAAATGTTGAAACTGAGAAATGTGGTTGTTTCACGAACATTTTGCTCATTTTGAATTTGATGCCAGCAACAAGCCTGATGATGGTGCAGACTAAAACCTTGGGCCTTGATTTCATATGACGTTGCTTCATTAACGTAGAAACGTAGAGTTCCAGAGCTGGCCGCACCAGCACGAGGCAAGGGGGTTGTGCTTCCTCAATTGCCAGCAACCAATCTCAAATAAGTTGGGACAGAGGCACCTTTAACACAGTGTTCCATTAATTTTGTAGAAGAAATTTTGGATTTTGACATGTTTTTAAATTTTATATTAGCGTAGTCTCAGAGAAGGGGACAGCATTGCTTGACCTTGTGTGTGTATATAGACTTTTAACTTACATTTGGAGATGCAGAGACAAACTGTGTTCACTGATAGTGGTTTACAGAAGTGCTCCTGAGACCATATCCAGTTATTTCCACTACAGAATCATCTGTTATTAATACAGTGCTGCCTGAGGGCCTGAAGATCAGGTTTATTCTCCAGATTCTCTGAATTATTTTTAAGGCTATTATGAAGTCGAGATGAGGAAACCCTCAAATTCTTTGCAATCCTAATATCGTTATCCTCTGGATGCTGGATATGCATTTTTTCAGAATGGTGAACCTCAGCCTATCCTTACCTCCAGAGACTCCGCTTCGGGATACTTTTTATAACCAGTGATGACAGTCATTTAGTTGCCTCAACTCTTCTGAGCCATACTGCTGGGATCAAAGTCAATACGAGCACGTTGTGTTATTGACAAATTAACAGTCTTCAAGTGATTTTCCATTAACTTCATTCTCTTATTGCATTTTACACGATGCCTCAACTTTTCTATAAATCTGGGTTGTACAAAAAAAAAAGCAAACTGCAAGTTAGTCTATTTGGAAAGGACTTACATTTACATTTGTAAAGTAAATGTAATGAGTTTTTTTACCTTTTCTTTCCAGGACAGATTAAAGAGTAATTGGCCTTGACTCCTTTCTGCTCTGTATTTAATCAAGAATATTATACTTTCTTGATTAAATAAGAAACATTTCCTGCATCGGAAAAGCTTGGATAACCCTGGAGTTAAAAGAAAAGAGGACAGCCTCCAGTGAGAGATAGATAGCCAAGCCAGTACAGGGCAGAGGAGGGGGAATATCAGGAGGAGGAGGTACAGACAGTACAGAGGTGGTGGGCGGTGAAGCTCTGAAAGATATGACTGAAGAAAAATTGCATCCTCTGCCAGGAGATGAGCTTTGCTTGCAGCAAGTCAAAAAGAGCCTTAGAGGCAGGGTGAGAGGGGCCACTTAGTCTCCACAGACCTACAACGTCAACTGATCCCTCCACTGGGTCGACATCCATCACACTGACTGTAGATCCTCTTCATTTACTGTGATGTTCACATTCAAGCGGCCCATCTTCCTCTTTTGACTAAGAGACTATGTTTATTTTGGCCGACTTTCGCCAGCTAGTTCCAAACTTCCTGACCTGCCACATATGATTTGTGCACTTGAATTAGCCATGTCCAATTAAAACCTAGACATTTTGTGCGTTTTTTCCTGAATTGACCACCTTGTGTTTACCAAGATGCATAAATCCCTGCACAATAGGCAACTAATTAAACCGACAGTGTAGAGAGGAGGGGAAAAAGCATCAGCTACCTCAATTACAAACAAAACCTATTCTTACGGTCCAGCATTTTATGTGCAACCTTCCAGAAACAAAATTGTGTATTTGTACCGGAGAGAGGCTGCAGTGCACATTAATGCACAAATTCAGCACGAAAAGCTTGGACTGTTATAACAATTTGACTGCTTAAACATGCGTAAATCATAAACATAATAATGACGGCACATCCTGCATGTTTTTGAAGATGTCACATTTAGAAACTACCGTTTTTTTATACCTCAGCTGCTACGTGACAAACTGGTGTGTTCTAACATTGAGAGAACAAACCAAAGATTGGATGAAGCCCAAAGCTGAAACCGAACTGCAGGCCTCTGCAAAACACACACACACACACACCTATGTTACTCTTTTCTCACAAGGCAGAAACCGCAGACAAATGAACGAACAAGAGCACGAACAACAGTTATGTTGATGCACATTGTAATTTTTCATATACAGTTTGAACACAATAACACTGCACCGTGGCGATGGATGTGCTCCGCCCCAGACAACAACAAGACAACCCCCCTTTACACACACACACACACACACACCCCTGTCATCCTTAAGCCTTTATTCACGCCTGGACTTCATTATGAAGTGTAACGAAAATCATCGTTGGCAATCTGAAAGAATTTACAAGACAATGAATCAGCCCGAGTCACGTCTCACCTCCACAGAGAACAGTTAAGGTAGAACTGGCTTAATGAATCACAGAGAGGGGAAAAAAAATCCTTTGTGATTAGTGTAGGCAAACATATTTTTTTTATTTAATTTACCTGTAGTAATATTTTTTAAGAAACATTTCTTATTAAAGCATAAAACCCATTTTAATAATCAAAAGGTCAAAAATTCTCTTTACTATTTGGACAATCCCAAAACCTATAGCAGCTTTTTACTGTGCAAACCACATCCGCAAACACTGACATCCAGGCGATGCTGTGGGAGAATATAGTACGCCACACCATCTTTGTTTATCTCTCATCTGTGATTACACTGATTTATGCAAAAGAGAGCAACCAGGACGCTGGGATGGCCAACACATGCACATCCTGCAGGACACACACACGCACACAAAATGTCCTAGCTTTCTCTTATTGAAAACACGTCATGCAAAAATTTATTAAATAGCAAATTCCCACCGTGTAATGTGAATTTTCTCGAGGAGCATTCATTTATCTACAAGATGCCTGTGTAGTAAATTTTGTAGCTATGAACAAAAGAAAATGCTAAGGATTACTTTAATATTACAACTTCTTCTTATTAATGACAACACGGGACTGAATCAAACTGGCAAAAAGGCCAATTATGCTATTTAATAATAAAGCAAGATCCTAAAAGCTATTTTAGAATATGTCAGATTTTTTGAACAGAATGTATTTATACTACATTTTTCAAAAGTATATATCTCACAGACAGATCAACCAGGTTGAAAAAATATATATACTATTTCAAAAGCACCAAATAAGGGAAAGAAATCTAAACTGTGAGCTATAGATCCTTCAAGTTCAGCACTGTTGATACCATCAGGGATTCATGGAAAGCTACAAATGAAGTGATGGAAAAATAAAAAGGCCTTTTGCTGGACAGGCTGCACAGCAACAGTTATACGAAGAGAGGTGCATTATGAAAACAAGGTTATGTTATTTTTAGTTAAAATACTGTTTTTATGAGCAACTCCCTCGTCAAAAAAATATTCGAAGATTTGAAAAAAGATCAGGCTGCAAGACGTGTGAAAACAAAAGGAAATGAAGTCTATCGTTCTAGGTCTGCTGCTCTTAATAACTCAGGAATGTGTGGCCTTCCATAATTAGATTATCGTGATGAAATGAAGTCAAAAGATTAATGGTCCCTTAACTGTCTGCAATTGTTTTTATTAGATATTGAAATATGATTTTGAGAGTCAGTGTCTCTCATTCAGTTCTGTGCAAATATTTGTGGCAGCTGTGTGTCTATATTTGAGGTTGAACAGCCATTTGGTTTTTTAACATTTTCAACATATATGAGAGTTCTATTCTGACTTTGTCTCAAAGTGTAACGGTGACACAAACCCTGCTTTCATTCACTCTGGGTTGAAGGGCTAGATGAGCTCGAATTAAAGCTCTTCCACCTGTGCACACAAGGACTGAGTGGACATGGCCTAAAGAAGGTCCCCGGTCCGCGACACTGTCCACTAGCCCGAGAACGAGCCCTGATTTGTGCCCCCCTTCATCACACACCACAGCCCATCTTACCTTTTTGTGTCGGTCTTTGAAAGGTAACGCAGGCCATGGCATCTCCTGCAAAAAGTCCTGCCAGTGTTTCTGGTCCTGATCCGACGAGATGAAGACGACTTCCAATTTGTCCCTGTGCTCCGACGCCTTCTTGAACCTGCTGTAAAACTCGCTCAGGCTGCCGTTGAACTGCTTGCACGGGGCGTTCAGGCTGCATCCGAAAAAGAGCCCGACCAGGGACAGCTTGGCGCCCAGCGACTGCACGTCCACCTCGGCTTTCTCGCTGTTGACGAGCCGCTCCCCGAGCAGACTCACCAGAAACTCCGACATCGCGGCGTCCAGTCGTCAGACACACTACGGCAGCGCTGAGCCCGACACCGACGTTACATGAAACCGCTCCGACGGGCCGACACCCAGCACTTCCTCCACCTCCGCTGTGAGCTTTCCGGTGAGCTCTCGGCCCCTGTGCGGCGGTGTGTGCGCGGTGTGTGTGCGTGCGTCTCACCGCTGCCCGTCCTCCGGTGTGAGCGCTGTGCAGGAATGCGCTCCGCTTAAATCGCCCTGACTGCAACAGCGGTTGTGCTCTTTCTTCCCGAGAGCCTCCATCGTCACATCTGCTTGTTCCGATCGCAAAGGGGACGCTTCATCTCCACATTCTCCGCGTTCCTTCGTGCCTTAAAATGTATAATTGCAGCTCAGTTGCTGAATGTCTGACTTTACATTTTATTTATCGCGGAATACAGGCTAGATTTCAAATTAAAAGCTCTACAGTTCTGGGTTTAAACTGAAAGTCACATTGAATGTTGCTAAATGGGTTGAATTTTATGTTTTAATTAATATTTTCCAGTAAAGTCTAGATTATGTTTGTCATTTGTAAAAGATAATGCTGCTGTGATCCCACACTCCATTCCAGTGGATCTGCTGCCACCTGGGGTTTTTACCAGAGCAAGTACCTTCACAAACAGTTACTCAACTACTGTAGTCGACTTCTACCACAATTCGGATCTATTTGTGTTTGAAGTATTTGACCTTATTCTACTTTATAGGCCTGTTTCTACTGTATTTTACTGCGCCACATTTGTATGTGTTTTTATGATAAGCCCATAAATAAACTATGCAGTTTATTAACAGAAATGTGATTAAAAGTGGTTTGCCTTTTCAACCTCACAGGTGTCATTTAAATTCATTATCCAATCAAAATAGAAAAAGGTTTTCTAAAAGCTGAAAACAAGTCAGACTTTTAGACCTTTTTTTTGTCTCTGTGCTTCTAATAATCACCCAAAAGCCCCTCAGAAGGGCACGTGGTTGCAAACCACTGGACTGAGAATTGTACAGTCATGAATGGATTTATTAAAAAAAATATTGCTCAGCAGGTCGAGCAGTCGTCCATCAATCGCAGGGTTGCTGGTTAGACTCTACAGCTTCTCTGATCATATGTCTGAGTGTCCTTGTGCAAGACCCTGAACCCCAAGTTAGTTGATCCCAGTGGATGAGGCCAGCTGGTTGGCAGCTTCTCTATGAGTGTGTGTGGGTGGGAATGGTTAAATAAGCAGTGTGTAAAGCACTTCTGGTAGAAAATCACCATGCAGTGTACGTGCAGAGCATTACTGAAGAGGCTCTATTGGGCACCAGCCTTAGAGGTCAGAAACACTTGGTATGAAATGAGGTTCAAGACGAATGACAAATGAAAAACACCAACAAAAAAGACAAAACAGACACAAAATGACCAGTGACAAGAATTACCCTTTAGACAAAAAAATGATTAAAAATGTCCACAAATTATCCCAAAGAGGGGCAGAAATCAAGATGCCAATACCTGAATTCCTCTTTTGGAATAGTTATATGTCACAATAAATCTGTGAGTCTTGTGCAGCAGGGGTGTGGAGGGGAGCTGTGCACCTGTCTGTGCCAAAGGGCCCATTTTCTTATAATCTAAACATGGATGAAGTAATTAAACTAGCTCCACATCAAGGAGCTATGTCAAATTCTGCTCTGAAACTGATACTACATATGATTTTTTTAGTTGTTAAATTTTTTAAGCTACATTAAATGTCACTGTGTAGGATTTCACAGAATGTTAGATTAAGTGCTATTCATTTTTATACCTTTGGTTAATAATACTTTTATTTATTTATAAGTTTGACTTGGAATTCAACACTTTTACTTGCAATCAAACTGATGTCAAAAATATTTTATAAGTACTTTTAGCTAAGCAAAGCATCTGCATCCTTCTGAAACAGAGGGTCAAAAACTTGTAGTATTAATAGCAGATATGTTTAAACATTCCAGTGTTCATCTAACATAACAGAAATTGCCCAATAAAAACTAGACTAGCTTCATTTTAACTTCTTCACTTACTCCAATTCATTAAACATTTTTCAGTGCCACAAATATTCAACGTCAAGTGTCTTTTATTCATGTCTTACAGCAAAGCAACAAAAATCACATACAAAAAAGTAATAACAAAAAAAGACAATTTCCTTATAACCAAGTGGTGTGTTAAAGTAAAATTACACATATCCGCCCCAAATAACAGTACACGATAAAGTGATTGCACATAAAGCATAACAAGAAAAGACGTGTTTGCATTTGATCAATTCTTTGTTTTCATTGCAGATATTCCAAGACAGAATCAACTGACCGGCTTTGTAATACAAAAGGACGCCCTTGATTATGGTTGCACTATTACACAAAAGCTGATTTGCAATCAGTTACACTTGGGAGATGCATTCGTTAACAGATATCAATATTCAACAATGAATACTGATAATGCGGAAATCACACCGGAGATTAGGCGAAGGAATTCTGAATGCTCTTTGGGTGATGAGAGCAACGCGAGATTCCTCAGTCCTCAGTAAACATCATTCTCACAAGCTCTGCTTTGAAGCATTCATCCTCCACCAACTTTTGAGGCTAAAACAGACAAATGACATGTTGGAATATAGCTTTGCTTTATCGTAAGGAAATTCATTTAACATCTTAGGTCTATCTCTTTTTATCAATACTAAAGGATGAGGTTATAATGTACAAAATCTGTATTTATAACTGAATAGTAGCTAAAATCTGGTCTCTTATCATCCAAAAAGCTTCTGTAAAATATTAAACTAATCCTAAACAAGTGCCTGTTGAACAAATATGGATTTTATTGTAGTTGTTCTTACTGTGCCATATCTCAGGAGAGTTGGAACTGCGCTCAGCTTGAGAGACTTCTTAAAGTCATTACTGGGATCCTTCCAACTGAAGCATGAAAAAATAAATAATTAGGCATTTGACACAATGCACCACATATAGGAGGATTTTTAGCTTTAATGATACTGCATCTGTATAAATAAAACAAACAAAAACAGAAAAAAACTATACCATTTCAAATTTACTCTCATATTTGTTCTTGGTTCTTATTCTTCTGGACCTACTTTGTCAATTAGATGCAAACTCAGCTCCATGTTTAGGATGTCTCAGTGACATAAAAGTTTGAATTAAATGTCAACACTTATATGTCAACGTAATAATAATAATAAGAATAAGAATAAGAAGAAGAAGAAGAAGAAGAAGAAGAAGAAATAATAAAGTTAGCAATTTATTAAGCTGCTGGTGAGTGGATTCAACAAATTTTACCATTGATTGCCTGATTACATCAGAAACATACAAAAATGGACATTTTGCAGCCATAATGACAAAGCTGTTTGTGTTATGGTTTGACTGAATGTTTAAAAGTTTGCCATAAGCCTAATAGGATCTTTGAATTAGGAAGAGTAAAATACTGACTAGGCTCTTTCTCCGACTTGACAGTAGATGAAGACTGAACCCTCTGGGAGATGAGCCATCTCTCCTCTTACAATGGGCTCGGCTGAAAAACCAGAGAATACAAATAAAAGTGCATCACAAAAACCAACTGCTGTTTGTTAACGTTAGATCACATGACCAAATGTTTCAAGCACGTCTACTTAAAAAGAAGCATCTATTATGTTATACAGCATATTCAAAGTTACCTTTCACACAGTCTGGACACCAGCTCTTTCCTTGTGCGTCCTTATCACCAGAGAAATAGACAAAAATATCCTTTCCCTTTCTCTCAGACACCGATTTATTGAATTCTTCATAGCCATGCACGTTTACTTCTTCGTAATGGGCCATCGTTTAGACTCAGCTAATATAACAATGAACCAACTTCAACCAGCCTGTGAGGAACTATTAATGACAAACGTTAGCAGAAGTCCAGCTCCTATCAACAGAAGAGACCTGGTAGAAATACTCGAAACTTGACAGTACTACTTCCGGTCTGTGCAAAGGTTCTTAAAGTGACACAACACCGTATTGCAAATTGTCAGCATGAAAATATCGTAATTACCTTTCGGTATTAAAACGTTATATGAACGTATTTACAACATATTACAGAAGTGTTGTAGTGCCGCTAAGGACATTTACTCCTGTATTGTACCTAAGTACAGATTCAAGGTGCTTGGGGTCGACAGTATAAAATGCATTAATGTGAACTTCATATTTAGTCCATGATATTACAGACGCAAATGCATTTCGTCATTGTTTTGTGGATTAAAAAACTCTTTATTCGCTCCCATATTCGTTGTGCTATTTATCCTCACATTAAGTTTGACTTCTTTGACGATCCGTACTTGTTGCGTTCAATAAAACATAGCCGATTGGGAAACATCATAGGAAAAATCACAATTTTGATCATTTTTACGCGTTGCCAATTTAATGGCCTAGTCCAAACCTCATAGCATGGATATACTAGGAGATGCATGTCCATACCGTATAATCACACAAGCTGACACACTATAAATGACCATTAATATTTAATAAGAACAAACGACCGTGAACGCAGCATTAAAACTACTTCCGTTTAGCGGTGTTTCGTTGTTGTCATGGCGGTGTTTCAAACTGTTGACAAGCTGAGGTTAAAATTGATGGAGTTAACTTTGTTACCAGTTAACTAGCGATTCTGTGTGCATGGTTAAATTGTAGTTATTAATGAAGTGAAAATATAATAAGTCAAAATAGTCGCATGGATGACTTTAAGATTAGCCTGATGTTAGCACACTAATTCAGCACGTAATTAGCTTGTTAGCATAACATATCGAGAATTGTTTCGTTATTTGTGTGACCGACGGTTGTTTTCGCTGTAATGGCCGCATACTGCGTACAGAGGGGTCCAGCGATTCCCGTGGCACAGCAAAGTCAAGAGAGAGACTGGGTCGTTCGAAGTTCAACCCCAAATGTGCACAGCCGCAGGGATTTAAATCCTGGGACGTACCAAACTAAGGTAAACAACCGTGAAAGTAGCTAATGCTAAACTAATATTTAACTATATTCTACATAACGCTGAATGCCGAAACGAATCAGGTGTAATGCATCAATCCTGCAGTTCAGTCTTCAGATTAACCTGCGTTAGACAGGTCTTAAAGGTAACGGTAAATGCTTATGAGGACACTTTGATGGCTGTAGGTTATGGCAAATATCCCAGTATGCCACAGCATCACATAAAGCAAACACTGACAATGTAAAGTACATCCTCAACATAGCAAGTGTCGACACTTGTGACCACAGTGACAAAATTGTCGTTTTCAATTAATGCTAACAGGGTGAACAAGATTATCAAAGAATTATTAAGCAATCAGTTCTCAGTTTTTGCCTGGTCTAATAGGAACCAGATTGTGAAACGTAATAGATATAGGAGAAAGAGCAAGCGCATCAGAACATTACAGAAAACCCAGCTGCAGTTGTGGTTAAGAGGTGTGGTAGGAGCCTCATTGCCAATAACAAACTAATCAACTATTTTCTCACTCTTACCCACACCAAAACTAAAATAAAAAGGAAAATATTGAATTCTCAATTACAAAGGGTGTATTGATTTTTGTTGCAGTTTGTTCTTAAATATTAAGCCTTTATTGTGTAATATCAAATTGCATATATGAGTTAATTGTTTGTTGTTTATAAAAATTGCTGCAGTATGTGGTTAGGATCAACTGTATGCCCCCTAATAGTACTCTATAATAGATTAGGCACCATACTTCTATAATAACATTTTTACACAACTATCTCCGTAGACATACTATGTGAAAAGCATGACTGATTATCCAATTGTTGCTTATTTCACAGATAAAATATTGGTTATAACATTGTCATCTTACACACTACAGCTACTCTTCAATGAAGCCATTCCGGCAAGTCCCATCAATCGGGCCACTCGTGTAGGCCCACCAGCTCCTATTGTGATTGAGAGACTACTGCCACCATCAGGGCAGAGTGAGAACGTGGACAGTGCCAGGAGTTCCATTAGCTTTACATCTCTTTCTGAGGAGAGGCTTCAGGCTGCCATCAAGCTGGCTAAAAGAGACCTGAGACGAAGGCACCTTGAATCAGTGATAAACTCCCCTAATAAGCCTTCTCAAGAAGCTTCTTTGTATGAAACAAGTGATGTAGAGCTGCTTCAGGTAATTGATATAGATTTAGTTTTTTTCCTTTAGAAGGAATGAGCTCTGCTTTGTTTTGTCGGGAACCAATGCAAGTGTTTTCCCCTCTCTGCAGGATCTAGCAGCAACTCCAAGCAAGCCAAAGCTAAAGGCCTCCAGGCCAAAGCATAAATCCACACGACCTGGAACCAAACTGCTGGTGCACACATCCCAGAAGCCTTGCATTTCACCCATGCCTCAGACTGGTCAGTCACCCCCAACAAAAGACCCTGGCCTAAGACAGCCAAAAAGCATCCAGCACGCTCCTTTAAGCCAGGAGATCCTAAAACTTCAAAATGAGCTGGAAGTGTATATTCAGAAAGTTGAAGAGCTAGCAAACAGAGGTAACAGTAAGTGCTGGACTCCCTGTTGATTATATTTTTAAAAGTGCAGCTTAGTTTGAAGATGTTATCCCAATTTTGGCTTCAACCAAAATTAGCTTTTCATATGTTTCTACATTACACCACTTCTTGATGAAAAAGATTGAATAATAAGCATTAAAATAACAGGGGGGGAAAAAGAGGAGCCCCTGGAACCTGAAGAACAAAATAAGTTGGAGATACGCAGACAGAAGCAGGTGGCACGCTCAGCATGTGTCATCTATGTTCTCCAACAACAGGTATTTCAATCTGTATCATATTGAATTGAAATCTTCGCTGAATTTTTTGTATAATCTTTATCTCTCAACGTTGCTGTACTTAATTGTTATTATATAGGTAAAAGAGATACAAGAAGATATCGGAAAACTACAAAACTTAAAAATGTGGGACACTAAAAAGGTATGTCGGACAATGTTTGAACATATAATGATCCACTTGTGTCAGTAATGTGAGAGATACTGAGACAAATATGTTTTCTCCTCAACTCAATAAAAGAGCAATGATTTTTGAAATGAGTATGCTTCAAATTAGCAGAGGCTAGCGAGTATGAAGTTACGTATCAGTGTGTTAAAGTTGAGGGCCGGCGCACCATCTTATGTGGTATGGTGGTGCTTACAATGGATTGCCATTTGTTTAGTTAAAAAGTTGATTAAATCATTTAGATATGATGGAGAGGAGAAGAGGTGAACCGTATCCTCATTTTTTATTCTTTGTCCCCGCTAATGTACCATGGCAACACTAGCCAGAAAAACAAAACACAGTCTCCAAATCAACATTCAAATCTCACAGTGTGGTGCAGAAAAACACAAATTATACAGAGTGTAACATCAACTTCGCAATGACTATAATGATAAAATATATTACATGCACTATATATTTATGGTATGTTACTCATTGTTAAAGATATTTAACATTTGTTCTACTTTCAGGACACCACAATAAAAAGACTGGCAGCTGCCCACCGTGGCACTCTCAGGGCGTTACAGGTTTTTATCCACCAGCTTTCAGATCTGTCTCATAGCAAGGTACCCCCACATTACAAAGAACTGGGTCAGCTTATTCGGCAGCTCTCCTTGTGCTGTGCAAAGTTGGAAGTGGAGCAGGGTTCAGCTGTGCCTAAGATAGCCCTTGACATCCTGCAGAAAATAGAGGTGAGGAGCAGAAAGTAAAGTCAGAAAGTATTTAGCAATATGATTTTCATTTAATCCAGTACAGTAGATTTAAAATGAACGGATTCTTAAATAACAGTCTAATAATCCGTGTCACCCTGTTCCTATTAGACTTTAGATTCCGCCCTCAGTAAACAGGAGATGGCTGAGAAGATGCAGGCCCAAGCATGTCCACCACGCAGGAAGTCTCCAAATCCCAGCATGTCACACACTAATGCACCTAAGGGTCCCCGCACATCTGTCCAAGGACCTTGTAAAGCCTCAAATCCCAGAAGAGGTGTTCGTAGTAAGTGTTGCTTTTTATTTTTCAGAATTAGTGAGCATCTTTTAAAACCCTTTGCCATTTGTGTCATTAATATAGTCACAAGTTACAAGAACTTATTATAAATGCAGCATTTTACTTTATAATATCCTACTGAATATAAAGCAGTGCCAATGAAAACTGCAAATGATTTTGATGAAAGGTAAGCAGTTTAGTCTCCTGAGCATCTGGAAGTCATCTAAGGGCTTTTGTGTGGTTGTGTGTAGACCTCCCACTGTGTCTAAATGGCTGCAACCGGGCAGAAAATTGATAAGGACCCATGAAGAAGAGATAGATAAATAGGAAGTTGAGTGCAGAACTCTGGCCTTCATTCCCCCGCTGCTTAGTCTTATGAGCAGTTAACTCCTGCTGTCACCTATTGGGCTGAGAGGCACACACACTCACAATGAGCTTTTGCTTTGTTTGCATTGCTTAAGAGTCCCTGAGCCACTTATCGAGCATTCAGTGGGGATGAAATTGGGAGTTAGGAGTACTAGCTCCTAATTGTCTTAATTGGTAGTGTGGTGTTAGTGAATAATAAAAATTAAAATAAACTGACCAACTTGTGTTTAATAGGAATAAAGAAGATTATAGTTTGTTGCCATAGCCATTCATTAATTTCCATTTTAAGTGGGGATTAGTTAAAGGTTTTATTTTTCATTATTTTTGTCTGCAGGTAGGAGAATGGCTCCACATAAACCAAAAAGTACCTCCCACCAGCTCATTATCAGAAGAGAGGGGCTGAGGACCAACCTGCAGAGTCACGTCCAGCAGAGGGGGCTGGCAGAGCAGCAGAAACTATCTCAAACAAGCACCACCAGCAGAAGAGGACTGCACTCTGGGCAGAGAAAGACCAACACTGTCATAAAGGTGGAGACTCGACATATACAAAGTTAAATACTGACTTGAACATGTTAAAAAAAAAGGCAAATATTTTTGTTCTGTTCGCATGAGTTCGATTTGGATTCAAATACTCACCAACAATTGGCTATTGGTGAAAACTATGTGAAGAAATTGAACATAAAATGTCTTATTTCGGTCAATAGCGTAATCAGTTGCAAGATGCAGGTTTCCAGCAGCCTACAGTCTCCTCTCAACTCAGAGTGAACCAGCTCCCTCAAAAAGAGCACGTTGTGCCCTGGATGCCTACATCTCCACACTCTCCTCCTCCACAGCGGTGAGCCTTTTATCTCTAATGACACAGTAGATGTATAAAATAATAACCTGTTATTGTTCTCTAATGCTTCTCAACCACTCATAACTCACACTAGACATTTAATGTCTTTATATAACAAAGGTTGTACTTGTGTAATGTTTGAAACTTTAACCTTAAGATAACAGTTTGCACACAGCAATGAACCAGTGTGTCGGTTTGCTAATGCACCATGAATTTATCTGCTCTTGACACAATGACATTTAAAAACAGAGAAAAACACTCTTTCAAAAGCACTTCCAATACTTAAAAATATTTTAAGACTTAGATTTTTTTTGTTTCCTTTGTTTTTGCATTTTGTTTCCCTTTTGAAGTAGTGATGTGATGTGATGTTTAAAATGTACAATATGGCATTATTGAATGGTTTTGTAGAACGACTGCTGTCAAGTCAGCTCTAACACAGCATGGAAAAGGCACCTTGTTTTCCTGTTATGCATTTTGTCCACTCCAGTCACCTAGACATAAGATAAGATAAACTTTAGAAAATGCTGAATTATACTAAAGTTCCCACATTTCCTGAAAGCAGCATGGTGTCACTACCCCATTCATTCAGCCTGCCTGAATTGCTCTACACACGAGCAAAGAAGCAATGCGCTGTGAGTGGTGAGCTCATCCTGTCCATACGTCAAAGTGTCATTGGGCAAGACACAGAAACCCCAAATTGTTCCCAGTCGGTCAGGCAAGCACCTTGTGTTGCAGCCACTGTAATTGGTATCAGAGTGTGTGTGAATTTGAAGGAACATGTACAGCACTTGTAAGTGCAGACTATTAACCATTTAACGGTTTATTAATATGTTCTTATGTTAAGAAATGGCCTACTATGGATAAATCTAGACAATACTGTAAATTGCTTCTTTGCAGAGACAGAATAAATCTGGTGATGCATGGTGTCAGACTGCAGTACTTGCAGTCTGACACCAACCTAAAACATATCACTGTTTTTTTTTTTTTTTCAATCTTATGGAACATATGGTCCCCAGTTGGCTCCGTATTTTCTCAGCGATTGTAAATGTCACATTTAGCAAAATGTTGCATCCAAAAAAAAAAGAAAGCATATGAGACCCAGGTGTCTTAATGCTGTGTATTTCTGTGAGTATTTTTATTTGTGTATCATTTCCCTGGTATGAATCTCAACAGATCCCCTCAGAGGGGCAGACAAGAGCCTCGTTGTCTCTTCCCACCAACGAAACTCTCACTGAGCCCTCAAAGGCAGAAGAGGTCCAGTGGTGCAGGGGCAGAGCCAACCTTGAGCTCAGAGAAGAAGACACAAACTCAGAATGAAGCAATAAGGTGAGGTCTTCCTCTACACTCTTCTTCTACAGTGATTTGAATCTTGGAATATCCACCTTTGGCTGAGAGAATGGATGAAATATAGCGAGAAGTAATGTTAATAAGTCCTCCCTGTCTGTATTCATTGAGCTATTTCTAACCTCTGTGTCAGACCCCGCTTGCTGATAGCCACAGGCAATATTCTGACTCTAATTCAAAGTTAATTCTTTCCAATAAATTAATCTGGGTACATGCTAGATTGAGGCCATTTCTCTTTATGATTGATTAATAGTCGACCCGTTTTCAGCGTTCTACATACGTCTCTGTTTAATCAAATCTTAATTGCTACAATTGTGCTTTCCAATTAATCAGCAGCTAGCAGCCTGATTTCAGTGATGAGGATTATAAGTTATTTATGTGAAATGCTTAATTGAGCTTAAATTTCAGTTCACTTAATGATTATTGGTTTGACACAGGAAAGCCTGGCTGGATAAGGTGATGATGCAGAGACTGAAAGCGCTCAACCAGCTGACTAAAGAGGAGACTGAACGCATTCAGAGATTAAGGTACAGTGGTCACAAAATTACAGAAGGAACAGATCCATAATGGTGTATCAGTTGTTTGGATAATTAGCCAGCCAATTTTAATTTTACTTTATTTGTACAGGACTGGCAACATCTGTAGACACTGACAATACTTAGTTACATTACAAATATGCCAGCAGTTATGACAGTTGACTGTAAACTTCCTAATGAGAAACATTTAACAAAGTTTGACAAATTTTTTTTGTATTTAGTATATGCACGTTTGGCACAGTAGAAAACACTGAGGCCATGGATATGTTTTTATTGCGCTTTAAACATCTGGAGACTGCGAACTCTGTCAGGTCTCAGGGATTGTGAGTAAACAGCCCTGACTTCAACAGATTGGTCACGTTTGACTCAGTGTCTCCAGAACTTTGCTTTTAAACCACTTGTGTAGCTTAGGCCGTGCGCTTGTGCTCATTGTGGTGCTGCACAGAGATGCTCCCAAGCTGCTGTTCTTTTGCAGCCGGCATCAGGTTTTCCTCCAGGATTCTCTGCTGCACAGTCGCATTCCCGCAGCATGATGCTGCCATCATGATGCTTCATGGTGGGGCTGGTGTGTTTGTGATCATGTGCACTGTTTGGTTTATATCGAACATGGCCAATAGTCATAAAGCTCTGCTTTGCTCTCATGAGAACAAAAAAATATTTATCCAGTTGACCTCTGTGCCTCCCACGTTCCTGCTGGCATTATTATGAGCTTTTTTCGACCATGGCTTTCTCTTTGCGACTATTACGATTTCACTGCTGCAGAACCAGGGCAACAGTTTTTGCATCTCTCCCATCTCAGCTGCTGAACTCTGCCCACAGCACTCCTACAGGAGTAACGCTTATGCCATATTTCTTCCCTTTCTTAATGATAAATTTAACTTGACTCCTACTTATCTTGTGCTGTAACCCTTTGCTGAATTTCTTGGAGTTTTTGTTAGTCTTCATGGTGTAGTTTGTGGCCAGTAAACTTAACCAGACCTACCAGATAGATAACAGGTGTATGTATATTCCAATCTTTTAAAACCTGTGCACTGCACTCAGATTATCTTCATTTAACTAATTGTGTGAGTTCTAAACCAACTGACTGCAAAAATATTGATTTACCTGAATTACTCTAAAAGGGGGCAAATACTTAGCAATTACTGTTTTCACTGTTCAAAATATTTTTAACATGTTTATATTTTATGTAGACGAAACATTTCCCACTTGTAATGCCACAAAAAACACGTGAATCTTTCAGCCAAACCACAGCACTAAACTGCTCAACAACGTAGTGCAGAAAGCCTCTCAGTTTAATGAATAGTTACACTGGGAATTACAACATGGGCGTAATTGCCTATAAATAGTCAAACATTTCATCGGGTATAGTGATTGCCGCTGCATCCCCTCAGCACTGGAGAGAGCATATGCTACAATACATCACTTTCCTGAGTAGTTTAACTCTACGAGGTCAGCAACAAACATAGGTTTCTCTTTGTATTTGGTTCATGATGGCTCAATTACAAAAAACAGTAGTAAAGGTTTGTTCTTTATGCTTCTGTTGTCACAAACAAAGGCTCAACCAGCATGCCTGACATATTTCACTCACCTCACTCAAGAATTTTCATGTGCAAGGAATATCATTTTAATACTTTTTGTAGTATTAATTGGAAGTATGCATCTAATTTAGTTTGCAATCTCATGGCCATAATTAAAACAACTGCAAGAACTTTGCAAATATAAAGTGAAGGAAAATGCTGTGTACGATTTTGTAATGTTTGCAGATATATTTAAAAACTTGAAAGGGCTTTAAGTAGCAAACTATTAGAGCTTTCTGACTAACAACTGACAGGATAAATGCAGAGCAAGGGTTCTGTGAAGAATGGTGGTGGTTCAGTTAGTTAATTCCTTAAGACCAATTTAAATCATTTCTTAATCATTTATCATCTGTGACTCAAGTGACTCAGATCCATTTCAGTCATGTAATTGACTTAATAGACTCAGAAGGACAGTCATTTGAAAATATGATCAACATCTGTCGGTCTGACTCTCCAATGAGCTGAAGTTTGACCCACACTATAAATTTCTTAAAATGACGTCTTTGTTATGTTGTGTGCGAAGAAAATGTCCAATTTAGCTTGTTAAAGCTATAGCTCTCAGCTGCAGAACTTCTGCTGTGACAGCCTGCACCGTGGGTGTGTTTTGGTTTACAGGTCTGAAGTTGTCTCGCCAACTCAGTGGGCCGAGAGAGCTGAGCAGAAGGCCAGAGAGAGAATTCAGTCTCTTGTGGATAAAGCACAGGTAGGAAGACACATTATATATCATGGATGTATCCTGCCAAATTGCAATTGACAGTTTTCTGTCTTTGTAATCGCCCAAAACATTTTACATTTCATACTCGTACTTAAAATAAAGCAAGGCATGTTTTTATGCCAGATTTTTTGTGCACTATGTGGGAGTGAATGATGTTTACCTTGGACTGATCTAGTTATGGTCTGTGTACTTCAGCAGATTGGTGAGTCCAGGAACAGGATCAGCCCCTCACTGAGGAATCAGCTGTCTGAGCAGGCTGCAGAGAACGTGAGTTGGCAGTTGGCCCTCCTATTGAATAAAGTTCAAATTTTGTAACAGGCCCAGCATCAAATAACAACAAGCAAACATTTGTACAGTTAATCAAAATTGGGCTAATTAGGGCTGTCAATCATAAAAAATGTTTTGTTCATGATGAATCACACGTTATATCTACTCAGAATTTGCTCTAAAGGAACATTTTATAAGTTTACTCTATCAGGACAGGAGTATTGTGTATTGCTAGGATATTGTGTGGTTTGGTATTTGACTGGTGAGACCCTGACTGTCTCACCATTTTGTGTGTGTGTGTGTGTGTGTGTGTGTGTGTGTCTCTTTTTATCAGACCAAAGATAGACAATGGAGAAACTGCATTAGAAATAACATAAGTATAACTTTACATCTGTTAATTTCACTCAGTGCAAACAAAAGGCTAATCGGTCAACATTCCTCCTCAGTCACATGGTTAATGTCTGCACAGGTTAGGTAACAGGCCTCGTAAAAGAACCTACATTAAAACTGTATCAAAGGATTAGTGACATTATACAGAATTTTCATTATTGTTGTTGTTATTATTGCATTAATGCTGACAGCTCTGTAACTAATGTTTGGTCTGCATTTTATAAATGTTGTCCTCCACAGGCAGCAAAGAGTGTCGAGAAGCTAAGTGAGGCCCTGCTGGAAGATCTGTTGGAGGACACTGCATTGGCAACGTGGGCAGCTGAGACAGACAGACATGTGGAGGATGTTGCTCGGTCTCGGCTGCAGGCTCCCACCCTGGAGAGTATGCTGCTACGCATGAGCGAGATAGAGGTGAGAGCTGCCCTACAGCCAGGCCCACTGTAAAAAGGTCAATGTGAGCCCCGAAAGGTCACCAGAGATCTGTTAGTTATTCATAGTGAGCCGTTATGACAGCTTCTGTCTGCTGTTGCTTATTGATGTGACATTCAGTCAGTTTGGGTCACTGCCGTATGTTTATAAAATGCATTCCTCTGTGTGTGTTTGCCTGAGCAGAGGGATCAGGAGGAAGTTAGGAGACGCTTTGCTTCCATCACTTATTCAGACCCTCTCTTCTGGGACCGGCCAGGAGCAGCAGGTGAAGACACGAAATGATCTGCTCCTTTGTTGAAACAAAAAATTTGTGTATTGCCGCCTGCAATTGTCACATATGAAAATGATGTCCCTGATGTCTCCTGTAGGTGGAGACAGTGGTGTAACTGTCAAGAGGAGGCAAATACTTTTTTTCCCTTCATCTGTTTGTCCATCTGTCCCCTGCTCTATCCCATTCCTCAGGACACACACTGCCCCTGATGATTTATCTCCTTTCTTCCCAGGACCTCAGTGCATTGCTCCGGGCTCCAGGCCAGCGTCTCCTCAGCCAATTAGGCTCACAAGGCCAGTAATGAAGCCGACCTCAGCAGCTGATATTGTCCTCGAGAAACCCGTGGAGACTGGGTGGGTTACAATGTCCTTTACCCTTTTTTTCCCCTCACTGAAATCATTTCCATTTTTCATCTCTCGCTAATGGGCTCCCTACCCTTTCTCTTGTATCCATCTTAAAAAAGCAGTAGGGAAATCTGGAGAGTTCCCAGAATATTAAGTAAAGTGCAGTATCATGGTTTGACCTACTTAACTTCCTTTCCTGTCCTTTGAGCTGAAATTTTCTCCTCCATTGCTGGTCATTATGACTAAAGCAAATACTGATAGTTGCCAAAAAATATGTGATAGAAAATTCATGGATTGTGTGTTTTGATTACTTGGAAAGTCTTGAGTCATTTCTTAGGCACTTTTATGTCGAAAATAAATGTATCAAGTTGAAGCTAAAGATTACTGTCGTTGAAATATTGAACTAAGAACAACATTAGCATCCTTTTAGACTAACTATGCCTCAAGACTAGATCAAACATTTTTCGATGGATACACAATAACTGTTTTTTTTTTTTTTCTTCACATGACACGCCACGGCACTAAAATCACTTCCCCACTGGGAGGCCTTATTTATCCCACAAAAGTCCCTTGGTGGTTATCGTACCCAGGGCAATGTCTATTCCTGACTCTGATAGCACACTCTACAGAGAGACCCTCTGCTGCCCAGGGCTTTGGCTGCAGCTGCTCTGCTGCTTAAATTAATGAGGAACTTGGAAGGGTGAGAAAAAGAGAGTGGAGGGACTGAAAGTTGTTGACACAGACGTGCCAGCAGGATGCCACATCCAACAAATTCAAGCAGTGACCATTAGTAAATTAATGTCAGCCACACTTGGAGTGCCTCAGGTTCAGTTTCGTCATTGGAAACTTTCCCTCAAAATCCACCGTGCCTGTGACTTATGTTTAACTCTATCTTCTTAACACATCCATCAAGTAGCAGCTCTGTCTTTTTGGCACCGTGCGGGTGTGTGGAAGTCAGATATTTTGATATTTTGAGATGTTATGTGCTTTCATTACCTGTTATTTCTTTAGTGGTAGCAGCCTTGCAGAATCTTAATAGGGACAAAGCGTTTGAGAACTGCCAGCTCATTTGTTCTGAAACTCCCTGAATCAGTGCAGCTTAAACCGGCCTGCGTTGCTTTTATCCACAGTCCACATTACAGCACCTTTAAATGATATTGGCCCCCCGCTGGGCCTTTTTATGTTTTATTTTTGAATACTTTGAATCACAGTGGCTGTAATTAGAATTTTTTTGCCTGTGATCAATAGACAAAATATATATATATTTTTTTTTTTTTAATGAAAACTTATTTCTACAAGTTGACCCAAATAAATTACAAATATCCAGCCACAACATTAAAACCAACTGCCTAATACTGTGAAAGTCCCTATTTTGATATATCAAAGACGTCCGCAGCTTATCCTGTAAAACATCTTTTCCCAAGGTGAATGAAACCCAGCTAGCCCACGTGGTGTAAAAGAAAATGTGATTCATTAGACCTGGTCACTTTTTTCCTTCGCACTGTGATCCAGTTTGACGGGGTCGGCATGAGTCTGAGTGTTTGTTCAGACAGCATTGAATATTACAGCAGTTTGTGCTACATAAGCTCCTCTTTGGAACGGGCAATGTGTTCTTATGCATGTCAGCATTTGATTAGCTCAGTGTCAATGGGTTCATCTAAGATTTCTATTCTGTGCCAAGAGAAACTGAAGAATCTGATATTGTCAGATTTCACTAATGGTGACAGGCAGAAATGAAGTGGATGGTAATGGTTCTTACTTGCACAAAATGCCATCACAGAATCTCTCTTCCACAAGATGCTGGAAGGACTTGTTAAACTGTCCCACTTAACATGAGAGCACTACTTTGTTTGTATTGATGACTGGTGTGTATATGAAACTCGCCTGCATAATGTTTTGTGGCTCTACGTTTGCTTGCTATGCAGTGAAAGTACTTACTCCCATTTAAAACGTAATTTACATCGATTCTAGTAGACATTAGTCACTTTTTCCCCTTCCTCCCTGCCGTTTGGTGACGGCAACATGGAGAGTTAAGTACTTCAGTCTAAAAAAAAAAAACAAACCTTATTTTTACACTCAAGTTTTATAGCTAAATGTAATAACTGAGATAACAGCGGACAGAAAAATGAGCAGCAATTAAAGGTTACAGTCGTCGTGGTTAGTGTGTCCTGATAGATGCATGATATGTGTCTCACAGTGAAGTGGTTGTACTTACGCCACACAACAAGGTGCGAGCAGTAACTTGTTGTAGGGTTTGTTGTAGACAGACAACGGCTCCTACACGTCCCCTAAGATATAATTAGGTGAAAAAAAAAGGTGTCATTTGGTGTGAGACAGAAAGTGTTTGCGCATTTTCATAGAGCTGCCTTTGGGGACCAAGAAATTGTTTGTGTGAACTGACCCGAGCTGTTGCAGTGTTGCAGACCAGTATGACCGAGGTGACACATTTTACAGCACACGGCCAAGGAGATGAAATGCAAAAAAGTTTTGATTACAGAAGCTGTAGCATGTTGCACATAAGAATTTCAGAGAGATTCCGTTATGTGTATGCCTGCCAACAAATAGTTCAGACAATAAGTACCAGACCTCACTATAAAGTCCGTGCGACTTTGTAAGAGAAACAGGATGGAGAATTATTGATGGCACAGATAAAAATTCTGCAGCAACAGCAACAGATTAAAAGAGCAACGGGACCCGGTCCTATGGATGAAAGCCTCGAAATGCAGTTTGTTGTCGCATCGGTGTGGGATTGTGTTAATCATCTGTCATTCCTGTCTTCTAGTGTAGAGTGTAGCAGAATGGCACGGTTTAAATTGGCGAGCAAAATGTGCGAAAGCTCATCATCTGTGTTGTTTCAGCCCTGATTTGTTGTCACATTTCTCTGCCCAGGGAGACACATCAGGCTCTGTCGTCAGCAGCACAAGGACGCAGAGCAAAAGAAGACAATGATGTGGCGGTGACATAGCTCACAGAAGCAGATATTGCTCATTGTGCCTATCGCTAGAAGCTTTTTTTTTATGCTTGTGTTGTTTGACTAAGAGGAACACCAGTGGGCTGTCCTTGGTTATAGCTTTTTGATGTAGATTCTTTTAGTAAGGCATGGAGAAGATGAGGAGGAGGACTGCTTGGGAGAAAGCAATTTTCAATAACATTAATTTTGATCTGATTTGGAAAAACGTTGAAACAAAGCCGGCCTCTTTTTGTTGTTTGCAGGCTCTCTGGCTTTTTTCTTTTAATCTTTGCTAAGGTTATGGTTGCTCTGGAGTCCTGAGGATTTGTATTTTTTATTTACATTGTAGTAAGAATTTACATTTCATTTATATATCTGTCTCACCGGACGTAGCACTTGTTGCTGTCCTACTTTCAGAATACCTTCCACTCTTCATTACCTTTTATCTTGGCTTTTGTTCCTTAGCCTGTGTGACTGCTTTCAAACCACCACTGAGACAACGTGTGTGAGATTTCATCTTTGAAAACATCAGCAGAGCGGCAGATAAGATTTGTGTATCCATGGTGAGGAGCCCAGACACAATGCCTGATAGCAACCGTCCACTTGGCTAATGATGACTGACCCACCGCAGCTCCATCAGTGGGTCAAACAGATCAATGGAAAGATGAAAGCCACACTCAGCAATATCCTAAACCTTTTATGTATGTTTTTAAATCTGTTTTGCCAAGTATTTTAAACGAGCCAAAGCAATTGCAATAAATGGCTGCTTGCCTTTTACTATCTTCATACAGTTGTGACTTGACATTCACAGTGAGCATTACAAGAAGGACTTTCAGGTTTCCAGGCAAACTGGAACATTTCCGTGGTCTAGGACGTCTGTGAATGTCATTAAAATCACCCCCTCTACAATTTCTGAGCCACATTTGGCTTTTGTTGCATTTGTCCAAACCATCTTCAGCCCTGGTGATGTGGCATCAATCTTTACCAGCTCTGTTCCAGGTGATGAACGGATGACTCTAGAAGACAAACTTGATGTTCACTTGATGTGATCTTGTTGTTGGTGGGTAAATGAGCTGGGTAGACGATGTGGTTCAGGTATCTAATTTGTGCTTCCTGTCAATCAGTTTCCACTCAGAAGTGAAGAAGAAGAAATAAAGAAAATTCTGACGGGTATCCCAGCTTCTTCCTTGTCTTGTAGCACCTTCATTGAGAGTTATGTGCCACAGAATAGTGTTAGAAGGTGGGGTGCAAAATTTCTGTTACTGGTATTTTTTTAAATGATTTTCCACCATACATTATTCTGTGTGAATGGCATTTTCTGACAGAGAAGTCAGGCTAGTCTCTGACTATAGCACAGAAGGTGTCAGTGCTATTGTGACTTTGTAAAAAGGCAGCGAGTTTGCTGGGCGCTTTGTTGTTGCTTTTCCCGTTTTGGCCCTTGGATGCCCATCAAACCGTAAATCGACCCATTTCGGACTGGAAGCGGAGTTGATTGTGCTGGCACTTTTATATTTATGGCCACCCCACAGTTTGCAGCCCCCACAGTCAAAACAGAAACAAGTTCAGCTGAGGCTGGGGAGCACAATAGAGAGGCACTTTGCTTTGGGAGCTGCTGCAATGCTAAATATAGCACCGACAGCGCCGTCGCCAGGCTGATTTGTCCAAGAAGAGAAGATTATAAAACCAGACCATGGCCATGCCCAGCTGAGCCCCATCTCACTTTGAGTGAGGGGCAAGCAAGAGAGCCTGTCTGCGCTCTGACACCTCTCCTAAATTTATCATCGTCAGCCTTGAATCGGGCACAGCAAGTATTCCTGCTCGAACACAACACCACACTCTATTTTGACTCCCTGGTCAGTAAATGAGTTTACCTGCTCTCTACAGCTGCAGCCCTCACAAGCCATTTACCCATTTCATGCAGTGCGAGCGGTCAAGGTAATGAAAAGGTGCTGTGTCTCTCTACATGAGCATCCTCTTATGTTTCCTCACACACAGTGTACTCTCCGAGAGCAGCCTGACAGAGGAGGGATCCCAAGAGGGGCAGCAGCTTAGAAGCAGCGCTGTGTTCCCGGGCCCAGCTGAGAGAAGTAGAGGGACTGTTATCTCTGTTCCAGGCAGCACGCTGAGAAACATCCGCCGCTACCGGGAAGACTACGGGGCCTACTTGCACGTTGTAGCTCATGAGACCGTTGGCAGTTTTAACCCCTGGGCCATATCTGAAAGGTAAAGCAACGACAGCGAAGGCTACTGTTACCTACTGCAGCTTCTTCAATCCTTCTGCCGCAGTCAATCTGTAGCTAATCTGAGCTCATTATAAATTCACCTCCTCGTACGTTTAAGACAATGTAAAACAACCTCAATTCCATTTTTGTATCTTATTGTCAGAATATGCACCCAGAGCCACAGTTAACCAGTTAACCAGTCCTTGTTACACCTTCTGACGTGTGATGGTTCCGACATTCTGAGAGGACCATGCAGGGTGTATGGTTTGCATTCCCCATTGTTCTTGTCTCCCACTCACAGAACTGTATGCTTACCAGAATTAAGAAGCCGTCCAATTGTCTCTTTTCTTACATACAGTAGCATATAGTCATGCCTTCTACTGTATTCTGACACAGCACAGAAACCTGCCTGTATGCCAAAACATGAGCAAAGTATGTGTATGAATATGGAAATGCACAAAGGCAGTGTTACATTTGCATAGTTGGATGAAATTGTACTATTTGGAGCATTTAACATTTCACAGTTCAACAGCAGACAGTTACTCTGATTATTGTGGTGCACTGACAACCTAACGATTTGACATTCTTGGGACTTTTTAGATGCATATGTCACGTAGCCTGTGTGTTGCTGCGTGAGTATCTTTGTGTGTGTTCCAACAGATAATGATCAAAACACTGAGCTGCATCAAGATCAAACGCCTTTTGAGTTATTTTCTTCATTTGAGCTTGTCTTGTCCAGCTCTGAAAGTCAGACATGCTGGTTTGGAGGAAAACTTGCTTTAATTCTGTCTTCTGCCTGTTTGCAATTAATGACATAAAGCTGCAAAGATGATGATTGACACTGAGCTAAGCTCAGATGACACGTTTTAGTGAGGTAGCCATTTTTGTTTCCCCCGAGCTTTTAGCCGAAACTGTAATGTACCTTGGTTTTATGAGATACGCTTTAAATAATGTCATATTTGACAATATCCTATAACACAGACTCATAGTATAACACCAGCAGAAGGGTTGCCCTTCCAACCAATCAGGAACGGCCAAACACGGTGCGTGATATGTAGATAAATGATATATCAATCAATCCAGGGCATCAAATGCAATTTAAAGTCTCATGCTACAGCTTTAATTTATTTTCAAATTGTTTAGTCTCTGGTCTTCGACCTTCCACTTTGTACATGTTAACGTCCGAAATTGGCTGAAAATCTGTTGTGTTTTTGAGACATTTTCTTTCACACATCTCTGATCCTTGTCATCTCTCAGCCTGGCGGAGGAGTTACTGTCGGAGGCCGTGGTGGATGTGGCAGCAGAGTTTCAGGACATTGTGGAGGAGTACGCCGAGGCCGTCTTCACCTCAGAGTTTCTCCAGCCTGTCCAGTCACCTGCTGCTTCACCTGCTGCCATGGTCATTCAGTAGGATGTTACAACATAAGGGATGCAGCCTTACATATAACTGTCATGTTTGTTTTTGCGGAAGATCTTTTCAGAACAAGTTTATTTTGTTGACTGTAAACAAAGACTTTTTTTTTTTGTAAATTAAACTTTTTTCAGAATATCTGAAAAAAGTGTTTATACATATAACTTTATTTATTTGGGGTTGTAAAAATTTTAATGTCACCACACCCAACGACTGTCGGTTGCACATTGAGCATTAGTCACGTTACTGGTTATGGTCCGTCTGTATTTGTGATTGGATTCCTCTGGGAAAGTTAGTTTAGATAAGCATGAAGAGACCATTACAGAGGATTATAAGATTACCTCTCTCCCCTTGGACTTGGTTGAATACTCCCTGAGGATTTCTCACACTTCCCATTTTCAAATTGGAACATGAAAATAAATTGCACTTGGTCTCAACCAAAAGGGTGCAGGAAAAACCAAGCACATCATGTGTTTAATCTGTTGTAACGTGATTCCTTTTTTTTCCCCTTCGCTTTCATGTCTAAATAAACAGTCTAAACATAGCAAAAAGGGGCTTTATTTCCACTCACTGTGTATATTCCAGAGTCCACTGTGAGTAAGTACAGGAAGAGAAAGGGCTAAATATGTGTGGAAATGAATTCTTAGAACTAGTTTAGAACTGAATGAATGTGTTTTCACTTCCTTCCTCAAGTCACAATATGAAATAATCATGAAGAGACGTGTCAGTTTTGAATGCCTGGATGAACAGGATGGGATCAGCTCACCCTTGAGAACCGACATGAAAGCCATACAGACCGAATGAGGGGACACATCCAGATGTTGTTCTGGGCCTGTGGGGACCAGAGTTTGACAGCGAACAGACAGGTACTGAATGAATTAGCTCACGTTGAATCAGCTGCACGTATTTTCTCCGAGGCTGAGTTCTGCGTGGGCGTCTGAAAATACGTGCAGATTTTCACAAGCTCGGGCAGAGTGCAAATTTCATCATTTCAGTTTAGGACAAAGTCAGGGGAGTGTTGCTAGGTTCAAGACAAATTTCTTCTTATTTTAATTTGATTCAGAAATCTCAAATGTATGTTACTTTCAAGTAACATTTGAAAGAAGAAACGATATATTTTCATTTCTGCCACCTCAGCAGGAACCACTTTGCATTTCACTGAGACTGTGGTGTCAGCATTTCCGCTTTTGTTATTTACTTTTTATCATATATTTTCCTATGGATGGGGTGCATTATAGTCGTCAAAATGTATTTAGCATTTTAGTGCTTCTATTTAAATGGATTCCTAGCATGGATATTTATCAACAGATGTTACTTAGCACTGTTTTGCACATTATTATAAATTCTAATGGTCAAAGAGATTCGGCCTTGCCGCCAGCCATTACCTCATTATTAGAGCCGATTTCAGCATTGGTGAGGACACACATGGCTGCACAGTATTCATGAGGCACTGAGCGGCCGCTTTGCTGTACAGGTACATCAAGGCTGCTTGGTGACATCTGCGGTGCATTTTTACATTTTTACCTGATGCCTCAGCATTTGCAACAGTTTGATCTAAAATCTCATGGCTTATTAGTCGTGATTTATGTTCTTGCAGGATATTCTGTTGGAGCTAAAGTGTCCAAGGGATGATTTCTGCTGAGATACAGAGTCTTCATCAAGCAGTTATGCAAATAATGCATTTTACATGGAAAATTTCCTGTCAGAAGCTCCTTTCTGTTAAATTACTTTGCACATTATTTGCCATTTCACATCTTATAAAACACCTGTAACTGAAAAGCAGCTTTTGACTTTTCGTGTCATTATTTCAGTCTGCTTTGTTTTGCTGGCAGCTGCTAGTTATGAAGTTATTTTTGGAAACAAGTAAGGAAGCAGGAGTTGCTGCAGAGTGCCAGACAATACTCACACTCACAGATTGTGAGACTAAAAAGATTATCCTCCAACCTCAAAGTAAATGTGAGTCTTAAGTTGAGTGGATATGTAGAAAATCAGTGGGTTTCTTTATTTCTTCTATAGAATAGTCACTGACTTACAGAATAGCTCCGTTCAGCAGGAAGAGAAGAAGAATCCTTTCTTCCATACGTTATATATCAACTTATCCTTATCGCTTCTTTTCAGGAATAATTACAGTAAACTAAATACAGTCTGCTGAGAGGAGACCGAGTGGTTTATTTAAGATTAGTGATCAAAGCCAAATGGAATTTCAGGAGATACATTAAAAGTGCTTTTTTAACACAATCAAAAAATAGTCCATTAATCAGTAATTTTATTAATAAAACACGTTTTTACATGTATTCCAGGAAAACTAAGAATGACTAAACTAAAGACAACTAAATGTATCAATACTCGTTATGCAAAATAAACTTTTACAATGTTGAAAATCTTTTAAATCTACAAAAATACATACATGGATTAGGCCTTCAGTCGATAATAATTCTCACATTTTACAATGTAAAGATAAAATATGTTAAAGTAAAACGTTTGCATCCCCGTATGCTGAAATGGCAATCTTTTTTTTATCAACATAATATTTGTTATACAGTCAGTGAGCGCCAATCTTTCTTTATCATCAGAAGTAACAATAATTGAGTGTATAAAAAAGTCATAGTAAAATTATGAAAATTACAAAAGTTAAATGTAGCATGTGATAAAATGCTGCATAAGAATATAAAACAAACAGTCACTCTCCACAGTCAATCATAGTTTGAACAAGTCAGGATTGTTCCTTCTGGATATAAGCACACCTGGAGTATGTTACAAACAAAGAAGGTTTTGGAACAAGATTATTTGGACTGAAGACACCAAAGTCCATTTGTTGCTAAGGTCTGTGTGGTGAGGGAAAAAAAAAACTGCGTATGAGAAGAACATCACAGTAATTACATGGTGAAGGCTGGCTGGTGTTCTGGTGTGTGTATCTTCATCAGGGGTTGGAGCTCTTCATAAACTGGAAGGAAGAATGAATGCCGACCTTTGTCAGAAGATTTTACAGCAAAGCCTCCTACCATCAGCCGGCAAAGCTAAAAATGAAGATGCAGTGGATAGTTTAACAAGAGAATGATTCAGAGCAAAGTCAACTCAGGAGGATTTAAAAAGAACACGGTGAATGTTTTACAGCGACCTTCACAGTCTCCGGGATTAAATATCATCGAACACCAGTGGATAGATTTGAAGAACGGTGCACGTGGCAGACAACCAAGCAATCTGGTAGATTTGGAAGGATGGGCTAAATTATCTGAAGAGATTCAAATGCTGCTCAGAGGGCAGAGAGCTTGGAGGAGGTCCAAAAAGCAAGCGGAGGACATCATCTAAGACACAAAGTGGAATGCAAACCTATGCAGTGCGACAATTGTCATATTTATATAGGATGAGTTTTCTTCTTCTAATGATGAAGCAGCATTGTTTGGCTGAAGACCTAAACATTCCTTCCTTTTGTCGACATAAATGAGCCAGCTAAGCCACTGTCCTCACAACAATGGCAGTGTAAGTCTCACGTTGTGTAAGAGCACTGTGACAGACACGCTGTGGAATGTTTTAATATAAATCATCATACTTTTAAGGTGCAGAAATCATGAGCCTTTTGTTCAGCACCATCAACTCTACTTAGTTGTGAATGGTGCTTTTCTTTCCGCCCACAAGGTCACTGAATCTTTTTCTCAGACAGGAAACAACAACAAATCTGCACCTCGGGTGCTAAATTCACTTTGCTGACTGCCAAGTTTATTTTGCGACTCTGTAATAGCTCCCAGAAAGTCCTGCACTGCCGAAACAGGTCTTGCCTTCGTTTTCCAAAAGCCCCACAGTGGCTATTCCACCATCAACATCCTTCCACCTGTCTGACTTTGTGTGCGCCTGCACTTTGTTTTCTCAAAGTCTGACGTCGCAGCACATTAGAGCTTTGTGGACCTTTGCAGTTCAAATCATCGACATAATCCAGACTACTTTGATTCATTTTTTAACCATCTTGTTGCACTGGTGTGTCGTGGGTAACATCAGTCCTAACTATAGAGAAGTGCTGTATTGTTGGACTTCACAGTGGGATGAAAAGAATCCCTCCGAAGGAAATTCACTTAACTCAATTAGCCTTTTGTTTCTGTCGGATGCAGTCAGTGCAGCCATTTGTAGTAATCAGTGCAATCCGTCGTGCTGGCGTCCTGGCTTTAAGGCTCTTTTTCTATTAGTTTTTCTTGGTGGGATCTCAGCCCAGCATTCCGAGCCAGAAGTGTATTGTCGCGGGCTTTCATGATAAATACAAATCGGCTGTGCGTATTCCAAGTGGACTCCTTCAATGTAGCATGTCCGGCTCTCAGATTCGGCCACAGGCGCTTTCCTCTATCAATATTCGTTTGGGCAGGATGAGTCCAGGCTGCCGGATGATGGGACTGTGTGACTTTGTGCACAGGAGAGACAAATACAGCAGGGGTTACATTAGTGACCTTTCACACGTGAGCACGTGCTGAAAACCTGTTTTGCAGCAGCTGATGCTGGATGAACGTGGGAATAAAGTAGAGGCCATTAGATAAACCCACTTATACTAGACCAGATCTCACACGTGGATTTGAATCATTTCAACCTCACAGTCCTATTTTATGCTTAAATAAAAATGCACCGTGTTTAGGTTTTTATTCTGTCGGTGCTTGTGTTATTTTGTCCAGGTGGCTGCCCCTGCGCGACTGCAGTGACAGCTGCCGCTTCAGTGACGGATGGATGGATGGATGGATGGATGGATGACAGGGGTGGCAGCTTTCACCCCTCCATCCTTACACCTCGTCTTGTCTATGTCCTCCTTCATAAAGTCCACGTGCACAGTAACATCCACGCTTGTTTAGGATGCAATAAATCCTGTGTGATAAATGACTTCTGTCTGCTTTAGTTGTAACATTCAGTGAAATCATGAGGTTTCATTTCTGTAATATTTCTAATTGCTCTGCTGGTGATAAGAATTTTTGTCATCCAGCAGAAGAAAACCCAGGAACACTGTGTTTTATCTGCTGTGTGTTTGGTGTTAAACGTGTATGAACCTCACCACATCTTCTCCATAAGCAGCCACACGCTCGCAGTGGATTCTCCCACTTCATAATTCCGTGTCATTCACAGAACCCTTGTGTAACGATGCTTCCGCTCTGAGATCCAACAGATTTGATTCACCAATTTAATTAAACGAATCGTGCCAGCGACAGTTTAATGGCTTTCGCGTCCAGTGCTTCTGCAGATCTAAATCTGACTCGTTTAAGTACTTTTTGACCATTATTATTTTTTAAATTTTTTTTTTTGACAAAGTCAGAGGAGAGTGTGTGGACAGAGGACGCAGCAGTCGCGGCCGCGGACGTGCGCACACCGCTGGAGGCAGTGGCGCTGCAGAGCGGCAGCCTGTTTTCAGGAAACTCCTGACTGATGTGAGCGGCGGAGAGGAGGCGAGCGGACGAGCGCCGGCTGGGCATCACATGCGAGCCAAGTGTGCACGGAGTCGGCTATGTGTGCGGCAGGGGCGGCCCGACGCTCGCTGGGGACCCGACACAGGTGAACGATCCCGCTGTCTTCTCCCTGTAAACTGCCTCCTGTCCACGGGCGAGAGGGGAGCGACACAGCAGCCGCATCTGCCCCGCGCCCGCGTCAAGGTGCAGGAAGAGAAGAGGAGCCGCCGCCGCTGCCGCCGCCGCGCCGAGCGAACGTGACGCTTTTACCGAGTGACCGCAGAGACGAGGGACGCCGCACGGGGAGAGGACACTATGTCAAAGGAGACGAGAGGAAAAGGTAAGGGGACACTCTGTCACGCCACACGCACGCTCCCGCGCTAACAGGTAGAAACCGGCGGTCTCGCGCTGCCGGCTATTGGCGCGCACAGCCGCGTGCGGCGCGGACGGAGAGGCGGGCGGTCTGCAGGAATGCGCGGCGGTCCGAACTCAGTGCGTGACACGGTCCGTCCGGCTTTGGTGCGTCTTTCCGTGGGTCCGTGAGTCAGCCAGGAAGCCTGTCTGTCTGTGACGCGCATGGGGCAGAAAGAGGGACTGGGCAAATCGTGCCAGGTGAGACCTGCACAGACCTGGAGACGTTTACGCCGTGTGAATATGGGGGCGATGCTATTTTTAGTAAAACCATCCAAATGTGAGCAGAGGCCACAAAAAAAAGAGTCTTTTTGATGAAACAGAAGTGCACATTTCTCTGTTCTCCTAGGACTGAGGACACGTTTGCACTAAAGGACAGAACAATGCCGAGGAGTTCGGTGCATGTCAAGTAGAAACCGTCAGCTTTTCGTGCACTTCCTGTCATTGTTGGATTGGAAATGTGTTGACAGCAGCTTGGCCTCTGAATTTGTGACATTTTGCTGGATAAAAGGCTCATTGTTGCTCATTCAAATGATTCCACATGCACCTGTTCGCTTTGTGTTTTCACCTAATTTCGCCACCCTCCAAAAAATACAGCACTTCAGGAGGTTTTTTATTTATTTATTTATTGTTAAGATTGCTCATCCTCTTCTTTGCAGCTGCCTCAGTTTATGGTCGTTCGCATAATGTTACAAGCTGCTGAAAAACAGATTTCAAGGAATTTTTACTGAGTATCAAGTTGGTTGGTCAAAGCTTCAGGTGTTAGTGAGAAATCTCCTCAGCAGGACATTGGCGTCGTTTCCCTGTGGAGTCGCACGTCTGCCCTAATGAAGAGCCTTTGAGCGAGTTACTGAAACTGGTCCAGCTTCAGGGTTTTGCCCTTTTGTACGTGGCCTTTGTGCTCCGACCTTTTCGGCGAGGCGGGAGTGGATGGAGAATACCCCTGAAAAGATCAATAAAATATCAGATCGTCATTCAAGTGACATGGGTAAAATGGCTCTCACCTAACGACCAGCTGATTTTAAAAAAGCACCAGGCTGAGATCAGGAGTTGCCCTGGAGTTTGTCATGAACTCAGCATCACCATCCATTCATTATCCAAACTGCTTGTCCCGTTAAGGGTTGTGGGGGCTACTGGCACTGATCCCAGCTGTGATTGTCAGGGCTGACGCACACAGAGACAGATGTTCACGCTCACGTTGACACCTACAGGCAATTAGGAGTCAGCAGGTAACCTAACCTGGATGTGTCTGGATTGCAGACAGGAACCCCTCGCAGATACAGGGAGAACATGCAAAACCTAACTGTGGATCAGTGTGTGTAGTCTGGTGACTCCATTTTAAATTATTAGATCATAGAATCATTTTCTGTGCTGATCCAGTTAATGTCACTTTGTTGTTTGATGCATTTGATTTCAGTGCAGCAAACACATGAGCTTGAAGAACTGCTTTTGGCAGGGAGATAAAGTGGTTTAACAAACTGGGTAAATGACCATCCTTCAACAAAGTAACTGTTGGTCATTGTCGCTCTTTTCTGTTGCTGAAATACTCGCATGTAGTTTCAATTGATGTTTTACTGGTCAAGAAATATTGAACCTGCATGCGCATCAACCCTCCCCCCCGTTATTATTGTTAAGACGGATTTCTCTTGTTGATTAGACACGAAAAACCAGAAACATGTGACTTTTTAGTTTGTACGAAGCTAAACAAAGATGTGGCCTGGACTATTTTAATGACATTGCCTCACTTGACATTGTGATTATTGCACAAATCACAATGATGTCATGACCCTCTACCTTTCCTGCCTGGCTTGTTCTTGCTGTAGTTGCTCCTGTAGGGTGGGGCCTACAGGAAACGGGAGACACCTGGGCCTGGTGTGACCTACGTGTACCGTATTGTGGGTATTTGTTCTTTTGCTTTGCTTTTACAACATGGCTGACACAACACGTTCCCACTCATCCACACCTTTCACCACTGACACAGACTTTACACACAGACTCATTTTTCCACCACTCCCACCGCGCTGTAACACTGATGATGCTGAAACGATACACTGTACAGCTCAAAGTCGTCTACTGAAAGAAAGCCTGGTTTCAGTTCTTCGGGACTATCACTGCACGTGTGAACAAAGTAGTGTAAAGCATTGTGTGGCTCCAGTGGGAGCTCCATGAAATTGCCTCAAGCAATGTCACTTGAGTCAGCGTTGGTCACGGCTGACAAGTACAAGTTTGAGAATGAAAACATCTGGGGGTGTGGATCTGGAAATAAGTGATCCTACATGGGATGTCACGATCCAGTTTTTTGACCGTAATGTCCATTTTAGGAATATAAGGTAAATGCTGATACAGATTACAGTCTAATACTAATATTTAGCTCTGTTGCAGTGAAGGTTGGTTCAAATATAGAAACACTCAGTTTATTTGCAATTGTGCTGTTTGGACACCTCTAGGTCCTAGCACATCTCTGTAGCCCACATTGTCGCTGCTCGAGGCCACTGCAGCTGCCTTAGTTGCTACTGCTAAAACATGTAACATGTAAAATGACATGCCCGAATCCCCAACCAAGCCGTGGTGGTGGTGTTGCATTTGTGGCCTACATACAGTAGGTGCCACATTTTAATGAGGAAGAATGCACAAAAACTGCACAAACCTGTCGTAAATCACTCGTTTCAAACCAGAGAACACCACCTGTTTGTGAGGACGCGTGTGATTCAGTCATTAGCATGAATTCCCTTATAGAGCTGCTGTTTTGCTTTGTCTCATTCCTAAAAATGTCCTAGAGGAATAAAACAAAAATTGGAATTTAGCATTGCAGATATCTAAGATGCTGTCATAAATGCGCGTTAGACCAGAGGACGAGACTAAACAGAGACATGCGACAACACCATCCTGACATGGAGAAGCCACTGAAACAGTCCACTGAAAATACTAAAATACATCTTGGTTAATCAGCAGGCTCTGGAATACTGAATATTACTTTAACAACAAAGGCCCAACAAGGGTTCCTGTGGCTCAAGAGATAGAGCGGGTCACCCACCCTGGTTCAATCCCCAGCTCCTCCAGTCAATTTGTTGAAGTGTCCTCAAGCTGGCACATAAGTCCATAAAGAAGGAAGGCCTCTCCCTGCCACACTCTGCACAGCCCTTCAGGTAGTCATGGTAATACAATTATAATAAATGAGGAGCTGCAAAACACATTAATCAAGCACAAGTAAATAAAAGTCTCTTGTTTATAGAGTTTGAAGTGAACGTTTAATGTGAAAGCCTTCTTTTACGTTAAAACATGAGGGGGCATACTGTATCTTGAAGTGAATATTATATGTTGAATTGATCGCATCTGAATTCAGAATTCTTTTAGATTACGTTCAGAGTTAAACTAAGATGTGTCTGCCTGCAAAGACAGGGCAGCCTAACTGTTCAAGACCCGTTCCATACGCCTTGACCATTGTGAAGAGAAACTTCAGCATAAAATTGTATGTACAAAATTGACGGATGCCACATGTCTTAATCCACTTGTGCCACTCAACAACTAGTGTGTTCTGGGATCAGGCCAATTGATTCTGCAGCGTCACAGGAGTGTAGTGATGTACTGATTTAAGAAACTTTAGCAATGTTACAAGAATTTGAAATTACTCATGAGGATTTGAAGATTCAGCAGGAGGCATAAGCCAAAAAACGGGTTAATGAAACGGCCTGTTGGTGATATAAATATGCAAAGCAAGAACTACTGTAGAAACATGCTGAAGATGCTTTTCTCTGAAACACAGGTATTTGGGTCACAGAGTGTGTCAAGGGTTTGTTTGTTCAGCACTTGGGAAATTTAGATCAAGACGTGTTCAGATTTGTGTGAATCAAACCTGCTTTTTATTAAAAAATGTCAGGAGATTGAGATGATCAGGGAAGAGATAGTTATCCACCGGAAAGGAAGCAAGTTGCTCTATTTTTAGTAGAAAATCTCACAAGACAGAAAAAAACATGTTTGAATCTCAGCAGCTGCAACTGGATATCTCCACTAAATCTTAATGATATTGTTTTGAGCCTCACCGTAAAATTCACTCGCTAATGGAAACTGCGCTGTGAGGCCTCACGTTATTTCAACCAAGCTCTATAAAATCCTTTGAACCTTGCAATGCTCCAGCAAACCAGTGGCAGATTGATGGCGACGTGCAGGATGTGTTCAGGCTACTCTATCTGAAGCGTGCACTGTATCTGTGTTTTTTATTAAATATCGCTTGACTTCAGCTCACAGTGTGACCTGTGAAGAAAGAAACACCTCCTCGCACCTCCACCAGCATGAGCAGAGGAGCCTTTTTTCCTATTTGTAACTTTCACTTATGCATGCAGATCTTATCTGTTCGATTATACAGTAAGTGGCCTGCGGAGGATTCCACACTTCTTAATTCTAATTTAAATTTTCTCTCCTGAATCAATTGAGAGCAAAATTTGCACGTATTATCTTGGATATGGACTGTGAAATAAAAGGTGGGGGTAATATACAGTAGGCATGCTGCATATTTCATCATTAATGTAAAACAGCCACTGTTTATGGATGTAAGCTTTCCAGTTTGCTGTGTCTTTCTTCAGCTACTGCAGAAACATGGCCTCACGCCCAGATTCACTGACTGTCCATCAAAACACAACACAATTCCGGGTTTAATCATCCAAACACTGACGGATAATTTGAGTGAAGTAATTAGGATTTAGGAATAACGAGGGACGAAAACGTCAGTCCTGATAATAAAGCAGGTGGGCCTCAACCTTAACATTTAACTAATGGATCTCCTGCAACTGTCATTCAGTTGATCCATCACTTTCATTCAGGCTAAATTATCTCACCAACCAGTGGATAGATTGTCATGAAATTGTCCGCAGACATTCATGAATACCACATAACAAATCTTAATATTGTTCAGCTCCTGAATGCTAATGATTGCTCCTAAATATAAACAACTGATTGGATATTCGTTAATAACCTCTGGATGTTAGCTGGGATGGATATTTCCTCTGTTCTTGTCATTAGTGGACCTTTCATTTGGCTTTTTGCACGGGTTTAAAAGTAGAAACTAACACTGTGCAGCTTGAGAGTTGTTCAGGGACAGTTCAGAGCGTAGGTCATTCATGATTTAGAAACACTAATAGTCAAATATACCGCTTTAGCCTTTAATTAAATATCTTATTAATTACCTACGCATTAGGCGTGTCTGTAGTTTTGGTTTAGAGCATATTTAAGAATTTTAATTTGGTAAAAATCCTTGAAATTTTAAGAATATTAAATATTGTATTTTGTAAACACATTGTCATTGTGAGCATGTTAAAATGGGGATATTAGCATTTAGCTCAAAGCTCTGCTGTGCCTACAGAGCTACTAGCTGCTCAGCCTTGCTGAGTAAAGAGTCACAGAGGCCAGCTGTCTATCAGCCACTTTTCAGAGTGTTTCTTTGCTGGGGAAATGCAGATGCACATTTCCAGTTGTGCTCTGCTCCTCATGCAGCCAATAAACATGTTCCCACCTGCAAACGTCTGCCGCTGACGAGCTCCAACAACAGTTGAGGATTATTCACTTTGTAATGGGACCAGCAGTTTTACAGCTGGAATGGCAATTCAGAATTAGTTACATGCCTTGAACAGCGGGCAAGAAAAGCAGGAGTTCAAAGACTGTTCGGCAGCAGAGCCGTGATCCTGTAAGCACATGTTAAGGAGCAATGTGACTTCTTCAGACTTTAAAATAAAACAGAAGCAACAGTGACAGGGATCCTGAAGAACTACTAGGAGGGAAAAGTCACCATAAAGTGCAGCATTTACCAAGGAAATTCTCTGTCCCTGCTGCTGGTCTATATGGAGCTGAACCCTCACATCCGGATCATAACCAAGAGCGATGATCTCATGCGTCTGTCAACCCTAGTGCAGAATAAAATTCTGATCTACAATAAGAAGAAGAAATAAAGACATACTAATAAATCACAAACAAATAAACATGTAAAACGTACTAATTAGGATAGCACCGTTTCATAGCAGAAAATACAACATTTAAAATCCAGCACCGGACAACTATGAAGCCTGGCAACCAAAATACAACATTACTGATCATATAAAAATGCATAGGCAATCAACAGTATTACTGTAGGAGGACATGAGCCCCTTGGGTTATGAACCTGTGTGTGTATTCGATAGGCTTCCAACTGCTTAATATGTCATGACACGAAATGTAATGTAGCTACGGATCCATGATTAGCTTTCATGTAATGACAAACAATAGCATGTTCTTTCTAATGCCAGATTGCTGCCTTATGTTCTGCAATGCACCATGTGAAAGCTTTTTTTGCTTGGCCACAAGGGCTCAGAAATTACACAATAAACGTGTTGCAATTTCCAAAACTATTAATGTACTTTGCACTCTGTTGCCACACTTTTAATTAAGCGAAGGTGAATCAGAAATACTGGTTCAGGCCTGCCCCACTGGGCACAGGCAGGGAGACTTTTGGTTTTTGTTGTTTTAATCCATTTTGTGGCAGTTCCTTTGACTGTTTTTGGTAATTTGCTGTGTTTTTGCCAAATTTGTGCTTTTACTAAACTCTGTCCCACAAGAAATATGAACAGTAATTTCAGATTCTCTGAACAAGGGGCTCGCTGGCCTCCCAGACCCCTGGTCCAATGTTTTTTAGGCCAGTTCAGTAATCAGTTCATGTGTGCGGTGGGTAACATGCTGTGTGTAAAGGTGTTGTCTATATTACTTTCTTTTTGAAATTGGAGCAAAGGTTTAGCCATTACACCTTTTTAATTTTGCTACTTGGAAGCAGAGTCCACTGTTTAATTTGAATTAGTTTTACGTCTATTTCTCTGTCCTCAAGGTGACTTCCACTCCAGCGCATGTGTCACCAAATCTCTTTGAGAACTTCTGCCTTCTGATCATCTTCCGTCATCTTCGTCACGCCGCCTCCCTGAGTCGAACTGATCCCTGCTGTTTGTCCTCTCTAATAAAACTCTGTGGACTGTTCCAGCACTCAGTGTGAGGTCTAGCATGTCTGAGTGTTTTGTATTCCTCGTATTTTGTGAAATTGGATGAGCCTGTTTTTTTTTTTTTTTTTTCATTTGCTGTCTAAATAAAATAAATGAATAGCCTACCTGCTGTTTTGCTGAGGTTCAGCTGCAGGGTAAAATTAGAGCTGAAGAATGCTGAAAAGTTTCTCTCTCTTCTTCATCTTCTCTCTCTCTGTTAAGGTGAACAAAGTGAATGCAAACCATTTTCTAGTACTTAAGTGTTAAATGCAGTTTTTTGTCATGCTGCCTCTTTATAGCAGATACACTGTGGGAACATTTCCTGCAGAAAGGATTTAGCTGCTGTCAGGGATTGCACAAAGCCACTTTGTATCACTTAGTTTAATACATAATAAATACTTTATATACCATATTATACTGGACAGCCGGCTCAACAAGCAGTACCACAGCGTTCACCGGATTCTACAGAGGGGCATGCTAATGCATTCAGCCCCATGACCTTTGTTATTTTATTTGATCATACAAAACAGTGTTAATTTAAATTTAATCGCTGTTTGTCATGGGGAAGCACACTGGGCCCGTGTCAGGGAGCAGCTACTTGCAATGCACACAGCAGCTGGCGGGCTGTTATTTTAGGTCAGAGACAAGGTGGTGGCAGGGGAGCGGCTAACCTGGAGCGAAGCACAGGTCTGCTCGTTGTTTGTCACAGCCGAGCGTCCTGACGTCACACTGGTGTCTGACTGCAGAACTGGAATACAGACTTTGCCTTTTCTTTTGTTAAATCCTTTCAGGTTTCTGGCCACGGTGAAGCTTTTAGACTCCTGAAATAGACTTGTTGAAGGCTAAATTACTCTCAGTCTAATGGCCGACAGAACATGCACCTGTGTGTCCTGCTGGTGGGAGCAAATGTTTTAACTGCATTCTGACCATTTGGTGCTAATTTCCATTGTTTGCTGCTCGGTAGCACTTGTCAGAGACGTCCCAGCTAGATTGTCAATTACTCAGTTAGATTGTTATTCGGATTTTTAAAATTGTCCACAGTACAGCTGAAATGATTTGTTGTTTAGAAAAACCAGCAGTTATTAATTAGTAGCATTTTCAAACTGTTATAGTTTTGGTAGTTTCAGCTTCTCCAAGGTAAATATTCCACCCTTTAGTTGTGTGGTGCAGCATGGATGCTTGAGTGCAACATATACTGTCGTTGAGTCACATGATTTTCTTGAGTTGGTGGTTCAAAGAGAAGTGAGCAGGTAAAGGCTATAGTTGCTGTATTTCTTCTGGGAAACTACTTTTACCAAGTCCCATAATTACTCACAAACTGTACAGAAGTAGAATTTTAGATGCTTGTACTCTGAATTTTACTCCGTACATTTTACTACGATTCAGAGGGAAACTATGGAAACTATATCTTGAGCCGCTTGTCCTGTTCACAGGGAGCTAAAGTCTATCCCAGGTCTCTAGTCTATCTTAGAGCAGACAACCATTCACACTCACATTCACCCCGATGGATAATTTACAGTCACAGCTAAGCTACCACGCATGTCTTTGGACTGTGGGACAAAGCCAGAGTACCTGCAGGACAAACAAGAGGACCACATGCAAACTCCACAAAGAAAGGAGACGACAGCTCTGACCACTCAACCACCGTGCCGCCCTCTTGTTACTCCACAAATAAATTAGCTAAAAACCTGAATAAATGAGTGGAAAAACCTCACAAATGCAGATGCTCCCACAATGGAATGATTAACATTCAACCATGCTCTGGGGCAGGTTAAAAATACTAAACACGTTATTTTTCTGATTTTGGAACCAAGTGGGACAACTGGGAAAGTGACTTTGAAAGAGGCCACAGTTTTCAGGAGCTTGAGTCACAAAGACGGCTCAACTGGGTAGAGTTTATCTAAGCCTCTGCAGGGCTTAGATAAAGTGACATCTGCATTTAGATTAGTGCGATATGTAAAAAGCAAAACAGAAGAGCAATTCTTCCTTCAGAATGTATTGATAAAGGGATATATCAGTGAAGCAAACCCTCATCACAAAGACATTTTTGCACATTTGAGCTTTAAGTGACACAAAACCAAAAACACAGATCTGCAGAGATGATATCAGATCGAAAAGTGGGGGAACGTGTGATGTATAGAACAGGGGAGGCCTGAACGTTTGACTACTACACTGACGGCGTCCTGTAGATTTGCTGGGCTATTCTGATTGCGTGGTTTGGGTCCACTTCTTTTAGGTCCGACACAGAAAACCCATGAAAACTAGCACAGACCAACTGCTGCGTTGGCTCACAATTGCTGCGTCTCTGCCAATGAGAGCACAATGAGAGTGGTCTCACTCACCAACAGGCCGACATCGAATCGGCCAGAAAGCTGCCGACATAGGTCTGAGTAGCGCTGACATTGCGGGACACACCACAAAGAGCCGGCCAACACACACTGCCACACGATGGCCCAGCACTGGCCAACCTTTGGCTTCGCGTGCCACAGTCCGTGAAGGGAAGGGTCACTGTAAAACAATACAGAATTGCAACTCCCATATATGCTAATGGGAGCGGTGTGGGAGGTTTTGAATTGATGTAATGGACTGCAGTCATCACCACCATCATCAAAACACCAATCAAAGGAATATATTTCGGAAGAATGATGTTCCATCCCTCCTGCGGTGTCCAGGGACTTGTGGACACAAAGACTATTGAAGTCGTTCTGGAAGCACAATGCTCTTAGAACAAACTTTATGTTTGCTGTAAGTTTGCCCTGTGCTTTACTAGACGCTAATAAATGATAATCTATGAATGATTTATTATGGATCAACCACATAATGTTAAAATTAGCTTCATCTTTACCATCAACATTCATGTTTTAATAACTATAACATAGTTCATCTGAGATGGGTTCATTTGAACCATGAGCACTGTGGGTATGTTCTATTTAAATTTTAATACTTACATTTTGTGCATTATCACCTTCATGAAGTATGGATTTACTGCAGGACAGCTGTGCCAGTTAAGTGTATCTAATAAACTCTATAGAGATGTCCTCGTTTTTCCCCCTTTACCAGCTGATTTCTTCCTCTCCTGCTTTTCCAACAGGACTAGCATAATACCATAAAGTGTGGTCTTTATAATTTAAAGCCGCTCACATGCAATCAACCCCAAGCTGCACATACTGTATGGAGTCATTATTGCACAGACCAACGGGGAGGCTGAACAGGCTTAGTAATAATGATAATCACCTAGTCATTGCGCAGCAGCCCATTATACGTCGATGCCAGCTTCGATTGGCATAGCTGCAGTGCAGATAAATAGCATCCAGGAGAATAATGTCTGGAAGATGGAACTGACTGATCCTCTGCGCCTCTCATTGGCTGTACAGATTGATTTTAACTTTGTGCTTTTTAATGAGCTTTAATTAAATTAGAGGACAGACTATTAATAGCCACTTCTTGCTTGCACAGGACCGGGCAGACATTTCTTCGTGGGTAGTAACACATAGGTGTTCACTGAGGCAGGTCATAACAGACTCAGCAGACACAGAACCACATCTTTACGGAGGAATGCTTCATATTAAAATCAGGGGTAAAGGCCCTTCCCATTTCTTCCTCTCTCTCCACCCGCAGATATCACACTGGGGTTCGGATTGTCCAGTATTAGAGCTCTCCTGCAGTTTCTGTCTGTGTTGAAGCAGTCGTTGCCATCCCATATAACCTGGTTGCTCTTTCGGGTGCTGTTAGTTGCCTCGAGTCCCTTGGATATTGAATGCTGCTAATTACGAAACGAGGAGATTGGCACTTATGTAGTGGACAGACCATCTGCGTCGGGGAGGACTGAGGCCAATGAGATTTAAAGCTCCAGTGGGAAAAAAAAAGTCCTTTAGGATTCGTAGCAATGGATCAGTTAGGTCCTTATCACTGCAGGCTCGCTTATTATTCTCCGAACCCAGATTAGCTTCTTCACCAAACTGTGAAGTAATGTCATATTCAAGTCTCACTAAGCTTTTAACAATGCAAAGTAAAAGCCCAAAAGACAAAGTTAATAACCGACAGTCTGTTGAATGCTCGTGAATGGATTACTAAATACCCACGTGTCCAAAAAGTCAGGGGCCCCTGGCACAGAACGCCTGTGTAAAGTTAAGCAAGTGTTAATATTTCTTGTTTGAAAGCTATACGACTCAGCGTAATAACAAAGTGACAGCAAGAGGGAAAAATTGATCAAAATTAGACACAAAATGACCTCTGATGACCCCACTTTGTGTTTTTTTTGTCTGTGTCTGTGCCAATGGGCCTGTTTTTTTAAACGAATTTGTCCAGGTGTGCGCTTTACTGTTACCATGGCTTATCAAAATGTAAAAGAGGGGGTCTGGTTATCATGGATATCATTAGCATTTAAAGCAACAGGAACCAAAAGTGCTTATTCTGAGTAGGGCTGCGGCAGACGGAGTGAGAAGGGGCTCTCACACAAGTCTTCTCAGGAGCCCAACACTGAAAAAACTAAACACTATAGTAAAAGTCCAAAAGTATTAGCTCAATAAATAGCAGTTAAAAAAACACTAATGTACATTGCCTCATTATTGTATGTTAGATTATGAATATACTGCTGTAATAATTTTCTATTTGTTATCAATCGGACTGAATGACCGCATAAACTGTTCAGATGATCACACGACTGGAATCTAAATTGGACTTAGTTGCTGTCCAGTCCTGAGGTCTTCCAGTCCAATGTGAAATGTAATGATTCTACATTAAAATATGTTCTAATTATGATTCTACTAACTATAGTTATTAAATACATGTATCAAAGTAAAAATACATTATGTGCCATGAAGAAGTTTCCACCAATAATCTCAAGAAATGCCACGTATTCTGCTGCTGTGTATTACACCAGATTCTTTGGTAAACCTCTCTAACTTTTGGCACATGCAGTTACATTTACAGCTCCAGAACTGGATAACTAAATATTTCATCACTGCTACCACAAATAACCTGTAATTAGTTAATTAGCCAGGTAATTTTTTGTTGAAAGTGCCATGTGCGATGGAAACACAGTTGTGTGACCTAACGCTCACTCAGGCTTTCCACTGAGTGAGCAGACACAGACATCAGATCCGTGTTGGCCGGTGGAGACCATAACCTTTCTCAAATTCATACATGAAACAAACAACAAATCATATAATCAATGCTTTATTTTCATACTATTTTCTACATGGGGTTCAGGTTTTCCATCACTTGAATTTTGGCTAGGTCATTATATTGACCCTCTTCTTCTGCCCCATGAACTATCAATCATCATTTACAGCATCACTGAAGAAAACTAACTTTAACAAGAATTCATTCTTTTTCTCTTCTACACTCTGAATCACAGCTTCTAGGTGATTTAATTTCTTGAGTAGCAGGAACAAGACAGGATGCAGGGCGCACAGTAGATAAAGTTTCTCCAGTGCAGCTTCACGGGTTCCTCCACAAAGTCGTAGACGGTCTCACAGATGCACGTGAAGACCAGAACCTGTCGTCTGTCCTCTGCAGACTGTCACTCTTATACGTCTGTATCACTGCTCTCCTGCACTCAGGAAAGGTCTCAGGGTGTCTCAGGATCCACATTCTCGAGCTCCAAAGACACAAATACTGTGACATTAAGCACCGGCATGCAAATAATAGGTGTCAAACTCAAGGTTTCTTTCAACAATATCATGCTGGCATTTCTTCTGCAAAGGACTGGAAATTCAACTAACATATGATATACAGTCACTAGGCCCATGCACGGGGTTGTTCAATCACACAAGCGCTCATTCGGCTTCAGCCGAATTGTTTTCTATTCATAGCATTCATTGCTTTCATTGTTGAGCACTGCATGAGGTGCCGTTTCCTTCTTCTCTATGCGGCTCCCTGTTGCTGTTAATGAAAGAAGTCAAGGTGCAGTTACATATCAAACTTTTCTCTTGTTGAGTTGTTTACAGTATCTGCAGTACCACCGTAGAAGATGGACAAAGCCTCCAAGTGCTGCAAAGTGTAGCACAACCTGCTCTTAGTTACTAAAATGAGAACTGAGAGTTTGTGCATTATGACGCAGGATGATGAGCACTTGTCATTGTTGCTGCATTTGTTTTTCGTGCTATCACAAGCTACATTTTGTCATCTCCACAGGCCTTGAGTGTCTGGGCAGACTCTCGTAGGCAAAAACATTGGCCGTCTGCAGTCCTAGTGAGCCGCCTGCTTACTTCAACGCCCCTCAGCAGTTACACATGTTGTTCAGTCAAGTACAACACACAGAGGAGCTTCTTCTCATTGTTGCTACTGTCCAGACTTCCACTTTGGGGAATTTATAATCCATGTCGGTTCAGACATTCCCACACCTGTCGCTCTATTTATGCCACTTTGAGTTTTGAAGAAAGTGCTTCTGCGTGCAGCTTGTGACACGCAGAAATGATGCTTTTCTCTGAAAGACATCTGCAGGATGAATTCAGCTGAAATTACACCCAGCTGCATGATGAATCCCCAGATGATCAGACCTGGTACAAGTCAAACACCATCCTCTCCAGAGACTTAACAACTTAATGAAACACAGATGAAATGCTCTTGAACCTTTGAACTGTGCGCTTGTTGAGCATAGCATCGACTTTGGACCCGCTGAGACTGGAGGTGTTAGAACTCATAGTCTCATTGGCTTTTACCTGTATTTGCTTGTACTTATCCACTTTTTTCTGTTGCTCTTACTTGAGTGCAGTAAATACTGTACACCAACACTGCAGAAAAGGGAGCTTATGATATTTTTAAAAATTGTTTTATTAGATAGCCAGAGGCAGTTGCAGTCTAAGGTCCAAGGCATGTATGTGTGATAGGGAGGATAGAAAGATGAATGAGTTCAGTTATACCGTATTTTTCGGACCATAAGCCGCTACTTTTTTCCGACGTTTTGAACCATGCGGCTTTTACAGAGATGCGGCTTTTCTATGAATTTTTCTGCAGCCCTCAGATGGGCGCTGTAGATGGAAGTCAGTGCAAACTAAAAAGCGCCAGTTTTGTCGGCTCTGTACACTCGACATGTGTTATACCAGCCACACATACACGTAAACGCACTCTTTACCGTAATGCCGGTAAAACAGCGCACAGAACATCCTCATGCCTACTGTGAACAATGAGTAGGAGCGCATACAACAGATATTATTTCTCAGCCTGGATATTGGCGGCTTATAGTCCGATGCGGTTTATATGTGACAAAATATATATTTCTTTTAAATTTTAGCGGGGGCGGCTTAAATTTAGGTGCGCTCTATAGTCCAGAATTTACGGTAAATTTTTCAGAAGCTGCACTTGTGCTTCTTCTTACCTCTCTCCCAGACTAGCCATCCTGAATTTATCATTTTACGGCATCCTCAAGAGCTTCTCTCCCTTTATTTTGCAGCCCTGAATGTTAGTAAGTCTGTATTAAATGTTCCTTAAATATAGTTTGCAAATTACACAGAGAACCAATTGGAAACACAATATAGATTCATAAATTATAGGAGAAATCATAAGTGTCACAAAAAGATATTATGTCCCGGTGTTAATACCTAATAACAACTGGGTCTTGCAGGAAGACAGAGGTCCCGTGCTCACTATGAGATGGTTAACATTCGATTAGAAACAAACTTTAGCGTTTTGATGAACTTTTAGTTACTGGAGCAATAACGGCCTTCCATTATACATGAGAGAAACTGTCTTCTTGCCTTCTGTGTAAGCTAATGGAACAGAATTCTGGACATTAATAAAGCACACAGCTTCCACCAGTAATTAATGGTGAAGATGGGCCCATTGTTAATGAAAGTGACATAGTAATTAATACATTTCTTGGAACTGGTTAAATGATGGATAACTCATCTTTTACAGGCAAAAGCAAGGTTAATTGTTCACCCTTCTAGTTTCCCCTCACACCAGGCACGTAACAAATTCCAAAAGTTGATACGTAAATATTAATGGAAACAGTCATGCAATAATTTGCAAATGATTTTCTACAAAGACAGCAATATCAAATGTTGATGCTGAGATTTGTTTTATGTTTTCCCATTCCGAGGAAGATCCTAACCATTTAGCACTGGTGTTACAGTGAAAACGAATGAAAAGCTCGGCTGTCCTGACTGTCCAAAATGTTGGTCATTTAAGAACAGGCGATGTGATATCCTAACTCATTAAGTGACTAACATCAAGGCTTTAACACTGGCCTTAACTACGAAATTCATGCAACAATTGTGACTAAAGTGTCTTTTACAGTGCAGCTGTGCATCAGTTGGTTCAACATTCATCCAAGAGCCGCAGGGTCACTCCTGTCGGTCATATGTCAAAGTGTGTTTGACCAAGACATCAAATCCTAACAAAGTGGACAGTAAGTGTATGTGTCCTATCCTTAAATTGCAGTATGGGGTCCAGGGTGTGCAGCTCTGAGTAAATATAGTTTGAAATGTGGACTTCCTGTCTGTGGTTACTCGTTAATTCGATGTGCTCGATAACAGGACAGGGTGCTACCAACTCTTGTCTAAAAACTGTAGAACTGTTTAGCTGAACAGTTTTTTACCCTGACAACAGCCCAAATCAATTGACTAATGACAATTAATGGACAATTTGACCCAGCATCTTTTATCTCCATTATTGTATTCTTTAATTTTTATCTCTGTTTTTGTCCATACCAGCTCCTGAGAGAAATATACATCGTCCGCTCTGCCTGGATGTACAGTAGCATTTACAGAGACTATAATCGTCCTACATTCGCAGTGAGTCTAACCTGTGATCCAGTAGCATCGTGCGACTAATCAAAATCTCTGTGCTGCCTCCTCACAAACGTGTAAGGCTGTAGCCTGTGTGCGTACTAAAGCTTAGAGACTTGGACCAGAAATGGGGGCTTTAAACTGAGACTTGAATGGAGCTGCTCTGGTAATGAATGCTGTCAGCCCACTGTTTTAACCAGCTGCAGGCCTCTGTGTTAACGCCAATGGAAGTGGATAATGGAAAGAAAGAGATGAAAGAAGGATAAGATGAATCACAGGCAAACCTTGTGTTGTCTTGCTCTGAAGTAAAGCTTTTTACATACTTTAGATACACAGGTTTTCTTTGAACAGAGCCCTGTGAAGTGCTGGGCTTCTCCACGTCTCTCCCTCTCTCCTTGTTGTTTTTCACAAGTTGCACTTTCAGTTTCAATAGACAAGCTGTTTTGGTATTGCGTACTTTAATTTTGCAGACAAAAGCAATTTTAAACGGAGTAAATGTAAGTGGTTTTCTTTGAACACAGTGAAACTGAATTTATCCTAATTAGTGTAAAGTACTGCCGAATATTTTTCTTGATAATACAAATACAGCGCAAACCCTTTACATTCGCAATATACTAACTAGAAATTGAGTGTGTATAATTGTTTTAATTGTGACTCAATTATGCTTCAAAAGGTATGACACTTGAGCACGAGTTATGAGAAAAAATGACTTCTTTATTCCAGTTTTCCTGTCTTGGTGTGTAATTACATTAAAACGCTATATAGTATATATATATATAATTATCTTCATGCTTACTTTTAAAATCAATTTTTGTCTGACTTGGAGCATGCATATATATATATATATATATATATATATATATATGTATGTACAAAGATTAAAGTAAGCTTGAAGATAATAATCATTTATCTGGCCCACCACGAGTAAATATCTATGCATATATATATATATACAAACACACACACACACACACACACACACACACACACACACACACACACACACAGGTGACATATGGCACAATGTGCCATTCATGTGAATGTACGTCTTGAGAAACAGGATTCAAGGACGAACTGGTTAGAGTTTGATGGTCAAAGTCAAAGTCAAAGTCACTGTGAATACACCGTGAATATATGGAACTGAACTGCTGGGTGAAACACTTTGATCAAATTAAATTACTGAAATATCACTGTAATACTGTGCCAATCATGTCATATGGCGTAGGCTACACATGTAATGTTAAACTTTGGTCCACACTGAAATATCATCAGTTCAAGACTGTATTGAACGCTCCCCTTTAAAAACCCAGTTTTGACTGGAAATGTTACAATGAAGCAGTTTTTTTAAATGTTCAGCCATTCATGCAGCGCTTTCACTTTGTGTATTTTAATTTTTAAGCACCACGTACACTGCTAATCCAATACGAGTATGCTTGGGGCAACAGTCTCATAAAACCAATTCTGATTTCCAGCTGAGTGTGTGGTGAAGCAAGCTTAAACCTTGTTTTCACACAGAATGAAATGTCTACAATTTGGAGCAGTATTCTCCCTTTAAACTTATCCAAACTGAATAAACGTGAAAAAAAAAAGGAAATCATCTCATAAAAAATGACCTGCCAATACACTGTAAAACCGGTGCACCTCTTCTCGACTCCTGGCTGGTCTGCGTAGATTTGTGCTCTTGCTGCTCTTGTGATAATAATCAGCAGCTCTTTCAGGCATTCACTCAGCATCTGTGGGGACACCGTGCACTGTAAATGTCCTGCAGGGAGCTACAGCAATCGCTGCCATTACCCAGTGGGGAAAGCATCACTTGGTGATAGGCCCACGGTGTAAGGCTTCACCCACACATGCGATTGGTTAGATTGTCTAACCTTTCTGAGACATTCGAGGTGCGTGTACAGTTCATCTAGTATTCCGTACGCGAGTTAGCCGAGTGTCTGCTCTATAAAAGCAGTACTTTAAGATCAGCGTGAAAGCCCCACTCAGAATGTGACTGACAGTACACTCAACAAATCAGATCCCATGATGGAGAGGGCTGTTTGGCAGTTGAAGTGGCAGCTGGCATGCGATGACAAGATCAGAAGTTTTATTTTTCGAGGCTTCCTTTGCATGTGCAGTTCACCCCATCAGCTCCTCTTCACACTCTGCATGTGGCCACAGCAGCTTTCAGCTCTGTGACACACAGGAAAGCCTCTGCCCGTCCACACGGCTCCTCACAACGGCTCCCCTCCAACAGCCAGACAGTCAGGTAAAAAAGCCCAGCGAGTTTGAGATGTTGAACCCAAGCACAGGCTACGTGGTGCGTTTTGCTTCTTCTCTGGATAGTCTGTGTTCGTCTCGTGTACGTGAAGGAAGTAGAGTTGTCAACAAACAGCCAGTTTACAGCTCATCACTGCAATTTAACGTCCACGCTGTGTGGTTGTCATTGTCGTCTACACGGACGTTACTTTAGCTTAAGCCTCCAGCTTAACAATCGCCTCACTTCCTCTGTACATTGATAATGCTTCTTCCCATACTGTGTTGCTTTTTTTATGTAACAGTATATTGTATATTTTGTAAGACTTTTATATTAAACACACAGGAAGAAGCATAGCATTGCGTTCCTGACAAAAACATTATGTTAGCTTATATAGCGCTTTATCCATGCAGCCTCTCATTCACACGTCATTGGCGATGGCTGCCGTGAAAAGTGCCTATTTGACCCACCAGGAGCGCCTTGTGTTTCAGTGTCTTGTTCTAGTACTCTTTGGTATGTAGCAAGGGCGGCCTAGGGATCAAACCACTGACCCTGTGGACGACTGCTTGACCAACTGAGCTGCGGCTGCTTCTAAGTAGTCCTTGGATTTTATACAATAAACACACTAATAATGTAGGTTATTGGAATAATCATAAACCCACACCACAACACATTAAAATAAAATTTACCACAACTTTACTTGATGTCTTTAGCACATAGCAACCAAACAATGAACGAAATGAAACGTACGAACGAGCGAACAAAAAACCAAAAATAACAGATGTAAGCCCGCCCACTTATACAGTCTCCGTATATAAACCTCACCTTTCCTCTTGGGTTTGAGGGAGCCCCCACATGAGGCCTGCAGCTGGACCCTGGCAACTGACCCCCTAAGGGACATAGATTACGTAGCTTTCTAACTGTACTTATTAAATCTGTCAGGTGACAATTGCTATTTCCTGTTGAAGCCCTGTTGTTTTGAATTTTACTAAACATCCAGAACAGCAATAGAAAAGTATTAATTTGTATTGCTCTAACCTACTGTGTGTAAGAACACAGGCATATCAGCAGAAACTTAGGGCGTGGATGATACTGGACGTTCATTTTAATAGCGCATAGGTTTATGAAGTTATCGTAGCACAAATGGACCAACATTAGATGCAGAAGGACGTAACCAATTCCCACTCAGTGAGGAGATTATTGAGGTTTGTGGTGAAAATTCTCCTCCATTTCCTTGTGAATTTTTTTCTCTTTGTTAATGCTTATGCTCTTGCAAGGAAGTCAGGCTGACACAAAGCATCAGTGAGCAATTGGGCAAGTACCACAATAGCGCTGCTGACACGTGCTATATTTAACAGTTGGTCAGTAGATTACCAAATATATTGGAAAAAGTTTCAGTTAGGTGAAACAAAGACAGTTTTCTGAACACTGCAATTGTCTTTATGTTTTGTGTTGTGTTTTTTTTGACCATAAGCAGAGAACTGTATAATTTAGACAAATGAGTAGTTTAGTGGGCACAAATTAGTAGAGAGGTGTTTTATATATATCGATGGCTGTGTAAGCTTCAGGAACAAGGCGATTTTGAGTAGCTTAGATTCTGCTGGTCTATATACAGGTGAACAATGAATGCCCACACAAAGACTGGGCTAATCCACGCCTGAGACTTCTCATTTATGGTCCACTATGAGTCAAGACGGTAGGCTTACAGGTTCAGGAAGTAGAAGTTCGAGATCATTTAGAAGAGTCGGTTCAGCTTATCCCTAACTTAGTAGGCATGGGGACTGTTTATGTGCAGGACGTGTGATGACTCTCCTCATCTAAAGAGCAAAGCAACAGATATTCATCCTTGTAATGTCCCATAAGGAGGACATTTTTAAAATTTTGTAGGCCAACCCAAAAGTTAACATCTTCCTATTTCACTCAACAAAAAAACCAAATGGCATTTTTACATTCTCATTTAGATTGTTGTTAATAAATTCTATGATAAGCTCTAAACTTCCAATTTGTAATTTGATTTAGTACATTGAGCACTGCCAAATCACAGCTAGAAGGTTGTGGGTCTGCAACTCGGCCGCCATCTGTGTGGCGTTTGCATGTCCCTGGGCATGTGTGGGTTTTCCTCTGGGTACATGCATGTTTGGTTAATTGGTGACTCGAAAACTGCTTGTAGGTGTGAATGTGAATGTGAATTACAGATAATGGATGGATGGATTTAGCACACGGACCTCTCCAACGTACTCCTTATACTGGCCTGATATAGCTACTGATTGCAAGTAATAACCTCAAAGAGGCTGTAAAGACGGACTACTGATTATATGAGTCTCTGTGTTTGGCATGAATGAATTTTATGTCATTGCATAAAATGCAAAAATCTCTTGGCCTGTTGCTATCCACAGACATTTATTTTAGGTATTTAACCAAAAGCCAATTCAAGAATCTTGAAACTAGAATGTATATACATTGTGCATATATAAATTGTATCTATTTGAAAGAAGGCAAATGCAGTGGAATTTATTTTATAATATCATAGAATGTGAAATGCTGGTATTTGTATTATATTCCTTGTTCTTGCTAACTGCTGATGTGTCACTGCTCAATACAGCATCATGTCATTACTGTTATTTTCGGGAAGAATGCAAAGAACTCCAACTATGGGAAAAATAAACTTCAGCATTTGACCCTGGGTCAGTAGGGGAACGTGCTGATGTCTCTCAGCTAAAGAAAAAGACATGAGGGAACATGAGGGAAATTAAATGAAAATATATCAACTTCATATGAACCTTAAAATTACACCTCAAAAACATGTATTGTGAAAACATGTGTTGAAATAAGGGTTTTATCCTGGGGTTCTTGAGAGTGAATATTGTCAACAAATGGAAATCCTTTTTATCCCTGCTCTTGTATGGACTCATAAATAACACCACTTGGCTTCTGTGCTGAGACACTTGTGTGCTATGACACTGCTCAAAGCAAAGTCCACTTGGGTCTTTTCACCTGCTGTGCAACTTGAAAGGTCATTTATCCCCACCTGGGGCATTCACACTTTCCCTCTATCCTTGAGTGTTGTGTGTATTACCTGACCTTGCCTGTTGTTCCCCCGGTGTAATAGTGGACTCTCTGTCTCACTGTATATTTGTGATCCACAGGTTCGTCACGAAAGCATAGCGCCACTCACTGGTGTCTGCAAAACATCGCACAAGAATCAGTTGACAGCTCTGATGAGGAGTTCTTCGATGCCAGAGGTGAGTTATTTTCCCGTTTCCCCTTGTCTTCATCTTGTAGTAGTTCTGTCAAACAGTAATAGGTTCTGTAATAGTCCATTAAGTGTAAATCCTACTGCATGAAGAAGGCCTTTCCCACCACAGGACTGTAGTGAAATATAGTGTATAACCATTGTCAAGTACAATAACTGTGAAACAAAACATCACAATTTGTGCTGCAGAACAAGCCAACCAAAATCAAGTGATTTGGTGCCATTCTGGGTCATTTCTGACCTTTTCAACGTGTTCTCCCACTAGTGTGTCCTGGCCCTATAATATTGGCAACAGCATCGTTTGTGAATTAGTGCCCACACATCGGGGGTGCAGGAGTCTGTTGGGTGTTGTGCAGCCCTTCTGTCTAACAACTGCTTTCTACGCCTGCTTTCCAAAGAGCAGTAAACATGTAATTCGTGTCACTTCTGTCTTTGTACTTACAAATATCCAGGATGTCACAGCCTGTAAAATTAAAAGTTGCAGTTTACAATTATTGATGTGAACCAGACTCATTAACCAGCATTGGCAGCTGTGCAAAGATATTCCGGTCTAAACGTTTACTTTATACATCTTTAGTCATATAGCGCCAATTTACAACAAATTCATATCAAGGCACTTTATATATTAAAGTCACCGCTTTACCGACATTTAAAGAAATGAATGAGAACAGGCTCAGGGTGGGCGGCCATCTGCCTTGACCGGTTGGGGTTAGTGGAAAGTGGAGAGGGAAAAGAACAGAGCAACAAAAGCAACAACAAAACGTTGGGCAGGTTAGTAGGACCAGTAGCTGCGCACACACACTAGAAGACACAAAGCTCCAAAGCCGGGGACACCTGAGGACACGGACAGAGAGAGTGAGACAGCACAACTACGGGAAAAAGAAGACACAGAGTTAATGTCCGACACTGGTGTCATATAAATGTGACCTGAGAGGAGGAAAGTATCTCAGTGCATCAGGGGTTGGTCCCCCAGCGGTCTAAGCGCATAGCAGAAGGACTAGAACTAACTATAAGCTTTATCAAAGAGGAAGGTTTTGAGCCTAGTCTGAAAAGTAGAGAGGGTAACTGCTTCCCGAATCTGGACTGCAGGCTGGTTCCACAGGAGAGGAGCTTGATAGCTAAAGGCTCTGCCTCCCATTCTACTTTTTGAAATTCTGGGAACCACAAGTAGCCCTGCATTCCGACACTGAAGTGGTCTAGTAGGATGATATGGTACTAGGAGATCTTTTAAATATGATGGGGCTTGACCGTTTAGAGCTTTATAGGTAAGAAGAAGGGTTTTAAATTCTATTCTACATTTAATTGGAAGCCAATGGAGAGAAGCTAATGAAGGTGAAATATGATCTCTCTTACCAATCCCAGTCAGCAATCTTGCTGTAGCGTATTGGATTAATTGAAGGCTATTTAGAGAGTTACTGGGGCAGCCTGAAAGTAGAGAATTACAGTAGTCCAATCTAGAAGTAACAAATGCATGAACCAGTTTTTCAGCATCACTTTGAGACAGGATGCTCCTAATTTTGACAATGTTCTTTAGGTGGAAGAAGGCTGTTCTAGAGATTTGTTTTTATGTGTGAGGTAAATGAGATTCCTTGCAGTAGAACTGGGGGCCAGAGTTATGTTAAGTAACGGTATGGTTGGACAGTACGTTTCTGATATTTTTAGGTCCAAACACAATAACTTCAGTTTTATCTGAGTTTAGAAGAAAGAAATTATAGGTCATCCAGGCCTTTATGTGTTTTAGACATGCTTGTAGTTTGATTAAGTGATTTGTTTTATCTGGTTTCATAGATAGATATAACTGGGTGTCATTAGCCTAGCAATGGAAATTCATAGTGTTTTCTAATAATGTTGCATAGAGCAGACATATATAGAGTAAAAAGTATTGGTCAAAGCACGGAGCCTTGTGGAACTGGAACATTTATCGTTAACATGAACAATTTAGAATCTATCTGAAAGATAAGATTTAGACCAACTTGGTACAGTTCCTTTAATCCCAATTAAATGTTCTAGTGTCTAATCAAATTTTGCGATAAATGGTGTCAAATGCAGCACTAAAGCATTATCATTCAAAGTTTATGTAATAAACTTTGCTATTTTGCTATGGTTCAGAAGTGAATACAGGCTATTTAATGTTCCATATGAGTTCAATGTTTTACTATAGTGGCTAAATTATTGAATGAGTTTGATAAAAAACACTCCCCTGATTCCCCCAAACTCTCATCACTGTGGTGCTGAAAAAGCCGCAGGTGCCAGGTCCAACTTTAATGGCATTTTTTTTTGTATCTGTTTTCTGCTTCTGACATTATTGTGATTTCCTGGAACACGACCATCCAGTTCATGTCCTGACCCCATGTCCCATGCACAGCCCCGGTGTCCTGCACAGACGGCACACTGAATTTATGTGTGTCCGTCCAACCTGCACCTTAATTAAATCGTGTGCAAATGATACCAGGCTGCTAGAAAACAACCACACACCTCAACACACATAACTCAGTTTAATGTCTGTTATTCCAAAGGAACAGATTACAGAGACTCATTAATCCTGTGCCTCCAGAACTTTTATCCTTTACTTCATTATTTTTATTATTTTCATTTTATTTTGACAATGCTTTGATGACTTGGCTTACAACATGAACAGGAGAGTAGAAGACTCCTGGATTGGATTGATGTAGACTAACAATAAACAGCCTCACCAGTTATTTGTTGATGCAGAGAGTTATTTTCTCAGCTCTCACAGTCACTGCACCTTTGGGGAATCTGCTGCTTCTAATATGACAATTTTTACCTCATTTATCTCCATGCGGAAGAAGTTTCCAGTGCTGCTGATGGTGAAGCTGGAACTGAGCTGCACACAAACAGCCACATACTCTTCTCTCGTGGAGAAACAAAGGTGGCAGCGCATCGTTTTTGTTCGCTTCCTTACAGCTATACATCCTCACACAGAATGACACTGGCGCTGATCTGTAGCTGTTCAGATCCTGAACGTCCGATACGTGTGGATGTGTTCCAGAATTACAAAATAAGACATGAAAAATCTGCTTAAAGTGGGACGTGAAACCTGTTGCTCTTTCAGCACCAAAACCTTAACCAAAACAACTTAAGGAAAATCTTTATTTACTACACAACCTTTAAAGAATAAGGCTTTAGATGTGATCTAAAGAAGCCAAGACAATCATCTGCATTTAGCTAAATTATCTCGAGAAAACTAAGTTGTTATCCCAAGATAACAAGAAAATTATCCCGTTATCACGAGATTAACACAAAAAAAGATCATGGCCGTTCTTGGCAGTGAACAATGCCTCTTACAGTTTCTTAAGGTCTTTAAATGTTTCGTTCTGCCCTTCAATAAGCTCTAGTAAAGAATTTGCACCAAAGACTATAAGACTTTTTAGAAGTCTCCTAAAAGTCTGGGCTATGGAAATCCTTTTAGTTATGGCTTGGTGAGACCCTGTGGTGAAAAAGGGCTATTTGTCTCTTTTGTATAACGCTTGAAACACATGTAAATGTAATTAACGAATACTGCACCAATATCCAGGGCAATTTTCTGGCAATTACTATATTTTCTATTGTGTGTAGTGCTGTTATTTATTGTGCATGTGTGTGATTAATGTGACTCCAGAAGAGTCTGACTGTGGAACTAAACCAAGGAGCATGGGTAACAAATGCAATTTTTATATTTCTTACCAGTGTCCCTGTAATCTTTGTTGCGGATGATTCTGGTAAATGAATTCAAGGTGTAAAACTGACCAGAAATAGACACACTTGAGAACATGTCAGAGTATGAGCCTTTTCACAGTTCCAGAGGGAGTTCATCAGCAATTAAGGGGAATGCTTCTCTCGCCCATTATCCACTCCAAGTGCTTGTCCTCAAAGAGACTGATGTCAGAAATACTAATCAATATTTTAATGTCCTTAAGTTACATTAAATTAGGAAACAGTCAGTGGTGTTTCGAGAGTTTTTCGATGTGCGACATTCCTACGTGATAAAACCTGCGGACGGAGTGAGGTCGTCTGAAACGTGTTCTACTCTGTTTCCCTTCATTATTATTTCCCCTCCCTTCACTCTGTGTTCTCCTCTTTTCATATTCTGTTTCCTAAAAAAACAAAGCAGAGCTGTGCGTTCCTCAAACTGCATTTTGTTAGACTGATGTCAGAGCATCTACAGAATCTGCATCAAGGCATCACTGCCTCGTACTGTATGTGGACAGACGTACCTCATCACCTTCACACTATTTGCACCAGGACATTCAGCTGCTATGATTCCTCTTCTCTAAGTGTGAGGACAAAGGGAAACACAGATGTCCTGTAGCTTGTCTAATTAACAGAGTGGGGACAAACTCCACAATAGTGTGTCAGACAAAAGCAAAGAATCATTGTGTCATGGCAATGTGTCAAAAAGTTACATGAGACAGTGGGCGTCTTTGTAGTACTGATTATGGAGACGTTGTGAGCAGCTGGTTAGTTTTGTGCAACATTTATTCATGAAAAGGTAGAGAATAAAGACACGGTTTCACAGTTATGACGTGGCAGGCGTCACTGATGGTTGGTGCTGCCGCCTTTCTGTGTAAACTTTGCATGTTCTCCGTCTGCTTGCAAGGTTTAGTCCCACAGTCCAAACACAGGCCCGGTTATTGCTGTTTCTATATTGCCTGTGCGGTAGGTGTGAATGGTTGCCTGTCTGTTTATATCTCACTGTGCTGGCCCCGAGATAGACTGGAGGCCGGTCCGGGGTGGACCCTGCCTCTCGCCCTATGACAGATGGGATGGACTCCAGCCGCTACACATAATGGATGGATATAACTTTGGCTTACACTTGCTAGGATAGAGACAAGTTAATGTATTTTTTTTGTTTTCAGGTTTCGCGCTAAGCTAGGTCATAAGTCTAGGTTTGAAAGTGTCCATAATTGTCAAAACATTTATTTAAAGTAAAGTTGTGGGAAAATTAATTTTAGTGTGCCGTGTTGTGAGTTCATGATTATTCTAATTACCTCTATTAATAGTGTGGTTATTGCACGTAGACTATAAACTCTAATGATTAGTTCGTCTGGCTAATAACCTCATATTTGTATGCACTATACCCACCCCCAGAACAGATGTTATGATCATGTTTTGTCACAAGTAACGTGACTGTTATTGCAATTGTTATTGGGCACATATGTACTCATATATATACGATTCGGGAATCAAGCTCCGTAAATCAGTGTGATGTTATTGCATTTAGTCAAGAATTAGACAGAATAAGTAATTTTAAGTGGGGGACCTGAATCTGAGACCAGATGTTGCTAGTGAAGGTAGCACTTACTCTTCAGGGACCACACTCAATGAATCATCTCTCACTGTCGCACAATGCAGTTACAATACAATTTGCAGCAGGCCAGAATTTTTGAGGTATTAGGTTGTTAAAAAAAACTTGGATTATGCATTCAAGTTTCATGAGAGCAAGTCTTTTTTTCAGTGAGCAGAGGAGCTTCTTAAAAAGGTGTGAGATTGAAAAATTAAGTACAACAAAAAGAAAATGTGATTTTGTAAAAGGGAAGAGGTCGTTGAAATGTATTTTTCCTGTAGTTGTTATGTGACTTTATGTCTGTGCTCAGGGGGAAAGTAGAATCGTGTCCTGTAGAACTAGAGCAAGCTATTCCAAACATGTGCTCCGCATGAAGAATGCCTCCCTTGAAAAGGGAAACCAGAACAAGGCCACGAAAGGCTGGTGAAGTTGTCACAAGACAGTGGCTTTCAGCACTGCTCAGCACACAACACGACCATTTAAAGTGATAGTTTTTACTTTTCCCAGGCGCACTGGGTGTAGCCCAAAGTCAGTTCAGCTATTTCTAGGAGAAGAGAGAGTGAGAAACTGAAAGAATTAGATTTAAGGGTGATTGATGGGGAGTTTTATCATATTATAGAGCTACCACTCAAATCATCACAGTACACTTGTGGGGGAGTTTTATTTATGCGGTTGCTGTATGATGAATGCCTCCATCCACACTGTGAACCCCAGCGGACCTAGAAAAATGATGAAATTGCTAAAAATATGACTATTACTGCGAGTTAGCACTTTTTGTGTGTAATGCATGTGGGTGTGTGTTTTATGCTGCTTTCTACCATTGTCTGTTCTTGCACCATCTCTTCGTGTATTATTTAGTACATGTAATATCTCATGAAGAGGTCGTGTTTTCATGCTCTTTCCAATGCGTCACTTGTTGAGGGTCTTCAATGGACCTGGCCAGCTGGTCAGATGCTACACTGTTGTATGTGGTATTTTTTTTTAGCTATTTCCTCGTTTAATAATAAAGAAACCATAGGCATCAAGAGACGATTTTGTGTGTTGGCACACAAAAACCTAAGGCCTTTTTTAGTCCCCCAGTAGAATGCAGACTTTAAATAATAAATCAAAGTTACTAATTAGTCACAAAAGTATTTTTTTCTAACTGGTTAAGCGAGTCTTTTCACCTCAGAACAACTGATCATTTGTGTCACTTTCTAAAATTTGACGGAGAGTAAAATGTAGGTACCCAGAGTTCCCCATCAGGTTGTTAACTGGACTTTATGTGTCGATAAAGGTTCAGGCCACAACATCAATAGCACCTGGTGGTTTTAACATTAAAATTTGGTTTGTGAACAGCACGGTGGTGGAGTGGTTGGCACTGCTGTCTTACAGCTAGAAGGTCCCTAGGTTGAAATCCCTGCTGTCTGCTGCCTTACTGTGTGAAGCTTACATGTTCTCCTTGTGCTTGCTTAGGTTTCTTCCAGGTTCCCTGGTCTCCTCCCACAGTCCAAACACATGCTTGGTAGATTAATTAGTGACTAAATTGCTTGTAGGTGTCAATGTCAGAGTGAACAGGATAGGTGGTTAAATATGATGGATGGATGGATGATATGAAATTTTCTCAACTAATAAAGGTTGATGTATCACTACGGTTTAACCACATGTCAGCACAACAGTGACCTTTGACCTTATTTAAATAATTACAGCACATGTTACTACATCTTAGTAGGGGACATTTACCATTGTACTTTCAATAATTAAACAAACAGCACTTAGCAGTAAATGATTTAAAGTGGTAGAAGATTTTTTAGGCCAATACTTGCAGCTTTACTTGAGTTTGTGTACGTCTACAGATTTTACTGTGTAGCTCTGCAGACTGCTCAGAGTGGCCATGCTGACCCTTGTCCTCCATTGCATTACCAAGCCCAGTGATAATGTAGTGGCTGATTAGTATCAGTGTCACAAAATAAAATGCTTTCCCGGAAATGTCTTTGCACCTACTTTAGCTAACTGGACTTCTGTCTCATTTTCAGAAAAGGTTGGTCAGGGAATCCCAAATTTATCCTCCAGTGCGGTATCATTTCTCACTTGACCTGAACACAGTTGGTTTGTTACATGGACAGTAAAAAAGGTGTAAGCAGAGGAGAGCCAGCAGGATCTAACAATCACAGAAAGCCAAGAAAAAAGGCCAGACACCAAAGCAAAGAAGAGGAACATGGTGCATGCAGTCCGATGCAGTGAAATGTGTTCAGAGCTCTACAACGGAGAGACCAAGCAGCCTCTACACGAGAGGACGGTTCTAGGGAGGAGGTCATCACCTCAGGAATAAAATCATAAGTGCACATTCATCTGAAGGACAAAGGACAGCCATCCGTGGAGGATAATGTACACATTTTGGACAGAGAGGATGGATTGCTTGTGAGAGGAGTGGAAGAAGTCATTTTCACTAAATGTAAAACCCTTCCCTCAACAGATCAAGGTCTCAGACACAATCTGTCTCCCATTTCCACGTTGCTATTTAATCTATCACCTCGGAAAACACTTCACCGGTACACCAGGAAGGCCACACCTAACGACCAATTTCGGGAGTATGAGGGGCCTTGGGAGATGTGACCATCTGAACCTAACAACACTTCTCTTCTCACACCATTTCGGTTGTCCATCTAACAAGCCTTTTCAGGTCAGGTGAGAAAGAAAAGCATGAAGGATACTGCACATCGCACCAACTTTCCCCGGACAGAAGAAGCTACTTAGATTAGGTCAGATTGTGATCTGGGTCAACATGTAGAAATATGAAATATGCACCTCCTAGGCTACAGGTCGGTACAATTTGTCACAGCTGAAGCTAATAATAAACACAATTCCACCAAAGGGGCTGTTCAATAGGACTTGTTTTTAATTTTTGAAGACATTTGACCTCGCATCTGAAAGGTTTCCTAATGATATTACAATAACTTTTATTAAGCTTTTTAAGTGGATTGATTGCAGTCAAAACGGTTTAACTGGCCACAAGTGTGTGGCCTAGTTACAATGAGCAAAGTACAGATGTCGAAGAACTTACTAGTAAAGAACAGAGTAAAGAATCACCACCTCTAGAAATTTTTTCTTTTTATTTTTTGTACAACTTTAAATCAATAGCTGCACAAATGCAGCCCATGTTCTCTACCAGTCGAAACATCTAGTTTGACGTCTAAAAAGGTCATTTTTTTTCTCACAAGACCCTAGAAACTTCTTACACTTGAGTCTCAAATGCCTTCTGACAAACCAGCTCAGATCCAATTTAACCTTTTTCTCTTTGCCACTCTCCCATAAAACTCTGACTGCTGAAGAACCCAAGCATCCGTCTCTCCCATCTCAGCTTATAACTCCTTCAGAGGAGTCACAGGTGTCTAATTTGACCTCCATCACTAGTTGGAGCACAGTCACTCAGTTTTTTAAGGACTTTTTAGGCAGATTTATTCATGAACCATATTCCTAGTATAGCATATTGATGAATTTACTGTACTCAAAGAGATATTAAATGAAAGGATACTCATTCAGCAAATTTGTGATTTAGGATTTTGAGGAACAAAACCAAAAGTATTAGGACACAAATATAAGCAAACATTAGATTGTTCTTTAATGTTGGTGCTTTAGTTCTACTTGTTCTCTATGGGTGAGTGCAAAGCAGCATCCACTTCCTTTGAAAGCAGTAGGCAGATGTGCATCAGCGTGTGTGTTGTTTTTTGAGACAGAGATAGTTGACGTTGCTGCGTGTCAGTCAGAGTTCGTGTGACATGGTGTGGAGGAAACGCTTGCTGTTGGCTGGATGCTTTGAAGCTGTCATTTCTGTTGATCAGCTCCTCTGACATCCACACAGCTGCCCCGTGCAAATCCCTACACGTGTACTCACACTAAAACGCCCTCGGGATCAGATTGTCACACCATCTCAGCCTCTCCAAAATGGCTCGCAGTGAGGATGAAAACACAAAGTGTAAGACAGACCACTGTCAGATCACAGAGTCTCAGGCTGAGAAATCCAAGTGATGATATTGAGTGGCTTTGTGACCTGTCCACCTCCGCAGTCACCTCCACTGTCGAGAAGAAAATGTTCGTTTTCCACCGGTGGCAGGTAAAGCTCCAGTTTATCTACAGTTTAGACCCAGAAGCTCTCAAATGTGACTTTTCAAATGAAAGAAACGAGATAAGAAGACATTTGAAGCTCACATTAAAAGAAGAAAAGCTAAATCCAAATGGCTCTTCTTTGGAAAAGGTTAAAATTGCTGCTCTAGGAGACTATTCAGAGAATGCGCTTTCCCGCTATTGAACCTTTTGAAGCTTTATGCTCAGTGAAGAAGCCACATGCACAAACATGGTGGTGCATTATAAGTTTTATTCGGAACAAGCCTGTAGAAAAAAGGCTTTTAACCGCTTGCTGTGAAGAGCGACATGCATTCATTATTTATAGTTTTAGAGGTTATAAGTCCACAAAAGTACCTGTTACTGAATAATTTGTGGACACCTAAATATTCCAGGGCCTTCTGAGTATTTCATGAAAGATAGTACCCGTTTTCTTTTAATCAGTTTGTAAAACTGAATAAAGAACAACTTGATGATTTCACCCTGGTAATTGAGTGTATTCTGTTAATAAATTCTTATTAGTTAGTCTTAATTTGTTAAATAAAGTGAGAGATTTTTCTTTAATTTCTGAGGTACAGCTTGTTTAGTGCTGTGTCATCCCATATTTTATATTTGTAATGAGTTCTGAGTGTTTCACATGAGCAAGAGAAGCAGGGGGTATTTATGCAAAAAAGCTTTTCTCCTTGTTTTGAATCCATCTGAAGAATCTGATTAATTCCCATGGTTCTCCACTTGCTAGTGGCAATAAAAATGAAAAACCCACCTCTCCTCTGCTTCTCTGCCATGCTTCATGTATCTCCCTCCAGCGTCATTCAACCCGTGTCCCTCATTTAGAACAACACAATTTTGTGCACACGGTTGAAAATGTTCAATTTTTTTCTCTCACGACTGAATGTCCCATTGTTTATTGATTTGAGCTGTTGACAAATTTACTCCGTGTTAATCCAGATTTACTCTTTGACAACATGAATTTAAATAATGAGAGGGATTGACAGATTGGGCCTGAAAGGAAATTCATGGTGCTGGCTGCTCCAATAGTTTAATGCTGTAATGAATTGCTTCTGGAGTTGAACCATGTTTATGTGCAAGTAGGACATCTATTTATTATGAGGCTGCAAGCTCATTATGTTGCTATATTGAACTCTGCACTATATGTTTACACCAATCAGCCACAACATTTTTACTTCGTGGCGGATTTAATACAAAAAATATGATATGCTTTTATAAACATTTTCTAAACTGATAAATGCAGACATATCAATATGGTTTTACCTAAAAGATTACAAGAAGATGAACCTAAATAACATTGCCAGAGATTTTAATAAAATACAACTTAAATCTTATCAATTATTATCAATGTGAAACATGACCATTTGTGGATATCATCTGGACTATTTCTTGGCAATCTGACAGTGATAGCAAGACTATTGATCCAGGATTAAACTGAAGACCCTGGGTTAAATAAATAAATAAGATGCTAGATGTAAGTTACTGACTTTTACACATGCTGATAGAGAAATTCTTGAGAATAAAGCCACTATCTGCATTACCAAAAATATCAAACAGTTTCTTTAGGACGAACAATATCTGACAATTGTCACTTTTGGCTACGTTTGGTATGTCAGTTTTAAATGTGAACAGTGTCTTATACTGATGTGGATGATTATATTTTACCTGTTCAACAGAAAAGAAAAGACTTAAATATACTCTCTATAATCACCATATGAGAGAATAATAATTAATAATGTTACATGGCTAAATCAAAGGTTTGGCAATTACTTCCCCTGCTATATCATTACATAATTACATGTGCTGAGGAATGGGTGAGAATTTTCATATTAAATGATGGTTTGACCCATCATGGCCCCATAATAGAGTTTTTAAGCCCCAACTTATCTGAAAATGGATGTGATGGAGAGATGGAGATGGATTTTATAGACACCATTACAGCTGTCAGTGTCCTGGTGCATGAATGACCCACACATAACATATCATGCTAAGTTGCTCTCTACACACGCGCAACTGCTGGGTCAATATTTCCCAGTTATATCGACAAGATATAAAATACCCCAATAAGACACTAAAGCCTAAGATGCTCCCATGTGCTGTGTCCTTTAAAAGCACTCAAGTACATCACAAGAGTTTTTTTCTCCCACAGGTAATTTCCCTTAAATTGATCTTAGCTGTTGCTCCATATTTCTCCTAAGGCAGATACAGCAAAAGAGTTCAAACTACAGGAAGCTTACAATAAGAATGTGATTTACTTCTCAGGAGACAAAGCAAAGGCAATTGTGAGCAGCGCAATACCTTCCTCTGGCTCATTTTTGATTCACTGTAATCTGAAATCTTCTTTGACATGACCTGGTCTGAAGAAGAGTAAGAAAGATTCACCAGCCATAAGGTTTTCAGAGTGCCTTTTGTTTTGTGCCTGCCTCTGGAGACCACCACTCACTTCTCTGTTGTACATTTTTAACACGTTATGTCAGAAAGTTATGACTAGTTTTGGTTGAAAGGTGACCATTGTAAACTTTCGATCTACGAACAGTTGATTACATTTTGGCAAAGGTGCAGATATGACAGTTCTAGACAGTTTACAGTCTGGTGATAAATTCCAACATCTATGCAGACCTAAATAATGATTAATTTACAGATATTTTTTTTTTTACTGGGGATAGTGGATGGATGCAAACATAAGTTATTTGCCCGTTTTAAAAAATGCTTGCCATTCACTTCAACCCAGTCCCTGAAGGTGGGCATTTCTCTGATTACGTGTGCCGGAAGCTGTGTGATCAGTGAAATCAGCTGTTGCAGTCTTATCTTTTAATAAAGCATCAGGTCCACAGAACCTTCCCAACATATTGTCATGATTCAGCCCCTCGCTTCCACCTCTTCTCCTGGACTTTTATTTTGTTGCCTCCTTTCCCCATGTCCTGTTTCTACTCCATAGTTAACTCTACCAACTTTGCCGCCAATCACTGGCCTTGATTGATTTCACCTCTTTCCCCAGCCTATTTATACCTGGCCTTCAATTCAATTCTCTGTCAGGTTCTTGCCATTATTCCCTGAGGAAATGATCTACTTTTGGATTACTGGACTGCTGCCGTTTCCACTATGGACTCGAGTTTATTTTGGCTCCTTTGCTCTTTTCACCCATGGTTTGAGGTTTGGGCTTTGTGTTTTTGCTTAGCCTCCCTCCCTGTGTGCTCTGTTCAGTTTCTGTCCTCTCGCCGTTTCAGTCTGCCCTGTTTCCCCTTCTCTCTCGGGCTCTTCTTTGTATCCCCTTCTGTCATACTCTGTTTGCAGTTTGCTGTTTTTTTTTTATTTTTTGTTGGTACCTTGTATTTTGTGTTCACTCTTTTTTATTTTTTTATTTTTTTACAAAGTTTTGTTGCTCTTACCTGGTGCTACTAGTGTTGACATTTTTGCTTCCCTGATATTTTCAGCTGGCTTTAGGTAACCTCTGTTTTCCCCTCCTGGTCACGGTTTCATGTTTGGTTCCTTTAGTTTCTGTGTTGTGTTGGTTCTTTGAAATTTCTAGTCACTCTGTGTAGTGTTAATTTAGCTAAGTGTGCACATTGTGTTCTCCCTTTCCCTTTTGGGTTGTGAATAAAGTTCATTCCTCTTTATACTCCCTCTTGTCCACGTGTAGGCCCAAACCTGACACATGTGCATGGAGCTGCAAACCAAAGTGTCCATGTTGACCCTGACCGCTGTACTTCATTGGTGTGAAACAGTCAGCTACAAAATTCTAGGACAGAGACACTCTACAATACAGAACAGACCATTATAAACAGATCTGATAGAATTGCAGTAGATCTTTTATACATTCTGGATACATAAATGTAAAATTTTCTATGTATTGTATGCACATATATTGCAGACAGTATAGAATAGGGTAAATAAAAAAAACAAAGAACAAAAACAATTTTATTTAAGAAGTGTGTGTTGTTGTTGTTTTTTTTTTTTTTTTTAAGTGACATGGACATAGAAACAAGGGAAAACCTCATGTTTCAACTTCAAACAGGTTGTACCAGCACAAACCTAGTGGGCGAATCCATATATAATGTGTTTACCCCTAGAAACAGGACGCTTTGCTGAACGAGCACTCCTTAGGTAGGGAGGCAGGCGTCTGCTGAACCTGTATCTTTTTTTGGCCCCAGGCACCAAAATACCGACTCCCGTGTTCTTCAGTAGAACCAAAATGGTACATTTACACTACAAACACCACTCTGTATGACTGTGTTTTACAGAAGTACTTTCAGTAGCTTCCATCAGATACATTTGGCCAACATCAGTCCCCTCTCAAACATGCACTGGAATTCAGACATGATCCAGATTTTTTCCAGAGTGGGTGAATGCGTGAACGCAAATGCCCAAGTCTGTTGGTCCTGACATTATCTGGATTTTACGCAGCCAGCCCCCTACTGCAAAGTCTGTGTTATCTCCTAATTTTTGAATAAAGGCGGCTTGATTTTATTATGTAAAGTGCCTTGAGATGACTTTGTTGTAAATTGGTGCTATGTAAATAAAGTAGAATTGAAAAAAAAAAAGAATTGATAGCCTGCCTACCTGACAGATGCATGTGGTTTATGCCATTTTGCAGCATAATCCCCGAAGCAATCTCATTTTCATAATGCATCATAGGAAGTTGAATATGCCTAAAATAAAGCCATAAACAGCATGTTCCCAAATCCACTGTAGCTTTAAATGTGTGATCTCGAGATCAAGAAAGTGGGAATTATTAATAAAAACTGAATTGTTTGAGGTCAACTGTAGCTGCTTCCTCATTGCTTAACAATCACAACATCTATTCCTCAGTTTTTCACTCTGACACTTACTCACTGAGAGCTGACAGGCTGAAGGATGTTTCGAAATCTCTCTTCTTTCCCTCGGGGCTGACGGCTGCAGGCAAATCTCACACCTCTGTTTCCCTCTTTGCCTGTTGTTGAAATCGGATTTTGCTGCTGTCAGCTTAATTCTAATGGCAGAAATGTGGTTGTTACAGTCATTTATTGTTTTTGCCTTTTGTTAGTCTGTGCTGCACTTGATTCTTGTGCATTGCTGGTTTTTAGTTGAGACAGTTTTCTTCACCTCACACACAGTTTGCTTCTCAGAGGAGCTTCTGTTTTGGCTACAAACATCTCTGCTCAGCTCTCGCTCTAGGAGATGATTCAGTCTTTTCAGGGTTTGGTGTAAAGTCTGCTTTGCATTCTTCTCCAAGCACAGGCTTTTTTACATCCTGCAAGGCTTTGTTCGGATCCAATATGCACCTCTCTGCGGGCCTCCGTCTCTCTATTTTCTTTGCACTCGTCTGTATATATATGTGTGTGTGTTATGCCCTTGCATCAATGCATTCAGCTCAGTACCGTCTTGCTGGGGGGACAAGAGGGCGGCAGAGGTAGCGGTCTCAGGGCAGATAGCGAAAGACAAACTGTGACCAGTAGACCGACCACTGTTTGATCCGAATGGACAGGCTGTGTAGACCAGCATCAGACAGTCTCACAGCTGCTAGGCAGGACAATGTGAGAGAGCAGAGGAGTCTGTCAGGTAGAAAGGTTTCTTCCTGTATGACTCATCGTGTCTCAGACTCTCTTGGATCACTAGTAGACAAGCATTTAGGTCACACTGAACCACACAGCACACCTGGCTCGTCTTTCTGGATGACTCCAGAAATTCCCCAAAGCAACATGCTATATTTAACACAGTGGTTTATGTTTAAGAGGCATTGTGTGCCCGTTGGGTGCTTCACTGCCAGCTGGGACTAATTTACAGTGCCTTCACTTTTTTCAGTTTTCTGATGTTGCAGCCTGATGCTACAGTTGTTGAAGTTCATTTTTCCCTCAGTATCCCATAATGATATAGTGAAAACAAAATTTTAGATTCACATTTAGATCACATAAGTATTCACACCTTAGTACTTTGATGAAGCGCCTTTGGCAGCAATTACAGCCTTGAGTCTTTATGGGTATGACACAACAAGCTTTCACACCTGAATCAGGAGATTTTCTGCTATTCTTCTTTGCAAATCCTCTTAAGCTTATTGAGGTTGGATGGGATCCATTGGTGGAGAGCCATTTTGAGTCTCTCCACAGCTCAACAGACTCCTTAAGCCACTCCTGTTGTCTTGGCTGTGTGGTTCGGATTGTTCTCATGTTGGAATGTAAACCTTCGGCCCAGTCTGAGATCCTGAGTACTGTGGAGATGGTTTTCATTGAGGATATACACTGACTAGTATCACAGTCTGTGCTGCTGAAAAACACCCCCACAGCATGATGCTGCCAACATCATGCTTCACTGTAGGGATGGTAATCGACAGGTGATGAGCGGTGCCTGGTTTCCTGCAGACATAATATGTAGAACTGAGGCCAAACAGGTCAATCTTGGTTTCATCAGATCAGAGAATGTTGTTCTATATGATCTTTCAGTCCTTCAGGTGCTTTTTGGCAAACTTCAACACTCTGCCATTCTGCCCTAATGCCTAGACCGCCAGAGGGCTGAAGTGATGTTGATCCTCTCTGAAACCTCTCGGACGAAAGCCCTTCTCCCTGATTACTCAATTTGACTGCGTGACCAGCTTTTTGGAAGCAGCCTCCGTTAAAGGTGGATTTTGTCCATTCGACAGGGCCAAAAAACTAATGAGAAAGCGTGGAAGTTGTGCGAGTTCTTTACCTTTGTTGAGTCCGAGCTCTAAGAACAGTGACTTACCATGGGGTTTGGGGGTTTTCTCTTTGCTGCACTGCACTTACTCCTCTTTGTGTATGTTTGGACTGTGTGTGTGTGTGTGTGTGTGTGTGTGTGTGTGTGTGTGTGGATGTATGTCCCAGCAGATGTTATGGAGGGGAAGAGCGCCATTCTGCTGGGCATGAGTCAGTGGAACTCAAATGACCTGGTGGAACAGATCGAAACTCTGGGACACATGGAGGACCAGTCACATGGTACATTTTGCATACACAAACATACAAGAAGACACATACACTGTAAGATGTCCATTTGGTGCGCTTACTCATTCATAATGAAGAGAGAGTTGTGATTGTTATTGTAATTTTAGTGAAAGTAAGAAGTCAGAGCAATGTTAGTGAAGAAATGCTTCATCAGTCATGAGTAGGAAAACACGACAGTTTAGGAGTAATCAACCTAAAAAGTTCTATGTCTTCTATGTCTATGTCTAAAACTACACAAATTGCTAAATAAATGCATGCAAAATTGTCATTATCCTAATATGGAAGCTTGCTTGTCAGCTCAGAGTGCAGAAATGAGCTATTCTGTCCAGTTATCTAATCAATTGATTTTATGATTACTGCCATAAAAGAGCTAATATATACATGTCTGCCGTTATAAAATCAGGCTTAATCCTTTTATTATCATGTGATCTTAATCAGTAATGCTTATTAAATCTTGTACTGACAATGGCCCAGACATTTCTAATATAAATTGTGTCATTAAAGTAGCACATGGAGCAATAAACTCATTGGCTGGTAGTGTGTATTATGAGGAGCTTTTCCCTTGTGCTAATATTATGAATATGTAGAGAGTGCATCATTGCTCTTTAACTGGAGGGCTCTTCTGGCCTTCTAAAGTTGCCATCGGCTGCCAGTTATTGTTTGTGGATGAAAACTGCCCATTTCTCTGCAGCTAGGTTTCTTATGTTTAGAATTATTACTTGGCAGTCATTGCTGCAAACTGCTTCATTCCTAAATAATAAAAATGTCTGTATATCCAGGCTCTTATTATATCTCAACAACATGTTTTCTAAACCAATGCTGCAAGTGTATCCTTAATAGTTTTTAAATGGGAAATTGGTCCCTGGCTAAAACAAATACAGTGGCCAACAAAACAAAAGAAAACATAACAACAAAAAAGTGATGACACCGTTTGCAATTTTTTGTTTTTCTGCATGAACAAATGATTATGAAATGTCTGATCTTCAATATTTCTAAGCTGATAGAAGACAAACACTCATTATATTCACGTTTTTATTAAAAACAAACCTACAGTTTAATGATAGAAAACCTAAAGATAACATTATTTTATTTATAAACCAAGCATTTCCTGTTACTGTCGGGATGATGTTGGTGCACAGTTCTCGTTAAGTACAGGATGTAGTGCTGTGTGTTCTTCCCAAATTGTCCACAAGACATTTTCCCAGTATTGTTGCTGAGTGTCAAGCTTTTCTTTGATAAACTTCAGTTGTGCCGTGATGTTTTTGGAGAGCAGCATTTCCTACCATGGTAACGATTGTCACGCTTGTGAATAGCACACTGAACCTGTTTGAGTGTTTTCATAAGTCAAGGTAGTTCTAAACTCCAGGTTTGCTAACACTTAACCCAAATGATGTTTAGTGACATCAGAAGCCAAAAGTTGCCATCACTTATCAGCGTGTTCAATAAAGACATAGAAATATTTTGTTTGTTGATATTTGGTCCCAGTGCAGCACAGTGTTGCAGTAGGTAGAGTGGTTGTCCACCAATTCTGTAGTTGTAGGTTTGATCCCTGTCTCCTGCGGTCACATGTTGAAGTGACCTCAAGCAAGACACTGAACCCCACATAGTTTGTCCCAGTAATCGTTTGCTGGCTGCATAGGAGCTCCCCATATGAATGTGAGTGTGCAGATCCAGATGCAGGCTGCAGCCTTTCTGAGTTTGCCTGCTTACCTAGGTTTCCTCCCAGTCCAGACACATGTATGTCAGGTTAACTGGTATTTCTAAATTGTCCTTAGGTATGTAAATAGATGTCTCTCTGAGATGGACGGTCTAGGGTGTATTTCACGTCTTGACAGCTGGCACAGTCTCCGCCCCCCTGCAGCTTTTTAATTAAACTTTATTTATATAGCGCCTATTTGCAACAAAGTCATCTCAAGGCACTTTAGGTAATAAACTCAAGACTATACAAACATTTAGAGAAAACCCAACAAATCCCCCTTGAGCACCCATAGGCAACAGTGGAGAGGAAAAACTCCCTTTTAATGGAAGAAACCTCCAGCAGAACCAGGATCAGGGTGGGTGGCCATCTGCCTTGACCGGTTGGGGTGAGTGGAAAGTGGGGGGAGAAATGAAAAGAGCAACAAAACATTTGGCAGGTTGGTAGGACCAGTAGCTGTGCACTGGAAGACACTAGAAGCTGCCGTGGACACCTGAGGACAGGGACAGAGAGAGGGAGACAGAGTGGGAGAAGCACCACTACGGGAAAAAGAAGACGCAGAGTTACTGTCATACAGTGGTGACATATAAATGTTGGGCTGAGAGGAGGAAAGTGTCTCAGTGCATCAGGGGTTGGTCCCCCAGCAGTCTCAGCCTATAGCAGCAGGACAAGAACTAACTATAAGGTTTGGAGCCTAGTCTTAAAAGTAGAGAGGGTAACTGCTTCCCGAATCTGGACTGAGGGCTGGTTCCACAGGAGAGGAGCTTGATAGCTAAAGGCTCTGCCTCCCATTCTACTTTTGGAAATTCTGGGAACCACAAGTAGGCCTGCATTTTGGGACCGAAGTGGTCTAGTAGGATGATATAGAACTAGGAGATGCTGTGCTACAGAGCTACAGAATAATTACAGAAAATAGATGAACGGATATTTGTGTCTGGAAATTGTGTTATAATGATCGTGTCAAATGCCAAACGACTAAATGTAAATAACAGTGTTATTATGGTATGTTTTTATTTAGTTTTTTCTTAGTGTACTTGGTTGTACTGCCATGGCATTCAGACACAAAATTGACATTTTCCATTTTTCTTGCTAATAATCTCTTAATTAGCACAGTGCTCTAATGTATTTAACATATAATGGACTCATTGCAGTATTTGATTGGCATGTACACGGGTTGATGATTTGTACTAGCATTGCAAAAAACTGCTGCAGGACTCACAGATACAGGAACTTTCTAATGGAGTTTTGTTTCTGGCTTATTGATGTTTGTAATATTTAGTGGCCTTTTCAGCCATGGCTTCACTTCACCATCTCCTCAGATGTTGACGATCAATTTAGCTTCTGATGCTTCAGATGAGCGTGAATAAACAGAAGCAAGTAATAAGCAGCAGATAAACATAAGGGTGGTTGAGATCTAAAATGCAGATACGTGTTTAAAGCCCAGTGCTCCTTCTCTGAGCTCGCTGTGCATATGTGTTCACCCTCTGCTCGCTTCATGTCTGATGCTCGAGCTCTAAAGCGTCAGTTAAAAAAAAAAATTCACTCAGTGCAAAGCAAAAATGTTCCAGTCATTTTCACTTCTGTTTGGGGCTGCCATTAAATTTCAGACAAAGAATAACGTGTTGAGCGCAGGGTTGTTCATCTTTTCTTTTTTCATTCTTTTTTTCTTCAGTGTATTGCTCACATCCAAATCAAGGGAACATGCTCAGTAAACACTATTTTCTATAGCTTCTTTTATTCAGTGTTTAGCTGTACAGTATGTCTGGCCTCCCTTAATACTCTCACTTCTGGGGATTGACATGGCAACTGCTGCTCTTTATTTCAGTCTCAGATGGAGATTGAGACTTTTCTTGATCCTTTCTTAAAGAAAAAGCTTCTCACATAATCCAGTAAATCAAAGAAAGTCTACATCTGTTTTGCTTGTGTGTGTGGGGAGTCCAATCACTCAAAATGACAGAATAGACAGTTGCTGTGGCCTGTACAAAGCCTAGTGGAAATAAATGTGAGAAAAAGCAGAACTAGGTAGGAAGAATATCATGTTTCAGGAGGTTTTCATATTCTCTTAATAAATTCTTCCTGTGAGAAAGTTATTTTATTAGATTCATTTATCACATCTCTGGTGTGATTATCCAACCACAATAACTGAATTACACGTCTAACAAGCACAGTATTTTTCACACACAAAAGTTCAGTTTGTGCCTTCAATGATTGTCACTTCACACTGGGATTTATGCACATCAATCGATTTTAATAGAATAGTCTAACCCAAACTCCCGCAGCAGGGGGTTTCATGTAAGAAGGAATTTGATAGAAGTAGTCAGGAGTAAATTGCCATTGATGTTTTATAGCCATTTTGTCAAGCTCTTTTATTGTTTATATGGGTGACAGTTTCAGTAAGTGCTGCTTATAGTTATTAACACATATGGTGCCTTTAAAAAGAAACTTGAAGACTTTTTGTCTTTATTTCTTTTCAACAGGGAGTCATGTTCAATGTATTTTGACAAAACATTACAATATTATTTTATGTCAAAGTGAAAACTGAACTCTTCAGAGTGGCGTTAATAATAAAATATCGGCCGAACAGCAGTTTTCTTGCAGGCTCTGGCACGTCGTTTTCCTCCAGGATATCTCTAGACGTCTCTGCATTCATTCCAGGGTCTGCAGCAGAGAAGCATCCCTACAGCATGATGCTGCCAACACCACATTTTACAGTGGGGATGCTGCGTTTGTGATTTATGCAATTATGTGTTTGCTTACGGCCAATTATAGCACTGAGTCTGATGATTAAAAACTCTTAGTCACATTAGGACTCAGAAAGTTCTTCCAGTTGACTTCAGATTGCCCACATGGCTTCTAGTATGAGCCGTCCTCAACAATGTTTTTTTATTATTGCTGTAGACCTTGAGTTACAGTTGTTGTTTGTAATCTGTTATTTTAACTGCTAAAGCTTCAGACTCTTTCAGACTTCAGAAGAGAGAATTAGGATGTGATTAGACGGTTTGGGGCAGGGGGCACCTGTCACTTTGATGACAGGAACATCCTCATTCTCTCTCTCAGACAGTGGCCTCCCTCACCAGACTCCTACAGTCACTCAGTATTTGAGGACACCAGCTTTAGGCAGATTTACACATGTTTCATGTTCCTTCCATGTTTTAGTCTTTGAATATATATATATATAGGGAATGTGCTTGAATCCATCCCTTGACTTCTGCTTTTCAGTGACCTTTTCAGAGTCCCTTGTGTCTCTTTGTCTTCATTGATGCACTAATTTGCCAGTTTTTGGACCTTTCAGATACAGGAGTATTTCTACTACAATAAATTCACTGCATTCAGGTGGTCTCCATTTAACTAACCACATGACGTCTAAAATCCATTGGCCTCACGAGTGATGATTTAGGTGAATCACTTTGAAGAGGGTAGATACCGATACAATACAATTTTTATTGTGATGTTTTCAATGAATTCTGAATAATTTTAAGAAAAACATATTCACTTTGACATGAAAGTGTTTTTTTTCTTAATACTAATAAAAAAATGACCGTGATGTAGCGTTCTTAAGATTTAAAATGGTAAATAAATTGAAGGGGTTAATTTCACAAGGGAAACAATGGGGGACAAAAAACAGTACATCTACTGTATGAATTGGAAAGCAGAAATAAACAATAACCTATACCTATAGGTCAGCAGTAATGCCTTCTTTTCATTCCAAACTGTGCTTTACTGCTCCTTTCCTAATCCGAAGCTTGTTTACTGATAACTGTAACGGCTCTTGTTGCAAAGGTCAGCTCTGAAGTTTGACAAACTGGAAATGGATGCTTTTAATCACTACAATTCAGTGGAAGTGTAGTCTGGTCATGCAGAGATGAAAGGTGCGAGCAGTGCAGGGATGCTGTGCCGAGTCACGTGGCACTAACTGGAAAGGTGGCTACAACCTAATACTTCACACCCCCCACCACACACGCCATCGACAGACCGCTCACAAAAGCAGGAAAGATCTGTATGCAGCTTCAGGAGCAGTAATATTAATAAGCAAAAGACTGATTTGGTAAAGGGTAGGTTTGCATGTTCAGTTCAGAGATGTTTTATAGTTTCTAAATAGCCAAACTCTGATTAAGTTTTTTCCTCTGCATCAAACTATATTAGTGTCTCCTGCTATTGTCCAAAACACATCAGTAAGGCGCACTGCTTGTCTGGATGAAAAGTTCCCTCTGTATTAATTTAGATTTAGTCTCACATACCCTATCCTGCTGAATAAATACTCACTCCAGCACAAAACACTGTAACCTACTGTTAAAAGCAGTCCTCAGAAAGAGGCACTTTTATAATAATTGATCAATTTGTGCGTTTTTGCCCCATCTCTGAGATGGGGTTAGGAGCAGAGTTATAATATATTTTTAATATGTAGATTTCAAGGGACATACAGTATCCATTCACAGAAATGTTTCTGGATTTCCTAAAGTTTTTTTGAGGATGTGGGTGAAGCAGTTTGTCTATTTAAAGAGAATACTTGATTTAATAGGTCAGCTGGTTTGTGTAGTTGATTAGTTGTAGTAGCTTTTTGGTGCCCCTGTCATCAGTTACTTAAATCTACAATCTCCTGGCTCCTGCATCAGAAGTTAGACCAGAAAAAGATTAGACCCCTTTCTTGTCCACATTTATTAATTAATGATGGCGTCGAGTTCACACCTTAGTTGTTGTTGAGAAGTTCACATTTTATTGGAAATTGTCTTAGTTTGATTGATGATGGATTTTGTTGTTAATGACTGAGTGTACTTGTCAGCTTCATTAGTGGCCTGTTGTGCAAATATCAGCCTTGATTGATTTATTTGATTTAATGTGTTTAGTTGTTGGACCCATGAAACTCTCTTAGCTGATTTGACAAGTGATGTCTTTAAACAGTGAAAAGAATCACAGGTCAGCAGCCAACATGACGAACTTGCTGCTTTTAGAGCCATATTGTTCCAGAGTCAGTTCAAAACCAACTCACTAGGCTGCTCCCAGTGACTAATACTGTATATGTGCAAAGGGGGAGGGACTTAGTTCCACACTAACCCTCATCATGATTGAAAAAGTATTTCAACTTTTTTTTTTTTTTTTTTTTTTTGTTTGTTTTTTTTTATTTGAAAAGCTGTAACTCTCAATGCATGTTGTAAAGCCTAATGATGAAGGTTATTAATAACTACAAATTTATTGAGATCAGTGAACTCTAATAAATGACATTCAACTAGTCATTCTGAGGCAAAGATTTTAAGCTGTAGTAGGGGCCACTGTATTGAAGGATTATTGCAAAACCACACAGTACATGAATCTAATCTGTAAACCTGTGTGTGACCTCAGCATCTCAAGACTGACACCCACTAAGACCATCAGTCGTTATCTTTTCATAATGCATGAAAACATTATGAGCGTGCTGGCCGATATTTTTGATGAAATCGAAAGGGCAACACAGATGAGATGCTCCCCATGTAATGAAATCATTGGGAAGCTGTGTCTCCTACAGCAGGTGCTCCGTTTCAATCACACCACATGACGGAAAGTGCAAAGCACTGAAGCAATCATAATACATCATAAATTTGCTTTCCAGAAAACCTATTATCACACCCTGAATATCTCTGTGATATCTTGTTCCAATCAAGACCTTGTGAGATGAAGAAAACACAGGAATGCTGGTTCCAGTACACTTTCCAGCTAAAGGGGGTTAATTAGAAATATGCAGGTGACAAGATACAGAAGATGTACAAATAGCCATTTTCTCAAGTTTGTTTAACATACTATATTTATGAAACTTGAACCAGCATGAAAATGGCAGCATGTTGGAAAGACGATAATCAAAGATCAGTTCAAATGTTGTCAAACCAATATCTTCCAATACACTAGGATGATTAAGTATTGTGTGCGTAAAGGAGTGGCAGTTAGTAAAAGCAAACAGGGAAACTGTGGAAGACAGATAATGTCTTTGCAGGCATGTGAAATGCTGAACTGATTATTTGGGCATGTAGAAAAGTGTAACATTTAAATGTGTAAATTATGAAGATGGCAATACTGGCAAACTGTTAATCCTGTTGTTTATCAAGTGTGTACGATTGTGTCTGTATGTGTAAGTGTATGTATGTCTGTGTGGAAGGAATAACAATTGCATGCAATGAGGTGGTGCTAATAAGAAAGAAAGAAAAATGTTAAGAATTTATGCACACCCGAAGTATAGTTATTTGCATTCGCTCTATCTTTCCTTCTCTCTGTCTCTCATCCTCGATTTGCACCAAAGTCTAACTTCCCCAAAATAGAAACACTCCCCGTCCGCGTGCTGCATACAAATGTGCATATGCCTGCTGAGATTCTGCATTGTTTGTTTGTTTAAATCCCACGCTTGTGGCGGCACACGAATTTAAAATACATCAATTTACTTGAAGAATCTTAGTGCAGCAACAACAGTAAAAAAAAAAAAAAAAGAAAACAAAACAAAAAAGTAACATCATTACCAGCTGCTGCAACAAGAAGTGGCTAAAGTCACATGGGAATGTAGAAACCAGTTGCTCATGGAGATGCAGACGGCCTCTAATACGCAAACAATTTTAGCGCTCTAAGGTCATTTTCAGACCTATACTTTGTTTGCTCTGCTCCAAGATGAAGGACTAGTTTAGTTTCCTTACACACATAGAAAAAGTCACGTGAACCAAAACGCTTTACAAAGACTCACACAAGATCGACCTTGTCTGCTTATCGCTTAATTTGATATTGGGCAAGAACAGAAAAACAGGAAGAAGGGCATGTTCTGTACTGCAGAATATTTCAACCAGTTAAAAATTGCTGTGCAATGAGCAAAAACTGCATAACTGGATTATTTGGGCAACATACCAAGCAAAAATCTGCCAGCCGATGATGATTGCACTTCGATAAACTATCTTGAAACCACATCACAGCTTCACAGTTTGGAAAGGTTTGCTGTCAACTAGGCCAGTCCTTTAGGTAAAACCTGCTTTTTTGGGGGCCTGAGTGAGGACGAATAATCTTGTCTCTACAAACACATTTCTCCAGAATTAGTTTGGGACCGGAAAGTTAACGATGTCAGCGCTGCTGTTTGGGTCTTCACTTGGCCTGTTGTGCTCAGACCTGCCCAAAGATAAAACACCAGTGGTCAAAATGAACTAGAGACTGATTAAACTGCACCCACACAAAGAGCCAAACGAGGTAGATAAGAATATGCCTGAAGTTTAATAACCAGCAAGTAATATTGCAGTCCAAAAGTTCCAGCGTCTCGTGATGGCTTTTCCCATCCAAACGCCCGCTAGTGCCCAATCGTGGCCCTTTTACTGTGGGCTGACAATTCCTCTTCAAACACACCCATTCAGCGTTTTGTTGTTGCGCGTCTATGTGTGTGCAGTGCATTTCCTTGGACAACAGGAAAGTGACAAGAAACAACGGAAGAAGAGATGCAAAAAGGTCCCTAGGCTGTTATTGCTAAACTATCTGGAGACATGTTGAAACTTGTGGGTGAGATCTGCTTCTCTGAAATAAAATATTTCATAAAAAGATGTTTTTCCAAATTTGTAGAGGTCCGTGATTTAATGCGTAGGACTCGAGAAGAGGGCTGATTCAGACTGGGTAGAAACGTGTCTGGTTTCCCTGGGAGACCTATCTGCAGTAAAACTCTGTGCTCATCAGCGGACCTTAAAGGTGCAGGAGCTGAGGAGCGGTGACATCCACTAGCCTTTGATCTCCATCTATTTGTCAGTTCCTCAAAAGCATCTCTGGGTGTATAACCCGTTTCTGTCTCCTCTCCATTATTTCTTCATTCTCTCTGCTTTGTTCCTCTCAGCGTCTCTCACTATCCATTCCCCTCTGGCCTTCCCTCTCCTTCACTCACTTCTCACTGTGTCACCATCATGTTCCTTTATTTCCCTCCTCTCTACCTTCCTTTATTCATTACTCCCAAAGCCAGGGGTGACTGTAAACACTTTCCTTCCCAATAGAGGCGACTTACGCTGATGGAAAGAGAGGAAAGCCGAGAGCTTGTTTGCACTGTTCTTCTTCAGCTCTGCTCAGTGACAGGCTCAGTCTCCCCATCTGTTCACTATGCACACACTCAGGCCCCTATATTTATGCAGCGATCTTTCTGTCGTCATCTTCTCTCCTCTTCATTCATTTACTGGTGCTGTGTAATGTAGTTGGACCTGAAATAGTCTTGTTACATAAGTGATCTTTTTCAAAAAATTATGGACAAAATGGTAAGCACAAACTTCTGACTCTGGCTTGGCTGCCTCCTTGCTGTGTGCTGCCAAGCTGTGATAACATTAGCTGAAATGGCTACGTCAGTGGAAGCAGTTTGCTGGAGATGACTAACGGATAGGCCCCTGCCAAACAAGCCAACATGGACCATTTTCCCCCCAGAAAAATGATATATGAAAATATAATTCCACACTAAGTGACCCAGAGAGAAATATTCTGAATGAGGGAATGATTTCCTATTTTCTGTGAAGCATCGCGGCTCTTTTATCCTCTGCATGTTCCCTGCAGCTCAATTCACAAACACATGCAAAGACGGAGAAACAGACAACATAAATCCAAGGCCCCCAAACCCCCGGTCAACTCATTTATTAATGCTTGCATAGACGCAATGTTCCTTTCACTCTAATTCCCATTTTCTCTTGGAAGAGGAAAAAAACCCAGCAGAATTACAATAGAAGATGGCAATCCAAGGAGAGGAAGAGGTGAGATAATGATAATAAATGACTGACCTGAACTCATCTCTCTGTGTCAGGAGAATCATTCTGCCTCATCCCCTATTTCACAGCTCTTTGGCTGTGATGGTACCTTTTTTTTAGAGAGGCTTCTTCTCCAATATGTCCATATTTCTGTGTCTCTCTATTTACATATCTGTGATCACGGCCTATGTATGTGTGTGTGTGTGAAAGCATGCATTAGTGTGCATACATGCATCTTTGTGTGTAGAATGTGAAGGAGGAAAAGCTGTGTGTGATCACACATTGAGAACAGATAATAACACTCAAACAATAGTGTCGCCGCTGGAGGGTAACGTGATGATGGAGGCGGCGGCGGCGGCGGTATGAAATACAGTGTGCAACGCCTCTCAACTCCCCATAGATTTCCTCATGCACACGTTTAACACTTCCTTGACCCTTTAGAAATATTGATTGTTTAGTTAGTCCGTGTGCTGCACCAGCGGAGCTGGTACTCTGATCACAGAGTCACTGTCTTGATGGCAGAAATATGTGCTATTAATTTTGCTCCTCCACGTTTTAGAAGTAAATTAATTAAAGTCGTTGTACATAAACATTTGCATGTAATAAATATAAAATAAACCATATTGCCAGTAAATTGCTGCTACACTGACCAAAAGGGGAAAAATGCTTAGTATCGGGTATTAACAAGGTGTGCTTCGACTACGACCTGTCACATTAGAACATGATATTTGGGATGTTAATACAACCGACAGTAGTTACTCATTAAACCAGTGCGTTTCAGTTTTTACAAATGTTCTAATTAATAGATGATTCTCCTTTCTTCTGTTGTTATGAGAAACGTTTGTATGTTAATTATACTAACATGATTCTAATATACAATACCTGTAAAAAGTTTTAGAACACCCAGATTTTTCTATTTTTTTTATGGAAAATTTTGCAGTTCATGTCTTGTTGGACTCTGTTGTTGTTGAAATGAAAGCGTGGAACAAACAAACAATGGGACCAAATGTAAAAACCATAATGTATTCCAAACTTTTGACCAATCAAAGTAGCCACTGTTGGCACATTTACCAGTTCCTTTGCTTTCACGCTTTTGTCCAGTTCATCTCAAACCAGTTTGCCATTTAAATCTAGACGCTTTGGTCGACACTCAGTGTTTTCAAGTTTTCCATCTTGTTCCTTTTCCTTTAAGGTCCTTCTGACATTGCTTGGGCTTATGTTTGGAGTCATTATCTTGCTGTAGGATGAACCGCTGACAAACTAGGTGCATACCAGTGGGCACTACATAGCGCTGCAGAATTGAGGTGTTCTAAAACTTTTGACCGGTAGTGTAGACATAACACAATCATAACTGATAGGATGTGGCCTAGCATCCATCTGTCATCAACGTTTACAGTGACATGAGGTGGCAGTGTGAGGATCCTGTACCAACGCTTCACTGACTGCAAATGAATGAGTCTCAATAACATTACATCACATGCTTATATCATCATGGTAGATATCTGTCTTTAATAAAACACGATGTGTGGTATAAAAGTAATGAGTAATGTAATGAGTAACTGATATAAACTGACAAGGTGGTGTTGCAGCTATAAAATATAAATATCTAAAGACAGAAATATAGGTATTTGTTTTGTAAAAGGTGGTCAGCTACATGTTCAACTATGAAAATTGCTGTCAAAGTTTACATTTTTCTGAGTCATCAGTCTTACATCCTTGTTGTCTGGTGAGTGTGTGTGTTAGTCGCAGTACAGCTGTGTGTGTGTATCTTTAAGTTTATGTGCTGCATTGCTTTAGAGTGTGTGGTCAGCAGGTTTGTTATGGTGGCACCTCTTGGGGTCTTTTTTTTTTTTGCATTAGGGCAACAGGAAAAGACCCTGACGCCAGCCGCGGTGAACAGATGGCTGAGGGAGTTAGCATGCCTGCACTCTGCCAGGGGTCAGACTGGGGCTGTGAACGCCGTCAGGAGACAGCATTCTCCCGTTGCTGCTTAAAACAACTGTCGTGTCAAAACAAAGTTATACACAAGTTCTTCGCCCAATGCCATCGTTGTACAGGACATAAACCCCCCGCAAAAAAAACAAAAAAAACCCAAAAACTAGAGAAATCCAGATTCTCCCTGGATGTTATTCTGTATTTCTAAATGAAAGAGAAGAGTTTCTTATTGGAGCAAAAAACACATTTGCCTCAAGCTTTTCAGATTTAACCATCAGTCATTCCTGACACTTCATCAATCAACCATTGATCTTGGCGAGCGAACCTAAAGATGCTCAGCATGAATGCGTTTTGTAAAGAATATCTTTGATAGATCTGTGGTGCAGTGACTGAACAAGTGATTTGTCTTTTGCTGCACAAAACAAACAAAGCAGATACAAACATGTACTAAGCAATCTCCTGGCTGTTTGTTAGTTAATAAGAAGTGTAAAACATGTCCTTTGGGCATTTCACCAATCCAGTAATTACTAAATACAGTACGGTTACCTTAGAAACAAGTGACAACATGTAGGTTCACTTTAACTTGGAATGACTGTGTGTTACACAACAGGGGTTTCTCATAGTGCTGAACTGTCACCTGATATTATTAAACCCATTGTTTTGATTCTATATCCTGCAGCTTTCCTTTTATTCTCACCGCCCCAACCAACAAAGTATCCATCGGCAGGGGGCAGTTGAAAAAGCTCATATGAGGCTTAAGGATTTGAGCAACTTTGACCAGGGCAAAAACTATGATGACAAGATGACTGTGCCACAACAACTCTAAAATTGCAGCTCTTATAGGATTTTCCTGGTCTGCAGAGGTCTAGACCCACCAAATGCGGTCCAAGGATGAAAAACCAGTGATTTAGTCCAGGTCATGGGTTGCTGAGGCACACACATGCATGTGGGGAGGGAAGGCTTGTCAGAGCAGTCCCATCCAATAGAAGAGCTACTGAAACTGAAAAAGTAACACAGATTTTCATAGAAAGGTGTCCGAACACACAGGGTATTGGTAGTCTGTTGTGGGTGGGGCTGTGTAGCTGCAGACCTGTCAGGGTGCCCATGCTGGACCGTGTCCACCTCCGGAGAGACGAAACCATTATGCACCAGAGACTGTGTGATGCTTCTTCATTTCAAGGAACTCACTGAATCAGCTTTGCACAGAGCAACAACTGAGGATTTTAGCCCATATTAATTTAAATGAAAGGGCTTTATGAAGACATCTTGTGATGGGCAGTATGACCAGGAATGATCAAAGAACGGACGTCTGTTAGTCATCATATGGGCACTTGACTGTTGTTTTAGGAAACATTTGAAAAAAATTGCAAACCTGCCCTTTAAACTGAAGCTTTAGAGGTAAAAATAAACTGCAAGAAGCCAGTGCTGCTGCTGTCGGTGCATGTCTACCCCGGAACACAGATAATTCACCCAGATATTGTAGCTTGGTAATGAGCTGCCTCTAACTCCAGCAGGCTGGGAACTTTGAGGGCATTTTGCCATTGTCATACTCCCTGGGACGATATAAATCTGTAGTCTGCAGGCCAATCGTCCTCGTGATGAAGGCAGTCTTTTGTCTCTCACTCCCATCCCATTGCTCCTGTCTTTTTCCCATCTGCTCAATCGAAGGTGATAAATGTGTGATGATGATAGAAATGGTTGACACTCGAGAGGACAAAGTTACAGGGAGAGACAAACGGTAAACTAAAAACTCTTCATCCTGGAGACGAAAAGAGACAATGCTGCGTTTTATGGAAAATGACACTTTGAATCATAGGTACAATGGATCCAAACAGGGATCAGTGGATCGATATTTCATCCGTTCACGTTCACCTGAGTTCTCTGTAGAGTCTTTTCATCTACCCTCCTTTCTTGGGTCAATTTCTTTTCCTCTCTCTCGCAGATAAGTTAAGAAATCTTTCCGATGGTGGTGTGATAACAAATGCATTGTGTCATCCCGAGTGTGTGCCTGACTGGGCTGTAAGCCACTAGAAATGGCCCTGCTGCTGCTGAACTATGGGATTGTCAGCTTTCCAGGGGGCGCTTTTGAGGTTGGGTCATTTGTTGGGAGAGAGTTGCTCGATACCACTAAGCTTTATAAAGCACATATTGACTGTCAAGACTCAGACCTGTGAAAGGAAGCACAAGAATTGAAAACAGAAAAGCAGATGGATTGTTAGAATCCCCCCGCAGCAGCACAAATCTGCTGCAGTAGGAAAAAAATAAATAAATTGGCCTCTCCTCAGGAAGCTGGTTTAGATCGTTGAGTCGCACCAACAAAAATATGATTTTGTCAGTTTGCTCCAATATCAGACGAATGTCTCACTCATCACTGAATTCAGGAGCATCCCAGTGTCTGTGTGTCGATCTCACAAATGATGAGGTGAGTGAAGCTCTGCTATTTCCTCTGTCTTTTCTACAATCTGCTAATCACGGCTGTTTGCTGCAGATTGGCAGAGCTACAGCGCATTCCTGCTCAGTAGGAAAAGCTTTTCATATTGGTTGAATTTAAATCAGTGTGTGGTAGAATGACTTGTCTTATACGCCATAGTCAGGGTGTGTTAGGCACAATTACGTACCGTAACAAATGCTATATTGCATTGAGTAAACAAAACATTGTATCTGTAATTGCAACAGCAGTTTGAATTTGACATCCTGACCTCTAAACCTGATCATCTTACGCGATCAGCCACAGGAAGTGCAGCTGATCTGTTTAACGGCCTCTAACCCAATGAAAATATTTGTTATCTTAATTTCGGAGAGATTGTGAGATTTAGTTTAGTGTGACGACTGTCAAATAGTAATTCTTTCCTTAGCTAGTAAAATGATTTCCAGTTCCAGTGCAAGTGTTCTTCTGATTAGCATGTGGGTATGTATTTATATGACACAATAGAATTTATTGTTGTTTTCACTGAAGGGACATAACATCTGTTAGTGCTGATTTGACAAAAAGGATCATCTGTTTTGTAGGAATCATATGTCTGTGGTGTCGATTCGTTTGTAGCTCGCAAACTAAACTAATGACGATGAGTTAACTACCCTGTTGTACCCAGAACAGAAAAATACTGATTTCACAACATTGTCAGTGCTTTATAAAATCATGGATAGTGGTGTTTAACAGCAGCTTTTCTTTTTTTTTGAAAGCTGCTTTCTTCTGTCTGCGATCACAGAGCTGATGTAACTTTATGTTTTTCTTTCAATAGACGCCTCCTCTGTCTTTCTTTAAGGCCGCAGATGCTCAAAAAGCAACAAATGGTGCCATCAGGCCCTGTCGTACCTTGACCTTGGAGATTAGTGGTGCACGCAAAGTATCAAACGGCAGAGTGATGACTTTTCTCTGTCTAAATAGGCTGAATGACTAATTACAAAATCAAAGACGTGTGATGCCAGGGAGCAGCAGACGTTTGGATGTTCTCTATTGCTCTTTGTCTGCCATTCATGTTTTTTTTTCCTCTTGTGGCCATCAAATAATCATACGTGCAGCTGTATTTCTAAAATATTTGCAACATCAAATGCTTGGAGAAGTTAGAGCCTTTACCTTTAATATGATTATTTAATGATTTCCTTTTTTGATCACTGCATTGTCTCGTCCCTGTCACTATGATACAATCATCTATAAAAATTTCTACGGGGAATAAACTGTTGGGGTCATTTTCGGATGTCTCTGTAGACTAAACAGTAATTTTGCATTATGTCAAGGACGCTTTGAGTGATATTTAACTCGCTTCTTTTACATCTAGTTTGGTACATGTAAATAAATGCCAGTAAACTTCCCTCTGACTTCCCTGCATACCTAATATCTCTCTACTTATAGCTGAAAATGCCTCCAAATGACATCACTTGGAGGAACCTTCTACTTACACACTTCCAGAGCTCTTCTACATGACATCATGTGAACTCCTACTGCTGAAAATCTCCTCCAGTGATTTTTTTTTTCAGCTAGAAGCAGATAAATGTTTAAAAGAATGAATCTACATTGACACCGTAGAGAAGAAGTTGAAAATTGGTGGTCGGCCTTTAATAACATGTCAAATGATTACATCATTAATTACATCACCTTTCAGGATGAATGAAGCAGTGATTTACTGAGCTGAAAGGGGACCGACAAACGCGCCCATTTCTGTGTTTTAGTGCAAACTGGTGACAGCAGACCAACCCAGAATTGTCACCCTTGAGCCCTGCCACCAGCTGAAAGATTATTTTAGAAGGAAAATTGTGCCGTGACCCAGTTCTTTACCGGTGACACTGATGATGTAAATACTTAGCCAGTCACATTGTGCGAGCTGGAGGGAAATGTGACAAACCAAAATTACTTTATAGCAGTCAGATCATATATAATAAACTGTCAATCAGGGGCTTTTTAAAGGATTTTAAAAACATCCTAATAATCTAGGCCCATGACGGATGATGACTTCTTCTGCTTGCTGTCTCCTTTTCCCTCACCGGCAGAATTTGCGCACTAAAATCCTTTACAGTGTTTTTGGAGGAACTTTTCTCCCTCTTTCCGATGAAAGAAAACCTCCCTCCATTGATTTCCTGTTACTTTGTGACCAAAATAGTCCAGTGTGCTGAGTCCCCTGTGTGTGCTGAAGCTGTTCGAGACAAGCAGGCGGTCGGAGGCAGGCTGTAAGGCTGGGAATGGAGTAGAAGGGAGCTGACAGCGCGTGAGTCTGTGAGAGCCTCCCATGACAGTCGGTCCCAGACAAGGAGGCCAAATAAACAACGAGCGAGCGAGCGAGCAAAGGACAGAGCCAAGCCTTGAGCCCAGAGAGAGAGAGAGAAAATAGAACAAGAGACAGGAGAGAGCTCAGGAATAAGATGACACAGCGTGCAGAGGCTTCCGGAGAGGGTAATGAGTTTGGCCAGGTTCCCATGATATGCTGCACTGCTCACAGAGAGGGGGAGAGATGGTTCTAGTTATTACAGTTTGGTAAAAAAATATCAACCCTCTCGTCTTTTGTATCTTACAAAAAAGCCAATTGTTTTTTTTTTTTTTTTCTGTGTGCATCTAAATCCATTTACATGTGATGGTTATAGAGACTGCAGAGGAGAGACGTTCCCAGTCCCGCTGTTTATTGTCGGTGTTGACTTCAGAATCGAATGGTTATGCCGTTTGGGCCTATGGGTACATGAACCCATCACCCAGTTTGGAGTAGGAATGAAGAGAGATGAAAAGGCATTAGTAATATTGACTATATTCACAGATCAATATCCATTTCTGCTTCTGTTCTGTGTGCATCCGGCTGAAGTGGCCCCTGCAGTGACCATTTCTTACCCATCTTTTCTTTCTTTGTATTTCCCTTTTCCGTCCTTCCTGCCACCTGCTTCCGTCCGTTACTCACCCGACACAGAGGGTCTGTACCAGCTGGGAGGTCCACGCTGTGCCCCTCAGAGCAGCATTGAAGGCCTGGAGGATACAGAGGTAGGATCATTACAAACATGCCAGCCCCACTCCCATTGAGTCTCTCTTATTAACTTTTTCTATTCTTCCTCAACCCTGTCGCAGAGGAAATGTAAGACCCACATGCTGCTGCTCGTTGTGCATGGAGGGAACATCTTGGACACAGCAGGCGGAGACCCCAGCACAAAGGCTGGCGATGTGGCCACCCTGGCCTCGGTGATGGAAAAGGTAGCGCGGGTGCATTTCAAGGCTACAGCGGAACACGTGAGGATCAAACTGGTGCCGTGTCCGGCCGTGTGCGCTGAAGCCTTCTCCCTGGTGTCCAAGTGAGTGCTGTGGCCAGAACAGAGAGTTTCATCTCATTTCCAGATTCTTGTAGTATATTTAGCCACATACAAATCATTTCACAATTGGCTATGAGAAGTCAAAAGCTCTGTTGTAATAAAGGCCTCCTTTTTGCCTCATAGTGTTTAATTAGATTATTATCTGTCTGCCACACAGTTTGGTTTATTTTTGTCACTTTTTGACATCTCATTTTCCAAAGACCCACTAAATGGAAAAATGTAAATAGAATAATTGATCATAGGTTCATTATGCCTTTGTACTTTATAATTTGCACTATTTTCATATACAACCTTAATGACTATAAGTAGGACAGCAGGGCTTTAGTGCTGAAGGAGGCATTTGAAGAATCTGCCCAGGGTGACTGCATGCCCGCAGGAATTAACATAGAGCCAAAAATGCCTCGTCGGCTGAGGTGATGAGGGTTAAGAGAAAATAATGAGAAAATGTATTGACCAAAGACCCCGTTAACAGACCCTCTGTTAATCAGTATGCCGATGACATTTCTCAGCCTCTGCAAGCATGTGGAATATTTAACTCCTCACCTTTTTAAGTGATGCCATTTTAAATGGGTAATTCTCCAACGAAGTTCTCGAGTCGGATCCCTCCCGGGCAACATATACTCCTAAATGATAAACTACGTAGTTTCCATTGGCCTCTACAAAGCATGTGCGAAATGATTTAATTATTAGTTTAATTAGCTAAATTTACTTTGTATTCCTGTTTATTTGTGATATCACTTTCACAGTGGAGTTAGTTCAGTGATGTCAGTAGATGCACCTTCCCGTATGATAAATTGTGCGTATTATCTCCAGTCAGACTCTCGGGGGTGTTTTCTTTTTTATATATATCTTTGTAAAGTAATCTATCCTTGGCTTGGAATCCATTCAGTAAAAACATGCCTGTGTTCACATGTTTGCTCCCTTTTGAGTCTCGGCTCGCCGCCTCTGCAGAGAGCTCCTTAAGCGTAACCAATTATTTCATTTCACATTTCGTGTCACATACTCCAGTGGTCACCAGTTTTATCTTTGACAGCGTCACTTAGTTTTCAGTGCTCTCCAATTATACGCTGAGGATGTTTTTGTCTGAATTGTCACTAATCACCGCGGCTGAGAGAATGCTTCTGGCAGTCAAGTCGAGGCCTATGTCTTGTTTTGTGACTGACGTTAGCTGGAGCGAGGTAGTGACTGGAAACAGGAGATTTGAGTGCTGTAGCTGTTTGGCAGCTTGACGTCTTGGCTTTCACCATATCCAGCAATAAAATATTAAAGCAACAATGTCCACGGAATTCGAGGAAAACTGTGTACTGCTGCATGTATTCTTTATTCATGTGGACGTGTGCACACACATGCTGTCAGCAAATACACAGTTTTCACTCTGGCACGCATGACATTTAGCTATAAAATTCATATTAAAGCATTGTGTTATAAAAGACCAAAGCTCTCTTATTAGGAGGTAAGTGGATAAATAATTAAATAAAAAAAGTCAAAAATACAAAAATAGAAACAGTTTTAGCAATGTGTAATAAATTGATTCAAAATCCAATTTACTTTCTTGCATTTGTTTGATCATTCCATTAGTGAACTATATGGTTAGTTCAGTGGGATTATTTGTGTTATCTTTGACCCCTAATAAGTGGCATATACTGCGAAGATAGATTTCATTTTTGAAAAGAAATTAACTATAGGAGTAGTTGCAAAAGGAAAATAAACTGAATGGAAATTGGACGAAAACATTTTGCAAAAGTGGTGCAAAACACGCTGAAACTGTCACATAACGAGACAGTTGATTCCAATGACACACTGGAGGCGCCGTACATGCAGAAAAGGCATAAAAGCTGCAAATGTGATAAAGCTGCTGCTTTTCAGGGACGTGTCAAGATGCACCTTCCTCATATGCCTAGCTTTTGCTGTTATTGATGTTACAAGGCTTGAAAATGAATATGTTTGCTGAGAAAAGACCTCCCAGTATATTTCTTTTTAAATCTTTTTTAAAACATTTTATTTTCCTTAAAATATTTGTGTGACTCATATTGGTTGTAAGTGTATCTTTAAAAACCCACTTTACTTTTTGTAGTAATTAAATATTGCATATTTTTGACTAACACTAGGTTTTTAGGGACAGGGAGGATATTTTTATGTATGACTTAATTTTATTTCAAACAGCAGCCTTACTCCATATATCTTACTTACTTACCTTACTCCATATATCTTAAGACTGGGCTGTGTCCAGTCTTAAGATATATGGAGTAAGGTATTTCCTTTGAACCTGGAAGCTTGAATTACTGCGTTCCTTTGAATTTCTGCTGAAGTTGGTCAAACCTCAACAATCCCAACAAAAAATCCAGTTGGTTGCTCCATTTAACAACAAAGTGAACGCTGAAGTAAAAACTGATTAGTAGCAACTGTGTTTTGTGAATTGTTAGGGTCGACCTAAATAAACACACTAATCTTTTTGTTAATTAATAATTAAATCACACTCACGAGCGGCGACATTTACAGAGTGTTAAAAATTGAACACTAGTAATGAAAATACACGTGTCCATTTTGAGTTAAAACACTTTATGGTGTTGTGCAATGACACTGAGTGTTAGCAATTTGACGCTATAAGTGTTAAAACTCCAAGACTTTGGCCAGTAATAAATTCACACTGTGTGGACCTGTATAAACGCTGGGTCAGAGTTACTTTAACACTATGCCAGTCGATTTAACACCTAGCAAGTATTTTGCTGTGTGGCTGCTGCACTTGAGCCTTTTTCAACTCAATTCATCAATAACTGCAGTGCTTTCTATTGGGTTTCTAAATGACCTCAAAGCTATTTTAATGCACCACAATTTCATTATAATTTCTCTTAAACATGATCCTTTGGCTAACATACACATCTGCAGCGTAGAAACATTTGCTACAAACTAATAATAAGTAAGTCGCTTTGGATTAAAGCATCTGCAAAATAACTAAATGTAAATGTAAAGTGGTCGTCAAGTGAGTTCAAATCAAAATGGAAGAGCCACAATTAGAAAAAAGCGGTAGAGAAATTACCAATCACAAAATAATAATTTACTGGAACCATAAAAGACATTCAATAAACAGGACTAGACTAAAGATAAATTCCTTTTTTTTTAAATAAATAACTGACAAGACAACAACAATGACTAAACATCCACATGAACAAAGCACAAAGGGAAAATAGGACAATACTAAGTGAGAAGGGAGTACAAAGACAACGGTAACTAATAAATACAAATATACTGCCCAATTTGTTGACAAAGCTTTGTTCTAACAAATCACAAAAACAGCTTGAAAATATTTTATTCTAAACAATTAAACTGCATGCTGGATCTAAACAAGAAGTGGCAAATGACCCCGCTGTGAAAGCCCTTAGGTTAGTGTACACCAGGCTCCACCCTCAGTCACATCTGCTGTTACACCAGAAATACGAACTCAGACACATAACACAGAGAGAAATTAATTAGTACAACAAATATGACTAAAAAGTGTAAACTGAATTTGTGCGAAACATTTAGCAAACAGTGCTAAAGTTACTGATTGTTTAATCTAACTTAGAAATAAAGTGCCTGCAAATAAATAGAAGTAAAGATGTGAAAATGCCGTGGGTGAGTCTGTGAATCTTGAACCTTTGTGTGGCTGTGGATTCCGCCATCGCAGACGGCCTGCTGAGGATATTGTGTTGTTGTTGGTAAAACAACGAGAAGCGAAAAAGTGTTTCAGCTTCCCGGTGCAATTAGACAAAGCCAACTTACGGCCCGATGACTCCAGGTCCTTAACATCCTCTCCCACGTGCCCTCAGTAGGCGTTCGTACACGCCCACACAGCCACACACATAATGCAACCAGCCGTTTGTCACTGAGGAGAGTTTGCACTAATAGCAGTGTTGTACTTGTGCACGCCAGCATAAGCATCAGAGGAACAGGCATCAACGCTGGAAGACATTGCTGCTGTGTGGTTGATTTACTTTCATTCTGGGTATAACAGCTTGGCTGAAAATCGCACCATGGAGTGGAGGTGGCAAAACCTCTTAGCGCCTCAAAGACAAACTTTCACATAAACAAACCGCTTTGGGATCGGCGCTTACGTATTGCCGGATGTCCCCATAGTGAAGGAACATGTTTTTCAGCTTGTGTTGTCCTTATTCCTGCCTGTGTGGAAGTCGTGCTGTGGCTTGGATGGGCTCAGGGAGCTCGTGATTAGCTCTGCTGCTAACGAACGTACCTGGCAGTGCTGGCTGGGAGCTGGGTGTCAAGACAACAAATACGAGTAAGCCATAAACACACTGGCACAACTACATCCCACACAGAAACACTTGGAAAAGAGGGCTGAGCGTGTTTTATAGCGCCATAGCACGTCCTGTTAACAGCGGCAGCGAAGAGGCTCCAAGCCAACACAGAAGTTTAAAGAAAAAACACAAATATTTCAGCTATTTCAAACTTCACCTGAGCTTCAGGAAGTCAGAGCGAGTTAATTCAGTATTCAAATGCCATTCATACACTATAACACTGTATGAAGATGAAGGTGAGGAGGATGAGGACCACTTCACAGGGTGGACAGTGACAGGAGACATAGGTTCAATACTGGTAGCTAAGCTCGTGCCTCGACTATTTCTAGGCCCGCTCCTTTATTAGGGAATTTGCACAGGGCCAACGGGGCTCGTGGTAATTCTCCAAACCTTGCGCCATTAAGAAACGCAAGTGCAATGAAGCAGGACTCACGCGGAGTTCAGTATTTCAGTTTAATGTCAGATTGTAAGAGCCAAAAATGTGGCGGGGCTAGCCTAATGTAGACTGTCTCAAGGTTACGCTGCATGAGATGAGGCTGATTCGAGCTCTAATTGACTCACTCATCCTTATCCCCCCCCCCACACAAACTTTTTTTTAAATGGATCTCTCCTTCGTCTCATTGCTAAGAAACTTTAAGGAAAACGTCTGAACACCAGCATGGCCTTGTGATTCCCTTGTCTTCAGGTGTCACTGAGCGGTAATCACAGCTTAAGCGATAAAAGGTCACTTAGTTCACAGATGAAGGACGTTACAGCCAATCTGGATTCAACTGATGCCCATGTGAAAGCAGCAAATGAGGCCGCTCCTGTTGCGTAACTACCGTCAGTGTTCCGAGATGTGCACCGTAGTGACACTGCAGGATGACCTGAGTTAATATTACTCACATTTGACTAATGAGTGCAGCGAGCTGTGAATTGGGTAAATGTTGCCGCTCATGAGCGTATGACTCATGTGTCGGAATAACGGGGGCAGAGTCCTCAGTGTGACACGAGGCACGCTCCCCCGACACTCAGCGCTTTGCCCATGTGCCACTTCTGAGGAACAAAAACGCTTCCTAAGTGGCACGTTTAAATTACCTGCTATCTCTGCTCTGCCAGTTGAGCGGTGTCAAGATCGACATTGCCGTAGCCTGTTAGACGACATTTGTGGATGAACATGTGCTCTTCATTAAGAATCAAAACCTACAGCCAGACGGTAGAACACCATCTGTCTCTGAACAACAAATACAATGCTTTCCAGTTTTGCTCTGATGAAACCCTGTGCCTGATAGCACAGCCGCCACTGCATTGATCAGCACCATTTATGAGGAAATTATAGTTTGGATTATTAAGATAAATTATAGCCATTAAATGCAGATGGGATCTGGATGCTTTGGTGGAGCAGACTTTCCAAAGCACATGTTTGTATAGACAAAGATCTTAATGAATCATCTCAAACAAATTAGGATTCTCCACTGAGAATAACCTGCAACCTCAAGGACGTTATACCTTCAGAATGCCAGTTTGGCTCGTGAACACACACAGACACACAGTCACACACGAACACAAATCATTATGTGTACGCTTTGGAATGTAAAACAATGGCTGCTCTGTGATAATAATACTAACAAGCAATCAAGTAATTATGCAACACAAATAATGAGTGTCTCACCTGACATTTGTCGAGCACTGCAGCAGGTGTTGAACCTCTGTTCCTGTCCTGCGACTTGTGAACCCTGCTCAAATGTAGAGCTGTGTTCGGCATACTAAGTCGAGCTGTTTTCAGGCGTTTTCCCTGAGCATCAGTGTGTTTTTGGGAGCTTGTGTGAGCAGCAGTTGTTAACAACACTAATAAAATCAAGGCTGGGCCACTATAAAGCTTGGTCCAAACCCTCAGTACTACTTAGAAGGGCTGCTGGGATTTCAAATCTCAATAAACCCCCAATAAACAAATCATTGCGGTTTAAATTATAACGTGACCTACCATGAGACGTTGCTTTCTTTGTGCTTGCTTTGTCTGAGTTTGATATTTCACACAGCAGCTTCTGTACAAGGAGCGATTTGTTGTTATGCAAATAACTGCAGTACTGTTTCAGTGGTAAAGAGCATATTCCAAAGCATCGCACAAATCTGTGTAGAGGCATCTTAAAGAGTGTAAAGTTTCTCGAGAAGCGGCAATCGAAAATGCATTTCAAACAGTCCGTTTTATTGGCGCTGCTTTAAGGCAGCAAGCTACAGCCAACATTACTAACGTCATGAGACCTAACACATGAAATTTTTACAATGTGGTGGTGTATTTCTTGGCCAATGTGCAAGTCATATTCTTTGAATGCATTTGTCTGACACACTGAGTCCTTGACAGAGAACAGCCTTGTCATGAGGATGTGATGCAATTGGTCTTCAAATGCACTCATCAAAGGATGCAAACCTTAAATTAAAAACCAGCTTATAACTCATGCAACCTGTGACATTTTTAACACAGGATCGCGCAGTTCATCGTTATATCTTTCCACAGCAACAAGTGAAGTGTAGGGACTATTTTATGGGACCTCGAGGAGTTCATTTATTCCATCGATCTTCTAGATGCCTCAACAGCAATAAAATAAATGTAAAGGTATAATGTTAAATTGCGTTTGATAACCGAATATTGTGTTATACACCGCAAGTGCATATTTTTTTAATAATTTACTGAGGCTGTGTGCATCCAAGTAGGAGTGAGTGAGGGTAAACACGACATCTTAAAAAAATAAAGTCATACGATGTACAGTCTAAACTTTGCAGAGTTTTTGCAGATCTTTTGAGCAGAGGTGCTACTTTATCACACACAGTTGAAGCAGAGCTCGCATAACTCCCTCCCTTCAGTCTGCTGTGGACATCAAAAGACAGGAGACATTTGGATGTGAGCTCTTGCCTTTGGTCTGTCCCCCATATTTTTCATTCGTGCATTGATTGATATTTTGCTCGCTTGCTGCCGTGAACTCAACTTTGCCCAGCTGGGAGATGAGGCACAGTAGGGGGTATGTCAGTTGCAATCAAGGGCACAGAGCAACATCTGTTTCAAGCGTCACCTATGTTACTGCTCAGAGCAGGTCAAATGTACAAATCACAGGCCTGTTCTGTGCATTTTAATGTGGCTAAACATGTTGTAAATAAAGTAACGAGCTCGCCAGTTTGGTTTTGACACATTTTTGTCAAGCAAAATAGCTTCTCTTTAAAATTTTTCCATTTGTTTACATAACTGGCTGATGTAAATGATTCCCTCCAACACTGATCCGTCACATTTTGTCCGATGTGACTGTGGGGATAATCGAAATGGCTTCATCCGCTGCAGATTGACTGCTGAACACTGTGTTGCTCGGAGCACAACAACCTTATCTTTTTTCCCCTCTCCTCCCTACAGCGTTTCGTATTTTGTATTTGCAACATAATTTGGCGATGGCTGCTGTAAAATGTGGTAGTGCACAATCACTGCTGTGGGTAATAGGGCTGGATGTCCAGATGTCCTCAAATACGTAAAGTTTGCCTACATAGAAATTAGAAATCCTGACAATAGAAAGAAAGTCAGTTTAGACTAATATACTGTAAAATGGAATATTCACAGTTAACTAAAGAACGTTAAGTTGCCTTGTTCCCAATTGTTCAGACAGTAATATAAAAATATTTTTGTGCATGGAGGGAACACCACCTTACTTTGTCCTTGTCTGGGGTTTCACAACCATGGCAACACAATGTTTGGCTCTATTTAAACAAAGTTCTGAAACCTCCTGAGACACAAAATGGCTGTTTGGTGTTACTAGACATACCAATAAATCATAGAAGACCAATTAACTGAACAACCCAAACATCTGCCATGTTGTTGGAGATGCTCACTTAGTGCAGCTGGTTGGTGGAACGGGTCAGACAGTGCTGCACTGCTGAATGCAGAGGGACATGGCCGACCTTTGAACAATCTTATTTCCATGCTGGATCTTGTTACTTCCAGGTATAAACAGTGGTGTGTTAAATGGTCAAAGTGCCTCTTACATTCTCCAGACATATACAGACTTTGCAAGGAAGTCTGTGAACAATGGTGTCTGTGATGATGCTGCTATGTCTGTGCTTACATTTGGGTGAACCGTGGTTCTTTTTGCCACCAGTAATTTTGCTCACATGAAAATTGGGTGGGTTCAAACTAAATATGCTATCTTCTCAGTTCTGTCCCTTGTCTTATATTCTTTTGATGTCAAACACAAAAGTTTTCGGTCTAAACCAAAACTAAAGGAATTGGCCTCACTGTTCCAATGCTTTTTAATGTGAGTTTATATAAATTATTTTAAGGCTTAAGGATTTTTACTCCATTTCTTTGCACTTACAGTAAGTATAGCAATAGTGATGTGTCACCTCTCCTGGGCTTGCTCTGACCACTTTGTGGATAAGGACCAGCTGAGCATCGCCCTTGGTCACAGAGAGCGGACAGAGAGACTGCAGTATGAACCCCACAGGTATATTATATTTTCAGGTCCGATAATCTCACTCACTTTTCTCGTCAAGTGCCCTTCTCAAATAGATCTGTTAATCAGCCAGCGTGAGCGCAGACATTGGCTGATGCCGATTAATTTGGTCGATCGTTGACATTTTTTATCAGCCGACCCGTCAATAAACCATTTCAGAATGCCACAATCCACATTTGGGCTGCAGGCCGTATTGTGCCATGTGTAGTCTAAAGATTCTGATTCATTTTTTGATAGTGTATTTATTGGTAAGACTAATTAATACTGTATATTTCCCATCATAACCTCCAACAGTTCTGTTGCTGAGCTAAACTTAATCTATTTTTGTACTCAAATGTTTGAACTGAAATAACTGTGTACTTCATAAAACCAAAAAAAAATTACCAAAATCCTTTGAATGTCAGTGCAACAGTTCATAAAAAATGTCAGCCCTTATCCTCCCACAGAGCTGGTGCCCTTCTGTATAGTAAGGTGTCCATGGTTGGACATCATTTAGCCCTGGTGTGGTATTTCTGTAATTCTGGATTTGATGGATGGTTACAAGGTTGGCACTACTGCTTAAGTGTGGGACAGTGTGGGCTAACTTTTCCTGTTGAGGGGCGGCTGTAGCTCGCAAAGCGGTCGTCCATGGACCACAGCGTCAGTGGCTTGATCCCCGGTCCTGCATGTGGAAGAGTCCTTGGGCAAGAGACTGAACACCAAGTTGCTCATCTGGTGGGCCAGATGAGCGCCCTGCATGGCAGCCATTGTGTGTGTGTGTGTGTGTATACCAAAAATTACTCTGTAAGTCACTTTGGATAAAGGGTCGGCTAAATGTAAATTATTCCCCACATACAGTCGTGTGACAGGTGTTACTTTCTCCACATGTGCATTGTCCCCGTTGACAGACCCGGGCAAAAACATTTACATGCATTCGTTCATTTCATGGCCTGTACTGTCCTTGCTGTTACCGGTTCAGGTGTGTTTACATTTGTCTCTTTCATTTTTGCCTTATCTTACTTGTGAACACACACATACAGAACATGCACACTGCCAATGTGGAGAAGCCTGGCGTCAAATCAGATATAGTGCATCCTGTGCAGACTGAAAGAGACATTAATACATGTCGGATAGTCGAGGGGAAGCATATCACAAAGGGACCATTGTGACTCTTCTCCAACCGTCATTTATTTTGATATTACTGAGCAAAGATACGGATGCCTGCCATTTTGTCAAACTCTAACGAAACATCCAACAGAGGTTCTTTTATGAGCAGAAGCTGTTGTGTTTCTTCAAATCCTTCCCCTTTAACTATCCCATGTATTCATTACCCTTTCCTTCTTTCCTTCTTTCCTCCCTACTGTACCTTCCAGTCTGAACCCATACAGCTACGATGAGAGCTGTGTGTCGAGCAGCGTGGACCACTTGCCACTGGCAGCCCTCCCACTCCTGGCAATCGTCTCACCGCGCTACCAGGATGCCGTAGCGACCGTGATTGCCCGGGCCAACGAGGTCTACCACAGCTTTCTTCAGTCTGAGGATGGCCAGGGATTCACGGGGCAGGTCTGTCACGCCTTCTTCAGTTTGTAGAGGAGGACTGAGAAAATTATTATTGGAGAGAAGAGCTCCTACACTCTAGTCTCTCATAACCGAGTAATGAGGTTCAGACAGTTTAATAGAAATCAGTAATGGTCAGAGGAAATAAAGATTACTTTTGCAGCGGAAACTGTGGGAGCTTGAGGCCCCAGAGGCCCTCAGGTTCAGTGAACCTCGTTTCACAATCTTGTATCTAACAACCATTAGGCTCTTAGGAACAAGATCTAATTTCAAATTAAAGTAATGATCTGTGAGAAAACTGTTCACAGTTAAGTTAAATTTAACAGCACAACTGTACGTCTAGGCGCTGAAATGCAACACATTAGCTTAGCTTAAATCCTTTAAATGATTCTGAATGTAATTACAAAGGTCAACAAGTGTAATGGCAGTCCAAAAGATAACTGCAGTTTTTCTGCTATTTTTGTATTTTCTATCAACTGCCGTGGTTGAGCTGCTGTTGTGTTAGTTTTGAATAAAATCCCTTTCAGGCTTTGATGGGACATGAGTGGGAGCCACTCATCAATAAAGTCTTGATTATCTATCATCATATTCCCTGGCAATGGATAAAAGGATACTATTTATATTTGTTCTCATTTTAATAATTGCCATCCCTGCTTCTTTATTGCCTACAATTTTATTTGTCCGTTGAAAATGCTATTTAAATTTGATCTCCACTCTACAACATTTTCTCTACAAATTAATATACTTTACATGGATTAACACTTACAGCTGCATAATGCAACTTGTGGGAATTCAGTTAGAAGCAGCGTTAGACTCGTAATGAATCCGCTCCGCTTGATCCAGCCCTCCTTATCTTTGCTGCCTTCTGCTTTGATAATGCATCATTCATATGATGAGCTTTTTCTAGCCACCTTTTCATGATCAGATAGTTAAACACAGAGAGATGCCGTATCCTTTGGCAACACTATTGTCGTCTTGTCTGAGTTTTGACGACTCCTCTGACCAGTGTCACGTGTGGTTTACACATGTATTAGGAAAGTGTTAGTTTGAGCGTAAGGTGGTGACAGATTTTGAGAATCCAGTGTGTTGCCACAATCTTATCACAGCACGTACTGTACAGTTTAAATTAGCTGAGCTCACGGTTACACATTTGTATGCAGTTTGTGCAGTGGCACCAGATAAAAACTTATTTTCATCCAGCGGGAGATATAAAACCTGCAATAATTTTAACATACTTAGGGACTGACATGAATAGATTTTCCTGCTGTGTTGCTTTGTAGTGAAGGTTTAACAGTAGAACAACAGTGCTTTTGTGAGGGACCAAGATAACAAGCAACAGGAAACAGGTGGTTTTAACAAACAGGTTTATGTGAAAACAAGCCAATGTAAGGGTTCAACAAAACCAAACTAACCATAACTGAATTTTACAGAATTATCTCTAAAGAAACATACTAACAAAAAAAAAACCGAACACAGAGTTCGGGAACACGCACTGCTCCGTAGGTACACCTGTGCATATCAATGCAATCCGATTTAACGGCTCAGCCGAAAATTCGACTTTTACAAGGCTATCATTTCTCCGCTTCCTTTGTTTAAGTGTTCTGCTTTCTGGGATGCATCATTTTATTCAGTAGAACTAGATTATCCATCCAGCAGCAGAAGTTTTACAAAAATGAGATATTATATTTTATATATTGTAAAATAATGTTTTCACAAATTATTAAATGTAAATCAACGAAAGCAAAGTGTGCAGTGCAGGTGGGTTATTGACACGCAGGAGCAGGTGTCATATTTGTGAACATGACAACAATTACTTGAGCGCAATACAGTGGACCAGGAACAACTGATCCGTTGCATCAATATCTGTCTTACCTGTACATGGTTTCTCATAGACAAATGTTGTACCTTACGCTGTATAAACTGCATCCTTACTGTGTTTATAGCATAAACTTGAGACACAATGAGTGTCACACCTTCCTGTCATAGTGTTTTTGAATTTTTCCATTCATGCACTTCTCTAGTAGTCCCCCCATTAAGGCCTTGGCTGAGAGCACCGTATGCGCTAAGCCTTTAAATCCTATATCTTCTGAGCAGGTATGTCTGATGGGCGACTGTGTGGGAGGGGTGCTCTGCTTTGATGCCTTGTGCTTCAGCAACCACCAGAGGCCTGGCAGCCCCAACAGCAGCAGCAGGAACAACAGCACTGAGAGCCTGAAGGTAAGAGCTCGGCGTAACATGGTAATTAGAACCTCATGATGAGACGTGAGGCTTTAGATAGTTTGGGATATTAACGGCTGGTAGAAGAAAAATTGAGAAGAGATGCATGATTAAAGGATAACGGCGAATGATGAAAATTACATGCCTGTGTGATCTTGTCTTCATTAGTGGAATTTATGACTACAAGTACCGTACATGTGCACCAGTGGCAGTGTCCTTGGCAGGAGTCCTTGTACTTTAGATATAAACAGAGACTGTCGTACAGCAAATTCACTTTTCCGATCTGTTATTCAGTACAACACCTCTGTCAAGACTTGGTTGTTTTCAAATGCTGTAAGCAAAAGACAAAGTGGAGGTCAATTTTATGTTTGTGGATCACAATTTGTGTCATGTAATGGGTATATAAATATATATTGCACTATTGTATTGCACTGAATTTTCTAGGTGTTCATAATCAATGGGCACTGTGAAGGCGGTGAGGGTGGGATGGTCATACGATGGCGTCAGAACTAACAGCGGCCTATGAAAGTAACACTTGCGCCTGACTGACGACTCATCACTGATGGAGCTTCTTTAGAAGGATTTGACTTATTAACCATTGTCTTTGTTTACAATGCCAAGGACTTAGAGGGCAAAATATTTAAAAATGCAGTGTACAGATCCTGTGAAAATAAAATGAATGCACATACAAAAATCTTGTTTAACATGCTATAAATGATAAAGTTAAAAGAATTATTTTACACATGTGGTACAGTGGCACAACACATCTTACACATGTCTTGTGTCAAGTTATTTATCACAGGGAAATTGTATCTGTGCCTCGTACATGCTTCAATGAAGAGTAATAACAGAATTTCTAACATAATTGCCTCTAAAATCACAGTTAATCTTTTATAATTCATTTGTCTTTGTGGAAAAAATGCTGTCAGGCTGCTTATTAAAATTGAGCCTGCTAAACTGAAGAGATACTGCAGGCAGTTGCTAAGAATTTTTGTTATATTTATATTGGTGTGATTGTCTCCCTCTTAAACGATTCAATACATATATAGATATGTGGGCTATGATTTGATGCAAAAATGATTTAGCTGCATTTGTAACAATAGGATAAAGTAGCTTCAAGGACCTTTTGATTCCATTCAGCTAATGATTTTAATTTAGTTTGTATTTAAACTGCACGTTATATAAAGTATTTGCATTTTACAATTTGGAGGAAAATATCAGTTATTTGACAGATTTAGTTACTATTCCGATGTGTAATCTTATTACAAAATCTAAATCAGCTCATGTATTGTGTGATAGATCATTATTAGATTGTAATATGACTTTATTTTGTATTATGGATTAATTGCCTGTCACTATATAACAAGTAGTTAAAATTTCCTCCACCTTAACAGCAGCACAAGTGATGTTTAAACATTAATACATCAATAATTTTAATACAGTGATGTCATATCCATCTTTCTGAAAGAGATTATTCTTCAAAACCTTTGCTTTGCAAAAGTCAACCTGCTTCACTTTGTCACACAGTCACTGTAAAAGCTCTTACTGTTCAACATTACATCAGTCCATAAGGCAACTTCATAATAATAATAATAATAATAATAATAATAATAATAATAATAATAATAATAATAATAATACATTTTAAAACCGCCTTTTAGTCACTCAAGGTTGCTGCACTAAGAAGCAACAATCAATAGCAAACAATAAAGTGTGAACGGAGCAAAAGAGCAAACTGTCTAAGGATAAAATTGCCTAGTAGGTAAAAGTTACAGTAGGAAATCACAGAGAATAAGTCATTCTAAGTTTTAAGTTGTGATATGAATAGGGAGAAATAATCTGTGTTAGGGATATTGTCAGGGAGAGAATTCTAAAATCACATAGACAATTGGTGAGAAAGGTAGGTGGGACAGCAAAGCCAGGCTTGGTGGATATTGAACCTCTTGCATCCCGGCGTCCTCATATGACGACCTCACACCCAAATGAAGCTCAGGCATATGAAGCTAACCCTCACCCCTCACCCCTAACCCGAAGCTCAGGACTTCAGAGGATAAAGTTGTGTATCGTCTGCATAGCAGTGAAAGTGAATACCAAATTCCCTAAAAATATGGCCAAGGGGAAGGAGATGGATTAAAAATTAGAGAGGGTCAAGGACAGACTCACACTGTAAGTTCGACAACAAACACTGTGCAGATGCATGTTCTTGTGTATGATATGTTAGATTATAGCTTCAGCGATTGTGACCGGCAGTGCTAATTTGATTAATGTTACCTGCTTTTATCTGAGGCTTCTCCTCTGTCGCCTTCCTTCGTGAGTCCTGGTAAACATATTGGTTAGGTTTACGGGACAAATGTTCTGCAGATTTAGTTTGATTCTGTGGGATTTGCAGACTATTGCAGCCATGTCTCGGTTAATGTTTCTACCAATATGAATTACACATAAGTTCTGAAAACAATACATGAGAAAAGCTTAAACCTTATATTATTCCTTTATGGGGCCCAACATCTCTTGCGGCACCTCTGTTCGTGATACATATTCATCACCATTTGTGCTGAACTGCCCTCCTGAAGCAACTTGTCATTTTCTGTCCTTTTCCCCTTGCTAGTTGTAACATGATTCACACTTTCTGACTGTTACTCCCTCCCTCTCACATCTAATAGATTCACTCCTGCACAGGCATGTTTTTTTTCTCTGCACATTTAATGCTCACCTGGGGAAAAAAACAGCTCCCATCTGATTATGTGTAATTTCCTGCTGCATCCAGCACTGTATGTGTGTGAGGCTGGAGAGTAAGTTGCACGTTGACCTGTCCTTCCTCTCAGGATAACTCAGGCCTGCTGGGGGAGTGCAGCCCTGGTCTGAGTTCTAGCAAGAGGCTTAGCAAGAGTAACATCGACATCTCTGCTCCCAACGAGGGGCACGGTCAGAGCGGACCATCGCTCAGCCGAAAGCAGAGCGACTCGTATGATGGAGACACCTCATCGACTGGCCAACACAGCTTCTTTTCCAGGTGAACATACTCACATCCATTTATATATATGTCGAATAATGGTCCCACCTGATCGTAATCCTCCCCGTCACAGATCTGCAAAATGTATAATCTAAGTCAGATCCAGATTCTGATCTTTAGCCCCAAGCATCCAAGTCCTGCCCTTGTTATAGTAAGTATACAGCAATAGAAACAGAAAAACACAAACTGTCATTTACTATGACAACCAGTTATTATATCCTGTATGCACCAACATTCACACGCACACATACAGATACTAAGACTGGGTTAACTCCTAGTCTTGATCTCAGACAGTTTAAAGAATTTAAAACCAAATATGTTTTTAAAAAGAACTTTAAACAAAATAAACAAATTGTTTATTTTCTCTTTGGATTAAGGGACTCTCGCATGATTTATATTTACACTCAAACACACGCCAGTAGAAAAGCATGTCATCTCAATCAGGCTGCTTCCTACTCACAACGACTCGTGGACAAGGAAAAATGGTTAGAAACAATCACTGTACATGCACGATCACACCATTATGTAGTTACATAATATACATACATACTTACATATATACATACTGTAATATACATTCATAATAAATACAAGAAATCACAGACCCCGAGTAGTATTTCAATTTGTGTCAAAGAACATTTGTTAATGAAGGTGTTAGGGCTTCTGTGATGACCCAGATGTTAGATGCAGGCTCTCATCCACTGTGTTTCTGGAATGTGTCACCCTGTCTCGCTCCTGCTCTTTATCAATATTTGCAGCTTGACTGCCCTGTCTTCCTACCTGGCTCCGCCAGACTATAAATAGCCTGTTTGAGCCTGTGCCAGCCAGTTTGTGTGGGAGACCAAGCACTGCGGGTGAATTTAGCCGGGGCGGAGCTGCTGGAGGGGAGAGGGCTGCCATGTTGACTCACTTCAAGCAACCAGTGTTCCCATTACAAATAACATGCTTCTCTAGATTTACACCATCACGGCCACACAGTCTGTGAAGACAGGATCCCGTCAATTTCTATTTATGCGCAACTTTCACTTCTTGTTATATTCCTTATTAAGCCTGAATCTGGCCGTGTGGAGCGTAACCTCTGCTCCTTCTGAAACAGACATTATCTCTCCTGTCACTGTGCTCGTGACCCAGCACAGTGCACTTTGTTTAATTTTTTACTTGGTCTGATTTTCCCCCAGGTTCTCTTTGTTGTGCTTGAATTATCCAGTTTACACATTATTAAATAAATGATAATGATACTAGCTTCTGTTTGGTCTTAAAAGCTTTTCTTTGCCTAATGCCCAAAAGAAAATCTATTAGAATTGCTTGAGCTTAATGAGTGTCAGACGTAGTTTCTTCTGCTACTATACAAAGCTTGGTATTTTAAAGCATGTCATATGTTCATTATTCATTAATAAATGTCAGTCATTCAATCAAAAACAATTATCAAATGTAAAATCTGTCATATTTTTCACTTTGCCCATATATTGCCCATATTTTGCTTTAGAACTTCAAAAGCTGCACCGTTTATGAGGTAGACTGTAATTCTTTTAAGTGATGGAGCGTGAATATTGCAGTTACTTGGATCGTAGATTTTTCTAAAATAAATGTTAACATCTCAAAATGAAACCAGGCCTCTTTGCAAAAGTAAAAAACAAGTTGTATGTGGATGTCTTACTACACTCACCACTACTTTCTTGGAGTGTTGGTGCCGCTGTGGTAGTATGATACTATGAGGCTTTTACCACAGTAATACATTTGGTAACAGCTGAGAGGAAGAAGGAAAGGTGCAGACACATTATGAGACAAGACAAAAACTAAACAGAAGACAGTCAAAGCACTATTGATTTGGCTTTTAAAGATAGCCGATGAGTGTAGCCTGATCCTTTCTCCCGATGCGGGACTGAATGTGGAAATGTTATTTTGCTGGAGTTTAGAGCATCGTGCTTGTCATCGACGGAGGGCTGCGGCAGAGACGGGCTCATCTGTTCAAACTGCTGTAACTACGGCGTCGCCTCTGAAGGCTGACTGGAGAGCTGTTAAGGCTGAGTCATAAAGGCCCGGTGCAGACACAGACCCCGGGATGTTCAAACTAAGCAGCCTACGATCGAATCAGGGCAAAACAATAGCATCACTGACTCATCTGAGTCAAGATCGAGACATTGGCCTTCCTAATATCAGCATACACATAACTGACGTTCAATTCACGTCTCTAGTGATGAAAACAAAATGCTTCTTTACACTCATCTTGTAGCCTGAAGGTTCAACCAAACTAAACGTGCCAAAATAAATCAATGCTGAGCCATGAATAACATGATGAAATCATCCCAAAGCAAAGCTAATCTTATGTCTTTAATATAGCTGCTTCCTGTTTACAGCTCCAGTTTTGATCAGCTGATTGGTCTGGTAAACTGTTTACCCAGCAACCAATCAGCTGATTGCCAAGCACCTATGTTTGCTGGAGGGACTAAGTCTATTTAGGCTGCTCCTTTGGCTTCTTCTCTCTCGTGCACCAACAGCAGCACCTTTACTGTGCTGCCTTTATGGTAACATTCATTTATTATTGAATTATTATTCATTCAACCTTAATGCAATAACTCTCTACTGTGGGTTTGGTACCAGCTGTACCACACAAATAATATAAAAAAATAATAGCAGCACACACATATTTACACAAAATACACTATTGTTACATTTTATTAAAATGTGTAGGAATACTAAGTGATTCTGAGTCATCTGGTAGTTTGTTGCAGCCAAACATTTTTGCAGACCAACAACAGACAATTAAATATTTTTTTTTTAAATGATTTCTGTTTTATTCAAGAAGACAATGAAGCCATTAAAGAACTCCTTCTAATCTGGAGGTTTTTCAGCTAGAAATAAAGAGATGTTATAATGTAGAGAAGAAAAAAATGTTTCACACCACACACATTTAATCTCCAACTTTCGATGTTGGAAATTGGTGAGGTTTCCCGTTAATAATAGAAAGAACAAAGAACAACCTTTCTTCGACCTGTGTACTCTCTTTAGGAGACAGTGAAAATAAGAGTGAATATTATGTCTGTTTTGATGACCTTCAAGAACACACAAAGATACAGCTGTGTCATCAGCATAATGTGAAAAGACACTATGTTTTTAGTAATTTGAGTTCATAAGTATTATGATGGTGTAACTGGAGTATTTACTTTACTTGATTGTGCAGCTTTACTGAATTAAGTTGAAGGTGAAATACATATTCTATATGTGCTGATAAAATACCATATTTTGTGTCTATGTCTACTCAACAGTTTAATGAAAGAAAGTGTAGAGGTGCGTGGTGGCAGCAGCACCAGTCTGGTGTTGAACCCCGGCCGATTCGACTTTGAGGTGTCAGACTGCTTTCTGTTGGGTTGTCCACTAGGCCTCGTCCTGGCTATGAGACGCACTGTGTTGCCTGCCGTCCAGGGTAAGAATGAAACCCACGAAGAACATGCAGCAGAGATGTACGCAGGATTGTGTCCCTGCGCAGATGCATGTGAGTAACTGTTGTGTGTGCTAATGATCGTGCTTGTCCATTGTGTTTTCCGACCCTCAGTGAGCCAGCTCCATCCAGCCTGCTCTCAGATTTTCAATTTGTTCTACCCTTCGGACCCTTCAGCATCCAGACTGGAGCCGCTTCTGCAGCCCCTCTTCCACAAGCTGCCACCATTTGCTGTGCCACGTTACCAGCGTTATCCTCTAGGAGATGGACGTTCATTGCTCATAGGTAAGATGGGAGATTTGAACATGGAAATCAATTTACCAGCGCGGGAAGATGCAAGAGCAGCTCCTCCTGAATATTTCATTCATTAATCTATTGCCTGGTTTAATTGGGCTTTTGGATTTTGCATTTGAAAGCTGGTTTGAAGATTTTCCGAGCTTACGGAGGTAGAGACTCTCTGACTTGGTAATGTGATTTTCACATGTACACTGACACAGATACTCAGTCCTGTTTGTGTGAGCTGGCCCTGTAGAGGCTGAGCAAAATCCTGCTTCCTAAGCCTGAAGTTTGAAGTAATTATACTCCATCCTTTTGTGGTGCAATACCTTTAGCCTGCTGCAGCTCTCTAAGGATGAGGCACAGTGTGTGAGATATTAGTCAGCTAGATGTGGCACAGTGCTGCTGTAATCCCCCTGGAGGGCTGGTCAGAGACACTGAGTTCTTAATGAGCCACTGATTTATTTGAAGCATGTTTTAACCCACTTTTGGGACATGGAGACTAACTCTAAACAGCAGTTATGACGCATTGTCTGGTTCCCCAGCCTCCCTATGCACCTACCTCACGGAGAAAAAGTAGGACAAGGACTGATCACTTGTGCTAAAAGCCTGCAAGCGTGAACCCAGATAGGAAAATAAGGCTTTGTAGGTTCGGTGCAAGGCTTTAAATTTTATTTATTTATGTATTTATTGCACAGAATTATCATTAATCATTTCATTAATCGGATCTTTAGAGGCATTTATAACTCGAGGACCATTTTTGTGATGTAGAACATTTTCTTTCTGCTTTCAGATTACTTTTTACTATAAATCGTCCAGAAATTTGTTTTTTTTATTAAGATAAGGACTGAAGCAGATATTTTGAACACACACAAAAAAAGCATTAGTTATTCACTTTTTTGGAAAAGAAAAAACTAACTAAAGAATCTTGACTTGATTTTACAGGTTCTTAACAGGAATCAATAAGTAATCCTTCACTAGTATATACTTCACTTTTTATATGAACATTACACAATATACAGGAAAAAGGTAAAGGGATGTTCTCAATGGTTACATGAAAGTCAGTTTTTCCATAGAAATATGTTTTTATTAACTTGTTTCAGGGTATCCAGATATATACAGTATTAAACATGTTTTTTTTTTTCAAAAATAATTCCTTCAAAAAATTATGAGCATGTTTAGAAGAAATGAAAGATTCCTTTGTCACACCAAAAAATATAAACGTTCCCCCTAAAATCTATTGGGATGTTTCTTCTTTGCTCAGGTTGTCGTGTCAACCTAAAACACTTTTTATATGTAAGTTTACAAAATAAATGTGTTACTGGTTCATCATTATTTCCACCAAAAAACATAGTCCTTGTTTGTTAATATATGCACTACTCACAAAAGACTGGGGATTTTTAACTTTTGGACGCGTAAAATGCATTAGAACCTTTACAGGTGATCTTGATTTGACCTTATCTAAACTTTTGAATGCACATGTCCAACTGTTTCATGTTCCAGTACTTATTGCATAATATGCTGTTCTCAAACAAGGTGATTAAACACAAAATATCACAAGTGATCTGATCCATCAGTCGACCACTAAATGTTCTGGTTCAATGACAACTTGTATTTAAACAGTCGTCTTCGTGATGCTGTTTCGTGTTTTTCAAATCACGAAGACGAAGACGACGTCTAACAGTTGATCAACAGTACCTGGTCATTTACGAGGTTTCAAACGGGAGGTTCTCAAAGGGAAGTTTCCACTTAGCTTAGACCCGGTTGTCGAACTTCAGGCCTCGAGGGCT